>JAPQVY010000111.1:34164558-35619558 GCA_028535165.1 Quercus tomentella | reverse complement strand
TTTCTCTTTTCTTTCTTTCCTTCACACTCGTTTCTTTCTGTTTCCTGGTATATCTTTTCGGATTCCTATTCCTTAGTTATGGTTCCCGTTGTTGTTGTTCCCCCTTTTTTTGTTCACGGCAAGGGTCTCTTTTTATAGTGCCTGCCATGACTAGATTTTACTGTTTTAGCCCTTAACCACCTTTGTCTGGTCTAGGTGTACTTGCCGACCACCAATGGTCTATCTAAGTGCCACCCCCTATTACCAGACAAATAAGGGTATTTTGTTTGTTTGTCTACCGTGGCACCCTTTCCTGCTACGGTCTGGGTTCTTTCTCTCTCCTTATCCCTTATGGCATGCACCTAGTGGTTCTAACTCAGCTTGCTTCTTTTGGATAGCATGTCATCCCAGCAGGACACTTCCCCCAAAAGATCCTGAGTAGGAACCATAAAAATAGATTTTTCCCCTCTCCCCACCATCAAACCATGCCCCCTTACCTCTGACCCATGGTTTCACTATGTCCTGTATTGGCTGGGTACAAGTTGGTGGTGCCTGGGCCTTGCGCGTGCCTTCCTTCCATGTGTGTCCAAAATCTACCTGCTGTTCATTCGTTTGCCGTGGTCTAGAGGCTCGCCTGCATAGCTTGCCGTCCATTTTCTTTGACCTTTTATGTGAGCTGCTTTTCGATTTCTCGCTCCTCTTAGGAGCTGGGCTTTGTTTGATACTGGGCCTTACATTTCTTTTGGCCCATTTCTTGATTGCCCCCATTTCCTGCCATATTACTCTATCATTCCTACTGTAATGACTTAATCCTACTGTGCCTCTTTTA
The DNA here is from genome assembly GCA_028535165.1 of Quercus tomentella. Taxonomy (NCBI): domain Eukaryota; kingdom Viridiplantae; phylum Streptophyta; class Magnoliopsida; order Fagales; family Fagaceae; genus Quercus; species Quercus tomentella. Next base: position 35,618,750 of record JAPQVY010000111.1, on the reverse strand, counting down.
GGCCAGCCGTTTACTCTTTCCCCCAATGGCTTAGCATGGCCATTGGTTCTCCTACTTATGGGCTCCTGTGTCCCTTTCGTCTTTCTCTTGGGCATCCTTGGCCCATTTACTTTTTTTGGGTTTCCTTGGCCCTTTTACTAACTCTGCATTCCCATGGGCTTTTACTAACTTTATTGGGCTTCCCTGGCCCAATTACCTTATTCTCATCCTTGGGGTTCATGGGCCTGCCATTAACCCCTTACTTTCTTTGTTTACATTACTTTGGGCCTGCAGTGGCCTACTATCACTTTTCTATATCATATACTGCCCATAGGTATGTTATTTCTCTCTTTTCGGGCTTCTTTAAGCCTATTTGCCTCCTCAAGGCCCATTTGTTTATTTCATGGGCCTGTGATCTATTATTCCTGCCGCTTGGGCCTAATAGTTTTGCCATCTGTTTGCCAACCCTTTGCTGCCTTTGTTGCTAGGCTTTCTTCTTTCCTCTTGGATTCTCAAAAATGACCCTCAACATTTAGCCCCCTGAACATATGAAGCGTTTTTACGATTCATATGTGAATAAAAGACCTTCCTGTCCTTTCTACTTCTCTTCTTTCTTTTCCTTTGTGGGCTTTTTTAAACAGTGGACCCTCCTTATATATATATATATATATATATATATATATATATATATATATATTTTTTTTTTCTTTTCTTGTCAGGAACAGTGTTGTCTCTGCGAATTTCCTAGTTTAGCATTTATTTTAAAACGTAGCCGCCGTTTCATTAATTTCACCCCATTCTGATGGTTGACCCGTCGCCTTCCTTTGTGTCGGTATTAATGACCTGGGTATTTAAGGAGGAGTCCCTCAGTGTTTTAAACACAAACTCCTTCTTTTCCAAGAAACACACTCTCTCCGTCCCCCTTTTTTCACCGTTTTCTTCTTCTTAGACATTCATACCCAATTACTCCAATCAAGCCCTCATACTATGGCGTCGATGAAAAGCCAAGGCTCCTCCCGCCGTAAAGGGAAGGAGGCCATTTTCGAACCTCTCGCCGCACTTGACGTAGGCGAGGAGGCAGAATATTCTGAGTCGGAACACTCCATTGAGGAAGAAGCACAGCACGACCCCGACAGTGAATGTGCCCCTCTAATTGATCCATGGTATGACGTCCACCCTCATTTCCCAAAGATTCCCGGTGGGCCGTGTGTGGCTCGCCCTTAATCGGCGAAACCCTGATGTTTCCTGGGCCCTGTTGGCTTCCTCGATCCCCGATCTAGTCATTCGCCAAGGTATTTTGCTTCCCGTGCCTATCCATTTTGAATTTAGGTCGGGTACTGCCTTAGGTTGGAGAGAATGGGTAGATAATGAGCTATTCGATGTGGGCTTCATGGGGTTGTTGCAGCGAGCTAGTGTTTTGAAGGTCATTGTTTCATCTCGCTGCTTGTTCAACTTTCGGGACCTCTACAACCTTCGCCACTTGGTCCGTCGGTTGTGTACTACCACCCATACCTTCTTCTTCTCCTGCGGCGAACTCACCGTTACCCTTAAAGATGTGGCCAACCAGTTACTCTTGCCCATCCTTGGCGACACTAATCTTGCCACTCTAGAATTTTCTTTAGAGGAAGAGGCCATTGAGACCAAATTGAAGAAAAGGATGGCCGGGAATGCCAAGCCGTCATATTGGGTTAGTTCTTCTTCTAAATTTTCTGTAGTTACCCGCCATGCGGCTTTTGTTGCGTTTTGGCTTTGCAAGTTTATTTTTGGGTCCCACCCCCATTATGCCATAAAGCCCTTATACTTCCGTTTAGCCATCAAAATATCTGCCGGGGTGAGCCTGCCGTTGGCCTCTATGTTCTTGGGGCATCTGTATGTCCAATGAGACATCCTGCGGAGTGATGAGAGTCAGGTGGGATCCTATCACATAGTTACCTCCTCCGTCTATAGTACTATTTTGCAGCAGTTGTTATTTGAGTGTTGTGCTCAATATTTGGCAAAGTGTAGACTCACTCGCTTTGCTAAAGAGAAGTACCAATCATGCCCGAGGGCAATTACTGATTTCTGCGGCAGATTTGAGTCTGATTTTCCGCCAGCTTTCCGTTGGTCTAGTTTGAAGCCTATTGGTTATTCTGTTGTTGAGTCTTTCGATGAAGGCGTTGGTTTTTCTTGGAGGGCTTATAGAAATTTGGGTGCGAATTATACATGCATAGATTTTGCAATGGGTTTGTTTGTTGATACTGTTGGGACTACTACTCCCTTGGTAAGTTTTAATGAGACAGAGATCTCTTATTTGGCGGCCACCAATGCCGGATGGTTGCCTTACTTAGCTGATGAAGGCATCAGGTTCGTTCATTATCCTGCTAACCGAGTGAGAAGACAGTTTAGGTTAGATCAGGACATTCCTGATGATCTTTCCTTTCTTATGGAGTCTCCTACTTCTGTTCGACCATTTCTGTGGCACACTGCCTTTGAATTCTGGAGGCAGCGTTTTAATGCAGTTACCGTTCCTGGCTCACTGAGGGAGGGCCTTTGTACTCCTCCCATGCATGGGTATTGGCAAGTAGTGATGACTTCGTTCGAGCAAGAGCTAGTGGGTAGTCGTGGTTTCTCCCTTATTCCTCTTGATGGGCTCAATATGGTTATTTCGGCTAATCTTCGATTGCTCCTACCTTCCAAGTCCATGTTAGCATATGCTAGGAAACAGAATCGGTTAGCCATCTTCGAATGGGATGAGGAGAGCATAGGGTGGTATTGGCATGCTGGCGATTATCCTCCGAGTTGGGAGAAAAAAGTTAAAGTGACAAACATTTCTGCACCGATTAAGAAAGGCCCGGCCAAGCCTAAGTCTGCAAGTAAGTCCAAGCCTGCTACTCCGCGGCCACCTACAGATGCTCCTCTTGCCAGCAAAACACTAGGCAGCAAAAGGAAGACAACCCCTTATCCTGCATTTGCTACTGAGCGGAGAGTAAGTTACCTCAAAAAATAATTTTTTTTTTACTTTCTTGTGGCTAACCTTGCTGACTTTTTATTTTCTTTAACCTTGTTCTTTTGTTCCCCTATTTTTTTCTTTGCAGTCTAAGCAAAAGGAGGATACGTCAGCCACCCTTCCCATTTTACTTGATGGGCCTGAGTCTGAGGTATATCTCTTTTCTTCTCTTCCCTTTCTTTTCTTTGCACGTGCTTCCTCTGCCACATTTTTGTTTTGTTTGTCTCATGCAATTAAAAGTTCTTTTGGTCTTCACGTATGTATATATATATTTTTTAGGAGGAGCCCGAACCTCTCTCCATATATCGCCCTACTCTCGAGGAGCTCTCTGCCTCTATGGGTGTACCTAATGAGGGTTTTTTGATGGGGCTGATGTAGTATTTGCAACACCTGCTCCCTCTGCCGCTGCATATGGAGTTCCTGCCGAGGCTCCTACCCCTCCCACCGAGCCGGTACCTAGAGAAAAGGGTACTCATACTGAAGGGGTTAGTGAGACCACACCTATTTCTGCCGAGACACTTACTCCTTCAGAGAGAGTTATTTCTCTTGCTGCTGTTCAGAACGAGGCTGCTTCCCCTATTCTGCCCCTTGTCATCTCCACCAGTGACCCTTTCGCAGCTCTATCCCAGGCTGTGAAGGACGGTTCTTCTCTAGTGGTTACTCCTTCCTCCATTCCCAGTTCTGCTACACGTGGGCCTGACACAGACTTATCCTTTGAGAGGTCTGAGGACATTCTTGAGGATCCTGACGACGCGCCTGTCCTGAAGAAGAGGATTTCTGATTTTGATGAAGAGGAGAGTGCTCCACTCGAGCCTGAATTCATGGGTATGTATCTTTCCCCTTTTCTGCTAAGTTCATTTTTTTTTCCTTCTTTTGTTTCCTTTTCCTCGTACATATGTATTTTCGTTGCTCCTTGCTGTGGTCTCCCTTTCATTTGTATGCCTATTTCCCCGTTTGCAGAGACCTTTAAGGGGCTAGGAATTGTAGCAGATGTAGGGATGCCCGTTCCTGCCATACCTATAGCACCCATTCCTGCCGTACCTTCTACACCTGTTTCTGCCATACCCACAGTGCTTGTTTCTGCCATTCCTTCAGCGCTTGTTTTTGTCGTTCCCACAACCCTCATTCCTGTTGGCTCTGGTAAGTTTCCTTTCCCCTTTATCTTCTCCTTCATTTTTTTTTTTTGTGAGTTTGTCCTTTCTAGATCACGGCTTTTCATTTCGCCTCGTGCTTTCTTAATAAGTCCACTTCCCACTGCCCCTTCTCAGCTTGAGGTGGGTAGCAGTTCTGCCACCATCCCAGACCCTGCGAGTGAAGCTGTAGCCTTTTTCGTCCGCTTTGATTAGCCTAAGGTCAATGACCTTGGCCCTGCAGACTTCTGGGCTTCTAGGCCTCCTTATGTGGATTTTCATGGCTTCCGAGTCCCCGAGGATTGTGTTTCTTACTTGGTGATGGTCTATAGCAGCCGTGGTGATTTTATGCAGGGATTCCGTCTTGGCCGTTCTGCCAGGGAGCACTTCTTGAAGATGTTGGGGAGTGTGATGAACGACATTGAGCATAGCTTTGTTGACACCGTCTCCATCGAGAGGATCTTACAGTGAAGGGTCGCGATTCAAGAGCTTATCAGTGTGGGTTTCGCCATGGAGTTTATTTTGGATCATCTCTGTGAGGTTGCCCGAGCCTTTTTTATGAGGAGAGTTCAACCAGCTGTTGATGCTATTGATGCTCAGATTGAGATACTGAAGAAGGAGGTGGCAGACTTTAAGGGCCGTCGCGAGCACCTTCTTTCTAGCATTGGTGGGCCTAGCCGTTTTGGAGATCAGACTCTCATTTTCGAACTTCGTTGATGATGATGCAGTTTCCTTCTTTCTCTTTTTCGTTTTCCTTCCCTTATTACTTCATCTAGGACACTTATATGTTTCCTATAACACTTATTTGGCGTGTGTTTGCCACAGTTTGGGTTTGTAATTATGATGTTACACTTTGCTACTACTTTTACTATTGCCATGACATAGAGTGCTAATACTTCGTACTTTTTCATTACTGAAAGCACGTTACAATTCTGTTTTGTGACATACTCACTTGAAAGAAGGAAAAGGTAAAGGAAACATAAAAGCCTTTTAACAAAACAAAAGAAAGGGACAACCACATAACTTTTCTCCCTAGGCATAATAACGTTTCAGTCACTTCCTATTGATAGGATCCATTAAGTCTCTGCTATCCATTTGAGTCAAATGGTAATATCCATTTTGATGCGCTTCCCTTATCAGAAGGGGTCCTTCTCACTTTAGTGTAAATTTAGATGGTCCTGCCATGCCTTACCTGACATAGTCTGCTACTTTTAACACAAGTTGTCCTTCTACAAACACTCTCTCTTTGGTCATCCTACCATAGGGTTCAGTCATCTTTTGTCTATATCTGCGGCTGCACCCTTGAGCTTTTTCTCTCTTTTCATCAAGTCCTTCTAGATCTTCACACCTTTCTGCTGCAAAGACTTCTCCTTCCTTTTCCTTTTCTTGCATCTGCATGACTCTCAAGTATGGAGTCATTATTTCTGCTGGGCTTACTACCTCAATTCCGTAGACCAAGGAAAAAGGTGAGAAGCCTGTGGCTGACTTTGGTGAATTTCTATAAGCCCAAAGAGCGTTTGGCAGGTGCGTCGCCCATCCTCCTGTATACTCTTGGCTCATCTTACTGATAATCTTTATGAGAGTCTTGTTTGTTGCCTCTGCTTGCCCATTCCCTTGAAGGTAATAAGGCGATGATTGGTGGTGTTTGACTTGATAGAACTCTAGCATCTTTCTTACATCACTGTTGACAAATGGTGTGCCATTGTCACTGATGATCTTGTGGGGTACCCCAAACCTTACAATTATATTCTCCTTGATGAAGTTTGCCACTGCTCCTCCTATGGCTTTACGGAGTGGTACTGCCTCTACCCACTTAGTAAAACTCTGTAGCCACTAGTATCCATATGTATCCACGCGATGGCGGGTTAACTAGTCCCACTAAATCAAGCCCCCAAGTGTGGAAGGGCTATGGGGTGACCATGCTATGCAAATTCTGCAGATGAGTGTGAATCAAGTTGGCTTGTACTTGGCAACTGTGGCACTTTTTCGCAAATTTTGCCGTATCTCTTTTCATGGTAGACCAATAGTAGCCCATTTGCAGTAGGCATCTGTAGAGCTTTTTCTTCCCTTGGTGTTCCCCACACTCTCCTGAGTGTACCTCTTTTATCATTTCTTTTACTTCTTCAGGGCCTAAACACCTCAAGGGGTCCCCATCGTACCCTTTTTTGAAAAGGACCATGTTATGCAAAAAGCAACGTGTTGCCAACCTCTTAAGCTTGTATCTTTCACTGTGCTTTTGTGGCAGGATGCCTTCTGTTAAGTACTGTATGAAAGGGCTTCTCCAGTCCTCCCTGATGAACATGGCGTAACTTTCCTCTCTATCTGCCGCGAGCTGACAGGTCCCACACTGGTTTTGGACTTGATCTGCATCTTTACCCATACTTGGCCAGTAGAAGCCTGCCCTTTGAAGTCTGCGGTAAAGGCTGACCTCCCCGCAGGATCTGCAAGTCTTGTCGTGTACTTCTTTCAATTTTCTCTAGGCCTCCTCCTACCCCATGCATCTGGACAAGACCCCACCTGGCATCCTGCGGTACAACTCCTCTTTCACCAGGGCGTAGTCTTTTAGTATTTTTAATTCTGCGGCGTATTCTCCCCTCATCAAGACTTCCCTTATGGGGATCCGCCAATCCCCTTCGCACTGTTCCTCTCGGAACCTTTCCTTCAACACCTCAATAATGAATTCTTCCATTTTGCTGACTTCTATCTTAGTGCTATCCCCTTCGAAAATTATTTGTAACCCCAGTGTAGCTAATGCGTCCGCAAACCGGTTTTTGTTCCTTGGAGCATGCTCTATTTCGAAGGTTGAAAATTTCTCTTCCATCTTCTGGGCCATTGCTATGTATAAAGCTAAGCTGGGCTCTTTTAAGGAGAAGCTTCCCTTGGTCTGGCAGACGACTAGGTTCGAATCTCCCAATACTCTTAAATGTTTAACTCCCATTTCGAGAGCCGTGGCTAGCCCGGTTAGGTAGGCTTCGTATTATGCCATGTTGTTTAAACAAGGGAATTCCAGTTTAAACAATAACGCCACTGCCTTGTCTTCTCCATGGTACAAGACTACTCCCACCCCTCCAGATTGGGTGGTAGAAGACCCATCAAATTTCATTACCCATTATTCTTTGACCTCTTCTGTCATGGCTACCTCCCCTGGAACTTCATCATTCAGCGGGAATTCTTCCTCTCCTGGAAACTGTGCCAATAGATCAGCTATAGCCTGGCTTTTCACCGCCCTAGGTGTCCCCATTCTCAAGTCTTACTGTGACAATTGTAACAACCACTGGGATATTCTGCTAGAGAGGATCGGTTGCTGTAACAAAGCTTTGATAGCATGGGACTTGGTCATCAGCCATACTTCGTAGGCCAAGAAATAATGACGCAACCTCTGTGTAGCATACACAATAGCCAGGCATGCCCTTTCCGCCCTTGGATAACGAGTTTCTGCATCTTTTAAGGCGCAGTTGATGTAGTACACTGGTTGCTCAATGCCACCTCCATCCTCTTGGGCGACTAATGCACCAATGGCATACAAGTTGGTGGCCAGGTAAAGTAGCAGTGGTTTTTTATGGATAGGGGCTTGCACCGTGGGGAGGTTCATCATGATTTGCTGTAGCCTCTTGAAAGTCGTCTGCTGCGCTTCCCCCCATTCAAAAATTTGCCCCTTCTTGAGCAGCTTGGTGAAAGCAGAAGTGATTGACGCCAATCCAGGGATGAATCTCCGAATATATGAGACTTTTCCTAAGAAACTCTTTAACTCCTTTACCGTGACCGGAGGTCTCATAGTTGCTATGGCCATGGCTTTGGCCGGGTCCACATCTATTCCCCTACTGTGAACCAGGAAACCCAAGAATTTCCCAGAGGACACCCTAAATGCGCACTTGAGAGGGTTCATTCTTAACTTAAAGGCTCTACATCTTTCGAATACTTTTTTCAACATGTAGAAGTGCTCTTCTCTCCTCTTTGATTTAACCACTATGTCATCCACATAGTCCTCTAGTTCCTGATGCATCATGTCGTGAAATATGGCCGTCATTGCTCGTTGATAAGTTGCACCTGCATTTTTTAACCCAAAGGGCATCACTGTGTAGTAGAAATTGCCCATAGGTGTTCTGAAAGCAGTTTTCTCCACATCCTTTGGTACCATCCTGATCTGATTGTATTCGCTAAACCTATCCATGAACGAAAACATGGTGTTTCCTGCCGCAGTATCTATTAGTAAATCCATGTTTGGCAGTGGGAACTTGTCCTTCGGACAAGCTTTGTTGAGATTTCTGAAATCCACATAACATCTTATCTGGCTGTTCTTCTTCTTTACTGGTACTATGTTGGATAGCCAGCGAGGGTGTTGGATAGGCTTGATGAATCTTGCGGCCAGCAATTTTCTATACTTCTTTGACTATCTACCTTTCTATTTCTGTGTGAAATATCCTGGCAGGCTGGGCCACTAGCTTGGCCTCCGGGTCTACATTCAACGTATGTGCAACTAGCCCAGGGTCTAATCCTAGCATTTCACTGTAATCCTACACGAAGACGTCTTTGAACTCTTTCAACAGTAGTATCAACTCTGATTTTTCCTTTTCTGCCAAACTTGCACTAATTGAGATAGGTCTCGGTTCTTGTGAACCAGACCCTAGGTTAACTTCTTCCAATTCTTCTTCTGCCATAACCTGTGCATCTTTTTTTGCCACAACTTCTCCATCCTTCTCTTCCTCTTTTTTCAAACTTTCTTCAGCGACACAACACGCCAAACTCCCGTGCTGTCATTCTTGGGTGGGGCTCGCTTGTATCTCACTTGTGGGCCCCACGCGCCTTCATAATTTGTACACAATCCTGCCATCAAGGCCTTGGACCCTGATGCATTGGGGTGTATCATCTGATTCTGCGGCGGACACTTCTTTTCTTTTCTTCTTTCGTGCTAGCAACTCCCTTAGATCAGGCTCTAGGTCACTTTGGACGTCTTCCCACTTAGGTACGAAGGTACCTCGTGGCTTTGATACTGAGCTTTCCCTAGATGGAGCCCATTGGTCGTAGAACATAATTTCCACTAGGTGAGCCTCTGCCTACTCGAATGGCGAGGGGTTTGCGGTTATACGTATCATCCTACCATTCAATCTTCCTTTCACACACTAGTGATAAGTGGACGGGACCAATCGGTGTTTGTGTAACCAGGGCCTTCCCAAAAGCACATGATAGGATACTTCTGTTCTTACCACATGGAAACGAGCTAAAAAAGCTATGGGGCCTACTTTCAACCATAGCTGGATGTGGCCTGCGATGTACTCGTCCCTTCTGCCGAACCCTGTTACTTCCATTGGGCATCCTTGGATCTTTCTTTCTGAAATTCCTGCCGCTTGTAAGGTATTCAATGGAATAAGGTTTACGGAAGCACCTGTATCTACCAAGGCCCTCTTGATGGGGATTTGATTTATGGATCCTACCAAATAGAGGGGCCTCCTGTGATCTGGGTATCCCACTTCCATATCCTCATTGCTAAAAGTGATCTCGGTTGATTCCTGTAAGAGGGCTCTGTTATCTGGGATTTCTGTTGATAAACATTCTACTCCCGCTCCGGAGGCGATGCTCACCAATGCCTCTGTGGCTATCTTTCTTTCCTTTGCTGTGAGCCCCAACTGGTCAAACAAATTTTTGAATTTGGCGCTTTGCTGTAGGCTAGTAATTGCTGCGACAGGTAAGGCTAGGTTCTCCTACTTATCCTCCCCCGGGTCCGCGCATATTACCACTGCTGCTACACCCTTCCCCTTGTGATTCGGGAGTGGGTTTCTTTAGACCTCTTGCTAGGTCAGCTTTAGAGTCCCTTCTTTAATCCTGTAGTGCACCAATCTGTGGAGCGCCCAGCATTCTACGGTGGGATGTTGTACATAGTTGTGCAGGTGGCAGAAGCGAGGGTCTCTTATCTCTTCCTCCGTGGGCTCTCTGGAAACCTGGTTGGGTTTAAAGATTTCGTCTGCTATCCATTTATCTAGCAGCACATCTAGTTCCTTTGGGGTACACGGTATGGGCGGGGGCGTATCATATTCCCTCCCTTCGGTTTTCCTTCTCCGCTCTCCAGTGGACACCGCTATAGCCTGCAGGGCGTTTCTTTTGTCTGAGCTTGGTTTTACGGACTGGGCCGTCTTCCTGCCTTTCTGCAATAGCTGTGCAAACTAGGAAATTTCTAGATTTTCCAGGACTGCTCTGTATTCCCGAATCATGTTAGTCATACACATTTCTACTAAGGTTCTTTCTTCACAATGGTCATAGCAGTCAAGTGCTATGTCCTTGAACCTCTTGATGTATTCCATCAAATTTTCTCCGCTTCTTTGCTTGGTCGCTTGCAAGGTTGCAAGCGTCACTGTTTCTTCTCCGTGGAAGTATTTCGTACAGAATACATCCACCATATCATCCCAAGTCGGGATGGATCCTGGCTTTAGGCCTATGTACTAGGTGTACGCCTGGTCACATAATGACTTTGAAAATTCTCAAAGACATAAATCTTTGTCTGCGGCGTAAGGACCAAGGGTATCAATAAACTTGCTCACGTGCTCAACAGCACTTCCCTTCCTGCCATCGTATTGCGCAAAGGCCCTCGACTCATACCTCTCAGGGTATGGTTTACTGAGTACCTTTAGTGGGTAAGGAGGCCTTCGTTCGTAAAACCTCTCATTTGGTGTTCTGGCTCTCTGTTGTTCCAGGAGAGCCGCTACTTCAGCCATAGTAATGAAACGTTGTTCTGCATTCCGTGGGACACCTCCTGCTAGTGTCTTTTCTTTGTCCGCCGCATGCTCTGGGTCATGCTGGCTTCCTTTCTCTTTCGTCTTGTCTGCTTTTAGTTGACGGATTTCTTCCATCATTTGTTGCTGCGAGTGCTGTAGTGACTACAATACTTCAATGAAAGTATTGACATTGTCCGTGGGAATTCTTGGCTGTGGCTGAGGATCAGCTCCCGTTCTGTTGGTACCTTCCGTTTGGTTAGGCTGCTGTTGGTGAGGTGTTGTTGGCTTGGACTTTGCTTGCGAGGGCACGACACTCATATTTCGTGTCGTTCTGGACTTTGGTGGCATTGTTTGTGAGGGATTCTGTGTTTTTACCCTTATCTGTTTCCCAACTCCCCAGCGGAGTCGCCAATTGTAAGGTGGTGGGCTTTGCTAGTAGTGTTGGGCTGCTTCTTGCTGCACTAGGCCCAAGTTTTCTGGATAAGGGAGTTGGGACTAGTCCAACTGCAACTCAATTTGGTCCGACTGGTGCGCAAACTATGCCTTATTTGTCAGGAACATGCTTGCGGCAAGCAGAGCTGTTTCAGATAAGTTGTGGCAGACAGACATAATAACAAAAATAAAATATCTGGCTACTAAGTAGAAAATGACCAAATGATCCCTATTCAAGAAAACATAATCACAGTAATAATAATCACTTTTACAAAAGAACAAAAGGAAGCAAATGGTAATATATATGTGGGTTAATCAGAAGATAAAGAAGTCAGTTTAAATCTGGTCCGCAGGAGCAAAACCAGAGAGGAAAAAACGTTCCTTCTCAACGCAATTAATCTCCCAGGAAAGTCCTGCCGTGGAAATTAACTACCTTGAGGGAAACGAACCTGAATGGTTGATGCACAAAGGGTTCCTTTTGGTTTTAACAAAGAGCAGGATTTTGTGAGGGAGAGAGGGAATCAATCTATTAGTGCATACCTGCCGTTCTAACTCCCTATCTATTTTCTTTTTGGTTTTTCTCTTTTCTTTCTTTCCCTCACATTCGTTTCTTTCTGTTTCCTGGTATATCTTTTCGGATTCCTATTCCTATTCCTTAGTTATGGTTCCCATTGTTATTGTTCCCCCTTTCTTTGTTCACGGCAAGGGTCTCTTTTTATAGTGCCTGTCGTGACCGAATTTTACTGTTTTAGCCCTTAACCACCTTTGTCTGGTCTGGGTGTACTTGCTGACCACCATTGGCCTGTCTGAGTGCCATCCCCCATCACCAGATAAATAAGGGTATTTTGTTTGTTTGTCTGCCGTGACACCCTTTCCTGCTACGGTCTGGGTTCTTTCTCTCTCCCTATCCCTCATGGCATGCACTTAGTGGTTCCAACTCAGCTTGCTTCTTTTGGGTAGTATGTCATCCCAGCAGGACACTTCTCCCAAAAGAGCCTAAGCAGGAACCACAAAAATAGATATTTCCCCTCTCCCCACCACCAAACCATGCCTTCTTACCTCTGACCCACGGCCTCACTATGTCCTGTATTGGCTAAGTACAGGCTGGTGGTGCCTAGGCCTTGCGCTTGCCTTCCTTCCATGTGTGTCCAAAATCTACCTGCTGCTCATTTGTCTGCCGTGGTCTGGAGGCTCGCCTACATAGCCTGCCATTCGTTTTCTTTGACCTTTTATGTGAGCTGCTTTTCGATTTACCGCTCCTCTTAGGAGCTGGGCTTCGTTTGATACTGGGCCTTACATTTCTTTTGGCCCATTTCTTGATTGCCCCCATTTCCTGCCATATTACTATGTCATTCCTGCTGTAATGACTCAATCCTACTGGGCCTCTTTTAGGTCAGCCGTTTACTCTTTCCCCCAGTGGCTTAGCATGGCCATTGGTTCTCCTACTTTTGGGCTCTTGTGTCCCTTTCGTCTTTCTCTTCGGCATCCTTGGCCCATTTGCTTTCTTTGGGCTTCCTTGGCCCTTTTACTAACTCTGCATTCCCATAGGCTTTTACTAACTTCATTGGGCTTCCCTGGCCCAATTACCTTATTCTCATCCTTGGGGTTCATGGGTCTGCCATTAACCTCTTACTTTCTTTGTTTGCATTACTTTGGGCCTGCAGTGGCCTACTCTCACTTTTCTATATCATATACTGCCCATGGGTATGCTATTTCTCTCTTTCTGGGCTTCTTTAAGCCCATTTGCCTCCTCAAGGCCCATTTGTTTATTTCATGGGCCTGTGATCCATTAATCTTGCCGCTTGCGCCTAATGCTTTTGCCATCTGTTTGCCAACCCTTTGCTGCCCTTGTTGCTGGGCTTTCTTCTTTCCTCTTGGATTCTCAAAAATGACCCTCAACATCCATCAACCCCTTACTTTCTTACTTCATTACTTTGGACTTACTATGACTCATTCTTACTTTTCTACATCACATAATGCCTATGGGTTTACTATTTCTTTCTCTGGGCTCCTCTAGGCCCATTTGCTTTCCTCAAGACCCATTTATTTGCTTTATGGGCCTTTAATCCATTGTTCCCGCCATTCGAGCTTAATGGTTTTTCTATCAATCCACTAACTCTTTTCTACCTATATTGTTAGGCTTCTTCTTGCTATTAGGCTTCCAAAATGAGCATCACCATTTAACCCCTTGAGCATATGAAGAGCTCCTATGATTCATATGCGAATAAAAGACTTTCCTGTCTTTTCTATCTTTCCTTCTTCTTTCCCTTTGTGGGCTTTTTCGAACAGTGGGCCCCAACTTATTATTTTTCTTTCTTGCCATGAACAGTGTTGTCTCTTCGAATGTCCCAGCTTAGTAGTTATTCTGAAACATAGCTTCCGCTTCATTAATTCCATCCTTTATCCGATGGCTAACCCATCACATCCTTTCATGTCAGTGTTAATGACATTGGTACTTAGGAAAGATTCCCATCGTATTCCAAACACTTTCTCCCTTTCTCTTCTTTCATCGTGTCTTCTCTCTCAAACATTATTACCCATCTACTCCGATCAACCAATCCATCATGACATTGGCAAAAAGCCAAGGTTCTTCCTACCATAAGGGAAAAGAGGTTGTCTCTGATGATCCAGCCACACGAGATGTAGGCGAAGAGGCTGCCCATTCCGAATCGGACCGTTCCAATGAGGAGGAGGCACGGCGTGATCTCGATAGTGAGTGCGCTCCTTTCATAGACCCGTGGTATGATACCCATGCCCATTTTTCGAAAGTTCCCGATAAGTACATGCCGCCGCCGCCACCACCAGGCCATGTGTGGCTTGCCCTTTACCGTCGCAACACAGATACATTTTGGGCTCTGTTGGCTTCTTCGATTCTAGATCTTGTTATCCACCAAGGTACTTCGCTCCCCATGCCCATTCTCTTCAAGTTTGGATCGGGTACTACTTTGGGTTGGAAGGAATTTGTGGACAACGAGTTATTCGACAAGGGTTTTATGGAGGCGCTATAGCAGGCCGGTGTGTTAAAGGCCATTGTCTCATCACGTTGCTTGTCTAACTACAGAGACTTGTTTAATCTCCGCCATTTGGTTCGCCGGTGGTGCACCGATACTCATACCTTCTTTCTTTCTTGCGATGAGATCACCGTGACCTTGGAGGACGTGGCAAACCAGTTGCTTTTGTCTATTCCTGGTGATGTCGACCCTGGTGCCTTGGAGCTCTCTCCGGAAGAAGAGGCCATAGAGGCCAAGTTGAGGAAGAGGATGAATGGCAACGTGAAGCTATCACATTGGGTTGGGTCTTTCTCTAAGGCCTCCATTGCTACTCGCCGTGCAGCCCTCGTCACATTTTGGCTTTGTAAGTTCATTTTTGGCTCTCACCCTCATTATGCTGTGAAGCCTTTGTATTTTCGATTAGGAATTAAAATATCTGCTGGGGTGAGTCTGTCGTTGGCACCCATGTTCTTGGGACATCTATATGTTCAATTGAATATCCTGCGGAGTGATGAGAATTAGGCGGGTTCTTGCCATATAATTACTTCCTCTGTTCATAGTACCATTCTACAGCATCTGTTGTATGAGCATTGTGCTAGGCATTTGGCAAAGTGTAGGCCTGTTCACTTTGCCAAGGAGAGATACCAGTCATGTCCGAGGGTTATTACTGATTTCTGTGGTCGGTTTAAGTCTGATTTTTCGTTAGCTTTTCGTTGGCTTGGTTTGAAGCCGATTGAGCATCCTTCCATTGAGTTTTTTAACAAGGGAGTTGGGTTTTCCTGGAGGGCATATAGGAGCCTAGGTACAGATTTTACATGTGCTGATTCTGTGATGGGTCCTTTTGTTGATATTGCTAGGACCACCACCCCGTTGACTAGTTTTGATGAGAGGGGTATCACTTACTTGGCAGCCATCATCGTTGGGTGGTTGCCTTATCTAGCTGATGAGGGTGTTAGATTTATGCATTATTCTATTGATAGGATGAGGAGGCAGTTTGGGCAAGATCAGGATATTCCGGATGACTTTTCTGCCATCATCAAGTCCCCTACTTCTGTTCGGCCATTCCTACAGCACATTGCCTTTAAGTTTTGGAGTAGGCGTTTCAGTACAGTCACTATTTCAGGTTCATAGAGGGAAGGTATTTGTACTGCTACCATGCATGGGTACTGGCAGATCATGATAGCCTCGTTTGAGCTGGAGTTGTTAGGCAACCGTGGATTTTCTCTCATTCCTCCTGATGGCCTTAGCGCAGTTATTTCTGCCAACCCTCGGTTGCTCCTTCCCACCAAGTTTGTGGTGGCGCATGCCAAGAAGCAGAGTCGGTCTGCTATATTTGAGTGGGTTAAGGAGGAGAGAGGGTGGTTCTGGTATGTTGGTGACTATCCCACGGGTTGGAAGAAGAGGGTGAAGGTCACAAACATCTTTGTGCCCGTGAATAAGAGTTCCACCAAGTCTAAGTCTGCTAAGAAGGGTGATGACTCCTTCGAGACCTGTTCAAACATTGTGCCTTTTGTCGTACCAATTCTGCCAAGAAGGGTGACCATCATCCCATAGGTAACATAGTTTTAGAGAGCTCTCATGCCCCTTTTGTCGTACCAATTCTAGTAGGCGCCCTACTGTAGGCAAATCTAGGCCTACTGTTCCGCAGCCATCTGCTGATGCTTCTCCTTCTAACAGGACCCGAGGCAGCAAAAGAAAGACATCCCCTCCTCTTGCATCCATCACTACTGAGAGAAGAGTATGTTATCTCTAGTTTTACTTTTTCTTCATTATTTTTGTATAGTGCTTTTTCGCAGCTAACCCCATATACTTGTTGTTGATGGCCATTTTGGAAGTCCAAGTGGAAAGGAGAAGCCCAGCAACACGGACAGAAAAGAGTTGGTAAATGGATAGAAAACCCATAACAAATAGGACACAGGAGCCCGCCAGTGATGTAATAAAAGAACCAATGGCCGTACTAAGCCATTGGGAGAAGAATAAACGGCAGGCCCAAAGAGGCTAAGCAAGACTAGGGCAAACAACTTTGCAGCAGGAATGATAGAGTGGTATGGCAGGAGATGGTAGCAGAAAAAAGGGTGGACTGAAGAAAGGCAAAGCCCACCGTCAAGCAAGGCCCAGCCCCTAAGTGGGGTAAGTCATAAAAGAAAGGGAAACCAGAAAATAGTCAAAAAACAGACGGCAAACTGTGCAAGCCAACCACGGCGAACGCATGAGCAGCAAGCAAATTTTGGACATACATGGAAGAGAGGCACGCACAAGGCCTAGACATCACCAGCCTATACCCAGCCAATATAAGACACGGTGAGGTCATGGGTCAGAGGTAAGAGGGCATGGTTTGGCGGTGGGGAGAGGGGAAAAAAATATTCTAAGGTTCCTGCTCAGACTCTTTTGGGAGAAGTGTCTTGCTGGAATGACATATCACCCAAAAGAAGCAAAATTGAGTTGGAACCACTAGGTGCATGCCATGAGGGATAGGGAGAGAGAAGGCACCCACACCATAGTAAAGAAAGGTGCCACGACAGACAAACAAACAAAATAGTTTTCTTTTGTCTGGTGATGGGGAGTGGCACACAGACGGACCAGTGGTGGTTGGCAAGTGCACCCAGACTAGACAAAGGTGGTTAAGGGCTAAAATAGTAAAACCCGGTCACGGCAGGCACTATAAAAAAAGGCCCTTGCCATGTACAGGAGACCAAGACCACAGAATAGGAACTTGAAAAAATGAGGAATAGAAAACAAGTATTGAGAAAAAGAGAAGAAAGAAAAAAAGATAAGAAAGGGGAATATTAAAAGAGAAGGAAAGAAAAAGATAGAGAGTTAGAGCGACAGGCATGCACCAATAGGTTGATTCCTTCTCTCCCTCTCAAAGTCTTGCTCTCTGCCAGAAACAAAGAATTCTCTTGTGCAGCAACCATTTAGGTCTGTTTCCCTCAAAGTGATTAATTTCCACGGTAGGATTTCCCTGGGAGATTATTCACGTTGAGAAGAGACGTTTTTCCCTTTTTGGTTTTGGTCTTACGGATCAGATTTGATCTGATTTCTTTCTTCTTTTGATTAACCCATATACTACCCACTTATTCCCCTTGCTTTTTTCATAAAAGTAATTGTAGACAAACTATGATTATCTTTTCTTGATTAAGGATTATCTATTCACTTTAATTAAGAAGTCAAAATACTTTCTTTTGTCTTATTATTATCATATCTGCCTGCCATGACTCATTTAAAATAACTCTGCCTGCTGTAAGCGCACTATTGGCAAATGAGGCATAGTTTGCGTACAAGCCAGACCAAATTGAGTTGCAGCTGGACTGGTTTCAACTCCCTTATTCAGAATATTTGGGCCCAGTACCGCAGGAGGCAGCCTAACCCAATATAACCAAAAAGGCCTATTACACTTGTTAACTCATTTCCTTCTTTTTGTCTTCTCTTCTCTTTTATAGTCTAAGCACAAGAAGGATACGTCTACCACTAGTCCTATATTGCTTGATGAGCTCGAGTTTGAGGTATGTCTCCCTCCTTCCCTTTTTTCTTCTTTTTCTCTTCCGCATATATTTCCTTTACCACGTATTATTGGTTGCCCCATCTCTCTCTTCTCTTCTTTTTGCATCATCAATGATTATACATTCCTCTCTTTTTCATTTTCTTTTTCGTGTTTCTCAAGCCGAGCTCGAGCCTATCTCCATATATCACCCCACGGCCAAGGAGATTTCTGTAGCCATAGGAGCGCCCATGGAAGGTTTCTTAGATGGGGCTGATGTGGTGGCTAAGGCCATGGCTACTGCCGCTCCTGCTGCTACATAGGCAGTTCCTGCTGAAACTCTTATCCCTTCCGTTAAGCCGGTACCTGTAGATGAGGGTACTCATACTGAAAAGGTTAGTAAGTCTGCCCCCATTCCTACCGAGACTCTTACCCCCCAAAAGGGAGCTACTCCTGCTACTGCTTCCAAAACTGAGGTTGTCTCTCCTGACACGCCTCTTGTTATATCTACTAGCGATCTTTTCATGGCTTTATCTCAAGCCGTGAAGGACGACTTCTCTTTAAGGGTTACCCCTTCTTCCATCTCTAGTTTTGCCACATGTGGGCTAGATGCAGACTTGTCCTCTGAGGGATCTGAGGAGATTCTTGAGGATTCCGATGATGAACCCATCGTGAAGAAGAGGATCTTTGATTCTAACGAGGAGGATGGTGATAAGCATGAGGTCGAGGCCATGGGTACGTATCTCTCATATTTGTTAAGTTTCCCCTCCACCCTTTATCATTGCCTTCTTTTTTCTTTTCTGTTTTATATATCTGCATAGTCTTCTGATGCAATCTTCATTCATTTTGTATGTTTGTTCTTCTAATTGCAAAGACTTTTAAGTAGCTAGAGGTTGCAGCAGAAACAACAATGCCTACAGCCACTCTTGCTGCTGCACCTGCAACACCCATTTCTGCCACTAGTGGCAGACATTTCCTCCTTGTGCTTAGACTGCAAAAGAAAAGAGAAGACAAGAAGAAGGAAAGGAGTTAACAAGTATATGGGGTTAGCCGTGGAAAAGCTCTATACAAAAATAACAAAGATGAAGTAAAATTAGAGATAACATACTCTCCTCTCAGTAGTGGTGGATGCAGGAGGAAGGGATGTCTTCCTTTTGCTGCCTTGGGTCCTACTAAAAGGAGGAGCATCAGCAAATGGCCGCAGAGCAGTAGGCCTAGACTTGCCTACAGTAGGGCGCCTGCTGAAACGGGTACAAGCAAAAAGAAGAGGAGAGCTCTCTAAAACTATGTTACCTACGAGAGGAAGGTCACTCTCAAAAAGCACAATGTCTGAACAGGTCTCAAAGGAGTCATCACCCTTCTTGGCAGACTTAGACTTGGCAAAACTCTTCTTCACGGGCATAGAGATGTTTGTCACCTTCACTCTCTTCTCCCAACCCATGGGATAGTCATCGGTATACTTGAACAACCTTCTCTCCTCTTCAACCCACTCAAATATTGTAGACCGACTCTACTTCTTAGTATACGCCACCATAGACTTGGTGGGAAGAAGCAACCGAGAGCTGGCAAAAATAACTATGCTAAGGCCATTAGGAGGAATAAGAGAAAACCCACGAGTGCCCAACAACTCCTGCTCAAACAAGGTCATCATGGCCTACCAGTACCCATGCTTGGCAGCTATACAAATACCCTTCTTATGTGAACCTGGAATAGTGATTGCACTGAAACGCCTACTCCAAAACTCAAAGGCAGTGTGTAGCAGGAATGGCCGAACAGAAGTATGGGACTCGATGATGGCAGAAAAGTCATCTGGAATATCCTAATCCAGCCCAAATTGCCTCCTCACCCTATCAACAGAAATACTGCACAAATCTAACACCCTCATAAGCCAAATAAGGCAACCACCTAGTGTTCGTAGCTGCCAAGTAAGTGATATCTCTCTCATCAAAACCAGTCAACGGGGTAGTGATCCTAGTAGTATCAACAAAAGGACCCATCACAGAATCAGCACATGTAAAACCTGTACCTAAGCTCCTATATGCCCTCTAGGAAAACCCAACTCCCTTGTCAAAGAACTCAACAGAAGGATGCCCAATCGGCTTCAAACCAACCAAACGAAAAGCTAACAGAAAATCAAACTCAAATCGGCCATAAAAATTAATAATAACCCTCGGGCATGATTGGTATCTCTCCTTGGCAAAACGAACAGGCCTACACTTTGCCAAATTCCTAGCATAACACTCATACAACAGATGTTGTAGAATGGTACTATGAATAGAGGAAGTAATTATATGGCAAGAACCCTTCTGATCCTCATCACTTGGCAGGATATCCAACTAAACATATAGATGACCTAAGAACATAGGTGCCAACAACACACTCACCTCAGTAGATATCTTAATGACTAACCGAAAATACAGAGGCTTCATAGCATAATGAGGGTGAGAGCCAAAAATGAACTTACAAAGCCAAAATGTGTCGAGGGCCACACGGCGAGCAACGACGAAGGCCTTATAGAAAGACCTAACCCAATATGATTGCTTCGCGTTGCCACTCATCCCCTTCCTCAACTTGACCTCCATGGCCTCTTTTTCCGGAGAGAGCTCCAAGGCATTAGGGTCAACATCACTAAGAATAGGCAAAAGCAATTGGTTTGCCACGTCCTCTAAGGTCATGGTGATCTAACCATAGGAAAGAAAGAAGGTATGAGTAGCGGTGCACCACCGGCGAACCAAATGGCGGAGATTAAACAGGTCTCTGTAGTTAGACAAGCAACGTGATGAGACAATGGCCTTCAACACACCGGCCCACTGTAGCGCCTCCATAAAACACTTGTCGGACAACTCATTGTCCACCCATTCCTTCTAACCCAAAGCAGTACCCGATCCAAACTCGAAAAGAATGGGCACAGGGAGCGAAGTACCTTGGTGGATAACAAAATTTGGAATCGAAGAAGCCAATGGAGCCCAAGATATATCTGTGTTGTGATGGCAAAGGGCAAGCCACACACGACCCGGCGACAGCAACGTGTACTCATCGGGAACTTTCGGAAAATGGGCATGAGTATCATACCATGGGTCTATGAAATTAGTGCACTCAATATTGGGATCGCGCCGTACCTTTTCCTTATCGAAACGGTCCAATTCAGAATGGGCGGCCTCTTTGCCTGCATCTCGCGTGGCAAGATCATCGGAGACATCCTCTTTTCCCTATCACTTAGAAAGCTTATACACAGTCCCATTACCCAAGAAGCTAGCCTTCTTGAAGTCAAGGACATCATGTTAGACACGGGTTGGGATTGGGGGGAAATTCCTTTTGAGATCCCTCTTGAAGTTAAAAAGATGATTCAAGCCATTTCGGTGAGGATCATGAGTAGAGGAGCTGATAAGTTGACTTGGGCTGGTTCTCCCCAAGGCTCTTTTGATTTGAAAAGTGCTTATAGGCTTGTAATGGGGCTTGATACAATTACTCCTTTCTCGGCAAGTTGGATTTGGAAAGTGAAAACACTCCCAAAAATTACAACCTTCCTTTGGAGATGTGCTCATAATAGTATTGGAGTCAAAGTTTGTCTTGAGAGTGTTGGGCTGGGCTGCCTCCTGCTGTACTGGGCCCAAGTATTCTGGATAAGGGAGTTGGGACCGGTCCAATTGCAACCTACCTTGGCCTGACTTGTGCATAAACTATGCCTCATTTGCCAAGAGTTTTGTTCACATGCCCATGGCAGGTGGAGCTACTTCGGATGAGTCAAGGTAAGCATACATGATAATAATCATAAAAGAAAGTACTTTTGTCATTAGACAAAGTGAATAAATGATTCCCGATTAAAATGATAATCACAATGATAAGAAACACCTTGTAAAGAAAATGGTGGAAATAAATAGGTAAGACATGAGTTATCAAAAGAAAGAAAAAGATCAATCCGTCATGCCAAGTTATGTCACAGGTCCAAGACCAAGGAGGGAACCATTTTCCTCATTGTGAATAATCTCCTAGGAAAATTCTGCCGTAGAAACTAATCACTTTGAGGGGAGCAGACCTGAATGGCTTGTGCCCAAAAGAATCCTTTGTCTTTGATAGAGAGCAGGGCTTTTAAAGGGAGAGAGGAGATCAACCTATTGGTGCATGCCTACCATTCTATCTCCCTATTTTCTTTCATTATTTTTCTTTTATTTTCTCAGTGCTTGCTTCTGTGTTGTGATTCTCTCCTAGAGGTTACTATTACCGTCCTGCCTCCCTATGCACGACAAGGGTCCTTTATATAATGCCTGCCGTGACTGGCTTTTACTATTTTAGCCTTTTACTACATTTGTCTGGTCTAGGTGTCCTTGTCAACCACCACTGGTTTGTCAGTCGTTCAGCCAGCATTACTTACCTGTGCTAGCTGTGCCACTCCCTATCACAAGACAAAGAAGACTATTTTGTTCGTTTGTTTGCTATGGCACTTTTACTTGCTACGGTGTGGGTGCTCTCTCTCTCCCTATCCCTTATGGCATGCACCTAGTGGTTCCAACTCATCCTTACTTCTTTTGGGCAGTATGTCATCCCAACAGGACATTTCCCCCAAAAGAGCCTGAGTAGGAACCCCAAAATAGGTTTTCCTCTCTCCCCACTACCAAACCATACCCTCTTACCTCTGACCCATGACCCACCACTTCCTGTATTGACTAGGCACAGGCTGGTGATGTCTGGGTCTTACGCGTGCTCTGCTTCAGTGTATGTCCAAAACTTGCCTGCTGCTTATGCGTTTCTCATGGTCTGGAGGCTCATCTGCTTATTCTGCCGCCCACCATTGACTTCTTATGGCCTGAGCTATTTTCTAATTTCCCATTTTTTATGGCCTGCTCCCTTTAAGGGTTAGGCTTTGCTTGATTGTGGGTTTTTCTTCCTTCAGCCTACTCTTTTGCTCTTTTCTGCAGTCTTGCTACCATTTCCTGTCGTACCACTCTGCCATTCCTACTGTAATGTTATTTGACCCAAGCCTGCTAGGCCTTTTTGGGCCTGCTGCTTATTCTTCTCTCAATGACTCAAGATAGTCATTTGGGCTTTTGTATTACATTGCTTGTGGGCTCTTTTGTCCCATTTATTTCCTCTTGGGCATCCTTGGCCCATTTGCTTTCCTTGGGCTTCCTTGGCCTTTTTTCTAACTCTGCGTTTCCATGGGCTTTTACTAACTCCTTTGGGCTTCCTTGGCCTGATTACCTTATCCTTCATCCTTGAGGCTCATGGGCTTGCCATCAACCCCTTACTTTCTTTGCTTACATTACTTCGAGCTTGCTGTGGCTCATTCTCACTTTTCTACATCACATACTGCCCACGGGTTTGCTACTTCTCTCTCTCCAGGCTCCTTTAGGCCTGTTTGCTTCCTTAAGGCCCATTTGTGTGTTTTATGGGCCTATGATCCATTATTCCTGCCACTTGGGCTTAATGGTTTTTCTATCCACTTACTAACTCTTTTCTGCCCATGTTGTTGGGCTTCTTCCTTCCACTGGGCTTCCTAAAATGAGCATCAACATTTAGCCCCCTGAGCATATGAAGCGTTCCTACGGTTCATATGTGAATAAAAGACTTCCCTGTCCTTTCTGTCTTTCCTTCTTCTTTTCCTTCGTAGGCTTTTTCGAACAATGGACCCTAACTTATACATATGCATATATTTTTCTTGCCATGAACAGTGTTATCTTTTCGAATTTCCCAGTTTAGCAGTTATTCTGAAATGTAGCCGCCGCTTCATTAATTTCATCTCTCATCCGATGGCTGACCCAATGTATCCTTCCGTGCCAGTATTAATGACATTGGTATTTAAGAGAAATTCCCTTCATACTCCAAACACAAACATTTTCTCCCTTTCCAACACAAACACTTCCTCCATTTCCCTTTCTTCACCGTGTTCTCCTTCTCAAACACTTTCATCTGTTTACTTTGATCAACCGTTACACCATGACGCCAGCAAAAGGCTAAAGTTCTTCCCGCCATAAGGGAAAAGAGATTGTCTCCGATGCTCCCGCTGTGCGCGATGTAGGCAAAGAGGTCGTGTATTTTGAATCGGACCATTCGACGAGGAGGAAGTGCGGCGTGCCCCTAATAGTGAGTGCACTTCTCTTATAGATCCTTGATATGACACCCATGCCCATTTCCCAAAAGTTCGCGATGATTATACGCTGCTGCCGCCAGGCCGTGTGTGGCTTGCTCTTTACCACCGCAACACCAACGTTTCTTGGGCTCCGTTGGCTTCCTCAATTTCTGACCTTGCCATCCGCCAAGGCTTCACTCCCCGTGCCTATTCTTTTCGAGTTTAGGTCGGGCACGGCTTTAGGTTGGAAGGAATGGGTGGATAAGGAGTTGTCCGACACAGGTTTCATGGGGTTGCTACTGGGGGCTAGTGTATTGAAGGCTATTGTTTCATCCCACTACTTATCTAACTATAGGGACCTCTTCAACCTCTGCCATTTGGTCCGTCGGTGGTGTACCACAACTCACACTTTCTTTCTCTCCTACGGTGAGATCACCGTGACTTTGGAAGATGTGACAAATCAGTTGCTTTTGCCCATCCTCGATGATGTTGATCCTGGCGCTTTAGAGCTTTCTCCAAAGGAAGAGGCCGTGGAGACCAAGTTGAAAAAGAGGATGAGTGGCAATGCAAAGTTGTCATATTGGGTTGGTTTCTCCTCTAAGATCTCCGTTGCTGCTCGCCATGCGGCCTTTGTCGCGTTCTGGCTTTGTAAGTTTATCTTTGGTTCTCATCCCCACTATGCTGTGAAGCCTTTATATTTTCGATTAGCTATTAAGATATCTGTCGGGGTAAGTCTACCATTGGCTCCCATGTTTTTGGGACACTTGTATGTTCAGTTAGACATTTTGAGGAGTGATGAGGATCAGGCAGGCTTTTGCCACATAGTCACTTCTTCTGTTCACAGTACTATTCTACAGTACTTATTATATAAGCGTTGTGCCAGGCACTTGGCGAAATGTAGGCCTGTCTATTTTACTAAGGAGAAATATCAGTCGTGTCCGAGAGTCATTACCGATTTCTGTGGTAGGTTTGAGTTTGACTTCCCGTTGGCTTTTCGTTGGGTTGGTTTAAAGCCAATTGGTCATCCTGATGTTGAGTTTTTTGATAAAGGAGTTGAATTTTCTTGGAAAGCATACAGGAACTTAGGTACGGGTTACACATGCGCTGATTCTGTTATGCGTCCATTTGTTGACACTGCCGGGACCACCACCCCATTGACTGGTTTCGAGGAAAGGGGGATTACTTACTTGGCAGCCACCAACGTTGGGTGGTTGCCTGACAGTTTGGGCAAACAGATATTTCAACTTTTTAAAATTTGGATTATAGCAGATTAGTTCTGTTTTGTTCTGCTGCGTGTTTTTTGTTTTATTTCTTTATGCATTTCCTGTTGTGTTTGTTATTTCCTTTGGTTTGGCTTTTCTTTTCTTTACGTGATTCCTGCTGCTGACACTTCCTGCTGTTCCTTGTTTCTTTTCATCATGCTTCTTCATATTAGTTTTCACGCCTATCCTTTTATACAAAAGGATTTGGGCCTTTGTGGGCCAGATAATGTTAATTGGATCGAAAGGGTCTTAGGCCCAATTTGCCTTGATCTTGTCAAAGTCATTCTGCTGAAGAACTGTATTCTACAGCAGATCTATATTCTGCTGCAGATTTGAAATCTGCTACAGATTTGCGTTGTGCTGTAGATCGTTTTCCCTTGTACTTCTTTCTTTGGACCTTTCTTGCTCTTCGGTCTTCTTGGTGGGTCTTTAGGCCTTGCTTTTCATTGGGCTTTCCTCCGTATGGGCTTTTGGGTACGGATTCAGAAAATGGGCATCAACAGAGAGAAGGGATAGAACTCAAGATATTATGTGTCCAATTTGCCAGGGAGGATCTGAAACCATTTTACATGCTTTAAGAGACTGCCATTAGCTTAAATGTATGTGGAATTATCTAGGAATCTCTTCTTCGAATCATGAATTCTGGAGGAGTGATCTTCAGAGTTAATCGTCATTTAATGGCAGGATGATGAGTAGTCTTTATGCTACATAACCCCCTTGGAAAGTTGTTTTTCTGATAGCTATATGGAATGTTTGGAAAAGCAGGAACAATATGGTTTTCAATAGGAGGAACAGAAACCCGAGCCTTGCTATGGAGATTGTGAAGCAAGCAATTGAGTATTATCATTGGGTTGCTTCCCCAAGGCTGCAAACTCATAAAGTGCTGAAGGGTATTTGATGGGAGAGACCGCCACAAGGCTGGATGTAGCTGAACACTGATGGTTCGGCCAATGGGAATCTCGGTTTGGCAGGGTGTGGGGGTGTGATTAGAGATGATGCAGGGCGGTGGATTGTTGGATTTAGCAAGTGTATCGGCATCACCAGTAGCTTTGCTGTAGAATTATGGGGGCTTAGGGAGGACCTTATTTTGTGTTGCAATCTTAATATTACTTCTCTTGAGATTGAACATGATGCCAAAGCTATTGTGGATATTTTAAACAAGCCATCCTATGTAAATAATACCATTTCTCCTATTTTGGATGACTACAGGTTGTTGGCTTTCCGCATTCCTCAGATTCGCGTTAAGCATTGCTTCTATCAGGCGAACAGGTGTGCGGATAGCCTTGCTAGGATGAGTTTTAGCTTAGATGGTGATTTTTCTTCTTTTCATAGTCCACCTATGGACTTGATTGATGTTTTTGAAGGTGATCTCAATAGGGTGTATGTTAACAGGACGTGTCCTAAACCTAATGTACTTATTTAGTTGTTTTTGGTGAATCGTCTTTCACCAAAAAAAAATCCAGTTGTGACAACTGAATTGAGTAAGCATGAAACAGAAGAAAACTGGGTATTTCCTAATTTTTTGAATATTTGATTATCAGATTCTTTTTTAGCCAATGCAGAAGCGGTTGTCAACTTAGTGTGCGTTTGTTTGCACTTTTAGGAGCTGAAAACGCGCATATTAGAAAAAGCGGTAAAAAAATTGCGTTTGGCTCAACCCAAAACGCAACTTTTTGATATAAGCTGCGTTTTGGACTCAGGCAAAAATAACGTCCAAAACGCGCAAAATTTATGGACCTCCTGAAGTCCATAAATCAAAACGTGAATGGAGCGTTTTGATATATCCGTTGGGCTCACAGGAAATTACCAAATTACCCTCTATTAAACAACAAATCTAAAATCAAAACAACAACAGCAGCAGATCAAGAACAGAAAAAAAAAATTAGAACAACAACTCTTTCGGAAACAGCAAATCAAGAACATAAAAAAAAAAAATAGAACAACAACTTTTTCGGAAACAGCAGATCAAGAACAGAAAAAAAAAATTAAAAATTAGACCAACAACTCTTTCGGATCAACAGCAAATCAACAACAACAACAAGAAAATTAGAACAACAGCAAATCAAGACCCTCTGGCGGATCAAGAAGACTGACGAAAAAAAAGGGGGGGAGAGATTTACCGACCATCCAATCTTCCCGATCATCCAATCTCCCCGATCATCCAAGAACAAGAAAAAAAAATAGAAAAAGAAGAAGGATGAGTTCTGGAATTGGTTCCGATCATCCAATCTTCCCGATCCAAGCACTTAAGGTTACGTTCTGGAGTTGGATAAGTTGGGTGAGTTTGGTTCCTTCGTTCGTTTTGAAATGCTAAGAGGAAAAAAAAGAAAAAGAAGAAGGAGAGCTGTGTTCTGGACCGAAGTGCTAAGAGGAAAAAAAAAAGAAAAGAAAGAGAGCTGGGAATGTTTTGGACTGAAGATGGTAGAGGAAAGAAGGAAAAAAGAAAGGAAAAGAGTGTGGGTACGTGGGTGGATGAGAAAAAAAGAGGGGAAAAAGAAAAAGAAAAAAAGAGGAAGTAGAGCCCACGTGTGTGGAGAGAAAAAAAGAGAGAAAAAAAGAAATTATATCACAATATTTTCACAATAAATCTTAAGGTGGGTTATTATTAGCTAATATTGGTGAGAAAAAAATAATTTTTTTAGAAAGAGAAAAAAATAATTTTAATAGTATGTTAAAATTAAAATTAGTATCAATTTTTATCACAATATTTTTACAATACTTTCACAATAAATCTTAAGTGGTAGGTTATTATTAGCTAATATTGGTAAGAAAAAAATAATGTATGATGAAGTAATTGATTTAAGTATGAAACAAACTCACATAAAAAAAAAAAAAAAGTATGAAATAAATTCCCTTATATATACATTATCCTTTTTGGTAATTTATCCCTCAAACTGCCACTTTTATAAGTGCTAGCCAAACACTCAGCTTTTTCATTATGCACTTTTTAACAGTTTTTACCAAACACTCAGCTTTTTGAAACTTCACTTTTTCATTATGCACTTTTAACAAAACTCCACTTTTTCATTATGCACTTTAACAAAAAGCTGAACCAAACTCACCCTTAGTATCTTTTACAAATTGATCATATTTCCTCTTTCTCTGAAGGAAAAGAATGAGAAGGTTATTAATTTGCGGTTTTAAAAGAACCACTTAGAATTAAAATTGATAGATTTAAAGACAGATTTGGAAGGTTCATGAATAATTAATCTAGGAGAATTTCTTGTATATGATTGTAAAAGGAAAAAAAAAAAAAAAGATTTGTTTTAAGTTGAGGAAGTAGTAAAATCAAAACGGACATTTTGTGGGGTCAACAGATCAGGTTGGTCATATTTAGGCTGAATTTGAATAAAGAATTTGGTGCCCCCAAATCATGGCTACAAATCCTGGATGGAATTTACATTTTCTTCTCTTAATACACCCAAACAAGGAATTTTACTTGACAAAATTTAAAAGTATGTGATGAACCTTAATTCTGGCTACAAATCCTTTGTCCAAATTTCAAAAACACATTATTTAAAGATAAAAACAAATTGAGTGCTTACCTGAGGAGATTCCCCATCACTCAAAGACAATGATTTCCGCACTTTTGAGAGTTTGATTCCAAAATTTCCGAAACGACCTCGATCCTCTTGGATTGCTAGGGTCCAAGGCAAGTCTTTTCCACCAAACTAACAATGTGTCTAGACCAGCAGCAGATGAGTTTAGGCAAAACACCATTCTCACTTCTATGCTGCTCACCATTATTACCACTTTGCAATATTGCCATTCTACCAATGTTTTGGTGTCTTAATAATCCTTTTCAATTCGGCCCTGCAAACCTGATTAAAAATATATATTTTTTAAAAGAATAGTATTATACAAAAGGTCTCAAATAGGGGACTAATAAAATTAGACTCCTTGTAATTGTTTATAACTAGACATGGAAGCCCAAATATACCCCACACAAAACATACTCAATTAATATTCAATCAATTCGGGGTATCACAAACGCCCCCACTTACCTTGTGGGGTGTTAGCCACATCAGCGAGCAACCGAGTGAGTATATGTCCAATGTGGGACTCAAAATACACCTACACAACACACCTCCAATCAATATCTAACCAATATGCGACATTATAGGAACTATCCCTGCTTCATTATTAATTTAACAAATACAATCACAGTTGGTTTCACCAATTACTTAATATTTGTGTTGTTGGATTAGCTCGTTGGTATTGGTATAATTAAGAAAGAATAATGTGGTATTGTGGTGAAATATTATGCAAGGAATTCGAATTTTGCTCGAGGGATGACGGGTTTGGATTCTGGAATGTGGATCTTAATTAGAAGATTGAAGAATTATAAGCAAGGTTTTCAGACCCGGACCGTTCATTGAACCGTAAAAGGAAGAGGTTCAAGGTTTTTAAGGTCGAATCGAGGTTGAACCGGGGTCGAACCGTGATGACGTCATAATTAATTTAATAATTATTTAAATATAAATAAATATATTAAATTAGTATAAATAGAAAAATTAAATTAAATGACCCAATTAAATATAGAAATCTATCTTTCAAATGCATTTTTTCATATCATAACCGTTACAAAATCATGCTTACGTTTTTATGTAACTTTTTTGTAACTTAATATGTAACTTAAGTTATTATATCATACCTCTCGGTTAAGTTATGATATTTTTTTCATTTTAACCCGTTATTATATCTTGGATATTTTTTCCTAATAAGCTCGAATCAAATTGGTTCAACTCACTCAAAAGTTCTCAACATACTTTTAGCAATTTCATATTTTGCACATGTAATGGAAATGCTTTTTGGGCTAAACAAAGAAACATTGGGCCTTGTGATTTTACTTAAAAGAAAACTGAAGTTGTTGTAATTGTTAGGTTCTTTGGGTCCAACATAAATTGCCCATTAGACATTAGTTGTGAATTGATGTGATGATACACTTGAAGCATTCATTCTTCTTCGACAGTACACTAATTACTGACTAGCACAGCACTTGGAGTCTGTTGTTTTGGTGGGCGTACAGACCAATAAAGCAAATAAAGAAAAGTAAAATATTGAGATACTAAATTACTCTTAAAAATACTTAAAAGATTTAGTGCATCAGTGCATGTCACGTCATCTTGGGCAGCAGAAAAAATGATTTAAATCTAATGGCTGAAATTGTTTTGCTTTTATTAAAAATTTAAAACCTTTCTTCATTTCCAATGTTAGCACGTGAGGGACTTAGGAATTTAAAAGAAGTAAAAAAACAAAAGCCTGAAGAAAGAAAGAGAAACACATAGCAGTTGTATTCACTATTCAGTGAAAAAGAGAAAATTACAGAGCTCCATGAACGGAAAAAAGAAAGAGAAGAAGAAAAAAAGAAGAAAGAAGAAGAAGAAGCAGCGAAAGCGTGATCGGTGACTGTGTAGGCAACCTGTTGGCTGCTGCTTCAACTAGGCGCAGATCCTGCTTCGTTGTGTTCTTCTTTTTCTTTTTCTTTTTGAGGAACTTTTCTTCTTCTTTGGTTCTTTTTTTTTCCTTACAAATCCGTTTGTTCAAGATCTGAAATTATCAGATCTCCTTCCGATCTTTGTTCTTCTTCGTGTTCTTTTATTTCTTTTTCATTTCTTCTAGATCTAATCATAACTTCATACCGGTGGCCAAAATTTACCGGAAAAGCTGAAACAAAAAGAAACCGTCCGAACCTCAAAAACCGGTCACGATTCTCAGAACAGTACGGTCCGATCACGGTTCGCACGGGTCCCTGCTTTTTTCCCATAGAACGGTTTTTGAAGCTAAAAAAACCGCAAAATTGAGAGTTTCGCGGTTTTTCCGGTCGGACCGTACGGTCCGGTCCGGATTTCAAAACCTTGATTATAAGGAAGAGACAGAAGGGGGTGACAGACAATTAAAAAACGAAAAAGGAAATCGAATCAAAAGTGAGATTTATGCAAAACAAAATTGATAATAGGCTGATGGAGTGAGAATAATAGAATGAGATAGCATATTAAAATTGGCTAAGATTACATTTTTTCTTAACAATCTATTATTTGACTTGAAAGATTGACGAATCAAACTTAAATAATTTATTAATTGATTCGATTGGATTCGTTCTTGAGTTAGAATTTAAAATCACTGTACAATATCAATGTAAATTATAATCATTCTTATTGGGAAAGCAATCAACTTATACTTGATTTTAAACAAATTCGAAACCGTAGTTAAAAGCAATCTAATAGGGTTTGAGGGAGCATACCTCTTGATTGAATGATTGTAAAACTCAAGAGAAAATCTCTTTCCTCTCAACTTTTCCGGAAAATTATTAGGTACTCCCGGAGTACCATAAATGTGTACTCACCCCTCTCACATGAATGGTGGGTCCCACCATGAATTTAATTAGTGGGACCCACTATTCATGTGAGAGGAGGGAGTACACATTTATGGTACTCCGGGAGTACACAATAATTTCCCAACTTTTCCTCTCCTTTTACCAAGTTTGGTGGATGTTTAAGGTGAATTTTTGTATTTATATTACATAGCGAACCCTAATGAAACCCTAAATAGACTTCTACTTTTTTTTTTTTTTTTTTTGTGAGAATCTAAATAGACTTCTACTGGAAAAGGTTTCTCTCCTTTTCCAACTTTGGAGTAGGATTAAATCAAAAAAAAAAACTTTGGAGTAGGAGAAATTTGTAATTATATAATGAAACCTGGTGAAACTTAGACTTGGCAAACGGTTGGATCGGGTTAACTTAATCGAATTTGGGCTAAAAACATGTCATTCTAAATGGGTTGCAAGCATGTTGGGTGGAGTCAGGTGTTTGGGTCTAGTGTCCAGTGTCATTAGACCCATTGAGATAATAACATGTGTCCACTTTTAGACATGTGTCACCATCTGATCAGGTCTAGTGCATTGGACCAAAACCAAGTCCTTAGGTTATGGATCAAATTAATTGGGCTATGGATCAACTCATATTTTTTCACATAAAAAAGAAAAAGAAAATAATAATAAACGAACAAAAAAAATACTAAAGGTCAAAAATATAAAGTGATTTTTTTTTAATAATACATAAATTCTTATTTTTACATAATTCAAAATTCACTAATATATTGTCACCATAAAAATTAGGTGATTTGTTGTTAAGCACTTAAAAACTTTTGGGACAATTAATAATTTATCATGGTATTAGATAGGTTGGCAATTTTTACCCAAACACGTTAACCCACCCATTATCCACTTAATTTGGATAAGTCTTGACCCAACTCAATTAAACATTTGGGTTGAATGGATACAGACATATTGGGTAAATTAGTTAAATAATCTTAATGGATAAACGCCACTAGGTACCTAGTGGATTATTCATTTACATTTATGAACAAAAACATAACAAAATCAAAATCCTAATTCCCTAACGTAGGTGCCTAGACCTCTTCTCTCCCTTTCTCCTCTTTCTTTTTCTTGTTCATTTTCTTTGGTTTTCCTCTCATTTTCCCACATTCCAAATACTAAGGGTATGTTTGGTAACTATTTTTTTCCTCTTATTTTCTATTTCTAAAAACAAT
Organism: Quercus tomentella; assembly: GCA_028535165.1. Classification (NCBI taxonomy): domain Eukaryota; kingdom Viridiplantae; phylum Streptophyta; class Magnoliopsida; order Fagales; family Fagaceae; genus Quercus; species Quercus tomentella. Next base: position 35,586,168 of record JAPQVY010000111.1, on the reverse strand, counting down.
TTTCTACTTTTGAGACTAAAAAACTTGTTTGGCAACTTAAAATAGATAGAAAACAAAAATTGTTCTCAAAACTCAATTTGTGAAGGAAACTGAAAACATGCAAAATGATGTTTTCAGTTTCTAATTTTCAAAAGTTAATGAAAACACGCATTTAATTTAATTAATCTGTCTCATTTAATGAGTTAGCATTAGAGTTCAAATCCTAGTAACAACATATTTTAATATTTTATATTTTTTTTCTTCAAAAAGCTTTTTTTTTTTTTTTTTTTTTAGTTTCAACTAACCAAACATGTTTTTGATTTCAAAAATACAAGAAAAATGTTTTTTCTTTATATTCCCAAAATCAAGTTTTTGAAAATAGAAAATAAAAACTATTACCAAACATAACCTGAGATCCTCTCTCCCCTTCTCCTTTTTCCTTTTTCTTGTTGATTAATTCTTGTGTTTCTCTCTCGTTTTCCAACCTTCCAAATGCCTAGTTCCTCTCTCCCTTTCTCCTTTTTCTTTTTCTTATTAATTTTCTTAAGTTTTCCTCTCATTTTCCCTCCTACCAAACACTGAGATCCACTCCTGGGTATGGCAATGACTTCAAGATTTTCCTTTCTTTCTCTCTCATTAATTTTTGATCTAGATCTCAATGTCATTGTTCATTTTCTTCATCATTTGCTCTCGATTTATGTGTTTGGATCAATCTATGGATTTCCTTAAGCAAATCCCTTATCTTTAACTATGAATCAGTGCTGAAATTATTTTGGTGGCTAAGAAGTTCAAATCAAATAAGAGGGAGGGTCAGCCCCAAACCCTATCCATTTTCTTTCTCACTTTGCTTTACATCTTGTTTATTTCACGAGAAAATAGAGGAAAATATAAGCTACAACATGTTCAAGAGAAAATTGAGGAATGATAAGACAACTAGGAGCTTTCAATCTCTTAAAATATTGGAATATTTTCTATCTTTTAAATTTTTTTTTTATTTATAAAAAAGACTATTTATCTCCCATAAAATATAGTCCTAAACTCCAAATTGTCTAATGGGTTAATTGGGTGGGTGTCAAAAAAAAAAAAAAAAATTTGTTGAGAAAACCATACTCGATGGTACTTTATTCAAATTAAGTGTAAAAATAAAAAACAACAAAATACAAAACATCTGATGGAACATTCTCCATCCAGAAAACTAAAGGAAAAGAAAGCCTAGCTCTCTGTGCTAATGCATGAGCAACAACATTGCCCTGCCTCCTAACGTGAGAAAAGGCGTGGGTTTGGAACAAACGTGAAATAGACTTAGTGTCTTTGACAAGATTACCTATACTTGTCATGACCCAAATCCATAGAACATGAATTTAGATGCATGACTAACTTGTTGATCTTACATGACTCAATAAACATAATTAATTTCCAAAATTCAGTAAACTCCAAATAAAAAATGCTCTTAATAAATCTCCTACAATAACTAAAATCCACAATTTAGAAATAATCTCCAAATACTGTAAAATCTCAAGTGAAATAAAAAAATAAAAATAAAAAACTAAAAATCCTTTTAAGGCTTAAAGCTTTATTGACATCACCTAAAAACTCCCACACTCTACCTTGCACCTTACAAAGAGATCCAAAATTTATGTTTCCCAATTAAAATTTAATCTGAAAATTGTAATTGATGGATTGAGCCACACATCTAGTAAGCAATTATACATAATACACAACAGAATAGAGTCAAGCAAAGTACGAGTATTTTGATTTTTCACAAACTCATTCAATGATTTCAAATGTAATTATTCCAAAACATATAATGAACCACTTAATACATAGGTAATCAAATCTTAAAATCATTTGAAAACACATACAGATAATTGATCACAGCACATTGTCACATATACCTATATCACATATTCTCACATACAATCCTGTGAGCGGATATCAACATCTAACCCCTGCTAGTGAGGGATCAACACTTATTCTCACATATAACCCTGTGAGTGGGTTTACACATATATCTAATCAATTTTAAAAACACTTATTTTGAGTCACATATCACAAAAGCAAAGTTTATACAAAATAGAATAATTTACTTACTATTAACAATTATTCCAAATACAGAGGCATATTGAAGATCACCGTATCAAATTGAAACATAAATCAAAGGATGCTTGACTCTCTTAGGGAACAAAGAGGAATTGAGGAGTTTATGCAAGTATTTTACAATTCTTGCGTAAAAGAAATGTTTTAGTACCATTATAAAATAGGAATATGACTTTGAAATCACTTGGTTTTAAACAAATTTAAAGAACAAGAACCTTTTTAGAAAACTTATCTTAAAACTCATTTCTTTTCTAAAAATAGTTTAGTCTAGAAATCATCTTTTAAATGAGATTTAGACATTCAAAACGTTATTTAAAATTCAAAATTTCTCTTTAAAACATAATTTAAAAGTTGAATTTTCTCTTCCAATAACATAAAAATGCTTTTGATAAACTTAAAAACATAACTTTTGAAAAACCTTTGGCTTCTAAGAACCTAATGAACAAACTTTTATATATTATGCAAATTACTTACAGCACTTGAATTACTCTGAAAGTCCAGCCGAAACAATCTCCAAAAAGTCTCAAAACACTCTTAGGATTATGTTAACTGATAAGCAGTAGCTAAAACTTTAGGATTTAATATATGTCCTAAACGAAAAAGTAAAACCTTATACATGATTTAAGCTTTATAACCCTGGCTTTTGTTAACGTTAAAGCCATCCTAATATATATAACCAATGAAAACTTTAAATCGTACTAATATATATAACCAATGAAAAATGTTAAACCATCCTAATGTATAACCCCAAACGTCAAAGCCATTTTCATGATTAAGATTGTAATTCCATGATTTTGTTCTAGAATGAAGTCTGTAAGCAATAACGTAAAAGTATAAACAACAATTCTAGGAAATATCCCTTTTGAAAAAAATAATCTAAACATCACTAACGTTCCCAAGATAAAATTATAACCCTTTAATTCTTTGTTTATAACAAATGGAAAATCATACCTGGTACAATTGTTTGCCTCTTTAATTGTATTTGTTCTAATCGCCAAGGGAAAAAATACACCTCCTAGCCTCCTTAGTGGTAAAACCCTTCCTATGAAAACCCTAATTTATCTCTTCCTCTATCCTGTATTTAACGCATCCAAAATGTGGGCTTGGTGGGGTAGTGGGTTGGAGTTACTAACAAAAAATACTAATGGCCTATCAATTATATATAAAAGAAAAATTTAATAATCTCAAATTAAGGTTTATTTGTTTAGATAAGCCAGTATTCCTAAGGATCTCAATAACTCTTAAACTTCTAATTCAAATTGGTTTTAATTCTCTAATCCTTTTCCTTAGCTGATAAGGAGGCCAAAAGTTTTATCTGAACAATCTCACAAATTAACACTCCACATTACATCTTCCTCTTTTATTTATTATTTTAATTGCCGCACTAAATTGTATGCACTAAAACTTTAATTTTGTCACCTATTTTATAGCACCACAAAATTGTCTTCTCTCATTTTATTGTGCACACAAATATAATACCTTAGCTCTATAATAATAATCACGATAACGGTGACGATCATAAAAAAAATCGGGGCATTACAATACTGAAGAGGGACAAATTATCTTCAGAAGAGCCTTTATAATAACCTCTGAGTCGCCTTTGAAAATAGGGTGCAGAAAACCCAACCCCGCTGAAAACAACACAGCTCTTCTTGCTGCTATAATTTCCAGAGTTTCCACTGTATATGGTTGATGGATCTTTTCTGCTAAAGTAGCCAAAACTTCCCCAGCTTCATTAGATTTCGGAAACATAGCCCCATCAAAGTTTACCTTCATTGCATTTTGAGCTGGTGGTGTCCACCTGACCCGTGACTGAACCCGGGTCCTTTGCTGCATCTGTACCCGAGGCTTCATCTGGAAATTTGATAGCAAGCGGCATGCTAATTCCAATATTTTTTGGGGTGGCAAGCTGGGCTCATTGCAGTGGATCTTATTTCTTCTATACCACACCGACCAAGCAACCATAGCAAAAGTCTTAAGCTATCGAGGTTGCTAACCCACCAGTGATACTATATCAGAGATAGAATTAATCTGAGGGTGGTCTTTTTTAATCCAGCCAAAGATTGTTTCCCAAATAGGTAGAAAATCCACACAAGCCCACAGTGCATGGTAGGTATCTTTCGGAGAGCTAGAGCAAAGGCTACATAGAGGATTATCCAAAACCTTCCTCCTCTGCAGATTTGTTTTCGTTGGTAAAGCTTTGAAACATGCATGCCATAGGAAAATTTTAACCTTGTTTGGGACACCCAGTTTCCAAATACGATCCCAAAAAGATTTTGGGAGATTTGTAATTGAGCTTGAGGCTCTATCCCTCCTCTCCAAATCAAGCAATAACGGGTACCCGGTCCTCACAGTGTAATTTCCATTCCTACTCCTTGGCCAAATCAAGCAATCACAAAGTGGAATGGGTATTTAATTTATATTTATATTGGTCATAAATGGGTAATTGGATAATTATGTACCCAACTCATTTATGACCCAACCCAAATCCTACCAAACCCATGTAAAAGAAATCACACTTGGCTAGATACATTTTTTTTTTTTTTTCTTCATAATACGCTCCGTTTGTTTCAGCATTAAAGTTTTCTGGAAAATTGTTCATTTTTCAAAGAGTGTTTTCTTAAAAACTATCTCATTTTCTGATATTTGGTAACGACCTTGAAAATGAGATTGAGAATGTTTTCGGGTGTTTGATACGCAATTTTTTTATATATTACTTGTATAATTTAAAACATGTGTATTATGTAAAACAACTAATGTAATCAATATAAATAAAAAATACCAAGAATAAATTTGGTTTTCATACTAAAATTTTGACAATAGATACAATCAAAATGAGTTGTATAATTTTCACACACACACATATATATACAGAGACAGATCTACATCCAGCCCAGAGGGTTCAAATGAACCCCCTGACCTGGCCAAAAACCAAAAACTATATATAAATTTTTTTTGACCCCTTGAATAAAATTTTGAACACCCTAACCCTAAATTTTGTTTAATCCCAATTGAAATAAGCTTGAATGTGATCATTTTAGTGCTATTTTCACAATAATTTTACAATAAATGTTAAGTGGCAAGTTTTAATTGGTTTTTATCTAGACCCACAAATGACATCACTTTTTTACATATCTTTAACAGTTTACTACCTAAATTTTGTTGTGAAAGTGTTGTGTTAGTAGCTCTACTCTTAAAACTGCTACTTCATTTTTTAAAATAAATTAATTAATCTTCTATCTGGACTCTAGCTTACTTTGCCATTGGCCGCAAAATGAAAATTTTTTTCTTGCACTTTTCTTCTTCATTAGCAAAAAATTACACAACTTTTAGCACACAAAAATTACAATACTATTGACAGGGGCGGCTGCACATACATTTGAGGGGGTTCAAATGAACCCCCCCGACTTGAAAAAAAAAAATTATATATATATATATAATATTGCTTTACTAATTTAATACTTTTAAAAATATTTTTGCACACTTTGTTTTAAATCTTGCACACTCTGATCACATATTAGCTTATCTCACAATCAAACAACAACTTATTATATTATTTATGGATGGATGAGTGTGATTGTGTGAGTTAATAATTATACAGTGCAAGTGGAGTTAAGTTTTTTCATTTAGTTTAAAATATTTTTATAAAAAAAAAATGACAAATATATAACCACAATTTGCATAAAAACAAAAATATTATACAAACTTAACAAAATAAAATGGTCATGCTTATATTGACAATAGGTAATGAAAACTGATAATAAACTATCATGAGATGATTTCAAAATATGAAAACTCGTAGAAAGAAATTGAAAATTTTATGTATTTGTGTGTTTTTGTTTTCGAAAACTCAATATATTCAAGTTTTTTTTTAAATTAAATTTTTATTTAATTTAATTTTTTTAATGACCCCCTTAAAAAAAATTTCTAGAGCCACCACTAACTATTGACCCCCAAAAAAAAATCCTAGAGCCACCACTATATATATCAACCATTTGTTTATATATATAAAATTGACAGAGAAATACATCTTTTATAAGTACAAATAACAATAACTTTTAATCGTCTACTCTTTTTGTTGGTATACTAATTGTCTGTTATGGTTAACCACAAGTCTTCAATATTACTCTAAATTATGTATTTACATATTGTACTGCATAATATATCATCATGGCATAGTATATGCATAATATATCATCATGGCATAATATATGCATAATGTATCTACCAACATATGCAATTCCCCTAAACAATTATCATTCATTATATAACAATAATATTAATTTACCATAAGATTGTCCTATGTAAAAGCAATTTATAGCCATAAAGGCACTATGTTTAAAATTTTTTTCTTTTACTTCATTCATTCTTTCTTCTTCTTCTTCTTTTTTTAAAAATTTTTTAGCACTTTTATGTGTGAAAAAGAAGTAACTTCTGCCTAGAATCCATCAAACCGAAAATTTCTTAGAGAAAAAAGAAAATCAAGCTTGAAATTCAAAGCAAAGAATTGGGATTTTAGTAGAGAGGAACGAAATAATTACTGCTGCAAATCTGTTTTCCTTTGTAAGTCGGAGCTATTGACCGATCAGTGATGGGAAAAAAATCTAATCAAAGAACTGTGTTATAAAGGGGAAGAGAAACATGGAGAAAAGAGAGAGAGAGAGTTATGGGAAGAGGAGAGATCAGAGTTAGTGACAGTGAGAGTGTGAGGAGAGAAAAAGTAAAGGAAAAAGGGAGGGAGCATACCGTGAGAGAGAGATTGTTTTCCAAAAACGTTTTTTGGAAAACAACCTATAGAAAATAAGCTTTATTTTTATTAAAGTTTTCCATTGACTAAACATAGTTTTCCGTTAACCTTTTTTTTTTTTTGCGCTACCAAACACTGAAAAAATGTGGAAAATTATCTTTAATAGTAGTAAAATTTGCTCCAATTCATTATTTCTTCTCTTCCTTTTTTTTATACCAACAAAGAAAAGAGACAAATTTTTTATTCTTTCACTTTTCTGTTCTTTTAAGTTCTTCCAAAACATGTTTCTCAAAAAAATAAATAAATAAATAAAAAATCTTCCAAAACATAGCAGATGAAAAATGAATAACTTTCTCTGTCATCAAAATTTTCCCAAGTTTTTGTTCTTTTTATTTTATGTTACAAAAGTATGTCACACTTTTCTAAAAAAAAAAAGCATATCAGAGCATCTCCAAAAGGAGAGTTAAACACAAAGTCCTCTATACTATAGAGAGTAAACCCACAAAATAGGTCTCCAATGGACTTTTTATACCCGAAATTTTTTTTGGCTCATGAACAGTAACTCATCAAGTCTGATGGGCTACTGTTCATTCTTCAAATGTTTTTTTCCTATTATAATAATCAGGTATTGAATAAAAAAATGTTGGAAGATGTGTAGTTGTTATAAAAAGAATAAATAATGAATGAAGAAATAATATTTAAATGAGATAGAGAATAGAATAGAGAATCTATTGGAAAATGTATTTAAAAAATGGGTAGGTAAAAGGTAAAAGTCACTGTTAATTGTCCGGTACAAAAATTTCTCTAATACGCTGAAAATGCTGTCACATACTCCCCTCTTAACTCTTACATCCTGTAAAATACCAAATAACTTCTCCATTTTCCACTCCTTTATTTTGACAACTTTGACCCAGCCAGCTTTTATCTTAAACCCTCTCTAAAACCCTACACTAGTCTCTGCTACTCTCTCTCTCTCTCTCTCTGCTGCAGTGACAAGGTATCTCTGGTCCCTCTTAGCTCTCTTAGTTCTGATTAAATTGCTTCACCCACTATTTAGTGTTTGGTTACAAAGAAAATTATAAACAAAATCCAAAAAAAATTGAAATAGTCTCATCATTCTATTTGATGCTTTGTTTTTCCTCAAAAAATAAAAATCTTGATAGAAACAAATGAGTTATTTTGATAGGAGCTTGATGGGTCTTTTTAAAACTCTGGTTTCATTTCTTTTTCCCTCGTTTTCTCTGAACCAAACAGAAGCGTATAAGTGATTCATTGAAAATTTTGGTTTGTTCTGTTCTTTTCTGAATTTGGGATTCACTGTACTGATCTGATTATATTGAGATTTCAGAAAAAGGGCTAAATTTGTCTATGATCATTTCATTTTTAAAATTTCTTCTTTGTGTATTCTGTTTGGTTCCTAGGATAACAGGGAGAAATTTGTGAATAGGGAAAACTGAAACATAACAGATTATTTATTATTCTTGACAACCAAAGAGTGCCTTGCAAGATCTGTTTTTTGCAATTTTTTGAAAATGGTCTGCGTGAAAAATCTGTACCTAGAAAATGTTGTGGTTTATGGGGCTCTTTAACATTTGGTGTTACTTTGAGTTTTTGTTTATTTAGAATCATTGCAACCTTTGAACATTGAAAGTTCATTTAGTTAAAAGTTATGAACGGAATTTAGTTTTTTTGGAAAGTTTTGTTCCAATGGTTAATGGGTCGATGAGCTTTCATACGAAATCTGTGGGGCTTTTGTGAACACATTGTTGAAATCCCGTGTCTTGTGTGTGTCTGTTTGTTGAATACCAGATAAGAGTGACCATTGTAAGTAAATTTAAAACGTGGAAGTGAAGATTTATGACAAGGTAGGAAGAGTTGTATTTGTTAGGGGTGTTTGATTTTATGCATGCCTATTGCAGTACGTATACTACAAGTCTTTTTGTGAGCTGGGTTTGTCATGCAGTAGAATGATCTTAAATATTATTTATATTTTCTTGGTTTAGTGCAGAAGAGATTTAGTGTGTACAGATTTTGTTTTTACATGCTGCTCTTTGCCTCTCTCCCCATCCCCTTTAAAGTTTTAACAATTTTAGATAAGTGGGCAACTTCCTAGAATGCTCTCTGCAAATTTGTTAAATTTGGAACATAATCTCCAATAAGGCAATAACTTACTTTGGGATTGGCCAATGACTTCTATCTCAAATGACACTTCTTCATCCCTCAATTATGGGATGGATGCCAAGGTGGTGGGTTCAAGATCCATTGGGTGTATGTGTAACTTACTAATTTCTTAAAAACAAAACTTACTTTGGGTATTGGAAATATATGCTTTTGGCAGAGTTGGTTGCTACTATTTTTTAGCTATTATGGAGCAGCCACTGAAAGTAGAAATCATCTCTGCTATGATTGTAGCTTTTCAAGAAAATCTTTGTAGGATCCTGATTTTTTGTGAAATAGCAGGAAGTGTCCATCTCTTGGAATGCTGACAGAGTGATCCATTAAGAATTGGAAAGGTGAAGTCCTTCACTATAGTCCTTGTTAAGGTGGCTTGGTCAGCTCACATCTATCATGTCCAAATAGAAAGGAACTCCAGAATTCATGGAAATAGTCTTAAAGCCGAGGAAGCTTTGTTCTATCACAATTATTGGCTATTGAAAGAGGTCTATTTCGAACAAAATTTCTGATTCTAATAGCAACAGAAAAATCTGTTAGATGTGACTAATTTCCCAGTAGCTGTTGGGTCATTAGTTTCTAATTTGTTGCTATAAAGTTACTTGCTCTGCTCTAAGAGCTACTTACTTTGTGTTGCCCCTAGGCATGAGCTTATCTACTTAGCCTGTCAGGGGTGAATATCCATTGGACTACCCGACAACTGAATCTGGCGGGTGGGATTAGTTGCCTGTAGGTTTTACTAGCTAAAGGCAAGTCTAAAGGCTATTCCTTAGAAAGGTTCCCAATGTTATCCCAGAGAAAAAGAGCTATTTACTATGTGTTGCCATAGAGCTCTAGCTCAATTGGCACCTCCTCCCCTTGCAAGTGCTAGGTGGAGGGTGAGGTCATGGGTTCAAGACCTACTAGGTACATGTATAACATACCAATAAAAAAAAAAATAGGGAGCTAATTACTCTGTGTCAGCCAGCTGTTCAAAATGTTTCTGCAGCAATAAGCTGCTTGTGGTTTTTTCTTTTTGTTTCCAAGCCTCTGTGTATACTATACTTCACTTCTTCTATTGAATAATAAATCTCGTTTATTAAAGAAAAAATATCTATCTCTTTTAGTTTACATATTATCTACTGGACCTTATATGTATCTTGAGCTTTAAAAAAAAATGCAGAATTGTTCAACTTGGGGTCCTTTGAACTTTAGTTGATTGTAGTGAATTCTTTTTCTCAAGTGAGACCTTCTATAGCCTGTTGAAAGGAGGTCAGCTTTTCTAGAAATATTTATGATCCCTAAATCCATGTTGAAGAATTAGGTATTAATATTTCAAGGTCCAATACAAACTTAGCCATTCTCTTGCCAAGTTATGGCAAAAAATTCTCCCCTTTCCTTGTTTAATCAACTATTTGGTGGGTATAATTTTCTTTACCATAGAAAATTTGTGACCCTATTCTTCATCATCAGAGTGGAGTTTGTTTAGCCATAGTTGCATTTATGGAGAACCACTTGGAACTTCTAAAATTATCCCAAAAGTAGAATTGATTTGAGCACACATAAATCCCAAATACATAGGATAAGATATTCCCAATTACTCCATTGCCTCTGTTAATAGTAATGAGTCATACCATCTTTACTTGATAGTCAATAGAACTTTGTTTTTGTAATTGTTATAGGTGAAATTTTTCTACCACACCATCATCTAACGAAAGAAATCGTGTTATCTGCAGGGAGTAAGCGACAGATTAATAAAGAAAAAAGATGGAGAAAGTTGTTCATTTCCCAAAACACCCTATTGAGTTTCTCATGCGGCCTTCTTCTAACAACAACAGAGATGTTTTAATCAAAACGATACCTTCTGCATCAAAGGTACTTCAGACGGAAGTCTACTGTCTCTTCCATTGCTCAAATTCAGTCTCTAGTTATTCTCAATTTTCCATGTTTCTTGTCTAACCTGATTTTGTTATGATATTTCTCAACAGCCTGAGATCAAGAGGGTTCTGGAATCAGTATATGGTTGCGAAGTTGAAAAGGTACGGACACTAAATATGCGAGGAAAGAAAAAGATGAGAGGGGGGCGCTTGATTGCAAGACCAGATTACAAGAAGGCTTATGTGACTCTAAAGAATCCTTCATCCTTCTCTCCCGACATGAATCCTATCCATTTAGTTAAAGAGGAAAAGAATAAATAAGAAGTCAAATTCAAGCATCATCACGAAGTGAGGAATCTCACTAGCTTGACTAGGATTTAATTTTGAGAAGTAATCAAGTCAGGGAGGCAGAAGTGGCATTAATGTTGATCCAGCATCGCCCATTGGTTCTATTCCAGATTCATAACTAGAAAGTTTCTCATATTAATTCAACAGCCCTTTTCATTGCTTTTCGAAATGAAACTCTATTCTTTAATTGTTTAGCTATAAATTCTCCATGAAACTCTAGTTTATGGGAGAGCCCACAGACAATGGAATGTCTAAGTTTCCATAAAGCAGAACGTGTCTATCGACTATCAAGGTAGCAAGATCTCACTGGATCTTTGTTGTTTTTTGTCGGAATCACGATCGTCGCTACCTCTCTTGATTTCAACCGAAACAGATCCAACTCTTGGAACAACCAACTTATTTCGACCCTTTGAAGTTATTGGTTAGTGGCGGATCCTATGTTCTGCCACCCGCTAGAATCGAGGTAAGTCTGAGTAGAGCCCAAACCCAACCCGGACTGAACCATGGACAATCCTAATATTGGTATCTTTATTTACATGGATTTGGAAATGATAAATGCCCATTATTTATGTTTGATTACCCATGCAGAAGACAAGAAAGTTAATTGTGTTTGCCAATTGAGATATCTCTTCCTATTAGGAGTTTGAACATAATTAATTGTTATTGTGTTTGATGACTCATCTGAACGAGAATGAAGTTATTGCTTTGGCCAAATTTTGAAGTTTTTGACTTTTCTATTTACACCCCAAAATTTGAGCATGTAATTTCACGAAAATATTTTTATTAATCAGGCTGTGTTTGTTCTATGTAAAATGTTTTCCAAGTGTAAAATATTTTCAAGTGAAAATATTTTTTAGAAAAGAAAATATTTTCATGTGTTTGGTGGCATTTTAAAAAATACTTTGAAATATATTTTTTAGTGTTTGGTTGTGTTCTTGAAAATACTATAGAAAACACATTTTCTACTTGATACTCACATTTTCTCAGCTTTCAAACAAATATATAATATCATTTCTCAATAGATAAACACAAAAGAAACAAAACCAAACAAAAAAATTCATCAAATCTGATCAAATTGAGAGAAGAAGGAAGAGAGAGAAGCGACTAGGTTCGATCTAGAGGCGGCAGAGGCAAGATCGCGCGGCGGAAGCGACTGGGTCACGGTGGGTCGCTCGTCTTGCGGTGGTTTGCTCGACATGGGTAGAGAGAAAAATGGTAGATCAGTGACATGGGTGGTAGAGGGAGGAAGAGGGAGGAAGAGAGAAACAGGGCAGATGGGCGATGGAGTTGAGCTTTGCTTGATCGGTGGTGAGAGGCACGGCCCAGACGGCGGTGGAGTTGATCTCAAGTTCAGGTGATCGGCCTCTCTCTCTCTCGATTCGATTCTTTTTTCTTTTTCTTTTTCTTTTGGAAATGGTTTGAAGGTAAAATAGATGTGTAATCTATTTTACACTTCAGGCCTTCATATTTTACCGTCAACAGAAATGATTTTCCGTTTGACTTAGTTTTCTGGCCAAACCAAACACCCTTGGTGGTGGAAAATATTTTCCGAATTCTTTTTACACCCGAAACAAACGCAGCCTCAGACTCTTATTTTAAGTAGTTGCTGTCATTACCGTAGGGACCCAAAAGGCCAAAAGACCTCTTAAGTGGGGTTAGTTGAAGGAGAACTAAATCTTGATAAAGTCCCACATCACCAAGTGGTGGAAGGTCTTATGCTTTATATGAAATGCCTCGGACTCTAATTGGTAAGAGGTCTTTTAAAACTTTAAGGGAGGTTTTGTGTGACTCCCAAATAGGGCAGTATTTTGCCAATGAAGAGTTGGGGGGGGATAGAATCATTGTTTTGAAACTCAAACTAAATCGAGCTGTTTGACCGAGTTAATCGAGAACCAGATTGAAATCCAGTTTTTCAAGCATTTAGAACCGTAATATTATTTAATAATTACGGTTTTTTTTTTGTTTTTTTTTTTACTTTCTCAAAAAAAAATTGCAATTATTAAATAATCAATGAACCTCTTGAAGCCTGATTAGACTAAACAATTTGACAGAACCGGTCACGGTTCAACCACGGTCAAAGCTTGGTTTTTAAGTCATAAAAAATAAATAATTTGCTTGCACCTCATTTAGACCCTAGTAGAGCAATTTTTAATTAACCCCCTAACCACAACGTTAAGGCTGGTTATTTATGCTCCTTGTGAGCAAACTAATTTATTTGAACTATATTAAAAAGAATGCCATAAGAATAATTTAAACCTTCATTACTATATATTTATAATTTTATATTATAACCAATATTAATAATATTTTATTATATCATTTATTTTAATTAGACATCTCAAAAGGGGAATATACATTGAAATAATTATAATTAAAATCCTTCAAATATATTCATAGTTTTATACTTAAATAATTAACTATAACTTTTAATTTTTTTTTTTTTATGCTTTATTATTTTTATAAACTTTCTCATATAAGTTGTAAAAATAATAATTTATTTTGCTTATATATATATATATGTATATATTCATATATTTATATTAATCCAGATTGCTCATGTAGGGGGTGGAAATTAGAAGCCCAACCCAAGTTAGATGGATAGATATTGTATGATGGCCCAATACAATTAATTTTTAGAGGTAGGTTGTCAAGGTCAACCTTTTCAAGCCTTAATGGTTTTATTAAGTAATTTAAAAAGAGATCCAATGCTTTAGCCATCAGATATACGAGAGATTAACAGTAAGAAAGACAAAGATTTTTGTATTAACTCTTCCTCGGATTAGTCCAAGGACCACTAGTTCATATAATATTCAATTCTCAGTTACAAAGCTTCTGATTACACTTTATCTCCTCCTTATCAATTTTCTATCCCTCTTCTTAATGGAGCTTCCTTTCTTTTTATAGTAGCTGGTGCCTTATCGCAGCCCTCCACCTGGGCTACTATATATAGATCCTTCATTGGATACTTATCCCATCAATACCTTGCTAGTAGTGGTGGAGCAGGTTGCAAGCTATAAAAACACTGTTCAAGAATCGTTCTGCCATTAAATGCGGCAAACTGAGTTAATACAGTCATTTAATGCAGAGGTTATGGGTGCTTTATCAAGAAACTTCCTTCTTATCCTGTCTGCATGTCTCTACTCTCTTCCTCTATCACCTATCACGTTGGTTTTGGATTGGGACCTCAATTCCTCGAGGGAAGCTCGCTCCTCGAACTGAACACTTTATTCAGTTTTTGGCATTTGGCTGCCTCGTATGGGCTGAGCCCAATCTGATGAAGAATGAGGCCCAATTGTCTCTTCGGGATGTCCTAATGCCTCGTATCTTTGCTCCTCGGATTCCTCCCTCCCACAGCTCATTTGTTTATTATAAATTCTTCATTTATTAATATTTTAGTTAATTATTAATTAATTATGATGTCATCACGATCCAACCTTGGTTAAACCTCAATCCAACCTCTAAAATTTTGAACCTCTCCCTTTTATAGTTCATTAAATGGTTTAGGTTTCAAAATCATGTATAGAATAGGCTATTTAAAAGATAAGTGTAGCATTTTTTAAAATAAAAAGTAATCGTACTTTGAAGATAAAATGCTTATGGGGATTAGACCTTAACGTCAAAGGTTATGAGCATTAGGGGTGGCAAAATCAACCCAAACCCATTTGTCCACCCAAATCCACCCACTTAAATTAGACCCAAACCCACCCAATTATTAATTGGGTTAAATGGGTATTAACCCAATTAAACCCAATTAACATTAATGTTTATTGGGTTTTAATTGGGTACCCAATTGACCCAATTATGATCCAACTATCATTTCTACAAATCACCTAACGCTAAAATGCCCCAAAACCACTAAAATTACCAAAATACCCCCTCAACCTAAAAAATGACCAAAATAACACCTAAACCTAAAAATGACCAAAATACCCCTAAAACCTAAAAAAAGACCAAAATACCCTCGAAACCCAAAAATTACCAAAATACCCCCAAAGCCCAAAAAATAACCAAAATACCCCCAAAACCTAAAAATTACCAAAATGGCCCCTCAACCCAAAAAATGACCAAAATACCCCCGACACCCAAAAAAATACCAAAATACCCCTGAAACCTAAAAATTACCAAAATACCCCTGAAATCCAAAAAATGACTAAAATACCCTTGAAACCCAAAAAATGACCAAAATACCCCCGAAACCTAAAAATGACCATAATACCCCTGAAATCCAAAAAATGACCAAAATACCCCTAAAACCTAAAAATTACCAAAATACCCCTAAAACCTAAAAATGACTGAAATACCCCCAAAACCTAAAAAATGGGCAAAATATCCCCAAAGCCTAAAAAATTACCAAAATAACCCCAAAACCTAAAAAATGACCAAAATATCCCCGAAACCTAAAAAATGACAAAAATACCCTCGAAACCTAAAAAATGGCCAAAATAACCCCGAAACCTAAAAATTGATCAAAATAATCTAGAAACCTAAAAATGACATAAATATTAGGGCCAAGACAACTGAAACTATGTAAGCAATTACTTTTTAAATTGCCAATTACACTTCTAAAATTTGGGAGTGTTTGAATTTTACAACTTGAAATTTCAGAATTTGGATTCCAAACACCCCCAAACTTCAGGAGATAAATTCTAAATTCTGAAATTTCAGAATATAAAATTCAAACACCCCCAAACTTTAAGGGTGTAATTTGTAATTTACCCTACTTTTTATATTGAGATCATGTTCTATATGCCAGCACTAAACACAATAAGCTCCTCAGAATTAGTTTTAAATGTCAAAAGTAAATTTTTTTTGGGTCAACTTTTCTGTTTATATTTCCTGTTTTGCTTTTTACTTAGTTTATTTGTACATTATTTTTAACTACACAGTTTAAAATGTCTTAAAACATTTTTTTTCACATGCTGAAATGTATTATTTCTCAATTTTATTAACAAAAAGTCTTTAAAACAAATGGACCTGTGGTTCCAACAAGAATAAGAATGACCAATTGCTTTTTATATAGAAAATGTTCTATATATGCCAGCACTACAAACAATAAGTTCCTCAGGATATTAGTTTTAAATTTCTAAAAAACTCTACTTCTTTTTTTTGGGTCGATCAAATTTTCTGTTTGTATATGTTGTCTTTTTTGTTGTTGCTATAGTTAGTTTATTTGTTATTTTTAACTTGACAGTTTAAAAAGTCTTATAACGGTTTTTTTGGTCGACTTTTCTGTTAATATTTCATTTTACTTTGTTTAGTTGCTATCTGTAACTGTCTAGTTTTAACTTCCACTTAATTGTTCCTTCTTTTAGCTAAATCAGAAAAAAGTTCATGATGGCTACCTTTAGTAAGGAGGATACTTACGTAGTCCTTGATATAAAAGGTGTACTAATATTAGTCTATTAAATCAGAAAATTCATAAATTTTCATAACTACTGGCGACATTGTGGGTTAACGTTGTAACTGACTAATTGGTGTATAATGAAGTAACACTAATGGTGAACTCATGTGAAAATAAAATGTTTGCCTCAAAAAAAAAAAGTGAAAATAGTATGTACTACTTTAATCATGATCCACCACCTATGGAATTTGCGAAAACAGTTAAATGGAAATATAACTATGGAAAAGTCTAGAATCATATAATTTTTCACGACTTCTTACCACAACTGTAACGTGGCAGAGTGTAATTGGTAAAGAAAAAAAATAATGGGTCCATGTGTAAATGATAGTTAACCACTCATAATCTGCCACGTCAAAGTTGTGATAAAAAAAGTTGTGAAATAATTTGTTGTTCTAGAACTACTCTACAACAAAACTCTATTCTTGGAAAATGCTACTTAACCAACTTTTTTCAATTAGAAACATTGGATAACAACAAAAAAATTGATGGTTAGAAATACCCAATTATGCTAAAGGCCACCATTTTCTCCCATCCTCTTTTCTTATTTTTGGTAGCAAGTTCAGGTCCCTTAGGATCCACACGTGACCTTTTTCAGCTGCACAAAATGCGGAAAATAGAATTATATATATATATATATACTTGGCTGAACCACCTGTCTTCCATACTATTTGGAGTGTGATAAATAGGAAAAATTGTGGTTAGAAATTTCTAAAGTCAGACAATCGATCTCCTCCTTTCTTTTACTTTTCTATTAGCAACTTCAGGTCTCCATACTAGCCAGAGTCAGCAAGTTAGGAAAGAAACTGAAGAAATGGCAGGAGAGACTTTTGCCACCCAAGGAAGTTACCCTAGGCGCGCAGCAGATGGAGCTATAACGGGGTCCGTCGTCATAATCTGCATTGTTGCGGCTTCAGCTGGGTTGATTTTTGGCTACGATGTTGGCATTTCCGGTTAATTACAGCTCTCTCTCTCTCTCTCTGCATGGGATTTTTTTTTTAACAGATAGGATAGAATTTGAATCAACGACGTCTACTACATAATAATACCTCTTTATGATCAAGCTAGAACGCCAATCAATTTTTTGTGTAGGCAAGATTCAAACACAAATCTTTTAGTTGAACTAATTAAAACCCACCATAGGCATTGGATTATCATGCGAAATTGCATGAACCAATATAGTGTGTACAATAATGTGTAGTTTTTATCTTTTAGTTGTAACAATATATTACTGAATATCTAATCATTCATCATTTCCAAGATTTCTCTTCATACTAGCTAATTCACAACCTTGTAATTTTGTACAAGATTGGTTGTACGAACATAACTTTTTTTTTAGTAGTATTAATCAGCTAGGATTTATGTACTCAAAGATTGAGTTTTTAGTTTACTTCCAATTGTGATGTGTTGAATTAAAGCCAAAATCCTATCAAAAAAAAAAAAAAAAAAATTAAAGCCAAAATATATGTATGTTTTGAATTGCAGGAGGTGTAACAGCAATGGAGCCATTTCTGGAGAAGTTCTTCCCATCAATTCCAAAGAAAATGGCAGAGGCAAAGCCAAATCAATATTGTATATTCGACAGTCAAGCCCTTACTGCATTTACATCCTCATTGTACATATCTGGTTTGGTGTCATCTCTTATAGCCGGTCGTGTCACCACAACTACAGGGCGTAGGGGCATTTTGATTATTGGTGGCATCATCTTCTTGATCGGTACAATACTTGGTGTTGTTGCCGTGAATCTTGCAATGCTCATTTTGGGACGCCTCCTCCTTGGATTTGGGGTTGGTTTCACAAATCAGGTTACCCTCTAACCAATGATAGCCTATCTTTTATAACGTGTATACAATAACAACCCTTACTTGCCATATATTAAACAAAGGTGAGGTGAAGCCATGACTTGTGTAAATGTGAAAGGACAAGATTTCCATCCAATACTCCAATGTATAAAATCAGAATACAAGATCAAAACATGCATGTAATGTCAGCATGTACGTACAGTTGTAAAATCCACACATTCTTAGTCGACTACCAACCAAACCCAACTTAATTAAAATGCTTATTGTATACTTTCTTACAAATTAAGGGGTAGTTCGGTATAGAAGTTTAACAACATGTTTTCAGTTTTTAAATAACATTACACGTATTTTCACACAGTTTTTCACCAAACGGCCCCTAAATATTTTTCTTGTTTCTTTTTACACACGGATTGGATTTGGGTCCAGTGTCATGTATAATTGCTGACAAATGACAAGCGTTAGACACGTGTCAACATCCCTTCAAGTTTTGCCCTCTATATTAAGGGCATCGGTTTATAAACTATTTTTAAAAACATTTTATGAGAAAATGGTAAACTAATCTATACGTACACAGGCAGCCCCAATATACGTAACAGAGATGGCACCACCAAAATGGCGAGGCGCATTTACCACAGCCTTCCAATCCTTCCTCGGCGGAGGGGCGCTATTAGCAACAATAATAAACTGGTTTGCGTCTAAGATGGGCGAAAACGGGTGGCGATTTTCTCTCGGCTGTGCCGGAATTCCTGCCATCATCATGACAGTGGGTGCATTCTTCATTCCAGACACACCCAGCAGCCTCATCCAACGGGGTCAACTTCAAAAAGCCAGGCAATCCCTCAACCAAGTCCGTGGCGTGGACTCGGACACTGAAGCTGAGCTCAACGATCTGATCAACTACCATGAAGCAGCCAAAGCCGCCACTAAGCAACCTTACAAGACCATATTCCAAAGAAAGTATCGTCCACACCTTGTGATGACAGTAGCAATTCCATCGTTTCAGCAGTTGACAGGGATCAACATTGTGGCCTTCTATGCGCCTGTTTTGTTTCGTTCTGTTGGATTAAGTTTGAGTGGTTCTTTGATTGGAGCTATTATACTTAATTTCATCAATTTTTCGTCTACATTTGTTTCAGCTTATTCTGTTGATAGGTTTGGACGAAGACTGTTGTTCTTGGAAGCTGGTGTCCAGATTATCCTCTGCCAGGTTAGTTAGGGAATTGAATAACATTTTTCACCACTCTTTTTTTTGCAACATTGACCGTGACTTAATAACTTATTAACGTTGTGATTAGCATTGGCTTAAAAAATCAATTTTTTTTACTATTTAACTTATTTTTCTTACTATCTTATTGCACTTTTTGATACTATTCATGGGATATACTATACTATTTCAACTACTTTTTAGTTTTATCTACAGTACTTTCAACAAAAAAAAAAAATGGTTTTAGTCAAATAAGTTATTTTCAAACAGATTCTAAGATTATTTACCTCAAAAAAAAAAAAAAAAAAAAAAAAAAAACCCTTACTAAGATTGTCATCGACACCACTTTTAGTATGCACTATTTTTTTTTGGTAAAGCATTGATCACAATAAGTTTTTTTTTTTTAAGAAGGTGATTACAATAGGTTAAATTATGGAAAATGTTGTGTTCCTAAACTTATTGTATAAAATTTCAATAATCACTAGCAATTTACTAAAAAACCACTTACAAACTAAAGTTGTAATAAACATGATTAATGTCACAAGGAAATAGTAAGTTAAAAAGGGAAATTATTGGTTTACAGTGCAGAATATAAACTAATAATTTTTCAATTAAAAATATGTTAAAGATATTACTAAATTTATTGTGTAGTAATTACTAGTATCACTCATAAATATTCTATCCATTGTAGAAAACTCTCATTTGTCATCTCATTAAGGCTCAATCTCTGGTAGTATCATTCATGATAAATAAAAAATTTGCTTATTTATTTTGGACTTTCCCCTAACTTTTATTGATATGTACTTAATTAATTGTGTTATTATGTACGTGGTGCAGTTGGTCTTGGCATATATATTTTCAGCAGAACTAGGGACTGCAGGCACATCAAGTTTCTCAAAAGGATCAGCCGTTCTGGTACTGGTCCTAATGTGTATAATCTCCGCCGGATTTGGGTGGTCATGGGGACCTCTAACGTGGATTGTGCCGAGCGAAATCTTGCCATTGGAAGTCAGACCAGCCGGGCAAGGCATATGCATTGCCAGCAATTTTTTGTTGACGTTCATCCTGTCTCAGGCGTTCTTGTCCATCTTATGTAAGATGAAATATGGGGTGTTCTTGTTCTACGCCGGCTGGGTTCTGATAATGACAGTTTTTGTGGGGCTCTTTTTGCCGGAGACTAAGGGGCTTCCTTTACAAGAAATGGGCAAAATCTGGCAAGACCATTGGTTCTGGTATCGATTCGTTGAAGACCCTTCCTCAAGCTATGCAAATATGATTGAGTAAGTTTAATAAGTTACTACAAAACTTTGTTTGTGACTCTACTGCTGGGACTAGGGGAGTTTCTTATTACTTTCATTTCGATACAGCGGGAATCATAATCAGCCAGGACATTCACTTTGATCTTTGGGAAGTGAAACAGAACTCATCAGTGTGGTCGATGATTTGACTGCTGTTGTATCGAGGGATTAGATCGCAGCTAGATTAGCTTTTTTTTTTCTTTTTTTTTGTTGAACAGAAATCATGTACTTGCTTTGTTAACCAAATAAATTTAATTTGTTCTTGCATTTGTTGAATATTATCTATAGAATTCAAGAATTCTGCCAAGATCAGCATGGCGCGCGCATGCACGCGTTCAAAAGTACAATTCAGCGATTAAACTCAACATTTTAAACTTGAAATCAAAATTAACCTTGAAGATTGATGTTGGAGATGCTTACAAGTGTGCTCATATGATCAATCACTACTTCTAGTTCTGGGAACACCTCCTGCATATCATATAGGTTAACACCAAAGACCTGTTTGCCTAAGATCCTACGTGATTATTAGGTAAACAACCGTGTGCTCATTAAATTATGACAAAAATAAGGCTAAGATTGAATAAACTCATGACACAATAAGACAAACAGATTTGAAGAACCCTGCAGCACAGCGTTTTTGGTTTCTAGGATATTCGATCGTTGTCATTTTTTTGTGGTTGGTTGGGATGTGACCACCCAGGGCTCAAGCTCAAATCCAGCGTCAACATTCTTTTCCTCCGCTTGGGATACTTGAATGACTTGATAGCACACAGGAAATAAAAAATAGTCCGATTATCATAAACATTTAGGATTTAGCTATAGGTATGAGGCCCCTCTACGCTAGAGTGGAAATGAAATCATGAATTCAATCCAATACACGAGTATGTGAGTGTATTTTCCTATCAAAAAACCCTTTTAACAGCCAGAGGATAATGTAAAATTCAGGAAAATTGCCCAAAGACAGGAAATGATAGATTTAACTTATCATTTGAGCACCCATAGGACCAAAAATTGTAATCCGAAAGTAAATGCCTTCAGCCCTTCACTGATCCGTGTAACTCTCTAAACAGATAGATAAATTGAATGGTTTCTATATATATATATATATATATATATGCTGAGAAGCCCTGACATGGTACAGGTGAAGACATTTAACTTTTAACGCATTCATTGAATTATGATAATAACATGAATGCCGTACATATAAAGCAGAAGCAAATGAGAATGAATTTAAAGGCAACCCACTGGCACATCTGATCACCACTTACAATTGTTTTAGTAAATAACATGCCTTTCCCATCTTGATTGCAGACAACTGACATGCTTCCATAAAAATAACTGACATGCTTGACAGACACAACAAAAACATGCAATTACAAATCGCCATTATAGAGAAGCTGTCATTAAAGTCAACCAAATTGGATTTAAAATCCACATACCATATATTCCATCCTCTCAAACTCGTCTGACAAAACAATACATGCTCCTATAGACACAAAAGTCCTCACCATATGCAATTCAAGATTATACATGTCTGAACATTTATCTATTTGAATCTTCACAGAATACATCTTAATGATAACTAAGAGGGGCTGGTGCCTCTCTCAATTCCTTTCCCTGAAAGTGAATGTCCTGCAGAGAAAGTACAGTCATAACCCAATAACAAAAAGGAGATGAAAGATAAGCATCAGGATTATTTTTCAATAAAATAAGGATATGCTTGATATATTATATTAGACACTTCCAAGAATAACAAAAACATAGAAAAAATAAATTTTACCGAGACTAAAAACCTACCCGTAAGACCCACCTCTACCCTTTCGCAGTGAGACATTCAATGCAGTTAAGCTAAGTCATTTTTCCATCAAAGCTATCCATAGGTTTAATTGAGTTTGCTTTTAGTCAAACCTAATTCAAGAAATTTACAATATTCCATATCTCTTTTCTATTTACGTGTCTTTTTCGAAACAAAGATGGAACATTATAAAATCACAAAAGGAAAAATAAAAGATGTAATCAAACAAACTCCCGTTGTGTTCTACACAAAATCTAGGAGATACTAAAGAGACAAAATTATAAGTTATTTGACAACTGAAATTTAAAATGAAACACAGAGAAGAAACAGCTTCTTCTTTTTTGCCTCATTTGGGCTGCCTTCCTATCCCCTTACTACAGAGTAATTGCTGAGAGACCTAAATTGGAAGACATCAGCAAATTTCCTAACTCAAATGTTAACATATGTCTCTTTATGTTTTATTCCCTTTCATCCTCACCTTTTACTTATCAAAAAAAAATGTTAACATACTGATCAAGGGTCTGCTGACTCAGCGCTAAGGTTACGTTAAATTTTTTTTATTGGTAATTTACACATGCACTCAGCAGCTCAGCCTCACCCTCCAATCACACTAGTAAGCCATAGAGAGTCTAGTCTGTCTTTGTAACCAATACAGTACTAAAAACCAAAGCAAATGATGTCCAATCAAACACAGTTTTCAAAGCTATTAAGTTAAATCATAATTGTATTTTCAGAAAGAAAGTAAGCAAAGCCTTCAAAAGAAAAAATTAGGTAAAAATATGCAGATAAAATCGTAAACTATTGTAGATAAAATTTGTAAAACTAACTGTTAACCAAATAAAAAAGACATTTATTATCAAGTCTTTATATGTTCTATGGAAAAGATCCAGTAAAAGGAGGAAACTGATACTGTTTAGGCACTATAAAATAATGACTGTAATGACGGAATTCCCCTATTTGTGAAGTACAGAATTTCATAATACCCCATCAGCTAGCCTAAGTGACCAAAGTCACCATCCCAAGTAAAGAGAGGAAGCTGTTTCATACAATACAAAGGGTTGTTACACCATGAACATGATATCCCTACAAATTTCATTAAAAAATTCTCCCCTATTGGTTTACCAACCTTAGGAAAAGTCTTTAACACCAAAATGAGCTAGCATCCAGGTCATTGAAAAATAAAATTTTATTTAAAAATGGCAGGCTAAAAGTATGAAACAAGATGCTATGAATTGATACGTGCAATTGGAAAACCAGTGACAAAACTCAAATTCTAAGCCAATATAAGATGGGAAAGAAATAAATAAAACAGATAAAAAAGTGGATCCCAATTAAAAATGAATTCACTTCACCATGAATTCTTAAAGAAAACCATTTTCTTCTATGCAAAACAAGATGCCAGAAATTGGGAAGATATTTTAGGAAGTGCATCTATATGTTCACAAGATATAAAGATGCATAACACATGGAAAAACAGTTTTAGAGTCATTTTTTTTTAAACCTCCATACATATTTGGGTGCAAAATATTCTGTTTTCAAATTAATTCTTTTAATAATATGAATGACTAAATCTAGATTTACAACCTGGGAAATTTCAAAATAATTTTTTTTTATCAAAGTTTAATTTAAAAATATGGGAGAGGGGAAAATTTTTAATGAGCTTTAGAATAAGTTATTATTATTATTATTATTAAAGTTTAATTTAATTATTTTTTATTAAGATACAGTGCATGTGTAGCATTTTCTATCCATTATATTACAAGAAAGCTAACGGAAGGGTTGATTATACAATTATCAAAGTACAAGGGGTCTATTTGATTTTGACCCAAAGTTCAGGGGATGCTTTAAAAATTTTCCCATGCAAAATCTCTCATTTTTCATATTATCTCTGGATCAGCAATAGATTTTAAAAAATCTTATGTACCATGCAAGTTATATGTCTATATAGAGTGGAGAATAAAACATAATGACATATTTTAGGAGACCAGATTCATTCAGAAATTATATACATAAAAAATGTGAAGAAACAAATTTGTGAAAAAAAAATATAGAGCATGATCATGGGAAAAGAAAGTAATACTCACAGCAGCAAAATGGTTAACATCCCGATGGTGAGCTTCATCAGCACGAATTACAATTATAACATCCTTAAGGGTTGCATCCTTGGGTAGCTTCCAGTAGTCTATTGCAATAGCAGGGGCCGGAACATTTTCAATTGCACCACTATCAATATCCTTCAAATACTCTGTATATGAGTGTATTGCTTCCTCCTCCAGGTAACCAACAATTCTATGGGCCAGTTTGGGGGAGAGAAGATATACACCAAAGAAGCCATTGAAGAAGACTCCCTGCACGGTGAGAACCAGAAGTCTTTCATACCACTTGGGCTGTACAAGTTCCACCATGGTCATCAAGTGCATCCTCTCATTCTCTGCTTCTTCAAGCAGGGCTTTGATCCAACCACCACTTTGCTGGAACTTGCGGAGAGACCTTAGGTGCAGCAGCATTCCTCCTACCATACCAGGAACAGCTGCCACTGTTTCCAGCATCATTGCTCGACAACCATACCGTCTCTGCAAGATATTTTACAAAATGATACTCGTAAACATATACTTTGGCAGCAATATCAAGAAGCAGACACAATGGTTGCTAAAACATGCTGTCCCCAGAGAAGAACAATTCAAGTTTTATAGTTTGGTACATCCACTGAAAAGAAGAAATAACTAACATACAATTTCAATTCATAGAACTTGAATCTAGGAACAAAATAGTTATGTTCTACTCAAAAAACTATCAAGAGATCTTCCCTACACATTAAAGGAGGTCACTTATCTTCATCTCATTGCATCTATATCAGTAAGTTAAACCGTACAAAGTGCATGCACCCGCGCACAAAAAAAAAAAAACTTGGCGTGCACCTTATTTGTCTTTACATAGGAAGTCACATTGACTGCCACTCAGGCCACATAGTGTTTAATTATTATAAAAAAAAAAATTAAAAAAAAAAAAAATCAAACATATTATAGTATTTCTATTTCAACTACACCAACAATTTTCCATTTATAGAGTGATCCGTTCTTCTTCAGTATAACTTCCCCACTTTCCCATCTCACATATTTGTCTCAAATTGTGATTAGAGAAACATGAATAATTCCTAAAATGTTTGTTTATTCAACAGGCATAAGTATGTAGTTCTAGTGCTCTATATTATTAATAATCAATAACTGGCTTGTAACACTCTGTATGACTAAGTAATCCAAATTACATTTCCTGTTTTGCACAGTAACTTCTATTGGTATGTATGACACTTAACTCAATCTGACTTACAGAAAAATTTAATTAGCTTCTATGCAGATATACATCAGTGGTGAAGACAAGGCTCTCCCTAAGAGCAGGCTAAAAGATATGCAACTATTTTAAAATTGATCTTTAGTGGTCGGCCTATCAATACAATATTCATGATAACAACACCACATCTTAAGCTTGTTGAGAAGGTGAGCCCAACATGCATTATTCCTATCGACATTCATTAAAGTTTGGAAAGAATGTGATCATCTTAATGAAGAATACTGTGTAAAATTAGAGAGCAAAGATCCTATTGACTATTAAAGAAGGACACTGGTGTGGACACCTGCAACAGACGTTTTACCAATTTCATTAATTTAATTAAGCTCCCTCAGTATCAGTACTTCAAAAGTGTTCAACTATATATTTCGAAAGATCTTGAGAAAAATGGGGCCCAAAGACAGCAAAAACAAACGATATAACAGAACAAGTCAAAATCACAAGGGGGTGGGGGGATTAAGAAATGAAAATGAAACTAGCACCATCCTGCTAAAAGGACAAGGCAGAGGAAAGCATAAAAATGTTGTCAAACATTCTTCCTGAATTATGCAAAAGCAAAATAGAAATCAAAGATATCAAAGAAATTATCAAAAAAAATTCAATTATAAGAAGAGTCCAATAAATTTATGATGATGTTAAAAATACATCTTGCTTCAAATGGACTTCAAACATTGACCCTATAAAATTAATCTTGAACGGACAAAATTGCAAAATAGCAACAAATTAATCTTCCATGGTTGCATCGATAAGGCTCCTAATCAAGATATAAAAGTAACTAAAAGAACTTCTAAACCAAGTGAGAAACTACCAAAACCAAATAGAAAAAAGGTCTCAAACATAAAATAAGAGTCATGGGCCAACAATATTATATATCCTATTCCAGAAATTTTGAAAATTACCGAATAACCTCACTTTAAAACATAGTTAAAAGTGAACCACCAACTTTCTAAGTAGATAAACTTGATACTAAGACTCAATAGTAACAAAAGTAGTCTATGGGCGGTGCCAAAGAGTCCTCACACCAAAACTAGACCACAATTCTTGAGTCTTCTTGCTCTTTGATCTTATTTTTCCTTGAACTCTGTTGGCTACATCACTATCACTACAAAATACTTCCAACAGAGCATTCTTGAGTTCGCAAAATTTGGATTCTACCTAAGAGAAGAGTCTTTATGCTCTAGGAAATACACGGCCAGTGTTAAAAATATTTCGCTAGGAAAAAAGAATTAAAAGCAAAACACAAGTAAAAGTTAAGTATGCTTTTTGATGAATACAATACAAAACACAACAAAGGTGACTTACCTTAAAAAACAAATCCGTTGGAATTCTAAGAAGTTTCACGGTCCTGTACGCAACTTTATCCAAAAACTTCTTTGGCACATGATGCTTTGTCAAATCTATTGACAAGTCTGCCTCATAAGAGTCCCATGGCTACATCAGAAAATAAAATCAGTCAATAAGACTAGTATGTACACTTAATAAAAAAAAATTTCTTGAAGTTCCATGTAATATAAACTCACAAGAGAATAGAATAATGCGTAATGTGGTTGACAAGTAAATTTTTTGTTTTAGCACGAAAATAACGGAACAAGGAAATATAGAACGTATCTCCAAATTAAATGTCATAATTACGTTCGGGAAAATGCCATGGATGTTGGTTACTGAAATTGTTGCATTTATCAAACTTAAGAGATGGTTTTATAAATGTATTTAAAACAGTTGTCATTTTGCAGATTGATTTTCTTCAGACCACTTTGACTAAATGAGTAAATCCTAATCTGCAGCTGAAAATTATCTCACTGAAGAAATGCTGAAAAGAGAGGGTTAGAAAAATGAGTAACATATCAAAATAAGCAGGTGTCTATGTCAGTCAATGAATTCAAGACTCAAAATGCTACCATTTTTTTTTATAGAGTTTCAACCTATGACGTCCGCTTCTAATAATTGCTCTATTTTATCATTAGACCAAGAAACTAACCAGTTTTTGGTATAGACGGGGATTGAATACTAGATTTCTTATTCAACTATCAGAAATGTTAACTGAAATACCAAAATGCTACCACGCTTGAATAAGAAGGTTGGTCTAAAATTGATATAACTAACCATGACCGGTTCATCCACTAAAATTTCAACACTGTTCCTATTCACTTAAAAAAACACATGGTAGATTTTCCTTTTTTTAAAAAAGTTGTAAAATCTGAAAGATCTCTTAAAAGAAGGGGAAAAAAATAGAACAATCAACAATCCATTTTAAGATTTACAATGATAAAAAATAAAAGTGTGTAGAACTGTTGTAGAATAGTGAAATTCTGTTAGATAATATGTTTCCCAAAACAAGAACAAAAAATGTAAACAAGGACAGCATGATAGGCAACAAAATCCAGAACATTAACCTCTATAGTCAATTACAACGGTTAAAAGTGCAAGTCAAAACAACAACAACAACAAAAAAAGGCAATTACTCACCAAAAAAAAAAAAAAGGAATCATTCACAAGTACACAATGATCCATAAAATAACCAAAAGAAAAAGTTATTATTATTACCATGAAACAATTCCAAGGCCAATCGGTACCATCTGGTCTCTTGATACTAGGCCTAGACAGCCCCCAATAGCTATTCACCATTCCTTTCTCCTCATCACCATTCTTCTTATCCTTCTTCTCTTCTTCCTTGATCGCTTCCACTCCTCCTCCGTTAACAACCTCTTTGCTCTTCTCCGCAACCGAGCTCATCATTCTACTCCAGTTGTAGTACTGTTGACTCTGCTGCTTATTCATCATCACTCCCTGCATGCTACCAGGCCTCGCCATCATTTCAGCCGTCGACATGTAACCGCCGCCGCCGCGGCTGATCAGCCCCCTCGCCAGACTCCCCGCCACAAACCGCTTCATCTTTTTTGTTTCCTCAGATTTCGGAGAGATGTCTGAGCGGTTTTGTGTTTATGTCTGAGAGAAAGAGAAAGGGACTCGGGGTTTGTGTACTGTGCTTCGCGTTGTATGAATTTTGGTTTGGTTTGTTTTTTTTAGGCCGTTGCTTGGGCTCCAAGGCAAAGCATTGGACGGTTTAGATGAGTTTAGATTATAAGATTAAAGGCGATATCATATAAATATAAGAAATGATATGTCTACAATATTTTTACAATATTTTTACAACAAATCCTAAGTGGCAGGTTGTTACTGATTATTATTGTTGGGGCAAAAAAGTAATCTTAGTGTTAGTTTCAAATTTGAACCAATAAGAACTAACCATCTGTGATTTGTTATAAAAATATTGTAGACGTAGCATCTCTCAATAAATTGTATCGTCGCATCTGAGTGGTGTGTGACGGTTGCATTTGGAAAACCGGATTATCTGCGGCTGATTTTTTGTTTCTATTTCTGTTACCTACCCTCCACTTTCACTAATTTCTTTGTTTAGAAAACATTCACACCACCTATTTCTTTCCATCTATTTCTTTCTTCATATTTTACACTTCTATTTTTTTTTTATCATTTATATACTATTATAAAAAATCTTGTAAGTCCATTAAGTAGCATCTCTTGAGATTTTCAATAAACACATTTAGGGTTAAAAATAATAATTTATAGACTTTCAAATCATTTTTAAAATTTTTAATGACTTGATAGTTTGTGCACTTATAAATTTATAAATTTTGATTTGAATCAAGAAATCAAACAAGACTTCAAATTGAGAGGATCAGTTTACCCCCCATTGAGGTAGGTACAACAAAATTAAATTTGTTAATGACAAATTTTCAAGAAATAACATTGTCTTTCAAATGATCAAAATATTTGACATTCCTCCCCATATTTCACTCTAACATGAACAAATAACTGACATTTCACCTTATAATAAAAAAGTGGAATGTTATTATTTTGATCATTTAGGAACACAATATCAACTTTTAAAAGTTGGATATAGTGCCCATTTGAAAATTACTTATTTTCAGTAGTTTATTTGCATAATATTAAACAAAAAGTTATAAGCTAGTTTATTTTCAAAAAGCTAAAATTATATTACTATGTAATGAAAAGTAGTGTGACTCACAAACAATACATAAAACAAATAAAACTAACTTATGAACGCAATCCAAACTCATAAATAATAAGATTGTGGTTCAAGGAGGCGGAGATAAATTTAGGTAATATTTCTAACCATAATTCCAAAACGAAAAAATAAATAAATCACTCGAATATAAATAACTTCTTTTTTAGGACAAAAACCTCAAACTTTCATGAAGATTTAGCCATAACCGGCAAGAAGAACATCATGAAATTGTGTAGGAACATCCTTCATTTATACCAAATAATTACTAACATGCCCCACTTTTTTTTTTTTTTAAGAAACCATGCCCCGCATATCTAACTAGATTATGAGTTACAAAATTACATAAAATCTTTAATGTTTGAATAAGTAATCGGGGTTTAATCACCACATATACTAAAAATTAATTGTTGTCTTAATCTGATTATAAAAAACAATCATTAAAGGCCGACACTATAAATTGAAACTATTAAAAATAATAAAATAAATAAATAAATTACCTAGTCTATGAGAGAAAACAATTGCAGAAGAAAGAGGTCATTTAACCAACCGATTGATTATGTGGGACCCAATCGTTTCCTGCAGGCTCCACTAGGGCAAATGATTGAGTTGTATAGGACGAAGAATGCTTTTGGGCTGTAGACTAGTAGAGCTGCTATAAAATGCTGAGAGCGAAATTCTCGGTGAGTAACCGACAATTTACCCTTGTACGAGTATATAGTATGTACCCTTGTCTTCTCTTTGAAATTACAACTCTACTCTCATTTTTCATTCCAACTTGATAGGAGGAGCTGTCGAGGTCAAGACCCGTAAAGTGTAAATTACAGTGCTGATTGTTACGTGGCAGGCTAACCATGCCACACGTACTACTAAAAAAAGGAGTTGTCGGGAAACTAATCGCTCAGGCGACCAAAGTTGACTTTTAAGGGTTTGGAAGTACTTAGGAGCAATAATGCATTTAATTAATGATCTGTTTGAAAGTTTAGAGAATGAGGAAAGTAAAGGGGAATGGTTATTCTCCACTTTGTTTGGATGTTTTTAAAATTAGTAAGGGAAAAGTGAGTAATTAGTCCTTTCTCTTGTTTAGATATTTTAAAATTATGATAGAAAGAAGAGGAAATGATTTAAATAGACAAATTTACTTTTATTTGAAAATAAATTTGTAATATTGGTCTATGATTAATTTGTTAGATTAAATAATTATTTAATCAACATTTTCTTTTCATCAAATACCATTAATAAAAGTATAAAACTACTTTTCATAAAAAAAATAAAAAAAAGAAGCAAAGAAAGAAGTATAAAACTACCATTATCTATTATAAAATAGTTAATAGTAATTTAGAAAACAAAAATAAATAGTAAATACTGAAAACAAATAATAAAAATGAAAAATAGAATGTATCGGACAAATCGATTTCCGATTTCTCGGGCTTCTTCTCGTCCCAAACCACCATGTCCTTGCCTCCAATCACCGGCAACATCACTGGTGCTAGAAAAAGGAAATTACCGGCCACCAGACTAGGAGTTGACGTCATCGATCTCGAAGCTCCACACTCAGTCTTGAACCGCCGGCATGAGAAGCTACTGCTACAGCTCTCTGACTCGCTGACATCAGAGCTTAGGTTGTAGTTGCTGCACCACTCGCTTTGCTCCTGGTCGGAGTCAGAGCCGGAGCCAGAACCGGAGGCTTCCTCCAACGAAAGGCTAGCCATTGATCTGGAAAAGATCGAAAGCTCACAGTGATCGAACGGTCACAGGTGATTACAGTGGAAAAAGAAAGCAAAGAAAAAGAAAATTTGTTTGTAATTTTGTTAATTTAGAAAGGTTAAATTGGAGAATTCATTTTGTTAATAATTTATCTACTCTATTCTCCTTCCAAATCTCTCCAATTTGAGGGAATTAAAAATGAGAGGTTAGAGGTAGTTGAAATCCCTCCAAACCCCTCCCCCTCATTCCTTAAAAAACTTCTAAATAAGGTAATTGAATTACTCTCTCTCCCTTTACTCTGCTCCCCCTCCTTTTTCAAACTTCCAAACAGGCCATAAGGAAATTTTATAAAGAGAATGCTAACGACTGCCCTTAGAGTATTGATTAACAATTTATTTTAAAAAAATTTTGATATCACTTTTATAGAGAATGAAAAAAGTTGTCAAAATATTAAGGGTATGTTTGGTAACTGTTTTTTCCCTTTATTTTTTGTTTCAAAAAACAATTTTTTATTTTTGAGACTAAAAAATTTGTTTGGCAACTTAAAATAGACAGAAAACAAAAAATGTTTTCAAAACTCAATTTGTAAAGGAAACTAAATACATGCAAAAGGTTGTTTTTAGTTTGTAATTTTCGAAAGTCAAAGAATAAAAGCATTTAATTTAATGAATCTATCTCATTTAATGAGTTAGTATTAGAGTTCAAATTCTAATAACAACATATTTTAGCATTTTCTATTTTTTTCTTCAAAAACTATCTTTTAATTTCAACTAACCAAACATGTTTTTTATTTCAAAAATACAAGAAAATTGTTTTTTTCTTTATATTCTCAAAAACAAGTTTTAGAAAATATATAGAAAACAAAAACTGTTACCAAACATAATCTAATTGTTTTTTTTTTCTTTTTCTATAAAAACATTCTTTAACTAAATTGTTAATCAATAACCTAAGGGCACTCATTAGTATGACCCATTTTATAATAATTAACAAATCTAGAATAATTAAAGGTTCAATTAAACAAATCTAAAATAAATAAATGTTCAATTAAAATTTAAAAAATATTAAAGGGTTTGAGTAAGGGTGGCAAAATTTGAGACGACCCGCAAACCCGACACAACAAACCCGTTTATAAATAAGTCATGGGTTGAGGCTAAATAGGTTCGAATCATGTTCGGATTGACACGGCTAACCTGTTTAATAAATGGGTCGGGTTCCTGTTCAACATGCGAACCCGTCTAACCTATTTAGCTTATTAAGTTATTAGTTTTTCTTTATATTATTGCTTAATTTATGGTTTTTTTTATATGTTTATTACTATATTTATGGTTGTAATTGTATTTTAATTTTAGATATATGGAAATTGATAAAAATTATATAGGTTAGATATGACCTATTAATCAAATAGATTATTAAACGGGTTATTTGTATTGACTTTTACATGACTTATCAATTAAACGAGTTAAACGTGTCGGGTCGGATCGACCTGTTTAATATACAGGTCGTGTTCGGGTTGAGGATTCCTAACACGTTTACTAAACAAGTCAAGTTCGAGTCACCCTATTTAGCCGAATGCTCATGGCTTGACACGACATGAACCTAACCTGCGAATACGAATTGCCACCCCTAGGTTTAAGTTTGCTTTTCTAATCTTGATTCTTGTGTGGTTAGTGGCACAGGCACTGAATAATTTTACTAAAAACACTTTTTTTTTCACAATTTGTTAAGATGGTAATCACACACACACACACACATATATATATATATATATATATATATATATATATATATATTTATATATATAATTTCAATTAAAGTCCAATTTTGTGTCACATGTCTTATTTAAGAATTTTTATTTTTGTATCTTGTTCTCAAAAAAAAAAAAAAAAAAATATATATATATATATATACACCAAGTTAATTATTCATTGAAAAAAACAAAGAGTAAACCAAATGTGGTGGGCTTTTTTCGCAACTGCAGGCTGGGCTGCCTCCTACCACGCTATGGCCCAATATTTCTGGGTAGGAAAGTCAGGACCGACTTGACTGCAACACACCCCAAGGCAACTTGTGCACAAACTAAAACCCCTTTGCTAAAACCTTGGTCACATGCCCATGACAGAGGATCTTATTACAAAAGAGTTATGGCAAGCCGGTATAATATAACAACAACAAAAGGAATATGCTTACTGTCAGTCAGAAAAATGGAAAATACTAAATGATGATCTCAATAAAGGAAGAAGCAACGCAACAATATAAATGCAACATAAATGAGATGATAATAATAAAGAAAGGGAAATAACACCAATGCCTGATCAATAAAATGAAAGGAAGAATGGTTGGTCTGCCATGCTTGATTTTCCTACGGAGTTAAGTTCAGGAAGGGAACTACTCTTCAATGTGGATAATCTCACAGGAAGATCCTGCCACGTAAATTACCCATTTTGAGAGAATGAGCCTAAATGGCTTATCCTCAAATTTCTTAATCCTTACTAGAGGGTAGACTTTTAGAGGGAGAGAAGGGCATAGTCTATTGGTGCAGGAGGGTAGACTTTTAGAGGGAGAGAAGGGCATAGTCTATTGGTGCATGCCTACACTCTTGCTTGCTCACTGTTTTTCTTTTTAATTCCTTTTTCCTTTTTAAGTTTTCTGCTCTATCTTTTTACTCTCTTGTTTCGTTGTTCTCTCCTGTTCTATAGTTCCAGTGCACGGCTGAGGTCCCTTTTATACTGCCTGCCGTGTCGGCTTTTTACTATTTTGCCCTTTAACCGCTTTTGTCCTGGTGTGGGTGTCTTTCCCAGACCACCCACTAATCTGTCAGCTACCCAGCCATCACCACTTACCTGTGCTAGCTATGCCACATCCCATTCCCAGACAAAGAGTCTTATTTTGTTTACTTGCTCACCGTAGCATTCCCATCCGGATAAAGGTGGGCATTCTCTTTCCCTATCCCTCATGGCATGCACCTAGTGATTCCAACTCATCTTTCCCTCTTTTGGGTGACATGTCATCCCAGCAGGACATTTCCCCCAAAAAAGTTTGAGCAGGAACCCCAGAATAGGCTCTCCCATTCTCCCCACCGCCAGACCATACCCTCTTTTATCTCTGACCCATGGCTCATCACTCCTGTATTGGCTGCGTACAAGTTGGTGGTGCTTGAGCCTTGTGCGTGCTCCACTTCCATGTGTGTCCATGGCTTGTTTGTTGTTCATGCGTTTGCCATGACCTGAGGGCTCATCTGCACATTCTGCTACTTGTTCTTAACCTCTTATGGCGTGAATGAGTCTCTGAGTTTTCATTCCTTATGTCTTATTGCTTTCCTAAGCTGGGCCTTGCTTGATTGTGGGTTTTTCCTTCTCTAATCCATCCATTACCCTTTTTACGACAGAGTTGACACTTCTACCATGCCATTCTATTATTTCTACCATGCTATTATTTAACTTGTACTTGCCGGGTTTCTTTTGGGCCTGTTGTATGCTTTCCTTTTGCTTAATTCCAGCAGTCCAACATTATCGTAGGGCTAGTAGTCATGTTGTTTTGTGCTTCTTTGGTCCATTTCATTGCTTCTGGGCTTCCTTGGCCCATTTCATTCTTTTGGGCATTCTCGGCCCATTTCATCTCCTTGGGCATCCTTGGCCCATTCCAATTCTTCATTCTCATGGGTTCTTTCTAAGTCTTTTGGGCTTCCCCAGCCCAAATTGCCATATCCTTTACTTTCGGGGTTCATGGGCTTTTCCACCAACCCCTTACTTACTTAATTCTTTACTTTGGGCTTCTTTGGCCCATTCTTGCTTGCTTTCTATTTCTCATAATGCCCATAGGTTTACCACTTCTTTCTCTGAGCTCCTTTGGGCCCGCTTGCTTTTTTTGAGGCCCTTTTGCTATTTTTTAAGGCCTATGAACCATTATTCCTGCCATTTGGGCTTAATGGTTTTCTTCTCAATTTACTAACTCTTTTTCTCCCATATTGTTGGGCTTCTTCCTGTTATTGGGCCTTCTTGCCAAAGTGGGCATCAACACTAATCATACCCCTAATTTATCCTCTCTTTTTTTTTTTGTCTAAATACCTATGATCTAAACCACCTTAAAGTTGATCTTGGGATAATATGTGGCATTTTATGGACTATGTAACCAGCTAGAAGCTCTGTGTGGGCATGATAAATTTCATTTTAGTACCCAATAAAATGATAAATATTTGTTATTGACCAAA
This sequence comes from Quercus tomentella, assembly GCA_028535165.1. Classification (NCBI taxonomy): domain Eukaryota; kingdom Viridiplantae; phylum Streptophyta; class Magnoliopsida; order Fagales; family Fagaceae; genus Quercus; species Quercus tomentella. The sequence continues at coordinate 35,550,168 of JAPQVY010000111.1, read as the reverse complement.
TTATAATTATACACGGGTTAATTAGGATCAAAACAACTCCTTAAAGTTGTATGATAGAATATTCAAAATAAGTGCTAACAAAAATTACATGAAATTATCATATGGTTTAAGTTTTTTTTTATTTTTTTATTTTAGAAAGTGGTTTAAGTTAAATATAAGATACAATCAAAAGAGATTTAAAAAAAAAAAAAAAAACTAGCATATAGCTCGCATTGTGTGGCTACAATTCTACATGCACTTAGATTTGTATATAATATATTTAGCTATAGTATTTTAATATTTTTAGGTTGTGTTTTTTTTTTTTTTTTTTTTTTTTGAGAGAGAAAGAGAGACTACATGCTAGTTGTAAATAATAAATAATGATTTTTATATGGATCCAATAATTAATATCACTTTTATTTTTCATCATTCACAACTTACCACTTCAACAAATTAGAATAAAATTATGTTATTAGTTGTATTAAAACAATCTTATTAGGGTGTCGAAATTAATTACCAATGCAGCTGAAACTTCAATATATATTGTGCAAATTTGGCTTCATAATGTTTGGTCACAATAAATTTTGGCATTACATTCTTTATGATCAATGCATAATATTCCTATAGAAGTAATATTATTCTATTCCAACCATAAATCACTTTGATATTGTTAAAAAAAATTATGATACAAAATTGTTTGAACATAACTTATTTTGTCAAACATAATGAACAAAACATTTATTTTATATATATATACTTATTAATTGAATTGAAATTGCAATGAAGAAATAATACCAGTTATGATTAATGTTTGCAAATGTGGGCCACAAGGGGCAAAGGTTAGGTCCAGTGTGCCATGCACTAGATCCGTTAGGATTATAACACTTTTTTTTTTTTTTGACCATGTGTCATGATCTTGACGAATCCAATATACAAAAATACTAAATTCAAGTCAAGTTCGGCTGATATAGAGTTTTTTTTTTTTTTTTTTTTTTTAATTAAAGAATTTAGAGTATCATGAATTATGGGCCATGAATTTGTATGGGAATAAAATGTCTTTCTTTTGGGAAAATGTATGATTAGTAAGAGTATTGGTTTATAAATTACTTTTTGAAATATTTTATGAGAAAATAATAAAGTAATTTGCACTTACACAGGCGGCCCCAATATACGTAACAGAGATGGCACCACCAAAATGGCGAGGCGCATTTACCACAGCTTTCCAATCCTTCCAATCCTTCCTCAGCGGAGGGGTGCTATTTGCAACAATAAAAAACTGGTTTGCGTCTAAGATGGGCGAAAACGGGTGGCGTTCCTGCCATCATCATGACAGTGGGTGCATTCTTCATTCGACACACCCAGCAGCCTCATCCAACGGGGTCAACTTCAAAAAGCCAGGCAATCCCTCAACCAAGTCCGTGGCGTGGACTCGGACACCGAAGCCGAGCTCAAAGATCTGATCAACTACCATGAAGCAGCCAAAGCCGCCATTAAGCAACCTTACAAGACCATAGTCCAAAGAAAGTATCGTCCACACCTTGTGATGACAGCAGCAATTCCAGCGTTTCAGCAGTTGACAGGGATCAACATTGTGGCCTTCTATGCGCCTGTTTTGTTTCGTTCTATTGGATTAAGTTTGAGTGGTTCTTTGATTGGAGCTATTACACTTGGTTGCATCAATTTTTCGTCTACATTTGTTTCAGCTTATTCTGTTGATAGGTTTGGACGTAGACTGTTGTTCTTGGAAGCTGGTGTCCAGACTATCCTCTGCCAGGTTAGTTAGGGAATTGACTAACATTTTTCACCACCCTTTTTTTGCAACATTGACCATGACTTAATAACTTATTAAGATGTGTTTGACATTGTTTAAAAAATCAACTTTTTTTACTATTTAATTTATTTTTGTTATTATTTATGAGTTTTATTACACTTTTTGATATTATTTATAGGACTCACTATACTATTTCAGCTACTTTTTAACTTTATTTACAATACTTTTAGCAAAAAAATTCCGATTTACGCTAAATAAATTATTTCCAAACGAATACTAAGATTATTTACCTCAAAAAAAAAAAAAAAAAAAAAAAAAAAAAAAACTTACTAAGATTGTCTTCGACATCACTTTTAGTATGCATTATTATTTTTTTATTTTTTTTGAGAAGGTGATTACAATAGTCAATAGGTTAAATTATGAAAAATGTTGTGTTCCTAAACTTATTGTATACAATTTCAATAATTACTAACAATTTACTAAAAAACCACTTACAAACTAAAGTTGTAATAAACATAATTAATGTCACAACTCACAAGGAAATAGTAAGTTAAAAAGGGAAATTATTGGTTTACCATGTAGAATGTAAACTAATAATTTTTCAATTAAAAATATGTTAAAGATATTACTAAATTTATTGTGTAGTAATTACTAGTATCACTCATAAATATTCTATCCATCGTACAAAACTCTCATTTGTCATCTCATTAAGGCTCAATCTCTGGTAGTATCATTCATGATAAATAAAAATTTTGATTATTTATTTTGGACTTTCCCCTAACTTTTATTGATATGTACTTAATTAATTGTGTTATTATGTACATGGTGCAGTTGGTCTTAGCATATATATTTTCAGCAGAACTAGGGACTGCAGGCACATCAAGTTTCTCAAAGGGATCAGCCGTTCTGATACTGGTCCTAATGTGTATAATCTCCGCCGGATTTGGGTGGTCATGGGGACCTCTAAGGTGGATTGTGCCGAGCGAAATCCTGCCGTTGGAAGTCAGACCAGCCGGGCAAGGTATAGGCATTGCCAACAATTTTTTGTTGACGTTATCCTGTCTCAGGCGTTCTTGTTCATCTTATGTAAGATGAAATATGGGGTGTTCTTGTTCTATGCTGGGTGGGTTCTGATAATGAGGGCCTTCCCTTACAAGAAATGGACAAAATCTGGCAAGACCATTGGTTCTAGTATCGATTTGTTGAAGACCCTTCCTCAAGCTATGCAAATATGATTGAGTAAGTTTAATAAGTTACTACAAAACTTTGTTTGTGACTCAACTGCTGGGACTAGGGGAGTTTCTTAGTACTTTCATTTCGATATAGCGGGAATCAGAATCAGAATCAGCCAGGACATTCACTTTGATCTTTGGGAAGTGATGCAGAACTCATCAGTGTAGTCGATGATTTGACTACTGTTGTATGGAGGGATTAGATCGCAGCTAGATTAGCTTATTTTTTTGTTGAACAGAAATCATGAACTTGCATTGTTAACCAAATAAATTTTGTTCTTGCATTTATTGAATATTATCTATAGAATTCAAGAATTCTGCCAAGATCAGCATGGTGCGCGCATGCACGCGTTCAACAGTACAATTCAGCTATTAAACTAGACATTCCAAACTTGAAATCAAAATTAACCTTGAAGATTGATGTTCGAGATGCTTACAAGCTTGCTCATATGATCAATCACTACTTCTAGTTCTGGGAACACCTCCTGCATATTATATAGGTTGACACCAAAAACTTGTTTGCCTAAGATCCTACGTGATTATTAGGTAAACAACCGTATGCTCATTAAATTATGACAAAAATAAGGCTAAGATTGAATAAACTCATGACACAATAAGACAAACAGATATGAAGAACCCTACAGCACATCCTTTTTGGTTTCTAGGATATTCGATCATTGTCATTTTTTGTGGTTGGTTGGGATGTGACCACGCAGGGCTCAAGCTCAAATCCAGCATCAACATTCTTTTCCTCCGCTTGGGATACTTGAATGACTTGATAGCACACAGGAAATAAAAAATAGTCGGATTATCATAAACATTTAGCTATAGGTATGAGGCCCCTCTACGCTAAATTGGAAATGAAATCATGAATTCAATCCAATACACGAGTATGTGAGTGTATTTTCCTATCAAAAAACCCTTTTAACAGCCAGAGGATAATGTAAAATTCAGAAAAATTGCCCAAAGACAGGAAATGATAGATTTAACTGATCATTGAGCACCCATGGGACCAAAAATTGAAATCCGAAAGTAAATGCCTTCAGCCCTTCACTGATCCGTGTAATACTCTCTAAACAGATAGATAAATTGAATGGTTTCTATATACATATGCTGAGAAGCCCTGACATGGTACATGTGAAGACATTTAACTTTTAAAGCATTCATTGAATTATGATAATAACATGAATGCCGTACATATAAAGCAGAAGCAAATGAGAATGAATTTAAAGGCAACCCACAGGCACATCTGATCACCACTTGCAAGTTACAATTGTTTTAGTAAATAACAAGCCTTTCCCATCTTGATTGCAGACTAGTAACATGCTTCCATAAAAATAACTGACATGCTTGACAGGCACAACAAAAACATGCAATTACAAATCGCCATTATAGAGAAGCTGTCATTAAAGTCAACCAAATTGGATTTAAAAATCCACATACCATATATTACATCCTCTCAAACTCGTCTGACAACAATACATGATCCTATAGACAAAAGTCCTCACCATATGCAATTCAAGACTATATATATCTGAAAATTTATCTATTTGAATCTTCACAGATTACTGTACGAGGCAAAATTTTAAGTCAATCATAAAATGCCACATCAAAATTTAGTGACAATTTAAATTAATATGTCATTAAATTAGATAAATCAAGTGTTGATATGTGTCATTTAAGATGATATTTATCCTAATTAAATAGAGATAAATATCTTGATGATAATTATTCTAATTAAATAGAGATAAATATCTCAATTAAATTGGAATGATAATAGTTAGTCATTATCTCTATTAAAATAAGTAAATAAAAATAGAGATAATTATCTACAAGGAAGTCAATCCCAAGTGGGACTTATCCTTTGAAAACACTATAAATAGAGGACATACCTTCTCTCATTAAAGAATTTTTCTAATTTTTCTAAGACGTCGAAACTCTAGAAAAATTCTACCTCAAGAACACACGAAGAACATTCAAATAAGTTCTTTGAAATTCTATTGGAATTAAGCTGAAAAAGCCTCCATAAACTTCAACAAACCTCAAATCCTTGAAGCTAAACGGATCAAGCCTCTAAAGCCTTGAAGAACTTCAACCTAAAAGCCTTCACATTCAAAGACTTGAATAACAATAAATCTCTAATAAGCTCAAAGTTAGAGATTTGTTGTGGAGACCGTTCAATCCATCTTCTAACTAAAGTCAAGAAGATTCTTTATTCGAGTCAAGTGCAATGAAGATAGAATCAGAGGGTATTCTTTTGTAAAAGAATTGAAATAGAGATTGTACTCATTATTCATCAATACAAATTATTATTTGCAAACCATATTTCTCTTCAATTGTTTAATTTTCTACAATTGAGAAAAATTTGTGTTTACAATTACATCTTAGTGATAACCAACAGGGGCTGGTGCCTCTCTCAATTCCTTTCCCTGAAAGTGAATGTCCTGCAGAGAAAGTACAGTCATAACCCAATAACAAAAAGTAGATGAAAGACAAGCATCAGGATTATTTTTCAATAAAATAAGGACATGCTTGATATATTATATTAGACACTTCCAAGAATAACAAAAACATAGAACAAATAAATTTTACCGAGACTAAAAACCTACCCGTGAGACCCACTTCTACCCTTTCACAGTGAGACATTCAATGCAGTTAAGCTAAGTCATTTTTCCATCAAAGCTATCTATAGGTTAAATTGAGTTTGCTTTTAGTCAAACCTAATTCAAGAAATTTACAATATTCCATATCTCTTTTCTATTTACCTGTCTTTTTTGAAACAAAGATGGACCATTATAAAATCACAAAAAGAAAAATAAAAGATGTAATCAAACAAACTCCCGTTGTTTTCTACACAAAATCTAGGAGATACTAAAGACACAAAATTAGTAAGTTATTTGACAACTGAAATTTAAAATGAAAACACAAAGAAGAAACAGCATTTTTGTTTTTTTGCCTCATTTGGGCTGCCTTCCTATCCCCTTAGTACAGAGTAATTGCTGAGAGACCTAAATTGGAAGACGTCAGCAAATTTCCTAACTCAAATGTTAACATACTGATCAAGAGTCTGCTGACTCGGCGCTTAGGTTAAATTGAATTTTTTTTATTGGTAATTTACACGTGCACTCAGCAGCTCAGCCTCCACCCACACTTGTAAGCCATAGAGAGTCTAGTCTGTCTTTGTAACCAATACAGTACTAAATACCAAAGCAAATGATGTCCAATCAAACACAGTTTTCAATGCTATTAAGTTAAATCATAATTGTATTTTCAGAAAGAAAGTAGGCAAAGCGTTCAAAAGAAAAAAGTAGGTAAAAATATGCAGATAAAATCGTAAACAATTGTAGATCAAATTTGTAAAACTAACTGTTAACCAAACAAAAAAGTCAAGTCTTTATATGTTCTATGGAAAAAATCCAGTAAAAGGAGGAAACTGATACTGTTTAGGCACTATATAATGATGACTGTAATGACTGAATTCTCCTATTTGTGAAGTACAGAATTTCATAATTACCCCATCAGCTTGCCTATGTGACCAAAGTCACCATCCCAAGTAAAGATAGGAAGCTGTTTCATACAATACAAAGGGTTGTTTTTTTTTTTTTGGTTGAAAATACAAAGGGTTGTTACACCATGAACATGATATCCCTACAAATGTCATTAAAAAAATCTCCCCTATCGGTTCACCAACCTTAGGAAAAGCCTTTAACACCAAAATGAGTTAGCATCCAGGTCATTGAAAAATAAAATTTTATTTAAAAATGGCAGGCTAAAAGTATGAAACAAAATGCTATGAATTGACACATGCAATTGGATAACCAGTGACAAAACTCAAATTCTAAGCCAATATAAGATGGGAAAGAAAGAAATAAAACAGATAAAAAAGTGGATCCCAATTAGAAATGAATTCACTTCACCATAAATTCTTAAACCATTTTCTTCTAAGCAAAACAAGATGCCAGAAATTGGGAAGATATTTAGGAAGAGCATCTATATGTTCACAAGATATGAAGATGCATAACACATGGAGAAACAGTTTGAGATTTTTTTTTTTTAAAACCTCCATACATATTTGGGTGCAAAATATTCTGTTTTCAAATTAATTCTTTTAATAATATGACTCTGTGACTAAATCTAGATTTACAAACTGGGAAATTTCAAAATAATTTTTTTTATCTAGTTTAATTTAAAAATAAGGGAGGGGAAAAATTTTAATGAGCTTTAGAATAAGTTTTTTTATTATTATTATTAAAGTTTAATTTAATAATTTTTTATTGAGATGCAGTGCATGTGTAGCATTTTCCATCCATTATATTACCAGAAAGCTAACAGAAGGGTTGATTATACAATTATCAAAGTACAAGGGGTCTATTTGATTTTGACCCAAAGTTCAGGAGATGCTTTAAAAATTTTCCCATGCAAAATCTCTCATTTGCCATATTATCTCTGGATCAGCAATAGATTTTAAAGAATCTTATGCACCGTGCAAGTTATATGTCTATATAGAGTGGAGAATAAAACATAATGACATATTTTAGGTGACCAGATACATTTGGAAATTATATACATAACAAATGTGAAGAAACAAATTAAAAATATAGAGCATGATCATGGGAAAGGAAAGTAATACTCACAGCAGCAAAATGGTTAACATCCCGATGGTGAGCTTCATCAGCACGAATTACAATTATAACATCCCTAAGGGTTGCATCCTTGGGTAGCTTCCAGTAGTCTATTGCAATAGCAGGAGCCGGAACATTTTCAATTGCACCACTATCAATTTCCTTCAAATACTCTGTATATGAGTATACTGCTTCCTCCTCCAGGTAACCAACAATTCTATGGGCCAGTTTGGGGGAGAGAAGATATACACCAAAGAAGCCATTGAAGAAGACTCCCTGCACAGCGAGAACCAGAAGTCTTTCATACCACTTGGGCTGTACAAGTTCCACCATGGTCATCAAGTGCATCCTCTCATTCTCTGCTTCTTCAAGCAGGGCTTTGATCCAACCGCCACTTTGCTGGAACTTGCGGAGAGACCTTAGGTGCAGCAGCATTCCTCCTACCATACCAGGAACAGCTGCCACTGTTTCCAGCATCATTGCATGACAACCATACCGTCTCTACAAGATATTTTACAAAATGAAACTCATAAACATATACTTTGGCAGCAATATCGAGAAGCAGACACAACAGTTGCTAAAACATGCTGTCCCCAGAGAAGAACAATTCAAGTTTTAAAGTTTGGTAAATCCACTGAAAAGAAGGGACAACTAACATACAATTGCAATATATAGAACTTGAATCTAGGAACAAAATAGTTATGTTCTGCTCAAAAAACTATCAAGAGATCTTCTCTGCACATTAAAGGAGGTCACTTATCTTCATCTCATTGCATCTACATCAGTAAGTTAAACCGTACAAAGTGCATGCACACATGCACAAAAAAAGAAAAAGAAAAAAAGAACTTTGTGTGCACCTTATTTGTCTTTACATAGAAAGTCACATTGGCTGCCACTCAGGCCACATAGTGTTTAATTATTATAAAAAAATAAAATAAAAATAAATCAAACATATTATAGTATTTCAATTTCACCTACACCAACAATTTTCCATTTATAGAGTGATCCATTCTCCTTCAGTATAACTAACTTCCCCACTTTCCCATCTCACATATTTGTCTCAAATTGTGATAAGAGAAACATGAATAATTCCTAAAATTTTTGTTTATTTGACAGGCATAAGTATGAAGTTCTAGTGCTCTGTATTATTAATAATCAATAACTGGCTTGTAACACTCTGTATGACTAAGTAATCCAAATCAAATTTCCTGTTTTGCACAGTAATTTCTATTGGTATGTATGACACTAAACTCAATCTGACTTACAGAAAATTTTAATTAGCTTCTATGCAGATATATGTCAGTGGTGAAGACAAGGCTCTCCATAAGAGCAGGCTAAAAGATATGCAACTATTTTAAAATTGATCTTTAGTGGTCTGCCTATCAATGCAATATTCATGATAGCAACACCACATCTTAAGCTTGTTGAGAAGGTGAGCCCAACATGCATTATTACGATTGACATTCATTAAAGCTTGGAAAGATTATGGTCATCTTAATGAAGAATACTGTGTAAAATTAGAGAGCAAAGATCCTATTGACTATTAAAGAAGGACACTGGTGTGGACACCTGCATCAGACGTTTTACCAATTTCATAAATTTAATTAAGCTCCCTCCGTATCAGTACTTCGAAAGTCTTCAACTACATATTTCGAAAGATCTTAAGAAAAATGGGGCCCAGAGACAGCAAAAACAAACGATATAACAGAACAAGTCAAAATCACAAGGGGGTGGGGGGATTAAGAAGTGAAAATGAAACTAGCACCATCCAACAGAGAATTCTTGAGTTCGCAAAATTTGGATTCTACCTAAGAGAAGAGTCTTTACACTCTAGGAAATACACGGCCAGTGTTAAAAATATTTCACTAGGAAAAAAGAATTAAAAGCAAAACACGAGTAAAAGTTAAGTATGCTTTTTGATGAATACAATACAACACACAACAAAGGCGACTTACCTTAAAAAACATATCCGATGGAATTCTAAGAAGTTTCACGGTCCTGTACGCAACTTTATCCAAAAACTTCTTTGGCGCATAATGCTTTGTCACGTCTATTGACAAGTCTGCCTCATAAGAGTCCCATGGCTACATCAGAAAAGAAAATCAGTCAATAGAAACTAGTATATGTACACTTAATAAAAAAATTTCTTGAAGTTCCGTGTAATATAAACTCACAAGAGAATAGAATAATACGTAATGTGGTTGACAAGTAAATTTTTTGTTTTTGCATGGAAAGAATGGAATAACGAAATATAGAAAACATCTCCAAATTAAATGTTACAATAACATTCGGGAAAATGCCACATATATTGGTTATTGAAATTGTTGCATTATCAAACTTAATAGATGGTTTTATAAATGTATCTAAAATACTAGTCATTTTTGCAGATTGATTCTTCAGATCACTTTGACTAAATGAGTAAATCCTAATCTGCAGCTGAAAATTATCTCACTGAAGAAATGCTGAAAACAGAGGGTTAGAAAAATGAGTAACATATCAAAATAAACAAGTGTCTATGTCAGTCAATGAATTGAAGACTCAAAATGCTACCTTTTTTTTTTTAATAGAGTTTTAACCTATGGCGTCCGTTTTTTAAAATTGTACTATTTTATCATCAATCCAAGACACTAATAAGTTTTTGATATAGATAGGGATTGAACACCAGATTTCTTATTCAACTGTCAGAAACTTTACCAATTGAGTTAGATGGAACCACCAAAATGCTACCAAGCTTGAATAAGAAGGCTGGTCTAAAATTGATATAACTAACCATGACCGGTTCTTCCACTAAAATTTCAACACTATTCCTATTCACTTAAAACAACACATGGTAGATTTTCCTTTTTTTAAAAAAAGTTGTAAAATCTGAAAGATCTCTTAAAAGAAGGGGAAAAAAAGGAGAACAATCAACAATCCATTTTAAGATTTACAATAAATAAATTAAAAAAAAAAAAAAAAAAAAAAAAAAAAAAAAAAAAGGTGCGTAGAACTGTTGTAGAATAGCCAAAACAAGAACAAAAAATGTAAAAAAGGACAGCATAATAGGCAACAAAATCCAGAACAGTAACCTCTATGGTCAATTACAACAGTTAAAAGCGCAAGTCAAAACAACAACAATAAAAAAAAAAAAAAGGCAATTACTCACAAAAAAATTCATTCACAAGCACACAAAGATCCATAGAATCACCCAAAGAAAAAGAGAGAAAAGTTATTATCACCATGAAACAATTCCAAGGCCAATCGGTACCATCTGGTCTCTTGATACTGGGCCTAGACAGCCCCCAATAGCTATCCACCGTTCCTTTCTCCTCATCACCATTCTTCTTCTTCTCTTCCTCCTTGATCGCTTCCACTCCTCCTCCGTTAACAACCTCTTTGCTCTTCTCCGCCACCGAGCTCATCATTCTACTCCTCCAGTAGTAGTACTGTTGACTCTGCTGCTTATTCATCATCACTCCCTGCATGCTACCAGGCCTCGCCATCATCTCAGCCGCCGACATGTAACCGCTGCCGCCGCGGCTGATCAGCCCACTCGCCAGACTCCCCGCCACAAACCGCTTCATCTGTTTTGTTTCCTCAAAGTTCGGAGAGATGTCTGAGCGGTTTTGTGTTTATGTATGAGAGAAAGAGAGAGAGAGAGAGAGAGAGAGAGAAACAGGGTCGTTTGGATTGAATTTATTTGACCGAAATTGAAAAATAAAATACGGTAGTAAAATAATTTTTAAATATATAAATAGGATCATTAAAATTTATTTTTAATGAAAAGATAATTGAAAAGTGAAGTTTATGAGAGATGTTACGTCTACAATATTTTTACAATAAATTACATATGATTAGTTATTATTGGTTCAAATTTGAAATTAATACTAAGATTATTTTTTTGTCCAAACAATAATAATTAGTAACAACCTACTACTTAAGATTTGTTGTAAAAATATTATAGATATATCATTTCTCGAAGTTTATTAGATCGGTAAACAGTGCACATGAGTATATTGTTTATTGTTGAAAAATCAAAACATGCTGCTGAACAAAAAAAAACAACGCAAAACGCGAGTTCAAACTGATACATTCTGTTTGGATAGAACTTATTTTGCTGAAATTGAAAACTGAAAACTGAAAACTGAAAACACTGTAGTAAAATAATTTTTAAATATGTGAATAGTACTGTGGGATCCATTTTTAATGAAAAATTTGATAAAAAATGGAGTTTGTGGGTCCGTAAACAGTGTACAAATATACTGTTTACAGTTGAAAAGTCAACAAAACCGGCCCTGAAAAAAAAAAAAAAAAAAAAAATCTGAAAACGCGCAAAGTTGGAAACGTGAACGTAGACGTGCTATCCAAACAAAACTCGGGGTTTGTGTAACGTGCTTTGCGTTGTATGGGTTTTGGTTTGGTTTTTTTAGGCAAAGCATTTGTCGATTTAGATGAGTTTAGATGATTAGATTAAAGGCGATATCATATAAATATATAAATTGTATCGTCCAATCTGAGTGGAGCGTGACGGTTGCTTTTGGAAAACCGGATTATCTGCGGCTGATTTTTTTGTTTCTATTTCTGTTACCTCTACTCTCCACTTTCACTAATTTCTTTGTTTAGAAAATATTCACACCACCTATAAGGATCCTCTCTATTCTATCAATCTTTTTCTTCTTCTTTTTTCATATTTTACACTTCTATTTTTTATTTAGTATCTCTTGAGATTTTTAATAAACACATTTAGGGTTTAAAAAATAATGTATAGACTCTCAAATCATTTTAAAATTTTAAATAACTTGATAGTCTATGCACTTATAAATTTATAAAATTTGATTTGAATCAAGAAATCAAACAAGACTTCAAATTGAGAGGATCAATTTACCCCCATTGAGGAAGGTACAACAAAATTAAATTAGTCAATAACAAAATTTCAAGAAATAACACTGTTTTTCAAATGATTAAAATATTTAACATTCCTCCCCATATTTCACCCTAACACGAACAAATAATTGACATTTCACCTTAAAATAAAAAAGTGGAATGTTATTATGTGGATCATTTAGGAACACAGTATCAACTTCTAAGAGTTGGCTATATAGTCCATTTGAAAATTGCGTATTTCCAGTAATTTGTTTGCATAATATGAAACAAAAAATAAAAAACTAGTTTATTTTCAAAAAGCTCAAAATTATATTACTTTGCAATGAAAAGTAGTGTGACTCGCAAACAATACATAAAGACAAACAAAGAAAAACTAGCTTATAAACGCGATCCAAACTCATAAATAATAAGATTGTGGTTCAAGACCCCAAGGTTGAGGTGGAGGTAAATTTAGGTCATATTTCTAACCATGATTACAAACGAAAAAATAAATAAATAAATAAATCACTCAGATATAAATAACTTCTTTTGAAGATAAAAACCTCAAACTTTCATGAAAATTTAGCTATACTCAACAAGAAGAACATCATGAAATTGTGTAGGAACGTCTTTTATTTATACTAAATAATCACTAACATGCCTTGCATATTTAACTAAATTATGAGTTACAAAATTGCATTAAGTCTCTAATGATTGAATAAGAAATTGAGATTTAATCACTATTTACACCAAAAACTGACTATTGTCTTAATTTAATGATAAAAAGTTATCATTAAGAGCTGACGGTATGAGTTGAAATTATCTAAAATAATAAAATAAATAAATAAATTGCCTAGTCTATGAGAGAAAATAATTACAGAAGAAAGCAGGTAATTTATCCAACTGATTGATTATGTGGGACCCCCTGCAGGCTCCACTAGGGCAAATGATTGAGTTGTATAGGAGTCTAGGACGAAGAATGCCTTTGGGTTGTAGACTAGTAGAGCTGCTATAAAATACTGAGAGCGACATTGTCGATGAGTAATCGACAATATTCCCTTGTACGAGTATATAGTATGTACCCTTGTCTTCTCTTTGAAATTTCAACTCTACTCTCATTTTCATTCCAACTTGATAGGAGGAGACTAGGAGTTGTCGAGGTCAAGACCGGTAAAGTGTAAATTACAGTACTGATTGATACGTGGCAGGCAAACCATGCCACAGGTGTTACTAAAAAAAGGAGTTGTCAGGAAATTAATCGCTCTGGCTACCAAAGTTGACTTTTAAGGGATTTAGAGGGCTTAGGTGCAATCATAATTAAGAAAATTTTATAAGAAAAAAAAATTAACTAGTTTTCTTAAAGTATTAATTAATAATCTATTTTAAAAAAGTTTTGACATTATTTTTATGGAGAATGAAAAAAATTGTTAAAATATTAATTTTTTTCTTTTTTATAAAACTTTCTTTAACTAGATTGTTAACCAATATCATAAGGGCACTCGTTAACATAATCTATTTTATAATAATTAACAAATCTATAATAATTAAAGGTTCAATTAAACAAATCTAAAATAAATAAAGGTTCAATTAAAATTTAAAAAAATATTAAAGGGTTTGACTAGGGGTGGCAGATTAAAATCTGACACGACCTGTGAACTCAATACAACTAACCCAATTACAAATAGGTCATGGATTAAGGCTAAACAGGTTCGGATCATATTCGGGTTGACATGGCTAGCTTGTTTAATAAACGGGTCAGGTTCGTATTCAACATACAAACCCGTCTGACTTGTTTAGCTTATTAAATTATTAGTTTTTCTTTATATTATTGCTTAATTTATGGTTGTTTTTATATGTTTATTACTATATTTATGGTTGTAATTGTATTTTAATTTTAGATATATGGAAATTGATAAAAATTATATGGGATAATTACACTTTACCCATTTGTGATTTGCCTCTAATTTGACTTGCCTACCCATGGTTTCAATTTTGACACTTTACCCACCTGTGATTCCCTCCATTACTAATCTGTAACCCACCTCTCATTTAGTCGTTACTCTAACACATAATATGTCAAAAACAAAAGCTCAAACGGATCAAAACACTCCTCACTCCCAAAACTCACTCCCATCCAACTTGCTCACCAAATTAAGATCCTAGATCCAAGGCAGTAAATCTACAAAAAGAAAACAGACTACAACACCTCAAACTGCATTGTAGCATCTAGGATTTTTGTTTTGATATATTTTCTGGGTATTCTAAGTTTTCCCAAGAAAATCAAGATTTTCATTCCAAATAAAGACTAAAAAAACAAAAAATCAAAACAAAAATCCAAATGAAGCCAAGCATATGGAAACAAGCACAAAAATAAAGAAAAGAACTCAGATAGAAATTTCTTTCCACCATTTTTTTCTCAGTATCCAAACAAAAATCCACTAGTTTTCCAACCATGAAAATCAAGCCCAACTATGAAAACCCAGCCAAGAAAGAACCATGAAAAACCCAGCCATGAAACACCATGAAAAACCCAGCTATAAAAACGAAGACCGAACCAACCCTTTAAACCCAAATTGAACCATGACAGGTCAGCAAATAAAAAACAACAATCCAAGCACACAAACTGATCTCCAGCCTCAGCAGCACCAATATCAGTTCAACTCGAATCAAAATTTGATATCATAAGCGAAAGCAAGACGAGACAATGAAGTGCTACGAAGCAGCCAACGAGACAGATGAGGAGCTCAAGAGAGGAATCGAAGACTTGAAGGTCAAAGTTGCTTTCCTCATAATCTGGTTTAAGCCGATTTTGGCAAGGGTCAAAATGGGTGAAAGTAGTAGAGTCTTAAAGTGAGAGTGAGGGAAGGAGATAGATTTTTTTAGATGTGTTTTGAAGTTGTGTGGATTTATAATTTTTTTAGATCTGTATCAAGATTTTGTGAGTTTTCAATTCTATGTGTTTTGATCTATTTAGTATTGTTTTAATTCTTATATATATATATATATATATTTTTTTTTTTGTAGCATCTAGGATCTTAGTTTGGTGAGCAAGTTGGATGGGAGTGAGTTTTGGGAGTGAGGAGTGTTTTGATCTATTTGGGCTTTTGTTTTTGATATATTATGTGTTAGAGTAACGGCTGAAGGAGAGGTGGGTTACAAATTAGTAATGGAGGGAATCACAGGTGGGTAAAATATCAAAATTGAAACTGCAGGTAGGCAAGTCAAATTAGAGGCAAACCACAGGTGAGTAAAGTGTAATTATCCCAAATTATATAGGTTAGGTATGACCTATTAATCAAATAGATTATTAAACAGGCTATTTGTATTGATTTTTACATAACTTGTCAATTAAACGAGTTAAACGTGTCGGGTCAGGTTGACCTGTTTAATAAACAGGACATGTTTGGGTTGAGGATTCCTGACACGTTTACTAAACAGGTCAGGTTTGGGTCACCCTATTTAGTCGAATATTCATGACTTGACACGACACAAACCCGACCTGCGAATATGAATTGTCATCCCTAGGTTTGAGTTTGCTTTTTCTAATCTTGATTCTTGTGTGGTTAGTGGCACAAGCACTGAACAATTTTGCTAAAAACACTATTTTTTTTTCACAACTTGTTAAGATGGTCATCATATATATATATATATATATAATTTCAATTAAAGTCCAATTTTGTGTCACATGTCTAATTTAAGAATTTTTATTTTAGTATCTTGTTCTCAAAAAAAAAAAAAAAAAAAATTATACCAAGTTAATTATTCATTGAAAAAAAAGAGAGTAAACCAATCATACACCTAATTTAATCCTTTTTTTTTTTTGGTCTAAATACCTATGATCTAAACCACCTTAAAATTGATCTTGGGATAATATGTGGCATTTTATGGACTATGTAACCAGCTAGAAGCCCTATATGGGCATGATAAATTTCATTTTAGTACCCAGTAAAATGATAAATATTTGTTATTGACCAAATTATAATTATACACAGGTTAATTAGGATCAAAACACCTCCTTAAAGTTCTATGATAGAATATTCAAAATAAGCTAACAAAAAATTACATGAAATTATCATATGGTTTAAGTTTTTTTTTTTTTTTTTTTTTTAATTTTAGAAAGTGGTTTGAGTTAAATATAAGATACAATCAAAAGAGAGTTAAAAAAAAAAAAAACACAACCTAAAAATATTAAAATACTATAGCTAAATATATGATATACAAATCTTAGTGTATCTAGAATTGTAGCCTCATAATGCAGGCTACATGCTCTTTTTTTTTTTTTTTTTTTGGAGAAAGACTACATGCTAGTTGTAAATAATAAATAATGATTTTTATATGAATCCAATAATTAATATCACTTTTATTTTTCATCACTCACAACTTATCACTTCAACAAATTAGAATAAAATTGCATTATTAGTTGTATTAAAACAATCTTATTAGGGTGTCGAAATTAATTACCAATGCAGCTGAAACTTCAATATGTATTGTGCAAATTTTACTTCATAATGTTTGGTCACAATAAATTTTAGCATTACATTCTTTATGATCAATGCATAATATTCCTATAGAAGTAATATTATTTTATTCCAACCATAAATCACTTTGGTATTGTAAAAAAAAAAAAAAATTTATGATACAAAATTGTTTGACCATAACTTATTTTGTCAAACATAATGAACAAAACATTTATTATTTATATATATATATATATATATATATATATATATATATATATATATATATATATAAACTTATTAAATGCAAAGCATTAATTGAATTGAAATTGCAATGAAGAAATAATACCAGTTATGATTAATGTTTGCAAATGTGGGCCGCAAGGGGCAAAGGTTAGGTTCGGTGCGCCTTGCACTAGATCTGTTAGGATTATAACACATTTTTATTTTTGACCATGTGTCATGATTCATGATCTTGACAAATCCAATATACAAAAATACTAAATTCAAGTCAAATTCAGCCAATATAGAGTTTTTTTTTTTTTTTTTTTTTAATTAAAGAATTTAGAGTATCATGAATTTGTATGGGAATAAAATGTCTTTCTTTTGGGAAAATGTATGATGAGGAGCCCAGTTATTACTTCTTCTTCTTCTCTTTGCCTATATATATATATATGGGGCATGAATACGAGCCCGGGTTGAGAACCAAAAGCCCAATAAGATCATTTTTATAAGGGTAAATCCAGCCCAAAGGCACGAATAAGGATGAAGTGATCTGATAGACAAAAGGGAACCTCCCAGAATCATTTCCACAAAGGCCCGAACTACTATGATTATTGAGGTTGGTTGCCGAGGTGATGAACTAAGCCCTCCTGTGACAATTAACGAAAGGATTACGAATAACCAATTCCCCTCTGAACCGAGGTGCCACCTTCTATTAAACTCACCCCAAGAAGCGCAAAAAAGGGATAAGCATCATTAAGGGTCTGTTTGGTATCCGCTTATTTTGTTAAAACTGAAAACTTTTTACTGAAAGTATCGTAGATAAAGGTAAAAGTTAGTTGAAATAGTACAGTAGGACCCATGAATAGTAGCAAAAATAAGCTGAATAGTAAAATAAGTTGGCTTTTTAATTTCTGCTAAACACACACAAAAACAGTCACCTCCACATTAATAAGATTTTACACATAATCTTTGCCACTTTAAATGCTGATTGACTAATCTGAATAGTGGAAACATCCTTAAAAGTCCTATTTCATGTTCAAAGAATGGCAGAACAGAGGGGTGATGGGACAAGTATCTTCCAAATCCAGTTGGAAACAGGCCAGCTGGGAAAAGAGGGTAGGGAAAAATGACTATAAAAGGTGGTGAGGTGCAACATGAGAAGGGATTCAAAAAAGTTTGGTGAGTAAGCTTAGAGAAGAACAAGAGAGAGAAAGTTGTAATAAAACAATATGTCTAAGAGTTTTTAATCTTTTATCCTATCCCTTTTACCTCCGAAATCTAGTTTCTATATCTATAAAAGTCTTCTTTGGTCCTTCTTATCTTTCAATTTGCTGTTTAGATCTCCCATTGTGGAATATTTTCCCATCTTTTTATAAATTAATTGGGTAAATCATTTTTGTTATCACTTTTCTCTTAGTGGTTGTTTTTGACCCCCACAAATATATATATAAGAAGAGTAATGTTAGAGATACAAACTTTTTTTACAAAAAATTTTACAAACCGTTGATGCGGTGAGTGATTATTAGTAAATGAAAAAGTGATGTTAATAGTGGGTTTTGATGAAAACTAATAAGAAGTTAGTCACATCAACAGTTAGTAAAAATATTATAAAATAGTTTGTAACCGTAACATTACTCATAATTAATTTTGTATCTCACATGATCAAGGTGGAATAAAAAATTTAGTTGAGAGGGGCCAAGTTTTAATATCTTTTTTGATGGAACAAAAGAAATTATGATCGATTTAGGAATGAAAACATGAAAATGCACCAGATATGGCTCAAAGCCAATGATTAGTTGAATACCTCCAAGAATTTCTCTTGCCTCAAGAAGAACAGATATAGGTTCCTTTAGCGTTCCATAGTAAAGAGAGATGGCATCCCTCTTACTACCCAGTTTACAAAGTAAATTCTGATGGTGCAACATCGTGATTCCAATGCGCTGTTGGAATTAGGGTAATTGTGAGAGACTCGGCTGGCTATGTTATTGGTGTCCTCACCCAAATAATTCCACTTCCTTCATGCGTATAATTCCTCTAGCACCCAATCCCAAAAAACTATGTACCTCTCCCACTTTTTTTTATGAACACCATTGTGTCTATTCTGCCATAGCCTTTGTCAATAAGTTTATGAACAATATTCTCTATTCTCTCATAGCCTTTGCCAATAAAGAGTGGATATCAAACTCATTTGCAAATGGCATCCTTAAAACATGACCAATCACAAAGTCAAACCACACACCGCTTATATTAGATACTCACAGACTTTCAGCTTTTCGCAAAGATAAACATGTGTTTGATAAATTGGAAGCAATAATCAAAGATCAAACAGCCAGAGGTTGGAGTATTTCTACCTGCATGCAAGGATTTGATAATCAATTTAGGTTTAAAAAGTTGATCCTAACACTACAACTATGTGTTTAGAATGAATTGAACATAGTTTTTAGGTTGAAATGCAAAACCCATTCTCTAAATTTCACAATTTTTCATTTTAGTCCTTTAAGTTTGCATTTTGTCATTACAGTCTTCTAAGTTTCAATCCTCCTCAATCTAGTCTTTTGTTATCATTCCATTCACTCATGCCATTAACTTGCCCAAAACGACATTGTTTTGGCCTTAATTTAATATTTACATTTTATTTTATTATTTATTTCTTAATTATAAAAAAGTTAATTATGAAAAATAAAAATAAAAACCCAGACATTAAAATAGCAAATAAGAGAGGACAGAGCTGCTGAGTATTGAGACCAAAAGGGAGAAAGAGAGACCAAGAGACAGATTGAGCGGAGCCGCCGAGTATTGGCCTGAGCCGAGCTACTGAAATATGTCCTCTTTCTCTCCCTCGATCTGTCTCTTGCTCTCCCTCTCAGTCTCTCGATCTCTCAAACAGGTACAATACAACTACAATTTAGGACCACTACTTGAGTGTTGTAATTCATGGCTAAGTAACGTTGGGAAGAAAATCAGTTAGAATTGAAAACCCATTTCCAACTCATATGTACTACATAAATAATTGATGTGGTGAAAAGTGTCATAACCCATATGTGAAATAACCCAGATCTTACCAGAGTGATTGAAGTATATTAGTAGAGGAGGATTTTGGTTTTCAATTGTACATTCAAAGTAGTTGTAGTCCATCATCAATTCTTACCAGAGATGCTTCAGTAGTGAAATAACCAATTCTAAATTAAGGCTAAAACGACATAGTTTTGGGCAAGTTAACAGCAGCAATAGATAGAATGTTAACGGAGGACTGAATTGAGAAGGATTAAAACTTAGAAGATTGAAATGATAGAATGCAAACTTAAAGGACTGAAATGATAGAATGCAAACTTATCAGAGATGCTTCAGTAGTGAAATAACCAATTCTAAATTAAGGCTAAAACGACATAGTTTTGGGCAAGTTAACGGCAGGAATAGATAGAATGTTAACGGAGGACTGAATTGAGAAGGATTAAAACTTAGAAGATTGAAATGATAGAATGCAAACTTAAAGGACTGAAATGATAGAATGCAAACTTAGAGGACTGAAATGAAAAGTGGTGAAACTTAAAAGTTGAGTTTTGCATTTTGACCTAGTTAAAGAGCAAGAAATTTAGTGATTGAAGCCTGAATTGATGAGTTTAAATGAGTTTCTAACACCTCAAGGTTGATAATTTTGGATTATCAAATTAGATTTTGATAAGATGATGTTTGGAAACAATATATATATATATATATATATATATATGATAAGATGTTGGAAATTTGAAGTCAGAGAGGCATGTGCCTATTGGCTGGCAATGAGTGCTGAATATCGGCACTTGCCTTGGGTGACCAAATGTCAATGGCACTCAGTGCCTAATAAGGACGTAGCCAGGAATTTATATTTGGGGGGTCGGTTTGTTGTAATTTTTTTTTTTTTTTTTAAGAATTTCCACAACAAAAATAGTAGTATTAATACAATAATCATAATTCAAAATTTTATTGAATACAAAATTATCAACTTTAATATATCATATTCTCAACAATTATTTAGATCACTACAGATATATACAAAAATTTTCACTATTGTTTTAAAAACTATCAACCCATCATTATTTGTAATATTGAAAATTTCCTATATTTTAATTTTTTAATGAATTATTTAACACCTAATTTCAAACAAAAAAAAAATCAACTTAAAAAAATGATGATATAGAGAGATAAAATATATTATAATATAGCAATACAAAAATTGAAGAACAAAATCTTGATAAACAAAACATATTCATTAAACTAATTAGAAAGGCAAAAACTCATATGGTCAGATTCATATCATAATTAAAAAAAAAAAAAAAAAACAAAAACAAAAAACAAAAAACAAAACCATATGACCATTATCATATATATAACAAAACTTAAATCTAAATGCCCGTATGCTTGAGTTTATTTGGTTGTGTTGAAAAGTGAGTTAACATATTGACTTGAGAGAGGCCAATGTAGGCTGGCAGCAATAGGGAGAAGTACTAAAGGTAGCTTCTTGAGATTGAAAAAAATGGAAAAAAAAAAAAAAAAAAAGGAAATTTTTTGTTTGAAGAAGTGATTAAATGATGCTCTTTTGAAATAGTATGTTATTATGCATTGGGTACACAACAAATCATTTGGACAATTGGGGGGCTAGCTAGTATATTATTTGAGGATTTGTGGACCTTGAATCATATATCTATTGGACTTTGTCGAGATCTTAGGAATAATTAGGGGGCTGGTCATATTTTTTGAGGGGGCCTATTGCCTATTACTTCCTTGTTGGATCAGACCTATAGCCTAAAACTACCATAATAGTAGAAGAAAATTAAGGGTCTGTTTAGTAATGTTGTTTAAGTGTTGTGAAAATACATGTCGATGAAAAAGTGTTGTGGAAATACGTGTTATGTTGTTTAAACAATGAAAACTGTTGTTTAAACAACACAACCAAACAGGGAAGGCATTGTCCCCCCCAAGCAATAAGGTAGCTCTGCCCCTAGTGCCCAAGTCTGTGTTAATTGACATTTGGACATAGGGTTCCTATCTTGATTAGTTTCAATTTTATTGCAATTTTGAACTAAAACAAAAAACAAAAAAAAATTATTCCAGTTTTAACTTTTTCCACATTAGTTTTTCATTATTATTATTTTTTTAGAAGACATTAGTTTTTCAGTTTAATCCGACTTTGGGACCTAAAATTTACTCTTTTCAGGGTCAGATATTTAGGATATGATTGATTTTAATTAAATAGTACATATTTCTAAGAAATTTAATTTAATTATAAAAAACAAAAGCTGTACTATTTATCCATTATAGAGCAACTGCATCAGTTGATGCAAAATTTTTTCCATTTTACAAATCTAATAAAACCTACTTTTTTCTATTTTACACTTCCATTTTTACAAAATACCCACATCAGTCTGTCTATTATACACATTTACTCAAATAAAATATTCATTTCCTTAACACTATCATCTCTCTCATAGACCTAACACAACCACACAGCCACCATCATCAACCCATTCAACCCAGGCATATGAAATCCCAAAACCCACTAAACAAACAAATAATTAAAAATGGATCAAAATTCAAAAGCCATAGATCCAATCAAAACCCAAAAGCCATAGATCCGAACAGCAAAGGTCACACACTTTTGCGAGAGAGAGAGAGAGAGAGAGAGAGAGAGAGAGAGAGAGAGAGAGAGAGAGAGAGAGAGAAAATGAACCCAAACGAAGTGTCGAAGGCGTTTGTTGAGCACTACTTTCGATTCGAATCAATCTACTCTGGCAAACCTGTACCAGGAAGGTTCGATGCTGACCTTCGAGGGGCAGAAGATACAGGGCTCACCCAACATCGTCGCTAAGCTCACCTCCCTCCCCTTCCAGCAGTGCAAGCACCACATCACCACCGTCGATTGCCAGCCCTTTGGCCCCTCTAGTGGCATGCTCGTCTTCGTCAGTGGAAATCTTCAAATTTCCGGCGAACAACATACACTCATCGGATTGTTGGATCGGAGAGGCTGAGAGAGTTGAGATGAGAGAAAGAGAGAGCTGTGATGAAATGAGAAAGAGAGAGTTGAGATGAGAGTCAGAGGTAGGAGAGAGAAAAAAAATCAAATACATGAGCTACAGTAATCATACATATATGCACAGTTACTGTAGCAATTGTGCATAAATGCACAATTTTACACCCACTAATGTAGGTTTTTTTTGCTCAAAATGTGTAAAATGAGCACCTTGCACAACTTTACATCAACTGATGCAGTTGCTCTAATTAAACAATCTATTCTTAATGGTGTACCCTTAATAATAACTAAATCTTTAAAGGGCCAAACAAAATTAACTAATCACAATCATATGTATCCTGTCTTAATTGTAGGAATGTATGAAATGTTAGATCTTGTTTCTAACTATAACTTTTAGTCTGGTAATCTAGTCGAAGTATATGATATATGGGTTTGACCATTAGGATTTCTAAATTATTTCAACGAACTATTGAAAATCCAACAGTTAAAATTATGTTTTTAACCTTATGTCATGAAATGATAATTTTACCCTTAAACAGAGGTTTGGTTTTGGCGTTCATGGCAGAGAAAATACTTTTACCCCACTCTGTAGCTTATGTAGAAGCAATGGCCGCAATGAGGGCTTTAAGTTTTGTTTAGGAATTCAGTCTTTTATCCATTGTTTTGGAGGGTGACTCGAAGTGATCGTCAAAGCTCTTAGTAGTGATGATGAGTCATTTGCCTCATATGGTCACCTTATTGTTGAGGCCAAATTATTTACAAATTCCTTCTGTTTTCTTAGTTTTTTTCATATTCGTAGACAATGTAACTCTTTAGTTCATAACCTTACTAGACATGTTAGCTGTTTATCTATGTGGATGAAGGATGTTCCTTCACATATCAATAATGTACTCATAGTGGATTATGACAAATTTCTATTAAATAATAATACTTGGCATTCTTCTAAAAAAAAGTTGCAAAATTACACACACTTTTTTACCTACACGTATTTTTACACACGTTTTCAAACACATGTTTTCAGTTTTTAAGTGAATGTACCAAACACTCTAGTTTTTTAGGATCTATTTGGTTGTGTTGTTTAAACAACAGTTTTCATTGTTTAAACAACACAACACATATTTTCACAACACTTTTTCATTCACACGTATTTCCACAACACTTAAACAACATTACTAGAATAACATTACCAAATGGGCTATTACTGATTTTGGTTTCTATATATATCTTTCTCTACTCTTTTTGTTGTTCCCTCCACTTCTACCCTACATCCAAACATATAAAAACAAAATATTTTTATATGACACTTGACGCAATGCTATTTTTGGGACTCACTGGGATTCCCTACATCCAAACTTATAAAAACAAAATATTTTTATATGACACTTGACGCAATGTTATTTTTGGGACTTACTGGGATTCACCTCACCTTGCTTGGTGGGATGTATATATCAAGGAAGTTGAAGTCTGTAATTGTCTTTTGGAAGTCTGTTTGTACCGTGTTTTATTATGTCTATATTTTTGTAGTTGTATTTTGATTGAAGTTGGTTCTGTGTTTGTCTTGTATTTGTATTTTGTTACGACACTAATGTTTATCCTGTACTGCAAGTTTAGCTTTCAATAAAATCCTCAGATAATGCAATATATATATATATATATATATATATATATATATATATATATATATATATATTATCTCTTTTTGAGAGCTAGCTATCAAATAACATGTGAGGAATGTGTACACCATAGATTCCCTTTCCCCAAGTATTTAATACATTGTTGGGAAATCCTACACCATAAAAATATCTAGATCCTAACCTTTAGTTTTATTTTTATTTTTTTATTAAATCATTTAGATTGTTAGGGAACAGTATTTTGTAATATATTTATAATAGTTTTAAAGTGAAGACAATTGTGAGTTCAACAATGAAAGAAGCATTTGCTCGTTTAGTTTCCTAGGGATCAAGATCAAGTTTGATTAAATAATCTTTGATATATTCAATTATGGACGCTTCACTCTTAGCTTGCTATAAGGCCGTCCATAAAAATATTATAAAAAAAAGCTTGCTATAAATAAGGCCAGCTCTGATGTTTTATATAATTTAAAAGCATAAGTGTGTCACTATAAATACTTGCTATTACTTCTCTCAAAAAAAAAAAAAAAAAAAAACCTGCTATTACTATTATTTGCCAAAAAAATGCAATTAAACATTATATATATGTCTCCCAAATCTGTTTATTGCTTTCTCATCTTCTTCATTTATATCTTCATCCTTGTCCTTTTTTTTTTTGGTAAAGGAGGATATATGCATTAAAACTAAATTAGTCTATTACAAAAGGCCCCTTCGATGTCCAGGGTGCAAAGCCAATCCACCACAGGCAGTGGATGGGCAAACAAAATGAAAGGGACATCACTATTACTACCAATACGGGCTAAGGCATCCGCGCTTTGATTTGCTTCCTTGTACGCATGTTCAACTCGCAGATTTGGGAACTTCCTCAAGAGGAGCCTACAATCAGTAAGCAAGGGTTCAAGAGATAAATTAACAATAGAGTTTTTCATCAATTGAACAATAGTAAGAGCATCAAGTTCAACAATAAGATTATGTATGTTCTCCGTTGCTGCCATTTGTAACCCATCCCGAAGAGCCCATAGTTCAGCCGTGACACCTTACCCACAACTGCTATGGCAAAAAATTCAGCTGCCTTCCGTCTGCATTGCATATGGAATTCCTTATCAACAACTCCTTTCTTGAAGATGTAAGCATTTTTGTGCAACCATAAATGCCAAACACCCATGGGGAAGGTGATCTTCCATGGTATACCATGCTGGGAGCTCACAGATGTGCAATTCAAATGAAGCCAAACCCCCAAATCTTCTAAAAAATACTTTCTGCAATCAGCCGGCACCCCTAGCTTATTCCAGAAATTCCTTGCATAATGATAGTCCCTAATGATATGCTAAAGCGTTTCAGCTTCTCTTTGACAAATGGGGTAGATTGTATCAAGAGTAAAACCCCTAGAACCCAACACTTCGCAAGTAAGTACAATATTGTGGATGCTCAACCATAAAAAGAACATTATCCTAGGCATTGTGGCAACCTTCCAAATCCATTCACAAGCGATAGACGAAAGGTTCAAGGGATTTAACCATTTAGCTAATAAATAGACAGATTTTAAAGTAAAGGAGCCATCCTTTGAGAAGGCCCAACAAGAGACATCTTTTGTGTTCAAATCCAAAGAGAAGGGGACTTCTTGAATCTGATTGCGCAACTCTTCTGGGAGTTCAAAAGATAACACACTCTGAAACCAATTACTTCCTTGGTCTCTAATATCCGCTACCAGCAAGTCGGCTTCCTCCCTAGTCAGAGGGCTTTGAAGAAAGGATCTCAAAGGGCCAAAAGGGAGCCAAAAGTCAGCCCAAAGGTTGGTTGAGGCCCCATTTTTAATAACCCATTTAAGGCCTCTTTTAAAGATAGGACCCCCTTTCTTGCATGCAGCCCATGTCCTGGAACAAGGGAGCTTCCTACCCGCTTCAGTGATTCTCAGCTCCGTGAAGTATTTGCTTATCAGCACTCTTGCCCACGGAGCTTCTTGCTCATTGGCTAGCCTCCAACAGAGCTTTGCAAGGTATGCTTCATTCCTAGACTGCATTTCCACCATTCCGAATCCCCCTCTATCTCTAGGAAGAGTCACAGTATTCCAATTCACAAGGTGGAGCTTCCTTTTCTCCTTCGTTGACCCCCAAAGAAAATCTCTATGCAATTTATCCACTGCTTGGCACACTTTGACTGGAAGCGTGCAACATTGCATAGTATTCCATAATGGGAGTGGAAGCCAAATTAATAAGCACTCTCTTCCTTGCTGGAGATAAAACTCGAGCCTTCCAACCAGCAAGCTTGTCCTGAACTCTCTCAATCATGAAATTATAAGCAATTCCATTCCTCCCCTTATGAAGTATAGGAAAGCCCAAATAATGTCCCAAGTTGTTGGTGGCTTGGATGCCTAGTTGCTGACAAATATCCAATTTCACTTGAACACTAACATTCAGAGAAATGAAGATTTTTGACTTGTTCTTATTAACTTTCTGCCCTGCCATATCACAAAAAGAACTAAGTGCTGTTGTAATGGCTTCACAATTCTTAGTATTTGCTTTTGCAAACAACAATAGATCGTCTGCAAAAAAAATGTCAGAGAATCCAGGCCCTCCCGAGGATGCTTTCACCCTCATCCATTGCTTAGAATCACACCAGTCTTCAATTTGAGCATTCAAATACTCCATACACAGTAGAAAAATGAAAGGGGACAGCGGATCGCCTTGCCTTATCCCCCTAGAAGGTGTAAAGGGGGGAAGTTTCTCTCCATTGAAGAGCAGAAAGGTGGAAGAAGAGGAATTGCAGCTCATTATCAATTTAGTAATGTTTGGAGGAAACCCAAAGCAAGTGAGCACCTTTCGGATGAAGCACCAATCAAGCCTATCGTATGCTTTTTCCAAGTCTATTTTGACTACCATGAATCCTTCTTTACCTTTGCGCTTATTCAAGGAATAAATTATTTCTTGTGCAATAATTACGTTATCCGAACCTTGCCTACCAGCCACAAAAGTTGTTTGACATGGGGAGATCAGATTGGGCATGTGTGGACGAAGCCTTTGAACCAGAATTTTTGTGACTAGCTTGTACACAGTGTTGCATAAGCTAATGGGTCTGAAATGGTTGATGGTTTTAAGGCCCTTCTATTTCGGGATAAGAGCAATGAGGGTTTGGTTAAGGAATGCTGGCATCTCACATGAAAGGAAAATATTCCTCACTTTATCCTTCATTGAATCTCCAACACAGTTCCAATGCCTTTGGAAGAAGCCCGCATGAAGACCATCAGGCCCCAGGGCTTTATACAACTTCACGGATTTCAAGGCTTCATAAATTTTAGCATTTGACAGGATGCTAGCCAACTCCACGGCCTCATGTTCCGATAGTCTGCAGCAAGCCATCTCCAGAGTCATGTCTCTCGTGCTAAGAAGGCATTCAGTTGTATAAAGCTTCAAAAAACCCTCTCAAAAATATTGCTTTGTTTGCTCCAAATCATAAATCCATTCCTCATTCTCCAATTTAACGCAAGATATTCTGTTGGCTGATCTGCGTATAATGGTGGAGAGGTGGAAATAAGAGGTGTTTCTTTCCTCGGCAATGAGCCAATGGGTTCTCGCTTTCATTGCCCAAAGCTCCTCTTCTTATTGTAGAATCTGATTAAACTCGTCAGATAGTTGAACTTGCAGATTTAAAAGAAAGGCATTGGGGTTATTAGCTAATGCCTTTTGAATGCCAAGAAGCCTGGCCGCAAGACGCCTTTTTTTCCAAAAATATTGCCGAAGACTTCCTTATTCCACTTCCTAGCTTTCCTTGTGAACTCATGTATGGCTCTATCCAAGGCATTCTCCCTCCAAGCCCCACAGACAAGGTCCTGAAATTCTGGATGATGGTTCCACATTGGTTGAAAGCGGAAAGGTCTTTCCCCACTAGCAAAGGGAGGCTCAATAACTTTCAACAACAGCGAGCAATGGTCAAAATTAATGTGGGCTAGGTGAGAAACACTGGCTTTTGGAAAAAGTGCTTTTCATGAGGGAGTAGCCCAACATCTGTCCAACCTCTCTTGAATCAAATTCCCTATGCCTCACTTCTTAGTCCACGTATATTTAGGCCCTGAGAAACCTAAGTCCAGCAGGTTACAGTGATCCATGCACTCTCTGTATTCTCGGACTTTTCTAACACTCAAAGAATTACCCCCAAACTTCTCACTTTCCTCAAGCACTTCATTAAAATCACCCATGAGGATCCACGACAAGTCATGGTGATCAGAAACTTTTTTCAGGTTATCCCACAAAATGCACCTGTTTTTAAACTTAGGACTAGCATATATTGCACTTAATAACCAAGAGGAAGGCAAAGATTGTACTTGAAGGAGCGCGTGGATCTCCTGTTCAGATTGAGAGAGCACTTCCACTTGCACCAAAGAGGATTTCCAGAGTAGCCAAATTCTCACTACGAACCCAATGGTCTCCGACATAGCTAGACGTGGCAAAACGGGCGGGTTGGGTCGGGTTCGGGTCGGGTCAATCGGGTTTGCGAGTCAAACGGGTAATTTTAAAAACGGGTCAATCGGGTTGCGGGTCAAACGGATCGCGGGTTGAGTCGGGTCATGAGTCGGGTCGAGTTGACCCGTATTTTTCAAACATTTTTTTTTTTTTTGAAATAGATGCAATCTGTCAATTGTTTATGAGTTCCTTAATTGTGATTAGATTCTCACTAGTGATATTGTTACCAATTACCTCTAAACACTTGAATTGATACCTAAATTTGGTGCAACTCTTGTTCTAGCTTTCTAGAAATTAATCTTGGTATAATCTTCGATCTATTTAAAGTAGGAAGAGAAAATGAAGGTGGCAAGTAAAGAATGACAAACTATAATGAAGTACATAACATATTAAGTAAAAAAGAATAAGTAAATATTTTATAAAAATTACATCTCAATCTCAATCTACTCAACGTTGGTAGACGTGGCAAAACGGGCGGTTCGGGTTCGGGTTCGGGTCGGGTCAATCAGGTCGCGGGTCAAAACGGGTCATTTTTAAACAGGTCAATCGGGTTACGGGTCAAACGGGTTGCGGGTCAAACGGGTCGGGTCAAACGGGTCTGACCCGTTTTGCCATGTCTAGACATAGCAAACCCATCAAAAGTAAGACCTTGGATAACTTCTTCAGCTTTATAACCACTTATTCTAGTCTCAGTAATTACCATGACCACAGGATTGTGCCAACTAATGAGATTAGCCACCGTTTGCTTAAATTTGGGTTTAAGCACACCCCTACAATTCCAAATAATTATATTCATGATTGGATGAGGATTAGAGAACCTGTCAAACAACTCAACAGTGGAGTGATTCCCCATCACCCTCCACCTCCATCTCTCCATTAGCACCTGCTTCGATCAGACTTCCTCGAGAAAAATTGTCACAGCATGATTCAAAATCCCCATCTCTACCTAGTTGGTTCTCACAAGCACAGTTCCCCTTATCATTGGCATCGAGAATTGGATGAGCTTCACCCTGTGGACATGCCCCATCACCGCACACTCCATCGGTGTGTTTCTGAGAACTTTCCTCTCCGTGATCACCAGTTCGATGTCCTGCACTTCGAGCTCCAGCTGGGAATAGGATGTGCAAGCTCTTCTATGATGAACGTAAGAGTCAAACATGGAGTGGAATGTGCATTGATTCAATTCGTTGTTCTAATCAATGGAGTGAATAATTCAAACCCCACTTTCACAAAAAATTAATTGGTGTTTTAGCCTGATGATAAAGAACAATCATAATGGAGTGAACACTATAAATTAAAATATTATTATATCTATAAAAAATAACAAAAATAAATAAATCATGATGAGTTGCAATAAAATTTAAAAGTAATTTCCATCCCCTAATAACTTCAATCTTGCTATAGAGCTTTTTGGTTTATCTAGCCTTGTCAATAATAATTTTAGAAAACTAAACACTTTGTTATCTCATAAAAGTCATTGGTTAATGATGAAAAGGCAGGAAGGGCCTTCATGTATTAATGTTATTTATATTGTCATAGTTTTTGTGTTTTGTTATTGTAAGTGTGCTTACAAATGGTTATGCAACACCGACAAACAAGGTTTGGGATACTTATGGAACAATGTTATTTTTTTGGTTGGAGATAATATAATGATAATCTATGTTATGAAAGTAATTTATCTATGTTATGGTTGCTTTTTTTTTTCCTTTTTTTTTTTTTTTGTGGTTAGGAATGATGTTTTTTATTTAGTATATGTATTACAAGTGCCTTCAATATATATTCCCTGAAGGAATATATCTTTGCATGGATGATGCTTTATCATTTTAGTTTTTGGTATGATGGATGGCTTTGTCTTTATTCAGTATATATGTTTACTGGTGCCTTGAATATATTCCTTCAAGGAATATATCTATGTTTGGATGTATTATCTATGTTATGGATGGTTTATCTCTATCCAAGATATATGTATTTTTTGGAAGTTAAGTAATAATTTTTTTTTTTTTCATTTTACATTGTGCCAAACACTGGAAAATATTTTACATAGCTTTTTCATGTACACAGCTAAACACTATAAAATGAAAATGTTTTCAGGAAAATATTTTACACCGAAACTAATGGAAAGCATAAGAGTAAATTGCATTTCCTAGCCTAATTTATCATATCAATTTTAATAGTCTTTAACTATAACAATAAGGGTCCGTTTGGATACCGCTGAAAACTGAAAACTGAAACTGAAAACTGAAAAATACTGTAGCAAAATAATTTTTAAATATGTGAATAGTACCGTGGGACCCATTTTTAATGAAAAAGTTGCTGAAAAGTGAAATTTGTGGGTCCGTGAACAGTACATGATGTGCACTGATTGGTTGAAAAAAGTTTGAAAAGTCAAAATTTGTGGTTACTGTTCATGTACTGTTCATTGAACAGTACATGAACAGTAACCGAAAATCTAAAAAACGCGTGAAAAAAAAAAAAAAAAAAAAAGCTGAAAAACGCAAACGCGCTGGTTTTCAGCGCAATCCAAACGCACTCTAAAGGGTAATCATCTATAAATATCAATTAGAAATCAGAAACATATGAGAGAGTATTTGATTTAAAAAAAAATATATATATATTTATTAGTGTTCTCTGCATTATTGGAGTTGAGTGTTTTCTCCTTACAATCAAATGTGTGGCTTGGTCGTGATGAATGGCATTAGCGACTAGTGGCATTGAGTAGTGTCTACTACATTCAGTTGAGTGACATCTAGGAACTATCATTCTTACCCATTATATTAATTTTTTATTTGACAAAAAGATCAAGGCATGACCAGTATCTCATCTCATTTGCATTACTTTGACATTGTTTGAACACGATTTGATTGCGATCAAGACCCTGTTTAGTACACCATCTTAAACACGTGTTTTCAGTTTTTAAACAACATTATACTTATTTTTACACACTTTTTCACTCACATGTATTTCCAAAAAAATTGAAAACTGTTATTTAGACGCACATACCAAATAGGCCCAAATCACTATTAAGCTTTATGACATTTTTTCCGAAATTGGCTAATTGTTTGGTTAATTTTTAAATAATTTCACGATATTTTATGTTTTAAGTATGATATGAGCCCATGAGCAATCATTTTAAAGAGAATTTAATTGTCTTTCATTACTTGAATTTTTCATAATCAAGCTGCCTTATTTTTTACCAACTCTTGGTCAAACTACAGTCAAAATTGTTCAAAGAGGTCCAAATTATGTATTTAAGTATGATAAGATTGTAGACAAACTCAGGATTTCAAGTTAGGGAGGCCAAAGTATAAAGTATAAGGAAAAAAAATTCAAATAAGCATCCATATATTATATTATAAACTATCAACCAAGATAAATACACAAAATTATTGTTTCTTAATACATTAAGATGCAATCATCTATTAACAAAAACAAAAGACACAAAATACTATTGTTTCTTAATACATAAAAGTGCAATCATCTATGAAAAGAGAACTTGACCCTCTCTTTTTTATTTTTATTTCTGAGTTTAGTTTATAACTATCGGGCTAATAGGTTTTTTTTTTATTATTTATTATTTATTTTAATAATAATTTTTTTAAGCTTTGTTTTTGTTAAATCTTTAGGTTGGGCAATTGCCAGTTGGGCTGGGTTAATTGGAGGGGAGGGGGGGCCTAAAGTTTTGGAATCGGGGGGCCCAATAACAAAATTGAAAAAAGGATCTTGCTAACGAGTGCCCTTAGGGCATTGGTTAACAATCCAGTTAAAGAAAGTTTTTATGGGGAAAGAAAAAAAAACAATTAATATTTTGACAGTTTTTTTCATTTCTCATAAAAGTGATGTCAAGACTTTTCTAAAATGGATTGTTAGTCAATGCCCTAAGGCACTTGTTAGCATTTCCCTTAATATATATATATATATATATATATATATATATATATATATATATATATATATATATCCACTAAAAAAATTCTTAGTACCGGGGGGCCTGGGCTCCATCCTTGGATAAGATGAAATTTAGTGTGCGTTTGCGTAGCTGATTTTCTATGTGCGTTTGCGTAGTTGATTTTCTGTGTGCATTTGCATTTCACTTGGTTGGTCCCATGGCACTGTTCATGGACCAGCCAAGTGATGAAAAACGCGTGGCACTGTTCAAAAATATATATTTTACTACAGTATTTTCAGGAATAAGTTTTCAGTTTTCAGCAATAAGTTTTCAGTTTTCAGCAAATAAGTGGTATCCAAACACACCCTTAGTATTTCATGATGAATTTTAGGCATGTTTGACCATTGGTCAAACTTTGGTGAATGTTAGGTCAAGTAGTTTTGTAATTTTGGCTTTTTAATTTACAAAATCAGTTAATTCACCATATGATTAGGACAAATTAATTTAGTCTTTGTGATTCCCTCGGCTTACAAATAAATGTGTGACTTTTGAGATTTTCCATAATTTAAAATATTTTCAATTAAATTAAGGGTAGATAAAATACGTCATCAATAATAACAAAAATGAATATATGTTTTGTGCAGAATATGACATGACCATTAAATCATAAAATACCTGACTTTTGGGTTAGGTGAAATAGATGCCTAACACTTTATTATCCTGTAACCTAGACTTCGAATTTAGATTTTGGGTTGTTAAACCGATTCTTTATTTATGTAATTTTTATTTTATAGGTTGTAACTAGGAAAGTAAAATATGTAATTTTTTTTCTAGGTTGTAACTAGGAAAATAAGTCATGTTATTTTTCTTTTCTAATTAGGATAAAAAACTATTCATTTTTTTAATAAAAAAATTAGTTAATTTCTTGAACAATTTATTTGTAAATTTAATTTGTATTCAATTAAAATGAATTACCAATTGAAGGAAATGTTAGTGGAATTTGAACACAAACACATAATTACTAATTTTGCATCTCAAAAAGTATGAGAAAAAGATTTTAAATAAAAAAAATCAAATTATAAATATTATTTAATTAAAATTTAAATATAAGAAAAATGCTCCATTTAAGTGCCTCTTTAGGCCTTAAAATGGGTTGACCAATGAGCATACCCCCATTCCACCCACCCCATTTATTTATTTTTTATTTATCATTCCTAATTTTCATGGTACCAAATAAGAAAAAAAACTCCCATTTTTCATCAAGATACTCTTTACTTAAACCAAAAGGACTAACATATTTCATGATATTTGAGTATTTCTAATAAAACATTTAGAGACATTCATAATTCAAATTCTCCTATATGAATACAAATCCTCTTTCATATTTTTTGTGTTCTATTTATGCTCCATACATCACAACTTGTTATAAATTTAGCTGACTTATAAAATAACCAAAATTTGAAATGAAAAAAAAATAAAAAATAAAAACACACAGCATATCATAATTTGTATAGCATAAATGAGACATAAAATTTAAATTCTTCTTACACCCTATTATCGAATTAAAAAAAAAAAAAAAAAAAAAACACCGCGTAAGAGTGGTGCTGTGTGGGTTCCAGGAAACGGTGGAGATGTAGTAAAGAGATGCGAAGTTTTTTAGGTTTGAAGACTTGACCCGGAGATTTAGCTAGAAGCGAAGTGGAAAGGGCAAAAAAAGGTAGCGACAGCAACTGGGGAAGGAAAGGAAACCACTTTCCCTGAACTTTCCTTAAAATTGCCACACGTCTAAACATCACTCACCCAACTCAAACGTCATTCTTGACTTTCCAATCCTAAACTTCTGCGCTGTCTTTCATTAGCGGAATCAAAAATATTCCACTTTTATTATCAAAACCACCCACCTACAAAAACAATCATCACAAAACCATAATCATAGATTTTTTTTTATAAATTTATAAATTTAAGATTCTACGTAAATTCCTACAAGAATAATGTGGTGGATGGAATTTTGAAGTCCGGATTTATTGCATGTCCTTCAATTTTATCGAGCTCGTTATCCAAATATCTTTAAAGGAATATCATCATAAATAAATATTATCTGTCCTAAAATATTTCATTTTATACTTAGTTAATTATAAAAACTTATCGCACATAAGGGGTTATTTGGTAACGTTGTTTGTATTTTTTAAAAATATGTATAAATAAAAAAGTGTGTTAAAATACGTGTAATGTTGTTTAAAAACTGAAAACATATTGTTAAACTACTATAAATTTTTATAAAACAATTAAGTGTATGTTTGGCAAAAATTATTTTTGCCAACTTATTTTCCTATTCAGCTTATTTTTACTACTATTTGTAAGTTTCATTACACTTTTTGATATTATTCATGGATCTTATTGTACTATTTTAGCTAACTTCTACCTTTATCTATAGTATTTTTAGAAAAAAAATTTTAGTTTCATTAAAATAAACGGATTCCAAACAAAACATAAATTTATATATATATCATATCATGAATTCATGATTAAATAAACGTATAAAGTGGGACACGCAAAATATAGGTGATGACTTTTATATTCCATAATCATCATTTACATGATAAGCATTCAAAATTAAAATACAAAAAGAAATCTTGCATTCAAGGATTTTTACACTTTTACTTCGTCACGTCATTTGAAACGCACGCTGACTCAGAAAGAAAAACCGAAACAAAAAGAGCGCTCTCTCTCTCTCTCTCTCACAGTGTCATTCGAAGTCTTTCGTTTCCATCAAGACTCTCTCTCTCTCTGAGTGTTCCCCAAACCATGGCGGAGCGTGGATCGTATGGTCTGCCTCCTCGACTAGGTTTGATTTCTCACCTCTCTTTTTATTTATGGCTGATTTTATTCATTGGATCCCCTTCAGTATTTTCTCATTTCAATGAGTTAGGTATTTTTTTTTATTACGTTTTAGATTTAGTGTTTTCGTTTAGGTTTTGGGTTTTGAAGGATTTTTTTTTTTGGGGCTTTAGCTAAGCTTAGTATTATTAGTTTAATGGTTAATGGTATTTAATTGAGTTGCATTACTTTCTCAAAGATTAATCTGAAAAAGGGGATTAATTTGTATCTGAGTGGTTTACTATAACAAATTTATAGATTACAACATGCATGCTGGTCAGCTTGTGTGAATAAGTTTTTTTTTTTTTTTAGTAATTGAAAAATTAAGGATAAAAAAGATTACTTTGGATCTTGTTATTGCTTTTTCTTATTGTTGTTGTTGTGTATTTTTTTCCCCTTTTTGGGTTTTTCAACAATATAGCTAATTCTGCTTTTGATTAAACCATTCATGATATCACTTTGGAAGAATGAGATTAAGAATTATTGTAATTTAGTTAACTTGGAGGTGGCACAAGAAAAAGTGGGAAGTTCACTAAATTTGAATCTTGACTCTTGAGCTAGTGAGAAAGGAATTGCAGAGCTAGCCATAATTTTTTTTTTAAAAAAAAATGGGTAAGAAATAATTTTTTTTATTAGATTGAGGGAAGAATGCATGCAAAAAATTCAACCAATCTATTAAATCTAAAAGAGAAGAAAACTAGATTGTGGTCAGTGCGTATTACCATCTTCTAGCTAGCTGGCCATAGTGATAATTTTTTCCCTTGGCTGGCAAGGTTGGTTTAGTCGCCATCGGAATGGATATATATGGATCGTTGTTCCTCATTGTTTGATGTGGTGTATTTGGAGGGAAAGAAATAGTAGGTGCTTTGAAGACAGGGAGAGCTCTCTACCTGATCTCAAGTTATTCTTTTTTAGAACCATATTGGACTGGTTATCAAAGGGGAGAAACCCATGTTACTCCCTGTATACCTAGGTGTCTCTTTTTTGATATCAATAAATCTTTATTACTTATCAAAAAAAAAAAAAAAAATCTAGATGTAGCCACAAGCAAGCATCCACACATACACTGATCTCAAAAGTAAGACTTAGTTGCACTGTGGAATGTTTAATACCATTAAGGTCTGTTTATTTTGACGTAAAACATTTTCTGGAAAATGTTTTCCTTATTTTTAGGCCTGGTCAAATCAAAATCATTTTCGGTTGACCAGGAAAAAAACCCTCTTTGTTCCTCTCCCTTCAAATGGTCTACATGATACATAGTAGAACAGTAGCATTCCAAATGAATCCTTCTAACAGGAAAAATCTCATGAATAACTTTCAAGAGTATCAACTACTATACTCCAAGTAAAGAGCTTCCTCTTTCTGCAAAGGAGTAGTTTTTAAAGCATTGTAACCTGTAGGAACAAAACACACAATCATGTTATTAGTTGCATAGCTATTAGGGCTTATTCAGTGATGGAGTGTAAGCCACTGGAATAGAATATCCTAGCAATTTAACTTTCAGATGCTCTCGAGCTTTAATATTAAATGCTGTTCTGAAGGACAATCACCAACTAATTTTCTTTTTCTAAGTAGCAGTATCCGATTTGGACTTATCCTCAGGCTAAATTGTTATAATAAGTTAATAATGGGACTTGTTTAGGATTCTTCCTCTGTTCAACCTCTTCTCCCATTCTTTGCAATTATGTTTGTTTTTCCTGTTACACATTAGGACATTTTTTTTAGTGCCACTGGTGTCTGTCTCGTGTCCTGACTCTGTCCGGTGAAGGTTCTAACCCTGAAATATCCAAATGTCCAAACATGTAACAGGAAAAACAATCTGATATGGATCAGATTCTAAGATAGTATATCATAGTCTCTGATATATATCAGATTGTATTTTTGGTGTCCAATACGTCTACAGTGCATCATATTGGCTTGAGTTTGGGTTTTTTGTTGTTGTTGTGTGGGAATGCCTAATTTTACTCATCAAGTCAGTCTGTACATTATTCAACTATTTGTGTGGGTGAGATTGGGAGGTCTCTGTCTCTGATTTTCTTCCTTGCTCACTCTCTCTTTCGTACTCTCTAGCTTTGAAACACACAATTCCTCAAGTTTTGAGATAATTTTCTCACGCTAATAATAGATGTTCTTCTAGGCACTTTCTTTCAGTTACTATGTTTGACAGTTCACATCTAAATATTACTTTGGGAATACACATTTTTAATTCACAGTCTGTCTGTTATTTTATATGCAGATATTAGACATATACTGACAGAAGCCCAAAATCGATGGTTGAGACCTGCAGAAATTTGTGAAATTCTTCGTAATTATCAGAAGTTTCAAATTGCATCAGAGCCTCCGAACAGGCCCATAAGTATGATTCTTGTAAATCTTACAAAAAAAATGGAAATAAAATTAAGATTTGTTTGGCATCATGATTCCATGTGCAGTGTATTTTGTCTAGATTAAATGAATTTACATTGAGTATTTCATCATGATTTCTATGACTTTCTGTGTGCTTGTAAGTTTTATTGGTGGTGGATTAGTAATTTGGTTTTACTGTCAGTAGACATTTATGTTGAAAATTTTTAAGTGAAATACAAGTATACCTGTTCACATCGTCATGACTTATGCTCATACAATTACTTGTGATGTGCAAGCTAATCCTCAGACATACTATTATGCTCTAGATACGTAAATACAGTGTATTGCTGGTTCTTATCTTCTTGGTTCATGGGATGGTGAATTACTTCTTGTTCTGAACGGGTTTGGAAGCCCTGTCTCGTCATCTAACATTAGATTCTAGCTAGTGTCATATGCTGTCCAGGAATTGGTAGTTGCCCTGGCCCCAGAAACTTGTGTCTGACATAGGGAGGAATAGTTACAGGAATTTAGATGTGATTGCTTCTATTTCTCATGCTAATCCATTGCTTTATCTCTAGCGATCCATTTGTTTGGAAATTCATATTCTTAATTTTGGCAAGATACTCAGATGTTCCTTATTATTGGATAAAAATATTCTTGGATTGTTTCAAAAGTATGTCCAACTTATACGGAGTATATGTTTGGGCATTGAGCATATTATTGTTTTTAAGATAAAAATAATTCTTGGATTATTTCAAAAGTATGTTAAAGTTATATGGAGTAAATGTTTGGGCATTGGAAATATTATCATTCATTGTGTTACCAAATATTAGTGTTGGGAATTTGTTTCTTGCTCTTAAAGGTTTGTTTTTAATTCCCAATGTTCAGTGTCTAAATCTTTTTTTGTTTCACCTTGAACGCAGAATTTAGAGTGTCATGAGAAAGCTCTGAACATAGGATGATTTATTATTTGTCTTTATTCCCTATTCCTAAGAGTTTTGCTTATAACATAGAAAAGCTGCAAAGAGACTTTTTGTGAGGAGATATTGGAGAAGAATTTAAATTTCATTTGGTTAATTGGAGACAGGTTTGTGACCCAATTCAGGGAGGCGGTTTGGGTGTTAGAAATTGGCAGAGTTTAATAAAGCATTATTGGGGAAGTGGCTCTGGCGCTATGCTCATGATAGGGAGGCTTTACGGCGGAGGGTGGTACATAGTAAATATGGTAGTATGTGGGGTGACTGGTGCTCTAATCGGTTTAGAGGAACGTATAGGGTTAGTCTTTGGAAGAATATAAGGAAAGGATGGGATCAGTTTGCACATTTCATTAGTTTCAAGGTGGGTGATGGAACTAGAATAGAATTTTGGCAAGATCCATGATGTTACTACTGGAGAGGTTTCCTGAATTATTTAGAATAGCAAGTGAAATGGAGGCTTTGGTGGCGGATTGCTTGATTTTAGAAGGGGAGACATGCCATTGGGATATCAGGTTTGCTCATACAGTTAATGATTGAGAGCTAAAATCAGTGGCCAATTTCATGGATCTTATTTATTTGTGTGATCAATCAGAGTGGCATGGATGTTATATGTTGGAATCCCTCTCCTAGGAGTATGTTTGAAGTAAAATCTTATTTTTGATTACTTCATTCTTCCACTTGATTATCTTTTCCTTGGAAAAGTGTGTGGAAGCCAACAGTCCTTTGGACAGCGGCCATAGGGAAAATTCTGACTATTGATAATTTATGGAAATGGAGGATCCTAATTATTGATTGGTGCTGTATGTGCAAGTCAGCGGGAGAAACTGTAAATCATTTACATATTCACTGCCCTATTGCTTATGAGATATGGATCATGATTTTCACATTATTTGGGGTCATGTGGGTTATGCCAGAGGGTGTTGAAGATCTCCTCAATAGCTGGAACTGAAGGTTGGGTGGACCCAAAAGACATGCGATCTAGAGTGTGATCCCCCGTTGTCTCATGTGGTGCCTTTGGTATGAGAGGAATGCACGGACTTTTGAGGGACGGGAGAAATCAATGCCTGATCTTAATTTTTTTTTTCTTCTCAAATCTTTATATGAGTGGATGAATACCTATCTATTTTCCTTTGATCACACGTTTGAGATGCTTGACTTTTGTTCTTTTGGTGCTTGGTTTTTTTGTCATCTGTGTACACATCCTGTGTACAATGGTCTGCTTTTTGATTTTTAATAAAAGTTTTATTACTCATAAAAAAAGGATGATTTATTATTTCGTTTTTTAGTTGGCTAGGCTATAACTTTGTCTTCAATTAAAAGGACAATTTATCATCTATTGCTTCAATTTAAGTAGATATTTTTAAAAAGTCATATCGTGATAGTTTTCAACTGTGCAGGTGGTTCTCTTTTTCTTTTTGATAGGAAGGTTTTAAGATACTTTAGAAAGGATGGACATAATTGGAGGAAGAAAAAAGATGGAAAGACTGTGAAGGAGGCTCATGAGAAGCTAAAGGTAAGCTTGCAAAAAAGGTCAATTACTGATGTGTAGTTCATGTTTTTGTGATTGATCCTGTGTAACTCACACAAATGCCTAAATGACTATGACATGGCTGATTAGTTATTT
The DNA here is from genome assembly GCA_028535165.1 of Quercus tomentella. Taxonomy (NCBI): domain Eukaryota; kingdom Viridiplantae; phylum Streptophyta; class Magnoliopsida; order Fagales; family Fagaceae; genus Quercus; species Quercus tomentella. The sequence continues at coordinate 35,509,235 of JAPQVY010000111.1, read as the reverse complement.
AATCATTTTAGTATGCATATGTTATTTAACTCATATTTATTGTGTGGAGATTCTTTTGATGAAAGGATTGTTCATACAACTCTTTTAGAGGTTATCGAGGTTCTGATGGGTAACATACTTCAAGCAATTTTAGGTTGGGAGCGTTGATGTGCTACATTGCTATTATGCCCATGGAGAAGAGAATGAAAACTTTCAAAGGCGCAGTTATTGGATGCTTGAACAGTAAGTACTAACTAATTTATATTTCACTTTCTTACTAGGTCGTCTTTTGAGGTCTTATCCTTGCCTCTTTGGATACCTTGGGAGTAGTTAAACACTTGAACCATTGGACAGGATCCTCCAAAAGAAAATGCATATTTCGTCATTAAGGCAAAACTTGCTAACAATGTATTATGGTCAGCTTTGAGGATGTTAGTGTGTGGTTTATTCCTATGGACTTTGTTGATTGACTTTATCTGTATCTCTGCTACTATCCATGTTATTAGAGCTTGTCTTCTCCTTTTAGAGCCTTTACCTGCACAAGAATGCTTCCTCACCTTGGTACCTTTTCTTACTAACAAAGATTGAGAGATTAGTTGCATACTCTTAGGCCTTGTGTGTTGTGGGCCTCACAGCAGGCTTCTGAAAATGCCTCAACCAACTACGAAAGGGTGGGTGGTTGTTAGGGTGGAGTTAGGTGTTCTTAATTGTATTAACGTTCTTATATATACTTATAGCTTGAGGTAATTTAAGGATCATTTTGAAGATTGTTGGAAAGCATGAATATGGATATGCTTAAGGATATATATATATATATATGTTATACTTTATCTTGTATTGCACTTGGAATATGCAATGCTGCTTTTTCGTATTTTCCTCTCTCATTTTCCACATTATTTTCTCCTTTCTCACCTCTGATCTCCCAATTTCTCCTTTCAACATTTTCTTTGTTCTGCATGTTGACACAAATTATTAAATAGAATTTGTTGTATGTTTGAAATTTTTATATTTAATCGCTACATTGTTTGTATGGTTTTGCTTGAGTTTTGTTTCAGAGCTTCAAGTTGCTTGAAATTAGACATCATGTTCTTTTTCTTTTTTTCAAAAATTCTGGTGGTTTTTTTTGTCTTTGGTTTTTCTGAGCTGGTTGATTCTTGCAGGGATTTGATGCACATAGTTTTTGTCCACTACTTGGAAGTTAAGGTAATCTACTTCTTCATTGTTATTGCTTCTTTTGTTGCTTTTATTGTCATTGCTATCACTGTTCTTAACTTCTCATATTAGGTTTTCTGAAGGGCTTGAAACCTAGGTTACCTAAACTGCTTAGGTTAGGGTGCTACCACTCTCAATGTAGCGGTTTTGCAACTTGAGCTCAGATCCACTGATTTTCTGTGGATTATTTTGGCTGGATCATGAAATTTGTTTTTTTTAACATCATTAATTTTTGGCGCCAAAGAAGGGAATAAAACAGGGTTTGTATGAATAAAACATCATATTTTTTATGACGTAGGAGAACTTCACTCAGATTTGTTGTACAGTATGCTCTGTGATGTTTTGAATAAAATAAAAAATCTTGATACTGATTAGGTTAGACTATTGATTATAAGATGTAGCTTGTATGAATTGCTATTGTCTTGATACCAATAATTCTAGTCCTTTCAGTATGGTAGGGATTAATATGTATCTGTGATTAACCAAATCTGTGGATGCATAAGATTCTGTGGGAAATGAATCATATGATTTATTGGGTAGGATGACAGAACAGATCTGGGAGCAATCCAATTTTATTTTGAGAGTCATGTCATGGAATAACCCTACAGTTGTAGGGAAAAAAGCTTATTCAGGCCCTTTCCCTGCTAACTATTCACCTTCTGGGTAACGGGGTTTGTGTGCATTCAACATGTTGGAGTTTTAGACTTAGCAAACTTCAATGACCAACTGCCCCTCTTTGAATGAGGATCTTCACTCTTTACAAAGGAACCACTTGTAAACACAGAATAATCCAATCAGTTAAATCCTAAGCCTCAGTTACTGATCTAAAAGTGGTGGTTCAGATCTTTTCCCAAATTTGAAAATATGATTCCTCTATGTTTAGTATTTTTTCCCCCTGAACAAAATATTAAATTTGAAGTGTAGTGGACATAGTACAATATAATATATATATTTTTTTTACTTACGATTTATTCTTACAATATAATATATATATTTTTTACCTACAATTTGTTCTTTGGACTTATCTTTCCATCAGGGTAGCAGGACAAATATTGGAGGCATTAAAGAGAGTGATGAGGTTACTTCAACTTTCCAGAAGGATAGCCCCCCGAGTTCTAGCTTTTCCCCAAATCATAATAGAATGCCTTGTGGAAGTACAGATTCCCCAAGCCCAGCCAGTTCTCTGACATCGTTATGCGAAGATGGTGATTCTGGTAATTTCTGCCTCTGATTTTGTTACTAGGCTTCATCGTTTGCTCATCCTTTTGCCCTGATCTTGACTGATACTGAAAATTTCTTTACCTTTTAACCTTGCATGTGAACTTCTGTTATAATTTATTTGAGGCTTGATGCAGAGGATGTTTTCCAAGCAAGCTCGACATCTCGCTCATTTCTCGAGTCGCAGCCAATGGAGAATGGTCCTCTGAGAGACAGGATGGATGCTGGTGTGTTGAATTCATATTTTCCACATCCCTCTGCAGGTAACTGTGTTTTTTTATATTTGTCTTTTTCCCCATCCTCCTTTCTTAATAATGGGATTTTGAACAACTTGGCAAAGATAACTGATTGTATGCTTGATAATCTTACCAGATGATCATGGTCTGTCATCAATTCCTGGAGCAAATTATATCTCACACGTTTGGACAGATAGATCTAGAGAAAGTGATGATATTACTTCTCCAAAAACAATTGATTTGGCATCCTGGGAAGAGGTCCTGGAACATTCTACAAGAGGATTCCATTCTACTGTACCTTCTAATGTATCATCATCTTCCTCCCAACCTGCCTCTATTGGAGTTGTCCTTGAGGAAGAAAATATGACTTTAGGTGGGCTTTTAGCAAGTGGGAGTGTTGTCAAAGAGGAGTTTCAAAATTTTGTGCCAATCCAATCAAATTGGCAGGTAATGATCTTGCAGTCCTCTATCTGTACTATTGGCATGTCTACATCTATCTCTCACACAACATAAGAAAAGGTTGATTTTTGACAGTTATTTTCTTGCCCAAAAGATTACTATTCTATTTTCCTGCCCAAAAAAGTGTCTAACATGAGAATTAGATAGAAGTTATAAAGAAGTTTTAAAGTTCCAAAAAAGAAGAGTAGAAAGGAAGGTATGGTTGTTTTCTTTGATGTTTTTTGGTGTTTTTGCCTATAACTATTTTATTACTATTCTTTTGGCTAGGGTAAAGCAAAATAATGTTTTAGTTGTATGTGTACAGATATATTCTTAGTAGTCTAACTAAAAGGAGTTCCTTGTCTCTTTATATACTATATGATATTGGTGATGGGTCGAGGGTGAAGTTTTGGCAAGACCGATGGTGTGGGGAGACACCTCTTGTTGTCAGCTATCCTGAACTGTGTAGAATTTGCTGAGATAAGGAGGCAAGGCTGAGCTTATGAAGTTCACTAATGGCGTCTTTTATTGGGATGTAAGTTTCTTTAGGGGTGTTCCAGATCGGGAATTGGAGGCTGTGATGAGCTTCATGGATACCATAAATAGCTCTTCTGTAAGGGGGTTTAGGGAGGATAAAATGAGTTGGAAACAAGATAGAAATAAGGGGTTTTAGGTTAATGATTTTTACAATCTTCTAGTGGGCTCCAATGATTTTTGTTTCCCTTGGAAAAGAATTTATAAGTAGAAGATCCCTTCTTGAGTGGCTTTCTTTGTCTGGATTGTTGCTTTGGGGAAATGTTTGACAATCGACAATTTACGAAAAAGGAAGGTTTGGATATTGGATTGGTGTTATATGTGCAAGTGTAATGGTGAATTGGTTGACCATCTTTTTCTTCTTTGTCCAATTGCTATGGATTTGAGTCTATGATTTTGGGTTTATTTGGAGTAAGTTGGGTTATGCCAAAGTCAGTTGTGGGGTTCGCTTGCTGGCAAGGCCTGTTTGGTCATCATCAAAATGGTCATATATGGATAATTGTTCCCCATTGTTTAATGTGGTGACTTTGGAGGGAAAGAAACAGTAGGTGTTTTGAAGATAGCGAGAGATCCATACCAGACCTCAAGTTATTTTCTTTTAGAACTTGATTGAATTGATTGTCTACTTTGTGAAACCAATCATTCCCTTCTACTCTTGTTTTTCTTGATTCTTGTAATTTTTGTACTTGATTTGTTGATCCCTGTACACTACCTGTGTACTGGGGTGTCCCTTTTTTGATATCAATGAAACTTATTATTTATCAAAAAAAAAAAAAAAAACTTTTATCTCATGTTTATGGACCAATTTTCAACTAAATAAATACATGAAGGACTTGAAGAAGACTATTCTGTTTACTGGTATTCCTTCATTATCAAAGTTTAAACCAGGTAAGATTCTAGTTATTGACTTATTTCTCCTGCGAGATGTTTGGGATATGACTTTGAGCCATTCTCTGGTGCAATGGTAAAAGTCTTAGGCTGTCAAGTGCAAGCAGGTGGCCATAGATGTTTCCTCTTCGGACTACCTTCATTAGTCATTGAGTAATGGTTTTTTTTAAATTATTTTTTGATTGTTTGAAATTTTGCCTGCACACTCTTGTGGTTATCAAATTTACTTTTAAGCCTTTTGTAGTTGTTTCTATAGTTTTTTAATTTCATTTTGAACATTTTATCACACAGCTTTGGATTTTTGGTTTTATGTATTCAAATCTTCATATGTAACATATAATTTGTTAGAGTTACACTTGTTATTTTATACTAGTGTAAGGGAATTCTTGTAATCTTGCAATATCACTCTAATATAAATATGTGCTAAGGTGAGGGACTGGTTGATGAAGCCCTGAACCTTTTTTTTCTAGTCTCTCTCTCTCTCTCCAGTCTTCACTTCTCCTCTCTTCTCTCCTTTCCTTGATATTTCATATTTTTACAACTCACTTTGAAATTAGAGCATCATTCCAAATCTTGACCCAGTCCTTAGAATGCGTTAAAACAATCTGGAGGTTGTCATCTGGTAACAGAGGTGTGGTTCTGCATCTGTATAATGACATCTGCACTGACCTCAAGATTGCAGAGTCACCAAACTCGGGTGACCACGTTATCTGAGTCGTCGGTCTCTCTTGAGACTGATTGATGAAGCTCTAATCCTTGTCTATAATCAATCTCTCTCTTTCTCCTTTCTTCTCTCCTAACCCTAATATTGCATGTTACTATAACTCAACTCATTTTATTGATCTTGTTTAACCTCCAATGGTTGTGAGCTTCAAGTCTTACCCAATTCGCTGCTCGAATTTCACAATCTTTCTACTGGTTCGAGCCTGTTTTTTATTAGGAAATGGACATGTTGGGGAGAAAATTTGTCCTCCTAATGATGGAAATGATGAAGAAGAATTTGATGAGCAAGAGGGAGCTGTGCCTTTATGGAGGTGGTTATTCAGGTCATGATGGATCTGTGTCATTTCTTTAGGACTTAACTGGAAATTTTTCCTTTAAAATGTGTTTTTAAAAAGAGTGAAGGAAAACAAATTGTATTAGATCATCAAATTAATGAAAAAAAAAAAAAATTATTAACGAAAAAGAAAGCTCAAATGGTAAATTTTATTGAACATAGATTTAAGAACCTTTAATTTTAACAAACTCGCAGTTCTAAGAACTGCTAATTTTAAAATACTACAGCAAGTTTATACAAAAGTGGTTGGCTAAAAAATGCTAGTGGGTTTTTGTATCTTGAATGACTAGCATGTGCAGTGACATCTGCACATCTTGTCCAGGCTGCTTAGTTTGAATATCTGGATTTTTTTTTTTCTTCTTTCCTCTCAAATCTAAGGGTTGACTGGTTTTTAAGCTTGGCCGGTGTATTGAAGATACTGAATTGGATCCTAATCAGATCACAGTTTAATTAGTATTCTGTAAGACTGTTGGTTCAGTCTAGTTATTGATAACTATGTCCAGAAGCCGCTACTGTTACCCACCTATACCACCGGTTTTAATGACTGCTAATATACACTTTTAGTATAGGTATCTTGGTGATGTGCTTAATAGCTTAATCATTGTTTTGGTTTTTTGTTTCATTTTTAGGGGTGGGAGGGGCGGTAGGAATGTTTACTGATCTCTTAAAATTGTTTGTAAGCTCATTTTATAATGTTTGTGTTCCAGATTCCTCTTGGAGACAATTCAGTAAACTTACCCATATGGCCTACTGACCAGTCATCACATTTGGAATTTGCATATGATCCGGGCACCACATTAGTTGACCCTAAAGCTCATGATACAATTATGAGAAATGGTACTGAGCTGCTTTGTACCCATCCTGTTCAGCAAAATGAGCAGCCTGTGCAGAACAAGCATCAAATAGACCTTACAAATACAGAATCTCAGAGTTCAATTAAATCAATTTCCAAAATGGATATGCCTACAGAAGGAAATATTAACTATGCTTTGACTCTGAAAAAGCATTTAATCGATGGTGAACAGGGCTTGAAGAAAGTTGACAGCTTTTCTCGGTGGGCTTCAAAAGAACTTGGAGATGTAGATGATTTTAACATGCAGACCTCATCTGGTATATCCTGGAGCACTGTCGAATGTGGAAATGTAGTTGATGATTCCTCATTGAGCCCCTCTATCTCTCAGGACCAGTTTTTCAGTATTATGGATTTTTCACCGAAGTGGGCATACACAGACTCAGAGAATGAGGTATGAACATACGTTGACTATAGTATCCCTGCAAAAAAAAGAAAAAAAGAAAAAAGAAAAAAGTTGTTTGCACTGCATGTAACTTAACGAACCTTCTGAATAGTGAGATTTTAACTGCTCCAGAGACGCACACACAACCATGTTTTGTCCTTTCTTTACTAATTAATAAATAGTACTACGTTTTTATTAAGGTGCATAGATTAATTTCATACTGTGCAAATCTGTAGTTTCATGTGTATGTGCCATTGTGCATTACTCACGAATTGTTATATTTCTAACTTCACGAATTGTTATATTTGCTTTAACTACAGATATGAGCTGCTTTTTCCACACAAACAAATTTTGTATTACATTAAGAAGCATTATTGAATGTTTCCAAATTAAGTCAAGTACTGTTTATCAAAAAAAATTAAGTCAAGTACTTTGCTTCCTAACTTCACAAAATATTTCAATAAATTGTATAAGTTTTTCTTTTTTTACTGGTTCTGAAATGTTCTGAAATCCCACATAATGTCGCCATCTCTTTTGAGATTTGATGAGTGGCTGTGTGACTGTGAAAGAAAAATAATTGTTGTATTTCTTATTACTTTTTACTTTCTTCGATATAAAACAGGTTCTGATTATTGGAAAATTTTTGAAGAGTCTACCTGAGGTAGCAAAATGTAACTGGTCATGTATGTTTGGGGAAGTGGAGGTTCCTGCAGAAGTTTTAGCTATTGGGGTTCTTTGTTGCCGTGCTCCACCTCACAGTGTTGGGCATGTCCCTTTTTATGTAACATGTTCCAACAGGTTAGCTTGCAGTGAAGTACGAGAATTTGACTATAGAGTTGGCTCTATTAAAGACATAGACATTGCCATTATCTATGGTGGTGCTATGACTGAAATGCTTCTTCATATGCGACTTGAGAGGTTACTGTCTCTTATATCTGTCAGCCCTCCAAGTCATTTTGTTGAAGGTGTTCCAGAGAAACGAGACTTAATCAGTAAGGTTATTTCATTAAAGGAGGAAGAGGAGTATTACCAGATGGCAGAGCCAATCTCACAGAATGATCCATCTCAATATGAAGTGAAGGAGCATCTCCTTAAAATTCTGATGAAAGAAAAGTTGTACTCATGGCTACTCCATAAAGTATCTGAAGATGGCAAAGGTCCAAGTGTATTAGATGATGAGGGGCAAGGTGTGCTACATTTAGCAGCTGCCCTAGGTTATGATTGGGCCATAAAACCAATTGTAACATCAGGAGTTAGTATCAATTTCCGGGACATAAATGGTTGGACTGCCCTTCACTGGGCTGCATACTGTGGCAGGCAAGAACTATGACTTTGATTTCTTACTTATTTATTTTACTAAATTCTATGGATGTGGTTGCATTCTATGTTTCTAAAATAAACCTATGTACTTTTGGCTTAGTGCCTAGCCTACCCACCCTGACCCATTTGGACTGAGGTAATGCAATTTTCAAAGTCTTTCCCCATATAGTCAGCATTAGAAAAGAAGTTTTTAATAGGCTTGTTGTCCCTGCAGAAAGTCAAATGAAGACATCCCTCTTGTTGCTCTCTCTTTGTGGAATGACATACGTAGACTAGAATGCCTGCATGCCATATGGTTACAAAAGCCTTAAATTCACTCTTATATATAATCCTTCAAGCTCTAAGTCTGTACATTGCTTTCCTTTGTTCATATGCAGATAAACTGCTTAAAACTATAATAAAATCTTTTCAAAACATCCAAAGTAATTGCATTAGTTACTTGGCTAGGACTGAATTGCAATTTGTATCGTGTGCTGTGTGGTCTGTATCAGGTTCAGAACAACTAATATTTCACCTGTTGTGTTCATGTTTGAATCCTTGTTAAATTCAGAGAGCAGACAGTCGGGTTCCTAGTCTCTCTGGGTGCTTCTCCTGGAGCATTGACAGATCCATCTCCAGAATTTCCTTTGGGTAGAACACCTGCAGACCTGGCAGGTGTAAATGGACACAAAGGAATCTCTGGTTTTCTTGCAGAACATCTTTTGACTAGCTACCTCAAATCCCTAGAAATGAATGATCCAAATGAAGTTAGAACAGAAGTTTCTGGACAAAAAGTTTCAGAACAGACTATAACACCTGCAAATTATGGTGACATACCAGAGGCACTGTCGCTCAGGCATTCACTTACTGCTGTCTCTAATGCCACACTAGCTGCAGATCGTATACATCTAATGTTCAGGATGCATTCATTGGAGAGGAGACGGATCACTGAGTATGATGATGATATAGTTAGATTGTCTGATGAACATGCTCTTTCAGTTGTAGCTGCCAAGACACGCAAGGCTAAACAAAGTGATGGGGCAGTCCATGCTGCTGCAACACAAATACAGAAGAAGTTTCGTGGTTGGAAGAAAAGAAAAGAATTCTTAATAATCCGTCAAAGAATTGTTAAAATCCAGGTTCGAAATGCTACCCTTTCCCTTTGTTGAGTTCCAAGGGATCTTGCTATTGTCATCATTGGGTCCCCCCCTCCCCTTTCAAAATATTGAAGTTATACATAGTAATCCCTGAGGCCAGAGTGCTTAGAAAAATAAGTAGAGGTCTTTTAGAAATGAGATAATTTGTGGGCTTTTTTGGGTATCAAAGAGACATTGCAATATTATAATTGGTGCCACTATTTAAGAAAATCAAAGGGTGTAATCAGATTTTCTGCACACAATTAAATTTTGCAAATCATGGAATCAGTTGTTAGCTTCTTTTCAATCTATGAACATGTTTTGGAATTAAGGTCGTGTCCATCTTTGGATGTATATATTATCATGTTTCCCATTAGACTATAAAAATGACTTATTTTTAGGTTTTGCTAAGTAGTTAGATTTTATTAACAAAGGAGAACATCAAGATGTAAGGTTCACTTACAAAATTACAATCTGACATTTAACAAATCTAGAAAATCTATGAATGTAGTAAAGCAAGGGGCATTCCCAAAAGCAGTTCTCCATCATATGAGGATCTCAAAAATGTCAATTATAAAATGCTCAAGCCCCAAAAGAAGATACTTTTATCCCTTTTTTCCCATTGTATGATGCTAAAATGCAACTTACCTGGGAAAACAAAAGATGTTAAAATGTGAATTCAGACATATGGTCAGAAGCATTTGGAATATACTTTTATGCCGTCCGGTGTACTTCTTCCATATATACCTGTAAGCCATCAATTGTGGATTGGTACTGATTTCTTAATTTTATGATTTGAAGGCCCATGTGAGGGGACACCAGGTGAGGAAGAAATATAGAACAATCATCTGGTCTGTAGGGATTCTGGAGAAGGTTATATTACGCTGGAGACGCAAGGGAATTGGTTTGCGGGGATTCCGATCAGATGCGCGAACTGAGGACCCCAAACCTCAAGATGTTCCATCAAAAGAGGATGATTATGATTTTCTTAAGGATGGTAGGAAACAGACAGAGGAAAGGCTGCAAAAAGCACTCACTAGGGTGAAGTCTATGGTTCAGTATCCTGAGGCTCGGGCTCAATACAGTAGGCTGCGAACTGCTGTTGAAGGGTTTCGAGAAACCAAGGTATATATATTTATATCAATGTTTTTACTTATTCATTTAAGAATGAAAAATGAATCCACTTAAATAAATTTATTTTCCAGAAGAAGCTAGTTTTCCAAAATGATATAATTCATATATGGTTTGGCAATGGAAGCTCACTCGTTTTTGTCATATGCTTGAAGTTAAATGAGTCACATTGATTGGGTGTGAACCTTAATATGTTTTATATACCAGTTGGATCTCTTTACCTAATAGTTTTAAGCTTCTGGGTTGGTGCCCTAACACAGTATAAGAGCGTTGGTATATGCTGGAATTAAGTGGGCTTACACGTGAGGTGGAGTGTTGTTATATGGTCTTCTTAATATATGTTGTTGGTTAGCTTTCAAATAGCTTAAGCTTTTGGGATTGATGGTTAACGGAATTTAGTTTATGGTGTACTTGATATGCATTGTTGGCCTTCTTCCTGACAGTTTAGGCTGTTGTGCCTGTTGGTTAATCAGAGTTTTTAATTTTTTATGCTTGGACTCCAAGTGCCAGGCCTCTATGCATTTGTTTGTCAGTTGGGCCCAGTTATTTCAGATCTGTATCCATCTGTGGGGTCGATTATGCCTATTTGTTGGGCTTGTAAGTGAGAGGGGGTAAGAGCAAAATCTCACATTAGTTGATTATGGGCCTTAATATAAGTAAAGATACTATTTGAGTCTCTCCATCTAACAACTTGAGCTTTTGGGTTGAATGTTCTAATACTGTCATTGTTGTTTTGCTTGTTTATCCCATATGGAAGTTAATTGCTTGTGCTTGGCTGCTTATTTGTTCGATTATTGGGAGATCACCATGTAAAGGCCACCGCTATGATCAGCTGCTTTCTATAGGGGTCTTTTACAGACCTCTCTCAAGTCATAATCTTTTGAGTATCATTCATGTTTGAAATATCTCATATATCTTGCAGTCCCAGAATTTCGTGTTGAAGCCCCCTTTTTTTGTTATTCATAGCAAAGTTGTCAATTCTGTTCAGGTAGCCGTTCCAGTTTATTCATTTTGAATGAGATATTTCGATACCGGTCTATTATGCCTACTGTTTTAGGGTTATCGCTAACATTATATAAATGTATAAGTCTTCTCCACATAATGAACATTCATAATGTCATCATTATATAACATAATATGTCATGTATGAGTAAATATATAAATAAATAAAAAATATTCTTAATGAAAAAAAATGTCATATGTAATTAAACAAAAAAAACATTGTTAATAATAATAAAATGTAATATGTGAGTAAAGTAATGAAAAACATGGGTTTAGGAAAAATATGATTTGTTTACGAACCAGCCAAAATTTATATACTGGGCAGAATTTAGTGGACTGGACCAAAACCAGCGAAATGGACTGGAATGGGCTGGAATTCAGAATGAGATGGAATAGAGAGGTGATTTGTATTAGTTAACTAACTGGAATGGAATTTTTCACATTGATTCATAACAATGATTGGGACTATAATATTGCTGAAAATTAATAACATTGATTCATAGCAATGATTGGGGCGATAATATTGTTGACTATGTCTTGTGAATCAAAGTCGGACAAAAGGGTGAGCAACATTGAATTTTATGCATGGAATACATTTATATTTCTTTGACGAGGTTTACCAATTACGTTTTTAACTAGGAAGACTTTCCTTCCTCATGGATTAAGTCAAAAGTGGAGGCACATCGTTGATTGAGGACAATGAAGTTAAGAAAGGGATAATAAAATACTATTACAAACTGTATGAGGGGCAGGTGGAATGCAGCCTAAACGTAGATGGCGTTGAATTTGCAACACTTAAAATGGAGAATGAAGAGGAAGTTCTTATAGCTATAAAAGTATGAACACTTAAATGGATGGAGAATGAAGAGGAAGTCTTTATAGCTATAAAAGTATGAACTGGGTTAAGGCTCTAGGTCTTGATGGGTTTATGCGTTGTGGTAAAGGAAGACCAAAGAATTGATGAAGTGTTCAGGGAGTTTCATATGATTGTACCTTTGAGAGGGGCCTCAATACTTGGAAAGCAAGGACACGACATTTGGGTTGCCGTGCCCGTGTCCGACATGGCAGGGATACAGGACTCGCGTTGGACACGGCTGCACGCATGTCCTGGCTGTTTTTTTTTTTGAAAAATGATGGACACTGCGGGACACAGTTGGGACACGGCTTGGGCCAAAAAAAAAGAGCTGAAAACCTAAAATGCACCTCTCATGCCGATCTCCTCCCTTGTCTTCTTCTTCTTCTTGTGTGATCTCCTCCCTCTTCTTCTTATTCTTCTTCTTCCTCTCATGCGATCTCCTCCCTTTTCTTTCTCCTCTAATGCGATCTCTTCTTCTTCTTCTTATCGCTCAGGCCAGATCTATTTCTCCTTTGCAATTTTCCCCTTTTGCCATTTTCCCTTGTTTTGTCTGTGTTGCTTTCTTTATTTTTTCTGCCACACACTGACACACACGTGAAGCATTTATCTCCACCCACCCACCCACCCACCCACGTGAATAGCTTCTTTTCAAATTTGTCTTTTATGAGTTAAAATCCATTGCCCATCAAGCCAGGTAATTATATCCTTTTACAATTATTTTTCAATTATCTAGGTAGACAGTAGACACCTAGAAAGCACGGACGCGGCTGGGAGGGTGGCGCACCCGAGTCCGACGCGGCGTGACGCGGGACGCGGCGTCCGACGCGGTTGACCGCGAGTCCGGCTGCGTCTGAGTTTTTTTTTTTTTTTTTTTTTTCTCGGATTCCAGCCGAATCGGCTGGATTCGCGCCGACGCGGCTCGATTCGCGCCGAATCGGCTTCGATTCGTGCCGAACCGGGCTGATTCGGCCAGAATCGGGCCGTATCGGCCATATCGGGTCGTATCGGCCGGCGACCGATACGGCCGATACGACCGAAACAGGCCGGAAACGGCCGAAATCTGCCGAAATCGGCCTTGAAACTCGCCGGAGCAGCCGAAATTCTGACCTCAAATGTGTTTCTTGCCTTCTTCTTTCTTTGTTTTGTGAATCAAGTATATTAATGTGTTTTTTAAGAATATTTTAATAGTAAAAATATATAGAAAATAAAAATAAAAATATTTTTAATAATTTTTTAATCACCGAGTCCCGCCGCACCCGCACCCTACTTTTTCAAAAATTGCCGAGTCCCGCACCCGCACCCGCACCCGCACCTGAGTCCCGAAACGCACCCGTGCTTCATAGGTAGACACACACACACACACACACACATAGTGGCTAGGCTTTAATATGCTTTTAAAATAATTTTTAACAATTATTAAAAAAAACAATATTTTTGTTATAAAAAAATTTTTGTAAGCTTTGAAATTATATGTATAAAATTAATTAATATATGTATCCCTGCTGTACCTATGTCTTAATTGTTCAAAAATTGTGGTGTTGCCATACCGTACTCATGCCCGTATTCGTGCAAGTGCTTCCTAGCTCAATACTTAATTCATCACTCTCATTACCAAGAAATTGGGTGCATCAAAGATGAGATTTCTGTCCAGTAAATTCCTGCCTTTACAAAATATTGTCCAAGGTGTTGGATTGAAGAGGGTAGTAGGTAAGTTCGTATCTGACTCACATGATCCATTTGTTGGAGGGATACAAATTCTAGATTTTATGAAAACTGAAAATGAATGATTGGATAGTAGAGTTCATGCTAAGATATAGGGAGTCATATGCAAATTGGATTGAGAAGGCTAATGAACATGTTAATTGGGGACAGTCTTCTTCATGTACTAGAGAGATATGGGTTTGGGGAGAAGTGGACTTGGATCAGCATGTATGTCTTGTGTTAGATTCTTGATTCTTATTAATGGGAATCCCTTGGACGTCTTCCATATATAAAAGGAATTAAGGCAAGTAGACCTGTTACCGCTTTGGAAATTCTTAGCAAGATGATTGAGAAGGTACTTTTGGATTGTAAGGTATGTTCTTTACCTATGACTTATTTGGCTTTTTATAGGGACTGTTCTTTGAGGCTAGTTTTGTTTGGAACGGAGTTATAGAATTAGAGAGGATAGAGAAGAGATTGGTGGGTTGAAAGAAATTAGACTTTTTAAATGTGAATAGAATTACTTTAATTAAGACTACTTTGACAAAGCTACCTATCTACTTTGTGCCTATCTTTACTGTGCTAGTCAATTAGCCAATAGAGTGAAGAAGTTGTAGAGGGAGTTTCTTTGGGGTGGCTTGGGGGAGGAGAAAAAAATACATTTAGGGGAGTGGAGTATTACCTGCACGTCTCTATGCAAAGGAGGATTGGGTATAAGAACTTTGAGTACATAACTGATGCGCTGTGGAAGGGATTATGGAGATTTATTCAGGATAGTGATCACTTATGGAGAAGATTGGTGGAAGTAAAATATGGGGAAGGTGACCGAGAATTGGACTTGGCATCCAGTTCACATATCACATGGATTGGGAGCATTCAGTGGATGGTGGAATTCATTTTCTAGATTTATGGGGTTGAAAGTTGAGTTAGTTTCTGTCATGATGTTTGGTGCACTGATACTGATATGGCATCTTTGTTTCCTGAGCTTTTTTGAGCTAGATGCTAACATTAATGCGATGTCTGATTACATTGAGGTCAATAATGGTGGGGTTTGGGATCCCACTTTTGTAGTCATGATCTAGATGGGTAGATGTTCTCAATTTTTATTTATTTATTTATTTTTTCCTTTTTTGTTGTTGCTACACTTAGTTCAAATCCATGTGGAATTGGGGAGAAAGGTGTAGTTGAAATTGGATTAAATAGTTGTTTTACTGTTTGTATAATGAGGAGCTGCGAGGGTCTATGTCAAACTCTTTGCTTGGAAGGTAATTTGGAGAGTGAAAGCCCCTATGAAGGTGGTATGGACTGTGGTTTTGGTGTTGGGGAAATTCTTACCGTGGATAATCTAATTGAATGGGGGATGGTTGCAGTGAATAGATTCTGTATGTGCAAAAGAAGCATACCTAAAATAGGTTCTGTATTGCATTGTCCTGTGGCCATGGAGTTATGGGATTTTGTGTTTGTAGTTTCTGGAATAAAATGGTTCATGCCTAAAATGATGAATCTACTTCTATATTGGCGACATAACTCCAAAACTTTAGAATTAGACTTTGGAACATGGTTTCATCTTTGGATGATGTGGCATATTTGAAGGGAGAGGAATAGGAGGACCTTTGAAGGTAAAGATATCTGTGGAGAGACTAAAGTCTCATTGTTGGGTCCTTTTTCTATTGGATGGGAATAGACCACCAAAGATGTATGATTTCATAGATGTATTTATTTTTTTCATCTTATTAGGGGAACTTTTGGGTATGTAGCTGTTTTATATTATTTGTTCCCTATGTATTCTTTAAAAAATTTTAATCAATAAAATTCCCGTTATATATATCTCAAAAGCCTATAAAGTCATTGGAATTTTATTAGACAATGGAATGTCATTCTGTGCATGGCTTGCAAATTCTAGGGAGTTCCATTTTTGCAAATGGTTCTGGTCCAAAAATACAATCTGATGGTGGATGTAAAGCATTTAGAATTCAAAACTTTTATGTAATTTGCAAAAAAAAAAATTGTTCTATATTATTTTTAAGATTCTTCTCTGATTTTGGGTGAATATGTAATGCCAAACTCTCATGCCTGCTTTAGGAAAAACTTTTGGTTGCTATCAAATTATAATATTCTAGGTCTACTTTATTTATTAGAAATTGTTTGAAGATATGTGTGGTAATACCTGCCAGGGGCTTTCTTATAATGATTCTTGCTATCGGAAAAAAAAAAAAAAAAAAAAAAAAAAAAAAAATCATCTATGAAAATAGGGAAAATATCTAAAATGATGTATTTGTGAGCCTCTTGATCATGACAGGATGCTGTGTAACATTAGACAAGTATTGAAACTTTTTTTTAAAGTTGAATATATATAGTTGGAATCAAACTGCCAGATTATCTCTTCTCATCAGCAGGGTCTGTAAATACTGACTGGATGTTCTTTGCACTACAATTTTGGCAGGCATATAATCTGGTTTTGAATAGTTCGGAAGAAACAGTTGTTGCTGATGAGGACCTGATTGATATCGATACACTATTGGAAGATGTAGAAGATGACAGTTTTATGTCTATGGCATTTGAGTAAGTCTTTGCCATGGCTCTCTGACATGAGCCCCGCCTGTATTGTAGATCTCTGGCTTAGTTGCAGCATTATAAAGGTTCTAACTTCATATTTCTGTATATAGGATGTCTAATTTATTAGGTCATTCATGATTTTCTAGCAGGGTTACATAGTATTGAGAAGCAACATTACTTTGCACAGTTATTATAGTGATTACATTGTCTTCTCATGCTTAAAGGGACTTAATTTTACTTTGTAGTTTGTTTATAATTGACAATATTGGTTTACAGCTACATAATGTTAAGAAGTAATTTTATTTTTCATGTTGCACTTTTTTTAACATGATTATTATTTGTATTTTCAGTCTTTGTAAAGGGGCTGGTGTAGCATTCATTGTTATTCCCAAGTTTATAGCATGCGGTTCTGTTGTTGTACTATGTTTGAAATTATGATATTCATTCCCAAAAAAAAAAAAAAAAACAGAAAGTATTCCCCCGCTTGGAAATAAGGCGAAATTATAATATTGATCCCTTAAGTTTACATATTAAGTGCTGTTGGTTCTTGAAGTTTAAAATGAGTACTATCAGTCTTTGAAGTTTTAAAAATGAGTCACTTTTTAAATGACTAGTGATCTTAATTTATATTAAAAAATGAAAAATCAGTAAATTGTTTACCCCAAACCCACCTAAATTAAAACACACCTCTGATCGAAAGTGTTTTTTGAGTTCTTGAGAGTTTTTTGAGTTCCAACAAACAAAACACCATGTCACTAGGGCTGTCCACGAGTTGGGCTAGGTCAGGTTTGTGCCCAACTCGGACTTAACCAGAATGAGGCGGGTGGATAAAAATTTGACCCGAAATAAACCCGGAGATTTGGTCGGATTTTTCGATTCTGGTCTCATTGGTTTCGGGTTGATTTAGGTTGGTCTCAGGTTTATCACCGGGGCCAAAATCTGGCCAGATTCGGCGAGATCTGGTCGAAATCTAACCGGATCTGTCGAAATCTGGCCGGATCTGGCCTAGATTTCGTCAGATAATGGCGAGATCTCGTCGGATCTAGTTAGAAATTTGTAATACTTTGTCGGAAAGGATAAAGGATTTGGTTCGGGTCTGGTGTCACAGGTTTTGAAACCAAAAACCGACAACCGACTCGTGTGGGGTCGGGTTATCAAGTTCGGAACCTGCGTCTGACTGTCGGAGTCGTCGGATCGGGTGGCGGCGGGTCAGTCACGGGCGGGTGTGCCGGGTTAAGCAGGTTGCTGGGTCTCTTGGACAGCCCTACATGTCACAATTGATTCAAATTTTTAAAGAGCGTGGGCTCTACATCGAAGTAGCATGTACTACTCATGGAACAAAGCTGAAATCCGAAAGCAAAAAGCCTTTAAGCATCTATGATACCTTAGCTGAAAGCCTTAAAGCATCTATGATACCTTGGCACTGACGATGGTAGCTTGGTATGGTCTAGTTAGATCAAATTTATCTCATAAATGGTAGAAAAGTATGGGAAGTGATAATTTTTGGTGAATGTTCTTGGGCCTAGAGAAAGCTTGGGAAACTTAGGACTTAGGCCTCTAGTTCGAGACAAAGTTCCTTCTAAATGTCTCCATCGATGGCAAGTTCTCCACTAAGGATGCTTGGGAGTTGGGAATGTATTTGTCACAGGAGCCTAACCCAAAAGATTGGCAGAAACTTGGAGGGAGTTTGCAAATTAGCATCATTTTTCAAACAATTTTGTTAGTTAGCAACATTTCCAAACTATTTAGGAAACTAACATCTCGAGTCTTTTAAACTTGAGTTCATTGTATCAGCTCGAGTCTTAGAGACTTGAGTTCTATGTGCTGGCAGAGTGGAACTTGAGTTTTATAGACTTGAGTTCCCTAAAGCATGATTCACCATTTCAACTTCAACCCAGAGAGAAACTCAACTTCAACCTAGAGAGAAACGAAATCACTTCAACTTCGACAGACCCATAGAGAAACGAAATCAACAAACCCAAGCAAACCCAAAGACCCACAACGAAACAAACAAACCCATTTCAAGTTCAACTTCAACTCCAACAACAGAGTTTAGATACACACAGAAACCACGAACCACGAAGATCAAACCCACGAAGAAACAAAGATCAAACCCAGGAAGATCAAACCCAAACAATGAAGAAGAAACAACGAAGATCAAACCCCGACAGCGAAGGTCACTCAACCCAGGCAGCGGCAAAGGCTTTTCTTCTCTGGGTCTTTAGGTTTGTTGATATTCCTTCATTTTCTTCTCTAGTCTTTGGGTTTGTTTAAGTTTCGTTGCTTCTCTTTGGGTTTAGGGAACTCGAGTCTCCACAGGGATAATTTTCATGGAACTCGAGTCTCTAAAAGACTTGAGTTTCTACAGTGAACTTGAGCCTAAGAGACTCAAGATGTTAATTTCCTAAATAGTTTGGAAACCATGTTAACTAACAAAATTGTTTGAAAAATGGTGTTATTTTGCAAATTCGTCCCAAAAACTTGTCTGGCACAAAAAATCCTTTCACAAATATGCCATGATTCTTTGGCTAGCTACCTGGGAAAACTTAAACGCTCAGGACAAATTGCTTTCTCTAGGCATTATCCAAGTGCTCAGCAAACTTCTACCAAAGGGTCTCTTGGCAAGTGCTCAAATTGTTCAATTACATTGTCGGAGCTCTTTTTTTTCGCTGGAGCAAATTCCGGAGGGAGGTGGAGCCTGGAGATTACAGCTCAGATTAATATGAGTAAGGTTTGAAGAATTTGGGTAAGGTTTTTAAGCTTTTGAGGTTTGTAGTTAGGAGTTGAAAAATGACCCTACTTTTTAAGATTGGAACAAGTGAGACTTCAAAAAAAACTATAACTCAAGATAAGTCTATTTTTTAAGCTTAGAGAAACGAAGTTTGGGATTCACAGCCACAATATCTACTCTGGCTACATGTACGCATCAATCAACTTTCTTAACCTCTTATTTCCCTTTCAAATTCCTTTCTATTATTATTTTTTAAAATTTTCCTTCTTTATTTATTTATTTATTTATTTTTATGTATGAATTCCTAAAAATTTAAAATAGTTCTTCTCAACAATATATATATATATATATATATATATATATTTATATATATATAGAGGCTAAATTGAGCTGGCACTGTTGGGTTTCTGGGACTGCTGCATCAACCGATAAATTGGTGGCCCGAAAACCGGTGGCCTGAAACCTGGTATCAACGAGCGTCTCACAAGGCATTGAGAAAGTACTAGACCATGATAGAGGGCCATGTAGATGGGCATGTCCCCAAAGCATTGAGGAATCACTAGACCATGACAGGATTTTGAATATATTTATAATGCAACAGATTGGAACAAATTTTTCTAATGTGTTTGAATCTATTAATAATATATTAACCATCACTCTTATTGCTCTACGACTTCATCAAAATATTCCAACAATCTTTGACTTTCCTTGCACATTAAGCCAAAAACTAAACAGAGAAAATTTGAACTATGTACGTATTATTACAACATTATTCTTGCAAACACGTTCAAAAGATGATTTTCATGAAGTACAAATTAAATGAGAGAGAGTTCATATATACAAAACTTTGTAGTAGTTCAAGCAGGTCACATAACCTTCCAAAGGATTTAATCTTAATATTGCCTGCTAAAATAAACACGCTTTCTTCTGATGTGGTAATAGCTATCTGAAATGCGCATTGGGGGCAACTTTTGTAGGATGAAGAGCATCAAAACAGATGGAACAATGAATCTCACAAAAAGAATTAAGAGACATCATATTAGCTCTAAACTAAGCAGACAGGTTTAGTGTTGAGCATGCATATTAAACTAAACATTAGCTCAAGTAGACCACAGAACCTTCCAAAAAAGTTAGTCTCAATCTTGCCCGCTAAAATGAATAGGCACTTTTCATCTGATAGGGTAATACTGATCTGAGACACGCCTTGGGGGCAACTTTCGCAAGATGAAGAGCACCAAAGCAGATGGAATAATCTCTACCAACTGCACTCGAAAAGCAAGGCATACATAGTGAAAATGAATCAGTCTGAAAGATGAGACATGATTGACTACAGAGTAAGCAGACAAGTTTAACATTCCACCAAAAGCCAGTATAGTGTATTTTCAATATTAACCATTTTAATCTTTTTCTGATCATAGGTAAAATACTCCACTCAAGGTTGTCATATTTAATGTTAATTAAGTACAAAAGTTGAAGTTCTAGAGGAAGTTTCTTCCACCACTGTTGTAGAGAATGAACCAAAAAAATGGAAAAGAAGAAAAAAAGGTAGTAATCATAGTACATCTGAAGTCATTTTTATTTTTGAGCAATGCTAAGGAGACTACATTTTCTCAAAACATGCTAATTTGTCAACTTTCAAGTTGTGAGTGGTGCAACATTACTTTTACATGGCTCTAGCATTGACATTACTTTTATTGTACATCAATCATAATATGTCACCTCTACAGTTGTGACCAAAGCTGTAAAAAAAATTTGTGTCACTAGACTTATTGTTTGTATTTTCATGGAGTTCTCTTTCCAGGACACCTTTTTTGTTGCAAATGGAATGTGGTTTCAAGGATATAAAAAAAGTGTACTGTGGTCAGACAAAAGGAGCACTTTCCCTTGTTTTGCAAGTAAAAGGCATCCTTGGAGGGAGAGGATATTCATCTCTTCCAAATATAGACCTTAGTCAAGAATTGACAATGTGAGCTATTCTGGTAATGAAAGCTCGTAGATGCTTGCAATTAGGAAATTCAAATATTTTCTACTTGATGCCAGTATCATAAGCATTCCACCCAATGAAGAGTTGGAACAAACTATTAGTATAATGTGGAAAAAATATGCAGCATAGACAAAGATGACATCCCCTTAAAATATTATAAATACAAAGTATTAGATTAAGTATCAACACTTACCAGGTAATATATTAGGTTCAGGATGGGATGATCCAGAATATCAAAATCTGTATCCTTGTCAAATGCTGAGAAAGCAAGCTATGACAAACAAATAAAGATGTAACTGATATGGAACTTTGGATTTTATGTATAAATTTCAGTATTAAAAGGAACTCACCATAACGCATCTTATCAAGAAACAAGTACAACAAATTCCTGTGACAAAGCCAACCTGCCAATAAAAAAAGTGAGGCACCAAATGCTTTTAGGAATGCCAAGATGTTTTGTGTGTTTCTAACTCTTTATAGCATTCTCCCTGGGATGATTATGATTCCTTTTCATTCATCATTTTGTTCTGAAACTCCACCTAAAGAGAATCTTCCGCAGACATCATTGACAGGGATAATAAGATCAACCTCATTTTTTAATTAGTAAAACTGTGTTCCCTTTTTGACAAATTTTTATAGTGTACTTGGAATTCAATGGAAATAACAAGGATATACTGTCATTCATCAATTTCAAAATATTAAATAACTAAAACTGACACCTTAGGTACAAACCTCATATAGCTTTTTCTGACGACCTCTAGACTCAATCGGGAAATGCCTTAGCATGACAAATAACCTAGAAGGCACAAAAATTTAAGAATAAGCACATTTTTTATAGTGTGTAACAAGGATACAGCCTTTAAGGTGACATCAAGTTGTTACCTCCCACCATATATCAAGAATCCGAGAGCAACAGAAAATGAAATAACTGCAAAAGAAATTGAAAACAAATAATTTTTAATAGACAAGCCTTAACATACATAATTCATAACTGTACGACTGCATGAATAATTGCTTCTATCACCATCATGATTTATTATTAAGAATTACATCATTGTTGTGCAACATCATCAAATAAATTTATGTCTGCATAAATGTAACAACAACAGAATAAAAAATTATATACAGAATACTGATATATTACCAAAATTATCTAAACAGCATTAACCTGAAAAGAAGAGTTTAGCTGTTTCCACTGCAGCAGGACTTCTGCTTAATCTTATGAATATCCAGATGCACACCTATTATCACAAAGGAATGGTTTAAAAAACTAAGACCCACCAAGTGTAATGAGTATTATTGCAGGGGCAGACCCAGAATTTTCATCTTAGAGGGACAAAGTATGGGATATGTATTAATATATAGATAGGGCGCTAGCTTTGATAAGCATATAATATTTGGGTTAGGGGGGTGGGGGATCCAAATTTTCGTAGGGGGACAAAGTATGGTTCATTTCTTCCTGACCAAATTGCAATAGAAAATATTTAAGTTTTCTTCCTTACCTGTATGATGTATATAAGTCCATTTATTGCATAATAAGCTGGCCTAAGCTTATTAGTTGGTAGGCTTCTTGCCTGTTAAGAATCATAAAATGATCACCAATATCAATTATACGGCTCACTTTATATCATGATTCACAGAAAATAAGAAGACATACCTGGTGATAAATCTCGGCCCAGAACAAAACAAGTAATGCGTAAGTTGAAAAGAATAGAAGAGTGGGAAGTTCCATTAGCACCATGTGAAGTACCTGTACCAGAATGTTAGTTTTAGGCAGGGCAATCAGAAAAAGAAAGAAAAACTAATACAGTGCTCCAAAGAAATGTTCGACGGCAGTTGAACAAGTTACATGATGAAAGATGGATTTATATAAACCAGGTTTTCTTTCAAATTTGTTTTTAAAAACCTATACACGAATCATTAATGTTAAAACACAAGGTTTTGGCAGTAAATTTTCAGCTATATCTTGCTCTCATGTATTTTTATATTTGCCTGCTGTCCAATATCTTATCTCATGTTTTTACAGAGTTCATGTGGGACCCTCATGTGTGAGGTCCAAACATGTTATGAGAGAGAGGTCTCATAAACTGTCTCATACGATACATTTTCGTGAAAGAGAAATAGTCAACAGAAATGTACGTTCACATTTAGACTCTGCTTATAGTACAAAAGAGAATTTCCTCAACGATTCACTAATGCAAAAGGGAGAAGCATGTTGTTAAGGGAGATTATATAATAGATTGTCACCGTACCCAATAGGTAAATCCAAAACAAGTGTTGGCAGATTGGAATTTGATTAGTATTTTACTATGCTCACAATCATCCTTCATAAACATTATATAGAATATTTACTTGGTTAATGAGAATAGACAATAAAAATATAGCCTTTCCATTGGTATTCAGATGTCCATCCTCTGTGTGTGCACGTGCGTACTCTTGTCTTTGGGAGATTCTTCATAGTTAATTGTATCTAATATATTTAGGCAAATTTACTTGTACTCCAATTTTACACATTTTTAATAGACAGATTCTTGTAGAAACAGGAGCCTTTATTAAATTAGATACTTTTGAAGAGTTCATGGTTTGAGAAACTGAATTTTGATGATACAAGTTTAACCAGTATCTATCACAATGGTTACTTCTTTGGTGGTAAATCGTTTTTTAGATTGAAGTTCTGTGCCTTGCATAACTCTACTGAGTGAAGTAGTTACTAATTCTGCAAGCATATATGTTTCAGTTGAAAATTTCAAGAATAATTTTATGGAGAAAATTAAGGATGAGCCAAGAGCCTTGCAGCTCAATGGCATAGCCTGCTCTTATTTACTAGGAGCAGAATTCCAATCCTCCCTCCCCTTTTTATTGCAACTATCAAATTATTTTTAAAAAAGGGATAATTATCATTGAAAGCACAATGCAATTAGAATCATGAAATATTGGAACTCAGACTACCAGAATTCAAAATTAAGAACATACCTTGGGTCTAATAAGGAACACACTTTTGTAGAGACCAAAGAGGACAGACCTCACTGTGAAAATGCAATTTGGTTTCAGCAAGCTTATACAAAAGATACAGGAAGAACTATGACAAGTGATACACGACCCTTACATCCATTCACAATAAAATTCATCAAGTGGAAAACCTTTTGTGTTGTCCACCCATATTCTGGTACTCTTAATTGAATGCGCAATAGTTGTACCTGAAAATTAGTAACAAATATGCCATCATAAAATTAGTTTTACTATAATTGGTTGGTGAGTATCATGGACAGCGGATGCAATGAAAAAAGTATAAAAACAGGAACACTTTCAAAAAATTGTAGCAAAATCAGTAATGATTTTATTCTATCACTTATGCCTAAGGAGAGCCAAACAAGAAACCTATTTATTAATGATACAGTTGATATCAATACAAAAATTCTTCTCTAATATACAAAGATAAGTTTGAAGCCGCTCAAAAGACCTGTAGGAACTGATAGGTGATGGATAAAAACAATGCATCTCCCTCCCAGAACAACACATTTCTGTGATGTATATGTGACAATGTGCTCACCTTTCTGGCGGCCTTACTCATAGAGTATCCTAGACTCTATGTAACATATATCAACAAATCTATATCCTAATTGATGTTCATGTTGTCTTAAACCTTTGATAGTCTAACAAATTCTTGTTAACAACTTCTTAACTGGCCAAATTGATATCAAACTAATAAGAGGCTCATCTTGTAATTATCAGATAAAGAGACTGCACACAACAGAGATATTACATTTTGTGCAGCCTGAGCATGACAGTGTTCCAGAAGAAATACCGTTGAACTGACAGTGCGACTATAATACAAATGAGGACCGGAAAAATGAATAGATGAAGGATTCCCTTTTTCACCTTGTTAAACGGCAGGTGTAAAAGAACGTAAAAACTATATTTTTTCGAAGTTCATATGAGCAGAATAGCTTTTGCATAGAGAAGCAGAGGCTTCATCTTGATGAAGTTACTGAGAACAGTCCAAGATTTACGTCTTTGGTGGCAACAATCAAGATTCAAGAGTATTAAACTTCCATCTACCATACATATGTTGCTGATTGACCACACAATCAATGGATATTAGGTCCACCATATCCTATGCTGTTTACAACATGCAGCAAAGAAGATTCTTTATCAGGAACAACTGCTATCAAGAGTAGCACAAACTTCACACTAAAGGTTTGGAGCATTTGAAATTGATAGTTCTAATGTGGTTTGGAAAGTGATTACT
This sequence comes from Quercus tomentella, assembly GCA_028535165.1. Classification (NCBI taxonomy): domain Eukaryota; kingdom Viridiplantae; phylum Streptophyta; class Magnoliopsida; order Fagales; family Fagaceae; genus Quercus; species Quercus tomentella. Next base: position 35,483,793 of record JAPQVY010000111.1, on the reverse strand, counting down.
AACTGTCTCATAAGAGCTACTGTTGACAGATCCATCAAACTTTTGGACGAAACTCTTAAGAATAGTAGCATAAAATGATCATTAGAATTGTAAAAATGGCATGCATAAAATTTTCTCTCTATTTCTAAACGTTCTTTTGATTTATTAGGTAATTTTCTTCGTGATCTTCATCATTTCCTACAAAATACAGCTAAAAATTTTGCTCCTAACATTGTTTTAATTTATGATTTGCAAGAATTGCCAAAAAATAGGGTACTTGCTGGTGTACTAAACATCTTAAGCATTCAAGAGTTAGGCCCTTTGGAAGGTTTAAGTATTGTAAGTCTTTATAACCAAAAAAAAAAATCCTACTGAGCTGGATTGTGGACTTCTTGCACCATGATTAGGAACAATATATTATTAAATATAATTCATATACTTTTTGTTTTATTAGACTAAATATCATTCATATACTTGAGAAAGGTTTTTCCTTTTTTTTTTTTTTTTTTTTTTGGAATCACTTCACCCACAAGCGTGAAAGCAAACTCATTTTAATTGCTGCCATAAAGCCAGTGGTGCTCACCTTTCCAAGTATGTGCTTCAATAGCAACAAGAGTGTAGATAAAATATGGTTTCCTGATTACAAATCAGAAAATTGGTTGTGAATTGTGCTTAGCAGCTACCATCCTTTGAAAAACCAAGTTTTCTGTAAATCTTAGTGACCAGTGGCAAGCTTAATCTTTTATTAATTTTGACAAGTTAGTGCACTGGGGAAAAAATCACAATGAATACTTTGGCAAATCTTCTTATATAGTGGCATATATATGATAGATATAACGAACAATATTCTGGCACAAAATAGGAAAATAGCTGTGATTAGAGCTGTCTATCAAAAGCGTTAGGACTTTGAAGTTGAAGTTTGAAGCCAAGGACAATTCAAAACTCGGCCAAGATTACCTTATTCCTAGTGTCTGAATTTATATTAAAATAAAATAAAGAACACTATTTTTAGGATTGCATAACAAGTAAAATTCTTAATTACTCCTAAAGCATAGTAAAATAGTAAAATAGTGCTCTCTCCTCTCACATTCATGATGGACCTCATCATGAATTTAATGATAAAACCCCACCATAAATGTGAGAAAATGGATTACCATTCTTCGTGTGCCGGGAGTATCTAAAAATTACTCGATGCCCCAATCTTAGTAAACATTTTCAACTTGTCAGTGTTCCATTTATCTACACAAATTAATATTATCATCAAAGATGAAAAACACAACAATCAAGATTTTCTGGGTGAGTCCAAAAAATGTTGAATAAGATAAAAATTAAATAATTAAAAAAAAGAAAGAAAGAGGAAAAGAGACCATGATATGATATTCAATTCCCAGAAATAAAAGGTACATACCAGGGTAATGAAGGAGACCAAGGCATAAGATGCACATAAAGCATAGTAAATGCCTCTTTGCCATTGTTCTGACTCCTCAATCTCATCCCACCAATTAAACAATATCCCAACACCACCACCATTGTCAATGATCTCTCCATCTTTAACCACAAAACTCTTTGTTCTCAAAGGCGTCCACGCCATTTGAGGTTGATTCAAAGCAAACACAACAACAACAACAACAAAGGAGGAACAGAAACAGAGAATAGTTTATGTTTTTGCTTTTGCTGTGTTTAGAAGCAGAGAGAGCTAAGCTGGACATGCAGCACGTGGAGGCAAAGGAAGTAGGACACGTGTACGAAGGTTGAGCCACGTGGGATTCAATAACGGCTTGCACGACGTCGTGGCATATTCTTTGATTGAGGAAGCGGGCATGCTTTACTTTTTTTGTTTCATGGTTGTGAGAGAGTCAGAGAAATTTGCAACGTCGACATTTGTTGTTCTTTGACTTAAAAGACTTACTTTACTTTTCTTTCCCTTTCCGGCCACCGAAAATACACAAATATGTATGTTGTAGGTAAGGAATTTTTCACCTTTATTTAAGTTGGTATTTTTCTGCCATTCTTTTTTCCCACTCTTTTCTTTGATTAATCAACTCTTGTATGAAAACTGAAAAGTCCATATCATGTGAAAAGTCATCTTCCAAAAAATTTTATTTTAATTTTAGTGGAAATAGACTATAGAATGGGTTAGTTATTTTTAGAATTATTATTACAAAGTTTGGCTCCAATTATTATTATTATTTTTTTAATTTATCAATGGTTGGATGAGGGGTATTGGAATTCTAAAAATAAAAAAATAAATAAGGAGGTGTGAACTAGTTGAACACTTGAACTGCAAGGCTTTTGGCAATTTTTCCTTCAATGTTTGATTTTTTTTTTCTTATTAACTATAAATAGTTATTCAAGAATAGTCATTTCCGTACTAAAAAAAAAAATCCATAACAATTTTATCCTAAACAACAAAGTTTAGCAACAACATGATAAGGAGGAAACCCCTCCAAACCGTTAGGTGGCACTGGCAACATGATACAATGAACAGAAGCAAGAGTATAAAACTTCCGAAAAAGGTTTATCTCCAAGTTAGTTTGGAGAGAAACTTTCATCTATCTCTTTTTATTGGATGTAAATTTCGAAAATCTAATCGTTGAATTACACGTTCTTTATGTTCTTAACACACATGTCAAATTTCGTTTAAATCAGATATTATTTACTATTCGAACTTGAATATTAAACATTTTATTGATGACATAACTATTGATCTTTAATCTTTTTGAAATTTTACAAGTATGGAGGATATAATAAGAACATGTAATTTAACAGTTAGATTTTTAAAATTCATATCTAATAAAAAAATATAGAATGAGTTTGAAGGATTTGTTTCTAAACTAGTTTTGAGAGACATTTTTCCAAAACTTTAGTCTCTTGTATATTGGTGATAGACCACACAATCAATGGATATGAGATCCCTTATATTCTAGACTGTTTACATCATGAAGTAAATAAGATTTTTTTTGCTAACATCTATTGGGGTATGCACGTATGAGTGAAGTCTCACATTTAATAATAATAACAATAAGAATAAGTAGTTTTTTTTATTATTTTTTATTTTTTATACAAGATTAAATTCTACTCTAACCTAATTTAAGTGTATATGTATGTAAAGTTCCCTCCTGGAGACTTGAATCCCGATTTTTGCCCCCCACACCTCACAAGCACTTATACTTGTGGAGTGATCATTGCACCAAGGGTGTGTAATGGTTAAGAATAAGTAGTTAATATAATATAATTGAGCTCATACCCATAAGATTTAGGCTTATTAAATTAAGTGTGTTTCTAAATATTATATTAACTGTTTAAAGTGTTTCTCTAATGTGGTTTGGAAAGTGACCGCTAACTTTCACATAAGAGAGACTGTTGACAGATCCATCATACCTCTGGACAAAACCCTTAAAATGAGTTGCATTAGAATCGTAACAATGGCAGGTATAAAATTTTCTTTTTGTTTTTCATTTGATTATATTAACTATATTGCTTCATTACCTTTATTCCTACAAAATACAACGAAAATTTTTGCTCCAAACATCGTTTTTATTTATGATTTGCGAGAATATATAGCCCCAAAAAAAAGGTACTTGCTGGTGTAGTAAACATCCTACTGAGCTGGATTGTGAACTTCTTGCACCTGCATTAGGAACAATATATTTTTAAATATCATTCATATATTTAAGATTTTTTTTTGGAATTACTTTGACCACAACTCTGAAGCGTAAGGACTTTTAAGTTTTAACTTTTGAAGCCAAGACATTCAAACTCGGCCAAGGTTACATTATTCTTAGTGTCTAAATCTATATTATTATTACTAAAAGATGAAGCGTAGCATTTAATGTTATTACGCTTACATTGAGCCACATTAGCAACCATGTCATTTACATCCTCTTTCCTAAATTTATCCTACAATTTTAAAATAGTTTTTATCAATTTTAAAATACTAATAAAACTAAAATTATTTCGAGCCTCTCTCCACCATAAAGCCCACTTCTTTTAAATTTAATTCCACCAGCCTACTTCTTCTAAATTTAATTCTAACTTAAAGCCCAAACCCAAGCCTTTTAAACTGAAAACCCTTAGAAAACCACGGTTACAACCTCTAGATTTCCTTCCCTTTTGTTTCTCACGTGTTCCTTCCCCTTCCCACCTTCTAACGGTAGATTCCTCATGCAAACTGTGTGACTTCCCCTTCACCACATTCTAACCGCAGACTTCTTGCGCAAAACGTGTTCCTTCCCCTTCCCCACCTTCTAATGGCAGCCTCTCTGTCTTCCTTACTCCTTTCCTCATAGTATATAAATACTGACAAAAGCTGGATGCTTTAGTTCAGGTATCTCTAAATCCTAGTCTGTTTTCTGCTCTATTCTTTTTGCTTGATTGCTTGATGTTTTTTATTCCCTTCTTACATTTTGTTATTGCCTACTGCCTCTTGAGTGTTGTGATGCGACTCAGATTAGTTCATGTAGTCTGTGCAAAATAAGGCAATATTGTTGCAGCTGAAATAATTTTCTGTGTACTTATTACAATGCCAAATATTGCAGTAAATCTCCTCTGTGTATGTATATAAATTTAAACAAACTATATCAAATATCCGTGTCATTGTAGATTGGTACCGAAGGTAACTCAATTGTAGTTTTGAATATTGTAGTGGCTTTCCTTTGTGGTATCCCCCAAGCTTCTATTGGGGAGTTAGAAGGATAGGTGGTCTCTTCCGTGCATATATTTTTGAAGATTTGTTTTGTAATTTCTTTCTACATGACTGATCCCCCCCCTCCCCAATTAAAAAAGGAAGGCTTCACATGGCATTAGGAATACCAAGAAAAAAGAAGAAGGTTACTTGCTGATAAGAGGAATGGTGTCTCTTAAGAATTGTTTTCCCTTAACTGAACATTTATTATTTTGATGTTCCATGTGTTACGGTTTGCTATGTTTGACCCTATCAAAGCATTTATCAGTATTGGAAGCTTTGTTTGCTGATTAAGATAAGAATTTTCAACTCCACCTTTCAGTGATAACTTCATTATTTCTTAGTTTTAAAAACTAAGAATTATTAAATTAAGTCCAAACAAAAAGGATTTTGGTTATGGTTTTTTATTTTTTGTTGACTATGTTATGGGATGTAGCAATCCTTATATTTTAGTTTGGGAAGCTTTTTAATTTGAAGTTTTCTTGATGTTAAACCATTTGATGGGTTACCTTTTCGTCAGATTTTGTTCCTTCCCCTTCCCCACCTTCTGTTTCTCATGCAAATTTAGTTCCTTCCCCTTCCCACCTTTTAACGACAGTCTCTTTGTCTTCCTTCCTCCTCTCCTCACAGTATATAAATACTGACAGAAACTGTCTTAGTCATTTTCAGCCTTGAGATGTATCCCAAATTATTTATTGAGCTGTTTGAAAAATTCTTTGGATCTTTTGTGATATTTGTTTCTAATGGGCACGTCCTAAACTATTGTAGGTGCGATATTTTCCTCAAATTGAGAAGTTGTAATTAATTGCAGACTTTTTTTTAAAAAAAAATCTATGCCTCATTTAAGCACGATGAGCTAAGGAAGAAGAAATCAACATTGAGATCAGTGTCTAGCACATTTTTCAGCAACCATGTTGATGCTTTAGCCTTTATTTTAGGTCATATCATTTTTTATTGTGATAATTCTTAATAATCTCTAGGTTGTATGGAGTCTGCTTATTTATTTATTTATTTATTTTTATGTGGATAATTTAAAAAAGAGAAAGTAATACAATGTTTGATGTGGATAGCTCATTATTTCTTGGGGATGAGGTTTCTTTCCAGAAATTGATATGTTGTAATTATTTGAAATGATTTTTTATTGGAACATGCTTGAACCATATCATTGTGGCTTTTAGATGAATGTTGTTTATTTGACAAATCTATCCATCCAAACTAATAAAGGAAAAGAAAGTCTTACTTTCTAGGCTAAAGTATGTGCAACAATATCACCTTGCCTTACAGTATGAGAGGAAGAGAAACACCTTAGGGAGCTAACATTAACTAAACTATCTCTAAAAAGAATGGGTTTCCTAACATATATATCATATGTAACGTGGCATACATGGGAAAAAAATAAAGTTGTCATTTTATAATTTCCTTTGGAGTCCAGTTGGAAAGGTATACATATTCTTTCTCCTTTATTTTGGAGTAACGATTGAATTAAATAACAAATTGGGATAGAGGGAGTAAATATTATCATTATCACCCAACGTTTGTTGTGAAGTGTCACAATGTCTTTTTTATCTTCATAATTTTTCATTCCAGGGCTTGCTGTGACTTGAGCCACATTGTCTAAGGAAATGAAACACTTTAGTGGGTGTTCTACTTCTATTTATATGTGTTTGAAATTTGTTTAGTTCATAGGTTTGCTTATTATTTATTCCCCTTGATGTGCTATATCATAAAAGACTGTTTTTTTTTTTTTATATATATAATTTTTTTTATGGTAATTATCGTCATTTTTGTTGTAGTTGAATCAAAATAAGGTTATGCTAGATCTGCATAATTAGTAGTTGTTGCATCTATATCATTATCACAAGTTTAAGAAAGAGATTACCCTCATCAATAGCTGTTGCGTCTTCTTCATTGCCAAATTTGATCATCTTGACAAACCTTTTATTTATTTGATTGTACCACATGTATTTATTTACATTTAAGATGGATTCTATTTGATTGTAAGATTTTTATGTCTTTTGATATAAATTAACTATCTAGTATGCTAGCCAAACCGTTTGCCTCTTCAGTTTTTTTTAATCTTTTACGTTGCCTCCAACACCATCATAATTGGTTGTCTCTCTCTCTATATATTTTTTTGTAGGATCCAAGCAAGAAATAGTTTAGGATGCTTGCAGTGTTAGTCTCTCAAATTTTTTACAGCATGAACAACTTGCGGCATTGAAGGAATTACTGAATATTTTATATCAATAGCTATTTGTTAATAGGTGTTTGACTGCTTTAGAATATGAAAAGTTTTAGGTTAAATGGGTAACAAATTTAATTTTGTTAATTTTTGCTTTCTAAATTACTAATAGTGATTTATCATGTTAAATTGGTAGTTTATTTGTATATTAATCAGCTACAATGTTGTAATGTTATTTATTTATTCTTTCTAATTTGTGAGGTTTAATTCAAATAATTTTGAATAAATCCTCTGAAATCAAATTCAATACAAAAGGAATTTTGTTAGGGACTTTGTAAGGCTAAGGGGAGCTTGAAGATAATATAAGTTTTGGCCTCATGTAATATGCTTATATTGTGAGTTTCAATTGCTACAAGTAGTATTGTAGTAACTTAGATATGAAACTCTAGATGTAATACAAATAGATAAGGATAACAACATTCACTAATATTTATCTTTTAATTTAAATGGTATTTTGCATAATTGCTTAGCATTCATTAGATTTCATTTTTAGTAATTTTCTCGTGCATCACACGGGTTAGCGACTCGTTAAAAATAATAAATAAATGAATAAAAATCATTTTTGCAAACAATACAGACATGCTTTCCCCCAAAAAAAAAAAAAAAAAAAAAAATCTTCAGGGGAGTGTTCCTCCTATTGAGCTCCATAGGCCGTGGACAACAGTCCCATCAAGAGAATAAAAGAGCCTGAGGGACCAAATCTGGCCCACGTCCTCTAGTAAGGAGGATCCAAGTTTAGGAAAGGGGAATAAGGGTCAACGTCAAACCAGGAAGTGATCCCCCCATTTGCCGATGGAAGCGGATGAAGTCCATCGTAGCTTGGACAATTCCAACCAAGGATGTATAGCCAACAAAGTAGTCGAGGAGAAGCTCGAACCTTGAAATGCGGTTGAGGGGTCAAGTGAGATGGCTTACAACCTAAGCAACAGTCACCTCCATATTAATTAGGTGTTTCTACCTAACATAAGTCGCATTTATTACTAAATGACCGGCCTAAACAATGATTTACCCTCAAAAGTCCATACTCATTATGAAAAGGAGGGAGGAGACACTTGTTGGGGCAAGTATGTTCTGACTCCTATCATGATAGCCCACTACTGAAGGGAAGGTCTTGGAGTATAAATGGCACCTTCGTCCGCACTGAGAAGGGGACACAGAAAAATGAGAGAGAGAGAGAGAGAGAGAGATTTGAGAGAATTTGTAATTGCCTTGGTATGAACATATCTTCAACAAAGCCTAGTTTGTAAATAATATTAGCATTCATATCCTATTCTCTTGTTTAGATCTCCCATTGTGAATTGTTTACCCTTATTACAAATTCTTTGTGACGATCATATCCTTTAGACTGTCCAAGGAAAGTTGTGAAGATTTGACCCACCACTTCCATTTATCCTATCTTAGGGATGATGCTTTTCCAATCATTGCAAAATCTAAGAGTGTGATGAAAATTATGTGTTTGAGAGTATGATAAATTTTTTGTGCTATAGCTCATCACATTTAGGGGTGGCAATTCGTGTCTGCGGGTCAGGTTCGTGTCGTGTCGAGCCATAAGGATTCAGCTATATGGATTGACCCGAACCCAAACTATTTAGTAAATATGTCAGGAATCCTCAACCTGAACATGACTTGTTTATTAAATAGGTTGACTCGACCTAGCACGTTTAACTCATTTAATTAACAAGTCATGTAGAGGTCAATACAAATGACCCGTTCAATAATTTATTTGATTAATAGGTCATATCTAACCTATATAATTTTTATCAATTCTTATATATCTAAAATTCAATTACAATTACAACCATAAATATAATAATAAATATATAAAAAAAACCCATAAATTAAGCAATAATATCAAAATAACTAAAAACTTTCTAAGCTAAGGAGTTAAAAGGGTCAGACGGGTTCACATGTTAAACACGAACATGATCCGTTTATTAAACGGGTTAGCCGTGTCAACCCGAATATGACCCGAACTTGTTTAGCCTCAACCCATGACCTGTTTATAAACAGGTTAGTTGTATCGGGTTCGCGAGTCATGTCAGATTTTGCCACCCTAATCACATTCACAAACACATAAATCTCATCGCACTTGGTACTCCTAGGTTTTTCAGTAATTTGAAAACGCATCAACCCTAAATTTGCTTATTTGTGAGGTATTTAATTGATTTTTGTGTTGTTTGTTTGCTAGAAAATGATGTATGAAAACAGAAAAGCCGACCTCCTCTAACTGTGGCTATCATGATCAATATGGTGTGGGTTTGTCAATGTATTGGTTGGTATTGGTTTTAAAAGTAACAAGTCAAAAGTCTTGATTCAGAGAAAAAATCCATTTTCACTTTGTCCAAACTGCACCAGAAATTACCTCTATGTGCAATGCACGGGAAAGTTTGATAAAATATGATTTTAAAAAAAATTGTGTCTAAATATGAAATTTTATAATTACGATAGTTTTTAATAGACATGAAATTAGAATATAGAACTCTATATTCTACTGTTAGTCATTTATTATGATTGTGCTTGTATATGAAACAATAAATTCTATCATATTAAGAAAATTTGATGTGTCAAGATTCTAATAAAGTGCTTAAATATAGAATATAATTTAAATTCAATTAAATATATATGTGTGTGTTGGGGGGGGGGGGTTTAGTTAGGTCAATTGGTAAAGTCTTTATATATATATATATATATATATATATATATATATATATATATATATATATATTTTAAGAAATCTGAGATTCAATCCCCACTAATACCAAAAATTGATTGGTGTTCAGAAGCAGACGTCATAGGTTAAAACTCTCTAATATATATATATATATATATATATATATATATATATATATATATATATATATATATATAAGAGGATTCCCATCTTTTAACTAGACTTTTTTCATGTCAAAAATACCCTCATCAAGTATCCAATAACTTTTCTTACAAGTTTTTAAAAAATAGGGTCAATAACATCACACCAATTTCCTTCCTTTTTATTTTTTATTATTATTATTTTTTTTTTACTTTCAAAAACAGACATCCTTAAATTTAGGTTTCATTTTTTTCCAATTTCTTTTCACATTCTTTAATTCTTTTTCTTTCTTTTTTTTTAAAAATTTTTTCACGTTCTTTTAAATCCAGTTCAAAATTTATTTATTTTTTGGCTATATTTTTTTCACGTTCTTTTTCATTCAGTAAGGATGAGTTTTTTTTTTTTTTTTTTTTTTAATTCAACCTATCAGATGAGGTTTTTTCTTTTTTGGATAGAATTATTGATGTAGGTTACCGTGGGATAAGGATAGGGTTTTTTTTTAAAAAAAAAATTTCTTTCAACTAATGATAGGTTTTTGTTTTGATAAGTAGGGTTGTTTTGAAAACATGAGTTAGTGGAAGAATGGTTTTAATTTTTTTTTAAAAAATTTTATCCTATTCCCAATCTTTTCAATACACTTATCCTTATCCCAATCTTTTCAAATACTACACCATTTTCAAATACACATTCAAAAAATAAATTACATTTACTACTTATCTGTTAAAAAAGAAGTGCACATTTATCTTTTTATTTGTTTGAAAAAAAAAAAAAAAACAATCACATACTACTTTCAAATACAGATATTAAAATCACGTTTTAAAAAAATATCTCACATTTATCTCTTTTGTTAAAAAATTATCTCTTTTACGTGGTTCCAAATATACCCTCAAAAAATAAACCGTAACTCCTCTTAGAATTAGGGTTAGCACTGTCAAACACCATTCAACCTTCCACTAAAAAACATAAAATCAGTGAACTCACTAAATACACAATCATCCACCTCTCGCCTCACACTGTTTTTCAGAGCCATTTTGTGAATGAATACTCCTGAAAAGGTATGTAAACATTTAATTTTGGTACCACATCCTCTTTGTACACAATATATATATATATATATATATATATAACTCCCACGCCTGTTGCTTTTTGCTGTGCAAAGACCGCTCCATCAATGTTGATCTTGTACCAAGGAGGTTTTGGATTAATCCAAAAGTTCGAGTCTTTCATAGTAGATGTTAATGGCCGAAAGTTTGCTACCTGGAATTCATTGAACAAAGAACTTGCTTTGTGATTAATCATTCTAGCTGTCTATCTAGTTTTCCCTTGCCAAACTTGATATTGGTTGAACCAAATGCTCCAAGCAATAGTGATAACTAGTTCCAGAATATCATTACCCACATGTTGCACGAACTTAAGATACCAAAGCAGATCAATAAACTCAAGAAAGTGTGCCCCATTGAAGTCAAGCAGAAGGCCAGAGAGCGTCCATATGTCAAGAGTGTTTTCACAATGCCAGAATAGGTGCCCGCTAGTCTCAGCCTCCAACCTGCATGCCTCACATATTGGACTGTCCAAGACTTTTGGATGGTAGAGGTTAGCTTTGGTTAGAAGTATATTTCGACTTGCATGCCATGCAAAATTCTTAATCTTATTTGGAACATTAAGACTTCATAGAGATTTCTAAACGCTCCACGTTGGTGTTCATTTGAAGTTTTAGGACTTGGGCCGGTTGTGATGGAAAGAGCAACTTTGTGGTCCACTGGTAGTCTAGAGCTCAAGGGAATGCCTAGCTAGGATCATGGTGGCATCCTCGGAAGAGAAAACCTGTCTGATCAAGTTCGTGTGCCAGCATTTATCCAAATGATTAATGAGAGTACTCGCCCGTGCATCAAGTGGCAATCCAACCGGTGGTGAGGTGATTTTAAAAGTGGAAGAAGTCGGGAACCATTTATCATGCCAGACCCTAATAGATTCCCCATTCCCCACTTGCCATTGGTAACCTCTTTGGACAATTGATCGAGCCGTGAGAATGCTCCTCCAAGCATATGATGGGTGGTGGCCCAATTCAGCAGATAGAAAATCACCAGTAGGAAAGTATTGAGCTTTAAAAATTCTGTGGACGAACTTGTTGTTAACAAACAAATATAAACAAAGTTTTTCACAAGTTGAACTCAAATTATACATAAACAGGTTGGTTAATTCATATCCTTAATATATACCAAGGTGCTATGGCTCTCGAAGATCGGTGGCAAATGGTGTAGATTTAGCTACCAAAGAAAATCTTGAACTCAATCATACAAAATACATATTTTTTTACTCAAAAAAATTGTACCATAATTATTCTAACATAAGAAAACTGAATATATGTTAATTTTATCTACAACCAAACTGACAGAAAACTCAGGAAAAAAAAAAATGAAAACCATAAATATGAAATTTGAACTCAAAACCCAAAATCTTAACAAATTTAGCTCTAAAATAAGCCCAAAGTCGTACCATTACCAACAGCATGATCTTCATGCCCATTGTTGTCATCAACATCACATTCATAGACCGACTCCCATCACATTATTCTTAGATCTGAATCAAATCAAAGAGACTAAATCTAAAGAAAGATGTAGAACTTTAATCATAACTGACTAAAACTAAGGAAACCGATATATCAAGCTAGCAAAAGCAATTGAGTTGAAAGAGCACTTGCAAACTTGATCCCTATAAATTTCCCTATTGATAGCAGAATAGACTGGAATACACCCAACAACACACCAAGGAAAAAAAAAGTTTTCAATCACAAAATCAGACTTTTTTTTAAACACAATGGCCCTAAATTCTTAAACAAAACAAAGAGGAAAAGAATTCATACAGCTCTAGAAAAACAAATAAAAACTGGTATAGTGGTTTTCCAAATGAAAGTGACTAAATTGTATTTGTAGTAGAATTAATAGAAATTCAAAATATTGTTAATTATTGATTTAGAGTTTGGATGGCTCTTTGTGAATTGAAAACTCTGAGAATTACAGCTCAATATTTGTATGAAATCTCTTAAACGATTAAATCCCTAACATTGCTCATAGTGAAACATAAAGGAGTTTAGTAAAAATACACTCTCTTGCCTGAAGCAGTCAACATCTAGATACATCGTTTTCTCAAGAAACAATAATGACACTATGAAACAAATTTTTATTTTAAGAAAAAGAATGAATATGCAGCATTCCAAGGCCAAGGGAATCCTCTATGCCTTATCCAAGTAAATATTGCAATTTCTGAACATGGGGTTTTCTTTCTTTGTAACAGTGAGCTTCAGCCTAGGCTTGTATAAAAGGTTAAGAAGTCTACCTTGAACAGAGGCAACTTCACTAGCAACAGAACTCAAAATGGAGCATTTGACCAATACCCATATAGATCTGTCAAGTCTTGGACGCTGAACATAATAGTTTGTATCTAATAATGCAAGGAAATCTGTCTAAATATCACTTTCAAACTCTGAGTGACAGTGATACTACATTACTACTTGAGCAACAATTAGATCAAAAGGGTTAGAGAAGCAAACCCAATGAAACCCCAAATATTATCAAGCTCGTTCAATCCCATATAACACACAATTTATCAGCCAGATTATAAGATAAGTGTTGGAGCATTTTGATATTAATTAATTAAAATGAATAAATATTACAACATAAATGTAAAAATGTGGGAGTGAATATGGAAGATGAGGAATTAGTGAAAATGTTTAATCTCATATTGGAAAAGGAGAGAGACTCTTTTATTCTTTTTAATTGTAGTGATTAATGAGCTTAATATGAATTGACTCAGATATTAGGCTAGATACGTGTGCAAGTGGGAGGTGAAGGGTGGAGGTTTCTTTCTGGTGGAGCTTTGGGCTTGAACACTTTGTGAATTTTTCTGTTACCAAATGGTGGATGGAAAATCGGTGGTGGATCAAGCACAAGACTTCCAAATGATTGTGGCAGAATTGAGATCCGAATGCATAAAGATTGGAGACAATTTGGTGGTAGCTGGCATTGTTGATAAACTACCACAATCTTGGAGGGAGTTCCAAAAGATTTTGCGGCACAAACAAAAGGAGACATCCTTGGAGACTTTGGTCACTCGCATCCATGTGGAGGAGGAGGCTAGAGGACAAGATGCACTCATGATACAAGAGAGCAATGGTAATTCCACCACAAAGGTAAACCTTATTTCAGCCAATAATAATATGCCCAAAAATCACTTTCCTAGAAATGGACAATTGAAGCCTAAAAAGAAAGCCTTTAAAAATTATAATAGACCTCAAGGAAGGGGAAACCTGAATAAAAATTACAATAAGAACCAAGGACCCCCTTCATAAGATCAATTTAATAGATCCTGTTTTGTCTGTGGCAAGAGTAGGCATATTGCTCGATTTTGCAAATTTCGAAAATGTAATTTTGTCCTGCAGGCTAACGTAACTGAAGAGCCTTTAGTGGCTATGATTACAGACATCAATATGGTGCAATATGTTAAAGGATGGTGGACAAATTCTGGTGCTAATAGGCACGTCTGCTATGACAAAAATTTGTTCAAGTTGTACACTCCTTTTGAAGAAGAAACAACTGTTATGCTTGATGACTCTAGCAAAACCAAGGTTCTTGGAAGTGGTGAGGTTGATTTGAAATTCACTTCTAGACATGTGCTATCATTGAAAGATGTACTTTATACTCCGTCCATGAGGAAGAATTTGATGTCAAGTTTTTTGCTTAACAAGGCTGGCTTCAAGCAAACTATGGAATCTGATAATTATGTAATCACTAAAAATGGATTATTTGTGGGCAAGGGTTATGCTTGTGATGGAATGTTTAAATTGAATGTTGAGAATAATAAAGCATCTACCAGTTCAGTTTATATGCTTTCTTCTATTAATTTTTTCCATGCTCATTTGTGTCATATAAATAGTAGATATGTGGGAATCATGATTAGTTTAGGATTAATTCCAAGACTGTCAAAAGATTTTGAAAAATGTGAAACTTGTAGTCAAGCTAAGATTACAAAAAGGCCTCATAAAAGTGTTGTAAGAAATACTGAATTGCTTGAGTTAATTCACTCTGATTTATGTGAATTTGAGGGAATTTAACTCATGGAGGAAATAGATATATTATCACTTTTATTGATGATTTCTCAAAATATACAACTGTTTATTTGTTGAAAAATAAAAGTGATGCTTTTGAAAAATTTCAAGATTTTTAAAAAGAAGTTGAAAATCAATTCGGTAGAAAAATAAAAAGAATAAGAAGTGATAGAGGCCGCGAGTATGAATCAAGTGCATTTAACTCATTTGTTCAGTCTTTGGGAATTATCCATGAAACTACTACACCATATTCACCTGCTTCTAATGGTGTGGCTGAAAGAAAAAATAAAACTATAATTGAGTTAACAAATGCCATGTTAATTGAATTTGGTGCACCTTTACATTTTTGCGGTGAAGCTATTTTAACTGCATGTCATGTTTTGAATAGGATGCCACATAAAAAGTCACATACCACACCCTTTGAGATATGGAAAGGACATAAGCCAAATTTGGGATATTTGAGAGTACGGGGTTGTCTTGCTTATGCAAGGCTTACTGACCTTAAAATACCTAAATTAGGCATAAGAGCTACAACTTGTGCTTTTCTTGGTTATGCGATTAATAGTGCAGCCTATAGATTTTTTGATCTTGAAAGCAAAATCATTTTTGAATCTGGTGATGCAATTTTTCATGAAGGAAAATTTCATTTTAAATTGAAAAGTAGTGGGGGTGAAGAAAATATTTTGTCACAACCTAGTTCTTCTAGTTCTCATTTACAAAATCAAGAAAATTTTGAAATGGAACCTAGAAGGAGTAAAAGAGCTAAAGTTGAAAAGGATTTTGGTCCTGATTATTATGTTTTTAACATTGAGGAAAATCCCAAACATTTAAAAGAGGCTTTGACGTCACCTGAAGCTATGTTTTGGAAAGAGGCTGTAAATGATGAGATGGATCTCTAATTTCTAATAAAACTTGGAAATTAGTAGATCTTCCACCGGGCTGTAAGACCATATGTTGTAAATGGGTCCTTAGAAAAAAGTTGAAACCAGATGGATCAATAGATAAGTTTAAAGCTAGGCTTGTTGCAAAAGGCTTTAAACAAAAAGCTGATCTTGATTTCTTTGATACATTTTCTCCGGTAACAAGAATTACATCTATTAGACTGTTAATTGCTATTGCTGCAATTTTTGATTTAAAAATTCATCAAATGGATGTAAAAATTGCTTTTCTAAATGGGGACAGAGAGGAAGAGATTTATATGGATCAACCTGAAGGCTTTGTAGAGCCTGGACAAGAAAGCAAGGTATGTAAGCTAACTAAATCCCTATATAGCTTAAAACAAACACCTAAGCAGTGGCATGAAAAGTTTGATTCTTGCATGATTGAGAATGGTTATAAATCAAATGAATGTGATAAATGTTATTATTAGCCTTTATGTGGATGATATGTTGATTTTTGGCTCAAATATGCATGTTATAAATGAGACAAAAAATATGCTTAAAAGCCATTTTGATATGAAAGATCTTGGTAAGGTTAGTTTTATTTTGGGCATGAAAATTACAAAAACATGTGATGGAATATTTCTTGATCAATCACATTATGTTGAGAAAATATAATTTTCATGATCACAAAAGTATAGCTACTCCTTTGATTCTAGTGTTCATTTATTTCCTGTGAATAATGATGATGAGATTTTTAATCAAAAGGATTATGCTAGCATCATTGGTAGTTTGCGTTATGCTACTGATTGTATTAGACCTGACATTGAATATGCAATAGGAGTGCTTAGCATATTTACTAGCAAGCCTAGTAGAGATCATTGGCTAGCTATTGAGCGAGTCATGAGATATTTAATTAGTACCAAAAACTATGGCTTATTTTATAAAAAGTACCCTACTGTGATTGAAGCTTTTAGTGATGCCAATTGGAATACTTTGTCAGGTGATTATCTCTCTACCACTGGTTATATTTTTTTACCTTAGGTAGTGGTGCTATTTGTTGGAAATCTAAAAAGCAAACAATAATTGCTAATTCAACAATGGAAGCTAAATTAATAGCATTGGCTTGAGCTAGTGAAGAGGCAAATTGGCTTAGAGATTTGTTATATGAAATTCCACTTTGGGAAAAGCCAATTCCACCTATATTAATTCATTGTGATAGCATTGCCGCAATTGGTAGAGTTAAAAACCGTTACTACAATGGTAAATCCAGACCTATAAGAAGAAAGCACAGTACCATGCGATATTATTTGAGTAGTGACATCATAACTGTGAATTATATTAAATCTAATGATAATCTTGCAGATCCATTTACCAAGGCCTTGGCAAAAGATAAGGTCTGGAATACATCGAGGGGGACGGGACTAAAGTCCATAGAATCATGAACCATGTATGAGGATACCCAACCTAAGGACCAGAGATTCTGAGAATTGGGTTCAATGGGAAAAACGAATCATACAATGGTCGTAAAAAATGCACTATTTATTTCTTCAATTATTTATTTTGTAAATAATTTTTTAATTGTTCATCCCTATGATGTAAGTGCATTTATCCTGTAATGTGGAGAGGTTGAGTAAGAAACTCTTAATGAAATTTGTAGCTCATATGAGTGGGGTGTGAGAATTACAGGACCACTCTTAACAAAATTTCACCTATGTGAGTGTGGAGGTGGGGCCGCTCCCTATGAGATTTGGACTTGATCTCAAATACACTTATGAAACTGGGATCAACACACAACTGTAAAGTACTAGCTATAAAAGCTTATGTCAACACCTGGGTTGTTATGTGTAAGTAGTGACGCTTAATTTTCCTAAAGCAGTCCTAGTTCAAGTCGGAGACCACTACGATTCTGGAGTTGAGATCGCTGTTTTATTAAGTGAATGCTCGATGCAGAGCACACCTTCATGATGCATAGTGACCCGTCTTTGCTTGGTACTCTCTCTTTAACTAAAAAATTTAATATTAAAATGAGTGAAGGATTGTTGGAGCATTTTAATATTAATTAATTAAAATGAATAAATATTACAACATAAATGTAAAGAGACCACTACGATTCTGGAGTTGAGATCGCTGTTTTCCTAAGTGAATGCTCGATGCAGAGCACACCTTCATGATGCATAGTGACCCGTCTTTGCTTGGTACTCTCTCTTTAACTAAAAAATTTAATATTAAAATGAGTGAAGGATTGTTGGAGCATTTTAATATTAATTAATTAAAATGAATAAATATTACAACATAAATGTAAAGATGTGGGAGTGAATATGAAAGATGAGGAGTTAGTGAAAATGTTTAATCCCACATTGAAAAGGAGACGGACTATTTTATTCTTTTTAATTGTTGTGATTAATGGGCTAATATAAGTGTGCCGTTTAATTTTTCCTAAGTCGTTTTATCAAACAAAACCAAACCAACTCTCTTTATATATATATATATATATATATATATATATATATAGTATAAGATGAGATAAGAAATATGTTTTATTCCTTTGGTAAGTGGAATTAAACAATATATTCAAAAAGAAAATTCCCACACACTCATGATATTAACAAATACTCACAAACACAAAGAACATGAACAAAATAAATTATAAATAAAATATTAATTTATTTCATTTTATAGGGTTACTATTCCCCTGCAGTTTGAAGCTACCAAACGCATCTCGACACTCGTCTAAGATTGTCTCTTCTCTTAAACTTGGTGCATCTTCATTATGTGCAGCCCTAAGAATTTCTAGATCTTCCAAAAAATGACTGTTCTCATTTATTTCAACAGTCTTCTCCATCTGCATCTGTAAAAAGCCAGAAGTTTTCTAATAGCATTCAAGAAAATGTTGTAGTTCACTTCTACCACATGGTCTGTACAACTTACCTTTTAACAATGCCTGACGTCTAGCTTCTGTGTCCAGCTCCCTCTTCCTTTTGGCCTCAGCTGCAGCTTCTGCTTTGGCCTTCCTTCTAAACTCTTCGGCAGCCTTGGCCTCTGCTTGCAACAGTGCTTTTTCTAATGACAAAATGCAAAGTAAAAAATCAATATCTAGTATGGCTTAACTGATTAGGATAAGTTCCAGGCATACAAAAATGCACATTGATCACACAGAAGTGAGGTTTCAAGATAAGCAAACGCTGACCTTCTTTCTGCCACCTTTCAAGTGCCTTTTCTAGATCTTTAAGGGGCTTGCAAGGGGAGGGTATTGAAGAGCTTATAAACACATGGTTGAACTTATACTTAATCCATAGTGTGTTGCAAGGGAAGGGTGTTCAACAACTTATAAACACATGGTTAAGCTTATACTTAATCCATGTGAGATACTAGGATCATAACATATCACCACGCTCTGTAACCGACGTCTACGACGGCTCACTCTAGTGATATTGACCCAATGATAGGATCCGTCCATAAAACTGCAACCAGGGACGGAACCAGGATTTGATATTGAGGGGGGCCAAAGTATAAACCAAAAAAAGTTTATAAAAATCAAAACAAACATCTATTTAAAAGTTTGTCGAATTTCATCACCTTCATTAATGTTATTATCTCTTCTTTTTTTTTTTTTTGAGAAACATTAATGTTATTATCTCATATTTGCACAGTTTGGGATCACATTGCAATGGACCAATAATACTGATTTCATCGATGGTGATCCTTTGGGAATTTTGTTTGAAAAATTTCAAGAATTGGGACATCAATGCTGGTTTTTGAATTACTCGTATTTGTTTTCTTTTAAAAGAATACTGTTGTTCACTTTCCCATTATCTACAAATCAAATAAATATTTCATTATTTCCATATTAAATAGTTCTAATGTTTTAAGAATTAGTCCCCCCCCCAAAAAAAAAATACCAAACAAACATATTCTATAAGCTACAACAAAATTAATGTTAATAAATTGTTTTCTAAAAATAGCTAATAATTCATAAAATAAACCAACAAACAAACATTATCAGTTAATATTTAATAACTTTTATTATTATCCAGTATCCACACATTTTTTTTTTCTGAGAAAGAAAAAAATGGAGGTGTTTATGGTTATATTTAACTCTCGGGCAGGGCGCCAAGTGACAGTCGATAGAATATGGAGCCTTTCGTACCCGAAACTACCTTTACTAGCCTGTGTGGGGGGTCAACCCCACTAAGGATGCCTACCAAACAAAAGCCTGCTGGCAGCGGGACTCGAACCTAAGTGGGTTAGACGAAGCGTTCGAACCTTACCAGCTTAGCCAAGCCCTCGTTGGCCAGTATCCACACATTTGATTCATTGTTCCCACGGGCTTCACTTTTTCTTTGCCTTGACTTTCCAATTTTTCTATCTTTCTATTTATTTATTTTCTTATCTCATTTGTCCTTATCTGAAACTCTCTTCTTTCAAAGTCAAGATTCATTCAGTTTGACAAATGATGACTTTTTAATTACACTGTAAACTCACACACACCGCAAAACACATTGCACTAGCTATCAGTCTATCATAGAGAGAAAATAGACAGAGAGGAGAGACAACAGAGAGATAAATAAACTCATATAAGAGAAGAGAGGGACATCAAAGAGAGATATCAACTCAGATCTAAAAAGAGAGGACCATACCTCAGTCGATTCAACTCGTTTAAGTGTGTGGATAGTAGACTGAAGGAGACCAAGTCACTAGCTGCGAGCCTGTGGCAGTGCGACTGCCTACTGGTATATGGATCTGATCTCAGTGGCAATGAGGAGTGGTGGAAGAATGAGACTATGAGAGCAGTGAGATTGAGAGAGAGAAATCAAATGGGTAACGATTGGGAACTTGTAATTGTTTTGTTTTGTGCATAATTTTCTGTATAAACTGGAATTTTGATTTATTTTGTAGTTAATTTTGGGTTGTCTAAAGGTTTTTGATGTTATTCTTGGAGTAATTGCTTTTGTTTAGACTAGAGGATTTTCTTATTATCCTTGGATCAATATGCAACGGGCAAAGGATGTTGCAGTCTTTTTTGGGGTTTTCATGGGGTTAATATGTAAATATTTTGGATAAGGGGGGCCAAAAATATATTATTTGGGGGGGAATTTTAAAACTTTTAGTTAAATATATATACAATGCTGTATTTTTTTTGAAATTTGGGGGGGGGGGGGGGGATGGCCCCCTCAGCCCTGACGTGGGTCCGTCTCTGGCTACAACTCATTTGATCTCACCCGATGGTAGCCCTTTCTCTTTTGGTGGTTCCACTCACCTATCGGTAATTTTAGGTCCTGTTTGGTTGGAGTGAAAACAGGGAGGATGGAAAAGAAGGAGAGGAAAATATGGTGTAAAATAGAATTTTCCCTTATTTGGTTTAGGAGAGAAAACAAGACGGAAAGAAAATGGTGTGGGAAATTTTCCCACTGGGCCTACAAAATTTTGTCCTCCCAATTTGGGTAGAAAACTAAGGAGAAAAGATGATGTGGGTAGTAAATTACACAAATACCCTCATCTTTACACAGCATGTCTCCACGTTCTCCTCTTTCCTTTCCTTTTTTTTTTTTTTTTGTGCCTTGTCCTCGTTATATTCCACCTTATCTATTCCTATTTGATTACTTATTTATTTATTTGATTCTCAAAAAAAATATTTATTTATTTATTTTTCCCATATATTCCCAGAGTTCTTCACAAGAAACGGTCTCTAGGTTCTTCACAGCTGTAAGTTTTTTTTTCTTTTTTCTTTTTTTAATTCATTTTATCCAGTTTTTGCTTGCTCTAAACAGCTATGTTTTTTATTTATAGTTTATACATATTTTTTCACACTTATTAGACCCTTTGGTATTTTGTTATTTTCTTTTTATTAGACCCTTTTCTATTTGATTATTTATTTATTTTTTCCCATATATTCTCAGAGTTCTTCACAGGGAACGATCTCTAGGTTCTTCACAACTGTAAGCTTTTTTAAAAAAAAAAAAAAATTCATTTTACCCAGTTTTTGCTTGCTCTCATCTATGGTTTTTATTTATAATTTATACATATTTTTTCACACTTCTTAGACCCTTTAGTATTTTGTTATAATAAGGACATAATAGTCAATTCATATAAACTACATTTTCCGTCCTTCCACTTTTCTCTCCAACCAAACAAAAGAGTTTTCTACCCTCCCACTTTTCCACTCCTCCAACCAAACACACATGAGGGAAAACCAAAACTTTTCTATTCTCCCAATTTTCCATCCTTCCACTTTTCCTCTCCTCCAACCAAACGAAGCCTTAATCAAGCCTCTAGGTTGCCCCCTCCAGGATCCGATCACAAAGCCGCAACTCATTTGATCCCATACTCAATGAGTTTCGTTTGATTACTCGTTGTGGTGGTTGGCTCTAATACCAAATGTTACAAACCCATGGGTAGAACTCACCCTTGAAAACCAGCTTGCAAGGGGTGCCCAAGAGCTTATAAACACATGGTTAAAATTATACTTAATCTATGTGAGATACCAGGATCATAACACACTCTCCCCCTATAATGTTACAGCATGAAGGACGTGATCAATGATACCCCAAAACTAACAACAAATATCTCATTAGCAATATAAATGCTCTTTCAATGCTCTCTTGCTCAGCTAAGAACTTTTAGCTCCTCATATATATATATATATTCTAAAGAACTCAATAAGTGCAAATAAGCATAAAAACTCAAATTTGGCGAAGAGAAAAATACGTTTCAAAGTGTGTATAAATATTGTAGAGCACATAATATCTTCAATCATGTGTTTCTCAAACGAGTCCTGATCTTAAAATGACTTAAGCCTAAACTTAGGATGCACAGACACAGACACGGACACGGACAGGAACACAAGTACAAGTAGAGGTACCGGTATAATATGGCAACATGAGCAATTTTTGAAAAATTATGACATGATACGGCAGATTGGACACTGTTGAACATCGTTTACGGCACCCCATGAAATGTTTGTGCATCCTAGGCCTAAACAAGGAAATCCTCCACTCCCCTCTCCAAATTTCAGTAAATTGAAAACAAATTGTGAAACCAAAAAAAAAAACAAATGAACAATTCACAGAAACACAAACCACCACCGGATGAAGAGCCTAAATCATACTGTGCCAGTGTTTTCTTCCTTTTAGAGGTTGGAAATTGAATAGTAGTTTCATCAGTCCTAACTGTAAGCTTCTTCACAATAGTTTTCCATCTTGTTTCAAAAAATTCACTTAGTTTTTTGGCCATACGATGAACAACATTTGTGGTGGAAAGGTTGTAAGTCATAGCATTGGAGTAAGTAAGTCGCACATCTGAAGCAAAATCCCATGGACTGGTATATTCACCTGAAGCCATCTTAGTCTTAATTGTTTTGGTGCTTAATGACAGTGAAATAATCAGGAATGTTCAACTCAACAACATCAACTGGTTTATTAAATACCCAAGCAAGCAGATGTGACCTCATACTCTCCAGCAATGTCTTACATCTTTCCAACAACATATCATTGTAGGAAATGCTCGCTAGTCTACTCTTTTTCTTGCCATGTGTAACTTCAGATTGTTTCTGGGTTTCTTGTGGTTGTTGTACGCTTAATCAGAAGCTCATGGTTAATGGGCTATTTTGGGTTCCAGTTAGCTCAACTAGTAAAATCTTATATGGTTGTATAAAGAATCTGAGGTTCAATCCCCGCCTATACCAAAAACTAATTAGTGTTTTAGTTTGATGATAGAGCGCTATCATCAGGAGCGGACGTCATAGGTTGAAAGTCTCTCAATATATATATATATATTAAATGAGAGAGAAAGAGAACTTTGTAATTGTGATATTGGCATAAATGCACTTTTAGTCCCTACATTTGACTTCATTTCCATTTTGGTCTTTACTTTTCTATTTTACTGTTTTTAGTTCACAAAATGAAAAATTGATATTAATGTGGTCCTCTTTGTTAGCCCACTAATGGAAATTGTTTATGTGGCAAACGGAGTGCATTGTTGGCACATTAAATGTTGATGTGGCCGTTAAAAAAATATTTTAAAAAATGATTTTATATCTTTTAAGTGCTATGTTATCATTTTAATTAAAAAATTAAAAAAATAATAATTCCTTTAAAAAAAAATCATTTTCCATTCTTTTTCTTCTTTTTAAAAAAAAAAAAAATAAATCCAAAAAAAATTATTTTTTGAACAAAATTTAGCTACAAAATTGGTTGTAGCCTAAGACTATAACCTTACTCAATAAAATAAATACTACTACATATTTTGAAAATTCAACCGTTGAATTGCATGTTCTTTACACTCTTAATACACATATCAAATTTGTGTCAATCGGATATCATTTACTATATGATTTATAAGTTTATATTTTACGCATAATTTTAAATTACAAAAACTTGCAATTTAAGTAATTTATTGATGACATAGCTATTGATCTTTAATTTTCTAGAAATTTTGCAAGTATGGGGAATATAAGAAGAATATGTAATCCAATGGTGGATTTGTCAAAATTTACATCCAATAAAAAGATATTGAATAAGGTTGTAGCCTTAGACTCAACCAATTTTGTAACTAAATTTTGTCCTTATTTTTCTCTCACTTTCTCGTGCGTGTTTGTGTTTGTATCTTTCTCTTCTTAACATCTTTCTTTTTAGATCAATGAGTTTAGTTTTCAGTTTCATTTCTCTCTCTCTCTCTCTCTCTCTCTCTCTCTCTCTCTCTCCTATATAGGTTTGATTTCGGTTAGAGAGAGAGAAGGGCTTAGATCAGTGGTGGTGGAGGTGGTGGTTGCAGATCGGTAGTGGAGGTGGTGGAGGTGGTCTCGGTGGAGATCGGCGGTGGAAGTGGAGAAATGGCTCAAATCAGTGGAGGTGGAGAAAGAGGGTTGGGTTGGTTGGGTTTGACGGCCTCGTTAGATCGGTGGAGGTGGAGGTCAGTGGTGGTTGGGCCAGATCGGTGGTGTTGGTTGGGTTTTTTTGGGTCGCAGGTGGTGGGTAAATATGGGTTTTTTGGGTCCAAAGGTGCTGGATTGGTGATGGAGGTTGTGAATGAGAATTTGTTGTATTTGGTTGCCAAGAAAATGGCTAATAAAATTTTATCTGTTTAACTATTATTGATATGAGCTTTGATGTGTTTGATTATAAAAAAAAGTACAAGGAAGACAAAGAAAAGATAAGAAAATAAGGACTGAACATGAGAGAGAGAAAGAGAGAGGTACATTGTTCATGTTCTAGATTTGGGTTCTTATGTTCTTCCCAAGAAAATAATGAAAAGCTAAAAAAAAAAAAAAATTTATAAGATGATCATGACCAATCATGTTCTTCAGAAAAACTAATGATTTTTTTTTAAAAAAAATTTAATTAGATTTTAATGTTTGTTTTTAATTAATTTTTTTTTCAAACTTTTTCGAGATGTTTTTTTCTTTAAATTAAAATGCTGTCATGGTATTTAAAAAATATAAAATATTTTTTTAATGGCTATGTCAGCGTTTAATGTGCCAGTAGTGCATTTCGTTTACCATATAAGCAATTTCATTTAATGGGCTAACGATAAGGAACAAAATAATATGCATTTTTCATTTTGAGGACTAAAAGCGGTAAAATAGAAAAGTAAGGACCAAAATAAAAATGAGGCCAAAATGTCGGGACCAAAAGTGCATTTACGCTTTTGATATTTTATGGCATCCTGCTAGTGAGACTTCTACACAAAAAAAAAAAAAAAAAAAAAAAAAAAAAAAAAACACTAAGTGCAAACATGTGTGTATGTGTAGGCGTGATTAATGAAAGACCAACCTAGTTTGGGTTTTTTATGGTTAAGGCTTAATGGAAAACATGGTTGAGATGGGCTATTTTCGATGAGACACAATAGAGTATAAATTTTTGTCTTTTGTGTGTTTGCGTGTGTGTGGAAAAATTGATAGTTATAATAGGGGTGGAAGTTATTTAAACCCAAGATGTTACTATAGAAAATACCAAAAGGTGCCTGTAGGGATAAGGGCCCAAAATTGTATATTGGGCTTTGATCGAGGGTGTTGATTGGTTCGAGGATGAATAAACAATAGTAAGGGTGTTAAGTTTAGAGTCCCATAAGTAACAAGCAAGTGGAAAGGTTGGGAAAGGTGGTCTGAGGAGGATTGTCTCCTCAGATAAATGATGCACAGATCAAACGTATATTCTACCACTTAGAGTGACCTTCTAGGAGATTCCATTGAGAAGGACGTGCGTTATGAACGTACTAGAAGAAGGGAAGCTAGGAAATATCTAAGGAAAAGCTACTGCCACCACATTGAATGCCTTGCAGCTAACTTTCTAGCCGCATTTATGTGGAGAAGATCCCTGAACAGTGCTGCCTTAGCTACCATAACTCACAGAAGGCCAGAGAGGGTGTCTGATGGGACAAACACTCAAGTAGTGGCTCAAATGATCAACAAATATAGGATCAAGATCGTCAAAAGGGAACTATATAATGTAAGAGATTCTCCATGGATAGAGAATCTGAAAATAACAAGAGAAACATTGTAGTAATTAAGAACCAACTCTGTAACCAAACTCATAAGGAATATATAAGAACTGATCTCCTCGGACTGTGCCGAAGACGATTTTCTCTAATTTAATTCAATCCGTGTCTTTGTTCTTGTCTACTGAGCCCACTTTATTCGTAATCCAACTCATTTTAACCCAGTTTTTTAACCCACTCTCTATAAATTCAATGTTTTGAGCTTTTTGGGCCTTAGTCCATCCATCGTTTGGGCTCGGGACTCAAATCTGGTCCTTACAATTGGCACCGTCTGTGGAAATTTCTGGTGTTATAGTGAGTCTAACGTTCAGATATGGTAGGTTCAGGTCCACACTAGACAGAATCTATGGGGTCTCAACATGTAAACCATTTTGTCAACCTCGAGTGAATAAGGGATCGGGAAGTGAGTGTGCATACTACACAGACTAATAGGAGCCAGTCTCAGGGGAAGAGCCATCTCTCTCATGAGGAAGATACCAGCAGGGGCGGCCCAACATAATTTGGGGCCTAAGGCGAAAAATTTATACGGGGTCTTTAATATGTAAATATTAATTAAACAAAATTATTTAATACTAATCAAATTAAGGTTAATTTGATACATTAAATACATAAATAATACCAACTAGACTAATGTTAATTTCATATAGAGAATTGAATATCATAGTTGAATTATAAATATTAATAAAAAGAAATAAAAATATATTATGATTGAAAAAGATATTTTTTTTGGATATAAGACGATGCATAGTTAAATAAAGTTGTAATCTAATTTTTAATTTTATATTTTGATTTTAAGAGAGAGAGAGATAGATATTATTTGGTGTATGGTTTGTAGGATATTAATTTACAAAAATCAAAGTCTCAAACTCTTAGGGGAGATTAATCTATAATTGATGATTTAACACATTTGCAACATCTTTTTGAAATATTTTAGGGTTTCAATTGAGTTAAGGTTCTATTGGTCTCGTACTTTGAGAGTCTTAATAGAAATGAAAAAGAAAAATGTGCTAATTAAAAGCACTATAAAATGTTCAAAATATAATGTGATATTGTCTCTCATTGATAAACTTCATCAATTTAACTAATGAATGTTTATATCACGTTTTTTGTGATTAATAACATGGCAATTTGTAAGCCAATAGTAAAATTTGTATATCACTAATAAAAAAAATGTACAACATTTAGAAAATATATATGATTGTATAAAAATTTGGGCCTTTAACTATGAAAAGTGGGGCCTTTTTTTCCTAAGGAATTTTTTTTTTTTGGTGGGGCCTTAGGCCCAGGCCTAACTTGCCTAGGCCTTGAGCCGGCCCTGGATACCAGAGCCCTGCAACTGGAGATTGACCATCTGAAGAGAAAGCTGCGCCACGAACAGCGAAAGCGAACTCCCTTAAGTTTTAACTCTTCTTCTAACGGTAGGAGGGATGGTAGCTATAGGCGCAAATCGAGAACCCCTCCTAGCGAGTCTTTCTCGTATGTCGAAGATTACCACTTTGAGCGCAGAAACAGGAGTTCATTCTCCAAAAACAAGGGAAACGAAGCGATGAGCAAGGCGCTCAACCAGATCTCTATTTCACCCTTCATATGCAGAATAGAGGAGGGGGAGCTTCCTCGGCCGTTCACCCTGCCCACATTCACCATGTACAATGGTCGAACTGACCCTATGGAACATGTGAGCCACTTCAATTAGAGGATGGCTATGCACTCCAAAAATGAGGCCCTAATGTGCAAGGTGTTCCCCTCCAGTCTGGGCCTGTGGCGATGAGGTGGTTCGATGGCCTAGCTGCAGATTTCGTTAATTCCTTTAGAGAGCTCACTCAAGCCTTTGGGTCCCGTTTCATCACCTGCAATAGAGTCCCTCAGCCCTTAGATTCCCTGTTGTCCATGTCCATGCGAGAAGGAGAGACCCTGAAAGCGTACTCGGATAGATACTAGGAAATGTTCAATGAGATAGACAGTAACTTTGACGATGTGGCCATCAGGACCTTCAAGGTCAGCCTGCCTACAGAGCATGGGTTGAGGAAGTCCTTGACTGGAAAGCCTGCCATCAATGTACGCAAGCTCATGGAGCGGATTGATAAGTATAAGAGAGTCGAGGAGGACCAACAGTAAGGCAAGAGGAAAGGTAAGGCTATCCCTCAGGAGAGGGGGGATTTCAAGTCGGAACGATACAACCATAACAGACCCCGGAGGGATTTTGCGGGGCAGTCTGGGACCACAGCTCCCCAGGCAGTTAACGTGGTGTTCTGAGAACCAGTGCATCAAGTCTTGGAGAAGGTCAAGAACGAGCCATACTTTAAATGGCCGAACAAAATGGGAGGAGACCCCTCAAGGCGCAACCAGAGCCTCCACTGCCAATATTACTAGGAACGGGAACATACCACCGAGGACTGCAGAACTCTATGGAATCATCTTGAGCAGTTTGTCAGAGAGGGAAGATTATAACAGTTTCTGTACCGGCCCAACGGGCAAGGGGACCAATCAAGGTCAGGGGCTCAAGTGAACACTTCTTCAAGGCCCCCGTTAGGCACAATCAACGTCATATTCGCTGCTCCCGGGAGAACTGGCTCGCAGCCCTCCAAGGTGATGTCTATAACTCAGCTTCCCACCGAGGAATCTAACAGAATGCCGAAGACGGCAAGAATGGAAGCCTGACTAGCGATAAGCTTTTTGGATGAGAACAAGGTGGGAACCATACAGCCACACGATGATGCTTTAGTCACCCTTACGATAGGAGGGTACGATGTGAAGAGGGTGATGGTGGACCAAGGCAGTGGGGCAGAGATCATGTACCCTGACTTGTACAAAGGGTTGAACCTGAGGCCCGAGGATTTAATAGCCTATGATTCGCTCTTGGTAAGCTTTGATGGAAAATTTGTATTCCAAAGGGTCAAATTAGACTACTTGTGTAGGCAGGGTCAGAAGTGGTGGAGGTGAATAGTGCTGCCTTGGCTACCACAACTCACAGAAGACCAGAGAGGGTGTCTGATGTGACAAGCACTCAAGTAGTTGCTCAAATGATCAACAAGTGTAGGATCAAGATCATCGAAAGGGAACTATATAATGTAAGAAATCCTCCATGGATAAGGGATCCGAAAATAATAAGAGAAACACTGTAGTAATTAAGAACCAACTCTCTAACCAAACTCGTAAGGAATATATAAGAACTGATCTCCTCGGACTGTGCCAAGGATGATTTTCTTTAATTTAATTCAATTCATGTCTCTGTTCTTGTCTACCAAGCCCACTTTATTCGTGATCCAACTCATTTTAACCCAGTTTTCCAACCCACTCTCTACAAATTCATTGTTTTGGGCTTTTTGGACCTTGGTCCATCCATTGTTTGGGCTTGGGACTCAAATCTGGTCCTTACAGTACCGATTGAGTTACAAGCCTCATGGTGTGTATAAATTTCTCCTTATTTGCACTTCAACCTACTCAAAATTAGACATAACATATACTTTTATTTTCTATTTAAGTGAGAGAGAGAGAACTTTAGTGATTTTGAAATTTTATGGCATCTCGTGGGTGAAACTTCTATAGAAGTTATAAGAGCAAACATATATATAAAGAGAGAGAGGTTGAGTTCAAGTTACATCACTTAATAATTTGTTATTGAATTCATATTTTGAAAATTTCATCATTGAATTACATGTTTTATACGTTTATTATTTAATTTAATTGTCCTTAATTAAACTAAACACAATCTCATCCATTTACACGTGCTTTGTGCAAATTAAAAAAAAATTAACCCAAAGCCTCATTAGTTAATACACAATTGAAAAGCCGAAGACCAGCCCAAAATACCTAAACTTGGTTTGTTCCATCAAAATAGTCCAAAGCCTATAAAATTTAAAAGCAAACCCTGGCCCGATATATCTAAACTTGGTTTGACCCATCAAAATGGCCCAAAGCCTATCAAATTAAAAACCAAACCCAAAGTCCATCATAATTAAGACCAAGCCTAAAGCCCTTCTAGAAATTTTAAAAAATAACTCCCTACTTTTCTGAAACTACATAAAGGCCCTAAAGCTTGTACATATGTTATGTAAGATGGTTTTGGAGAATGTTGTACATATATTATAGCATAATTGTTATAGAACTTTGTTAGTAATGAATTCATCTCAAAAAACAACAACAAAACTTGCCCGTAGGGGTTTTGGCAGCTTGATGATGGTGGGAGGCTAGCATGACAATGGTGGCTGCCCCTCAAATTCTTCTCTTTCTCTTTCTTACAAATGCTCTGTTAATATTAGATCTTTTATTTAGGTAATACTAAAAAATTGCGTTACATTTAACAATCTACAACATTTACATGTCTCTCTATCTCTCCCTAGGGCCTTATCTGGTTAATTATATTAGTCCTTAATTTTTTTTTTCTTTTTCCTTTGTTTTTAAAACTAAAACGGTGGGTATGTTAAAAGGCACAATGAAGAGAGAAAGGTGTGGTGAAATTTCAAGAAATTAATGAGATTATAATAAAAATAAGTTATTGTGATATTTTGGATAACAGTAAAAAAAAAACTTAATGAAAAAAGGAATAAAAAAAATGCAAAATGCAAAATTAGAGTGTCACATGGCATAACCCCATGCACTTCTGTATAAAAGTACGTATGTTGGTCTCAAGCTTTGCATAAAAATTATAATTAAATTATGTTGTTCTCAAACTGAAACAATAAACTTGGTTTCTATAAGATTCTGATCTTCATTATTTACATCAATAGGAATTAAGTAAGCAAGAAAAGCTTGAAGTTGATTTATTGAAATGAACATCTAAATAAACATAGATTTTCTATAATAAGTAAAATAAGTACATATTGTTAGCCACAATATTTTTTTTAAAATTTTTTAAAAAACTATATAAATCAGGAACTAACATTAATTAAATAAAGTAACATTTACAGTAAAAAGACCACATATGGCATACCCTCATTGCTCATGGATTTGATTGAATGAACATATCATTGATTTTGGCAATGAAATTCTACTTTAAGCCAAACCATGTAAATACTTTTTTTAAAAAAATAGTATGCATCTAACTAAAAGTTTATGTAGTCCTCTCTAGTTTCTACCATCTAGTATACCAAAATTATATTTGCATCATAGATTATATGCCAAATATTTTTTGCTAGAATCCTATAAATTGTTTAGATTTTCATAAGGTACAAATGCTATAAGAATCTATGATTGCAGTATCTCAATTGTTTGTCAATAGCTGAACTTATGATCATCTATATGCTTATGATGGACCTACCACTTTCATGCATTTGCTTTTAAAAAAAATAAAATAACAAAATAAAAACACATGCAATTCAAAGGCATCACAAACAGTTTGGTCCAACTTGCTGTGAATTTCTTAATCAGTTGTAGGAGCATATCAAAAGTCATTACAACAATTTGGTTTTCATACCTAGTATCATAGCATCATTGACAACTCAAAATTTACCACTCAAAAGGAGATAGAGACAGACAGACAAACATAGACTGAGAAGTTTTGGAAGAGGAAGAGAAAATAAAGTAGTGAGACTGCTGAGGTTAGATTGTACATTTCCTCTCTCTTTTTCTTTTTTTTTTTTTTTTTTTTTTTTTAAGAATGATTTTTCCTTAACATTAGTTTACACGGGAGGGCTGAATTAAGACTTGAAAAATGAGTAGGAATGTTGGTTTTGTTAGATGAGATCACTGAATTCTAACTACAAACTGTTGTTTTCAAAGAAGTTGAAGAGTGTATGTAGTCTAAAGGGAAGCTTGTACAAAGGAAGGGAGCTTTTAAGTGAGTTAGGATCTTGGCTTTTAAGTTTCATCTACACATGAGTAAGGATAGTGCCTGGGTCATAATATGTAAGAGAATAAGTGGGGTTGAGCTTTTATAAGATTTGGATTGATTTGGTCTAATTTTCAATAGTAGCCCACCTTTTAGATAACAGTAAAAAAAAAAAAAAAAAAAAAAAAAGGGTTAACGTGATCTTTTGGGTAATAGTAAAAAAAAACTTAAAGAAAAGAGGTAAAAAAAAATAAATAAATGAAATATTAAAGCGTCACATGGCAGGACCTCATGCACTCCCACATGAGGTCTCTGCTTATATATATATATATATTGATTTTAAATTACAAAAACTTGCAATTTAAGCAATTTATTGATGACATAACTATTGATCTTTAATTTTCTAGAAATTTTGCAAGCATGGAGAATATAAGAAGAATATGTAATCCAATGGTGGATTTGTCAAAATTTACATCCAATAAAAAGATATTGAATAAGGTTGTAGCCTTAGGCTCAACCAATTTTGTAGCTAAACTTTATTCTTATTTTTCCCTCACTCTCTCGTGCCTGTATCTTTCTCTTCTTAACATCTTTCTTTTTAGATCAATGAGTTTAGTTTTCATTTTCATCTCTCTCTCTCTCTCTCTCTCTCTCTCTCTCTCTCTCATTTTCTTATATGGGTTTGATTTTGGTTGGAGAGAGAGAAGGGCTTAGATCAGTGGTGGTGGAGGTGGTGGTTGCAGATCGGTAGTGGAGGTGGTGGAGGTAGTCTTGGTGGAGATCGGCGATGGAAGTGGAGAAAAGGCTCATATCAGTGGAGATCGGCAGTGGAGGTGGAGAGAGAGGGTTAGGTTAGTTAGGTTTGACGGCTTCACTAGATCGGTGGAGGTGGAGGTCAGTGGTGGCTGGGCCAAATTGGTGGTGTTGGTTGGGTTTTTTTGGGTCGCAGGTGGTGGGTAAATATGGGTTTTCTGGGTCCAAAGGTGCTGGATCGATGATGGAGGTTGTGAATGAGAATTTGTTTGTATTTGGTTGCCAAGAAAATGGTTAATAAAATGTTATCTGTTTAACTGTTATTGATATGAGTTTTGATGTGTTTGTGTTGACACCCCATTTTGCAACCCACATTTAACCTCACATGGAGGGTAAAAGGGTAATTTCACCTTGGAAATATGCATCTTTATTCTAGTCACTAGATTATTAATCTCATTTCATCAAAATGATTTTGATGTTGTAACAATCAAATCGACTGGTCATAAACCCTAATCAGACCATCAGATTGAAAGTTATCATCAAATCAAGTTCTAATGGCCGAGATGCATTATCACAAATTGAGTCCGACTATATGTGATTATGAACAATTGATTTCAATTGGTTATAAGTATAATTAATTTGAGAACGATCATGTGTCATAATTTGATTGGTTAGGACTGCATTTTATGGTAGGGTTGCACACACCTAATTAATTAGATAGTTAAACATTAATTATTCAATGAGTAATTTGTGCAATTATCTTTTAATTAGGGTAAATTTGGAACCAATTAAATCTGAAATGGGAGTGATTGAAGCCATTTAAGGTTACTTGGGAGCTAATTTGGGACCTATTAATGTTAATTGTGCTGAAATCATTTTCTAACAAATGAACTCTATTCACCATTTTATCGATATCTCTCAGAATATTTTGAATCTGTGAATGAGGTTAATTTTCCTAGAAACTAGACATCTGGAGCTTCAATTTGAGCACACGAACAAGACAATTTAGATCAGAATAAAGTCAGATATAATTATTTGAAATTGGCTCTACAGGTTGATACAGCAGTTACGGGAAAACCGAATTTTGGCTTGCTTCTCACTCCCACCAATCTTTCCATTTAATGCACTAGATTTCCACCAAGGCTAAAATGAGGTCTAGGTTCATGATTCTTTGTCAACCCTTATTAAATAGTCTTCCATTCATATTTTCTCTATCACTACTATATAAACCCCTCATCTCTTTCATTCCAAGACACACAAAAAACCCCCTCTCTTCCCCTTTCTTGAGTTTTAGTGAAGTTGAGTAGTCTTGTCATATCTTAGCCTTCCTAAGACTCAAGGTATTGAGTGAGACTCACTCTTCCTCTCCTAACTCTTCTTTTCCTCCACCCTTAGGACCTCCCTCAAGAGTCTCCTCCTCCACCATATGGATCTTGCATGAAGGTATAATCATTTTCCCTAATTGTTTGCCATGATGAGAGTTTAAGATTAAAGCATGATAATAATAATTTAAATTCCTTTGAATATGTTTGAATGTTCTTAATTGTTCTTATATGTTTTTCACATGTTCTTAGTTGTTCATCACATGTTCATACATGACACTAGTTTTGATCTTAAATTCACATCAAAAACATGAAAAATATGTTTGTTTAATAATTCTTTTAAATTCTTGAATCTAGGATATCACCATCCACACACATTCACTAGAATTTATTTGTCAATCCAAATGAAAATGCTTAATAAATTGAATTAGGGTTTATCACATGCACACACTTTAAATTCAACATGCAAATTGATTGATAACATATTGGATGATGTGATATGAATGTTGGCCACTATAGTCTAGAAGATTGGTTTCACCGGGCAAGGTGGGTGCCTAACACCTTCCCACCTTGTAACATAGCCTCCGAGCTTAGATCAATGGTTAGTAGATCAAATGCTTATCCATGTAATTTTCGATTTTTAGATTGTAACTAGGAAACAAAGCCATGTACTTTATCTTAGATTGTATCTATGACCAAAGTCATGTAATTTTCCTATGATCAATGTAAATTCAATTACAAATTAATAAAATGAGGAATTTTTCAATTTTGGTTTTCTTATTTATTCCAATAATTAAATAAGTGACGACTCCATCGTAAAACCCTTAATCTAAAGGGGAAAATATAACTAGTCGAATCTCCATTTTTAGAGGTAATAACATGACTCCACCCATTCTTGTGGGTTTGGCCCAACATCCTAAAAAAGGGGGCCGGGGGCGCGGACTCTCATAGTTTGATTATAAAAAAAGGTACAAGGAAGACAAAGAAAAGATAAGAAAATGAGGACTGAACATGAGAGAGAGAGAGAGAGAGAGAGAGAGAGAGAGAGAGAGAGAGAGAGAGAGAGAGAGAGGTACATTGTTCATGTTCTAGATTTGGGTTCTTATGTTCTTCCCAAAAAAATAATGAAAAGCTAAAAAAAAAATTTATAAGATGAACATGACCAGTCATGTTCTTCAGAAAAACTAATGAAATTTTTTTTAATTGAATTAGATTTTAATGTTTGTTCTTAATTAAATTTTTTTTTTCAAACTTTTTTGAGATATTTTTTTTCTTTAAATTAAAATGCTTTCATGGTATTTAAAAAATATAAAATATTTTTTTAATGGCTATGTCAGTGTTTAATGTGCCAATAGTGCACTTCGTTTGCTATATAAGCAATTTCGTTTAATGGGCTAACGGTAAGGAACAAAATAATTTGCATTTTTTATTTTGAGGACTAAAAGCGGTAAAATAGAAAAGTAAGGACCAAAATAAAAATGAGGCCAAAATGTTGGGACCAAAAGTGCATTTACGCTTTTGATATTTTATGGCATCCCGCTAGTGAGACTTCTACACACACAAAAAAAAAAAAAAAAACCTAGGTGCAAACATGTGTGTATGTGTAGGCGTGATTAATGAAAGACCAACCTAGTTTGGGTTTTTTATGGTTGAGGCTTAATGGAAAACATGGTTGAGATGGGCTATTTTCAAGGAGACACAATAGAGTATAAATTTTTTTTCTTTTTTGTGTGTGTGTGTGGACAAATCAATAGTTATAATAGGGGTAGAAGTTATTTAAACCCTAGATGTTACTATAGAAAATACCAAAAGATACCAATTGAGTTACAAGTCTCATGGTGGGTATAAATTTCTCCTAATTTGCACTTCAACCTACTCAAAATTAGACATAACATATACTCTTATTTTCTATTTAAGTGAGAGAGAGAACTTTAGTGATTTTGAAATTTTATGGCATCTCATGGGTGAGACTTCTATAGAAGTTATAAGAGCAAACATATATATAAAGAGAGAGAGGTTGAGTTCAAGTTACATCACTCAATAACTTGTTATTGAATTTATATTTTGAAAATTTCATCATTGAATTACATGTTTTATACATTTGTTGTTTAATTTATTTGTCCTTAAATTAAACTAAACACAATCTCATCCATTTACACGTGCTTTGTCCAAATTAAAATAAAATAAACCCAAAGCCTTGTTAGTTAATACACAATTGAAAAGCCGAAGACCAGCCCAAAAAACCTAAACTTTGTTTGTTCCATCAAAATAGCCCAAAGCTTATAAAATTTAAAAGCAAACCCTCGCCCGATATATCTAAACTTGGTTTGACCTATCAAAATGGCCCAAAGCCTATCAAATTAAAAACCAAACCCAAAGTCCATCATAATTAAGACCAAGCCTAAAGCCCTTCTAGAAATTTTAAAAAATAACTCCCTACTTTTCTGAAACTACATAAAGGCCCTAAAGCTTCTTAGAAATTATACGATTGCCCTAACAATTAATTGAAATTATAATTATGCCACCATTTTTTCCTAAAATTATGAAATAACCCGTAAGACATCACAGAAATTACCAAAATTTCCTCAAAGACTGTAAAATTATTATAATACCCTTGAAATATCTAATATCACAAAATAGACCCAAAAACTTCACCAAAATTACTAAAAAACTTCAATACCACTAAAATGTCTAAAATAACAAAAAAAAAAAACCAAAATTCATAGAAAATGACCAAAATATCCTATCAAACTCACCAAATTGACCTTGAATCATATCAAATGACCAAAATGCCCCTAACCTCTCACATTGACCAAATTTGCCCTAGTTATCATTAAAATTACCAAAATATCCTTACAACCTCCAAAATTTACCAAATTAAGTCCAAAACACGCTAAGTGCCAAACAACCCATAATTTTCACCAAAATTACATGTAGATACCGTTTGACTTTTTATTTTAAAAGAGATAAAAGATTGTTGTGCAGCAATTACATGTAGTAGTGTCTGTTTCAGTGTTTTGTATAAATATTCTTTAGCTTTTTTGAAAACTGGGTTGTTTGAAAAAGTTGTACCAAGGAAAATAAATAAAAACTTTTAAAAAGTTATTCTTTGAAAAAAAAAAAAAGAGGTTTGAAAACGCGTTACAAAATGGGAACATATATTTTTTTTTGCTAAATAAAATGGGAACATAATTACGTATACGGTTTGATTTTATAGTATTTCCTAAACTGTGTGTGTGCACAAATTCAACATAGTTATCTTATCTATAACTATAAATGGAATTGTTTCCTGTATGCATTTCTTTTTTGAGAACAGGAGAGTTGAAATCAAGACCTGGTGGCTAGCTAGTCTTTAAAAACTACTCCAATAAAGAACCATTAAAACCAATACCAACTCTCTACGTTACACGTATCTAATTCGCTAATGCCAGTGGAGACAAAACATATGGGTTTCGTCTCCGAGTTTGAATAAACATTGGCTGACTTTGAACACTGGTCCCAACTTCCAACACAGAGCACACCCACACACCGGTGACCAAACCAAGGAAAGACTCCTAAGATCAACATCTACAAGAACATTACTATTTTTTTATAAAAATAAAAAATTATATAAATTTTAATTTATATTGGCTGCTCCATAATTATTGTTTTTTATTTTCAAACTAAAATACTTATTAATATTTAATTTTGACCAATTTTATACTAAAAAAATCTCCTATTTGACAGTAAAAAACTTATCATAACTGCAATCTACAAATTTACTAGAAAACAGCTGTAATTATAAATAAATAAAACAAAAACAAACAAAACCAACAGTGTCAACAAGAGAAGCAACAAAAAAACACAAACACACACAGTGTGTGCAGAACAAAAAGTCAATAAGTGCAACCTGTGCCTTTTGGCAGCCATTGTTTGGCTTTCTTTAAAGACTTACTCGGCCCTCAAAACAAAACTTACTATACATACATACGCACGCACGGTTACTCATTCAACGATTCTTTCCTCATTGTACATCCCTATATTTCTTGTTTTGTTTACCAATATTCTGTTTACTAAGTGGTTCTATTATTTATCATCTCTCTCAGAAAAAAAAAAAAAAAAAGAAAAAAAGAAAAAAAAAAAACTAAGTACTTGGGAATTTATAATTCAAGTCCTGTTTAAATTTGGTCTCTCTTGTTTTGTTGGA
Source organism: Quercus tomentella (assembly GCA_028535165.1). Classification (NCBI taxonomy): domain Eukaryota; kingdom Viridiplantae; phylum Streptophyta; class Magnoliopsida; order Fagales; family Fagaceae; genus Quercus; species Quercus tomentella. The sequence goes on along the minus strand of JAPQVY010000111.1, from coordinate 35,445,572 downwards.
AATTTGCTGTTCTTGGATCGGTGAGAGAAATTCTTAGATACCCAATTGGTAAATTTTTGTTTTTTTTTTTTGTTTTTTTTGTTATTTCCTTTCTGGGTTTCTGTATGTTGGACTGTTTGGATGATCAGAATTCTATGTTTTGATGTTGCAGGTTGTGGAAAAAAGTTGTTTTTTTGAGGTGGGGTTTTGGTGTTGGTGTTGGGAATTGGCAGAGCAGGTAGATGTGGAGTGGGAGAGGAAGAAGGTGAGGCGGGGCTGGATTATATGGATAGTTTGTGTTGCTTCAATTCTGTGTCTCAGGTCAGGATATCTCCACCTTTTTCAATCAACTTTTTTTATTTATTTATTTATTTATTTTTTAATGTATTGATATATTTTTCAAGTATTTGTATTCGTAGACTTGCTAATTTTTTATTTTTAAAAAAAAAAATTGGAAAAGGCATATGATTTATCTAGGTATGTGGCAACTTTTGTAGTAGAGTTAGAGATTTTATGTGGACTGTTTAAATTTAGTGAAAGGGTTGGATTTGTTAATGACAAGATAAGGAAAATTATGCTTCTCTTTTTAGTATAATTCAGGTTAAGTCTTGTGTTTTTGGCAATTTTTCCTTTTTAAAAGTTTTCTGCAACATCTTGGTGCTTCTCTCCCTTCTCTGTATGTTGCAAGCAAATATGAGGGTAAATGAAGAGAGATGCTTAAAAATGTTAATTTTTTTTTTTTTTTCTTGAGTTAAAAATTACACTAAGGAGACTTCTTTTACATTTTTTTTTCTTCACTTCCATTTTTCAGTTTGTTAGCCTAATATGCAAAACTTGATACACGGTTCTTGCAGGCAGGGTTGTGTATCCGGGGTTTACTCAATAGTGGGTGGGCACATGAAATGGCCCTGCCTTGAAGAGGTTCCTTGTCATCAAAGAACCTAATATGAATAATTTTGAAAATGAAAATGCTGAAAACATTTTAACTTCTCTAATAAATAGGCCATATATGGGGAAGTAACTTTTTTTTGATAGGTCATATATGGGGAAGTAATTGAAATCTGTTTTCATGAACATAATATCAGCACTTTTACTTTATCATCTTTCATTTAGTCAGGTTGCAATAATGAAATCTGTTTTTCAATTTAATCGAAGTCACATTTTTCTCATGTTTTTGTGGAAAACTTCTTTTGTTCTTGGATATGTGGATTCGCAAATGGTAGGAATAGTCCCAGCAGTCTGTCTTTTACTGCATCAGATGAACAATCATTAATTTATTTACAAATTTATACATTTCCTTCAGTATGGTGGGGAGTAACTTCCTTTCTTTAGTGGGTTGGGCTCTCTTTCAATTGCTAGCCTTATGCTGATCATTCCATGCTAGTGTTTATTGATATTTCTCACAATTTTCACTGCCACAATAATAAGCATCCACAAAAGGTGGGTGCCAAGCTTTCCTATTCATCATTTTCGTATTGAAACAATTGCATTCTTAATTTTAGTTTCCAAATCAACTTTTAGTGTTTGATTCGTAGATTTTCTTTAGAGTGCTGATAGTGGTATTGATAATGGGGTAAATCATTGGGTTGTATGCTTGTTGCTTTACAAGTTAGTCATGCTGAAAATTTGGATAATCCCAGCTAAACATGAAATTTTGGATGGACCATATATTTCTTGGTTTGTTTCAGAGTTTGTATCATTAAATAAAATTATATATTGCCTCCTTAGATATATGTGTCTTGTGTTATTTTGTTGCATTTTTCCATCCTTTGTGGTGATTTTGAGCAATACAGGATTCGTTTTTAAGTTTCATCTGTTAGAGCATTCTTCTTTCCCTTTAAAACTTTGCATGAGTTATTTGGATGTTGAAATTTCCTTGTCTTTAGGTTGGAGGACGCTCTTCATGTAGCTCTGGCAAGGGCAGGAGCCATCAGGGCACAGTCAAGTATGGCTTCAGCCTAGTTAAAGGGAAAGCAAATCATCCCATGGAGGATTACCATGTCGCAAAGTTTGTTCACATCCAAGGGCATGAGCTTGGACTTTTTGCTATATATGATGGGCATTTGGGAGATAGTGTACCTGCCTATCTACAAAAGCATCTGTTTCCTAATATCTTAAAGGAGGTGAATATTTGGTCCAAAAATTTGCATTATGTTTATGTGTTTGAATTGCTAACTTAAGGTGCATTTGGATTCTTCAAGGGAAAAATATCTTTTGATTTTGCTTTATGTTGCATTTAAAATGTTTATTTCTTGTTGGTTGTAGAAATTGCAATTAAGTATGAATTGTTCCATCAAGATTACTCATTTAACGTGCTTTTGGTAATGTAATTGGTAATACTCTCTTGGAAAAAGAAGAAATGTATTGGATACCTTTAAAAAGATTGGTATGGTACCGATATTATGGTATGATATGGATTTAGTTTTTTGGTGACATCTTAATGCCCTTTTACATAATTGGTTTGGAAAGGTTTACTGTATACACTTATTATGTTATGTTTTATCATCAATTCCAGGATGAGTTTTGGACTGATCCCAACAGGTCCATTTCCAAAGCCTACGAGAGAACAGACCAGGCAATTCTATCACACAATCCTGACTTGGGGCGAGGTGGATCCACTGCAGTCACCGCAATTCTGATCAATGGTCAGAAGTTATGGATAGCCAATGTTGGAGATTCACGAGCAGTTCTTTCAAGGAGGGGTGTGGCAATACAGATGACAATTGATCATGAGCCCAACACTGAGCGTGGCAGCATTGAGGACAGAGGTGGATTTGTGTCAAACATGCCAGGTTCTTTTACATATCCTCAGGCCCTTATATGTGGGTGGGTGTGGTTGTGGGTACATGCATGTGTGTGTCTGTGAACACACCCATTTAACTTTCAAACTAGAAGCCTTTCTTGATTGAGTTTTTGGTGAAAACTAATGTGAGTCTTGTATTTCCAAATATGTTCTGGCCTGCATCTGGTTATAGGCCTTGCATTGGAGGTTTTTGGTCTGGCTAATTGTATATTACTTTGCATATCAAAAGAATTTAGAAAGGATCACCTTTCCTGCTTTGTGAGCAATACTGTGTTTAGATGAATATTTGCTGATTGTGATTAACCTCAAAATGGGATGTGTAAAGTAGTTGTCAATGTGCTTTACATTGATAGGGTTTTTATCTAGTAAATGAGTATATTGATCAGAACTGTGCAGAGAGGAAGGATGAAATTGATTGGAAAGGATCACTCTAAGAAGTGATGGTCGATGAAAACCACATACTGGAATAAAATTAGGATGGACTTATAGATCCCTGTCGAGTAAGATACTTGTGGTATCTATGTGAAATTTGTGAAGTTGCATCTGGAATAGCCCTAAAAAAATGAACTTGAAAATGTGGAATTACATTTGAGACTTTGAAAGAAAATGGGGATGATTGCCTATCTTGTTCAAGTGACAACGTCTGTAATGGTCAAAATGTTGACCTTCCTTCAAATTGGATTCGACCTAGCAGGTGTCCTATGTTTTGTCTTTTGAATCTATGGATCACATGTTGCTTCACTTTCCTTTATTTTTTTCGGATCATGCTGTACTTAACTGTGTATTCTTTTGGTGCCCATGAAGTTGGAGAGGTTTAATTTTTATGCCATACAAAGGATTGTAGTTGAGGAAGAGATCAAGTTGAGAAAGAATAACAGGGAACTGCACAGATTAGCTTCTTCCTGTGGTGTATGCACTACTTTAAGAAATTATATAATGCGATGATACTTAACATAATCAGAGAAAAACTTATTGCATGAGCATTTATTGGAGGACCTCTCCCTTTCCTGCTGATAGGATTAGAGTACCACCAATCCTTATTAAGCTATGGTACTTCTGGGACCTTCAATGATAATTATTGCTTTGTACTTCCATGGATACAGGACATGAGAACACAATATGAATGAGCTGACAAACAATTCCTCTTAAAACTATGAATGACATAGCGAGGACATGACTCGCTCTCTCTCTCCGTATACATGCACACTCGCTTACTCTGATTATCAAAGCAATTGCCTATCCTCTTAATTAGAAAAATTTCCGTTTGAAATGAAATCATACCCAAAGTTTTTAGTTTGTGCCTCTGCATGACTATTGACTCAATTTCCCTAGATGATACACCTATGTCTCCACACAAATGTTATGCTGATATATGGAATGTTGGCACAACACCACTTATAATATGTTGTTGATTTTATGGAAAGGCAACATACCATATTATGAATTTCATTGTGGATTAGAACTTGGCCTCTTGTGACAAATTACACCTTTGACTTTTTAATTTTTCCATTTTAAACCCAAGACTTTATAAGCCATGACAATCTAACCATCTGCCCATATCTGTTGAAAAGAAGTAACTGAGCAACCTATCTAATAAGAGGACAATTTTCATTTAACACCACCATTTTGTCTTGTGTGGTTTATCTTCTTATCCACATTAAAAGAAACTCTAAGAGAGGACAAACACAGTAGAGAGAGAGAGGGCAAAACAGGCCTGTTTGGGTGTAATAGATGCCAATTAAAATTGAGAAACTTTGAGGACAAAAACAGAAGAGGGGAGAGAGAGAGAGAGAGAGAGCATAGGATAGAGGGTAAAACAGGGCTGTTTGGATGTAATGGATGCCAATGAAAATTTTCCTTCTGCCAGATAGGTCGGTCCATTTGTGGTTTTTAACAGATATAGACAGAGTAGTTAGATTATCATGACTTATTAAGTATTTAAAATGACAATTAAACAGTTTGGATATAGTTTGTCACAAGAGATAAATCTAAGATTTTTTTTTTTTTTTTTTTTTTTTTTTTTTTCTTTCTGGACTTTACCCTAGCTTTTATGTTGAACCTTTGGTTCTTATCCTTGAAAACCTTCCAATTACATTGTTCCCCTTAATTGACTGGATAATCACTGGAGAATTGAGTTTGAAACTTAAAGGTAACATACTCCATCTATTAAATGAGTGTATTTTTTTTTGATAAGTAATGAAAATTTTATTAAAAGTCATAAAGAGTCACCCAAGTATACAGGATGTATACAGCTGGGGACTAAATGAGTGTATTAATATTCAGCTGGGTGCCTTTTCTTCATGCATGTGCTGTACGATTAAATGCTCCAATGAAAATCTCATGGATCTTTAATGAAAATTGATTTAGGACGGAAGTTTTGATGAAGAATAAGGTTGTCTAATTCACAGCCTATATGTTTTGTACAGAGAACATATTAAGGGTGCGTGGAAAGGAAGTTTTGGGTTTCTAGGTGGAGTAAGTCTCAATTGGTAATCGGTTCATAAATAAGTTGACATGATATTTCTATTTTTGGTGAGTGAGTTTTTGGCCTCATGGGGAGGGGGAAACCTCATGGGGAGGGGGAAAGGAGATTCAAACTAGTGATCTCTGCTTTATAAGGCATGGTCCTAAGCCAGTTGTGTGGTCCCTTGGGGTTAATAAGTTGACGTGATAACAAAAACATCCGGCTAATGAACTATATCTCAAATGGCACTTCCTCTCCTTGTAAGTGCAAGGTGGAGGGTGAGATCATGAGTCCCTACGTATGTAATTTTCCAATAAAAGAAAAATATCATTTGATTGAGGTGGAGGTTTAATAGCAATGGGAAGTTCGTTTGCGCTTTATATTGAGGCATTGCAAGGGTCAAATGTGGTGATTTTTCCTTGGAAGAGTGTTTGGTGTAGTAAGTGACATTCTTTGTGTGGATAGTAGCATTACAGAAAATTTTAACCGGTGATAACCTTCTTAGGAGAGGCATAATATTGGTAGACTAGTGTTGCATATTAAATGCAGTGATGAAGCTAGGGATCACTTGGTAATGCATTTTGATGTTGCCCAATAGTTGTGGTTGTTTGTATTTTCTTATGTTTTGGGTGTGTTTGGTGATGCCAAAGCGAGTTGTGGATGTACTCTTTGGATGGAAGAAATGATTTGGTAAAATGGCAGCTCCTTTGTTTGGAATATGGTTCCCTTATGTCAAACGTGGGTAATGCGTGGGAAGAGGAACAATCACACATTTAATGGTGTGGAGGTATCAGTTATTGAGTTGAAATCCTCATATGTAAGAACTCTGTATGAGTGGTCTCACACTCTTGGATGTAATATGCATTCAATTGAGTTTATAGACTCTTGTTTTCTTAGAATAATTCTTTCACATTGCCATTTTTTAGGAGAGCTTTGCATGTACATCCTTAGTACATAAAGTCTCTCCTCCATTTCATTTAAAGCTATTATTTATTTGAAGAAAAAAACACCTGATTTACAATTTTAGAGCTAAGAAAGACCCTAACTAAGGAAATGTGAAAAACTCAAAGAAATAGGAATGCATAAGAGATCAGAATGACTTACTGAAGAGAGAAAGAGATCAGAATGATTGGGTATCTTCTACAAAGTCAAAAAGATTGCAAATTAGACAGTTAACTTCCCTGATAAGCTAAACTTTTCAAATTGAAAACTTTCAATGCCCTGCTAAGAGCCTTGTATCTCAACTGACACCTCTTGATGTTTCCAAAGGAGACGTTCAAGGTTCAGATTTCCTCTCCCCCTAGAACCTTAATTGCTGACACAAACCTAATAATGTATCCATGTCATGATATAACATAAATATAGCAACTCCATTAATTCTAGACTGGGGGAGACTGTTATTTATGTGTCTTTGTGAATCCACTATATGTAACATTTTTATTTATCTCTGTTTTAGCAATGTTTGCATGCAGAAGAATTGTAGATAGTAAAGGATGTTGAAGAAAATAACTGTCAAAGTTACTTATTAAAAAAATCAATTTTTTTTTTTGTAAGTACTTATTAAAAAATATCTGTCTGACTTGCATGCTTTAAATATAAAAGAAGTTTAATACTTTTTGCAGTCTCCAAGCAGATTTGGGATATTGGTGGACATTAGTATTGTGTTTTTTTTTTTTTTTTTTTTTTTTTTTTTTTTTTTTTATAAATCTATAGGAGTATTGTGTATTTAAGGTCTGACTTGCCAACTTTTACTTTTTTCGGTTTGTGTTCTGCTCATTTTTCCTGAAATTGTTTTATTGGTACGCACACACACACACCCAGTGGGTATTGAACCCACAACTCACCCTCCACCTTCCTCTTACAAGGGGATGAGGTGACATTTGAACTAAAGCACATTGGCTTATAAATTTTCCTCTATCTAGCCCATTATTAAACTTCTGTGGATTTTTGCACCGAAGATGCCATTAACTTCAATGATGTTTATCTTGAATAGAAGTAAATGAATAGACCTTGAATAGAAGTAAAAGATACAAAGCTATTTTGCTCCTAGGTATGAGTATAAACTACTTAGCCCGTCAGGGGTGAATGCACTTGATTACTCAGCAACTAGTTATGGGGGTTAGTTGGCTGTAGGATTTATTGACTAGAGGCATGTCCAAAGGACTTGTGTGTGTGTGTTTTGGTAGGCCTAAGGGAGAGATTTCAATTTGTTTTCTTCCTCATTTCTTTTCTTTTCCCTTATGTGTGTGTGAGAAAATTTTGGTAGGCCTAAGAGGGAAATTTTGAATTTTGGACAACCAGGGCTTTTGTTGATGCTGAGTGTGTTCAGTGTAGAGTCTAGAATGGGGAGATCTGAATTATATGATCTACTGAAGGCTGCAATCTGGGCCCATTTTTGGTGCAATGGTAAAGTCTTGTACTGAAAAGAACAAGTGCATGAGTGGAAGTCTTGAGAGTGTTCGCTTCATGCAAAAATACTATAGGACCTTATCCAAGCCATCTCTCTAGGACTATTCTTAGTTGAGACCAGCACTGAGTATTTACATATTTACTAAAGGCTCTGCTCACTAAATCATGATGGCAGAAAATGGTTATGTTTGATTGCATTAGGTCTCTTCCTCTTGTACGTATTTTTATTGAAATTTTATATTACATTAGCAAGCCTGCCACTGGTGTTTGTTCTTTTAGTGGGGACTGCTACTCTTCTTTATTACTCATTTTCCCTTTTAACTTTTCCATACTTCTTAATCAGTCACCCTGTTATACTCTTATGAATTGTGAGTTCAATCTGAATGTGAAACCATATGTGTCTTGGAAGTTTCTAGTCATAATAACAAATGCACGTTGCACACCATATTAGGAGATGTTGCTAGAGTTAATGGTCAACTAGCAGTTTCTAGAGCTTTTGGAGACAAGAACCTCAAGACACATTTGCGATCGGATCCTGATGTACAAAATGCTGATGTTGATTCAGATACTGAGTTTCTCGTACTTGCAAGTGATGGTCTATGGAAGGTGATAAATCTCTCTCTCTCTCTCTCTCTCTCTTGCTGACATTATATTGTGTTTATCTATATGGTTTCTTTTCAATTAATCCAGGTCATGGCTAATCAAGAAGTGGTTGATATTGCAAGAAAGACAAAAGACCCACAGAAAGCAGCCAAGCAACTTGCTGCCGAAGCATTGAATAGGGACAGTAAGGATGACATCTCCATCATTGTAGTCCGTTTCAAGGGGTAAACCAGAATTATAAATTCTCCCTACGTTCCAGAATTTGAATATCAAGGGTTTCTAGGCATGGATGCAATTCTATAGGTTAAAACCAGTTGGAAATCTCATGAAGTCCTGCATAAATTTGGAATTTGTTTCAAAAAAGTTATTTATGCCCCCCTTCCCTACCTTTGTAAAATTAAAATTTCTTGCATTTAGGTTGTGTGATTTGATATTTCTTACATTTCTTTGATGTGTAGATTTCATACCATTATTTTTCTCTGTAATTTGCGTTGTGACTTCAAAGCGGTGTGAAGACGTTCATTAATTTATTATATAGAACAATGCATGGGATGTATGCAATTGTTACAATTGATAAGCAATGTATCATAGCCTTGAAATGCTGCTACAAGGATTGACTCCATTTTAAGGATTGGTGAGTTAATGTTTAATTTGATGGCAAACTATACATGGAATTGTAATTTTAATATGTTTTGAATAAACTCTTTATGTGCTTAAAGACTGTTTAAGATTAGGGATACACCTTATAGAGTTGTTAAGCTCGAACCCTAAAATCTAGTGGCTGTCATTATGTGCTTAAGATACGCTTACAATACATAGTTATTTCCCAATGGTTTTACCAGATATCAATTTTTAAATTCTGAATCTTACCATCAAATATCCAGTGATGCAGAGCTGATAATGGACTTGTGCATATTAAGCAATGGTGGATGGCAGTTATATTTGTTGAATGTTAAAGAATCAATGGTGTTGTGGTGCGTAGCTGCAAATGCTGTATCATAAAGATATGTGGAGATGTTAGCCAGTTCAAGTTGGTAAATTTTATGACAATGTGTCAAGACTATATTCGAATTTTACCTTTGGAGTGTATCTTTGCTTGAATAACCCATTCATTTAGATGTAAATTTTTGGCGAAACTACGATATTGGTCCCTCAAGTTTACCATGTGTACGCAATCGGTCTCCCAAGTTTGAAACGTGCGCAATTGGTCGCTCAAGTTTTCAAAATAAGCAATATAAGTCATTTTACTAATTGCCATTAGTGCATGGTGTTACTTATGTGGCTAACAGAAAATGACTTGACATTTTATTTTAATGATGTGGCATATTTTAATTAAAAAATTACAAATTAAAATTACAGAAACAAGTCCCAGCATTTTTTTTTGCGTAAACTAGGATTTTATTAAATGTAAACAGAAACACACTTTAAAAAGTCTTACAACACCACATACTTCATAGCCCAACTAGGCTAATAAAGACACACACTAACAAGACATATATTAACACAACAACTACACAAAACTACAACAAAATATAGAAACAGAGTAAACTAAAATAACTAAACATTTGCAGACACTCCACGGGATGAAACAAAACCCATGGAATCTCAGTAGAGGCATAGCAGCAAAAAAGCAGGGCATGTATCATATAGCACTTCATAGCATCTTTGCTTCTCTTTTGTTGTTTCTTTCTTTTATTTTCTCTAAATGTTTGATTTGGTTTGTGTTTTGTGGGTGAGGGTTAAACTCAAATGTGTTTTGTTTTCTGGGTTTGAGATTCTATTTTTATGAATTTTGTTTTGTTAGTGGGGTTAAATTCAACTAGGTTTTATTTTATTTGAAACAAGAAAACCACCAAAACAGCAAAACAGTAAACACCAAAAAAAAAAAAAAATGAAGAAGAAGACCTTAGACCACCAGTGTATGGGCTTGTGCAAGAGAGATAGGAAATAAAAAGAAAAAGAAGAAAGAAGAAGACAATCAATGGGTTTCGTGCAAGAGCCAGAAGAAAAAAAAAAAGTCATTTAGAAGAGAAGAAGAAGTTGTATTTGTTCACATCAGTGGGTCCCATGAATTTTGATATATTTACATCTAGTAGAAAAAAAAAAGAGTTTTTTTTTTTTTTTTTTTTTTTTTTTTTTTTTTTTTTTTAATTTGGTACCGTTGTAAAAAAAGTTTCTCATGTGTACTTTTAATTTGTAATTTTTTAATTAAAATATGCCACATCATTAAAATAAAATATCAAGTCATTGTCCGTTAGTCACATAAGTAACATCGTTAATGACAGTTAGTAAAATGACTTATATTGCTCATTTTACAAACTTGAGGGACTAATTGCGCGTGCTTCAAACTTGAAGGACCAATTGCGCACATAGAGTAAAATTGAGGGACCAATATTGTAGTTTCGCCTAAATTTTTTTTAATTTTTATTTTTAAAAAGGTTTGTCTTGTTCTGAAGCGCTTCAGTATTGAACATATAGTGGAGTATAAAAAATGGGATGGATGATTTGTATTCTATTGAAAGTAGAACACAAAAAATGGGTTGGAGGATTTGTATTCTATTGAAAGCAGAACACAAAAAATGGTATGGAGGATTTGTATTCTATTGCAAGGGTATGTTTTATTCTCCGGCACTCAAATCTTACTAAAACCTATAACAGTTTTATGTTAGGAAGAATGGATATTTTGGATATGGATATGGAATACATATATTAGGATTAAAGTTTAAATACTTATATAAAATATTTAGCATAAAAAATGGAAATGAAAAAATATAACTAAACGACATTTACAAAAAAAATATCATCCTATCTTTAATTAAAATATATTTTAACTACTTTATATATTATTTTAATTAAAATTGTTAAATTTTGTACATGTATTTTATTTATTTTTATATTAATAAATTATTAAAATAATTATTACGTCATCCGGTCCAACCTCGATCGAATCTCGGCCAGACCTCAAAAACCTTGAACTTTTCTTTTTTACAATTCGTTAAACGGTCCGGGTCTAAAAACCATGTATTAGAAATATGAATAAAAATAAAGTATAAAAGAATGCAAATATACGTATCAATGAAAAATTCCTTTAATCTATTCTATTTAACAGCATATTTTATATTATTTTAGTATTTTTTATAACATATTGTAAAAAACCAACAGTTTTAGAATATCAGTTATATAATTTAATGGACAAAGTTTAGCTACAAAATTAGTTGTAGCCTAAGGTTACAACCTTATTCAATAAAATAAATATTACTACATATTTTGAAAATCTAACCATTGAATTACATGTTCTTTATACTCTTAATACATATGTCAAATTTTGTATCAATCGAATATTATTTACTATATGATCCATAAGCTTATATGTTATGCATAATTTTAAACTACAAAAACTTGCAATTTAAACAATTTATTAATGATATAACTATTGATCTTTAATTTTTTATAATTTTTGCAAGCATGAAGGATATAAGAAGAAGATGTAATCTAATGATGGATTTGTCAAAATTCACCTCCAATAAAAAGATATTTAGTAAGGTTAGGCTTAGGTTACAACTAATTTTGTAACTAAATTTTGTCCTAATTTAATATATTAAGTATGTTTTTCCTCAATTTTTGTCATGCTTTCAAGCAAACTAATAAGAAGAGTCCATCCCGCTTAACCAAAGTCTTTCATGTTGATGAAGTACACCGAGCACTCAAGCAAATGCATCCTAAAAAATCTCATGGCCTTGACGGTATGCCCCCTCTCTTTTACCAACATTTTTGGATTTTATTTGGTGAATGTGTCACTAAGACAGTACTGGACCATCTGAACTTGGGCATTACCCCCCCCCCCCCCCCCCCCCCCCAAACTTCAATGAAACTCACATTGTCCTCATCCCAAAAATGAAGAACCTCACCAAGATTACACAGTACAAACCCATTAGTCTAAGCAATGTTATCTCTAGGCTTGCATCCAAGGTCTTGGCGAACAGATTGAAGCGCTTCATTCCAAGCATTATTAGTGAGAATTAGAGTGCTTTCATCTCGGACCGTCTCATTACAGATAATGTTCTGGTCGCTTTCAAATCCATGCATTGCCTAAACCAAAAGAAGAAAAGAAAGATTGAGGAGATGGCTTTGAAGCTTGACATGAGCAAAGCTTTTGACCAGGTTGAGGGGGGTTATTTACAAGACATTATGAAAAAGATGGGCTTCAACGATAGATGGGTAACTCTTATGATGCAAGTTGTCATTTCTGTTACCTATTCCATTAAACTTAACGGGAAGCCCCGAGGCCACATCACCCCCACAAGGGTCCTCCAGCAAGGTGATCCCATATCCGCCTTCCTTTTTTTGTTTTGTGCAGAGGGACTATCAACTCTTCTACACCCCACATCATCTGGACTACTTCGGGGAATGGCCACTTGCCCACAAGGACCTCGGATCTCACACCTTTTCTTCGCCGATGACAGTATCATTTTCTGCCAAGCAACTAGAGAGGAATGCAGCCAACTAGCACAAATTTTGGAAACTTATGAGCAAGCCTCCAACCAGCAGCTCAACAGGGAAAAAACATCTCTTTTCTTCAGCCATAACACACCACAAGACCTCTAGGATGCCGTTACACACTATTTTGGAGTGGAAGTGATACGACAACACGAAACATACCTTGGCTTGCCTTCCCTTGTGGGTCGATCCAAACAGAACACTTTTCGAGCTTTGAAAGAACGGCTCAGCAACAAACTTTCCAGCTGGAAAGAAAAGCTACTCTCCCAAGCCGGAAAAGAGGTGCTCATCAAATTGGTTGCCCAAGCCATTCTCACATACACTATGAGTGTGTTTAAAATCCCGGATGGCCTTTGTGATAAAATGACTAACATGGTTTGAAGCTTTTGGAAGGGACAAACCAACGGGAAAAACAAAATCGCCTAGCTAAGCTGGGACAAGGTTTGCATGCCGAAGAGAGACGAGGGGGCTGGGCTTCCGTGACTTGAAATCCTTCAACTTGGCTCTCTTAGTGAAGCAGGGGTGGCGGCTACAATGTAACACGCGCTCTCTAGTACATTGGGTCCGTTACTTCCCTCACAGTGACTTTCTTCATGTTGGTTTGGGAGCAAAATCGTCCTTCGTATGGCGGAGCCACATGGCCGCACAAAGAATTGTTCATGTTGGCTACTGTTGGTAGATTGGTGATGGGGCCATGGCGAGCATTTGGCATGACAAGTGGCTGCCTAAGCCAACCACTTTTCAGGTCACATCCCCACAAAATACATTTCCTAAAGATGTCACAGTTAACACACTCATTGACGTCGAAACTGGGGAATGGAAGGCAGAGTTGATCCGTCGTGTTTTCCTCCAAGATGACACTGACACCATCCTCAGTATCCCACTGAGTAAGCACTGACCCATGGATCGCTTGGTCTGGGCTTACACTCCTAAGGGTACTTTCTCTGTCAATAGTGCTTACAAAGTAGCATTGTCCCTCACTTTGGCTACAAACTCAGAAAGCAGTTCCCACGGGCAAGACAAGAGCTCATTTTGGCATACTATATGGGGCCTCAATATCCCAAATAAGATCAAAACTTTCACATGGAAAGCATGCCGAGACACCTTACCCACGAAGACCAACCTTTGCCGACGATAGGTTGAGGATGCAAACTGTGATGCTTGTAATTTGGCCGCGGAGAGTAGTAGCCCCCTTTTTTGGGACTGCACTAGAGCACGAGAAATTTGGACACTCTCAGGCATCTCTTTTGATGACAAAGGCATCCACTACAGGGACTTCATGGACCTACTTTGGCACCTAATCTATTTCCAACACGTGGGGATAGAGCTACTTGAAACAAGACTCGACTTGGCAGCCCAAGACAACCCAGCTGCGAGATTCTACACAAAGCCTGCATGATTCTTGAAGAATTCCAGCTAGCCCATCTTCGGCAACCCCGGTTTAGACAAGCCCAAGACATGCGATAGGTCCCTCCAACGCCACCCTTCTACAAGACTAACTTTGATGCTGTTATTTTCGACAAGTCGGTAGGCCTCGGTGTGGTGATTCGAAACCATGAGGGGGCGGTGATTGCAGCTCTGAGTAAGCATCTCTAGCTACCTCTAGGTCCCTTGGAAGCCAAAGCTATGGCTATGGACGAAGCGGTATCTTTTGCTTGGGACATCGGCGTGAGGGATGTAGTTTTTGAAACAAATTCTAGCATGGTCACTGAGGCACTTAACGGCGCCACCACCCCACCGGTTACTATAGCCAACCTCATTGCTGATACTCAACATCAACTCTAGGACTTCAGAACGACTCATCTACAACATGTCAAGTGACCAGGGAATAAACTAGCTCATTTTTTGACAAAACATGCTAAAGGAATTGCAAATTTTGTAACTTGGACAAAGAAAAATCCACCCATTATTGAATCAGCTTTGATTCAAGATGCTTTGCATTTCTCTTCTTCATGAAATAAAATTACCGTACTTTTCATCCCCCCAAAAAAAAAGTCCATATTATTTACTTTCTCATATTATTATAATGAATATAAATTAAAGTAAATTGATTTTTTTAATTTAAAATTTAATGTGTATATATATACACACATTTTATTTTTTTGTATATGTTTGATGCTATGATATAATAAATCAAATTCTAAATATATCTTTATTGATCAAGGGAATATTTTGAGTCAATTGGATATTATTTATGCTCTTAATATACATGTCAAATTTTATATCAATCAGATATTATTTATTATATGATCTATAAGCTTATATTTTATGCATAATTTTAAACTACCAAAACTTGTAATTTAAACAATTTATTGATAACATAGCTATTAATTTTTAATTTTCTAGAAATTTTGCAAGTATGATGGATATAAGAAGAAAATATAATCCAATGATAGATTTTTTAAATTTATCTCTAATAAAAAGATATTGAGTAAGGTTGTAACCTTAGACTATAACAAATTTTGTAGCTAAACTTTGTCCTAATTTAATATATTAAGTATGTTTTTCCTCAATTTTTGTCATGCTTTCAAGCAAACTAATAAGAAGAGTCCATATTATTTACTTTCTCATATTATTATAATGAATATAAATTAAAGTAAATTGATTTTTTTAATTTAAAATTTAATGTGTATATATATACACACATTTTTTTTATTATATATGTTTGATGCTATGATCTAATAAATCAAATTCTAAATATATCTTTATTGATCAAGGGAAAATTTAAGAATATAATGATTTTTAAGTAAAAATATGAAAGTAATAAATTTTGACAGTAGTAAAACATGAATTTATAATTATATATTGATTTGATAATTTGTTGTCTATTATAATAATATTTTATTTTTGAGAAACAAACAAACACACACACCAGAGAGAAGGGATGGGGTTCTAACATAAAGATATGGAAAAAATTGGCCTTTGCCATTTTTAGAAAAACAATTCAGCATTTTGCCCTCTTTCCCAAACTAATTAGAGAAATACCACTCTTTTGAAACTCGATTTTCTTAAAATCGAGTTAAGCCCTATAGTGACGTTTTTAAGGAGCTTATAGTGACGTTTTAAGGACTTATAGTGACGTTTTGTAACTCGATCTCCATGAAGTCGAGTTATAGGTAAAAAAAAGAAAAAAAAATTGCATGTAAATCGAGTTATAAAATATCACTATAGGTCCTTAAAACGTCACTATAGGCTCCTTAAAATGCCACTATAGCACTATAGGGCTTTAGAATTGTTTTTTTATAACTCGATTTTGAGAAAATCGAGTTTCAAAAAAGGGGCATTTCCTTAATTAGTTTGAGAAATGGGGCAAAATGGTGGATTTTTTTTTTTTTGAAAGGGGCATTTGCCCATTTTCTCCTAAAGATATATCACAAATTTTACTCAAAAACCATTATAACTTTCAAGGGAGGGTAATTATCCCACATCGGTAAAGTCAATTATATTATTTTAACTTGGTATAGTAAAAAAAATATAATATTGAGTGCAATAGTTCAATATGAATGGATACATTTAACAAATCAACTCGGCTAATCAACGATTAGCTACTCTACTCAACCAACCCGAAATACTCAACTTGGAAAGGAAATGTTTACTCTGTGCTATATGACATGTACGCAGCTATGCCAAAACTTTTGGTTAATTAGGAGGCACGATTCCCACATATAGAGACAATAAAGGAAAAATGAGTAACACCTTGAACTGAGCATCGACATTTATAAGATTTTAGTGGCCATTAAACATGGCAATAGGATTTTAGGTAACAATTCTCCATGAGTAATTGTTGATGGCAACCTTAAAAGGGCAAAGGGATTCAAGTAACAAGGTAAGCATAAACACTTAAGAAAAAAAAAATACTCCTTCTTAGCAAGGTTTTCAGAATCGGACCATTCATTGAACTGTAAAAGGGAGAGGTTCAAGGTTTTTAAGGTCGAACTGAGGTCAAATCGGGATCGAACTGTGATGATGTCATAATTAATTTAATAATTAATTAAAGCCTAAATATAAATATTAAATTTATAAAACTAGCAAAATTGACAATATATCTATATATGTGAAGGAAATTTAATGATTTTCAAGCATATATTTAATAATTAAATAAGAAAGTTAATAAAATAAAATAATAACCATGAAAACATTAAAATTTATGATTAATTTTTGAAGTAAAGTTGAATATCTTTGAAGGATTTTAATTATATTTTTTTATTCCTTGTAAGAGATGAATAATTTAATTAAGTAGATAAAATTGTGTTAAGTTGTTTTTTTTTTTTTTTATTTAAAAATTGCTAAGGGGTTGGACCGCACGGTTCTCACCGGTTCGTGCGGTCCAACCCCGCTTTTAGGGGTTCACGGAATTAACAAAAAATCCGGTTCTTTAGGCTTAAAAAACCGATTTTCATCCTGGTTCTTGGTTTTCACAGTCCAACCTTCTGGTCCGGTCCGGTTCTGAAAACCTTGCTTCTTAGTTAAACATGGGCCTAATTAAAGTATTAGTGGTTGGCATCACACCAATGTCCTCATCTTTCCTTATTCTTGCAAGGATCCATCTTTGAGTTGATCGTGCAATTAAATAAATCATCAATTGGTGTCATTTGTGGGAACATGAAAAGTTTCCTTAAGGCAAAGACTGTAAGGTTCAAACTCGATCATTGGACACTCACCATAACACTAGTACAACCTAGCTAGAATGCTTACAATGAGTTAACACAAATCTAATGCTTGAACAACAAGAAAATTGACTCAAAATGTGCAATAACTAGTTCCTAACAATGATTGGTTTTAAAAGTAGTGGTTAGCATTGTGATCAAAACAAGTGGTATCAGAGAAAGGTTGTAGGTTCAAATCCTCAGGTGTCATTTTTTTTGGGGGGGGGGGATGATTAGATGAGGAACCAATAGAAGGGTGTGAGCTTATGCTTTTGAAGGAGTGACATTGTTGGGAATTTTAATTGGCTTTCTGTTTAGCCTCTTATTAACACATTGATGATAAGTAAGTGGTATGAGCTTATGCTTATAAAAACAATGGACTTCCCATCAAAGCATGATATGCTACAATGTAGTGGATGACAAGGAATCTCGTGGGCCTACTATGTGCTCAACTCTTGGTAAAAATTTGATATGGTTGATGGTGCATTCAATAGCTCCTCCATATCCAATAAGTTTTATAGGTGGCACATGGATATTCTGACAAAGGATGTTGGCGTCTTCCAAGGTACTCATTGGGATAAGATTGAGGGATGATTATATGTGTTAATTAGAGCTTGCCTAGTGTGAGCATCATTTAACATCACTACAAAATAAAGTGACATACAATGATTGGTGTGTTGGAATTCTATGCCCTTATTAGTGAAGGTTATGACATTGGTCATCTCCATGAAACCTTGACTCAAGTAGGCTTCGTTCGTAAATTAATGAGATTCCAATTCAATTGCAATATATATAATGATCATGGTTTCTAATGGTTTCTACTTCCTTAACTTTTAGTCATAGTCTAAGTTGATTAAATATAGACATTAACATAATACTCTTTTATAAAGCCATGATGGTTGCCTAAGTCATGCTCAAGGCATTGGACTGCTTATCATCTAAGTTGCTATTGCTCCTATGGTTGACAATAAAGGAAATGCCTTTTTGTTTGTAGTTTTGGGGTAGCATTGTTGGTGGTCAATATTCTCCCTTGTTGATTGTTTTTGGTGTGAGCGATTTGCTGCTTTTGTTTTAGTTTTTATGTGGAATGCCTAGTTTCCTTAATTTGTCTAACAACTTCAACGAGCTTAGATTAGGTTTATTGCACATTTTCCAACATCTTGTATAGCAAAGTAATATAAGGATCCACCATTCTTTGCTTGACCGAAAATTGTTTGTGTTGTGATGAAGCATTTGTGTGGCTTAGATTGGTTGTGCAACAACATATTCATGTTATATGCTCCTTCCTTTTGTAGGCTTCATGACTTTAGCAACATGTTTACTTTGATAGCGTTACTTGACTCGATGTGAGTAGCAAGCTCGAATCTCCATCTTGAACCTAGACACAAAGAAAACGGACCTAACAATCTAAGTGACTTCTCAACACATGTAGTATTAAAGGCTACTTGTGTCTTTGTGTACGTCTTTAAAATGGAGATTCGAGCCTGCTACTCAGGACAAAATTGGCTTCTACCATTTTTGGGCAAAATAAATAGCATTCTATCCCCTTTCCCAAACTAAATAGGGAAATGCCCCTTTTTTGAAAATCTACTTTCTCATAATCGAGTTAAGTCCTATAGTGACATTTTTAAGGACCTATAGTGGCGTTTTTTAACTCAAGCTCTATGAAATTGAATTATAGGTAAAAAAATTGCATGTAACTCAACTTCATGGAAATCGAGTTACAAAAATCCACTATAGGTCATTAAAACGTCACTATAGGCTCCTTAAAACGCCACTATAGGGCTCCAGAAGTTTTTTTTTTTTAACTCGATTTTGAGAAAGTCGAGTTTCAAAAGAAGGACATTTCCTTAATTAGTTTGGGAAAGGGGGTAGAATGCTATTTATTTTGCCCGAAAAGGGCAGAGGCCAATTTTGTCCCTGCTACTCACATCAACACATGTAGTCTTAAAGGCTACTTGCACGTCTTAAAAGTTGCATAAAAAAAAGGAACCACACACAAAAAAGTTAAAAACATCGATTATCATCTTCAATTCACATTAATAGGTCACAAAAATAAGTAAATTTGGAGTATGATATGAGGGAGAAAGATGGAATCTTGCCTGTGCTTCAAAGCAAGAAAAAAAATTATATTGACATTTGCCTTATTTACTCTCTTGGTAGCAAAGTTGGAGTCTCTTGGTTCTTTGGAGTGTTAGATTGCATGAAAATTCATCCTAGACAACCTTACTTTTATGAAATTTTGGACCAAACTAGACAAGTCTAAAAGTGATATTTGTTATGCTATGCTGTTTGATTTGTCATAAACTTAGTGTGCGTTTGGCATTAGAATTTTAGTCAGCTTATTTTACTTTTAGCTTATTTTTGCTCATCAAGTGGGTCCCATTGCACTATTAATGTGGGCCCATGAACTGTGTAAAAAAGCTAGCTTAATTTTCCTGCGTTCTGTTTGGTGAGAGTTTTGCCCAATAGAGTATCGTTTAACAATGGCAATATTTTTTATTTTTTCCCTTTCCCTTCAGCCCAGGCTGTGTGAATCTTTGTAGAGAAGATCAGTTCAGCTCTTCAATGCCCACAACCTGGACTTTCTCCTCTTTAATGCCACAAACTCCTTTCTCTTCAATGTTCTTCAATTTTTTATCTACCCACCAACAACCCAAATAAATGGTTCAAATTTGTCACTCTTTTCTTTCTTTTTTTGTACAAACCCCTAATGGTGAAATAGTGATTGGAAGAGGCTATGAAAGATCGAGAAAGAGATAGATGATGCCGTTTGTTAAAGATTGTGAATGTCAAATATTGTGATTTATTAGTTTATTAAAGATCAATTTGTTAAAGATTATGAATGTCAAATATTTGATTTATTAGTTTCTAAGAAAATAAGCAAAAATGCTTGGTATTTTCTCAAGGTTTTCTGCTAGCAAGGTTGGCCATCAAAGAACAGAAAGTGCACTTGTTTCTCTTCCTTTGTGTGTGTGATGGAAAAGCTGAGTTTGGATTTGTCACCTATGTTCAGATTTACTCCTACAGTCAAGGAGCTCATCGAACTCTTCTTGAAGCCGAAGATCACTAGGAAAAGCTGAAGTTGAGTTTTATAAATTGGAGCTCTGGGATTTACAATGTAATCTTCTTAATTTTATTATCACACACCCATTTGCATTTCTTGGAAATTTATTTGTTTGTTGTAAAAGATTCAAAAGTTTTTTTTTCCTTGTAGTAGTTTGTTAATTGTTGTTGGAATTATGTTGTAGATTGTTGCTTGTTTTGCATGCTTGTTATAGATCTTTTTTTCCTTGGACAAGTATATTAGATTTATTGATCAAAACAGGTGGTTACAGAGATCATGGTGGATACTTGATTCTATATTCCAGTTCTAACAGTGTGTGTGTGTATTTTCAAGTATGTTGTGTCAATTATGCAAGGTGTTTTTCATTTGTATATTGAAGAGGGTAAAAATATAGCCTGACGGACCTCCTTTAAATGGGCCTAACGAATCCATGTCCATGGGCCGATAGAGGGCAAGCCCAACTTGTGCAAAGGTCTATTATGGGTAGATCCAGCAAAAACCCTAGATGGGAAATACTTACGACACACACTTAATCACCACAGAATCCCAAGGTAAATGGAGTCCTAGCATGAAGAGGATTCCGGAAGATACATGCGTTGATGAAGATCTTCTCTACAAGGAAATGTCTTGTCCATCACATTTGGGACTATTCAAGAGGATTCCTATAAGGAAAAGAATTCTACACCAAGGAAGAGATGCCAACCTTCTACTACTATAAAAGTCCCAATATCCTCACAAATTGAGGTACACATAATTTACCCTTCTCTAGCACTCTAGAGTTGTGAGAATAGTTCTAACTTGACCTTCGGAGGGTATTCGGCCAGCACCACACCGGTGCTCTCTGTTAGGTCTTCTCTCTTTTATATGCAGATATCGTTACGAGCGTGCGAGGATCGTATAACTCACTGGTGATATTTACGGCATCATTAGTTGGCGTCGTCTGTGGGAAATAGTATCATAATTGTAGCTTGTAGGCCATACAAACGCTACCCGGACAAAGGGCTGCATGGTACTTACACGCTCGATGGCAACCACCAACAATGTTCAGGAAGACGAGCCACAACCTACTGCCCTGGAGAGACAGGTCCTAACCTTTACAGCGGCAGTGAAGCGCTTCACCAAACAAAACCAGACCCTAGAGGAACAGCTGCGACAGAAGAACGCGACGATGGGAAACCAAGAAGAAGATCAAGAAGGTGCCAGTGCTGATCGTAGGAACCAGGAGAGACCAGAGGGTAGTAACGCCCTAAGCAGACCGGAGTGACAAAACATAAGCCTCCTAACCCTTGTGGATACGGCTCCACCTATTGTTGTGGAGATGCAGGAAATGAAGGAGCAGATGGAAGTTATGATGAACGCCCTTAAGGGACAAGTATCCAGCGATCTTGACGACCTAGTTAACCGAACCGACTCACCGTTCACTGCCTCCGTCAATTGCTTCCCTCTGCCGCATAAATTCCGCATGCCACATATAGACAGTTACGATGGAGTCAAGGATCCTCTAGATTACCTGGAGACCTTCAAGACCTTGATGCACCTTTAAGGAGTTGCAGACGAAATCATGTGTAGGGCATTCCCTACAACGCTAAAGGGTGCTGCGAGAATTTGGTTTAGTCGATTAACGCCTAGCTCTATCAGTACTTTCAAGGAGCTGAGCGTCCAGTTCTCTTCGTACTTCATTGGGGGGCACATATACAAGAAGTCAACTGCATGTCTGATGAACACAAAGCAGCGGGAGGACGAGACGCTGAGGTCCTACATAACCCGTTTCAACAAGGAGGCCCTCTCAATTGACAAGGCGGATGACAAGATACTCGTGGCAGCATTCACTAATGGGTTACGAAAGGGTAAGTTCTTGTTTTCTCTGTAAAAGAACGATCCAAAGACCATGTTGGATGTGCTTTACAGGGCCACCAAGTATATGAACATAGAAGACGCACTGTTGGCCTGCGAGGATAAGCCTAGAAAAAGGGAAAAACAGGAGGACACACGGCAGGATAGGGGGTGCAAGGTGGCTAGGACCGGAGAACGACAGGATGATAGACGCTCCAAACCCCCCACGGGGAGGTTCACAAGCTTCACCCCATTAACTGCCCCAATAGATCAGGTCTTGATGCAGATTAAAGACGAAGGAGCCCTGACGTTCCCCGGCAAGTTGAAGGGAGATCCCAGCAAGAGGCCAAGGGACAAGTACTGCCGCTTCCATCGAGACCACGGGCACGAGACAGCTGACTACTGCGATCTAAAACAGCAGATAGAGGCCCTTATAAAACAGAGGAAGCTACAGAGGTTCGTTAGCAAGGAAAGAACGGATCCACCCCAAGAGCAGGCCCTGCGACGGAAGAATGAGCGCTCAAGGCCACCCATTGGAGACATAAGGATGATCGTAGGGGGCACGGCAACTTCTGGGTCGTCCAAAAAAGCTCGGAAGACCTACCTGAGAACGGTCCAGAATGTCCAGCTTATGGGCACTGTACCCAAGATGGCATGGATCAACAACCCCGTCATCAGATTTTCAGAAGAAGATGCTCGAAGGCTGCACCACCCGCATGACGACGCTCTTGTTGTCAGCCTAAGGGTAGGAGACTATAACATGCACCGGGTTCTGGTCGACAACGGCAGTTCGGCAGACATCCTGTATTACCCGGCTTTTCAGTAGATGAGGATTGATAGAGAACAGTTGGTCCCGGTTAATACCCCTATAGTTGGTTTCGGAGAGATGAGAGTGTTCCCCATTGGTACCGTTACGTTATCAGTAACGGTGGGTGATTACCCCCAGCAGATCACTAAGGAAGTAACATTCCTGGTGGTCGACTATTCGTCTGCTTACAATGCCATTCTCGGACGACCCACCCTTAACTCATAGAAGGGTGTAACTTTAACCTACCATTTAATGATTAAATTCCCAACAGATTATGGAGTAGGAGAACTGCACGAAAATTAGGTGGTAGCGCGAGAATGCTATATTGCTATGCTAGAGATGGACGATCATCAGCAAACAATGTGCATAGGAGAACAATGGACAGTGGCGGAGCCAGTTGAAGAATTAGAAGAAGTAATCCTTGATGACTCAAGGCCAGAATGGACGACAAGAGTGGGTACACTGGCAAGCTGGCCGGTACGCCAAAAGCTTACGGCATTCCTAAGAGACAATCAAGACATATTCGCCTGGAGTCACGAGGACATGCTAGGAATCGACCTCTCAATCATGGTTCACAAGCTGAATGTATCACTCTCATTTTCCCCAATCCGGCAGAAAAAACGAGTATTCGCTCAGGAGCTGGACAAAGCCATTGCCGAGGAAGTACGAAAGTTGCTTGAGGCAGATTTCATCCGAGAAGTGTACTACCCCGACTGGTTAGCAAACATCGTCATGGTTAAAAAGGTCAATGGAAAATGGAGAATGTGTGTAGACTTCACGGACCTCAATAAGGCCTGCCCCAAAGATAGCTATCTACTCCCTCAGATAGATACTTTGGTAGACTCAACCGCAAGACACCAACTTTTGAGTTTCATGGACGCTTTCTCGGGCTATAACCAGATTAAGATGGAAGAAGCCGATCAAGAGAAGACTTCTTTTGTCACCAACTAGGGACTGTTCTGCTACAAGGTGATGCCATTTAGACTCAAAAATGTTGGAGCAACATACCAAAGATTAATGAACAAGATCTTCGCGCACCAGATCGGGAGGAATGTACAAGTTTATGTTGATGACATGCTGGTGAAGAGCCTACATGAAGATGATCACCTAGGCAACCTCTGTGAGACCTTTGACACCCTCCACTCATATAACATGAAGCTGAACCCAAGCAAATGCACGTTCGGAGTGATGGCGGGGAAATTCTTGGGCTTCATGGTATCCCAAAGAGATATAGAGGTTAACCTGGAGAAGATACGGGCCATAATAGACTTAGAACCGCCGAGGACGGTTAAGGAGGTGCAAATTTTGAATGGCAAAATCGTGGCCCTAAACAAGTTTGTCTCGAAAGCGATGGACAAATGTCTACCTTTCTTCCGCACCTTGAGAAAATCGTTTGAGTGGATGGATGAATGCCAGATGGTGTTTGACAACTTAAAGCATATCTTTCATCTCCCCCGTTGCTCAGCCCCTCCAAGCCAGGAGAAGAGCTTTACCTATATTTTGCTATTTCACAAGCCACTGTTAGCGCAGCTTTGGTAAGAAAGGAAGACGAATCTCAGAGACCAGTCTACTTTACAAGCCGAGTGCTCCGAGGAGTAGAAAAAAGGTACCCTCAGATGGAGAAGTTAGCCTTCGCATTGATAACCATAGCACAAAAACTCAAACCATACTTCCAAGCACATACCATCGTTGTCTTGACGGACAAGCCCTTGAGAAGAGCCATGAGTAGCCCCGAGGCTGCAGGACGAATGGCTTTGTGGGCAATGGAGCTTAGCGAGTTTGACATATAGTACCATTCGCGAACGACTATAAAAGGGCAAGTAGTGGCTGAATTCATCACCAAATTCACCCTTGGAGATGGCCAGGGGGCAGAGGAGACAAGACAATGGAATATTTACACGGACGGATCTTCAAATAGACGAGCAAAAGGGGCCAGCGTGGTGATCCAAACCCCGAAGGGGGATAAGATCGAGTGTATGATCCGACTGGATTTCCCCACAACCAATAACGAGGCAGAATATGAAGCCTTGGTGGCAGGACTAGACCTCGCAAAGGCTACAGGTGCTGAAAACATGGTCGTGTATTGCGACTCACAGGTAGTAACAAGTTAGATTAATGGCGGCTACGAGTGTAAGAATGAAAGGATGAAAAGGTATCTAGAAGAAGTGAAGAATCGAATCGGCAGCCTCGAAGTCAGATTCGTTCAAATCCTGAGGGGGGAAAACGAATGTGCAGACCGATTAGCAAAAGTAGCCTCGACAGAATTTATGCTTGTCCCCAAACAGGTATTGTCATTTGTCCAAGTCTCCTTGCTTATTGATAACGGAACAAATATGCAGGAAGTAAATTCTGAAAGCAATTGGACTATGCCATTGATATCATACCTGAAGACTGGCGTTTTACCAGACGGGAATGACGCCGCTAGAAAGTTAAAAGTCCAAGCATCACGATTTATACTGATAAAAGATGTTTTATACAAAAGAGGGTTCTCTCAACTGTACCTGAGGTGTCTATGCCACGAGGAAGCAGATTACGTAATGAGAGAAGTCCACGAGGGTATCTCCGGAAACCACTCGGGGGCACGGTCATTAGTTCACAAGTTGATCTGAGCAGGATACTATTGGCCTACAATGCTGAAGGACACATAGGCTTATGTCAAGGCCTGCGACAAGTGTCAAAGGTTCAGTAATCTCATCAGACAACCATCCGAAGAACTGACCCCCATGACGGCCCCTTGGCCCTTTGCTCAATGGGGATTAGATATCATGGGCTCCTTCCCAACAGCAGTTAGGCAGCTAAAGTTTCTGGTGGTTGGTATCGACTACTTCACTAAGTGGGTGGAAGTAGAAGCCCTAGCTACTATCACGGAAAAGAACATTAGAAGTTTTGTTTGGAGGAATATCATTTGCAGGTACAGGATACCCAGAGTGCTTGTCTCCGACAACGGAAAGCAATTCGACAACAGCGCATTTAGGGACTTCTATTCAGAGCTAGGTATCAAGAACCACTACTCGTCGCCCGCACACCCACAGGCCAATGGACAAGTTGAAGTCACGAATCGATCCTTACTCAAAATCATCAAGACCCGGCTTGAGGGGGCAAAAGGTATTTGGCCAGACGAGCAACCAAGCGTTCTATAGGCATACCGAACTACATCAAGAACACCCACTAGAGAAATGCTGTTCAAACTAGCATACGAAAGTGAAGCTGTCATCCCAGTAGAAGTAAGGCTCACAAGCTATTGAGTGGAGAACTACGACGAGGATAAGAACAAGGAGCCCATGCACTTTCAGCTCGACCTAATAGACGAAGTACGAGTGACAGCGGAGCAAAGGATGGCGCGGTATCAGAATCTCATGGCGAAATACTACAACTCCAATGTCAGGCATCGAGATTTTCAGGTTGGAGATCTTGTACTACGGAAGGTAATAGGCGCTACAAGAGATCCTTCACAAGGAAAGCTCGGCCCCAACTAGGAAGGACCCTACAGGATCGCATCATGGCAGAGGAAGGGCACCTACCATCTCGAGACGCTAGACAGGCGAAGGCTTCAGCACCCATGGAACACGAAGCACCTATGGAAATACTACCAGTAGAGATGAAGAACAACGACGCTTTTTTTTCTAGCTTTTACTACAATTACCAGTTTTACTTAGACAATTTTTGCTACAATACTTTAAGTTTCTTTTTAAGCCCAAGGGGGCAGGTATTTTTCTACAAATATTTTTTTAAAAAAAAGAAGAAGAATATTCAGACACATCTATGTCTTTTCTGCCTGAATTCTCATAAAGTCCATAGAGTGGACGGATCATCCCAGGAGGATGAAAATTCCAAGTCTGCAAAAGTGGACGGGTAAAAAAAACTAAGTCCAGAGACTGGACGGATCATCCCAGAAGGATGGATATTCTAAGTCCACAAAAGTGGACGGGTAAAAAACTAAGTCCAGAAACTGGACGAATCATCCCAGGAGGATGAAAATTCCAAGTCCACAAAAGTGGACAGATAAAGACAAGGTCTAGAGATTGGATGGATCATCCCAGAAGGATGGATATTCAAAGTCCACAAAAGTGGACTGATATAAATAAAGTCCACAAGCTGGACGGATCATCCCAGGAGGATGAAGATTCTAAGTCCACAAAAGTGGACGGATACAAATAAAGTCGACAAGCTGGACGGATCATCCCAAGAGGATGAAGATTCTAAGTCCACAAAAATGGACAAATATAAACAAAGTCCGGATACCGGATAGATCATTCCAGGAGGATGAAAATTCTAAGTCCACAAAAGTGGACGAATATAAACAAAGTCCGGATACCGGACGGATCATCCCAGGAGGATGAAAATTCTAAGTCCACAAAAGTGGACGGGTAAAAAACAAAGTCTAGATACTGGACTGATCATCCTAGGAAGATAAAAATTCTGAGTCCACAAAAGTGGACGGGTATAAACTAAAGTCCAGAGACTGGACGGATCATCCCAGGGGGATGAAAAATTCCTAGTCTAAAATGGACGGTATAAACTACCTAGTTCATGAAATGGACGGTTCAGCCATACAGGATGCAAATTTTACTTAAAATGGACGGACCATCCTTGAATATTAAGCCTATAAGGTGAACGGTCCATCCAGGGTGACGGAAATATATATAGAAAAGGGTGGATAGACTGTCCATTAAGGATAAAAATCTAACCGAGTCCGTAAGAAGGACGGTCCCTCTAGACGATAAGACGGACGCAACTTATAATTCCATAACACAATGTGGACGGACACATTTTGGAAGTTCGGTTTTAACCCAATGACCATAAAATTAAAGGCCTCACATGGTGGACGGGTCAAATGAAAAAGGGACCACTACATTCATAGCAACCATGAAACAAGCAATTAAACCAAAATGGGCAGATAGAAATATAAAACCCTTGAAGGGGAAATTGTTTAACATAAACATAGTAACGGATAAAATTAAGGGATTGTTTTCCCAACTTACAAAAAATAATAATAATAATAATAATAATAAATAAATAAATAAATAAATCTACTCCTAAGGATCTGCATCCTTCTCTTGACGGGTGTCATCTGCCACAATTTGAACTTGACCTTGGGCATTCTGGGCCAGAGCTGACTCTCCGTCGTCTTGAGTTGCACCCTCAGCAAAAAGGTCGTCAGTGTCCTCTAAGGCGACGGGCATGACGTAGGTTTGAGCTTAGTCCTCAACTTTAATGTTTGAAACATCCAGGTCGGGGTAGGCCTTCTTAACCTGACGAAGGGCGTCGTCAAAACCCTGCAGGAAAGAGTCTCCCAGCTCTGACAGCAAGGCGTCGGAGTCACGGTACTCATGTATCGCTACCTCCTTAGCCTGACGGAGCCTATCCTTCAAGTCCTTTATCTCCTTGTCCTTTCCCTCAAGGGCCTTCTTTGCCTCCTCCGTGCTCTGCTCAAGATTTTTTCTTGCCCTCTCCGAAAGTTCAAACTTTTTCTCCATTGTGGATTTCCAACTATGTAGCTAGTTCAGCTCATCCTCCTTCTACTCTGCCTTTACCTGTACATGCTCCAAGGCTGTCTCGTGGGTAAGGTAAGACACCATCCCATCAGCCCTTTCATCATAGCCATGGCCTAAAACACAAGAAAAAGGTGAGTTAGATGGAAAGCAAACTGGAAAGGACGGACATAAAGGTGACGGGCTGAATTACCTGGGCGATTGTAAAAAGACCCGTCTCCCCCATGGCTTTTGTGGAGTGGTTGCCCAAGTTCTCATAATCCTCTGACGAAATGATGGACGAGAGCTACTCCAAGGCATGTTTAGAATCTTCGCGAAGGAGGACGGGCAGCTTCTCTTGATTGGTGGTCGGAGCCTTCATAGGGCCTTTGCTAGCCCCATGCTTCACTAGGGTGACCATCTTTGCACCCTCAGCCATTAGCCCTACAACGGACTCCAAAGGGACTTTCGGCTTCTTAGCAGGATGGTCCCCTTTAGGCAGCTGCTTCCTCTTTATGGACGAGTTGCTTGAGCCTATCCCCTTAGAAGCCACGTCATCGGTCTCCTTTTTCTTGGCAACCTGCGACTTAATCAGTGCTCTCCTCTTAGCGTCGTCCATTTCTAAAAAGGTGAACGGGTGAAGTTAACTACTAAGATAAAATTGAAGACCGTTCAAATAGAATGAGGATGACGGACTTACGTTTGCGAATTTTTTCTTCGTATCTGACGGTTGCTGGCGTTGGCTCAGGTTCGTCACAATACCAATGGATGGTATTAAGTGTAACTAATTTTGCTCAAGTCCTTTCCTCCGGCTGGGTCTTAGAAAAAATCTTCTCAAGAAAGCTGAACTCCTCAAGTTCAACTTGTGGGCGCCGTCTAACTGCAAAGAAGAAGAACGGTTAAAATTGTTGGAAAAGTTATATTAAATTGAACGATTGTAAAAAGTTCACACACTAGGACGGGTGCATACTGGACGGATGCAATATGCCCCAAGTCATGTCGACGGGTATGTGTTCCGTGTCCCCTGGACGACACATCCACTCGTCACCTTCTAGGAAGAAATAACGGCTCTTCCAATCCTTATTTGAGTCTGATGTTTCAAATATAACCTTTAACAACGGACTCCTAGGCACAAAACTATACATCCCGTTTGACTTGTCTATCTCATCCGAACGGTAGCAGTGAAGGAATTCCCTCACCGTCAACCTCCTGACACCGTCAGTTATAGCACTGTACAAGACCTCCATTGCTATGAAGACCCTCCAGGCGTTTGGAGACACTTGGTTGACGGATAGGCCTAAGTATTTGAGGAGCTCACGGTGAAGGGAGCTTAGTGGAAACCTAAGTCTGGCCTTCAGCATCTATTCATACACTCCGACACCTTCTAGCCCTTCATAGTAGCATTTCTCTGACTTATAGGGCAGACGGATAGGGATGTTATCAGGAATTTGAAAATTATCCCTAAGAGTTTTGAAGTGTTTCTCCTTGATGGTGGACTTAAAGTTATTCATTGTCCACTCCAGTAGCATGATGAACTCCCTAAGTCCATCAGCATCTACGACGGATCTTATTTATTATTCCTCACCATCATCAGAAACCTCCTCTGGTTCAGCCATCTCCGTATCCTCATTTGTTGAGGACGAGGAAGAGGCGGACGGACTCCTCTCTTCGCCCGGACTCTCTTGGTCTTTATGACTGGACGGGTATACTTCCTCGTAATCCACCTCGTCACGGGCAACTGACTGGTTACTTGACGCACTAGACATTGCCTACACATGACGAAGAAACCTAAGACTTTGACAGATCTAGAAATGATGACGGGTGTATAAAGTCTAGGAAAATGAGAAAAGGTAAAAGTATATCTATTGGTAAAAGGGACTTGTGAAAAGAGAGTACTTACCAATTTTGTGAATGAACGGACGAAGTGTGTTGATGATGGATATAGCAACTGAATGGAGTGGTCTCTGACAAAGATGACGGTTGCACTCTGACAGTATGTTTCGGCGAAAAATGGAGAAATGAGAAAGGAAGACACTGATATTTATAGAGGAAGTGCACGGAAGACGAAGCGATGCTTCGATCCGAGGTAAGATCCAATCGAAGAGCGACACGTGTCATGCATCATAATGGCTTCCTGACAACCTGTCAGGTGTTGGCGCAGTTCACAGCAGTCGCATTGAAACCATCGACCCACAGGCCTTTTGAACCGTTATCCCTAGAGCCTTGAACCGTCAACCCATAGGTCCTTCCCAGTTGGATGACGAACCCTTGAGATGAAGGGGGCAACTGAAGAGGGTAAAAATATAGCCTGACAAACCTCCTTTAAATGGGCTTGACAGATCCATGTCCATGGGCTGATAGAGGGCAAGCCCAACTTGTGCAAAGGTTTATTATGGGTAGATCCAGCAAAAACCCTAGATGAGAAATACTTGCGACACACACTTTATCACCACAGAATCCCAAGGTAGATGGTGTCCTAGCACAAAGAGGATTCCGGAAGATACGCGCGTTGATGAAGATCTCCTCTACAAGAAAATGTCTTTTCCATCACGTTTGGGACTATTCAAGAGGATTCCTATAAGAAGAAGACTTCTACACCAAGAAAGAGATGCCAACCTTCTACTACTATAAAAACCTCAATACCTTCACAAATCGAGGTACGCATAATTTACCATTCTCTAGCACTCTAGAGTTATGAGAATAGTTCTAACTTGACCTTCAGAGAGTATTCTGCAAGCACCACACCAGTGCTTTCTGTTAGGTCTTCTCTCTTTTCTGTGCAGATATCGTTATGAATGTGCGAGGATCGTGTAACTCACTGGTGATATTTACGGCATCATCATATATTCTTGTATAACTGATGCTTTCTTGGGGTATCTTCCTCTGGTCTTGTATAGTTGTTTTCTTTTTTAATACATTTACTTTGCCCAAAAAAAAAAAAAAAAAAAAATTGAATATGCCCTATTCTTTCTATGCAGTTTTGCTGGTCTTGTGAAGGGCCCATAGATTTTCCATCCCTTGGAAACTCAGTCCATAAAGAAGACCATAATCCACACTAAGTGTGCGTTTGGATAGCTGAAAAACTCCTGCATTTTCAGCATTTTTCTTATTTTTGAGCTCGAGGTGGGTCCATTTTCACTGTTCATGGGGCCCATTCACAAGAAAAAAACGCGGTTTATTTTGCCAAAAACGCACCATTTAGCAATAGTAATGTTTTGAAATATTAATATTTCTCTTCAGCCTAGCGGTGTGTATCTCGCAAGATCTCCATTCTTCAATTTTGGCAGTCCGACCTCCTCATCAATGCCCCAACATCTTCCTCTTCAAAACTCTTAAATTTTACATCTACCCACCAACTGCCCAAATTTATGCTTCACATCTGATATACAAACTCTGTTCTTCCTTTATTCAGACAAACCCACCAACAACCACTCTTTTCTTCCTTTATTCAGACAAACCCTTACTGGTGATTTTCTTGGCTGTGAGAGAAAATCAACCACAAATCTGATGCCACCACTATGAGGGAGAGATGTCAATGTTGTCAATGAGTTGTATTTAAATTTTTTATATTCTAATGTGTCGGTGTGTTTTCCCTTTTGTTGGGTGTGGCTGAATTTTGCATTAACAAAATATCAATGGAATTGTGTGGGTTTGTTTATGGGTTTTGTATTTTTGTGTGACTTATTTGTGGGTTTCTCTCTATTTCATTTAATCCTATGGGTTTGTCTTTTGGTCATTGTTTGTATTTGGATTGTGTGGGTTTCATTTGGATTTTTCTATGTGGGCATGTATCCGCTAGTAAATTGTGCATAACAATGTTGTTGTGGGTTTTAATTTTTTGAGTTATTTGTGAGGTTTGGTGAACTGAGTTGATTTAGTTTTGTAAAGATATTTTTGGAGAATAGATGGAGAATTTTGAGAAATATGCCACCCTATGATATATGCATTCAAGAACGCAGTATTGTTGCTACAATGGTTCTTCATAATTTTATTAGAGCACATAAAGACAATGACATTGGATAAGGACTTTCTAGACAGGGCACATGTGAAAGTAGCGAAGGAGGTTATTACGAGGAAATGACACATGTGATCTCTTTTTTAGATGAACTTGAGATGTAAGTGGTTGGGAACAGTATCATAGCATTGATATGTGGGATGCTTCCATCCTAGAACTTTCTTTGTTACTAATGTTATAATTACCATTCATATTATGATTTTTTTTTTTTTTGGGTCAAAATCTAAAAACTTGTGGTTATAATTACCATTAACATCATGGTATTTTTTTTTTTGGTAATCATAATTGATGGCTTTGATGAAATATGTATCTTAATTATGATACACAAACTTTTTTTTTTTTTTTTTTTGAGAAAGTATGATACACAAACTTGATAGTAAATTAATATCTAAGACAAAAAAATTAGTTGTTATTCTTGTTGTTGTTGTTGTTGTTGTTAAATCTTTGTCTTTCATTTTTGGAAGTCACTTTGCATATTCAAGCATTAAAATAGGGTTCAAATTACCCAAAAAAAAAAAAAAATTCTACAGTACTTTTAGCACTTTTAGCTTCAGCTACAGTACTTTCATCTAAAAAATAATCAACTAGCTTTTAGATTATTTTGCTATACCAGTTCAAATAAGTTTTTAGTTTCAGTAAAATAAGTGGATTCCAAACAGACACCTAAACCAGTAATAGCTCTACAGTCCATACTGTAGTAGTAACAACTCTACAGTAGCAGTAATAACTCACAGTCCAACTCCATAGTCCACACTGCAACAGTAACAGCTCCACGGTCCTCAAAATAGCAGTAATAGTTTCACACAGCAGCAAGAACAGCTCCATAGTAGGTAACTCTTTCATGAAGATCTTAACAATTACACAATTATAACTTTGTTAAATTGTTACTCTTGTTTGTTACATGTCTTTATTTACACAATGTTAGTTGTCTTTTATTTAAATGAATGTTTATTAATGACAATTTACACACAATGATGAGATTCTAATTAGGAAGGTTTAATGGAATATGACTTGGAAGGTGTTTGTGTTTTATATTTGTAATTTTTTAGCATATGATTTATAGGAAAGGATGCTTATGAGTATAGAATTTATTTGTAGCTAAAATGGTTAAGGGGAAATCGAAGGATGTTGAACGAAAAGATGATCGAACATAATGGAAAGATCTAATAGAACTAAATGCCCTTTGTGATTTGTGTGCTGCTCAAGTCCTAGCAGGTAATAGGAGTGGAAGATATTTGAGAAAGGAAGGGCATGTCAAAGTCATAAAGCAGTTGATGCTAATTAACAAAGTGGTGAGTTAGGTCCAAATTAAAAACAAATGGGATCATCTGAGAAACGTATGAAAGGTATGGAAGTTGCTTTTTGAGCATGAGACTAGGTTGGGTTATGATCCTGACACTAGAAAAATTGATGTAACTAATGAATGGTGGGAAAGAAAGATTAAGGTTAGTTTACTTTAGAGAATGTTGACAACCTCAATTTTCTACAACTAAGAAATAGTACCATAACTTTTGTTTGTAAACATGTAGGAATGTCCAAAAGAAAAATGTTTCATACAAAAGGATTGCCGAATGCAAGGGCTATGGAAATCATGTTTGAAGGCACTGTTGCAACTGGAAAAAATGCATGGATCCTAAATAGTCAAATACCAAAGGACAACACCGAAAGTTCTAGGAAATTTTCTGACAATGAAGAATTTGTTGACTCCCAATGTGAGTCCCCTATGGACATTGATAAAATGGATGTTGAATGTCCATTATTGTCGAGAGCAGGACTGGAAATGTCCAACTCTTAGAAGAGCATGACAGAATTCATCATTGAAAGTAAAAGTGTAAGTAGTCCTGTAGCATTTACATCCGCAGCAGCTATTGAGGTACAAGCAATAATGGAAATGGTGTTGAGTCTTCCTGGGGTGCATTCGGGTCATCGCCTCCATATGTTCAACTCCTTATTTTTCATGAAAATTCAAAGTATGATGAACATGTTTGCAGCAAATAATATTATGGTATTTTTTTTTGGTAACTCTAATTGATGGCTTTGATGAAATATATATCTTAATTATGATATAACAAACTTGATAGTAAATTATAACTAAGACAAAAAAAATTAGTTATTATTATTGTTGTTGTTAAATATTTGTTTTTCATGTTTGGAAGTCATTTTGCATATTCAAGTATTAAAATAGGGTTAAAATTACACATAATTTTTTTTTTCTACAGTACTTTCAGCACTTTCAGCTTTTTTCTACAATATTTTCAGCAAAAAACAATCAGCTAGCTTTTAACGTATTTTACTACAGTATTTTCAGCAAAATGTTTTCAGTTTTAGTAAAATAAGCGGTTTCCAAACGGATCCTTAATGTTAATGTTCAAAAGATTATTTGTTCCAATAAAAAATTCAAACCTCAAATTGGCAGGCTTTTTAGTAGAAGATTTTTCATTAAAAATCAGTCATAGAAAAAACAAATTATGTATTTAAATTTTTTAACATGAAAGTTAAAAAAATAAAAAAAAAGGTAAAATACAGTTAACAAGGTTTGAGATGTTGACAGTTACTAAACAGTCTAAACCCAACTTGGCCTCTAAACTCAACTTGGTCTCATTTTTCTCGTTTCACACACCAATAGTCCAAACCAAGGTGGGGTAATCTATATATATATAACCAAAACCTTTAAAGCTTCCACAATTTTCCACGTCAGCACAATATTTTTTTTTAAAAACTTTAAAAATAATAAAAATAAAAGCAAAATAAAGCTTTTCTAAACTCGATAAACTTTTCTCCCCCAACGCTCCTTCCTCAGTCCCATGGCAAAGCCCACCTTCCATCCAAAGACACACCACTTCTTCCATCAAAAACACAAATTCCTCAATCAAAACCCACCATTCCCACAAAAAGTACGCTCTTCTCTCCCTCTCACTCTCTCTTAAATTATTTTTCTTTCCACTACTTTGAAACATTTCTTTGGTGGTCCAAGGCGGGGATATTTGTAGACTAACATTGTGAAGGTATAGAATATAGAAAGTTAATATGGGTTTGAAAGATTATTGCAAACTAGCATCTCGAGTTTTAGAAACTCGAGTTCCATATAAATCTTGAGGCTTAAAGACTCACTTCCTACTTGCTGAGTTGGACACGTTTATGCCACATAGATCTCGAGTTTAGAAAAATATGAATCTCGAGTTTTTTACACTCGATTTCAAATAGAGAACCAAAAACGTACAAACCCAGAAAATGAAGAAAAAAAAAAAAAAAAAACCCTAGAAGAAAGAAGGAAACCCAGAAGAAAGAAAGAAAGAAAAAGAAGATCCACAACAAAGAAGAAGACCCACGGCACACACAAATCCAGTCTCCATCAAGCACATCCCGATTGTCGATCTACGGCACAGTTCACGATCTCCATCACCAAGCAAACGATCTGAACAAATTACACACAACTCTTAAAAATGTGAATGATTTGAAAGAAAAAGCTATGGAAGAGAGATGAACA
This sequence comes from Quercus tomentella, assembly GCA_028535165.1. Classification (NCBI taxonomy): domain Eukaryota; kingdom Viridiplantae; phylum Streptophyta; class Magnoliopsida; order Fagales; family Fagaceae; genus Quercus; species Quercus tomentella. Next base: position 35,409,490 of record JAPQVY010000111.1, on the reverse strand, counting down.
AGATTGAGACTTTTTGTTGATTTTTCAACCAAAACTGCCTCAGCTAGTCTAATGCCTATGTGGGCATTGCTTGCTTTTTGTTGTCTTGGTTTGTATTGAAAAGGGTCTTGTTGCTTTTTGGGTTTTGAAGGGTTGAACATTTGTTGGAGATTGGTGGGTTGGTTCTTGATTGGAGCTTCTTCTTTCTAAAGTCAGGTACGTTTGTGGGGTTGTATTCTTTAGCCACGCATTGGAACTCGAGTTCCACATGGAATTTTTATTCACCTCAGCTGTATCAGAACTCTGGAACTCAAGTTTTTAAAACTCGATTTGCTATTGAACTCGAGTTTTAAAAACTCGAGATGCTAGTTTTCCACTTTCTTTCGCAACTTGTCAACTAACAAAATTCTTCTAATAATAAGGTTAAATGGAAAAAAAATTCGGTCCAAGGCCAATTTACTCCAACCCACAAATCTCCGCAACTTCCATTACCGAATGGCTTAACTAATTGAAGAGATCACAAAAGAAGGATAACGAAGAGCAATACTACAAGAGAAGGATCAATGTAGAAAATAGCACTACTACAGGAGAGGGATAACAAAGGATTTGATTGTGGGGAAAAGAAAAAGAAAAATAAAGAGGCAAGAAGAGATAGTTATAGAAGACACGGTGAGAAAGAGACGGAATTTTTCGTACTGGTATTTGACATCGTCCCGCCCTTCTTCTTCTTCTTCTTCTTCTTCTTTTTTCCCTCTTTGTGTTGCTTTACCCAGATGTATAGTTTGGGTTTCCTTTTTAACTTTTTTAGTATGATGTTTAGTTAAACGTGCCCATACCTATTTGACACACCACATGAATTGATTCTAATTCAATTTATGCACATTACCAATGTTAATAGCATCTGGAAACAGGTGCTTTTAGTCTTTTAGTTTATAATAATTATAATTGTACATAAATTTTTATTGATAATATTGAAGTATATCAACTATTGTAAATCTTAAAGTTTTTAACAATTTATTTAAGTTTTGCCTAATAAACACATAAATGCATAAATAAATATTTATATCTATTTATTTATATATAAAATTAGCGGTAACTTCAAAACAATTCAAAGGTTTTATCAAAACATGTTTCTATTCAGTATTGACTCTCTTGAGATAGTCCCGTGGGCAGTGGTATACTTTTGCAAAAGTGAAAAATGAAGCCTTTTGGAAGGTGTTTGATTTACAAACACCATTCCATACTTATTTACATAGGTACCTTTTCATTCAATAAACACATTTTTAGTTAATAAATACATTTTCATTCAATAGGCACATTTTGGTATATCTAATACGAAGAGTTATGACATTTCAATAAGCACCTTTTATTATATATATTACAATATATATTTTATATACCTATATATACAACACAAATTAAATTAGAGATCCAACATTCTGTCTCTTATTCCTTCTCACAAAAAACTAATAAATAAAACAACATTTCTTTCTACTAATAAAACTTTGAGGTATTTCTTTCAATATATATATATATATATATTTTAATTTTATGCATTTTTGCTTACTACTCCAACTCAAAAATAATGATTTTTTTTCCCCTAAAACTCATCCAAAATCTATTCCCGTGCATTGCAGGGTTAGCGACTAGTTATTGGGTATTTCCGAAGTACTATAAATGCGTATTCCCCCCCTTCACATAACTGTGAGTCCTACTATTTAAATTTATTGTGGGACCCACAATTCATGTGAGAGGGGAGAGTACGTATCAATATATATATATATATATATATAACCAAAATCTCTAAAACTCCTACAATTTTCCACATTAGCACAATATTAAAAAAAAAAAAAACATAAACCCAACCCTAATATACGCTCTGCCCCTTCTCTTTCTCCAAAATGCAGACCTTAAGCTCTTTTTACCAGCTCCCCCAACCCAACACTCCTCCTCTACCAGTTCCCCCAACGTTCAGACCCAAGGCAGATCTCCTTCCTTTTACCCACGACAAAGACACCATACCCACAGATTCCTCAATCAAAACCCACCATACCCACCATATTCACAAACCAACAGAGATCTCCAAGAATCAAAACCTACCATACCCACAAAAAAAAAAAACTATTTCTAACCTAAAAATTTCAGTAAAAAAAGAAGAAGCTAAAACCTGAAATTTTTTCCTCAATTATGAAAATCTTCTATACCCTTCTCTTCCTTCAAACGCGATTCTCTACATTAGCTTCCTCCAATTTGTTTTAAAAAGAAAGTCCAACTCCTTTGCTCCACAAACTCTATATTCTCCTTCTTCCTCAACTCTACCTTGATGCTGTAGTGGCAATAGCGAGACACTCCGTGTTTTCAAATCAATGTTCTTAATTTCGTTCCGTGTTTATTTTTCCTCACATCAACGATCAAACATAAAACTTCAGATTTGCTACTAAATGATTTGTGAGGAAAAAAAAAAGTAGAAGAAAGAATTCAGTTGTGGGTTGGGATGGACGAAGAAGCATTCCTCTTGGTTTTTGAAGGCTTGCATCTGTACTTTGTAAGTCTGTAGAGTTTTCAAACGGGTATAGTGAGATGACTAAATGAGACTTGGAAATATAAAAAGGCAAAAGCATTGGAATGTGGTATCACGTGGGTAGGTTGTTGGACTTGGAAGTGGAGAGGTTTCATGATTTATAAAATTATAAATATACTAATATATTTGTTTATTTACAAGAAAACCCAAAATGTGAATTATTTTTTCCTTAATAACCATTCTGATAACTTTATTATGATTTTCTTTTTTGAAATATTGTAATAAATAAAATTCATTAAACTATATCATTTGGCTTAATAATAGTCATATATAAGTAATATATATGACTATTGGATATATGAATATTATGCTATGTATCCAAGAGTTAAACTATTTTGAATATAAATCATTGTAATTTGCTTTAAGATTTCTTCTTCTCTTCCCGTGTGTGTGTTAAAATACTCGGTATTTTCAAAAAAAAAAAAAAAAAAAACTTACATAGCAACATTTATTAGATTATTGAATACTAATTTTTAATTTTAATTTTTTGTTTGATTGATATTTTCCAAGAAAATGTTAATGCTAAAACAAAAAGAAAGTTAGTAATTTAGTGTTTCATATCGAATTTTTAAGATTGAAATCTTAATATGTAACCAAAGAGGTTACAAAAGTTATACTCGTAAAACATTCCTATAAAATAATAAGTCATATTCAATAACTTTTTCGTGCATCACACGGATTAGTGACTAGTTTACTTTACTGCTGAGTATTCAATAATTTTCTACCAAGATGTTCCAACACTGACTTTATTTTTTCCTAAAAATCAGTATAAGAAAAAAAGAAAAAAGTTAATGCAGTAGAATATTCGCGCCTCCTGTCCAAGTCAAGCACAACACACAATTTCATTAAGACAGAGAAGCATCAAAGCATCCACTGACCCAAATAAATAAACAAGTCCAAAAGTGTGTCTAAAACCCTCCCAAAACCCTCCAAAGAAGCCTCCTTCCACTTCCAATCCTTGCTCCATGTCAAAGGCAGTAAAGGTTATACAGGCCAATGCTTCCAATCCCAAGCTGTTGATCGCACTTGGGATCGGCCTTGCCGCCGGTGTCGTGATCCTCACCGAGACCCGCCGGAGGAGGCGGAGGCGTGCCAACGCCGCCGCCCAAAGAAAGGACTTCGGTGCTTTCGTCGTCCGATTCGAGCTTCTCCCCTTCCCTCAGCCTCCTCCTCCTGCCGCTAGATTGCCTCTCTCTTCTCTTACTTTCGCCATCAAGGACATGTTCGTTTTCTATTCTCCCACTCTCTCTTCTTTTTTCCTTTCCTGATTTCACTGTGGAATTTCGAATTTCGTTCCTAAACTTTTATAGGAACAAAAAAAAAAAAAGACTTCATTCTTATATTGTTGTAGAGTTTTCCATAAGATCGGACTGGGGTTTACTAGTGTTAAAAAAAATTGATTTTTGATGTACATTTTTTGATGGGTTTGGTGGGTTTTGTAGATTTGATGTGAAGGATTATGTGACGGGGTTTGGGAGTCGAGATTGGGAGAGAACACATGAGGTTTCAGAGAAGACGGCGGTGGCAGTGACTGCTATGTTGAAAAATGGGGCTACTTGTGTTGGCAAGACTGTTATGGATGAATTGGCATTCGGGTAAGCCTTTTTAAGTTCACCATTGCTCGTTTTGTCTCTGTCGAAAAGATTCAAAGTTACGCCAACTTGTGTATGCTGCTTGTGCCTGATTGTTATCTCAGGATAACTGGGGAGAACCGGCATTATGGAACCCCTACCAATCCACAAATGCCATCATGTATCCCCGGAGGTTCCTCTAGTGGCTCTGCTGTGGCGGTTGCAGCTGGACTTGTCGATTTTGCTCTTGGTATTTTTTCCCCCCTTATGTTTTGCGTTGCAATCTCATCCTTCCACTTGGGAGAATAAAAATTTTGGTTGATCATTGTATTGTTCAGGTCCAGTTCTGGTGAATAAAATGGATTGTTCTTTTGGCAAAAGTTGTGTTTGAATTTATTGCATTCAAGGTTTATTCTTTTGGGGGTGGAATCTGTTATTTATTTCACAAAACTTTGTGTGTGTGTGTGTGACACTAGATTTGTTTTATTAACTTATCTTTAGCTTTTGTCAACATTCTGAGCAAAAATCAAGGCATGGGCATTTACCTTTCCTTTTCCATACCAATTGTTAGCATTATTCAATATATGCCCATTTTATCAAAGTATGTATAAATATTTTGTTAAAAACTTACTGCCATGCCAAGAGCCTTGTTAGTTGTAGCTCAATTGGTACCTCCTCGTGTTTCCAACGGAGAAATGCAGAGTTTGAATCCTCCTAGCCCCAACCATCCATGTTTCAAAAAAACTTACTGCCATAACTTGATGATGAGCCCTCCCTGGAAGCCTTGAAAGTTGAAATTCTTGATTTTTTCTATTGATGGTGGCTGCAAGATGAAAAGGATGGTTGTTTGTGGGGAGGATGTGGGGGGGGGGGGGGGGGGGGGAGGGGGGGGAGAGAGAGCTACTCTGAAACCCTATTATCCCATATTAAAAAAAAATGGCAACTTAATGAGCCAATTGCCATTTATTTAGGGTGAAAAGCCCCCGTCCCTCAAAAAACAAAAGAAAAAAAGAAGAGGTTGGTCCATACTATTATGGGCCCAACATAAAATAAACATAAAAACCACTTTTATATAATCACATCAATAATGACTATGCTAGTTCATACAAGATAAGAAAATAAATACAACAATATCCCACCCTTGTGGCCAGTCAATTGCCATTGTTTCCTGATTTTGTTAGTAATGTCTATAAAAATCAGATGAAAATGAGGATAGTCAGTGCATACTAAGTGCTTGTTGTTTTTTATGGTTGATGTGCCTATTGATGTTTTTTATGATGTCCTCCTTACCTCATTGTGGAGACTAAAAAACCTGTTTGTATGTTTTTGCTTCTTAACAATGCCATCTGATCCTCTTAAGGTTCTTATATATGTAGGTACTGACACTATTGGATGTGTCAGAATCCCAGCATCATTTTGTGGTATCCTTGGATTTCGACCGTCTCATGGGGCTGTATCTATGATTGGAGTACTGCGAAATTCACAGAGCTTAGACACTGTTGGTATGGAAAATAATTAGTGCCAAATTCCTAGACTCTTTAGGTTTATAATGAATGACCATGTGGACATGTTGGCAACCAGATTTGTATCTATTCAGGATTGTATCACTCTGTGTCTGCTTTTCCTTTTTCTGGTTTCATGGGCAAATCGGGTGGGGCAGGGTGTTTGAGTTTATAGTCTTACAAATGAGTCATACTTTATTAGAATTTGAATTATGTGGACTGTAGTTTTCCTTTTCCCAAGACTGATGTCTGTATGTGCACATGTGCATGCACTCGTAGTGGGGGTAACTTTGTTTTGCCTATTAGTTTCTAATTTTTCCTTATTAATTTACCTTGTTTTTGTCCGGTCTTCCAGGATGCTTTGCTCGTGATCCATCTATTCTACATCGTGTTGGACATGTTTTACTTAAACTAAATTCAGTGGAGCCTAGAAGGGCAAGACGTCTTATTTTTGCTGATGACCTCTTTCAGTTTTCTAAGGTTCCCACGCAAAAGACATTAAATGTTGTTAACAAAGCAATTGAAAACCTTTCTGGGTGTAAGTAGCTGAACTTCATGATAATATAATATGTACATAGATTTTTACATACACACGTGTATAAAAAAAATCTGTAGTTTCCTATTTAGTTGCTCTTATTTATGACTGATTATCAATACTTGCTACAAAATATGTTGGTTCTAATTGGACAACGATACTTACCTAAAGAAATGTAATGCTGTTGTTGAAGTTGCTATTTTGTTTTGTTGGTTGTACAGACCAGCCTCCAAAGCATACGAATTTTGGTCAGTATATTGGTTCAAATGTGCCCAGTTTAAAACAGTTTCAACAGCCGTCATCCAACTTGCAAAATGGGACATCTACTTTAAAAGCGCTCTCTTCTGTAATGGTTTCATTGCAAAGGTATTCAGGAGATTTAGTTTTTTTCTTCTTCCTTTCACTTGGGTCTTTTGGTTTTCATTAATAAATATATATGATGAGATTTGAGATTCATGTTTTCCCTCTTGTTCATGGTTTCTATTTTTGTCGTTACTCAATAGGTGAATCTGGAACATTGTTTGGAAATTAGAAAAGTTGTCATTACTCAATAGGTGAATCTGGACCATCGCTTGGAAATTAGATAAATCAATCTGACAATTATATATATATATATATATATATATATATGCACACTATGTACTGAGAACATTTACTGGTTTGTTCATGTCCAATGGTTGTACAATGATCTGCTGATGTAACCTTGATTTTAGTCTAACTTCAACATTTGATATATTTAAGGCTTATAAAGAGGTCCTGGATGTATCTGTGTGATGTGTATTATAAGGAAGCAAATGCTAAAGTAGCACTCTTTCTGTTACACAGGTGATGCAGCCAGGGAAAAAGAGTTAACTTGCTATCTTTACAGTAATTTTCAGTTCTGGCAGCTTAAGAGCATTTCATATGTGGGGCCATCATGTGATGTGTGATTGAAGCATTTGATTAGCTTTTTGTTGAAAGTTGGCGAAAGTACAATTGTACTTAGAAAAAAGTGGGGCTTTAAAGTGTTGTAAATAAGCAAATTAGCTAAAAAAAATCTGAAAGTTAAAAAAAAAAAAAAAAAAAATCCAAACTCACAAGATAATTTTCTTTTTAATGTCTTACTTAAATTTGATTAGTTTTTGTGTTCTTAGCTGTTCAGAGAAAGATGGTTTGTACTTAGCTTATAGCCTGTATGGTATTGATGTAAGTTTACTCCATTGGCTGCAAATTTCCTTCATGGTATACCATTGGGCCAGTCTTTGTTTTGGGAATGATTTGCTTAGTTCTGTAAGCCTTTTCTCCTGCTTATAATTCCTTCTAAAATTGTCTTAGATGATTTAAGTTCATATTCATACCATCCATTGTGATACAAAATTGATATTTTACAAGTTCTCTCTCTCTCTAGCTGATGCAGCCCTTGGATATTGGTAGTACTATTGCAGTCTAGTTGATGCCCTGGTTTCCTTCTCACTAACGTCTATGATGTGTGCACATGTTTTCAGATATGAATTCAAAACAAATCATGAAGAATGGGTAAATTCAGTCAAACCCAAGCTAGGACCTGATGTGTCTGATCGTGTTCTTGCAGCAATTAATACCACACATGAGAACATGAAAATTTTATATAAAGTCAGAACTGAGATGCGGGCTGCCCTTCAAAATCTCTTAAAGGTACCCCGTACCCTCAACTTATTTATTATGTTTCATATGGACTTCAACTCAAAGTGTTAAGTTCTAATAATATTGTTGTTGTTCTTCAATTTTCTTTAGTTGGTCCTATTGAGAATTTTTTTTTTGGGATAAGTAATAAAGAATTTTATTAAAGAAAAGGAAAGCTCAAATGAGCCTCCTAAAGAATTACAAACATAGGTTTTAGTGATCCATGGAATCAACTGAGTTATGAAAACCCCAATCATTGTACAACATCAAAAAAAAAAAAAAAAACTGAGTTATGAAAACCCCAATCATTGTACAACATCAAAAAAAAAAAAAAAAACTCAGGAAGGTATAATTGATCTTAATGACAGATCATTCCAAACCTTCGATATTTTGGTTGTTCTGCTCCCTCCAAATTGGCCACACAAGACAATGTGGAATCGCACTTGCATGTGCCACTATTTGTCCACTTTATTATTGGGTTTTTTTTCTTCTTTCTCTAGGATGATGGTATATTAGTAATTCCTACGGTGGCTGACTCCCCATTAAAGCTCAATACAAAGAAGGGACTTTCAGCTGAATTCCATGATCGCATATTTGCACTGTCAAGCATTGCTAGCATATCTGGATGCTGTCAGGTGACTTTGTATTTGTTGCTTCAGTTTTTGTCTCTATGCTGTAGTTTCTGTAGCCTAGTAGAATTTTTATATCTATTTTGCATTTTACTGGCAGGTTTCCATTCCCTTAGGAAAGCACAATGATTGTCCAATCTCTGTTTCATTTATCACATTCCATGGTGCTGATAAATTTCTTCTTGATACGGTCTTGGATATGTATTCATCTCTCCAAGAGCAAGCTAGCATTGCATCCAATTCAGTGCATTTGCCAGATACCAATGGTAACATGGATGCTTCTGAACTCTTGAAAGAAAAGGTATGTTCACCCTTAAGTATTTTGTCATGAAATATTGATTCTGCATTTGATGAAAAGTTTCTAGTGCAATCTTTAATCTAGTTATTGATCAGGTGAAGCATTTTTGACATTCCCTTTTGATTATTGCTCTATTTGTACTTACCAACACTTAATGCATAAGATTAGGGACTGGATTTTGACCTTTCCTGATCATGAGGCTTTTGGTGTGCATACTGCCATCTTTCCCAGATAACAAAGTTTCAGTATGTTTTCTTTTTTCCTTTTGCCAATAAGCCTGTATGTTCCATGGGTGCAAATGGATTACTGTGTGCACTCTCACTGTTACTCAAATTTTCCTGAACTAGGGTAATCTGTAATGGCAGGATTTAGTGTCTTCTTGTTTTGCTTTTCAAAAAGAAATAATGTGGCTGGGGATAGATGTTAGAGATGATCATTTTAAAGTTAGTTGATAATTGCTCTGTCTCTGTCTCTCTGTCTCTCTCTCATGTTGAATCTTCCTTCTGCTTCTTTATCATGTAAGGATTTGAGGGAAGTAATTAAAAATTTTCAGACGTAATTAGGGGATCTATTTTACTACATTTTACTTATTGCAAAAGAAAAGAATTTCTTGCTAATTTAGATTTTACATCCCTCTGCTTCCGTATTACTTCTACGTCATCTGTTTGTTGATAAGTGAATTATCATACATTTATGGAGTGAATGGATATGATGCTGTAATGCGAGCAGAAAGATGTGATTTGTCTGTTTCTGCGAAGAAAAAACCTGTAAACTTCTATGTCTGGCATTCACTTAAGATGAATATATTTGTATCTGAAGTTATAGTTACTGAATTACTGTGCCTGGAACTGGTATTTATATGTCACTTCAGATACAAAGGATATGAACTATTGATTGACTGTTTCAAAACTTAAGAGTACATAATCACTAGTATTTCTTCATGTTGGATCAAACATAAGATTATTATTATTATTTTTTTAGAATTTTGATAATATAAATGGATTTAGAACTTTGCTGTGTGTCAGTGCCATAATAAGTCTGATTAATTGTTTTTCTGGTCCTTTAAGCTTCTTTGGAACCTTGAAGGGAAAAATTTGAATCCTGTATGCTGTCTTATTACTGTCTTTCAACATGATTTCTGTTGCAACTTTCAAAAGTGCTTGGTCAGCTTTTCATAATGAATTTCTTTGGTCATTATTGAGTGTATCTAAAGAGGTGCACATTTAAGTTACTTATTGCCACTAATGATGTTCTTGTGCTGAAGATTTATCTATCCATGTCGGTTTAGATACAGGCATCCAAAAACTGTTTTGGTTACATTTCTCTTGAGAATGTTGTTTTAGTTGTTTAAGTTTTATATTTGGAGGATTGTGCCGCACTGTTTGATGTGGTGTATCTGGCGGGAACGGAATTTGAGAAGCTTTGAGGATTGCGAACGGTCCATTCTTGAGTTTAAGTCTCTTTTCTTTTCTACTCTTCTCGAATGGTGTTTGGTTTTACCTTCTTTTTCTTGTATTTCCCTTTCTGGGTTGCTTGATCATTGTACTTTGTTTTCTTGATGTTTTTGCCTCTTTCGTACATTTCATATGTACGGGGCTGTGTTCTTTCAATAAACATTTAAGTTACTTATCAAAAAAAAAGTTTTATATTGTGCTGAATTTTTATTTTTTTCATCATCAATACTACAAGTCTTGTTTGAGATTTAAGACAAGAGCCTTATCTATATTAATTATTAGTCTCTTATGATACAGAGATGCATACACACACGGACACACACATAAGGTATGCTGTCTGAGCCTTTTCTTGTTATAAAATCTTGTTGCAGGGAAATGCTGCATTTAAGGGAATGCAGTGGAATAAGGCTGTCAAATACTACACTGAAGCTATCAATTTGAATTCGACAATTGCAACTTACTTTTGCAACCGTGCCGCTGCTTACCTAGAGCTGGGATGGTATGTTCTTTAATATATTATTTGATATTATTAATTTCTGTGCATTATAGCCAAAGTCTTCATATTTGTTGTTCTGAATACATGCAGTTTTCAACAAGCTGAAGAGGACTGCAGTAAGGCAATATTACTTGATAAGAAGGTGAGCAGACAAGTTTGTTGTACTGACTAGTCCCTGCAAATCATTCTCTAAATATCTGCATCTTTTCAATTCTTTAATTTTGTAGCCATTGTCCATAATACCACATATCAGGTCCTATCATGCTTAAATGATTAATCTGGTATCACTTTTTGATAATTCAATTTTTATAATAAGTGGGAGAAGGGGCATTTGAGCCTTGGTTCTCATCATACAGGAGAACATGCAATACCATTGAGCCACAAGGCTCTTGGCGATTGATCTGGTAATATGGAATATATTTTATAGTTGTTTTGGTTTTCTTTACTATCGTGAAACATGGTATAAGAGTAAGGTGGATGAAGTAGAGAAGCTCATATGGAGTATTCTGTAGTTGTAGAGTACCAATTAAGTTAATTTAATGTAATTTTTTTAAATATTGCTCTAAGACCAGCTATACACGTGTTATTGAATGTCGAGCAACATGTTCACAAATGAGTGAAATTGAAATGAGAATGTTAAGATGGGTAAGTGGAAATATAAGGAAAAATAGAATTCGAAATGAGGAAATTAGCTTAAAGATAGGGGTGGCCTCTATTGATTAAAATACGAGGGAGAATCTCTTGAGATGATTTTGTCATGTGTAGAGGAAAATGATTAATGTACCAATGAGAAAGAGTGAGTTAATTCAAGTTGAAGTAGCAGAAAGGAAAAGGAAGACAAAATATAACATTAATAAAAGTAGTAGAAAAAAGACATGTCAATTAAGGAGTTTACTTAGTAAACTGGTAGATAAATCTGTTGGGGTCAATTTTTTACAGGATTCAAGGAGGCTCGTTCTTCCATTTTTCCTATGACAATCTCTCCAATCTTCTGTTCGTTGATGATTCATTGATCTTCTGTGGTACTGAGCTGGCTGATATTACATCTGATGTATTTTGCTATGTATTGAGGCTGTGTCGGGTTTAAAAATCAATTTGAGTAGATCTGAACTTGTCCCCTTTGGGGCTGGTTCTAGGGGTGCATTGAGTTAGCTGGCGTTTTGGGTTGTAAGGTTTTTCAACAGCCTATGAGGTATTTGGGGTGGAATGGGTGATTTTCTTGAGGTGGAATGGGTGATGAATTTAAATTTCACCTTTTTAATTGGAAAATAATCTGTGCCCCGATACAGCAGCATGGATTGGGTGTGCGTGAGGTGGTATATTTTAATAAAGCTCTATTGGGGAAGTGGCTTAGGCATTTTGCTATGGAGGAGCAGGCTTTGTGGAGGACCGTGGTGGCTAGCAAATATGGTTGTGAATGGGGCAGTTGGAGTTCAAAGGAAGTGTGGGGAGGGCATGGCTTCAGTTTCCATGGCTAGCAAATATGGTTGTGAATGGGGTGGTTGGAGTTCAAAGGAAGTGTGGGGAGGGCATGGCTTCAGTTTGTGGAAGTTTATTAGATTTGGTTGGGAATTGTTTTCCAGGTATATTAATTTTGAAGTAGGCCACATTACTAAGGTCAGATGGAGTTGTTAATAAAGAAGCAAATGTGGCTGGTTATATTTGATGGAACATGGGGGTTATGCATTGGGGTGTTACTTTTGTGCAAGCTGTTCATGACTCTGAGTTGGTGCTTTTGGCTGACTTCATGACTCATTTATTCCATCAAGATCAGACCGGAAATTGAAGATTGTATTTGCTGGAGTCCCACAACTAGTAAGTTATTTGAGGCTAAAGTGCAAGCAACACTCCTAAAGTTTGGGGTTGTTTGGATATTACATCCTGAAGTTATATTCTATTTGCATCAGTAGCCTCTTCGTCCATATTTTCTGTTAAGTGGCACATAAGCTTACCACATATGTTTAGTTTGTCTAATAAAATGATGCCACATCATTTATGTAGCCTAAAAAATTTAAATAATTAAAGATGACATGGCATGATAAAAATGATGTGGCATCATTTTATTAGATGAACTATATACACCTGGCAAGTTTATGTGGTACTTAACGAAAAATATGGATGAAGGGGCTATTGATGCAAACTGAATAGAACTTCAAAGGATAAAATCCAAATTTTGAAATTTCAGAATATAAAATCCAAACACCCCAAACTTTAGGGTTGTAGTTTGCAATTTAGCCTAAATCTTATTATAGTCTATTTTCTGCTGGTGGCAGTAGGTCTTTACTATGGAAGACTATTCGGAAGGCCAAAATACCTCTGAAAGTTGCTTTTTTATTTTTTTTGTATCGACTGCAATGTGGGGCAAAATTCTTACTTTGGATAACCTTCAAAGACGTGGGAAATGGTGTTGGTTAATTGTTGTTTCTTATGCAAGCAACGTGGGGAGCGTTGATCATATTTTGATGCCTTGTGATTATAGCAGGGAATTATGGTATTTGGTTTTGTGTTTATTTGGAGTGCAGTGGGTTATGCCCGAGTGTGGTACATTTGCTGGTGTGTTGGAGGCGGCATTTTTGTAAGTTTAGAAATGGGAAAAGCTGGAAGGCTATTCCTTTGTGTTTCATGTGGGCCATTTGGCTTTAGCGGAATAGACGGGCTTTTGAAGGGTTGGAACGTTTGACAACGGAACTTAAGATGCTGGTTTTGTGATCTTTGATTGTATGGATGTCTATAACCCCATAACACTTGAGCTCTAATTTCTTAGACATTATAGATTCTTTTCATTTGTAATTTTCTGTACTTCCAGCACGCTTCTTGTGTATTGGCTGTCATTTTTCTTCAATAAATTATATTATTTACTTATCCAAAAATGAGAGGTTATAGAGAGTATGACTTCAAATAAAATAGAATGGCAGAAAAGAATGCATAAAGCCAACCATGACTAGTACGTTGAGGATGCATAGCTGGCCCAAAATTTAGAGACTAAGACTTGGATGTTGTTGTTAGGGGTTTAAGCACATATAAATATTGCTGAATTTTGAGTAACAAAAAACATGTAGAATTGCAAATGATTTTTGCCTAGTGACCTTCATGATCCGAACATGGGAATCTGAGATGTATGTGTTTGAACACTAATCACACATTAATGACGTGTCCTGGTCGACTGGATTACTATGGACCAGTTCTCTGTCTTGGTCATTAGGAGTCCAACTGCTTTCTTCAATAGCTCTAGGGGGTTGAGACTAGAAGACCCACTATCTCCTTAATTTATTAAGGTAATGGAGATCCTTAGTATATTGCTAAATAGAGTTGTGGATGGTGACTTTATACCAGGATTTCAGGTTGGGGATGGTTTTGGTGGTACGCTAAAGATTTCTCAATAACCCTTTGGGGATGATACTATATGTTTCTTTAATGCAAAAGTAGAACACCTCTACCTCATAATTTTTTTTGGAACTTTTTCTTATTTTTTTCAGGCAGTGTTTGGCCTTAATGTTGATTTGGGTGTACCTATATAGGAAGTTGAAGGAATCTCTGTTATGGTCGGTATTTTTTTGTTGCAAGAGTGGTGTGGAGTCCAATTATAGAAAAAGGGAGTGGAGGTTACCTAGGTGGAAGAAACTTTTATCTGTCGAATTACCAGTTTGTAAGAGCCTTGCAAGATTTGAAATCAAAATTTGTTGGTTCTTTGCGTGATATCTTATATTCTTAATACCACTAGAGGAGAAGGTTTTGATTGTATGAGGTTGAGGCTTAATGCCAATAGTAAGTTTGATGTTCATTCTTTTTATGAGGTGTTAAGAGGATCTAATGGTAAGCCATTTCCTTGACAGTGTTATTGGTGTAGCAAGGTCTCAAAGCAAGTTGTGTTCTTTGGCATTGGAAAATTTTTAACAGTTGATAATCTTATTAAACGAGGTATTATATTAGTAGATTAGTGTTCTACATGCAAATGTAAAGGAGAGTTTGTAGATAATTTGTTATTTCATTATGTAGTGGCTCATGAGTTGTCGTCTTTTGTTATCGCTAAATTTGGAGTTCATTGGGTAATGCCTAGAAGGATAAGTAACATACTTGTTGGGTGGAGCGGTGGAGGAATTGGTTTGCTAAGCAAAGGAGTGCTACTTGGAATCTAGTCCCCTTTTGCTTTATGTAGATAATCTGAAAAGAATAAACGGTCCTACTAGCTCTTTGTTATTAAGCTGCAATCAACATTTTTAAGGTTGTTGTTCTTGTGGTCCTGTATGTTTGGCATTCTATTGTAGAGTTAATTGACTCCTCTTTCCAATGTAATTTTTAAATTTTGTTTCTCTTTTTGGTGAGTTTTGTGTATACATCACTTGTACATTAGCTTCCCCTTTTTCTAATAATATTTCTTGTTACTTATTAATCAGTAAATTTTTATTTATTCTGTGCAGAATGTGAAGGCTTATCTGAGGCGTGGAACAGCTAGAGAATCACTCCTCCATTATAAAGAATCTGCTGAAGGTAAGAATCCGGATTCACACTGCTTAAGTGTTCACCTTGTATAAAACCCCAAGGGGTGGCACAAATTACTAGGACCACATCTCATGAAGTGAAGGTTACTAATTTGAATCTTCTCTACTCCCGAAATGGGGCCGAACTTATTAAAAAAAATGTTCACCTTGTATGCGGTGAGCTGCAGAAAAATTCAAAGGTCCATTACTGATCCATAGGAATTACTATATACACCAATGACCTGGACTTTCCCAAGACCTATATCCTTGAGTCATAGAGCATGTTGGTGTGCATATTAAATCCTTAAGAGATGTACTTTTTTTTTGGACTAGTAAATTTTGGTTCCTAGGGGAGACTCTAATTAGTGACCTCTACTTCATGAAGTGTGGTCCCTAGCTGATTGTTCTACCTCTTGGAGTAGATGAGCCACTAATTTTCAAGGGAAATAGCACGGCTTTGTTTCACTGGTCGTATTGTAAAAGGTGTTCGTTGTACCAGTCCAGTTATGCCCCTGCAGTAGAGGTGGAGAAAATGTTCAGTCCGAGTGTGTTGCATGCCCATATGCATTTTCTACTTACCAAATTGTTTGAATGTCAAAATATTGGGGATTGTCAATGATTAAGTTATATGTCCATACTTCTGTTTGTATGTGTGTGTAGGATATTTTCTAGATCCTGCTGCAAATTTAAGTGATGGTATCTTATATGTGTGTTTGTTTTTTAAACATCAGATAAGTTTAAGTATTTGGACTCCAATAGGGATGTAATTCATTTCTTTTATCAACTGTGCCAATCAAAATTGTGTTCTGCCACCTGCTTGTTCTTGTTATGATCCGTATGAACTTGCTTGCTTTGATCTTTTAATACACACGAATCACATGCACACAAAATGCATACATTGGGTCATTCATTCACATATGCAGAGAGATTTGTAAAATATTAATACAGGATTTGTAATATTCAACCCTCTTATAGAATTTCTTCTCTTTGTGTGCAGATTTCAAGCATGCTCTTGTTCTTGAACCACAGAATAAGGTTGCAAGTGATGCTGAAAAGAGACTTAGAA
This sequence comes from Quercus tomentella, assembly GCA_028535165.1. NCBI lineage: Eukaryota > Viridiplantae > Streptophyta > Magnoliopsida > Fagales > Fagaceae > Quercus > Quercus tomentella. Next base: position 35,393,260 of record JAPQVY010000111.1, on the reverse strand, counting down.
AGCTGATGAGTTGATACAAAAGCTCACTGGTCTCTCTTCTCTCTCCCCCATCAGAAAGAAAACCAACAAAGAGCACTTTTGCAAGTTAGATTTGGGTTTCCAAGAATATAGACCCTTCTTTTTGTTTTCAACCTTTTGGAATAAAAGAAAAGGAAAGAAAGAGGTGTGAAATTTTGTATACGGCTGCTGCATTTTTATTCTGTTCCTGTGCTGTGCATATTTTTTCATTGTAAGTAATCTTAATCTGAACTATCATTTGAGAAATAATTATAAAGCGTTGCCTACTTGCATGCATTACTGTGCATGCAAAGCTTTTTTCCCTTGGTTTTTGTTTGTTTGTTTCAGTTACTCAGCTTATTTTTCTCAAGAGTTCAAGATTCTGACTATATTTGAAGCCTAGTATTGGTCGTCCCGGACTGTTTCGTTGGGTAACCCCAGAAATCACCACAACATAGTAGAGAAGTAATTACATTTCATAAAAAAAGAAAAAAAGAAGAAGGGAGAGACAAAGTAATTAGTTTTCTTGGGGGAAACCAACCAACCTCCCAAGGGGAGGTTTCACTGAAACACCAATGCCGTAGAGGACCACATGAATCGGATCCACTTATGTATAATATTTTCTCCCTACGGTTTTATTCAACGTCAAGTTATAATATAAATGGATGATTTTTCAAGATATACACCATCAAATTTCCAAAGAAACCAATTTTTTTTTTTCCTTATTTAAAATTTTTTTTGAAGGATAAGTTAGTTAAGATTTATTTAAAAACTAATCTAAAACTTTATCCCACTTTTATTTGTTTACCCAACTCATAAGTACAAAAATGCAGCCATAAAATGATACATAATTTTATTTCTTGGCATTAAGCACCAAAATAAAACTAACCTCTACCTTAAGGTTCCCTTGTGTTTTGTAAAATAATGGTACGATGACATGCTTTAAACGTCGAAATTTCAATGCATGAGATTTGGAAAATCTTAATTTTCATAAAAAAAATTATGTTCTTTGCATTTAGATCCATTTGTTTTATAAAATGTTATGATGATATGCTTTAAATGTTAAAATGTCAAATGCATGAAATTTGTAGAATCTATTCATAACATCTTCACCATGAAGATCTGTTCATGCATGAAAATGTCAAATGCATGAAGATCTTTTTTTTTGGTTTCCTACTGTTTTCTCAAAACTTTCAACTTTCAATCAGAGACTAATTACTGTTCGCGATGGGTGAGCCCATAGCGGGGTAATCAATGCATGAAGATCTTCACCATCTAATGATAAATCATAATCATTAGTGACATGTGACATATGATGGGCAGCTAATTAAAGAAATTGACATAGAGGTCTAAACTTAATATCATTTTAAATATGGACAAGTGAATTTATCACCAAATTCAGTTGAGCCAAATCTGTGTCTCCTTAATTTTCCTACCTTATTATGGTCGTATGTATTCCGAAATCCTAGTCCGATATGCCATCTCAACATTAACTAAAATTACTAAAAATAACTTTCCCAATCAACCTTTTGTTTCTCTTTCCCACACATCCAAATTGTCATCATTTGCTAATTCCTAGTTCTGATACTGAAACTAAAACAAGCTCCTTAAGTCCTTTTCCTCAGATTGAGAAACAATTCTCAATCTTTAATCCATATTTGAATCATTCCCAGGATTTGAATCTTTCTATATATATATATATATATATATATATGTCTCCTATTAAGCTGTCCAAATGGTTTAGTTTTACAGCTTCAAGGGATTGGTTCTACCGCTATTCCTTCACCAATGCAGGCCTCTCTTCTGTCACTACAAATCTGGGGGATGGCACAGTCATGCATTGTTGGGTCCCCAAAATCTACAAACATTCCAAGCCCACGTTGCTTCTCATCCATGGCTTCGGTGCCAATGCAATGTGGCAATATGGGGAGCATCTCCGCCACTTTACAACACGGTTCAACGTCTATGTCCCGGATCTTCTTTTCTTTGGCCGCTCATTCACTTCTAGGCCTGAGCGTACCGAGTCTTTCCAAGCAAGTTGCGTGATGAAGCTAATGGAGGCGCATGGCGTGCCGAGAATGAGCTTGGTTGGGATAAGCTATGGCGGGTTTGTGGGGTATAGCATGGCAGCGCAGTTTCCAGAGGCTGTGGAGAGGGTAGTGTTGTGTTGTGCTGGTGTGTGCTTAGAGGAGAAGGATATGGAGGATGGTTTGTTTAAGGTTTCGGATTTGGATGAGGCTGCAAGCATTTTATTACCACAAAAGCCCGAGAAGCTAAGGCAATTGATTAGCCTTTCGTTTGTCAAACAAGCTAGGGTTATGCCCTCTTGGTTCCTCTCAGATTTCATTAATGTAAGACTCTCTTCACGTTTCTCTTTCACTTTATGTTATGCATATGTCTCTGCTTGTTTAGGTAATGGAATTTTGGATAGGTTTATGGAAAATTTTGAGGGTTGGTTAATTGGGTTGAGCTATTAGATCCTTTCAAATAGGTGTTTTAGCATAATATACTATAGTTTAGCTTTGCCAATATCCTCACCAAATTAAGCTTTATTGGGGACTCTAAATATAGATATCAAGTTTTTATGTATTAAATAATAAGGCTTAAAATAAACTTATCAAACACATATTAAGACTGGAAAGAATGAAATCATTCTTCTCTAGCTCGATAAAGCAATTGATTAATGTAGGCATTACGCTTTCCTTTGTCGTTCCCCTGATTTTTAACCCATCCCTAGTGATTACTCTCTAGTAGAAGATAGTATTCTTTTCCATTCATAAAGATCCAAATTTCAAAATCAATAAAACGACAATCATGGACCAAAATTTAAATGGATTAATATTGTAGCAAGACATTGTCTCGGGAAAGGAAAATTTTACTTCCAAATAGGGGAGAATTAATAGAAATGAAATAAGATGAACTTGTATGTTGACATCGTTTCTGGTGGCCCAGAAAGCATAGAAACCACATTGGTAGGATTTTTTTATTTTATTTTTGTATAGGTCAAAGACAAATATTAATGGAATTATAGGTGTGTCGGAGGATGGGAGGAAAAAAATTGTAAAATTTTTTTAACCCCTTTACAAAAATAATAAATTTTTTTAAAATTATGATCTCCCTCTCTCAAAAGAAAAAAAGTTAAACCTTTTTAATTCAAACACTTGAGAGGTTCAAATATTTTTTAAAATAAAAATTATAAATGAGAATAAATTTATAAGGATATTATAAAAACAATATAAATGTTTAATTTACAGTAGATTTTTTAGTAAAAAGTTAAGTTTTTACCATTCTCAATATTGTAAGACAAAATCACGTTAAAATTTATACAACTATAAAAATATTTTATTTTTTCTATATAATAAAAAAAAATTTAAAATGGTTTGGTTAAATAGAGTTGTTTCAAAACTTTTATTAAAAGATTAGCCTCTTTTTACTAGTTTCAAGTCGAACTTGGCTGTGAAAGAGGTGAGTTTCATGTCAAATGTTGAAAGAGTCAAGTTCAAAAAAGAAGCTATTTTGTATTTTTCGATATATGTTTGAAACAAATCTATTTGACCAAATAATTTTTCAAATTGCATTACTGAGCAAAAATGGCTTGAAAATGTGACATCTAATTTGTTTAAATTTAAATGCTTTTGAAAGTAAGTCTGAATTTCCGATTAGGGTCTGGCCTAGTTCCTGATGACATTCCGGCCCCCATTTGAGGTTTGGATTCCCTCAACCTATACTCAGCTAGGGAAAAAAAAAGAATTTAATAATTATAACCAACTACTCATTTTAAGCAAATGCCTTAATTCAAGGAAAATGTTAAAGAATATTATAAGGGTATTAGTTTAAGAACTGTTTTTAGAAATATTTTACGGGAATATGAGAAAGTAATTAAATTTTTTGATAATTTTTTATATTTTTCTTAAAAATAATGTCAAAACTTTTTTAATATACTTTATTAACAATTTTTTTAAAGATACCTGTTAAACCATTTATGTCTCTCATCTATTTTTGTTACATTAAATTAATTGGAGGTGGAAAGAATTGAACCTAGATATTTTCATTGAAGAATAGGACGTATCACTATCAATGGAACCAAAAATCAATGACCTGTCATGTTTTAAGAAAGCTGAGTTTTTATTATTTTCAAATTGGACAGGTGATGTGTAAAGGCTTTGTTGAAGAAAGGAGAGAATTGATTCAGACAGTACTCAAAGATCGTTCACTTTCCGACCTTCCTGTGATCAAACAGGTTATCATATATCATTCTTGTTCACTCTTATTCATACTTAATGAAAAGCGTGTTTAATGTCAATAAACATTAAAAGAAAAGAAAAAATATAAACCCTGAGAGAAACTTTATTGATATAAGTGGTAAACTTGTGGAATCTCAAACTTAATATATAGGCTTATAATCAATTTGTCTCATATCTTTAGTATCTATATAATTCTATGTTTTTATGTAAATTTTTAAAACTTTGATTTTTTTTTTCTATGCCGTTACCATTATCGTGTGGGATGATAACTACAAAATTACAAATTCTTTTATTAAATGGTTTTCCTGACCGATTCTATTTACATTGCTGCAAAAACCACTTATTATTATTATTATTATTAGTCATTTTTTTTTTTTTTGAGAAAAATTATTATTATTAGTCATAAATGATAACAGTCGTCTTGGATCTTCTTCTTGTTTTATTTTATTTTATTTTAAATTTGCTTCTATGCTGCCACCGTGCTACATTAGATGCTTATATGAGAATTGTTCTTAATGAGTTGGAAAAAAGGGCTTGGAAAAAGAATATATATATAATAATTAAATTGTTAAATAGTGGGAGGATTTCTACTCTATAAGCCTCATGGCATAATAGAATTACTATAACAAAATATTTAATTCTAAGGATGATAACTTTAATATATATGTATATATTTTACCGTAATATATATGTATATATTTTCTACGGTAAAAGATATACATATATATATATATATATATTAAAGTTATCGAGTGTATTGAGGGAAAAGTAATGTGTCTTATTCAATCGTAGTATCACAACACTTATTTTTATTAATTTATTGCTTCATTTTATTAACATTGACTCAAAATTTTTGGTTGTCTCTCGAACCAGCCCACACTAATAATTTGGGGAGAGCAAGATCAGATATTCCCTCTGGAATTGGGGTACAGATTAAGAAGGTAATGCAAAAGTTTCAGCTTATTATTTGAATTTTAATGTCCATTACTTTTTCTGAACCAACTAACCAAGTGAATTTTGACATATTTGGAGTAGGCATGTGGGGGAAAATGCACAGTTGGTCATTATCAAGAACGCAGGCCATGCAGTCAACCTAGAAAAGCCCAAGGAGTTTGTCAAAAATTTAAAACTCTTTCTGCTTGGTTGACATTCACCTCCTTCCTCACCTATTTTCTGGTAGCGATTCCACAAAAGCAATTAATGTAGATTACTATTTGATTTTTGTTAATTAAACAGTAATATACTGTTTTAAAACAAAAAGAGAATACAAATCTTTTATCTCACTTTTTGTATTCTACTTTATATTTCACCAATAATAACTTGTTTATATCCATTTGACTTTCTTTATAGAATAATCGAAGTTTAAAATTTAAATAAAAAAAAAAAAAACCAAACACATGGCAAGTTGTTATTAGTGGAACATAAAGTAAAACACAAAAAAAGGGACAAAATTTAGGGTATGTTTGTATGTGAGTTCAAACAACAGTTTTCTATGTTTAAACATGAAAGTTTTGGACCCTAAAAGTAAATGTGTTTGATCAAGAGCATTTGAGTTACAGATCTCAATTTAGGGTATTTAAACACTGTATTTTAAGAACACGTTTGGGGTAGTTTTCAAATTTTTAGTAACAATGCTGAATGACATTGTGGTAAATATTTTGTAACGCCTGAGACCCACACATTTTGACATTACAATTAAAACACATAAACTTTATTTCTCTTTCCTCTCTTTTCTCTCCCATGTCCCATTCTCATCTTCTTCTTCTTAAGCCAACCAAACTCTATGCCTCTCTTATCTCTTTTTGAAATCCAACTCCATGGTCAGAACTATGCAACTTGATCTCTCTCCCTTTCCCCTCTACCTCTATCATCTTGCTATCTCAATATTAATTAGATTCAATCGTGGGAGATACTATTTTTGATAATATTCATAGTTGGAATTTGATGAAATAATCAAAGAATTTAGTTCATAGATTGGTTTTGATTCAAGTTTTTTTTTTTTTTTTTTAATTTTTTAATTTTTATTATTATTTTTTTTTAAGGATGGGCTTTCTAAAATAGATTGATTGGGCTAAATTTTCTTTAACTTTGCTATTGGTGATTTTTTTTTTTGTTGGGCTACAATTTTTTTGGGATTTCTAATTTTATTTATCAATTTTAGATTCATAAAATTTTTTATGGCTTTTAAGAGGGACAGTGATATCCTTAAGGGGGGCCATGTGCAATTTTGTTGAATCAAATTGCTAGAATTAGTACCTACATATATATATATATATTAAATTTGGGGGGCACGTGGCTCTGTTCATGAATAGCTGATATGTCATTAGAAACCTAAGCTACCATCTTAGTTCGTAAAGCATTTGTAGTAAGTAAAATATTTGGTTCCAGCCACGCATAGAAAGATCAAAGATAACATGTGCCTTGTCATGTGCAATGCAAATGACTCACTTGGTTAGTTGGGTTAAGTGAATAATATGCATTGCACATGACAAGTACAAATGCCATCTTCATATTACTGGTTGGAGCTTAAGGCTTCAAATTGATAGCTTAAAGGTCACCAAATAGCCCATGGCCCACGGCCCAACCCAAAAGTCCAATAGCCCACTGGGCTAATGGGCGGCTCGGACTGTTGTTATTGAGGCCCATGGGTAGCCCACTAGCCTAGTGGTCAGACCATGGGCTAGTTTTTATGCCCATGGGCACCCAGTGGACTAGCCCAACCCATTGCCCAACCAAATAATTTAGAATTTATAACAAAAATATATAGGAGGTGTATAAAGAATAAATTTTGAGACATTATAGAAGAATTTCTTAAGAGAACTCCCCCAAGTCCTAACCACTAAGATACTTAAAGTGATTGTGCTAAACTTAATTTACTAAATATATATTTTTCTAGTAGTCTAGCAACTTTGAACTAACCATTTGACATTTTTTTATTATTATTTAAGATTAAAAAAAAAACTATTTAAAGCCTTAAAAAAAAATCAAATAGGTTTCCATAAACCAAACAAAGAATTAAATAGATTTGACTATAAAAAAATTTGTAATTAAGTATTAAATTCTTTGAGTCTTTCCTTTAAAAGAAAATTTTGATCATTCCCTTATAAAAAATTGATTCTTTCCTTATAAAAATAATATAATAATATGATAACACAAGCCCATGGGTAGCCCATTAGGCCCAACTCGATAGCCCAGCCCGCTAAAGACAAAATGGGCATTGCCCATTGGCAGGGTAATAGGCTGGGGTTTTCTCTTTCGACCTAGCCCGACTTGACCCGTTAACTAGTTAATAGCCCACTATGCCTAGCCCATTGTGCCCATGAGCCAAGTAAAAATGGGCCAGGCCGGGCCGACTCTCTATTATTGTAACCTGTTGAAGCTAAACCCATTAACAACCTGTTGAAGCCAAACTCTCTATTATTGTAATAAAAGTAGTAGTACCTCTAGCACTTTCAAAAAAATATGGCAGATCTGGAGCACATTTAATATGCCAGAATATTTTTTATTCTTCACGAATCTAATTTTAATTGGTAACTTTTGAAAAACTTAAATGACAATGGTTTCATGTATGGCATATAAAGAAAGACATCAATTAATAAATTTCTTTGTCCATAACAAATTTGAAAGGGAAAAATAAGTCAAGAGTTGTGTAGCTTAACTAGTTAGCATATTTTGGTATGGGTTTAGCTTACCTTTAGTACTTTTTTAAATGGACATGTCATTTTGTTTTAAATATACAATGACAAGTGGAAGTGGGTTTTAATCTCCACATTTTATTTAGTTAGTGGATGAGGTGGAGGTTTCTCATTAAAACAAAATGAGATTCTAGTTAAAAAAGACCATGGCTTTTGAGTGGAGTTGTGGTGTGCCTTTGTGTTAGAACACCTTTCTCTCTCCCCTGTGTGTGTGTGTGTTTGTTTCTCAAAAAAAAAAAAAAAGTTAAAAAAGTACTGGAGGTAAGCCAAACCCTTTTGGTATTTCTAATGAAGATATCTAATATTTAAATTTCCTCTTTCCAATTATTGAATTATCAAAATTAAAAAATAAATAAAACTAGGATGATTTTCAAACTTATTTATTACAACTTACGACATATGAATCTTATTTATTTTATTAAAATTATTTTAAAAGATAAAATTAAAATTTTGGGTTAACTGGTAAAGTTTCTTGTATTTGAATAAGAGATTTGAAGCATTGTTAGCATTGTTATTAATATCGTTCCGTTCTGGCTGGAATATCTTGTACCATGAGTAAACTGGAATAGCGACCACCCTTGTTCCACCTCAGGTGAAATTTCGACCCATTTCGAGCTATTCCAAGCGTTTCAGTCAATATCGGCTGAGATTAAAGATTCCGCGGTATGAATTTTTGGCTTTTTCCCCCTGAATTTGATGTCTGAGTTAGTCCGACCCACTGCCTTTCCCACAAAAAAAAAAAAAAAAAGATCCATTGCCTTTTTTCTTTGTTTAGTGGCCACTCCAGGAATTCTTTTCAGAGTGGTCATTAAAAATATTTAATAAAAATAAAACTTCAATATATTAACATTACAAAATAAAAACATACGCAAATACATAAAGTTCTAAAATTTCATTTCACATGTTTTTATATTTTGAAATCGTTGTGTGATATGATAGTTTCACTATCAATGTTATTTGCTATATCAATGTACACAACCAAACAATTATTATGCTACTGATCTCCTATTCAATTACCAACATATTGCCTAAATAAGTAATAATATAAATAGTGGGTTCCAGTTAACTCAACTAGTAAAGTCTCTAATGGTTGTATAAGAGATCTAGGGTTCAATCCCTGCCTACACCAAAAACTGATTGATGTCTTGGTCTGATGATAAAGAGCTATCATTAGAAGTGGACGCCATAACTTGAAACTCTCTCTCAAAAAAAAGAAGAAGTAATAATATAAATAAAATGCATTATCTTTTTGAAAAAATGTATCACATAAATCCAACAAATTTGGTTAAAGACTAAAGCAAGCACTAACAGATTACCTATTTGAAAAGTATGCATTTTTTTATATATATAAAAAATAGCAATTTTAAGATATTCCATTTGAAAACACAATTTATAAAATCACAATTAAACGTTTGATTTGGGTTTTTAGGCTAATTTGTTTGTTTGGACAATTTTTGAGAAGTGCTACGTCCATTATATATTTACAACACTTTCACAACAAAGCCTAGGTGGTAAGTTTTTATTGGTTCTAATTTGACCTTACCACTGAAATTAATTTTTTGTTAAGCCATAACAATTTGCTACTTAGGATTTGTTACGAAAATATTGCGAAAATGTTGTGAACATAGCATTTTTCACAATTTTTTGGTTCAACATTCAACGGACCAAAATTTTGGAGAGGTTGAATTTATTTTTAATTGACTCAATTTTTATTAAGGGTATTCAAGTTTTTTTTTAGGGTGGTCAAGTTTTTTTTAGGGTAGTCAAAAGACCCATATTAATTTAAAATTCAAAATTTTTTAACGTATATTAAAAAAAAAAAAACTCAGGGTGGTCATGTGACCACCTGATTATCCCTTGGCACTCCCCCTATCTTTATTTAAAACGGAGAAGAAAAAACACAAGATGAAAAAATATAATGAAGAACAAAATGAAACAAACATAGCAGAGAAAGAAAGAATAAGAAGAAACAGAAAAATAGAGCAAAAAGGAGAGACCGAGACAAAGCACTGGTGAGCGGTGAGGCTCCAGACTTTTGAAACTCTTGAATGAGAACATTGAGAAGTGTGTGAAACAAAGGAAATAAATGGGGTAGGTGATAAAGAGATGGAGAGGTTCACGTGTGTAGGTTTAAGAAACGGGAAATGGAAAAAGTTAAATTTCATGAATGTTCCAAGTTTTTAATTATTCAACATATTCACTTTATTTAAAAAATGCAACAAATGATTTTTTAATAATCATATGCTTACTTTATTTGAGAATTAAAAAAATATATATTAAATTCATTATATTACATTTTATATATATTTATATTTATTTATTTGTGGTAATCCGAAACGGTCTAAAACAATACGCTGAAATAGGTCGATACCGAAATATTTTATTCCAATAGACAAATGAAACAGGTTCCGAAACAGTATTCATAACATTGATTTGGAGTTCAATTACACCTACACAAAAAACTAATTGGTGATCTCACAATAAAGAGAAATCAAATTGAATCTATCTCTCTTAAAAAAAAGGGTAAATTACACTAACCTATGTTGAGGTTTAGGGTAATGTCAAGCACATCCAAAACTTCTTAGAAATAATTAATTTGGTCCTTGAAGACAAACTACGTGTAATACCATTTGTTTAAGACCCAAAGAATTTTTTTCTTTAATATCTTTTCTCTGTTCTTTCTTATTATCCTCATAGTCAACACCACACCTCCACACCCTTGGCCTTCTCTCTATCTCTCTTTTCTTTTCTTTTTCCTCTATTTCTCACTTAATTCTCTCTTTCTCTTTCTATTTTCTGATACTTTGCCTGGCCAAATCTTACCCTCGCGGATCTTCTTTCTTCCATCTCTTCTTTTCTTATGTCTCTAATGCACAAACCGCCTTACACGCCATTAATATTTAAAGGACCAAATTGGACATTTTAAAGAAGTTTCGGATGTTTTTAGCATTATTTCAAACCTTAGGTAGGTTACTGTATGTTAAAGACATATTTTATGTAATTGGCTAATCTTTTGACAAAATGCACTTTACTTGTAATTGGGTAGATCCAGGATGTGTTTAGTACTTCAAGAAACAAAAGTTCAAGTCAAGTATTAAAGCCATGAAGATTGGACCAAGAAATAAGTGAAGAAAGGCTGTTCATTAAAACTCGATAGATACCTCAACAAAAACAGTATCTATCGAGATTTAAGAAAGAAGCTCGATAGAAGCTGAATCTGTCGAGGTCTACGAAATCAGAATTTCCAGATCTGATTTTTGGCCCTAGCTGACATGTATGTGTAGGGTTTCTTTTCTCACAACTCTAGACATATATAAGACTTATTTTAAATGCCATTATACACGGAGAACACATGCATTGAGTGACCTAGTGTCTTATTCTCTTTGAAAGAAACTACTGCGTTTTTACGCCAAAGGATTTTGTAACCAAGTACTACTTAATCTTCATTATTGATGAAGTGAAGAATTTTGCAGCCAACAACATCTTCAAGTTGCTGGAGTTAGTCATGTACTGGGATTCGTGCAAAAGGGTGGCGTCATAAATTGAAGAGTTCAGAGGTTCTGAAGCGGTAGAAGGTTTCTGTTGTAAGTTCATCTACAGGGATTGTAGAGTCTAGGGACAAAGGTTTTGTACTAGATCTGAAACTTCTTTTTACTATAGTGAATTGCTTTTTAGGAAGGTTTCCTCCTAAATTTTTTACTGTGAAACTAGTTTGTTTCATTTGTTTTTCTGGATCATCATATCTTGTCTTATTTACTATTCCGCTGTGCATGATATTGATGTTTTTTTGTTTTAACAAGGTTTATTCATCATAAATCTAATTAACAACTTGGGTTTAAAACTTATTAATTCTATCAACCAGAGTCTAAATTTCCCAACAAGTGGTATCAAAGCAAGTTCACTTGGATTGGATTAATATCCTAAGTGTGATCCTTGACCCCCGTTGTCATGGATCGTGGACAATCTCTTTTGATTCCTCATTTATTTGATGGCACTAATTATGCGTACTGGAAAGTTCGTATGAAAGTTTTTTTGCAGTATCTATGTAAAAAAGCATGGTAAGTTGTTGAAGTTGGCTAGATTAAGCCAAAGGAAGCGCCGGTGGATTGGGATGAAGCAGCAATCAAAGCGGCAAATTTCAACAGTAGGGCCTTGAATGCTTTGTTTAGTGGGGTGACCAATGAGGAATTCAAGAAAATATCATCCATAGAAGTTGCCAAGGGAGCATGGACCATTCTTGAGACCACCTATGAAGGTACCAAGACACTAAAGACTATGAAGCCTTAAAGACTCACTAATAGTTTTGAAGAAATAAGGATGGAGAAGGATGAGACCTTTGATGAGTTCTATGCTAAACTCAAGGATATTGTGAATTCTGCCTTTAACCTTGGAGAATCTATAGCAGAATCCAAAATTGTTAGGAAAATCCTTAGGTCCTTACCTGAAATATTCCATGCCAAGATCACTGCCATTGAAGAAGTGAAGGACATTGATCAAATTCTTTTGACTAAGCTTGTAGGGAACCTTCAAACCTATGAGATGGGATTATGTTTAATGGGAAAATGTGGAAAAAGTAGAAACTTGGCTCTTAAGGGTATAGAGGAAGAGAGTGATGACTCTGAAGATAAGGATGAGAATGAGGATGAGGACTTAACCTTCATAGCTAAAGAGATTATCAAGCTTCTCCAATATAGGAAAAAAGGATAAAAGCAAAGCCCCTAGGAAATCTTAATCCTCTAGGAAGGGCAAGAATGAGAAACCCCTCATCCAGTGCCATGAGTGCAAAGGTTTTGTTCATATGAGGATAGAGTGCTAAAATTATCTTATGAAGGAAAAGACCAAGAATTCAAAATGTAAAGTGTTGGTTGCTACCTTGAGTGGTTCTGAGAGTGATCTTTCTGATGAGTATGAGAATGAATGTGGTCATTATATGGCTTTTGCTGCCACAACTGATAAGGTGATTGTGGAGAGTGCTAATGACAGTGAGGATTCTTCTGATGATGAAGTACCAAAAAAGTTAAACCTTCAAGAAGCCTATGATAAGCTATGCACTGAGTTTAGAAAATTTGAAAAAGGTTTTACATCTTTGTAGAAAAGAGCTTAATGAGGTAAAAACTGAAAAAACTGATCTATTAGTCAAATTAGATGAGACTACAAGGTTGGTTGAGACTCTTGTTGTGGAGAACACCTTATTAGATGAGAAGGTCAAGAATCTTGAGGTAAAACTTAGTCAAGCTAGAACTCAAATAGAGAGGATGTCTAGTGCAAAGATTGATGAGGTCTTGAGTGCTCAAAAGCCTAGTTTTGATAAGGCTAACTTAGGATATGTTGACTCCTTTGGTCCCTCCTCTTCCACGGCTTCTGGATCAAAGACTATCTTTGTGCCCCAATCTGAGAAAGGTGATAAAAGGTATGAAATCCATAACTGATTTGTCTAATTTTAAACCCTTTGTTAGATCTCACTCTAAGAAGTCTAATGGTCCTAAAACTGCTCATGTTTGTCACCATTGTGAAGTTTCTGGACACATTCATTCTAATTACTTCAAGTTGTATCCTCATATGCAAGTGTCCAAACGGTTACAAGTTCCCTCTCAAGGTTCAACACCTTTGTTTGGAGAGTCATTAAAAGTTTTGAGTTTTTTAACTCAATTTCAGGAGAATTCTAATTCTTCTATGTCCTGTAATAGACATACTAGGATACATGTCTTCTTATCTTCACGGCCAAAGACTCGCGCTATGTGGGTGAGAAAGGAGCCTAAGACTTAATTGTCTTTTCTATTGTCCTCTGCTTTAATTCTTTCTATTTAAAGTATGACTCTCTTTACTTAATTTCTTATCTGTTTTTGGAATCATGCTTTCATGCATCCGCATCTTTCTTTCGTGCTTTCATGTTGTTTGTCTGTTTTTGTTTGGTTGTTTAGTCTTTATTTTGTTTGTTTTTCAAAATAAAAAGAGAAAAATCAAAAACAGAAAAATACAAAAACAATGTGTGTTTGTGTGTGTTGGTACCTGTGTACCTTTGATAGCCATTAAAATAAAGTTTCTAAACTTTATATCTCTTGTACCTTAGATAAGCATCTCAATGCACAACTAAGCAAGTGAGTTTTATGGCTCGTGTTTGTGATGAGTACGATTAAGATAATCTCTTATATCTCATGCTCATATCACTCTTTTTGACAGGAATGACTAGAAAATCTTAAGAGAAAGGCATAAATAACTATCTCACCACTAAAGCCCACCGATCATGTATAACATCTGTGTGCTTTGGCATAGCAAAATTGTGATGTTTTGGCTTACATAATTAAGTATTTCTTTTCTCTCTTATATGCCTATGCATGCTATGCTTAAAAGAAAAATATGCAAAGAAAAATAAAAGCAAAAGAATCAAAATGCTTTTAATATGGTTGCAAGCGTGTTTCTAGGAGATGTGGGAGTTATATGATGTACCTCGAAGATGATAGCCTCCATCAAACAGTTATATTGTATTTGAGTGTATTTGTTTTTCTCATGTCTCAAATCTTCATAATATGAGACACTTATGCACTCTTGCTTTGTTTCAAATACAACACGCAAATTCTTTACTACTCTTGATACATATGCAGGTACAATGTGATTTGGCCATCCCAAAGGATACATGTGTTAATATATGCTTGCTAAATTGTCTTAACTTGTTTTTGAAAAATAAAATTGGTTAGACTTGTTTAGTATGTATGTATGTCTTGTGGATCTAGGAATGCTTTGCATCTAGATTTGATCTGTGTTTGAGTGCTTAACATGCTGCTTGGATGCTTGTTTGAGTAGCTATCTTGTTGCATTCATCTTGTGTGTTTTTCCTCCCTTGGAAAACCTTGCTTCTGTCTTCTCGACAGCTGCTCAATACCTTCTTGACAGCATCTCGACAGCAGCTCGACACAAGTTTCTTCTATCGAGATTTCTGGATTTGACCTTAATAGCTTCACGACAGCTAGGCTGATCCATCAAGCCAAATTTTTGTGCTCTCTGTCTGCTCGATACATTCTAGATAGATTCTCGATCCATTGAGATTTCTAGGTAGCTTCTCGATAGATTCTCAACACATATCTCGATCTATTGAGATAATTTCATATGCTCTTTGTCAGCTTAATAGTAGCTTGACAGCTTCTCGATCTATTGAAACCCTCTTGAATGCATTGTTTTTCACATGTTTTGCATCTTTCTATTATCTTGTCATCTATAGCATTTTGTTTCATTACATTCATGCATTTATATGGATTCCTTCTGTCCCTTGATCATCTTAGATCATCTTTATATTTCTTGGGTGAAACTTTATAGCTTCTTGTACCCTTTTGTCAATCATGACAAAAAGGGGAAGAAAATGTGATTTCTTTTTAAGATTCTACATGTTAGGGGGAGAAATACATGCCTTTGTAAGAGGGAGTTGTGTTTCATCTTGTTAGGGGGAGTGTTGACCTCCTTGTTGTTTTAGGAGCTTCTTTTAGCTTCTTGTACATCGGTCTTGTGATCATTTTTACATACATTGTGCTTATCTTAGATATATATATATATATATATATATATATATATATATATATATATATATGATGTATGTCTTCTTTACCTATCTTTACATATGTTGTTTCTTCTCTATCTTTATACGCATGTTTCTTTATGTACACAATCTTTATTTCTGTTTCACATGTAATGCCTTGATGAGTTTTATTTAAGTGTTTAAAAAAGACAGGTTGTGAAAGTCTATCATGTTGTGAACTCTTTTCTTGCAAATTTTTTCAAGAGTTTGTAGTAGGGATAGATTTATTTTGTAATACAACAAGTGATTATGACTTCTCTCATGATTAGTTGTTTTGTTGTGGTTTTGTCATGGATTGCCAAAGAGAGAGATAGTTAAGGACATATTTTATGTAATTGGCTAATCCTTTGATAAGATGCACTTTACTTGTAATTGGGTAAATCTAGGATGAGTTTAGTACTTCAAGAAACAAGAGTTCAAGCCAAGTATTAAAGCCTTAAACATTGGACCAAGAAACAAGTGAAGAAAAGCTGTTCATTAAAGCTCGACAAATATCTCGACCGAAACAATATCTATTGAGATTTAAGAACGAAGCTCGATAGAAGCTAAATCTGTCGAGATCTATGAAATCAGAATTTTCAGATCTGATTTTTGGCCCTAGCTGACATGTATGTATAGGGTTTCTTTTATCAGAACCCTAGACATATATAAGGCTTATTTTAAAGGTGTTATACATGGAGAACACATGTATTGAGTGACCTAGTGTCTTATTCTCTCTGAAAGAAGCTACTGCGTTTTTACGCCAAAGGGTTTTGTAACCAAGTACTTCTTGATCTTCATTTTGATGAAGTGAAGAACTTTGCAGCCAACAACATCTTCAAGTTGCTGGAGTTAGTCACGTACTGGGATTTGTACAAAAGGGTGGCCTTCATATATTGAAGAGTTCAGAGGTTTTGAAGCGGTAGAAGGTTTCTGCTATAAGTTCATCTACGGGGATTGTAGAGTCTAGAGACAAAGGTTTTGTACTAGATCTGAAACTTCTCTTTACTATAGTGAATTGCTTTTCGGGAATGTTTCTTCCTAGGTTTTTTATCGTGAAACTAGTTTGTTTCATTAGTTTTCCTGAATCATCATATCTTGTCTTATTTACTATTCCTATGTGCATGATATTGACATGATATTGATGTTTGTTTGTTTTAATAAGGTTTATTCATAATAAATCTAATTAACAACTTGGGTTTAAAACTTGTTAATTCTATCAACCAGGGTCTAAATTTCCCAACATTGTATTTTACCCCAAAAAAAAAGTAAATTTAAAATCTAAATAAATAAAGGGAAAATTAATTGTGGTCTTCAGGCAATTGTCTTTCTATAAGAACACAGGCACACAGCCACCAAACAATCGTCCCCACATCTCTTTCAAAGAAATAGCGCTAGGACTTCTCAATCTCAGTTCCTTACAACCAGACCACATCTCATCACCTATCTATCAACAACCCCACAACTAATATCACTCCTTTAATCCTTAAATTCATAAGCATATCGATTCACTGGTTCACACAAACACACATCGACCAAAAACAATCATATGGGCATGATGGAAGGTTCTTCTCCGACCACCATGGCTCCTCTTCTCCTCCTAAACCTGTTGACCACTCTATTCATCTATGTCGATAAATTCATTATCAAAATTCACCTTCAATAAAAAAAGATATGGAGTAAGGTTGTAGCCTTAGGCTACAATCAATTTTGTTGCTAATCTTTGTTATTCAAAAAGATATGGTAGATTTGGAGCACATTTAATGGGCCAGAATATTTTTGATTCGTCATGAATCTAATTTTAATTGATAAATTTTGAAAAACTTAAATGAAAATGGTATCATGTATGGCATATAAAGAGAGACATCAATTAATAAATTTCTTTCTCCATAACAAATTTGAAAGGGAAAAAATAAGTCAAGTGTTGTGTAGCTTAACTAGTTAGCATATTTTGGTATTTCTAACGAAGATATCTAATATTTAAAATTATTTTAAAAGATACAAGTAAAATTTTGGGTTAATTGGTAAATTAAAAGTTTCATGTATTTGAATAAGAGATTTGAAGTTCAATTTCACCTACACCAAAAACTAATTGGTGATCTCACAATAAAGAGAAATCAAATTGAATCTATCCCTCTTAAAAAAAAGGGTAAATTACACTAACCTACCTTGAGGTTTAGGGTAATGTCAAGCACATCTAAAGCTTCTTAAAAAAAAAAAACCAATTTGGTCCTTAAAGACAAACTGCATGTAACACCGTTTGTTTCAGACCCAAAGAATTTATTTACTTATTTATTTTTTTAATATCTTTTCTCCATTCTTTCTTCTTTTTTATGAGAGAGAAAAAAAAAAAAAAAAAGGAACTCGTGTGTGGCAGTCATTATCCTATGCCCCATGGTACATTTGGGTAAGCCCATGGGTACCACCAGCTCAAGCCGGAGCTCGAAGACCCCGAACTTACACACACCCCAGGCTTTATTGGTTTTTGGGACTTACCACAATATGCAATTACAGTCCCTGTGGGAACTCGAACCTGGGATGTGGTGAAGGCAATGAAGCCTCAGCAGTCACTAGGGGTGGCAAAGTAAGCCCAAACCCATTTGCCCGCCCAAACCCACCCACTCTAATTAAACCCAAACCCATCCAATTATTAGTTGGGTTAAATGGACATCAACCCAATTAAACCCAATAATTATTGGGTTTTAACTAAAAACCCATTGAACCCCATTTAACCCAAAAACAATATACCCCAAATTCAACCTAGCCCTTCCCACAAAAAAAAAAAAAACCCTAGCCCTTAGGTTTCACGAGGGTTTCATTTTCCCTCATTTTCTTGGCTTCCAATCACATCAAAACTCTTCAAAGCTTCAACAGATTTCTGAGTTGCCAGAATATTCACGTTATATCTTTCTGGTCACTCTAGCACTCATCGGTAAGCTTCGAATCTCAAATTTGGTTCCTTTCTTTAGTTATTCAAAAGTCTTCTTTTGCTTTCCTTCGTTTTCTCCATTACCAAACAGTGATTCGTGTGGCCCCAGGGATTTACAAGCAACTTGTGTACGTGCCAAAAACCAAGAACTTTATTACTCTAGCTGGTCTTAGACCTGAGGACACTGTTCTCACTTGGCACAACACGACCACCTAGATCGATCACCACCAGGTTTTTTTTTTGGGCACTTTGCACTACTATATCATATATATGTGCTAATACCCCATCTAGGTTTAACTTTTATGTTTGGTTTTTGTAGGGAGCTAGGTTGATTGGGACTGGGACTTTTGGGTGTGGAAGTACTATTGTGGAAGGAGAGGAATTTATTGCTGAGAATATCACTTTTGAAAACTCTGCTCCTCAAGTAATCTTTAATTTTTTGTCAATGTTTAGCATTTCCAAGTTTTCAAATTTATTGGCTTTTCTTGTTACTGAGTTTTGGGGTTTTTTTAGGTGATAAGTAAGTTGGAATTTTTGGATCAAGGTTTTGCCACCATACACTTGCACTACTAATTGCCACTTGTCAACCATTCAATTTACTAAAGTTGACTAGTTGCTTTTTTCAGTATCCAAATACCTACTCCATCACCTAAACAACTAAAAATTAACAAAATAAATAAAATAAGAGAAATGTAAATCTTCCATTATAAATTTATAACTGATTCGATCATTTTTTGGGTACCAGGGGGTATTTTGGTTATTTTATGGGTTTTAGGGGGTATTTTGGTCGTTTTTTGGGTTTTGGGGTTATTTTGGTCATTTTTTGGGTATTTTGGTAATTTTAAAGTTTCGGGGATATTTTGGTCATTTTTTGGATTTCGGGGGTATTTTGATCATTTTTTGAGTTCAAGGTATTTTGGTCATTTTTTGGTTTTCGGGGGTATTTTGGTAAATTTTTGGGTTTGGAGGGTATTTTGTTAATTTTTAAGGTTTTGGGGGTATTTTGGTCATTTTCACTTTAGTGGCATTTTGGTAATTTTGATAATTGGGTAATTGGGTGGGTTGGGGTTTACCCATAATAATTGGGTTGGGTTGGGTTGAATTTGGGTTAGAAGCAATTAGTTAAATGGATTTTAATGGGTAAATGAGTTTTATATACCCAACCTAATTATTATGCCCACCCCAAACCCACCCATTTGACACCCCTAACAATCACCTACCAATTTTACCACACCCGCTAGTGGTTCCACTCTTTCTTTTTATCCTCACAATCAACACCACACCTCCACACATTTGGCCTTCTCCATATCTCTTGTTTCTTTTCGTTTTCCTCTCTTTCTCACTTGATTCTCTTTTATCTCTTTCTATTTTCTTTTCCTTTGCTAGGCCAAATTTTACCCTCGTGGATCTTCTTTCTCCCATCTCTTCTTCTCTCATGTCTCTAATGCACAAACGGCCTTACACGCTGTTAATGTTTAAAGGATTAAATTGGACATTTTAAAGAAGTTTTGGATGCTTTTAGCATTATTCTAAACCTCATGGTACGTTACTGTATTTTACCCCAAAAAAAAAAAAAATTAAAATCTAAATAAATAAAAGGAAAATTAATTGTGGTCTTCACGCCACTGTCTTTCTATAAGAACACAGGCACACAGCCACCAAACAGTTGTACCCCACATCTCTTTCAAATAAATAGCATTAGGAATCTCAATCTCAGTTCCTTACAACCAGGCAACATCTCACCACCTATATATCAACAACCCCACAACCAATATCACTCCTTCAGTCCTTAAATTCATAAGCATATCGATTCACTGATTCACACAAACCCACATCGACCAAAAACAATCATATGGGCATGATGGACGGTTCTTCTCCGACCACCATGGCTCCTCTTCTCCTCCGAAATCTGTTGACCACTCTATTCATCTATGCCGATAAATCCGTTGTCAACATAGCCGAAAAATACAAACTCCTCGAACTCATTCGCTACACTTTAATCGCTGCCTTCCTTTTCCTTCTTCGTATTCTTCCTTCTTTCTTTCCTTCCCTCCTCAACCCTATTCCCCAAAACCCTACTACAAAGAAGACTGACAATAACTACGTGCCCACCGGCGATTCGGGTATTTCTCGAGCACTTTCACAGCTTCTGTCCATAGTTAATGACATCCCAGTTAGCTCTAGAAAGTATGAAGTTGTTCGATCTTTAGCAGAGAAGCTTCTTGATGAGAATAATGGGGAAGGTTCAGAGGCTTTACGTGAAGTCAACCGTAAGGTACTTTCATTGGCTTTTGATAGGACTCTTACTCAGCTTGAAGCCGCTGTGGTTGAGCAAGGGGGTCAGGAGGACCGAGCTGGGGATGGCGGCTCTGGTTCTGGACCGGTCGAGTATAGGTTGAGCTGGGTTTTGAAGGTGGTTCGGAGGTTCGGGATTAGTAAGAAGAGTCCGGTTGGGATGAACGGGTTGGAGCCTTGTTCGGGTGAGAAACTGGCGGCTGAGTTGTTGTGGTTGGCTCAGAAGTTGGTGGCTTGTGGCTGCGCGGAGGAAGCTGTTTCCAAGTGGGCGGTGGCGTCGAATTTGGCTTGGCTGGGTCTTTGGGCTCAGCCTCGGCTACAAGGTTCCCTTGTAAAGATCTCAGGTATATTATTTTCATTCTCTTTCTAAAATTTCTAGAATATGATTATTATGCTTTGCCTGAATTAGATTATCAGAGTTTACTGTTATTGCCTTATTGGTTTATTGTACTTAAAATAAATCCAACACAAATATGTCTAAAATAGTAAAGTTTTAAAATGCTATATGAAAGACAAAAGTTTGTTATATGTATCCTTTTCGATACAGTATTTCTCCTCCAATATTGCGTTTGCGTTTTTTAGTAGCTCCCCAATACTGTTTATGGAGCCGCAACTTATGAAAAACGCGCTATTAAAATTTGCTACAGTTAGTCTACACCTTTTGTACTTTTGTGCATTTAAATATACCTATTTTATATTTTTACGGTTAAAAAAAAAAGTTTGCTACAGTATTTTTGTTTTAAAATTTTGTTTATTGCAGTATTTTCAGTAATAAATTTTTAATTTTCAACCAGATAAACGATATCCAAACAAATCCTAAGTCTTAAAAATATTAAATTAAAAACATAAATATGCATTGTCATCTCAACAACTATGCTTAAGTATGTTTTTTTTTGTCCTATATAAATTAAAGTACACGAATATAATTTAAAATAAATCCGACAAAGGAATCAAAAGTGAATGCAGGAATGAGCTTCAACCCTACTCTGATAGGGATATAAAGCAAATATGTTAATGTTTGGGGATAAAAGTAAAGCTTTATTCATACAGTGTAATTTTCAAATTAATTAATTATGGCTGAATGTACCAAGTGAGTACCCACAGTAATTAGCTAGGCTATACTGACACGATTCTCAAAAGAGAAAAGGGGTTATACTAACGTAAGGAAAAAGAAAAAAAGATCAAAGATAAAAAAAGTTAAGTATTATAAAAGTAATTGATAACTAATCATAGTCTATTACGTAAGTTTATTAAGTAAAAATATTCGAGCATGTAAATTTAAAATTGATAAGATCTACAAATACAGAAGATATGCGAGAGACATATACAAATCAAAATTATTATTTAGTATTGTTCTGACGGCTCTTGCGAGAGAATATGCTTCTTGGATGACTTATTCGTATGGGTATTATTGGTGCGCAAATTTATGTGTCACTTGGGAAAAAGTCAATGTAATGCTTGATGATTGGTTTGGTCAATTAGTTTGGTGGTCCTTCTTCAACTGCTTTCCGGACATGTTTATGAATTGTATTTGTCTTCAACTCTTCATGTATTGTAGTACCTTTACTCGATCAGGATTATTTAATCAGACCTTAATTATTTTGTCATCATCAGGCATGGAAGTGAAGATTAGTTCTAATTTGGGATTTATTTATTTTAACTACAAGTTTTAATAGGGATCGGCGGCTATTGCCATCTTGATTTGACTTTTCAACCAAGGAAAATTATTAGAAAATTGAAAATTCCACTAGATTTGGGGTGCACGACATTCTAATTACAATTATACAGTACACACGGTTTTAAGGTTCCTTCCTTCATTCTCAATCTTTTTCCTGCATATGCATTTATTATTTGAGTCAAATACCAATGCAACACGTTAGATGAAAGCAATGCCAACTTTGTTAAATCTTGGACCATATCGTTTAAAGAAAAAAAAAAACTCAAAATCAAAGATTGGGCATGAGATGTGATTGTACTTAATTAAAATACACTTTCATTTCATAAAAAACAAGTAACATGGTTGAATTTTAAGAGGGGAACCTAAAGAATAGTACTATCTAAATTTTGCCCATAGTTTAATTATAAGATGTATCACATATTTACCATGCGGAGGAGTACATTCAATTTCAAGTTGTTATAAAGAGACTAATTGTGATGGCCAAATTGATTTTTTTTTGTCAAATTGACGTTTAGGAATACTATACAAACTAAAATTGATGAGTTGTCAATTATAAAAATAGTCATTCAACTTTTTATTTATCATGATGTTGACATAGATCCCCCTCAAAAAAAAAAAATGATGTTGACATAGATCTGTCGCCTCGCCCACTCTTCTTGAAATAGATACCTAAGGTTTGAAATACTGAACTATCTAATTATTGCAGCATTCTTGTTCAAGCAAGCCAAAAATTTGGGACTCTATGAAATTGAAGAAAGCAAGAAAGAGCAGCAAAGGCAAACAAAGAAGAAGATGCTCTTATCATGGCTACCATTGCTATGTAGAGCAAGCAATGGCACAGATGTGCCAATTCTAAGCATGAGTGAAAGAGTTGAGCTGGAGAGAGTATTGGAGGAGAGCATAGAGATGTTGGAACAAGAGGAGGACCAAGAGCAGGTTTTGTCTTTGTGGCTTCATCATTTCACACATTGCCCCTCCTCCGATTGGCCCAACCTCCATGCCTCCTATACTCGTTGGTGTAATGCTTCTCGGAAGCTCTTAGTCCTCCAATGAAAAAAAGAACTCATATTCTGAATAGATGATTATTATTTATTTTAACTAGGAATAGATAATTATTCTTGGCATAGTCAATTTTTACTCTTAATTGGTAAGAATTGAAGTGTAGCTATGTAAAAAGTATTGGACTATCTTTTGGTAGGCTGTATATATCTTCTACTTAATTATATAAACAAATAATGTGCATAGTCTATTGATCAAACAATGATCCCATGACAAAAAAATAGAAAATTTAAAATTAATAACTTTCAGTGAAGAACATTTAGAAGAGTTACAAAAGAAACAAGAAGTAAAGAAAGAAGAAATTTATAAATGGTCAGAATTCAAAATTTTCACCGCAAGAGTTTTCGTACAATTTAGAAAAAATACCATGGCAAAACTATCAAGTGATGGATCAATAGATCTTAGTTTATTTGATAAAACTAAAATTGCTAGATGGAAGAAAAAAAAAAACCTTTAAATCAGGTATATACATATTGTTGGCCTAATCCAAATGGGAATTAAGGCATTCTTTAGACATTAAGATGAAGAGAGGCCATTCCCTCTTAAAATTGTATAAAAAAATAAAAAAAAAAAAAAAAAAAAAAAAAAAAAAAGTTATGGAACACAGATGATAAATACATAAAATTTTAGGGTCTGATCCAACAAAAACTTGTCTTGACGCAATTCTTGGCCCTTCAGGCCCAATAAAAAAAAAAAAAATCTAGCCCAAAAAATCTAATGAAATGAAATTATCCACCTCAGCCATTCTTTTTTTTTTTTTAATGTGCACCTGACGTGATCCATTTTTTAGGCCTTTGAAACACA
The DNA here is from genome assembly GCA_028535165.1 of Quercus tomentella. Lineage (NCBI taxonomy): Eukaryota > Viridiplantae > Streptophyta > Magnoliopsida > Fagales > Fagaceae > Quercus > Quercus tomentella. Next base: position 35,369,013 of record JAPQVY010000111.1, on the reverse strand, counting down.
TATAATAATAATAATAATAATAAAATCTCTTTTACACTCTAGAAGTTTTAGAATTTAGTTTTTATCTTCTGAAGTTTGGAGGTATTTAGATTTTACACCATAACATTATAGAATTTGGATTTTACCTCCTAAAATTTGGAGTGTTTGAATTTTATATCTCAAAATTTTGAAACTTCATGGTGCAAAATCTAAACACCCCCAAATATTAGAGTGTAAAATCCAAATACCTCTAAAATTTAGGGAGCAAAATCCAAACATCCTCAAATTTTAAGGAGTAAAATATAAATTCTAAAATTTCAAGATGTAAAATTAAAATTTTGAAACTTCAGGGTGTAAACTTCCAACACTCCCAAAATTTAAAAGTATAATTTGTAATTTATCAAAAAAAGAAAAAGATAAAAAAGAAAAAGAGTAAACGCTTTGATCAAATCCGTTGATATTAAAGATCCATAAGCTAAGAAGGTAAGAGCATTTGGACTGGACAATTTAGGGTCGTTTGGTAATATTGTTTTAGTAACATTATTTGTATTTTTTGAAAATACGTGTGAATGAAAAAATATATAAAAATACGTGTAATATTATTTAAAAACTAAAAAATATTCCTTAAACTACCATACCAAAAGGTTCCTTAGACTCTGGTAGAAGGCACCATTAGTGAGCCCCACTGCCTAACAAGAGTGACACATTGATGCAGCCCCACCATCAAAACCATCTAGTGCGTCTCATTCTGTCAGCATCTCTCGCTCTCTTACCCATTTCTCTACTTTAGTCTTATTTCTTTAATTTCTCTATCCAACTCTTTAAATAAAATTGTCCATTCATAAAAAAAAAAAAAAATTAAAAAAAAAAAAAATCTTTACCTACTCTATGTGTTGAATGGTTGACAGTTTATACTATTATCTTATCATTGTGATTTTTTCCTTTCTCTTTTTTTTTTCCTTGTTTTTTATTTTATTTTATTTTTTTTTTTAAAAAAGGAAAATCGGAACTAAGGGTGCGTTTGTTTTAGTGTAAAACACTTTTAGGAAATTATTTTATACCCTTGTGCGTGTTTGGCAGCTACGGAAAATACGGTCAACGGAAAATCATTTTCGCTTTGACCAGAAAATAAGCCACTTTAAGTGTAAAATCATTTACGCTTTGATTTTACCTTCAAACCATTTCCGGAAATCACACCTGAAGAGAGCGAGCTCGAGCACACTCCTCACAAGGTCCAAAACCCATCTCCAAGCTCACCTCAGCCAAGCTCCGGCTAGCCCAGATCGTGCTGCCTCACAGTCCAAAACCCATTTGCAAGCTTACCTTCAAACCATTTTCAGGAAAAAAAAAAAGGAACTGAACCCAAAGAGAGAGAGAGCCACCCACCGTCAGAGAGAGAGAGAGGCTGGTCCCCTTAACTTGAGATCGACTCCATCACCGTCGGGGTCATGCCTCTCACCGCCAATCAAGCAAAGATCGACTCCAACACTGCGCGATCTCGCCTTCGCCTCCGCCGTGCGATCTTGCCTCTAGATCGAACCTAGTCACCTCTCTCTCTTCCTTCTTCAGTCAATTTGACCAGATTTGATGAATTTTTTTTTTTTGGGTTTTGTTTCTTTTGTGTTTTTGGACTGAGAAATGATATTATATATTTGTTTGGAAACTAAGAAAATGTGAGCAACAAGTAGAAAATGTGTTTTCTATAGTATTTTCAAGAACACAACCAAACACTAAAAAATATTTTCCGAAGTATTTTTTAAAATACCACCAAACACCTGAAAATATTTTACACTTGGGAAACATTTTACATAGAACCAAACACAACCTAAGAATATTGCATTGAGAATAACAAAAGTCAAATGCTTGTACAATGCTATCGGTATTTTGTCTTTTATTTTTATTTTTAATTTTTTTGACATTATGTATAGTGTTTATTTGAGCATCTTTTTTTTTTTTTTTCTTTAAAAAAAATTAGAATAAAATTATTTATAGAAATTAGGGAGGTAATTGAACCAAGATGAGTCAAGTTTTAAAAAGTTCAGGCTTGTTTATTTCATCTTATTTCAAACACGAGTCAAGCTCAAGCTCATTACTAAATAAGATTACACATTCAAACTTGGTTCATATACCTATTGAGCAAGCTCGAGCTTATTTGCGAATTACTTATTCTTGTCATATATATAGTAAAACCAGAACTAACCATTTTACCCATTCATAAATCTATGATTTTTTACTACAAATGAATTGTTTATGTTATGAATAAACTACAAATAATACTTTTTACATCATATGAACCAATTTCCAAACTTAATTTCAAGCCTATATAAATATATTTGTAGACAAGTACACATATAAATATGTTGTATTATTAATAATTAAATCGAGCCATCATGTTCACGAGTTTCTTCACATACACATTATTATGTTTAAGCTTAACTCGTTTAATAATTGAGCCTAAAGTTGGGCATGAGTCTAGCTTGTTTACTAAATAAATGATTTAGTAAACAAGTTGATCCCAAGTTGTTATTGACAATCTTATGAATAAAATTAGGTTTAACTACACATTTAGCTCTCAACATTTTTCCCATGTTTCAAAAGGATCCTTATCCTTTGAAGCGTCTCATTTTAGTTCTTATACTCAGAAGTTCATGTAAAAAAAAGGTCATGCTATTAACTCTACTTTAATTTTATCTATCTTCAAATAGATATACAACAAGCAAACAAAGTTTTTAAATAACCAATCTCTTTCCTCATTTGCTACTATAAAAATCCCTAAGATTTCTTTGAACAATCTCAACTCAAATTTAAAGTAAGAGTAACATTATAGATTTTTTGACACATACTTAAAAATATAAGAACTAAAATGAAACACTTCAAAATATTAGGATTATTTTAAAACATGGGACAAATTTTGAGGACCAAATGCATAATTAAATGATAAAATTCATTACTTTTTAATAGCAACTCATCCATAGCTAACGGTAAACTAAGTTATAGTAGAAATTGCTTTGAGTAGATGTCGAACTCCTCTGATGATGATAATTGAGGCTCCTACAATCACAAAGTAATTATAGCATTACCTTTTGAATGGAGAGAGAGAGAGGGGAGAGAGAGAGAGAGAGAGAGAGAGAGAGAGAGAGAGAGAGAGAGAGAGAGAGAGAGAGAGCAATTCCCCTCTTAGGGGCATTTTAGTAAAATTTGGTTGTGGAAAATTTAAACTATTATGCTATGTGTTCATAATTGAATTAATGGTAAAGGGTTATTTGCACATTTTCAATAATTAAGAGGAGATATTTCTCTAATTTTATAGTTTAAGGAGGGAATTGTGAACTACCCCATAGATAAAAGGGGAGAAAACATTGTTTTGAAACCTGGTCTGTTCAAAGAATCAGAAAAATGAGAGGTTCAAGGGTTGCATATATATATATATATATATATATATATATATATATGATTTGTGTTATTTCTTGATTTTAGATTTCAAATAAGTTTGATTATATTTTTAATATTAAATATTAAATTATTGTTGTGGGTACTTGCCCCTCATTAAGCAGTTTTTGTTCGCTTTGGGGAGCCAGTCCCTCACGGTTTTGTCACGAAGGAGTGGGATTGTCCCACATCGCCTAAGTAACCCTCCCACTCATGGTTTATAAGCTTCTGGAGCGACCATGAGTGTACCACTTCTAACACTCTGTACGGATGTCATTTTTGGAAATAAGCTTAACAATCACACATGCTGAAGTAATCTTGCTTCCAAATCTTGGATGTTCTGTAAAATGCTATGAGAAAAATTGTGCCTGTCCACAGAAAAAGAGAAATTTCACGCAATGCTTCTGCCCATTGAGATGTTGAATCTGCCATCATGCTGACATTGTATCCCATATCTCTGAAATATTCAGCTATTGTGATCCCTGACAATAATATAAACTAGTAGGGAAATGTAAAAAAGAACATGAAAATATGGGATTGAGCAAAGCACAAGATACAACAAACTGGTAGATATTATTAGATTCAACAACTTTCTTGCATTAGACATTGAAGATACTAGGAAACATCTTACAGGGACTGGTGATCTTACAAAGCTTCTAAGGGATCTCTTTCTTTTTTCACTCTTGCCTTTACAGAATTACAAGGGTGCTATTTATAGAATACAAAGCTTAGAGATAATATCCTATATTCGTCTTAGTAGAGAGTAGGGGCCAAAATATTTGATTTATAGGTGGCAAAATGGTAGGGGCCGGATTGAGCTCTGCCATCTTCATAATTGTGCATGCCAGGATAGGTTTCAGATGTAGCTGGATTGGAGCTGGAGCTGATGAACAAGTGTCCATTTTGGATGGAGGAGTGATCTGTACTTGGATAAGCTTCTGAGGAGAGAGCGGGAATGCTCCTGTTATGGATAAGGATGCCACGTCTAAAGATGATTCTAGGTTTTTATTTTTTATTTTTTTTATTTATTATTATTTTTTTTTTTAAGTGTTAGAGATAACTAGTCCCATCCATCTCTTCCTTGGAACCATTCTTCATATACATCAGTATTGACATCTGGATCATGGTTATGATAATAGGGGTCATCATTCCCAATGAGAGGATTGGGCATTTCCCAGTGATCTTCATGTGGCCATTGCTGTCTACAAACTTCTGGATCCATGGGTACTATTTCAGGGAAGATTCCTTTGTTTAGGGATTCTGTCATTGTGAGAGCATGGTAACAGGATACCCAAGATGGGTCTCGATGTGTGTGTGGAGTGCCATCTGGATTAATTACCCAATGGATTTCTGCCGGGTGAAAAATTCCGTCTGTACGGATGTCATTTTTGGAATTAAGCTTAACAATCACACACGCTGAAGTAATCTTGCTTCCAAATCTTGGATGTTCTGTGGTAGGATACCTTGTCCATTGTCCATCATGAGCATCATTCTTCAAAATTTCAAACCAGAATTTATGAAAATATCTGTTTTCTCGTGGGAAAATATATGCATAAAATTCTGGCTCAAAATGGAGGCACAAATGATATTCATTAAGTAAATACCACATGTAAAGGTAATGTGCAACCGTCCAATTTGTTATCCAAAAAGCAAAAGGAGTTTTCCATGGCTGGTCTATATCAGGAAAAATGGCCAGAAAATGGGGCTGGCACCTTTTGAGGTAATCATGGAGGGCTTTAATGATTCTTTGGGTTCTGGCTTTAAGAGTCAAGGTCTTTATCTGGTCTTTTATTTTTGGGGGAAGGTCTTCAATCATGCTAAGGATATCATTAGGGACCATGGAAGAAACGCTTGAGGATGAGGATGGGTCTGTAACAGGATATACACATAAGGGTGGAGAGAGGATTGTGGTGTTAAGGTTGGAGGTTTTCTTGAGAGATTCTCAGTGAGAAGGTTATCTTTTCCTTTGATATGCTTGACTTGAAAATACCATTGTGAAAACCAATTTGACCATCTGAGTAACTGGGGATGTGGGAGCATTTTTCTCTTGAACTGGAGCATTTTGGGAAAGGAAGACATGTCCATTTCTACTAGAAAATGATGTCCAAGAAGGTGGAACTGGAATTTTTCAATTCCATGTTTGACTGCAAGAATTTCTTTGAAAGTAGAGTGATAGTGAAGTTCTGAAGGCTTGAATGCACCACTTTTATAGCCATAAATACTCCTTTTGCCATCAATTTCTTCAAAAAAAGCTGCTGCCCAATATTCATCACTTGCATCTGTCTGCAATACTCGTTTGCCTGGTCCTAGAATCTGTAAGAGAGGAAGCTTTTCTGATAACCTTTTCAATTGTTGAACCGCTTCAGTGTGAACAGGGTTCCATTCAGGAGGGGATTTCTTTAGCAATTGAGCCAAACAATTCCTGTATCTGGAGACTTTTGGAATGAAATCTGAGATGTAATTTACAATTCCAAGGAACTATTGTATCTGCTTGGCACTTGTGAGCTTGTCTGGGAATTCACTCAAAGAGGTAGCTATGTAAGGCTGCAAAGTATACTTTCCATCTGAGATATTTACTCCCAAAAAGTCTATAGAAGACTGCTCTATGACCATTTTCTTTTCTGAAAGCATTATTCCTTGAGATTTTGCTAAATTATAAAATTCAGTGAGCAACTTGGCATGGGATTCTTCATCTTTTGAGAACAAAAGGATATCATCCACATAGATTAGTGCATTGGTCAAAAGTGGCTGGAACAACATTACCATTGCTTTTTGGAATTGAGAGGGAGCATTTTTGAGACTAAAAGGCATCATTGTCCATTGATAATGGTGATCTGGAATGCAAAAAGCCGTCTTGTATCTTTCTTCTGGATGGATGCCTAATTGCCAAAATCCTGCTTTGAGATCAAACTTTGAAAACACTTTTGCATTTGAAAGATGCTGAAAAAGAGCACTCTTGTTTGGCAAAGGAAATTTATCATCTGCAAGAAAGTGATTGAGATTCTGGTAATTGATTACCAATCTGAGTTTACCTCGAACTTGCTCAGCATGCTTGTTGACATAAAAGGCTTCACATGCCCAGGGAGAAGTCGTGGGTTCAATGAGGCCTTTGGACAGGAGAGTGGATAGTTCTTGAGTGGCCAAGGCTAAGTGTTCTGGGTTCATTCCTCTGTGGCTGGCTCTTGTGGGGTTGACATCTTCATTTTTCTTGAATGGGAGGTATATGAAAAATTTTGGGTTTTTCCACAAGGGGTTTGGATTTTTAAGGAGGAATTCAGAATGGCTGTTTGCACAACAGTCTTTGATAATCTGGAATTTTAGAGAATCAAAGGGGTCAATAGTAAATAAATGGGGTACTTGGGTCCAAGTGAGAAGGTGTTGTTTATGCATGAGTCCTTTTGAAGACCATCTGAGACTTAGTATATGATGAAGGAGATCAAATCCTATGAGAAGGTCTCTGCCTGTAAGGGGGGATCCAAGAACTTGGTGTCTAATGGTTAGGGTTGGAAAGATTCTGATAAGGATTGACTTACTTTTTAGGGTTATAAGAAAAGTTTCTCCATTTGCTGCTCTAAACATTTGGTGATGGGGTAGCCAACATTCTTCAGGTAGAATTCTTTGCTCAATCCCATATTTTCATGTTCTTTTTTACATTTCCCTACTAGTTTATATTATTACCCAGCTTCCATAATTTTCTTACACCCCTTCCTTCCAATCTTCTTTTCTTGTAATAGTGATCCAGATGTCAATACTGATGTAGATGAAGAATGGTTCGTTCACACTGAAGCGGTTCAACAATTGAAAAGGTTATCAGAAAAGCTTCCTCCCTTACAGATTCCAAGACTAGAAGTGGTACACTCATGGTCGTTCCAGAAGCTTATAAACCATGAGTGGGAGGGTTACTTAGGCGATGTGGGACAATCTCACCCCTTCGTGACAAAACCGTGAGGGACTGACTTCCCAAAGCGGACAAAAACTGCTTAATGAGGGGCAAGTACCCACAATTGTTTATGGGTTTTTATTTGTTTTATATTCTTCAAAGAAAAAAAAATTGTTTATGTTTATATGTGAATATATATATATATATATATATATATATATATATATAATTTTTTCAAAAAAACTAAGAAACAATAATTGTTGAATTCATTCATATTCATGTTGTACAATGTGAAGAGAAAAGAGCGGCATTCTTCAAGGCAAACAACAATCTTCTCATTCTCTTTTGCAACACTAGCAAAAGCCAAACTAGCTTTATTACATCACAATGAAACACTGATAAAAGAAAGAGTATGAAAACTTTCACAAATCAAAGCAATGTAATCTAGAATACCTAGGAAATCAAAATCAGGATCCCATTGATCCAGTGGAATCAACGGCTAAGGCACAAACAATAACATATCTTTTTCCATAGCCAAGATCCGGAGGTTTCTCATACCCATAAAAGCTATGAAATGGGCATAGTTAAGTTCTGACTTAAGTATTGTTGAAAATAACTGAACCACCGGTGATATCGGAAGGATAGGCCTTAAAGTCTAATTTTGTGTCATGTGTCAATTCAATTTCTTAATTTTGACACAAGTGTTTATTACTCATTGCAAAAATTGAGGAAAATAAATAGGCGTAAATGCACTTTTATTCCCTATATTTTGACCATATTTCTATTTTGGTCCCTACTTTTTTATTTTACTGCTTTTATTCTCTAAAATGAAAAATGCATTCCATTTTGGTTCCTTTCGTAATCTCCTTAATGAAAATATCCTACGTGATAGACGGTGTACTATTGGCACATCAAATGCTGATGTGACCAATAAAATAATATTAAAAAAATTTATTTGGCATTTAATAAATGTCACGTTAGCATTTTAATTAAAACAAATTTAAAAAAAAAAAATTCTCAATTTTCATTTGAATTGAAATAAAATCAACAATGAAAATTTTGTAGCATCTCTCAAATTTTCATATTCACTAATGTCTAATGCTCATCATCCCCTTCTTCTACTCTATCCTTATTTCTCCTCTACTTCTTTCTCTCCCAAGATATTACAAACCCATATTTGGAGCTTTCACAACTGTCAAAGCTATGGCAGATTGGCATTGTAGACCTTAGAGCATTCTCATCAGGTGTGCCAAATGCCAAATATTTGGCATTTGACACACCAAACACCAAAAAATCCTTCTCATGAGGTGTTCTATATCCTATAAATTTTGACACACGTGAACAGTACCGTTCCATTTTTAGAACGGTACGGACAGATGTTCTATAAAAAAAAATATTTTTTTATTCTATTTCTCTCTCTTCATTTATAACTCTTTCTTCTCTCTCTTTCTTTTTCTTCTTTCTTTCTCCGCCTAATTCCTCTTCTCAGTTCACCTTTTTCCTTCTTTTTTTCTTCTTCTTTCTTTCTCCAGAACCTCCACCTCTCCCTTTTTCTTGCTTTTTTTTTTTTCCCCTTTTTTCTTTTCTGTCACTTTCTCCGTGCCTTCTCTATCTTTTTTTTTTTTTTTTTTTTTTTTTTTTCCCCTGTCGCTCTCCTTCTCTGTCTTTTTTTTCCTCTGTCTAGGCCGTTGCCATTGAGATCGGCCGTCACTGTGGAGTTCAGCCTCGCCGTGGAGTTTAGCCTTGCCGATGAGGCCATCGCCGTGGAGATCTCTGATTCTAATCTCCCTCTTTATTTTTTTCCTTCGGTTGTGGATTCCATGTGATTGTGATTATGGGTGAGTTGGTTCTTTTTTAAGCTCTTTTTTTTGGGATATTTTTGTGTTGATTTTGGAGATTTTTTTAAAAGTAGTATTGGGTGGTGGTGGCGGCTGGTGGATTTTTGTTGGTGGTGGTGGGTTTTACCTATGGGTAGTGGTGGTGGGCTGTGCTTGGGTATGGTGGTGGCGGGCTGTGCTGTATATCAGTGTATGGTGGGGTTTTGTTGAGGTTTTTGGATTTGGAATTTGTTGGAGGACCGGTGATTGTGGTTGTAGCAGTGGTTGTTGTGGCGGTGGTTGTAGCGGTGGTTCTTGGTTCTTGGTTGGTGGTGACTGTCGGGACTGTGTTTTTGTATATTATTGGGTTTTGAGAAAATATATTATTTTAATGTGTAGTAAATATTATTTTAATGTATAGAATTGAAATATAGAACATCTGATAAATGGTATGTTGTAAAATGATGTGCTAAAATGATAAAGTGGGTTTTTGGTGTGTTAAAATGGCATTTTTTATGAGAGAGCTGATGGGAATGCTCTTATGGTGGCAGATCGGACCTTGTGACTCTTCCCAAAGTTACAGTAAACTTCATGTGGACTAGATCTATTAAATAAATGAGAGTAAAATGGAGGTAGTATGGGATTGGTTACAGTATTTGCTTCTTAGGGCCTGGCTCGGGTATCCATGAGTGGGTTGAGGCATGAATCTTGTCCAGCCGCCGAAAAGAGAAAAATACATCTACAATTTTGAATCTCAATTCTACCTTTTTGAGAATATATGGGAATCAATGATAGTGTAACGTGATGGTTTTGTCCTAAATTTTCAGTGAACATACATGTGGCAAGAACGTCCAAAATAATTCCATGAGAAAGTTCTAGGTAATTACTGCTGTCCATGAGATTCGTCTAGGATTTTTTATTTTTTTATTATTATTTTTTTTTCCTGGTTTTTCAGTGGGTTTTGAGGCTGTTTCTAAGTACTTTTTGGTGGCTTTTCTGCAGATTTTTTATGAGTATTTGAGGTTTTTTTTATGGAGAAGGTAGAGACGTGAGAGGAGAAATCTTAAAGTCCATTTGGTTGGAGGAGTAGAAGAATGGGAGGATAGAAAAGTGAAATGATAGAAAATATTTTAATTTCTCTCTTTTTTGTTTGGTTGGGAGTGGAAAAGTGAAGGAATGAAAAAAATGTGTTTATATAAATTTACTCATATACCCTTATTATAAAATGAAGCCCTATTAAAACAAAAAAAAAGTGAAAAAAAAAAAAGCAATCACCCAAATTTATTAGGAACTAAAAAATCATATCTAGAAAAAAAAATCATATCTAAAAAAAAAACCAAAAACAAAAAAACAAAAAATCACAAAAGAGAGCAAAAGAGAAAAAGAAAAGAAAAAAAAGAGAAGAGCAACTGGACGAAGCTGCCCAGGAAATCAAAAGAAAAAGAAAAAAGAAAAAAAAGGAAGAGGCAACGGCCAAAAAAAAAATAAACAAAAAAAAAAGAGCAACGGATTAGACAGGCCCATGCGCACTTGCACATGGACATTTTCTTCATTTATCTATTAAATTCTTCTTCTTTCATTTTCTCTCTATTTTGGAGGGAAAATATTTTGGTGGGCCCAAGGAGAAAATATCCGAGCCCTACCAATTTTTTTCCTCCCCTCCCTCCAATCAAACACCTACCAAAAAAATTTTCCTTCCTATTTTCTCTTCAAAGTTTTTAATCCATCCTATTACACCTCCAAACAAACACATCCTTTAAGAACTGAGAGTTTTTTTTTTTTTTTTTTTTTAATGGAGCTTTTGCTGGTTTTTGTGGTGTTTGGTTGGATGTTTTTGTTGGTAATTTGTGTTTGTCTTGTCGGTAAATTTATTTTTTATGGGTTTGTGTTCATGTGATTAAATTTTCTGGATTTGTATTCTTTCTTATTCATGTTTAAAATAAAACTACATCTGAATTCTTGTGTATTTTGGGTTCTAATTTTGTTTTTTTTTTTCATTATTTTTGTTAAAATTGATAAGTTAATTTTTAAAAATCAAAAGTTGATGTGGATGCTAATGTGTCTTTTTTAATCATTATTTTATGCTAACGTGCCATTTTTTAATACTCCCTTCGTCTCAGTTTGTTCGTCATCTATTTCATTTTGGAATCTCCCAAAATATTGTTATGTTTCTAAAAATAAAAGTCATTAATTTACTAATGTTCCTATTATACCCCTACTTTATTTTCAAAATTATTTGAAAAGAAAACTAACAAATATTTAAAAAATCAATCTAATTGGGGCACATTTTTAGTTGCCTCATTAAGAATAACTATTTAAAAAAAAAAAAAAAGATGATAAATTTATTTAAGGGTAATTTTGTAAACTTATACATTTTTATAAGGCAAACAAGACAATAAATGATAATCACTTAAAAAGTTTAACTTTTCAAACATGACAAACAAATTGAGACGGAGGGAGTATTATTTTATGAGTAATGCTACAGACACAATCTATTTTATAACATTTTTACAAAATATTGATGTGACCAACCTCTTATTGGTTTTTATTTAGACCCATCATTAATATCATTTTTTCATTTACCAATAATCACTTACCACATCAGCAGTTTGTAAAATTTTTTGTAAAATAGTTTGTATCTCTAGTATTATTCTTATTTTATTGGTTACATCAGCATTTAGTGTGCCAACAGTATACTCTATTTGCCATGTAGGATATTTTTGTTAGTGAGATGATGGTAGAGACCAAAATAGAATGCGTTTTTCATTTTAGTTACCAAAATAGAAATAAGATTAAAATATAGGGACCAAAGTGCATTTACGTCAAATAAATATCAGTCATTCTTCATCCATTACTTTGAAATTCGGTGGATTTATTAATTTTGAAAGACCTTTATTTATGGTGATCATGTTTGGATCGTAATATTAATTTTTACTCATTAATCGTTTGTCACCCATCCAACCAAGAAGGCACCATGTGAGCCGCACTGCCAAATAAATCAAAATAGAGTCTAGTCTGGACAATCTAGACTCTGGTAGAAGGCACCATGTGAGCCGCACTGCCTAAGTCTATCCCAATCAACGAGAGTGACACATTGATGCAGTCCCACCGATCAACACCATCTAGTACTTCTCATTCTGTCAGCATCTCTTGCTTTCTTACTCATTTCTCTACTTTACTCTTATTTCTTTAATTTCTCTCTATCTAGCTGGATGATTTGGAATAAGCGGAATGAGGCTCATTTCGGTACTCCATGACCTGATTCCCCTTTTCTAGCCATGTCTGCTGCAGTCCACGCTTTAGAATATTTGGAAGCTAATTATGGAGTTTTGTCTTGAGGAATAGTTAGATAGTTTTGTTTTTTCTTTGACATTCCTTGCTGTAACTTATTTGTTTATAGTTGCTGTTTTGTTGGTGAAGAGAAAGTTATGTAGCTAGTACAAGTTTAGCATGCATGGTTGTTTTTTGATGCTGCATTACTTTGTATAAACTTATTCTTTCTTTGAATAAATTTCTGCCGTTTATTTTCAAAAAAAAAAAAAAATCTCTTTAATCTTTACCTACTCTATTTGTTGAATGGTTGACAGTTTGTACTGTTATCATTGTGATTTTTTCCCTTTTTTTAAAAAATTTTTTTTTTTTTTATTTTTACATAAAGGAAATCGGAACTAAGAATATTGCATTGAGAATAACAAAAGTCAAATGCTTGTACAATGCTATCGGTATTTTGTCTTTTATTTTTATTTTTAATTTTTTTGACATTATGAATAGTGTCTACTTGAGCATCTCTTTTTATTTTTTTAGAATAACACTATTTATATAAATTAGGGAGGTAAATGAACCAAGTTGAGTCAAGTTTTAAAAAATTCAGGCTTGTTTATTTCATCTTATTTCAAACACAAGTCGAGCTCAAGCTCATTACTAAATAAGATTAAATATTCAAACTTGGTTCATATGCCTATTGAGCAAGCTCGAGCTTGTTCGCGAGCTACTTGGACACATATAAATATGTAGTATTATTAATAGTTAAATTGAGCCATCATGTTCACGAGTTTTTTCATGAACACATTATTATGTTTAAGCTTGACTCGTTTAATAATCAAGCATAAAGTTGAGCATGAGTCTAGCTTGTTTACTAAATAAAAGAACATAAACAAATTTTTCTCAAGTTGAGTTGAGTTGTTCATAAAGAACTTGATTCGTTTATGGTCTTAATAGAAGTTATGACTTATATCAGTACTCATATTATAGAAAAATAACCATCATTTTTTCCACATGGACCCTTCATTTTTTTTTTTCCCCTAAAACTCAGATCACTTATATCAGTACTCGTATTATAGAAAAATAACCATATTGTAGCCAACCAAACTCAAAATTCATTCATATCAGGTCATACAAAGTTTTGTAAAAATACGTCGTTGCTATTGTAACCATGTAAATTTATACCGGTATTACTCATTTTGCATTTTATTTTTTATTCTTTCTTTCTTTATATATATATATATATATATATATATATATATATATATATATATATCTATCTATCTATCTTGAGAATGAAGGAAGAGAGTGGATGATTGTTGTTGTATGTGAAAAAAGATAACCAATTAAAAAAATCAAGAAAAATTGATTTTTTAATAAAATGTAGTGTAAAATAAATAATTTGATGTGAGGTTTTTGAAAAGTGAGTACATAAAATAGAAAAAGTAAGTTCTTATACTAAAATAGATAGAAATTTTTGCATGAACTGATTTGAATGCTCTCATAATTGATCATATAAAAGTTGTGACATAATTTTTTTTACTGTACGAGTAATTATTCAATGTATCAAGAGTACAATAAATGCGTATTCCCCCTCTCATATAATATTGTATTTTACTAATTAAATTTATGGTCAGTTCTACTATTCAAGTGAAAGAGGGGAGAACGAATTTATTGTGCTACCAAAACATTGAATAATTATATTATCCTTAAACTAGTGCATTGCATAATGAGAGTTAATGAGTTTAATTAGGGGGTGTGCAATGAACCTGCCTACCCACCAAAACTGACTCAATCCAACCCAACCCGTCAGGTTAGGTCGGTTTTTAAGGGTTGGTGGATTGGGTTGGGCTATGAATTTTTTTTAACAGTGGGTCGGATTGGGTTTGGATCATAAGATTCACAAATCCGCGTAACTCGACCCAATCCACCTATATTTAATATATTTAAAATTTAAAAAATATTATATAATTTTGTTATTTACTTTTTTTTGCCACTCTTTCGAAATAAAAACCAAACCCTAAGTTCTCGTATAGTTTATGTTTGTTTGGTGTTATGCTAGTAATTATTTAGTTATAAGTTTGTTTTTATTTGTGATGTTGTTCTGATGTTCAATTTAATAATCATAATAATAATTAAAAAAAATCCAACCCATGGGTCCAACCCGACCCAACCAGATCCAAATGGGTTGGGTTGGACTCCTGTAATGAGTTGGGTTGGGTTGGATTTTTTTTTACCCACTATGGTGAGTTGGGTTGAAAAAACTTCTCAACCTGACCCATGCACCCTTAATGGTAATAAATGAGAATGAGATTATGTGTTTTTTACCTTAAAGAAGAAGAAGAAGAAGAAGAAGAAGAAATATGGAGATAATGTGTAGTGGGTTCGGTTAAAATTTCAATAATAAATCATTATATTGATTTGGTGCCATTGAAACTTATGATTAAAATCTAGTTACAACTACATGGGCGTTTCATTGAGTAAATATGGATAATTTTTTGAGGAAGCGCATTCCAAATTAAGAGAAATGATGCAAGCCATGAATCTTGATCCATTGAGGATTATATATATTACTTGAGCCCAGTCCATGATAAAAGAGAAACGAAACATGAGTTTATTTCTTGATGTACATAACATACGGGTCATAAGCCTAATCTATGGAGTAGAAAAAAAGTGCGCCACAAGCCCATTACGGAAGTGATGAAATATGGGCCGTGAGTTCTATTTGTGATGTAGCAAAATATAAGCCATTCTTTTAGCTATGAGGAACATGCACAAAAAGCCGATGCCATTTGATTTGAATAGAGTTCTTGACTTGGACACAAGATATGGTTTTTAGCCCAATTTTTTATGTTGATGTGGCCTTCAAATGGGAATTAGTATAACTTACCCTCCCTTACTTAAAAGTTATCATGACTTTTAAGTGGAGTTGTGGTGTGTCTTTATGTTAGAACCCATTTCCTTCTCCCTTGTGTGTGTGTGTTTGTTTCTCAAAAAAAAAAAAAAAAAAAAAAGAAGAAAGGGAATTAGTGAACGAATAAAGAGCTGACATGTGGCTAGGACAAAATAAGATAATAAATAGCGATCTTAACACAATATACAAAAAAAATTCTATGGAAGGTGATCCCAAGTTGTTATTGACAATCTTATGAATAAAATTAGATTTAATTACACATTCAGCCCTTAACATTTTTCCCATGTTTCAAAAGGATCCTTATCCTTTGAAGTGTCTCATTTTAGTCCTTATGCTTATAAGTTCATGTAAAAAAGGTCCTGCTGTTAACTCTACTTTGATTTTATCTATCTTCAAACAGATATACAACAAGCAAACAAAGTTTTTAAATAACCAATCTCTTTCCTCATTTGCTACTATAAAAATCTCTAAGATTTCTCTAAACAATCTCAACTCAAAATTATAGTAAGAGTAACATCATAGATATTTTTTGACACAAACTTAAAAGTACAAGTACTAAAATGAAGCATTTCAAAATATTAGGACTGTTTTAAAACATGAGACAGAGTTTGAGGACCAAATGCATAATTAGATGATAAAATTCATTACTTTTGAATAGTAGCTCACCCATAGCTAATGGTAAACTAAGTTATAATAGAAATTGCTTTGAGTAAATGTCGAACTCCTCTGATGATGACAATTGAGGCTCCTGCAATCACAAAGTAATTATAGCATTACTTTTTGGAGAGAGAGAGAGAGAGAGAGAGAGAGAGAGAGAGAGAGAGAGAGAAATTCCCCTCTTAGAGGAATTTTAGTAATTTGGTTGTGGAAAATTTAAAAATTAAAAGATTATGTTATGTGTTCATAACTAAACTAATGATAAGGGCTATTTGCTCATTTTCAATAGTTAAGAGGGGACATTGCTTTAAATTTATAGTTTAAGGAGGAATTGTGAACTGCCCCATAGATAAATGGGGAGAAAATATTGTTTTGAAACCTAATATGTTCAAAGAATAAAAAAAATTAGCGGTTTAAAGTTTTTGAGGTCAGATCAAGGTTTAACCAAGGTCAAACCGTGACAAAATAAAAAAATATTTATTTAGTTATATATAGTAAATAAAATAGTTTCTAACAGAAAGACTCAAGAAGTTGACTTACTTTAATGGTTAATGTGTCAGTCATAGTTTCGAGCATTGGGGACTTGGGTTCAAATCCCTATGCCATATAACTATTTTATCCAATACGAGAGAGAGGTAGAGAGGGTTGTAAACCGGAATGGACCTACATTTAGACCTAGGCTAGGAGGAGCTAGTATATGGTGTACCTGGCTTATATGTCGGGTCTCTCATACACAGGCAGGCCCCATGCAATTTTCGGGCTAGGAGGGCCATGGCTTTCCTAGTCCTTGGATTTTTCCCCCTTTCCAAAAGGTATACCTAACCCCATTTAAGAATTTAGTAAGTGAAAAATTACTAAAAGAAATGGAAATGACCAACAAATCTGCCCTTAAGATCCCTTTTTTATTTTTTAAAGTTAATACATAAATAGACACAAGTGATATTGGCGAGCTAAACGCTTTATAGCTTAGCTGAGACCTCATGATGTTTTTAATGGAGATATTTAAAATTGAAATTCCCTTTCTCCCAGCTATTGATTTTTTTTTTTTTTTTAAATGTCATACTGTCGTATATATTGAAGACATGTGATACTATCATATTGAAGATACCATCCATCTCAAGAAGTATTCTTTGGGCTAGTAATACCTTGAGGTGCCCCCATTTCTTCATTCTCTATCTCTGGAATTAATTTTGAAAAAAAAAAAAAAACTTCTATAACAATCTTATTAATGATTTTATTTTCTTGACTAAAAAATGCTTCAACTTTGAGATGGGAAAATATATTATTTCATTTATTTTACTAATTTTCGTGTTAGAAATAATGAAACCGTAGGCTAACTATATATGTCCTATGTTTGGGTGTTGATATAGCTAAAAAAAACTTGAACAAATTATGCTAAAAAACCCATCTTTTATTATTATAATTTTTTATTAAAGTTTTGATGATAAAAAATACTATTGAATAGTTTCAATAGAGTTAAACTAGAGAAGTGATATTTTTATTACAAATTATTTAGTTTTTTCATTTTTTTAAAAATTATATTTTTCTCACATTGTCACTGTCATAGTCATCAATTGATCATTGTTTTTTTACTTGCAAAGCTTTTATTTATTTATTTTGTATAGAATTAGGTGCCCAAATAAAATATGATAACATGATTTTGTTTTTATAAGAGAATTTAAGGTAGTCTCTAATTTTGGAGTTCAGGAAACTACTGCGAAATTAAAAGAGTATCAAGTTATGTTTTCATATATGATTAAAGTAAAATGTGTTAAGAAACAATCATTCTATTATCTCTTTTATTTATACTTTGTTGTTAACACCAAATATAGGTTAGTTTTATTTTTTATGTACTTTATTTTTGAATCTTTGTTTAATTCTTATTCTTAAATGGTGAAATTTTTATCTTCATACTTCGGCCCCTCCAAAGGGGAAGTCCTAACTCTTTCCCTAATTGTAAATTTCTGTGGATTTTTTTTTTTATAAAATGTATCACTATATTTTACATTCTGTCAATATATATATATATATACACAGAGAGACATACACACAAACTGTATATAAGAATTAATTAACTAGCTACATTTTTTTTTTTTTTTTTTTGGGGAGAGAATCAACTAACTACATTTACCAAGATAGTAAATAATAATACCTGTGATAAGTCTGCGCCTAATACTTTATTAATGAGAGATGCAATTGGACCATTGAGGCGTATTCCAGTTTTGGCCTCGCGAATTTGTTGGCGTATGGAATTAAGCAAGCGGCCATAAGTTAACCTAGGTTCACTTTGCACAGCTTGGATGAAGCAATAAGTCAAGGCACCTGTTGAAGCCTTACCTGCCAAAGCCTGCACATGGAAGTTGGATACTAAACAAATATTATCCATCCAATTAATAAAAAGGATATTTTTTCTCTTAAGTGTTTGGTTTCAATTATATATGTTTGTCAGCCTTGACCATTTTCACTTTTCATAACTTCATTTTACGGGTATGTTTGAATTAAACTTATTATTGCTGAAATTGAAAACTAAAAACTAAAAATATTGTATCAAAATAATTTTTAAATGTGTGAATAGTACCGTGGAACCTATTTTTAATGAAAAAATTACTAAAAAGTGATATTTATGGGTCCCGTAAACAGTACATAGAACCCACTGACAGTGCCATAGCAGGGCCAATATGTGGATGTTGGAAGTGGTGTGGGTCCTGTGCACAATGCACGGGACCCACTGGCAGCTGTGTTCACGTGCTCTGATAAAAAAATAAATAAATAAATAAAAAAAGCAGACGCAAACGTAGGAATAATCTCAACCCAAACTGCACCTACATGGATTTAAGATTAGGAAATACGCTGTTCATAGACTTTCACGTAGTTGCAATCACATATAGCATAAAAAGCTTTCTAGAAGGCGTGTATATGATCACTTGACATGTGGGGGGATGGAACCCTGTGCATCTTCATTTGGAAATACGAAAACTTGCCAGTTAAGCTACAAGGCCCGTGACAGTCCAATCATGTTATATTAATTCGTCAAATTCTTTGTTTTTTTTTTCTTTCTACATGGGACTTTCACAAACACATGCATACCCAACAAATGCTTCTTGATGTAGAATAGACAGCACATGCCTTCCTAGAGTAGCAAGGGTGTAGGAAGTCACAACGTAAGATCAAAATGGGGTGCCAGTAGAAGCCATTGGGGTGATAGTGTTGGAATTGCCTGAAATTTGGTAGGTTGAAAAGAAACGGCGTTCTTATCCAAATTCATGAATGTTGCCAAAATTTAGGCGAATTCCTTCATTAAGGCTCCGAAAACAGTGTTTTTGCTATTTATAGTAATATTTGTTTTTTCTTAACAACTTTTAGTTTAAAAGTCAGAATAAGATCTCATTTGTTTTGGGACGACCCTTAAGGTCAGTAGTTTATGATTTTGCATTTAACTCAATTTTGCCATTTTGATAAATTTCGGTATTTTGTCACCTAATCGCATAATTAGTGTGAATTAGGGTTCTAAATGTTTTTTTTTTTCTCAGTATTTATATGTTTTGTAGCCGTCAGAAGTAAATCAGACTATTATCAATAAATACAGACTTTTGTCAAATTATTTCTCTGGTAGATTTTAGTTTTCTTCTCCTTGTGGATTCAGGGAAACCTCTTATGGATTCGAGGTTTACTACCAGGAACTAACAGTTTAGTTTATGTTTCATCAAGAGGGTATTGTGTGTGCTTTCTTTAAGCTTCCGTGACATCATTTCCCATGTTTCAAAATAATCAATCTAATAGCCAAGACTTCTCAATTCTTCCTTTATAATATTCTTGCAATCTCTTATGAATGCCAGCGGATCACAGATATATATAAATCAATAGTGAAGCAACAGCATGGAGGATTTACAAGATGGAGTGCACTTTGAAAGCAATCACAATCCTTGATAGCAATTAGAAAGATGCATAAAAATTTCTTATTGGCTAGGAAAACCAACAGTACTACCCTATTGCCAAATTAGTATGTTCATCTTATAATAAAAAAAAAAAAATAAAAAAAAAAATAAAAAAATAAAAAAAAAAAATTTAGTATGTTCATCTCTGATTTTAAACAGTCAGATTATTTCGGGGTGTAGCTATCTAAATCTATAGATATATTGTTGAAGAAGTATATATAACTCACAGTTGTGTCTGAAGCAGTCTGCTGATCATCACAAGCACCAAAAGAGATCGCTAGCCCACCACTGGTGCCTTTATAAACACTTCGTGTATATGTTTGAAATTCCCATGTGTATACTCCTTCCCTGCTCCAATACAAGAATGTACTTCTGTTTTCAATATGATCAACCAATCAAGAATCATTACTATAAAGCAAGTATCATACCGATTCATCCTGCACAGGAAAGGCAAATCAAGTACGGTTCCACTATAGCAGGCATCGATAATGGCATGAAGTTTGGCACCACGGGGTATTGGCCTAACGATGGTGTCATTCACTTCATCATCAATTATCTTCCCCCGAGTCTCATAGTCAACAGGGCATAGTGTTTCGTCGTACCCATCAATCTCATCCATGTTTTTGTCACGCTCCCTTGAGCCATGGCCCGAGAAATGGAAGACCAATGAATCACCTGACTGAACCCCCTGGACTAACCATTTTAAGGCCATTCGGATGTTATGTTTTGTTGGGATCCTAAGTGGGTCTGTCTCGTCCTCTGTAGGTTGTTCAAAATGTTAGCAGGAAGGATACGAATAAATAGCATAATTTACTTTTGTTTCTCTTTTGGTTTTTCGTTTTGGGAGGTAAGATATTTATTTTTGATCCAGGTTCCCTTGAGACCGCGAGTCACTAATCTTGTTATTTTAGAAAGATTTAGAGTCCAGCTATTACTAGGCTAGAATTTGAAGAGCTAGTTAGTTTGTTGATTACGTTCATGATTTAAGATTAGAATTCTATGAAATTTTGAAATAAAATTATTTCAGTTCAAACATAACTATCAGATATTGGCCCCTAGCTAAAATCATTATATATAATGATAGGCTCACTTGCATTTTCATTGATCTACAGGTTCTTAACTTAGAATGTTACTCCTAATTGGTAACTAGGTGACAGCTTAGACATTTAATTTGTCAAAGAAGCTTATAAGTTGTTAACTAATGCTCATGAAATTAATGTCCTTGAACTTCTTTGTTTTAATAGTTCAACGCAGTCCACACATTCACATCAAATTGAGATATTGTTTATTCCAAAGATGGTTGGTACTAAAAACTTCTTTTGAAAGGAGGATGCTTCTTTTCAAAGAGGAGAATTGAGTTGAAAATTGATGCTTGTGGATTGTGTTATTACATCAATTTTATAAGTCAGTACCTTGTATGAAATTGTTGGTCCTAGCTTTGGAATGTGTGTGCGAACTAACTGTTGGTCCTGACTTTTATCAGCACAATATAGAAAAATTTAAACATCCAAATGTTTTTCCTAATTATTTTGAACTGTCATTTCAATTAATCCATTAGGTCCTCTAATTAGTACCTGTGAGTATGAGTATGGACTCGTTGGGAAAACCCATCTTTTCCACCAAAAAGTATCTCATGCACCTGACATCATTCACACTTCCTTTGAGTTTGTAACTACGCCCATAATAGCTCACTCCACATAGAAGGGCTCGCTTCCTCCCATGCGGGTTAGGAGGCGTCAATGGCGATGATGGTCGTGGTGGTGGCAGCTGAGGATAATAACCATAAACTTGTGCATTCCATGCTGGATAGCTGTATACCGATCCAGCAACCACTGTATTGACAAGGTCTTTAAACCGATTTGCTGTATGGATAATTGAGTCCTGGACTTGAACCCAACGATCATTTGATCGAACCTGAGTTATGCCATTGCATACAGAACATTGAATGCTTTTGGTTTCTGGGGGCACAAGTAGTTGCACCCCACACCAACTGCACCTTTCACTTTTGCCTTCCATCACTTAATATTCTGTATACAACACCTAATGGTGCTAGACCCAGTTCCTGAGGATTTTAAAGTGAACCATGCAGGAATCATTTTTTGGACCATATGTCAACATTCGGCACTTAATTAAGGGAATGGTGGAGAATTAGATTCTTTCTTCTTTGGCTGAAATTTCTTTTACGTGATTCGATTCAATATCAGCTAGATTTGAAGGCAGGCCAATGGCCAACTGTTTGCGTGTTGAAAAGTAGTGACACTGATTTACAAACAAATTAGTGTGTGTTTGGATACCAATTAAAAATTAAAATTATTTTACTATTCAACTTATTTTTGCTACTATTCATGAGCTTCACTGTACTTTTTGGTACTATTTATGGGCCCCGCTGTACTATTTCAGTTAACTTTTACCTTTATCTACAGTACTTTTAGCAATAAGTTTTCAATTTCAGCAAAATAAGCAGTATCTAAACAGACTCTAAGTGTGTGCTTGGCATTGATGAAAGTTGCTAGCTTATTTTACTATTTAGCTTATTTTTACTACTATTTATGGGTCTCACTGCACTTTTTGGTATTATTCATGGGTTCTACTGTACTATTTCAGTTAATTTTTACCTTTATTTATAGTACTTTCAGCAAAAAGTTTTCAGTTTCAGCAAAATAAGTAGATTCCAAACAAACCCTTAAATTGACCAATTTTTTAGATTTATAAAAATAATTTTTTTGTTGAGTACTATATATAATTTGTTGAGTACTATCCTAAACAAACCCTTAAACCCATCCTAAACAGATCCCAAACTATATATAAATTTTTTTTGTTCTTATCTTCTTCTATAATTTCTAAGTTAATAAAAAATTCTTCAATTAATCATTTTATTATTAATATATTTTTTTTACTATTTTTTTACAATTTATTTTTACAAAAATTATATTACTACACAACCATATATAAGAAACAAAAAATAGCAACAATAATTATTTATATCTTTAAGATCTTAAAAAATAGATATTTGTAACAAAAAATTCTCCTATAATTTTTAAGTTGATAAAAAATTAAAAATCTTAAATTGGTTAAAATGTAAATTCGTCATATAATCTTTATGATTAATTTAACTTAAATTTGATTACTAGCCATAAGAAACAAAAGATTGCAATCTTATTTGTTCATACCAAGTTACAATTTTTTTTTTGGATTAAGTAAAAAAAAATTGTAAATAACATAAGTGTTTTTTTTGGAGAAAAAATTAATAAATATTTGAGTTAAACGTAAACACCTTCTTTTTTACATATAAACTTCTACCCCACTTAAAATTCTATATATAATGGTGGAGTTTATATATATTCTTCCATTCTTGTACATACCGTACAACTTTTTGGTGTATTCTCCCATTCTCCTATCTACTCTACCTATCAATAGGTATGAATTTGCCTCTTTTTTAATTAAATTCAAGTTGAGTAGGTTTTGTTCATGGGTTGCATTTTTTTTTTTTTTTTAACTTCAAAAAGATAAAATAAAAACTCATTCATATACTTAAATTCACGAATTTTGCATTAAAAGTTGATAGGTGGATTATGGCAATTCATAATATTCAACTTTTGTACTCATTTGTTCTCTTCTACAATAACTGGTTCGGGTTTTTTTTTTTTTTTTTTTTTTTTTCATTTATGAATCGTCAACTTTTTCATACTCATTTTTTCTTTCCTACCAACAAGTTTCAATTGCATACTTATACTTTCATCTCTCTCTCGCTCTCTCTCTCTCTCTCAAAGTCAAAGAGGAAACAATCATGTATGTTCTTCATTTTTTTTTTCTACTTTTATTTCTTAATTTATGATCTGTGTTATTTCTTAATTTTAGATTTCAAATAAGTTTGATTATATTTTTAAAATTAAATTTCAAATTATTGTTTATGGGTTTTTATTTGTTTTATAGTCTTCAAAGAATATTTTTTAATGTTTGTATGTGAATATATATATATATATATATATATATATATATATATATATATATATATATATTTATATATATATATATATTTATATATATAATTATTTTTTTAAAACTAAGAAACAATAATTGTTGTATTCATTCATATTCATGTAGTACAATGAGAAGAGAAAAAAGAGGGTTCTTCAAGCCAAACAAAAATCTTTCTCATTGTCTTTTGCAACACTAGCAAGAGCTAAAGCAGCTTTATAACATCACATTAGGACACTATTAAAAGAAATAGTATGAAAACTTTCACAAATCAAAGCAACGTAATCTAAAATACCTAGTGTAGGGTCACAATTTTAGGACCCAAGTCCAAGATGTATGGAGTCTTGGTCCAATGAGCCTAATACAATGAATTTGTAGAAAATGGATTGGAAACTTGGATCTTAGTGAATTAGACGATTGACCAACAGGTCTAAGTGATAAAGAAAGAAGGATAACATTGATTTACTGGAGAGAGACGTCCTCAGATTTTATCCGAGAAGGTTGATTCTTAAGATGTTGTTCGTAATTCTTTATTTCCAGTCCGGTCCCCCCCTCACTTGTTCTCCCCTTCTCCTTTATTTTATACTATCTCCCTCCCATTTCCACCGTCCACATGTAGATTTAGATTGATAGTGCTGATACTTGTCCCATTAGCCCCTCCCCAAAGTCGTTGGGAGTGATCGTAAATGTTGAAAAACATGGTTCTGTTAGTTGCAGAGTACTTAATGCAATAGTAGCAGCTTTCTCTTAGATATTTACATGTCTTTCTTTGTCCTTTTCTTTCTTAGTACTTATCCTATTCTATGGAATGGTCCGGAGTGTCACTCTCGATGGCAGGTCGTTCCCTTTGTCCTCAGCCTTACCTGGCCAAGGAGGAGTTCTTCCTCAGATTGGGCCCTTGACCTAACATATACATTGGTATGGGCTCCCTAGTCTGTCACCCCCACAATAGCCCCTCGGGATTCTTCTTTTCTTCTCCATGGGAGGAAAGGAGGATCTCAATGTGATAATAGCCCCTTCGCGCCCATTTTACACCATTTCTGATTGCAAGATATTCTTTTAGTTTATCCAAGTCGCATTCTTGCCGTTTCGGTACACGAGGCGTGCTTTCATTAAGGTGTTTTACGAAGTGACGTAGATCTAATGGTGGAAGAACTCTTTGGAAATTGAGTAGGATTTATTTCATTTGTAACTCTTTCTTTGAGATTCGGGCGAATTGATTTCCACCAGATTTTGCCTTCTATATAAGACACATTTGGGGGAGTTGTTCTTCCTCATTTACAGATCCTTGAGTTCTGCGGGAATCTCAAGCTCTCAACTTTTCAGGCATTCCCAAGGATCCTGCCTAGATGGTGATCGAAGCCTAAGGAATGAAGTGGCCAAGGATAAAGGTGAGGGCAAGGAAACCAAGCCCTTCTTAGAAGCCAAGGATGTTGCCAAGATCTAAGATGACGCAGTTAAGGCAAGGGAAGTTGAGGCCAAAGACATTTCTTCCTTTCAACCGACCAAGAAAGAAGTCCCTCTTTCTTCAACCAAGACCCAAAGCAGGTGTAGATCGCATTAGATTTTTGGTGCGACAAAATTTGGGTCTCACCTAGCAATGTATATCATGTGTGCGTAGATGTGAAGACGGACCAAGGTTGATCAAGCAAATCAACAAGAACATGGATAGACAGGTTTCCTGTTTCTCAGCCTTGATAGCAAAACATCTTGTAGTTAGGAGAAGAGGGGTCCATCAAGCGTTCCCGCCTCTTCTTCTTTCTCATCGCCGGTACCATCTATACTGGCTTGATTGCTGCTAGAACAAGATTGTGGATCTAGCGTCTCCGCTTCTTCTTCTTTCTCATCACTGGTACCATCCATACTGGCTCGATTGCTGCTAGAACAAGATTGTGGATCTACCATTCCTATGAGCTTTCTTTTTTATAGTTAGCTTTTGAAATAGGCTTGCCTAAGCCATTTTATAGATGATGTACTTTCCCTTTATTTAATAAAAAGACAACTGCATTTTTACTTTATGAATCTTTCCTTCCTTTTTTTTGCAATAATTGTTTCATGAATGGGTGTGTTGGTATTTTTCTTTCAAATAAGACTTAGAATTGATGCTGCTGATGGTAATGAAAAGTTGTCACCCTGACTTTATTAGAACTGACAGTGGCACCCAACCACTAACTTTAAATAAGTTAACTATGTAGGACTAATCAAGAAAATAACCGTGTGCTCTATACTACGAACAGTGCAACCATCAAAGAATGTGGAATTTAAAGTAAGTGATCCGAGGGGACCATCGTGTACTAAGGTTTTGTTCAACATTTATGATGATGTTATAGCGTTAATTTCTCCTAAGCGTCTGGTCCGAGGACTTAGGCATGCCTTGGGTTCTGTTTAAGCACTTTATAGAGATGGCATAGTGTTAATTTCCCCCAAGCATCTAGTCCGAGGACTCAGGCATGCCTTAGGTTCTGTTTAAGCACTTTATAGAGATGTCATAGTGTTAATTTCCTCCAAGCATCTGGTCTGAGGACTCAGGCATGCCTTGGGTTCTGTTTAAGCACTTTATAGAGATATCATAGTGTTAATTTCTCCCAAGCATCTGGTCTGAGGACTTAAGCATGCCTTGGGTTCTGTTTAAGCACTTTATAGAGATGTGATAGTGTTAATTTCCCCTAAACATCTGGTCTGAGGACTCAGGCATGTCTTGGGTTCTGTTTAAGCACTTTATAGAGATGTCATAGTGTTAATTTCCCCCAAGCATCTAGTCCGAGGACTCAGGCATGCCTTGGGTTCTGTTTAAGCACTTTATAGAGACGTCATAGTGTTAATTTCCCCTAAGCATCTGATCCAAGGACTCAGGTATGCCTTGGGTTCTGTTTAAGCACTTTATAGAGACGTCATAGTGTTAATTTCTCCCAAGCATCTGGTCTGAGAACTCAGGCATGCCTTGGGTTCTGTTTAAGCACTTTATAGAGATGTCATAGTGTTAATTTCCCCTAAGCATCTGGTCTGAGGACTCAGACATGTCTTGGGTTCTGTTTAAGCACTTTATAGAGATGTCATAGTGTCAATTTCTCCCAAGCATCTGTTCCGAGGACTCAAGCATGCCTTAGGTTCTGTTTAAGCACTTTATAGAGAGGTCATAGTGTTAATTTCCCCCAAGCATCTGGTCCGAGGACTCAGACATGCCTTGAGTGGTTCTGTTTAAGCACTTTATAGAGATGTTATAGTGTTAATTTCCCCCAAGCATCTGGTCCGAGAACTTAGGTATGCCTTGGGATCTATTTAAGCAGTTTATAGAGATGTCATAGTGTTAATTTCCCCTAAACATCTGGTCCGAGGACTCAGGCATGCCTTGGGTTCTGTTTAAGCACTTTATAAAGATGTCATAGTGTTAATTTCCCCCAAGCATCTGGTCCGAGGACTCAGGCATGTCTTAGGTTCTGTTTAAGCACTTTATAGAGATGGTACAACTAGCCCCACTTCGGATCATCTTTGATTTGTAGTGCTATCAACGTGCACCATTTTGGGCGAAGGATTCCATGCAGTGAGACCGTGCCAACTAATTTTCCATCTACATGTTGTGCTTCTGTCATTTCGTCTGGCAAGGGTTCAGCGGTCTCAGCCGCCAGGTCCGTGAGAAACTGGCCCTTGACGGAAGCACGAGATGTATACTTGATGTTGAAAGCCCCCAATATTGTTTCGTACGGAGCAATCCTCTATGTAGCATGCACCACGGCCAAAATGGTCTCCTCCACCAATAGTCAATATATCGTTGTATCGTCTCGGTACGTTGAGCGTTCAACTCGCTAAAATACCAGGTTCCTACAAACGGCGCCAATTGTAGGGTCACAATTTTAGGACCCAAGTCCAAGATGTATGGAGTATTGGTCCAATGAGCCCAATACAATGAATTTGTAGAGAATGGGTTGGAAACTTGGATCTTAGCAAATCAGACGATCGACCAACAGCTCTAAGTGATAAAGAAAGAAGGATAACATTGATTTACTGGGGAGAAACGTCCTCGGATTTTATCCGAGGGGGTTGATTCTTAAGATATTGTTTGTAATCCTTTGTTTCCAGTCCGATCCCCCCCCCCCTCACTTGTTCTCCCATTCTCCTCTATTTTATACTATCTCCCTCCCATTTCCACCGTCTACGTGTAGATTTAGATTGATAGTGCTGATACTTGTCCCATCAGCCCCTCCCCAAAGTCGTTGAGAGTGGTTGTAAAGGCTGAAAAGTATGGTTCTGTTAGTTGCAGATCACTTAATACAATAGTAGCAGCTTTCTCTTAGATATTTCCATGCCTTCCTTTGTCCTTTTCTTTCTTAGTACTTATCCTATTCTATGGAATGGTCCGGAGTGTCACTCTCGATGGCAGGCCGTTCCCTTTGTCCTCGGCCTTACCTGGCCAAGGAGGAGTTCTTCCTCGAACTGGGCCCTTGGCCCAACATATACATTGGTATGGGCTCCTTGGTCTGTCACCCCCACACCTAGGAAATCAAAATTGGGATCCCATTGATCTAGTGGAATCAATGGCTAAGGCATAAAAAATAACACGTCTTTTTCCATAGCCAAGATCCGACAGAACTACGAAATGGGCATAGCTAGGTTTTGGCTAAAGTACTGGTGAAAATAATTAAACTAGTGGTGATATCGGCAGGATAGATCTTAAAGTCTATTTTTGTGTCATATGTCCATTCAATTTCTTAATTTTGGTGCAAGTGTTTATTACTCATTGCAAAAATTGAGGAAAATAAATATCAGTCATTCATCCATTACTTTGAAATTCGATGGATTTATTAATTTTGAAAGACCTTTATTTATGACGATCATGTTCGAATCGTAATATTAATTTTTAGGGATAATTACAGTAAACCCACCTGAGGTTTGGCCCGTTTTCACGTTGCCTACCGATGGTTCAAAACTTATCACTTTGCCCACTTGTACATCAATCCGTTACCCCCCCCCCCCGGTTACCCACCTCACCCTCAGACGTTAGAAAAACACCATTTTATGCCAAATTAGAACATTACATGGATCAAACAACATGAACTCACTCTCTTTTCCTCACGAGCCTTACAAACGCGAAAAATCCATTCTGCATCTAATATTGACATACTGTTGCAAGTGTAAGCCTAAACGAGCAACGGGTTGTTCAAGTGACTAAAATCCTAGTAAGAAATTAGTCACTGTTTGGGTTTTTACTTTGGGCTTGTGGTTGTTTTTTTTTTTTTTTTTTTTGTGAGTAATCAATCAATGGTCAATGTTACATGTAATGGAATGAGAATATTGGTTGTGTTTGTTGATATTTATGAAAAATGTGACAACCTGTTCTTTGGATTTGTGTTTGTTTATGGGCATTTTGTCTGTCGTGGTCATTGTGTCTCACAGTGGACCCAAGTTTCTATTGGGTTGAAATTTTTAGTGTTTGCATGTGCTATTTAGTAAAATAGAATCAAAATCAAAAGAAAAGTAGAAAATGTGGTCCCTCTGTGTGCGTTGCATCCCAAAAGCAAAACTGAAACATGCAATTGTTTACTCTTTTGCCTCTTTTGTTGTTTACAATTCTTTAATTGTTAATTGCATACGTGTCAACTGGTAATTTGTTATTGCAGATGAATGTTGAAGTGAAATTGGAGGTACATTATGGTGGTGCTTTTCTGTGGAACCCTAGTTTAGAGTACTTTGGTGGGAAAGTTGAAATAGTGTATAGGGATGCTAATTTGCTTAGTTATTTTGAAATAAAAGGTATATGTGAGGAATTGGGGATTGATGAACTGTGTAGGGTTCATTATTTAGGTCCTGGGGGCAACTTGGAGCAAGACTTAAGGCTCATAAAAGATGATCAAGATGTGGAACCCATGTGGAAGCCTAATGAGGGAGGGCCAAGAAACACTATCATACTGTATATGGAGAATGGTAATGCTCCACTTGCAGTTGAAGTTCCTGATGGTGCAGGGGTTGGTGTAGGAGTTGGTGTAGGGGCTGCTATAGGGGGTGCAAGGGCTGGTGTAGGGGGTGGTGCAGGAGCTGCTACAGGGGGTGATGGTGTGGAGGAGGAGTTTGATTGGTTGAATGAAGGCCTGGAAGGAGAAGACTTTGCTGATGACATTTTTGGTAAGTCTTCTCCACCTCACACAATGCCACATGAGCGTAACACTGTTCCAACCACTGATACACCTCATCCAAACACTGATACACCTCAGTCAAACACAGATGCACCTGGCCCAAGCAATGTTCCTCCTCTAAACATAGATTTAGATGAAGAGTGGGCTGAACCAGCTTTAGAGGATGATATTGCAAGTGTGGATAGTTCTGATGATGAGCAGGGCCCTGGCAATTTGGAGTTCAATGAGAGGACTGATATGGAAAATGTTAGGTTGGCAAAAGGGATGAAGTTCCCAAACTCCCAGGTGTTTAGGAAGGCTTTGAGGGAGTATGTGATTCAGAATCACATTGATGTCAAGTGGAAGTTGAATGAGAAGAAGAAAATTTATGTACATTGTAAGAACAATTGTGGATGGAGGTGTTATACCTCAATGGTGACTGGAGAGTGCACATTTAAGATCAAGACACTTTATCCTGAGTGTACCTGCCCCCTATCATTTAAAAATGGGCAAGTTACATCAGCCTATGTGGCAAAGAGGTATTTGGAGGATTTTGGTAAGAATCCTAATTGAGAGGTCTCAGGTGTTAAGCACCATATGATGCAGAAGATTTCAATTGATTTAAGTTTTAGTCAGGTGTATAGATCAAGGAAGGCAGCTAGGGGGCTGATTACTGGGAATGAAGAGGCTTAGTATGGCCTACTTAGAGATTATGCAAAAATGATATTAAGGACAGATGTAGGAAATAGGGTGATTCTGCAAACAGAGATGGAAAATGAGAATGCAGAGCCCAAGTTTAAAAGGATGTACATTAGGTACAATGCTCAGAAGGTTGGCTTTCTAGGTGGTTGTAGACCCTTTGTTGGGCTGGATGGATGCCACTTGAAGGGTAGGTTTGGTGGGCAATTATTGTCTGCCACTGCCAAGGATGGAAATGACAATATATTCCTAGTGGCAATGGCTGTGGTTGAGCAAGAGAACAAGGATAGCTGGACCTGGTTCTTGGAGCAGTTTGCTGATGACATCGGCAGGCCAGATGAGCTCAATCTGGTATTCATCAATGACAGGCAGAAGGTATTATCATCTAGCTCATGTTCATGACTTCATTACATGCTTACCTTTTTACATGCTTACTTGCTAACATTGAATGCTTACTTGATTGCAGGGCCTTTTACCTGCAATGGAGACTCTATTCCCAACTGTGGAGCACAGGTATTGTGTGAAGCACATATACAACAACTTCAAGGTTAACCACAAGGGCATGGAGTTGAAGAGTGTACTGTGGAGGTGTGCTAGCACAACATCAGTCAGGGAATTTGAGAGAGGGATGGACCATCTTAAGAGTTTGGATAAAGAAGCTTAGAAGTACCTAGCTGATATAGAGCCTGCACAGTGGACCAAATCCCACTTTTCTTCAAGAGCTTTGACAGATTGTATGGTAAACAATCTGAGTGAGAGTTTTGACTCTATGATTGTGAAGGCTAGAGACAAGCCCATCTTATCAATGCTGGAATGGATCAGAGTTAGGCTTATGAGCAGGTTGTATATAAAGAAGACTGGCATAGAAAAGTATGGTGGCAATTTGTGTCCAAGCATACAAAAAAAGTTGGAGCAGTTAAAATTAGAGTGTAAGAGTTTCTGTGCAGTTCCTTCTGGGAGGTTTGTGTATGAGGTTGACAATGAGAGGGAAAGGCATGTGGTGGACTTGGTAAATAGGACATGCATTTGTAGAGTATGGGACTTAACAAGAATCTCTTGCAAGCATGGAGTTGCAGCCATTTTTGTGAATCGTGAGAAACTAGAAGACTACACCCATCCATGCTACTACAAGGATGCTTATGTGGAGACATACAAGACACCCATACCTCCTATGCCTGGCCAGTCTGAGTGGATGTCAAGTGGCCAACCCAAGCCTGTTGCACCTACTGTCTATAAGCCACCAGGCAGGCCACCCATGAAGAGGAAGAGAGATGCTGATGAGCCGAACCCTTATAAGGTGTCTAGAGGAAACAGGCCAGTGAGGTGTGGAAGGTGTCAACAGGAAGGGCACAATGCAAGGGGATGCAAGGCCAATGTCACTGGTGAGACAGCATGGGAGAGGAGGCAGAGATTGCAGAAAGGGAAATATGTAAGTTTTTACAAATTTTTTTTATTCAAATGCAAAATTCCAATAACTGACACTGTAAAAACATGCTCATATTTGGTTGCAGGGAAGTGGAAGGCCTTCTACACACAGACAAGGATCCCAGGCCCCATCTTCATCACAGACCCAATCCTCAGCTCAGCCCCCATCAACACATCAGCCTTACACTATGGCCTCATCCAACCAGGTAGCAGGGTCACAACCACAAGCTCTAGCTCCACAGCCACAAGCTCCATGGTTAGGGCCACCAGCTCCATGGTCACAGAACCTAAGTCAATGGTACTCTTCAAGCTTCAAGTACACAGTTTGAAGAGCTTCTTGGTTCTCTTCAAGCCAGCCAACACCATACACCCCTGCAGAAACATGGGACAGTAGAGCACTATCATCACAGGTATTGTAGTGTTAGGTTTGATGTTTTATTCATAAAACTCTGATACTGGTAGCTAACATGTGAATTCTTGTACTTTGTAGCCTACAAGACCACCTGCTACCAGAGGAGCTGCTTTGAGAGGAAGGGGTGATGCAGCTAGAGCTCAGAAATGTAGAACAAAAGGTGGAAAGGCCAGCTGTGGTGGGAAAGGCAGGGGCAGGGGTAAGGGCAGGGCAGTATAATGTATTAGGGTTATGTAGTGTTAGGGTTTTATGTAGTTTGTAGACAATGGCAGGGCAGACAATGGCAAGACACTTTTTTATATAGCTGTTCAAACACTTTTTGTATTTTTGTAAGTTTTGTAAACATTGGGCAGCTGCAACTGTTTTGATTGTTGTACCAAATGCCTTATATTTACTGGTGGTTGATGAAAGACTATTCAATGCCACTTTAAGATATATATACAATTTCCCAACTTAATGACAGGTGTTCAGAATTATTGTTCTGATTATTGCAGTTTGTCATATGAGTTATTATTATATGAGTTTGTTTATGTGTGCAGGGTGTATGTGTTGAATAGCAGGTGTATGTGTTGAATTTGTTGTCTTTTCTTGCAAGTTGACAAATTGTCATGCACTTTAAATTCACTTTCAACACAATTGTCTTCACACAATGCACTTTATGTACAAACCAACACAGCTCACAACATCCAACAAAACACCAACACCAACAGCTCACAGCTCACAAGTAGCCAATTCACTTTAAACAAAAATACCAACAGCATCTAACATAAATAACACTTTATCTTAAAAAGGCTTATATTATTAAGTGGCTTCAAGCCAATAGCATCTACCACCTTACATAGTTCTCATTCTCAAAAAATTCTTTCATAGTTCTATTACAATACAATTGAGGACCAGCTTATATTACAACCCATCAGGCAGACTCAATCTCATCATTCCAACATTTTCACTTGAGCCAAAACATGAAAACAACATAACCAAAAAAAAAAAAAAACCATGACAGAATTAGTGCAATTCTGCACTTTCTCTCTTGCTTTAAAGCTCTCACTGCTATCTCCTTGGCTTGAATAGAGGAAGCTCGAAACTTTCTCTCCCTCTCAATGGCTTTTGCTGCCCTGTCTTGAGCAATTTCTGCCATTTGGGTAGCTTCTGCTGCTGCCTGGGTAGCTTCTCTTTCCCTTTCATGTGCAAGTTGCAGCTTACTCCGTAGTAAATCCAGCTTTTGTTGCACCAAATGGGCAGCTTCATTCCCACGCATACGAGTGGGATTATCAATCCATCTAAAGAAAGGGCACTTGGGACCAATCTGTTCATAAATTGAATTGAACACATCACATTCCAATCTCATGTGAATCAGCTAGATTAAGTAAAAAGTATACTTACCTTATATCGACTACAACCCAGAAACCTTCTCCCAAAATTATCCACTGTCAGACTTGTTCTCAGCACACAAGTCTCATATGTACACAAATTCCCACATGAACCTAAGTAATTTCCATTCGAAGAAAACATCGATTATCAACTTCCTGTGAATCAACGCCATCATCAAAACTTGAAACCCCAGCTCAGAACCATAAAGCAGAAATGTCGTACCTGGTGATGATCTATCTTCGAATATTCAACGACTCAAGACAACCCAAAGTTAGAACCTCACCCTCAC
This sequence comes from Quercus tomentella, assembly GCA_028535165.1. Classification (NCBI taxonomy): domain Eukaryota; kingdom Viridiplantae; phylum Streptophyta; class Magnoliopsida; order Fagales; family Fagaceae; genus Quercus; species Quercus tomentella. The sequence goes on along the minus strand of JAPQVY010000111.1, from coordinate 35,334,860 downwards.
ACGAAAGCACGATCAGAAAAATCAAAACCCCAGCGTTACAGGGATTTTCGCGTTTGTAGGGCTCGTGAGGAAAAGAGAGTGAGTTCGTGTTGTTTGATCCGTGTAATGTTCTAATTTGGCATAAAAGGGTGTTTTTCTAACGTCTGAGGGTGAGGTGGGTAACGGGAGGGTAACGGATTGATGTACAGGTGGGCAAAGTGATAAGTTTTGAACCACAGGTAGGCAACGTGAAAACGGGCCAAACCTCAGGTGGGTTTACTGTAATTATCCCTAATTTTTACTCATTAACTATGTATTACCCATCCAACCAAAGAATATTAATCTAACCGATACCAATCAAAATGTGCCATATCATGCAAATAATACTTCCTTCTATTGGATATGATAATGCTTGTCTTCAGACTCCACAACCACCTATAACAAATATTGTGAAAATGATGCTAGAAAACAATTTAGGCGTTTGTGTATCTTGATTCTCAAATTTTGTCTCATCTCTCAAAATAAAAAAGAACTCTACTTGCACTACATACCATATATATATTATATTGAAAAATTGAGATAAAGTTCAATCAAACATTCAAATTGGATTCTAATTGCATTCTAATTTTGTGCCAAATATCCTTCCACTTTTCTTTAATTTTTGATGCTATATATATCTTTGGATTTTAACTGAGTTTCTATTTTGTACTAAGTCATTATATATCTAACCACTTGTCAAGTATCCGTTCATTTTTTTTTTTTTTTTTTTGAGAAACAAATGTCCTTACATATAGATTCACGAATCTCAACTAAAAAACCATAAAGTGCTTAATTAAAATTTATCATACATCTGTGTAACACTTTGAATGTGTAATAATTCTAACATATTTAAAACTATTTTAAATCCCTAAAATTACTTTCATCCAATTATATTAAGATCTCATTTGAAACCACTTACAATGCACTTAAAACTAATCATTTTTTTTTTTTTTTTAACAAATATAAACTTCATTGAAAATTTTTATCATATTCTGAAAAATTATTTGGTCATATCCCATTTGAAATATGAAAACATGAAAAAATTTTATTGTACCAAAATAACGAGAATTAAGTTAAGAAGTGACAAAATATTATATATATTTTAGAAATAAAACGATCAATGATGAACAATTAGCATAGTCTACCAAATAAAATCCTTACAAAGCTTTTTCAAAGAGTTGACAAAAAAATAATAATGACCATCAATAGCATTCAACTTAGGTATGAATAAATTATTTTGAATTTTTATAGAATATTTTTTTTGAGGATTTCTTTCGTACTTTTCTTTTTCTTTTTCTCTCTGCTTCGTACTTATCCAATGCACTTTTCCATTGAACTATGCTTCTACCATATAGCTCCGAACCTAAATCTGTTAAAACTAATGGAAGGCCTCTAGCATAACGTATTGCACGTTCTGTGAGTATAGCATAATTCTCAGAAGGTTTTTCTGTTTTGAAGGCATTCCAACTAAAGAGTTGAAGAGCTTCGTTATGATCCATGTACCTTACTTGGTATATCAAGTTTACTTCATGATTAGCTAGCAAAGCTTCCTCTCTTGTTGTTATGATGATTCTACTTCCTAAACCAAACCAATCGCAATTTCCAGCTAATGTTTCTAATTGGACCAATTTGTCCACACCATCGAGAATTAAAAGAATCCTTTTAGAGCGTAGCCTCTGCTTTATCACATTGATTCCTCGATTCACATTGCCAACCTGCGAAATTCTTGTATCTCTTAGAATCTCAGAAAGAAGGGTCTCTTGTAAGTGGACCAACCCGGATTCTTGCTTTGAAGTTTCCCCAATGTTTGCAAGAAAACAACTACCATCAAACTGATAAGCAACCAAGTTATAAATGGCTTTGGCGATGGTTGTCTTACCAATTCCACTGATTCCCAAGATCCCTACCATGTGTATGTCATTACTCCCGATACTTAAAAGCGAATTTACTTCATGTACACGAGGCTCAATTCCAACAGGATATTTAGCAACATTGAGGTATGTACGATTTACTATAAGTGAGACCTTTTGAACAATTTCTTGGATAAGTTCAGATTCATTCCTACAAAGTCAAGAGAAGTATTGGTGAGTTGGATACTTTAAACATTGAAATACAAGAACATGATCTAGATATGAGATTTTTGCTTTTTCCCCACAACAATTAACAAATGATAATGGTAGGCTAGAAGATAGGGAATAATCCTCCACCTCCACCTCACACTCCTCATATATATGGGTTGAACACAGGTCCTTCCCCTTATTAGAAAAGCCCGGATTCCCTTTATTGGATCCTCAATCGGAAACAGGTTTCTATGTTACAAGGTAGGTTTATTTACTTCTAAAATCTTTATTTTTATTTTGGAAAGTGATACTCTTCTGCCCCAGGTATGGAGTGACAGTATCTCCACTAAACTATTACTTAAGCAATCCATTTCAAAATTGAAAGCACTAAAAATGACAACAATGTAATTCCAGAGATGCAAGTGAGAGGGGGCTGCCAAAGCTACATCAATCACTGTGTTCCTTGGGGTCTAAGACTAGTAATTGGGATTACAGATATATATATATATATATATATATTCATTGCTTCTCTCTCTCTCTCTCTATATATATATATATTAAAATCTAAACCAAAACTAAATTTAAGGAAATAAACAGAGGAGCTTTGAAAATAGATTCGTCTCAAATCTGTTTTACTAATTATAATGAAATGAAAAAATTAAATACTGAGAGTGGCTAATCCCAAAACTATAACATTCTAGTTCAGTAAAATAAAAAATAAAAAATAAAAAAGATTACACAGTATATGAAATAAATAAATAAAATTAGCCCCTAAAATATGTGTATCCATCTTAATTCTTAAGTTGGCCTACAACAAAATAACGAAAATCTAAGGTTAATTTATTATATATAGTATTCAACAAATAGAATTGGATCAAAATGTAATTATAATACAAGAATCCATTATTATAATTGGAATGAGAAAAAAAAAAAAAAGAGTTGTAAAATGAAGGCAAGAAGTGGTTAGAGATAGACTTACCCTTTGGCAATATGCCAGCGCTCAGTCAAATTGGACACATCAATTAGAGCAGCCTTCCAACTCTGCATCTTGACATTATCCTTAACCTTGTCTCCAAGTTCATTAAATGCTTTTCCAAAACAGTTTCCTTGATCCCTTACATCCGATGGATCTACTTTGAAAAACACAGGTAGAACCGTTTGTTCTTTTGTTTCCTTGCACTCGAGGATCTTCAAAAGCTCATCCAAGCACCATGAGGATGATGCATAGTTTTTAGAGAGTATAAGGATTGAAATCCTTGACCCTTCTATGGCTTTGAGAAGTGCGGGTGATATTTCTTCTCCTCTTCTAAGCTCATCATCTATGAAGGTGTTGATTCCCTTTTTAGTCAAAGCGTTGTACAGATGCCCAGTAAAGTTGTTGCGAGTATCTGTGCCTCTGAAACTCAAGAATATATCGTGAGTCCATTGATGGGTGTTAGAAGAAGAAGAAGAAGAAGAAGAAGAAGAGGGTTCTTGGAATTCAGAGGTCATAGAAGAAAAGAAGTTGGAGAACAAGGGTTTGAGGAAAGAAAAGTAGAGAGTGAAGCTTATAGAAAATGAAAGTTGAATAGTCAATAGAGAAAGTCTTTCGGAGGTTTCCGACACTTTAACTTGATACCGTGTTCCATATATAATAATAAAAAAAATTACGCGTTCCATAATGTAAAATTTACGCATTTAGAGGGCTTCTTGGCAACTTCCTCAACTTCTGCCGTCACTAGTGTATCTCTCTCTCTCTCTGTGGGTTTCTTCGTAATTTCGTGGGTGTTTCCGGAGAAATTATAGCGTAATTAGAGCATTAGCATTGGAAAATTCCAATGCTATTCTATTTTACTATTCTAAAACACCACTTTATCAATATACCATACCATTTTACAATACCTCCACATTCTAAAACTCTATTTTTATTAAAATATTATTTTTTAACCCATTCTTTATTATTTTTTCCCAACCGTTCAGCCTCATTTTCCTGGGCTTTTCAACAGCCATTTTTATTCCTCTCTCCCAGCACCGGTTCAACACACAACACACACCCATTATACAACGATCAACCTATCCAAACCCATCACCACACCCACACACACAAACACAAACATCAAACCAGCAACAAAGCCACGCACAAACACAACCCAGCAACAAAACCACACACAAACACAACCCAGCAACAAAGCCAAGCCACACACACAAACACAAACCCATTCAAAAACCGGGCCACTGATCAAAAACCCAATCCAAGCCACCGATCCACGCCGCCGATCAACCAATCCACGCCGCCAATTTGAAACCCAGGCCACCGATCAAAAACCGGAGCAAACCCATTCAAAAAAAAATCATCACCGGAGCAAACCCATTCAAACCCATTCAAAAAACATCATCACCGGAGCAAACCCATTCAAAAAAATAATCACTGGAGCAAACCCATTCAAACCCATTCAAAAAAAATCATCACCGGAGCAAACCCATTCAAACCCATTCAAAAAACATCATCACCGGAGCCACCGGAGCAAACCCATTCAATAAAATCATCACCGGAGCCATCGGAGCAAATCCATTCAAAAAAATGAGAGAGATGAGAGAGCAAAGACGAGAGAGAAGATGGAGAGCAGAGACGAGAGAGCAAACCCATTCAAAAAACATCATCACTGGAGCCATCGGAGCAAACCTATTCAAAAAAAACATCACTGGAGCCATCGGACCAAATCCATTCAAAAAAATGAGAGAGATGAGAGAGCAGATCGAGAGCAGAAACGAGAGAGAAGATGGAGAGCAGAGACGAGAGAGAGAGAAGAGCATAGACAAAATGAGAGAGATGAGAGACAGAGGAGAGAGAGTAGAGATAAAATATTATTATTTTTTATACAATACTGCTACAGTGCAATTCTAAAGATAGAATTGCACTGTAGCAAGTATTGCAAAAAATTTACAATACTTGTCTTTACAATTTTCTGATGTAGATGATTTTAAGGTTGCAAATGCTAAATTTCCCTTAGATATGGCATTAGCATTTTCCAATGCTAATGCTCTTACAGCGTGTTAGTTATTCAACATTCCACTTAAAGATTCACATATTGTGTGTGTTGAGAGCCTTTTTTTTTTTTTTTTGAGTAAAACTTAATAATTTGCATTTATTATAATTTAGAAATATAATTTGCATATATTATAATTTGCATCTATTATAATTTGCATATTTTTTTTATTTAAAAAAGTTAATTGTAATTTTTTTTTTTTTTGAATGTGTGTTTGAAAGTGTTGTAGTGGTATAGGCTATAGAGAAAAGTTTTGGTAGTAAAAATAATATGAATGTGAGGGGAAAGAATGCTAAATTTTAGAAGTTCTAATAATTTTTTTTTTTTCTTAAAATTGGAGTGTTTTACTTTTATTTGAATGAAAAATGAATAAAAAATGCTAAATTTTAGGGAATAAAAAGATGAGCATGAAGGAAAAAAAAATCCTATATTTTATTGGTTGTTGTTGTTAGGGCAAAAAAGTAATTTTAGCATTAGGTTCAAATTTGAACCAATATCAACTAACTACCTATGATTTATTGCGTTGTGAAAATATTGTGGATGTAGTACCTTTCGATAGATAGTATAGATTGCTGAGTCAGTACTTAATTTCTGTTTAAAACTTTTTTCTGACTCAACAATTTTAATCAGATGTTATTCTATACTATAAGAATATTATAATTTCTCTTGTTTCTGCTCTTTTTAATTTTGATTTGAGAATGTTTGTTGTTACTGGCTTACAGTTGTAACTTTCAACTTTGACTGACTCCATCATAACTGCGTTTTTTCTTTTTTCTCTTTTCGGAGAAATATTATATGCGTTTGTTTGGATGTAAACACAATTGCTAAGCTTGTCTGACCATCCTAATTAATAATATAATATATGTTTGTTGAGTGTCTACCGTCTATGACATTACATAATATATTATAATATAAGATATAATAGTGTTATTTTTTATAAGTTCTGTATTTTTAGATTTGGAAATGATGGTTTGAGTTTGAGTAATTAGCTTAGAATTTATGTATTTATATATTTTAATATTTGATAATAATTGGAGGTTTTGTTTGGTATTGGGTACGTAAATATAGTAGTTTACACATGGTGGTTCAATTTTATTTTTTAATTAGTTAGTTTATAAAATTCAAATATATTGGTTTTAAATTAAGGTAATGGGAAAATATCCACAATCTAATGATTTATACATATTTTAAGAGGGGAAAAAAATTCTAGAAGCCATTGCTCAATATTTTGTTCCAAATAATGAAATTTTAGATGTTGAACCCCTTAGAAAGGTTTAAAGATTTAAACTTAAATAAATAGATATTGCTTCCTTAGAATGTAATTCTTGATTAATTCAAGATCAATTACAAATGATTTTTTATATGGATAATATTGGAAATATGAATACTCACTGACGAAAAAGGTATAAAGCGACGTACCAAATAAACCCGTCGGTCTTACTTGTGGCCATGGACAGGTGACGACAATAAGGGAGTCTACAACTTGAAGCTGACGAGGTCAATTTGGGAGAAGATGGAAAGCTGACGACACTAAAGGTTTGCACGAGACTGATGATTCTGACATAAGCTTACTTGGCCTCCACGCATGTGTATACAAGGAAATATCTTGTGCCCCACGCTTAGAAAGACTCCTACAAGGAAATGATTCCGCAAAATACGCTCATAAGGATTCCTATAAGGAAAAAACTTCTAAAACAAGGAAAAGATGTCAACCCTCTACTACTAGAAAAGCCCCAATACCCCCATTAACCAAGATATACGTAATTTACCCCAGCTCTAGCATTCTAGAGTGGTGAAAAGTTCTAACTTGACCGTCGAAGGGTATTTGGCCGGCACCACATTGGTGCTCTCTGTTAGGTCTTCACTTTTTGTGTTGTGCATGTGTTGTTTCGAGCACGTGAGGACCGTGTGACTTACTGTTGATTTTTTGGCATTATCAGTTGGCGCCATCTGTGGGAAATCTTTAGCGACTTGTAAGCCATACAATCGCTTCCCGGACAAAGAGTTGCATGGTACTTACTCACTCGATGGCGACCACTAACAACGTTCAGGGAGACGAGCCACGACCCACTGCCCTGGAGAAGCAGGTCCAAACCCTCACAGCCGTAGTGGAACATCTCACCAAATAGAATCAAGACTTAGAGGAACAGCTACAGCAGAAGAACGCAGCGATGGGTACCCAAGAGGAAGACCAAGAAGGTACTAGCGCTGAGAGAAGGGACCAAGGGGGGCTGGAAGGTAGCAATGCCCTAAGTAGACCGGAACGACAGGACATGAGCCGACCATCCGTCACAGATACGGCTCCACCTCACATGGTTGTAGAGATGCAGATGATGAAGGAACGAATGGACTTATGATGAACGCCTTTAGAGGAAAAGTATCCAGCGACCTCGACGACTTGGTCCACTGAATTGATTCGCCATTTACTATGTCTGTCAATTCATACCCCCTTCTGCCAAAGTTTCGTATGCCGCAAGTAGAAAGCTATAACGGAGCTAAAGACCTTCTGGATCATTTAGAATCCTTCAAGACCCTGATGCACCTTCATGGGGTCGCAGACGAAATCATGTGTAGGGCCTTCCCTACTACGCTGAAAAGGCCGACAAGAATATGGTTCAGCAGACTGACGCCTAACTCCATTAGCACTTTCAAAGAGCTAAGCGCCCAGTTTGCCTCACACTTTATTAAGGGGGCATAGGTATAAGAAATCCACCACATGTTTGATGAGCATCAAGCAATGAGAGGATGAGACGTTGAGGTCTTACATAGCTCGCTTTAATAAAGAAGCACTTTCAATCAATGAAGCCGACGATAAGATACTTGTAGTCGCATTCACCAATGGGTTACAGAAGGGTAAATTTCTATTTTCATTATATAAGAACAACCCAAAGACTATGTCAAATGTGCTTTACAGGGCGACCAAATACATGAATGCTGAAGATGCGCTTCTGGCCTGAGAGGAGAGGCCTAAGAAGAGAGAAAGACAGGACGACATACGGCAGGACAGAGGGCGAAAGGTGGCGAGAACTAGAGAACGAAGAGATGACAGGCGCTCCAAGCCCCCTGCGGGAAAGTTCACGAGCTTCACCCCACTGACTGCCTCGATCGACCAAGTCTTAATGCAAATAAAGGACGAAGGAGCCCTAACCTTCCCCAGCAAGTTGAAGGGAGATCCCAATAAGTGGTCCAGAGGCAAATACTGCCGTTTCCACCGTGACCACGGTCATGACACAACCGACTGCTACGACTTGAAACAGCAAATCGAAGCCCTCATTAGGCAAGGGAAGTTACAGAAGTTCGTCAATAGAGAGAAAGCGGATCCGCCCCAAGAGTAGGTTCCCTGATGGGACAACGAACGCCTAAGGCCACCCCTGGGCGACATAAGGATGATTTTGGGAGGCACGATGACTACTAGTTCGCCCAAAAAGGCTTGAAAGACTTATCTCAGAATGGTTCAAAACATTTAACTAACGGGCGCCGTCCCGAAGATGACACGGATCGACAACCCCGTTGTTGGCTTCTCAGAAGAGGATGCCCGACGTCTTCACCACCCTCATGATGATGCACTCGTCGTTAGCATCCGGATAGGGGACTATAACACGCACCGGGTCTTGGTCAACAACGGAAGCTCCGCAGACATTCTCTACTACCCGGCGTTCCAATAAATGCAGATTAATAGAGAACATCTAGTCCCAAACAACGCTCCACTTGTTGGATTTGGAGGAACAAAATTATACCCCCTCGGCACAGTCACATTACCTGCAACGGTCAGAGATTACCCACAGCAAATCACTAAGGACATCACTTTCCTAGTGGTTGACTACTCGTTCGCTTATAACGCCATCTTGGGACAACCTACCTCAACTCGTGGAAGGCTGTAACTTCAACCTACCATTTAATGATCAAATTCCCCACTGACTATAGGGTAGGGGAAGTGTGAGGAGATCAAATAGCTGCGCGAGAATGTTATATCGCGTTGTTAGAAATAGACGACCATCTATAGACCATGAACATAGAAGAGTAGTGGACGATGGCGGAACCAGTAGAAAGCCTCGAGGAGATACCCCTCGACGACTCCAGACTGGATCGAACCATAAGGATCGGCACCCTCGCCAGCCCGATGGTTCTCCAAGAGCTCGTGACTTTTCTCAGAACGAACTAGGACGTACTCGCTTGGAGCCATGAAGACATGCCGGGAGTCGATCCCTCAATCATGGTACACAGGCTGAATGTATCACCTTCTTTTCCACTCATCCGTCAGAAGAAGCTGGTGTTCGCCCAGGAACGGGATCGAGCAATAACAGAAGAAGTTGGCAAATTGCAAGAGGTAGGCTTCATCAGAGAATTATACTACCCTGACTGGTTGGCAAACATGGTAATGGTCAAAAAAGCCAACGGGAAATGGAGGATGTGCGTAGACTTCACGGACCTAAACAAAGCATGCCCCAAGGATAGTTACCCTCTCCCTCGAGGCGACGTACTAGTTGACTCTACAGCTTAGCACTAACAACTGAGCTTCATGGAAGCCTTTTCTGGTTATAATCAGATCCGGATGGACGAGGCGGACCAGGAGAAAGACTTCGTTTGTTACCAACCAGGGCCTCTTCTGCTACAAAGTGATGCCATTCGGCTTCAAGAACGCAGGCGCAACGTATCAAAGGCTTATGAACAAAATGTTCGCAAACCAGATTGGGAGGAATGTCCAAGTCTACGTCGACGACATGCTGGTAAAAAGTTGAAGGGAGGATGACCATTTGGAGGATTTCAAGGAAACATTCAACACCCTTCGCTCTTACAACATGAAACTCAACCCGAGTAAGTGTGCCTTCGGGGTAACAACAAGAAAGTTCCTAGGATTCATGGTGTCTCAAAGGGGTATTGAAGCCAACCTTGACAAGATCCGGGCTATAATAGAAATGGCACCCCCAAGGAACGTGAAAGAAGTGCAAAGCCTCAACAGCAAAGTAGCAGCGTTGAACAGATTCGTGTCTAGAGCAACGAATAAGTGTCTACCCTTCTTCTGCACGCTAAAAAAGTATTTTGAGTGGACGGTCAAGTGTCAGCAGGTGTTCGAGGATCTAAAAGCCTACCTCTTTTCCCTACCGCTACTGAGTCCTTCACAACCTGGGGAAGAACTTTTCCTCTATTTGGTTTTCTCTGCGACAGCCGTCAGCGCAACCCTAATTAAAAAGGAAGACAAGGTTCAAAAGCCCGTGTACTATGCCAGTCAAGCACTTTGTGGCGCAAAGGAAAGATACCCACCCATGGAAAAGCTCACCTTTGCCTTAGTTACGATAGCCCGAAAACTCAAACCATACTTTCAAGCCCACACAGTGATCGTCCTAATCGACAAGCCCTTATGACGGGCAATGAGCAACCCAGAAGCTGCTGGTCGATTGGCACTATGGGCGATAGAGCTGAATGAGTTTGACATCCAGTACCACCCACGCACCGCCATCAAGGGACAGGTCATTGCTGACTTCATAGCAGAGTTCACCAACGGGGAAGATAAAGGGGCAAATGAGTATCTTCAGTGGAGTATTCATACAGACGGGTCGTCTAACAGGCAAGCCGGTGAAGCAAGTATCGTGCTTCTTTCTCCTGAAGGAGACAAGATTGAATGTATGGTCCGTCTTGACTTTCCTACCACCAACAATGAAGCAAAGTACAAAGCTCTAGTGGCGGGACTTGATCTCGCCAAAGCGGCAAGGCCTGCAAGCGTGGTTCTTTATTACGACTCTCAGGTCGTCACCAACCAAGTGAACGGGGATTACAAATGCAAGGGCGAAAGGATGAAGAAGTACCTGGAGCAAGTAAGGAGAAGGATGGACGACCTATAGGCCAAGATCATCCAAATCCCCAAAAGAGAGAATGAGCAAGCCGACCGCCTTGCCAAAGCCGCTTCAGCGGAACATATGATCGCCCTTGATAATATACTTTCTTTTGTTCAACTTGCTCCACTAATAGATTCCATCGATGTGTAGGAGATGGGTTCTGTAGACGACTAGACCATACCATTAATCTCCTACTTGAAAAATGGCGTCTTACTAGACGGGAAGGAGGCCGCAAGAAAGCTGAATGTCCAAGCAGCGTGATTCGTTTTAATAAAGGACATCTTATACAAAAGAGGTTTCTCCCGCTCATACCTAAGGTGTTTGTGTCTTGAAGAAGCGGACTACGTTATGAGAGAAGTCCACGAAGGGATCTACGAGAACCACTCAGGGTCGCAGTCGTTGGTACACAAACTCGTTCGAGCAGGGTACTACTGACCCACCATGTAGAAGGATGTTCAGACTTATATCAAAACTTGCGACAAATGTCAAAGGTTCAGCAATGTCACTAGACAGCTACCCGAAGAGTTGACCCCAATGACAGCCCCAAGGTCATTCGCTCAATGGGGACTAGTCATCATGGGGCCATTCCCGATAGCAGTACGGCAGCTGAAGTTCCTCATAATAGGCATAGACTACTTCACAAAATGGGTAGAAGCTAAAGCCTTGGCCACCATTACGGAGAAAAACGTGCAAAATTTTGTCTAGAGACACATCGTATGTAGATTTGGGATCCCTAGAGTCTTAGTCTCAAACAACGGGAAACAATTTGACAACGACTCTTTCCGGGATTTTTACTTCCACCCTCAAGCTAACAGATAGGTAGAAGTCACAAACCGATCCTTGCTCAAAATTATCAAGACTCGGCTCAAGGGGGAAAAGGGTATATGGCCTAAAAAGCTGCCAAGCATACTATGGGCATACAGGACAACAACAAGGACACCTACAGGAGAGACACCATTTCGACTAACATACGGGAGCGAAGCAGTCATCCCAGTCGAGGTCAGACTCACAAGCTACAGGGTGGACAATCATAATGAAAGCAAGAACGGTGAGGCTGTGCGTCTACAACTCAATCTAATTGACGAAGTTAGGGCAACAGCTGAACAAAGACTCGCACGGTACTAGGACCGCATGGCCAAGCACTACAATTCTCGAGTCCGACACCGAGACTTTCAGGTTGGAGATCTTTTTTTAAGGAAAGTCATGGGCGCTACTAGAGACCCTACCCACGGGAAGCTCGGCCCCAACTGGGAAGGACCTTACCGAATTATGTCATGGCAAAGAAAAGACACCTACCACTTGGAGACACTGGACGAACGGAAACTGCACCATCCATGAAACGCTGAGCACCTGCGGAAGTACTACCGGTAGAGAAGATGGCATGGAGAGTAGCACCCTTTTATTTCTAGTTTACCTTAATTAATTTTAGCTATGCTCCTCAGTTTTTCCATTTACTTTAGTTTTTGCTACAATACTCTTTTAAAGCCCAAGGGGCAGATCTTTTTTCCTTTAAAGTACTTTTTCTACGAATGCATGAGTTATCATAATAAGAGGAGTTTATTCAAGAATGGCTAAGGTGTCTACCTACAAAAAATCATAAAGTCCATAGAGAGGACAAGTTTATTGATTAAAGTCCATAAAGTGGACAACTTCATCCAAGAAGGATGAAAAATCATTAAGTCCACAAAGAGGATGAATTTATTACTAAGTCCATAAAGTGGACGACTTCATCCCAGAAGGATGAAAAATCATTAAGTCCACAAAGAGGACGAATTTATTACTAAGTCCATAAAATGGACGACTTTGTTAAAGTCCATAAAGTGGACGACTTCATCCCAAGAGGATGGAAAGTCATTAAGTCCACATTGAGACGAATTTATTGCTAAGTCCATAAAGTGGATGAGCTCATCAATGGACGAGTTCGTTAGTCCATAAAGTGGATTAGTTTACTACCAGATCCATAATGTGGACGAGTTTATTAGTAAGCTCATAAAATAAACGAGTTCATCCTAAAAGAATGAATTAATAATTGTCCATAAAAGTGGACGAGTTCACAAGTGGACGGATTAAGGTCCATAGAACGAACGAGTTCATCCTGTAGGAATGAGTTAATGTTGTGAAGTCCACATAGACGAGTTTGTAAAAACAAGAAAGAAGATGAGTTCATCGCTAAAGTGGACGGCTTCATTATGCATGGATGGATGACTTAACATCTACAAGAACGACTTAACATGACTTAATATGACCCATAATTTAGGTGGACGAATCCACAAGTAGACGGGTTCATAACTTAGTCAATAAAGATGATGGGTTCATCCCCTAAGGATAAGTTAAAAACTACAAAGTCCTCAATTGGACAAGATACATCACACGAAGAAATTAAAATCCACAAAGGAACAAGTTTCTTAGCCCACAAAGTGGATGAGTCTATTGTAAAATTTATTGGCCCACAAATTGGCGAGTTTGGAGCAGACGAAACAAAATTCTCAAGTAAAAAAATAGACGAATTCACAAGGGCAAGAGAGGAACATACACACATATTGAAAACAACGATTATAACATACCATAAATAAACCTTAGACAAGGGGTCATCCATTGAAACCTTAGACAAATCCAGGTGAGGGTAGACAGATTTGACCTGTTTAAGGCAATCCTTAAACCTGTCACCATAGTATTCGGCACTGGAATCAATAAATGTTTGCGACGTCTTGAATTCCTTCACGGCGTCAGCCTTGGCCATCTCCACCTAACTTAAAAGGGCCGCCAACTTTTTCTCCGCCGTCTCTTTTGCCTCCTTTTCTTTCTTCTTCTGACGACCCTCCTCCTCTAGCTTCTCTCTCAACTCTTTCACCTCTTGGTTAAGGGTTCGGAGGGCCTCCTTATACTATTTTTGCCCGTCAATCATGTTCTTGATGCACTTGTGCAAGCGGGTGATCACCCCTTCTCTGGCAACGTCCCTATCTTGCAACGCTTTCATAAGAACCATCGCCTACAAAACAGGACTTCTATCAGCTTTTAGGCATAAGAGAGAAATAAACAAAGAAACACAGGAAGAAGCATACCCGAGCAAGGTCAAAAAGACTCGATGCTCCTAGCTCATCCGTCCTTTGCTCAGCACAAGGGTTAACATCCTTGTCCTTGATGATGGACTCCACCATCTCCAAGGCATAATCCTTGTGAGTGAGAAGATGACAGTCAAGATCCTCAACGACGGGGCCTGGGGTCATCATTAACCTTTTACCTGCCCCATGCTTAGGTTGGGAGGGCGACGACTTCGTGGGAAGCTTTTCCCCAGGAGCGACAGAGTCGTCCTTCTCGTCACCTTTCCTTTTAGCCGCTCCCTTAGTGACAGCCTTGGGAGTTGCCAAGGACGCCCCCTCCTTTTCCTTGGCTTTCCCCTCTTCTTTCTTGTGCATGGCAGTAGCTCTTACCTGCGTTCTCAGTCTAGCTACCTCTATTTCTACAAAAAGGCAAATAAATGATTAAGACAAATGACAGCCTTAGTCAAGCCGATGGAAAGAAAGAAAGTGTTAAAGTGGGTGACTTACGTTGATGGGAATAAGCGTTAAGTTGGCGGGCTTCTTGTGTTGGCTCGAGTCCCCCGCAGTAGGCGTGCAAAGTGTCAAGTGTAATAAGATCCCGACACTTCTTCTTGTCCAACGGGATCTCTGTTACCCTACGGATGAAAGCCTCTTGCTCGCCAGTGATATGTGGACGAACACTAGCTGAAAGAAAACACAGGTAGACGATGTTAGAAATTCGAAACAAGTAAACTAAAGAAAAAAAGCAGATGGGGTCAACCTGAATCCTTGACAAAAGCCCAAGTGTTGTCAAAACCATGGGGCATTGTCTCTCACTCTTCTTGACGACATACCCAGTTCGTCCCCTTAACAAAAAAGTACTTGCCCTTCCAATTCCTATCGGAATTGGGCATATCAGATACTAGCCTTAGCTCCTTCTTCCTTGCGGAGAAATGGTAAATTCCTTGGGACGAGACAATGTGTTGAGGATGATAACACCAGAAGAACTCATCAAGAGTTAGTTGACAGTTCCCTCCACTTAAACGACCTCACAAAATCTCAGCCCCAATGAATATCCTCCAAGCATTGGGGGTAATCTGGTTGATGGACAAACCTAAGAAATTGGCCAACTGACGGTGAAGTGCCGTCAGAGGCAGTCTTAATCCTGCCGCGAACATGGCATCATATATGCCGACATCCGTGGTCTTCCCTATATAACACTTCTTAAACTTTCCAGGAAGACGGATTGAGATGTTGTTCAGAATTTGGAAACGGGCATGTAAATTTTTGAAAATCGTTTTTGACATCGTCGGCAAAAAGTCATTAACCCCCCCTGAGGTACTTTCTATGACTTCCTTGTCCCCGTCACTTTCATCCTCGTCACTTTCTCTCCCTTCCTCCATATCATCCTCTTTCTCGCCCTCACTTACTACCTCATCTTTTTCTCTATAACTTTCCATTTCCTCGTTAGAAAGTTGGGCTGATGCTTCCCTCTCTGACGACCAGGAGAAGCCCTCCTCGGGCTCTTGACCTGATGGGAAGTCCTTGTCGTAGTCCGCTCCTTCGCGGATTGACAACTGTTCACTCGTCGCTTTTCTAGACATTTGACTACCTATAAGCGACGAAGGTATTCTAAGAACCTAAGTTGACGGCCTCTCTAAAAAGTTTCACATTCAACTAAGATAAAAGTAAATAAAAATGAGAGGAAGTAAGGGTAAAAGTGACTTACCAAGTAAAGCAAACAGTTTTGTGAAAAGAGACGGTCTCAGTAAAAGCAATGAAAGCACGATGATGTGAGTAGTCCTTGAAGTGACGGGTTCTCTCTGATGATCAACAAGAATGAAATAGGAGAAAATGAAGGAGGAAATGAGATATATATAAGGAAGAATATGCACAAAAGACGAAGCGACGCCCTCATCCAGAAGCGGAGCTAATGGGGTTACGCCATGTGTTCGAGCATTAAATAAAGGCTGCTCGAGGCAATCGCTCATACATGATTTTTTCTCTCTCCTGAGTAAAAGAGAATTAAATAATAAAGTTCAAACTCCATAACCCTTCAGCTTAAGATGACGAAGCTATGGAGTAGGGGGCAACTGATATGGATAATATTACAAATATGAATACTCATTGATGAAAAAGGCATAGAGCAACGTACCAAATAAACCTGTCAGTCTTACTTGTGGCCATTGACAGGTGACGACAGTACGGGAGTCTACAGCTTGAAGCTGACGAGGTCAACTTAGGAGAAGATGGAAAGTTGACGACACTAAAGGTATGCACGAGACTGACGGTTCTGACATAACCTTACTTGGCCTCCACGCATGCGTATACAAGGAAATATCTTGTGCCCCACGCTTAGAAAGACTTTTACAAGGAAAGGGTTCCGTAAAATACGCTCATAAGGATTCCTATAAGGAAAAGACTTCTAAACCAAGAAAAAGATGTCAACCCTCTACTACTATAAAAGCCCCAATACCCTTATTAACCAAGATACGCATAATTTACCCCAGTTCTGGCATTCTAGAGTGGTGAAAAGTTCTAACTTGATTGTCGGAGGGTATTTGGTTGGCACCGCGCCGGTGCTCTTTGTTAGGTCTTCACTTTTTGTGTTACGCAGGTGTTGTTTTGAGCACGTGAGGTCCGTGTGACTTACTGTTGATTTTTCGGCATATAATTTTAGATGTTGAACCTTTAGAAAGGTTCAAAGATTTAAACTTAAATAAATAGATATTACTTCCTTAGAATGTAATTCTTGATTAATTCAAGATCAATTACAAATGATTTTAATACATAGTAATAACTTACAACACAATGTTGTCAAGTTAAAATTAATTTATGAAATTAAGTATTTGCTTTGAGTAAATATTTTTTTAAGTTCTTTTATTATTTTTATGCTTTGGAAGGAAAGAGACATAAAAGGAGAGCAAAAATACATATTTAGTTCAATTTTTAACAAAAGTAGGTTATAGATCTCTAACAGAGCTAATCTTAGGTGGGTAAAATGCTAAGTTTCAAACCACGAATAGGCAACTTAAATTTCGGTCAAACCATAAAAAGTAAGTTATAATTGGCCCTTCTAGTTCTAGTTAAATAATAGGTGTAAATGCACTTTTAGTCCCTACATTTTGGCTTTTTTCCATTTTAGTCCATACATTTTAATTTTACCACTTTTAGTCTCTAAACCAATTAACGCGTGTTATTTTCGTCCTTTCCGTCAGTCAACCGACGGAAATAGCTGAGGTAGCAGCCGAAGGAATTAAAATATTATAAAAAATGCCACATTAGTAACTAATTTTTTTTTTTTTATAAATAATTTGTCAATTTTAACTAAATAAAAAAAGAAAAAATAGAATTAAAAACAATAAAATCAAATGCCTATGAACACAAGAACACAACCCCAAAAAATCAAACCCAAGAACACGAATTCAAAATTAAACCCATTGAATCAACTTCCTTTCCCACTTAAAATCAAATCAATAATGCAATAAAATTTGAGAAGAGAACAAAGACCAATGCTGAAAGACCCATGCAGAAAACCCATCAGTTTTTCTCGTTCTTCCCCAAAGATTCATAGCCAAAATCATAAAATCAAAGAAAACCCAGAAATCTCAAACACTCAAAAACCCAGAAACCCAAAAACTCAAACAAAACCCAGTTTATTTCAAACAATCAACAACAAAATCAACCAACCTGGCCAACTCGGCTCATTGAACCAAACAAACACACAAACCCAGAAAAACCCAGCCAATTTGGCTCACAACATCAAGCCTAACCAATCCATAAGAGATCTAAACTCTCGGCCCCAGTCTCGTTCCCTGCCTTCCGTTGTCTTTGTTATTGATTCGAGAAGAAGAAGAAAGAGGAGGAAAATGATACGGGTACAGACACAACTCGTGTCTTCGAGTTTCATGGCGGCGAAGGAGAGTTGTGGTGGTGGTTTTTTGGGGTTTCACAAGCCGCCTAGGTTCGTGAGGAGGTGTGTGAAGTGGGATAGTGAAGAGGGGGATTTGGCTTTGGAGGGTGAGATTTTGGAGTTCATGAAAGAATCGAAGAATCCGGAGGCTTTTCCAAGCAGGAAAGAGCTAGATAAAGCTGGGAGGATGGATTTGGTGGACGCTATTGCCAAGAAAGGTGGTTGGCTATTGCTGGGTTGGGATTTAAGTGAAGAAGAAGATGAGGTGGAACAAAGGAAAGTTTAAGAAAATGTTACTGCTTGTGTTTCTAGGTTAAAGCTTTTCTCTGTGGGTCTTTGGCCATGGGTCTTTAGCTATGAGATGGATCGGCCATGAGAGGAGAGAGAGCTCGAGTATGAGCCATGAGAGAAGAGAGAGTTTGAGATGGAAGAGAGAGTTTGAGATGAGAGAATAGTGTGTGGCCGTGTAGTTTGAGTTTGAGATGAGAGAATAGAGTTTGAATTTGAGATGAAAGTGTGTGGCCGATTTGAGTTTGGTGTGCTCAGGTTTGGATGTTATGTTAATTTTTTGGGTTTTAAAATTTTTGGGTTGGTGTTCTTGTTAGATCTTAATTCATGTATTTTTATGTTTTAAATTTTATTTTTATATTTTTAAATTTTGTTAAAATTAATAAATTAATTTTTTAAATTTATATGCTGATGTGTCATAAGTGATGTGGCATTTTTATAATATTTTAATTCCTCCAAACCTCAGCTATTTCCGTCGGTTGACTGATGGAAATGACGAAAATAACACACGTTAATTGGTTTAGGGACTAAAAGTGATAAAATTAAAATGTAGGGACTAAAATGGAAAAAAGTCAAAATGTAGGGACTAAAAGTGCATTTACGCCTAAATAATAACTCCGTTAACTACGCTTTCATTAAATACTAGGTAATTGATTCTAGAATGTCATTTAAAGATAGGGAGGACCCTCTTAATTTCCATGTACCAGTGATGCGTGTTGTGCATATAATTGTAAAAATTGAGTTCTGATTTATTTATTTTTTATTTTTTATTTTTTATTTTTTTTACCCTGGTAACATATATTCTGATATACACAAACACTTTATAAATTTATAGAAAATTTTAAATATACCTATATGAAAAGTTTATTTGTTATAAACTTGAAACATATTTAACTAATGGTTAATTAATCATAACTTATTCAATAGCAAAACTAACTAAGTAAATCAAATGCAAATTTATTTATAACACCCACAATAAAATTGGTTGAAGGTAATAGTAATAATACATGACTAGCCTCATCACATGCACTCTGCACGTGCAATGAGACTTTTTTTAGTTTAATGTAGTTTTTCAATTTGAATTTATCTATTGTTAGTGAGATTACACAAAAATGAACTTTTAAGAAAGTAAAATTTAGGATTTGAAAATGAGTAAACTGTTGGGTTTAGTGTGTGCTAGTTTTTAGGGGAAAAAATGTATTAAACATGCTTGAGATATATTCAAATAGAGAGTATGCTAATTTTTAGGAAAAAAATTTATCTGGTAGTTTTTTTCTTTTTTTGAATTTTGTTGAATTACAATTTTAACCCTATTTTTTATTTTTTAAGAATATGGATTATTTAATTACATTAGGGGTATTTTTGATACTTTATTAAGTCATAACTAACTTTCTGAATCATTTTAATATATAGAGATAATGTAAACAAAATTAATTCTTTTTCATTGTGATTGATCAACTTAATCTACATAATACAAAATGATGGTTACAACATCTTCATAATCTTGCAAACCTCTCATCAGAGGCATCTTCTTCTTATCCATCATCTTCAACATTTACTATACATTCTCATTCTTCTATTTTAGTAACTTTTTTTTCTTTACCTTGTTTCTTGGCATTCAAGTTTCTTGGAACTATAACAATAATAACAAAATAAAATTATTTATTGTTATTTTATACTTTATTTAGAATATAAAAATAAAGATTTTGTTAGCGGGTATTCATTAACAAAATACTTTTAAAAACTTTTTATGAAAAAGGAAAAAAATGACTGATTTTTTTTTTTCCCAATATATTATATTTCTTGTAAAATTGGTATAATATTTTTCTTAAAATGGCTTATTAACTACCTCCAGATGTGATAAACAGAAAAATATTTCTTGTAAAATTGGTATCAAAATTTTCCTATTATTAACTACCTCCAGATGTGATAAACAGAAGCTGCAATAAGTAGTCTTCCTAACAATGACTACATCCCACTTATTAACAATTTGGTTCCTGAAACATTGTCAGAAAATATTCTTCCAAACTCTAGTAGAAAATGAGCATTCAAAGAATAAATGATCCCTTGTCTCCAATTGATTTCTACAAAAACTACATAGAACATCACCATTACCGTCATTTGATCAATCTATCACAAGTTGATAACCTATCTTTTACAACCAACCAATGAATAAAGGAATGCTTGGGAATGATTGCTGAATTTCAATTTTATGCGTGAATGAAACAAGTTTTTTGTAAATTTGAAACCAAAATAGCTAAGTCAATGACAAGAACGACTACAAACACTTCATTCATTACTTTTGAAGCTAGTGACTCTGTCAAATGCTTACCTGCACAAACTACTTCATAGTCAAATCTGAATTTGTCCCCAGATTTCCCGAGTTGAACCCGAGTTTTCATTTGCTCTGAACACCCAAAAATATGGCATGCATGTCTAGTTTTCCAAACTTGGATTAGATCCAAATCAAGAGGCAAACGCTAGAGATAAGTCATTCCATTGCTGTAAAAATTAAAAATTGGTACTTTTAGTAGCAATCAAGAATAGGTTGATAAGATTCAAATGATGCAGCCCTCCCACCAAAGTTTGATCACAGCATATCAAGCAGTTAATCAGATACAATTATGAACAATTATTGTGATGGTTGAAGGGCACCTCAACCATCAGAGAAGCTTGCAGATGTGATTTACCAGTGGTCAATCATCAGAAACTATGAAGCTCATGGTTGAAGGACACCTCTTTTGTTGTGGTACTAGTGGGTACAAATTGGATTCCAAGTTGCCACCATCACCATCATCACTGCGGCGCCTCTTGGTAGGTTGAATATCATTCATTAAATCATTGTGTTCATTCAGTACTATACAATCTTTCGGCTTCTCTTCATACTTGCGAACCAAATGAGCTCCACAACTTGTAAAGGACACCGACTTCGTAGAGCACCAAAACCTAACTTGCAGCTTGTCCCCCTTTAGCTCATTGTGTTCTGGAACATAGTAACGCAACCAAACATGATCTGAGTTGGATAAATGAAATGCTTTATCATCTCCATATATTGGTAAACCATTACTGATGATGTTAACACTACAAAGAATACGACTGGGTACTTTTGCATCCTTTAGTCCAATAACAGCACAAAGAGCCATTCTTATTATCTCCCCATCCACATTGGAAGGCTCATTAATATCTATTTCACATATATTGCTACTTGAATTCTCTTTACGATGGCTGAACCAGTCTGGAATCTTGTTTCCCGGAAATATCATACTCAATTGATGTCCCTGTCACAAACATAAAAAATTTGGAGCATCATACCTTACAAAAACAAACCCCGGCACACGTGCACACACAGACATGCATTATACCTCACTATTTGCATATGAGGTCATAATGCAAATATGAATTATGCAGACTATTTTAATATACTAAATTATTAAGTTAACATGTAATTTAAACTCATTCTTCTATATGTCTAGGCAAAGGGTGGCAATTCGTGTTTGCGGGTCAAGTTCGTGTCATGTCGAGTCATGAGTATTCGGCTATATGGGTTAACGCGAATTCGACCTATTTACTAAACGTGTTAGGAATCCTCAACCCGAACACGACCAGTTTATTAAACAGGTCAACCCAACCCGAAACATTTAACTCGTTTAATTAACAAGTCATGTAAAGGTCAATATAAATGACCCATTTTATAATCTATTTAATTAATAGGTCATACCTAACTAATATAATTTTTATCAATTCCCATATATATAAAATTAAAATACAATTACAACTATAAATATAGTAATAAATATTAAAAAACAACCATAAATTAAGTAATAATATCAAAATAACTAATAACTTTATAAGCTAAACGGATCAAACCTGTCACAAACATAAAAAAATTTGGAGCATCATACCTTACAAAAACAAACCCCGGCACACGTGCACACACACAGACATGCATTATACCTCACTATATGCATATGAGGTCATAATGCAAATATGAATTATGCAGGCTATTTTAATATACTAAATTATTAAGTTAACATGTAATTTAAACTCATTCTTCTATATGTCTAGGCAAGGGGTGGCAATTCGTGTTTGCAGGTGAAGTTCGTGTCTTGTCGAGTCATGAGTATTCGGCTATATGGGTTAACGCGAATTCGACCTGTTTACTAAACGTGCTAGGAATCCTCAGCCCGAACACGACTAGTTTATTAAACAAGTCAACCCAACCCAACACGTTTAACTCGTTTAATTAACAAGTCGTGTAAAGGTCAATATAAATGACCCGTTTTATAATCTATTTAATTAATAGGTCATACCTAACTAATATAATTTTTATCAATTCCCATATATATAAAATTAAAATACAATTACAACTATAAATATAGTAAAAAATATATAAAAACAACTATAAATTAAGTAATAATATCAAAATAACTAATAACTTTATAAGGTTTCAATCTAAAAAAAAAAATAACTTTATAAGCTAAACGGATCAAACCGGTGGGTTCGCATACTGAACACAAACATGACCCGTTTATTAAATGAGTTAGTCGTGTCAATCCGAATATAACTCAAACTTGTTTAGTCTCAACCCATGACCTGTTTATAAATGAATTAGTCGTATTGGGTTTGCAAGTTGAGTCAGATTTTGCCACCCCTAATCTAGGCATATACATATATATAAAATGAATTACCTCACTTGATAAAAGATTGT
Source organism: Quercus tomentella (assembly GCA_028535165.1). Lineage (NCBI taxonomy): Eukaryota > Viridiplantae > Streptophyta > Magnoliopsida > Fagales > Fagaceae > Quercus > Quercus tomentella. Next base: position 35,311,993 of record JAPQVY010000111.1, on the reverse strand, counting down.
CCGCATCATTTCCAATATTCTGTACCAGTTTATGGCATCTGGACAAATCAATCCACTCGAGTGCTGGTAACTCGCATGTATTAAATTGAAGTCTTTTTGAAACTTCTGAAAAACTTTCCAATGATATGCACCCACTTGCATATACGTCTTCCATTTTTGGTGGAAGTACTTGAATATCTTGAAGTTTCTTACAATCATCCAATTTAAGGCTCCTCAATCCAACAAATCCACCAATACATGAAGGCAGACTAACAAAATCACTCCCTGCTAAATCTAGCTGCTCCAATCTGGAGAAACAATCAAGTGTCATAAAGAAATCTGAATCTGATAGCCCACAGTTTCCAATATCTAATAGTCGCATTTCCGGAAATACCATCGAGGAATAATCATCATTACTAATGCTTAATTCCGCACTTGATGAAATTTCAGGTTCTTTTGTTAATACAATCAAGGGCATGGACTGTATGACAAGTTTTGAACAATCTCTGAGAAAAAGTCGCTTTAGACGTTGCAATTGATGAATACTAATTGGGAGATTCATAAGATTTTCACAGCCATCTAGATTTAATTCTTTAAGCCCAACGAGATACTCAACAGATGAAGGCAATTCTTTTATAGGAGTACTTCTTAAGCCAATGTATTCTAAACGTTCCATTTTGCAATCAATTTCAGGAAAGTTCTCAAGCCCAGAGCAACCTTCAAGCATAAGTAATTCTAGAGATCTCAACTTGAGGCTTCTTGGGAAACTCCTGAGGTTAGGGCATTCGACAAATTTCATAAGTTTAAGCCTATCAAGGAATCCAACAGAATGGTGAACCTCAACTAAGTTTGTACAATTTTCAAGAGCCAATTCCTCTAAATTTGGCGTCATTGAAAGATCAGGGACTTCGGTTAGGAATTCACAATTAGAGAAGTCCATGATTGCCAAGTTTTGCAAATTCTGTAAAGAAAAAGGAAATAAATCAGCCCGAGCAATTAGTGTCCAACATATTTAGAGGACAGAATATTGAAAATAATAATTGTACCTTGAATCCATTATGCAATCCCTTGAAGAAGTTATTACGCATATTAAGAACAACAAGTCTCTTTCCATGAAAATTGGATGGCAAATATTGTAATGGATATTCAGGCCATTCCAGCAATCTTAACTCATTAGAGAGATAATTAGGCCCTCCAGAAAAGAGTGCATTGCGGTTTATAAACAGTCTGAGTCTTTTCATCTTCATGAAGTTTTTAGAACTCAAGTGTATCATCTCTCTTTTAGGCAAATCTACCAGTATGCCTTCAATTTTATTTGTTCCCTAGCAAGACAACGGGTAAGTGTGCCAGCAAAAATAGATACAAAAAATGAAAGCTCTCCATATTTAACATTTGCGAAAATTATACTAGTAACTTCAAAAAATTAATTGACAAAATATATTCACTTTGTGGAAAATAAAGAAATTTATTATGTCTTTGTCTTCCCTTTATCTTGCTTCTCCTTTTGTGATTTGTAAATGGGTAATAATTTTTTGGGCAAATTACAACTTACCCACCAGTGGTTTGGCTGAAATTTAAATTGCCTACCTGTGGTTTAAAAGTTGGTATTTTGCTCACCTGAGGTTCACTCCATTAGGCTTCCGTTACCCACCTCTATACTTTCACCGTTAAAAACACAAAAAGCATAACAAAAACATAAAAATCAAGATCTAAAAGTATATTTCTTAAAATGATGAAGCTTTGGCTTAAGAACATTTTCAAGCCTATCAATCCAAACAAAACTATCAAGGGTATATTCTTCCTCCATTTAATCAATGAATGTTTGAATTTTTGTATGTCTTGACTTATGGATATTATGCAAATCACAGATGTTAGCCTCTTACAAACTAATTTTTAGCATATTTTGATATGATAAAATTATTCTGGACTAGACAAAACCAAATTATTATATACTAGGAGAGAGGCCATCATCATCTCCAACTCTGTTGTTGTGCTTGAATGGAGTTCATTTTGGGTACTACCAATAGTTGATGAAGATGAGATAGAAGGGGGAGATGTAATGATTTTTAATTTCATCAAAATTTTAATTTTACTTCGAATTTTTATGAAATGATGAATTTTTAAATTTTGGATGTAGAAGTCAGAAATGTGCTCATTTTTTAAGTTGCTGTTGTGATATACTCCATGTAGGACGCCACTTTGTATATTGTACTCCTTTAGCATTTCTGTACTTTCAAGAGGATTTCTATTTTTGCATTTCTGTACTTTCAAGAGGATTTCTATTTTTATCCTGTTGTGAATTAGAATTACGAATAAGTATTCAACTGCTGGGAGGAAGTTAAATCTCAGCCACACTAATAAACCATCTATTACAGCTAAACCAGGACTATCAATCAAAATGAAGGGAACAAAAAAAATTTTAAAAATTAAAAAAAAAAAAAAAAAGAAGAAAAAGAATAAGAAAGAAGCAATGCCAGATACACAACATTTTTCACCACAACTTTAACAATTGTTGAGTTGTCAAGTTCTTATTGATTCTCATATCAGAATATCCCTAAACAGTTTTGTTTGGATTGATAGGCTTAAGAGTGTTCTTATGAAGAGGAAGAATGTTCTTAAACCAAAGTTTCACCATTTTAAGAAATATACATTTAGATCTTGATTTTTTTATGTTTTTGTTATGCTTTTTATGTTTTTAACGGTAAAAGTATAGAGGTGGGTATTGGAAGCCTAATGAATGAACCTCAGGTGGGCAAAGTAGCCAACTTTTAAACCACAAGTAGGCAACTTAAATTTAGATCAAACCACGAGTGGGTAAGTCGTAATTTGCCCTAATTTTTTTTGATGTCCAAAGTGAGTAACCGCTTTCGATTTTTCATATTTGATAGGAGAAAGGGTGACCAAGTGATTTCATTTATTCTTTCCTAATTAAGAAATTCTATTTAAGCTGAAACACTCACGGTGCCAACCAAAAACACAAAAAATAATAATAATAATAATAAAATAATTCCTTGGAATGATTAAGTATATATATTTCTTGAAAAATGTTTTAGACGTGACTCTTACCTTGTTTTCTTCTAATACATGACGAACATCTTCGTGAAACCACAACCTGCTACGCCCGCCAGGTTCTTCTGGTGATTCTCGTCGAACAATCTCTTTACCCATGTCTTGCAGCAAGTCATGCATTCCCAATTTGTTATTTTCATCAATAGTTACAAGAGACTTATCAATAAGCACTTGGATACCAATATCTGGAAAGAAACTGCACCCGTCTAATATTTTAATGACATAATCTGCATGCTTTCCTTTAAAAAAACATGCAATGTCAAGGAAAATATCCTTCTCATTGTCATCCAATCCATCATAACTTATTTTGAGTATTTCTTGAATATTTTTGTTAGGAACACTTTCATACTTATCCAATGCACTTTTCCATTGAATTATACTTTTATCATATAGATCTGAACCTAAAACCATTAAAGCTAGTGGAAGGCCCCCAGCATAATGTATTGCACATTCGGTGAGTTCAACATATTCTTCAGTAGGTTTGTCTCTTTTGAAGGCATTCCAACTAAAGAGCTGAAGAGCTTCATTGTGATCCATCTCCTTCACTTGGTATGTGAAATTAACTTCATGATTAGTTAGCAAAGATTTATCTCTTGTTGTTATTATGATTCTACTTCCTAAACCAAACCAATCACATTTTCCAGCTAATGCTTCTAATTGAGACAAATGATCCACATCGTCAAGAATTAAAAGAACCCTTTTAGAGCAAAGCCTATGCTTAATCACATTAATTCCTCGATCAACATTGCCAACCTTTGAGCTTCTAGCATCTCTTAGGATCTCAGAAAGAAGTGTCTCTTGTAGTTGGACCAATCCAAACTCTTGCTTGGAATGTTCTCTAATGTTTGTAAGAAAACAACTACCTTCAAACTGGTGAGCAATCAAATTATAAATAGCTTTGGCAATAGTTGTCTTACCAATTCCACCAACTCCTAAGATCCCTACCATGCGTATGTCATTCCTCCCAATACTTAAAAGCGAATTGATGTCTTGTACACGAGACTCTATTCCAACTGGATGATTGGCAACATTTAGGTATGTACAATTTACTATGATAGAGACCATTTGAACGATTTCTTGGATAAATTTAGATTCATTCCTAGCCATAAAAAAAAAAAAAAAAAAAAAAAAAAAAAAAAAAAATAGTCACTTGGGTATTTTACACGTGAAAAAAAAAATGATTTAGTTACAATATTTTTCTTGTACCAAATTCATCATGCATACTACTTGGTGTGTGAGATGTGTAATATAGAATAATGATGTAGAATGGTTTATGTAAGAGCTAAATGAAGATAACATTTTGGTACTTTTTTGGTAAAACATTGGGTTTAACAAATAGCATATAATCAATTTAAGTAATTTAACTATTTAGTTGGGCTGTTTTATCATGAAGATTATAAATCAAAAAGAGTTTTTGTTGTACGAATTTCTAGACTTTTGTAACAATAGGGGACATGAATCTCCTTTAAAAGAATGAAATTTCCGTAACTTGGGTTAATCGATTTTCTTCTATAAACAAAAACCTTAATTGAATTCATTTAATTTAAATTTATTATTATTTTTCTGACCAAAATACATTGTTTGTCATTGATAGGGGTGTGCAGCGAACCAATCAAACCCGACTCAACCCACCGGGTTGGGTCAGTTTTTAAGAATTGGTGGGTTGGGTTGGGTCATGGATTTTTTTTACAATGGGTCGGGTTGGGTTTGGATTATGAGATTTACAAATCCGCCTAACCTAACCTGATCCACCAATATTTAATATATTTTTTAATTTTAAAAAATATACTAAATATATATAATATAATTTTGTTATTTACTTTTTTTAACCCTATTCCTAAATAAAACCCAAACCCTAAGTTCTTCTCATATAGTTTATGTTTGTTTGGTGTTATGCTCATGATTATTTGGTTATAAATTTGCACTTATTTGTGATGGTGTTGTTCTAATACTCAATTTAATAATAATAATAATAGTAATTAAAAAAAAAAAAAACTATCCAATCCACGTGGGTTGGGTTGGACCCCTATGATGGGTTTGGATTTTTTTTTTAACCCGCCATGGTAGGTTGGGTTGAAAAAACTCCTCAACCCAACTCATGCACACCCCTATTCATTGAAGTTCACATGTTAAGCATTTTTAGCTCATGATGTTTCAAAAAAGCAATATTAGTCCTACAATTTTAAAACAAGCTATATTGGTTTCTCCATCTAGTTTTGTTAATTTTCTTGTATGTGATTTACAGATCAAAGAGGTGAAAATTTTATAATGATTTTGCATTTGAGTTGTTATTAAAAATTTACATGTTTCAATCACATTCTCATACCCGTATGTGTTTGGTACTTTACCCAATTCAAGCTTTGGGCCCAATTATCAAATAGCTATTTTGAGTAGTGCAACTAGTGCTGTTTCCTAACCAAATTAATAAAGGCTACTTAAGTACTCTTTGGCCATAATCAGAAACCCAAATTTATTGAAAAATAAGAAAATTAAAAGCACAAAACATAGTGAAATTTTAGTCACAGCAGGAGCAGTGGTTGAAGTTTATTTGGGAGCTACCACCAAACATTTTAGTTCAATTGGTACCTCCCCAAATCTCAGATTTTGAGGAGAAAGAACTTTAGGATAAATTTCTAACAAGTTTCCAAAAAATTAAAAAAAAGAAAAAAAAAATAAGAGAGTTATCTGGTAGCCTATTTATTGACCAAAACATACTTTTTGATCAACATAGACATAAAAGAAATAATTAATTAAAAATAAAATAAATCAAAATCATTTAGCAAAATAACAAAACAAAATCAAAATCAAAGTAATTGCAGAAAGATGTAGCTAATCTCTAGATCCAGGATATACAATGGATATAATTGTAGTAAATAGAAAGAGAAAAGATCATAGTAAAGTGTAAATAGATATGGTTGGATAAGCATACCCTTTTCCTCTGGCTATGTGCCAGCCAGACAAATTAGCAACATCTTTTAAGGCTGTCTTCGAACTCTGCACCTTAGTGTTGTCTTCAAGTTGAGCTAATGCTTTCCCAAAATTCTTTCTTTGATGCCTTACATCTGATGGATCTACTTTCCAAAACACTGGTAGAACTACTTGTCCCTTTGTTTGCTTACACTCAAGGATCTTCACCAGCTGGTCTAAGCACCATGTGGATGATGCATAGTTTCTTGACAGTACAACCACTGAAGTTCTTGACCCTTCTATGCTTTTGACAAGGCTCTGTGAAATTTCTTCTTCTCTTTTAGTTTTAAGCTCGTCATCATCACCATCTATGAAGGTGGTGTTGATTCCCTTTTTATGCAAGGCGTTGTATAGATCGCCAGTGAAGTTGTAGCGAGTATCTTTGCCTCTGAAACTTAAGAATACGTCGTAAGTACATCTATGGGTGATGATAGAATTAGAAGAAGAAGAAGAAGAAGAAGAAGAAAAGGGTCCTTGGAATTGGAAAGTCATGGAAGAAAATAGCTAAATTCTCAAGAAGAAGAATACTGTCTGTGATTAATTCTCGTGTCGATGATTACTGATTGCTATAGACCGTCGAGTAACAGTGTAAAACTTCTAGATGAAGAAAGTTTATTTCGAGAATATGATGCTTGTTGGTCCCACGCATTTCAAGTCAAAGTGAGAAACTTCTTGGGAGAATAAAAAAATTAAAATAATGGGGTGGTGGAAATAAAATATAGAAATGAACCAAGGACTGAAATTCGGGGTGTGTTTGGATAGAACTTATTTTACTGAAATTGAAAACTGAAAACTGAAAACACTATAGTAAAATAATTTTTAAATGTGTGAATAGTACCGTGGGACCCATTTTTAATGAAAAAGTTGATAAAAAGTATAATTTGTGGGTCCGTGAACAGTGCATATGTGCACTGTTCACTGCAGAAAGTCAACATTTGCGGTTACTGTTCAACAATACTCCAAAACAAAACGCGTGAAAAAAAAAAAAAAAAAAAAAAAAAAAAAAAAAAACAGAAACCCAGCAATTTATAACAAACGCAGACGCAAACGTGGTTAAACGTGGATCCAAACATTGCCTCAAAGAGAGAAATTATTCTTGGAATGACTCTGTGGCTTTTAGCCTTGATAAGAGCGGCTCCACAGTTACCGTGCACATCTATATTTAGATATATAGATGTGCATTGTAGCTCAAAGGTAAAAAAAATAAAAAAAAAATTATTGCACTTCTCTCTCCTTCTCTCATTAAATAACATTTCCTTTTCTCACTCTCTCTCTCCGGCTTCTCTTCTCTCTTCTTTCTTCCTCAATTTTTTTTTCTCTCTAGCTTGCCAGCCAGCTCTCTCATCTCCCTCATCCCTCAGCTCGCTTACCAGCTCCCTCATCGCCGATATGTTACACCGACCCAGCTCGTCGACCCACCCCAAGCCCCATCGCCCAGTCATGCCTTTCTCTCTCAGTCACTCTCACCTCTCTCTCTCAGCTCGTCGACCCACCCCAAGCCCCATCGTCGACCCAGCTCGCCGATCTCCTCAAGCCCCATCGCCCAGTCCGTGCCTCTCTTTTTGCTGTGATTGAGTGTTTTTTTTTTTTTTTTAATGTATTTTCATATGGATTTGGTGGCTGTGGTGATGGTGGTTGATTTTGACTATGATAGTGGTGGTGGATGATTTTGACAGTGGGTTTGTGAATTTTGGTTGTGGTGGTGGAATGATGTTTGATTTTTTTTTTTTTTTTTTTTTTTTTTTTTTTTTTTTTTTCTGTGGGTTTGATGGCTGTGGTGGTGGCGATGGTGGTTGTTGTGGCTATGGTTTGGTGGTACGGTGTTTGATTTTTTTTTCTTGTGGGTTTGGTGGCTGTGGTGGTGGCGATGGTGGTCGTTATGGCTATGGTTTGGTGGTACAGTGTTTTATTTTTTTTTCCTGTGGGTTTGGTGGCTGTGGTGATGGATTGGTGACTATGATGGTGGTTTGATTTTTTATTTTGTTTGTGGGTTTGGTTGTGTCTGGTGGTGGTGGTGGTAGTGGTGGTTGTGGCTGTGGTTGTGGCTGTGGCTGATGGTAGAGGTGATTGTGGTTTGTACTGGGTTGTTTTTTTGGGTAGTGTGATATATTATTTTATTATAGGGGATATATTATTTTATTGTGATGTTTATATTATTTTATTACGTTGATAGCTAAAATAGATCCACTACTGCAGCATATGTGTAGGTATAATAGATAAAGTAACTTTTGGTAGAGCTAAAAAGCTAAATTTTTAGCTCCACTGCTATGGATGCTCTAAGTACCATCGCTGTTTGGTTTGTTGTAACGAACTTTACGATAATTTGATATTAAAATTTTTAGTTTATATTATTTTTTTTAACCTTATCATAATTTAAAATTATAAAATATATCACATTATTTTAATCACATGACCCTCCTAAACAATGTAATTTTATATTCTTGTATTGAGATTAAATTAATGTAAGATTACAATAACGTAATATTACGTTATAATGTAACATCACGGCAAACCAAACGCCTCCTTCTCTATTTGCTTCTGTAATCAATAATTAAATACACTTTAGAGCATCTTGCTTCTCCAAATTTTAGTACTATTTGGACAGTGAACATTTATATTTTTCTTTTATCTTCCTACTTTTTTAAATACACTTTCCAATAAACTCTCCATTTTTTTCTCTATTCATTAAAATATTATTTTTTTTCATTCTTTCTTTATTATTTCTTTAAAATCGTTCATTTTTCTTCCTCTATTCATTCCCAATAACTATATTTTTCAAATTTCTAATAGCTATATTTTTAAATTATCTAACGATAACATTTTTAAAATTTCCAATAGTCATATTTCTCAAATGGTAATATTTTTTAAGGGATTTTTATTCTTATTATTCTTTAACTTATAATTAATTTCCTTAAAAAAACTTACTTATCATTAAAAAAAGTCCACCACATGTTTAGACCAATAATTTTTTTTTCTTATTATTCATTAATTTATAATTAATTTCTTTTAAAAAAATTATATACTAATTATCATTTTTTAAAAGTCCACCACACAGTCACACACCACACGTTTTCCTTTTCTTTTTTTTTTTCCTCCACCTCTTTCCTTTTTGGTTTCATTATCATCAAATGAGAAGATAAGAGAAATCACCCCTGCTCCATCACATCGTCACCACACCCTCGAAGAAGGCCTCCCTCACTTAAGTTAAGGACCTTTGCGAAACACACACAGAAATGCCCAAAGAGAGAGATTGTAGCTGCAAAGGCCGGCGGAGATCATCCACTCACCGCCGCTGGTCCTCCTCCCCACCACCAAGTGCATGCAAACCTAGTTGGATCAAATCGACTTTTATCTCTCTCTCTCTCTCTCTCTCTCTCTCTCTCTCTCTCTCTCTCTCTCTCTCTCTCTCTCTCTCTCTCTTTGTGGAGAAATTACACTTCATCCCCCTAAAATATGCCCTATATTACACTTTACATCATAAACTATTCAAATGCACAATTTGCACCATAAATTTTGATCCTTGATACATTTTACACCCCAATATTAGTAGAGAAGAAGAATGCAAATACAAGATAACATGCCGATGTGTTATCGAAGAGGAAACCGAAGAACTCGACGAAAAACCTCTCCACTGCCCTCCAAGCGGTAATTGATCCACTAGACAATCAATTGAGATACATGGGTTAGCAAGAGACCTTTCAAGCCTAATCTACCCGATGTACCTAAGCCCTCCAAGCTCCTACTCCAACAAGACTTCTCTGAACCATGTCTTGTCTAGCTCTCCGCATCCCGCAACAAGCTCCATGTTGCATCTGCCATCCTTGACTTCTTCTAATACTTCCCAGCAGCACCAAAACCTCACTAAACACTTTGAAAAGGTGTGGTAAGTGTTTGGGCTATCAACCTCTCAATGGTATGGAAATGGAGAGGTAAGAGTTAAGGAAAATCTATAAGCAATTGTGTAGAAGATTGTGGGTATAACAATCTCTAACTCTCAAGGTTTGTGGTTAGGGTTTTCTCTCTGAAACACTCCTCAACTTTTGTGGGTAATGTGAGTATATATAGTGTGGGTACAGAAAATGTGTATCGAATAACACAATCTGGCAAAACAGAATGTTTCACGAGTGTCTCGCTGGAAGGCTTACCCGCGAGCTACTCGCAAAACACAGCTGTCTCCATATGTCCTAACTCTTCACATTCCAGTCATGTGCAGGGCACATGCATCATTTCGTGGGATGCTTAGTCGCGAGCTACCCGCGAAAACTCTTCTGTCTTCAATTGCTTAAGTCTTCACGCTCTCTCTCTTTATCACACAACCCTTACAATTAAATCCCACAATAAATACAGGGTACAAAAGATTGAATAGAATTATAATCAAATTTGGTACGAAATTAAAGTCAACAAAACACATAGTTGTAAATTACAACTTTACCGACAGAAATATGAATCACATGACTTGCAAATATGTATTTCTTAAGTGAAACAAATTTAAAAGACCAAAAACCCCTTCTTCCTAGTCAATTAAAAACAAAACTTTTTTTTTCCTAGTCTCTCATATGTGTCTGCATATCAGCCCCTCTCCCCCAAATCAAAATCCCTGCAACCTTATCCCCAAATCAAAATCATCTTTGGAATTGCTACTACTCCGCCACTGTTATTCCTAGAAGCATCAGTCTCTAGACTTCATATTTTAGATAACTTTCGGGGAAAAAAATTATCTAGATTTCCATGCTTGTTGCAACTCAGTATTTTTTTTACTATCCACATTTATATAGTTGGTAACGTGGTCTCTTTGGTGTATTTCAAGGATGGGAAGTGTGTATATATGGACGACATTTGACATTCTTCAATCTTGATGCCTAGGGAAGGAAAAGAAGATACTACTCCATGGTATTAATAATTGAATTATGTACAAAGCTTTCAACTGAATTTTTTTATCATCATTTGCTGTTCTTTATTGTTTGTGCACATTTTTACAGCAATCTAGGAAGCTAGCATGGAGGGTTATTTTGAAAACCATTACTCATTGCTCTATCGTAACAACTTTTCCTTCAAAACCATTTAGGAATTTTCACATGCTATGTTGCAAAATCATCGGCTTATCTAAAAGTTGATAAATAAAACGTCATGGTGGTGAAACAGTGGTAGTGTCGAAGATGATTTTGCTTTGTGGATTTATGACTGTAGGGATTTTGATTTGGGGAGGGGTATACGCATGAGAAAGAGAGCAAGCAGGGAAAAACAAATTTAATTGATTGAGAAGATGGGGTTTTTAGTCTTTTAAGTTTGTGCCATTTAAGTAAATACACATATGCAAGTCATATGTTTCATATTTCTGTCCATCTTAACATTAAAACTAATGTAGGGATGCAAAGTGTAACAAGAATCATAATTTAAAATGCAAACTGTGCATTCAAATAGTTTAGGGTGCAAAGCATAATCTGAGTTATAGTTTAGGGTAGTAAAGTATAATTACCCCTTTTTTCTTCCTTCTTTTCTTGTTCTAATTCACTTTGTTGTTACAATTTGTGTAAAGATTTTGTGATTTACAACTATGTTTTATGTTGGCTTTAATTCCGTGTCAAATTTGATTGTAATTCTGTTCAATTATTTCCTTGTATTTTTGTGAGATTTTATATATGGACTGTGTGTGAGAGTTTGGTGAAGAATTTGTGAAGAAGTGGTTTTCGTGACTGACTCGCGACTGATGACTCGCGAAACAAGCCATGTGAGAAGCACATGCTAGAATTTAAAAAGTCTTTGACAGGCTTGAGTCGCGAGTGACTCACGAAACCCACTGCCTGTTGTTTTTTAGAGTGTGACTTTTCCCATTCTTTATCAACATTATATAAACCCTTATTACCCAAGAAATGTAAGAAGAAGAAGGATTATTTTATGAAGAAACTTTTGAGAAAGAAACCCTAGCCAAACACTTGAAAGTTAGAGATTGTTTTACCCACAATTCTCTAAATCATTTCTCTAAAGTTTTCATCTACTCCCACCTCTCCATTTACACATCCTTAAGAGGTTCTTAGTTCAAACACTTACTTTACCCATTCTGAGTGTTGAGAGAAGTTTTGGTATATTTGGGAAGTATTGGAAGAAGCCATTGAGTGGCAGATGCAATCACGCGGAATTGCGGGATCTGAAAAGCTAGTGAAGACAAGGCTCCAAGAAGTCCGTTGATAGCAGGAGCTTGGAGGGCTTAAGTACATTGGGTGGATTAGGCTTGGAGGGTCTTTTTGATATTTGTGTACTTCAACTTATTCACTAGTAGATCAATTTCAACTTGGAGGGTCGTGGAGAGGTTTTTCGCCAAGTATTTCGGTTTCCTCTTCGATAATACTTCTTGGTGTTATCTTGTGTTTGTATCATTGTGGTGTGTTTATGGCTTAAAGTAGTGTTACGTTTATTGCACTTCATTTACTTTTGTTCCGCATTTAGATAAGTTAGAGTAAAAGCAATTTAGCTTTAATTTAAAATTGGGGGTCTAAACAAGTTTTAGTGTTTTCACACTAATTGAGTTTTTTGTTTTATGAGAACTAGATTGTGTTTTGTGCTTTGATTATTTGTCTTCATTTAGAGACATTTAAGAGACAAAAAACGAGAGAGAGAGAGAGAGAGAGAGAGAGAGAGAGAGAGAGAGAGAGAGAGAGAGAGAGAGAGAGAGAATGCTCTGAAGAAACAAAGACCAAAGAGGAAGGGATGAGAGAGAAAGAATAATTTTTTATTCAACCAGTTACTTTTTTTAAGAGAGTATATTGTTTTGGAGTTGCTACAGTGCTCTCTATGTGAAGAGAACTATTGTAGCAACTCTTAAAAAAAAAAAAAAAAACAAAACAAAAAACAAAAAACAAAAAACAAAAATTAGAGTTAGAGAGGCTGTTGGAGGGTGTTTTTTGTATGTTTACTCTCCAAAATTGGCTTTAAGAAAATCACATGTGCAAGTCACATGTTTCATATTTCTGCCCAACTTAACATTAAAACTAATGTAGGGTTGCAAAATGTAACAAGAATCATAATTTAAGATGCAAACTGTACATTCGAATAGTTTATGGTGCAAAGCATAATCTAGGTTATAGTTTAGGGTGGTGTCAAAAATGGAACCCTTCTTTCTGATGGAGTTTTGGACTTGAACACTTTGTACAAGAGGTTGTTTTAGTCATACGTGTGAGAGACCGCGCCCCCGGCCCGTTTTTATATGATGTTGGGCCAAACCCACGTGAATGGGTGGAGTCGTGTTATTGCCTCTCAAAATGGAGGTTCGACTGATTATATTTTTCCCTTTAGATTAAGGGTTTTACAATGGAGTCGCCACTTATTTAATTATTGGAAAAATAAGAAAACCATAATTGAAAAATTCCTCATTTTATTAATTTGAAATTGAATTTACATTGATCATAGGAAAATTACATGGTTTTGGTCCTAGATACAATCTAAGATAAAGTACATGGCTTTGTTTCCTAGTTACAATCTAAAAATCGAAAATTACATGGATAAGCATTTGATCTACTAACCCTTGATCTAAGCTCGGAGGCTATGTTACAAGGTGGGAAGGTGTTAGGCACCCACCTTGCCCGGTGAAACCGGTCTTCTAGACTATGGTGGCCAACATTCATATCACATCATCCAATATGTCAATCAATTTGTATGTTGAATTTAATGTGTGTGCATGTGAAAAACCCTAATTCAATTTATTAAGCATGGCATTTGGATTGAAAAATAAACTCTAGTGAATGTGTGTGGATAGTGATAACCTAGATTCAAGGATTTGAAAGAATTACTAAACAAACATGTTTTTTTATATTTTTGATGTGGATTTAAGATTAAATCTAGTGATATGCATGAACATGTGATGAATAACTAAGAACACATAAGAACATTCAAATATATTCAAGGGAATTATCATGCTTTAATCTTAAATTCTCATTATGGCAATATAAACAAACAGTTAGAGAAGGGGATTATACCTTCATGCAAGATCCATATAATGGAGGAGGGTATTCTTGATGGAGGTCCTAAGGGTGGAGGAAAAGAAGAGCTAGGAGAGGGAGAGTGAGTCTCACTCAATACCTTGAGTCTCAGGAAGACCAAGATATGACAAGACTACTCAATTTCACTAGAACTCAAGAGAAGAGAAGAGAGGGAGATTTTTTTTGTCTCTTGGAATGAAGGAGAGGGGGGTTTATATAGTAGTGGTGGAGGAAATATGAATGGAAGGCCATTTAATGAGAGTTGACAAGGAATCATGAACCCAGACCTCATTTTAGCCTTTAGGGAAATCTGGTGCATTAAATGAAAAGATTGGTGGGAGTGAGGAGCAAGCCAAAATTCGGTTTTCCCGTAGCTGCTGTCACAGCCTATAGAGCCAACTTTGAAAAATCATATCTGCCTCAATTCTGATCGGAATTGTCTCATTCTTGTGCTCAAATTGAAGCCCTGGATGTCTAGTTTCTAGGAAAAATAACCTCATTCACAGATTCAAAATATTCTGAGAGATATCAATGAAATGGTAAGCAGAGGTCATTTGTTAGAAAATGGTTTCAGCACAATTAACATTAATAGGTCCCCAAATTAGCTCTCAATTAACATTAAATGGCTCCAATCACTCCCATTTCAGACTTAATTGGCTCTAAATTTACTCTAATTAAAAGATAATTGCACAAATTACTCATTGAATAATTAATGTTTAACTATCTAGTTAATTAGGTGTATGTAACTCTACCATAAAATGTAGTCCTAACCAATCAAATTATGACACATCATCGATCTCAAATAGATTATATTTATAACCAATTGAAATCAATTGTTCATAATCACATATAGTCAGACTTAATTTGTAATAGTGCATCTCAGCCATTAAAACTTGATTTGATGATAACTTTCAATCTAATGGTTCGATTAGGGCTCATGACCAGTCGATTTGATCGTTACAACATCAAGATCATTTTAGTGAAATGAGATTAGGGATCTAATGACCAGAATCAAGATGCATATTTCCAATGTGAAATTACCCTTTTACATTCCATGTGAGGTTAAATACGGGTTGCAAAACAGGGTGTCAACAGAATGCCCCTCATTGGCAGAGCTTGAAAAGCGAATGCCAATGTATGAAAGAGACACCTAACTTTGCAATCAGTATTTAACCATGGTGAATGTATGATGCATGTAAATAAAAATGCAAACGGTCATGTTCTGGATCAAAATGTGGACCGAATCTCGAGGGAGATTGCCTACATACCTCTTAGTGGGAGGATCAGGTCTAAACGTAGTTCATGCATGCAGCCCCCCCTTTTGTTTGTTTGTTTGTTTGTTTTTTTTTGTTTTTTTTTTTTTTGTGTTTTTTTGAAAAAAATGAGTACAAGACATACTTACCAGTGGTCTGATGGATTTGAAGTTTTGGACGTGCTTCCCAGAGGTCCGATGGATTGAATTTGGACGTGCTTCCCAGAGGTCCGATGGATTGAAGTTTTGGACGTGCTTCCCAGAGGTCCGATGGTTTGAAGTTTGGACGTGCTTCCCAGAGGTCCATTGAAATTGAAGTTTGGACGTGCTTCCCAGAGGTCCGATGGTTTGAATTTGGACATGCTTCCCAGAGGTCCATTGAAATTGAATTTTGGACGTGCTTCCCAGAGGTCCGATGGATTGAAGTTTTGGACGTGCTTCCCAGAGGTCCGATGGTTTGAAGTTTGGACGTGCTTCCCAGAGGTCCAATGGTTTGAATTTGGACGTGCTTCCCAGAGGTCCATTGAAATTGAATTTTGGACGTGCTTCCCAGAGGTCCGATGGAATTGAAATTTTGGACGTGCTTCCCAGAGGTCCGATGGTTTGAAGTTTGGACGTGCTTCCCAGAGGTCCGATGGAAATTGAAGTTTGGACGTGCTTCCCAGAGGTCCGATGGTTTGAAGTTTGGACGTGCTTCCCAGAGGTCCATTGAAATTGAAGTTTGGGCGTGCTTCCCAGAGGTCCGATGGTTTGAATTTGGACATGCTTCCCAGAGGTCCATTGAAATTGAATTTTGGACGTGCTTCCCAGAGGTCCGATGGATTGAAGTTTTGGACGTGCTTCCCAGAGGTCCGATGGTTTGAAGTTTGGACGTGCTTCCCAGAGGTCCGATGGTTTGAAGTTTGGACGTGCTTCCCAGAGGTCCATTGAAATTGAAGTTTGGACGTGCTTCCCAGAGGTCCGATGGAATTGAAAGGTATTATTCATATCGATGTGTGTGGGCCTTTTACCCTAATACCTGCAAAATAAATACTTTCAATTAGTAATAGAGTTATTCATTGAAAAGACTTTGGCATACCTGGCGAATGCCCCTAGTTTGGGACATTCCATACTTCGATGAATGCCGAGGGTGGATAATTGACTTGATGTTGCACCACTGGAGAATATGGAAGAGGATGGTAGCTTTCTGTTCCTGAAGAAGAATTTAATGAAGATTTTTTTTTTTTGTTTTTTTTTTGAAGCAACCTAAGAAGTATGAGCCCAATGCCTCTAATCCCAAGGCCTTTTTTGAAAATTTCTTTTTTTCTTTTTTTTTTTTTTTTTTTTTTTGGTGGTTAATCCATTCGGCAGTCAATTTGCCGGTTTGAATCTCATTCGGCAGTCAAAGTGCCGATTACTCTGACAGTCCCAGGATTTGCAATTTCGCGATTTTCGCGATTTTTGCCAGCAAATGAACCTTATTTCAGACTCAAAAAACATGATTTTCCATATTAGGGACCAGGGCTGACTTCCATGTGGGCTTCTTTAGGGTTTTTTAAACACTTTAGGCACATCATTTTCACAAATCATCACAACAACATTCAAAAAAGAGAGTTTATTTCTTTTGTCAATAGACAAGGAACATGGCACGCACCCTCCCTGTTTCTTATGATTTATGGTTTGATTCTCTTTCTGTCAGGAAACAAGTTCGTGAGTGGATTGATCATTGGGACAATGTCTCTAAGTTCAACTTCAATGTCTTCCATTTAGATGGACTTTTGGCCTTCAGAACAACAAAGATAGATTGGAACTTTCTCAAGGCTGCTGTCCGATTTTGGGATTCCGAAGACCACGTTTTCAGGTTTAAGATGGTTGAACTTTGTCCTACCATTGAAGAGTTTTCAGCCATACTAGGCTGTGAACCTCGTGCTGCACCTATTGTTCCTTCTTGTCATCAACGGCATAGGGTGACAATTTCCAAAGTACTTGGGCTCCCTCTTGATGCTATCCCTCCTTTCATTCAAGACAATTATTGGGTGGACATGAGAAGGCTTATTGAAAGGTTTAGACATGCAGCAGTGGCAAATGTCGACCAAAGTTTTGAAAAGCTTTCTGCTTTGGCTTTTTGTTTGATCGGTGAATTCTTGTTGTGTAGTAGACGGCATTTTCCTTGCGTGATTCTTCCAAATACTGGGCAAGCAAAGCTCCCATTGCGGTATCTGTGGTGCTTAGATAAAGCAACAATGGCTTATCTTGCATGGGTGGTACCAATATTGGAGGTTTCAGCAAGTATTCTTTAATCTTGTCGAATGCCACTTGACATTGTTCATCCCATTTTATCGGTACATCTTTCTTAAGCAACTTAAATATGGGTTCACAAATCATGGTTAGTTGGGCAATGAATCGGCTAATATACTGAATCCTTCCTAAAAATCCTCGGATCTCTTTCTCAGTTTTAGGTGGTTTCATTTCCATGATAGCTTTGATCTTGTCTGGATCAACTTCAATTCCCCTTTGACTCACTATAAATCCCAATAATTTGCCAGAGGTTACTCCAAAAGTACACTTCTTCGGGTTCAATATCAACTTATAATGCTTGATGCGCTCAAAGAATTTCCTTAGGGCATGTGTGTGTCCCTCTCGGTCTTTTGCTTTAACAATCATGTCATCAACATATACCTCCACTTCCTTGTGAATCATGTCATGCAACAAGGTTGTGGCGGCACGTTGATAGGTGGCACCCGCATTCTTAAGACCAAAAGGCATTACCCTGTAGCAATAAGTCCCCCATGGTGTGATAAATGAGGTCTTCTCCATATCTTCTGTTGCCATTTTAATTTGATTATACCCTGAAAAACCATCCATGAAGGACAACAGTGCATGACCGGCTGTATTGTCAACCAACACGTCTATATGAGGAAGTGGAAAATCATCCTTAGGGCTAGCCTTATTAAGGTCTCGAAAATCTACACACATTCTAACCTTTCCATCTTTTTTGGGTACCGGGACAACATTTGCCAACCACTCAGGGTAGTTTACTACTTTCAAGAACCCTGCATTGTATTGCTTTTCTACTTCTTCCTTGATCTTAAGTGTCCACTCGGGCTTCATCCTTCTCAACTTTTGCTTCACTGGTTTCATGGTTGGGTTGGTAGGAATATGGTGTTGCACAATGTCTGTATCTATTCCTGGCATATCTTTATAAGACCATGCAAAAACTTCTTGGAATTCTTTGAGGAGTGAAATTAATTCATCTTTTTCTTTAGAGGTTAGGGTATTACCAATTTGCACTGCTTTAGGTTCATCATCAGATCCTAAGTTAACTAGTTGAATTTCTTCTTTTAATTCATTGCTTTTATCAATCATTTCATTATCAATTTCAGCAATAAAAACATTCAAGGCAAGCAAGTAAGCAGAATCAAAGATCATCTTATTAGAATTGAAAAAGGTAGTGACAGACTTGGCAAACTTATTAGGAATTGAAACTGACTCAGTAGGAGTGGTAACAGACTCGATTGGGACAGACATAGTTTTTTTGACAGACACTGATGACTTGGTTGTGACTTGGTGACCTTCAGAAGGACAGCATTCTTCCCAGCTCCAGTTCTTCAGGACAGATGTTGCCTCAGTGATTGGTGGAACTTCCTTGTTGGTCTTCTCCTTTTGTAGCATGTAGATACCATCATCAACCTCAGAATCTTCACTAGATACCTCAATGATGGACATATTGCTCTCAGAATCATCACTAGATATATCAATATAGTTACGATCAACACCTTGCTCACCCATGTTTCCTACCTCACAGGGGAGGCTATCCACATAAGTTCTAAGATTCTCGAGAAGTCCTCTTGGCATCTCATTAGGGTCAGTGAAGCTAGCGCCCCAATCATCCCATAGGTCAAAATTGCTTCTTGCTAAAGGGGGAGGAAGTTGAACAACTGGCTCTTCTTCTTCTTGGTCTTCCAATGATCTAACATCTTCTTCCATGACAACACCCCAACTTTCATCAGAGGCATATCCTTCAGATAGTTCATCCAAAGGCTCTTCAATGGTCCAATTTTCCAGGTTAGAAGTGATTGGAAAGATGGATGGCAACTCATCTCCTTCGTCCTTCTTCATGTTAAGTACATGTTCTCCCAACAAAGTCTTCATAGCTTGAGGATCCATATGGCAGACCCAATCTTCTCCCTTGTCTTGCAACACATTCACTTCCTCCCCATCTTCAATCTTACAATCGGCAAAGATCTCGAATCCAGGCATCTTCTTCATAGTCTTAAAATCATACCAAGGCTCAGGAAATCCATAGTACAAATGGGTGCATCCTTCTTTGACAAATTTTCCATTGAGGGTTGGGGTATAAGGTTTCATGGATATGGGATCAAAAGACAAACCTTGGGTTTTGGCTTTAGCTCTGGCAGTCTTCTTTGAATCATTCTCAAGGAGTTCATCATTAGTGGGCTTGTACCCTAATCCAAATGGGGGAATGGAAGTAGAGAAATGTGGGAATACATGAACACCTTTACTGCGTCTCCCTAGGCCCATCCCAGGGAAGTACTTCATTTTTTTCATCATGGCTATCACTTGGACATTGCTATAGGGGTCAAAATCCATGGGGAAACATTCCCTAGTTTCGTCCTTGATCCAGGAGATGGCGGGGACTTCCTCTAGTTCAAATCCCGACAAGAAAAGTTCACTTTTTTCTTCCTGAATGCCATGGATAGGCCCAGTATTGTCTTGACTATCCCCAAATATAGTGATAACAGAGTCTTTGTAAGGGAAGCGAACCTTTTGATAGAGTGAGGAAGGTACAGCTCCAGTGGAATGGATCCAAGGGCGACCCAGTAACAAATTGAAGCACGCAGAGATGTCCATAACTTGGAACTCTACCTTTTGAATTGTAGGCCCAGTTTTTAGATCCAAAGTTACATTTCCTAACACTTCTCTCCTTGTGTTGTCATAAGCCCTAACATATTGGCAAGAGAGTGCAAAGTCTTCAATACTAAGGCCCAAACAACTTGCAGTTCGTAATGGACACACATTTAGTGCACTTCCATCATCAATAAGTACCATAGGAACTCTCTTGCCATTTGTGTCCACGGTGATGTGAAGGGGATCATTGTGATCGCGCCCTTTACTAGACAAATCTTTATCAGAATAGGAAATGGATGGCTCCTTCCTTATTGCTCCAATCATAGTGTTGAGGGCTTGAGGGGTTAAGTTGGTGGGGACTTGGATTTGGTTGAGAAGGTTGATTAGAGTTTGGCGGTGATGGTATGAGGCCACAAGTAAGCCCCAAAGGGATATGTTGGCTTGGGTTTTTTGGAGTTGTTTCAAGACAAGGTCATCTTCAGGTTGAAGTTGGGTATTTTTCAATTGTTGGTTTAAAGCTTCAAGTGGGTTATCTGCTTCAAGGTGGGATGGTTTAAAGTGTTTCCCTCCCCGAGTGATATGGGTTATCTCATTTTGGTGGTCCAAGGATAATGGTGTAGGAGTTGGTTCTTTTGTGGGTTCATTGGTGGGCTCTTTTTCCCAAATGTCGAGCTTGGGCCTCATTGGGGGTAACTCTGTTTCCATAACTTCCTCCCAGGTTAGCATGGCACATATGGGGATGTCACTAATCAAGATGGATGGATCTTCCTTTAACCCTTCTTCAAAGAGGCAATTGATTCTTGGGGCTTGTCCCGTAGCATGGTTGGGTAATGGATTGTTAACAACATTGGGTCTGCGTGGAGGGGTAATGATCTCTTTGTCAATCAAATCCTGGATAGCATGCCTAAGGGAGTAGCATTCATCAGTGTCGTGGCCAGGACTTTGGTGGTATGCACATCTCTTGTTGACATTGAAACCTCTTGGTAGTGGATTGGGTATAGGCTTCGGATCTAGTGGTCTAAGAAGGTTTCTACCTTGGAGTTTCTCAAGGACATTGCTTAAGGACATGTGCAACTCATGGAATTGTCTTTGGGGTCGAACCTTTGGTGCTTGGGTAGGTGCTATTAATTGGTAGGGCTGAGTGATGGTTGAGACTTCTGGGATCTTTGAGCTTGATGGGCCAAATGTTTTCTTAGGCCTCATTATTTCTTCTCCTTTGATGGTACCATTGTTAATAGCATCCTCTATTTGAGTTCTTGCGGCAACTAATGCTTTGAAACTGGGGAAATATTGGGCGAATAAGTACTTGTGATACGCCGGGAGCAAATTCTTCACTACCATTCCCAATTGTTCTTCCTCATTGGGCCTATTTGTCATCTGAGCCGCCTTCGCCCTCCATCTAGTAATGAAAGTCGAAAAAGACTCCTTGGGCTCTTGCTTGGTAGTTTCCAAATCTCGCCTAGTAATGTCCACTTCGGTATTGTACTTGTATTGCCTATAGAACTCATTGCCAATGTCTTCCCAAGTACGAGTCTTTGAGTCTTCAAGACTTAGGAACCATCGAAGCGCAGCCCCAGTAAGTGTGTTTTGAAACATTTGGGCCAAAAGTTCTTCAGTAGCTCCTAAGGGTTGGAGGGCCCTTGTGTACATCTTCAAATGGGCTTTTGGGCAACCCGTTCCATCAAACTTATCCAATGTTGGCATCTTAAACTTAGGAGGAACCCTTGCATTTGGAAAAAGGGATAAAGAGTGCAAGTCCATAGCATCTTCCCTCCTAGACTTCTTGATTAATTGCTCCATTTGGTCTATCCTTTCCATCATCTTCTTCTCACCTACAGTCAAGGATGGGTTTTGGGCTTCACTTTCATTGGTTTGGGGACTTAAGGTATTGGCATCTTTCCCTTGGAGTTTTTGACATAAAGTATTGAAATCCTCACGAAGTTGGACTTGACTTGCCACCAAGGTGTTGAGCAATTCACGGAAGTTGGTCATGGGTTCATTGGAAGTGTTTTCATCAGCCATGGCTAGAGAAAATGGGCTTGAGGTATTTGTGGATGATTGAGTGCTTGGGCTTGTGTTTGGGCTTGTGTTTGGGCTTGGGCTTACACTTGGAAGGCATGCATCTTGTGAGCTTTTGGCCTTTGATGTTGATCATGAGTATACACCTTTGATGGGCTCAAGTGTTGGGCTTAGACTCATTCAAGAAACAAATTGGGCTTCCATTTAAAGTAGAGTTCAATTTTAGGCTTTTGGGTTTGAGTTCATTCACAACATACAATGTTCAAACAATCATGATGGGCTCAAGCATTGGACTTGAGTCATCATGGTTCGAACAACGGCCAAACAAATGCGTAATGAAATGCAATTTACATGGACCGACCTAAAGGTAGGTTCTATGGGTCATTACAACATGGGTAGAAGGTAGGTTAAAGGTCCCCACAAGTTAGGACGTCGTACCTCCCAACTTGTGACGCCAGGAGCGCCGCGTTGGTCCAAACGGTACAGTATATCCTTATGAACCACCATGGCATAACCATAATGATCCTTGTCGCGGTGGGTGGTAGGTTCACCGCTGGGTATGTGAGTCTCAGGAAGACCACAATCCACGGCTAATACTACCGGGCTTCCGAGCTAGCACACAAATAAAATAAATTTCATTCAAGCAAATGATGCATAACATACAAAATAATGACATATTAGACATATTATATACAAAAAATTAATAAACAAACAATGACATGGTTGGCCACCATAATCTAATTGAAGCTTAGCCCTCAATATCCCCAGTGGAGTCGCCACTGTGAGAGACCGCGCCCCCGGCCCGTTTTTATATGATGTTGGGCCAAACCCACGTGAATGGGTGGAGTCGTGTTATTGCCTCTCAAAATGGAGGTTCGACTGATTATATTTTTCCCTTTAGATTAAGGGTTTTACAATGGAGTCGCCACTTATTTAATTATTGGAAAAATAAGAAAACCATAATTGAAAAATTCCTCATTTTATTAATTTGAAATTGAATTTACATTGATCATAGGAAAATTACATGGTTTTGGTCCTAGATACAATCTAAGATAAAGTACATGGCTTTGTTTCCTAGTTACAATCTAAAAATCGAAAATTACATGGATAAGCATTTGATCTACTAACCCTTGATCTAAGCTCGGAGGCTATGTTACAAGGTGGGAAGGTGTTAGGCACCCACCTTGCCCGGTGAAACCGGTCTTCTAGACTATGGTGGCCAACATTCATATCACATCATCCAATATGTCAATCAATTTGTATGTTGAATTTAATGTGTGTGCATGTGAAAAACCCTAATTCAATTTATTAAGCATGGCATTTGGATTGAAAAATAAACTCTAGTGAATGTGTGTGGATAGTGATAACCTAGATTCAAGGATTTGAAAGAATTACTAAACAAACATGTTTTTTTATATTTTTGATGTGGATTTAAGATTAAATCTAGTGATATGCATGAACATGTGATGAATAACTAAGAACACATAAGAACATTCAAATATATTCAAGGGAATTATCATGTTTTAATCTTAAATTCTCATCATGGCAATATAAACAAATAGTTAGAGAAGGGGATTATACCTTCATGCAAGATCCATATAATGGAGGAGGGTATTCTTGATGGAGGTCCTAAGGGTGGAGGAAAAGAAGAGCTAGGAGAGGGAGAGTGAGTCTCACTCAATACCTTGAGTCTCAGGAAGACCAAGATATGACAAGACTACTCAATTTCACTAGAACTCAAGAGAAGAGAAGAGAGGGAGATTTTTTTTGTCTCTTGGAATGAAGGAGAGGGGGGTTTATATAGTAGTGGTGGAGGAAATATGAATGGAAGGCCATTTAATGAGAGTTGACAAGGAATCATGAACCTAGACCTCATTTTAGCCTTTAGGGAAATCTGGTGCATTAAATGAAAAGATTGGTAGGAGTGAGGAGCAAGCCAAAATTCGGTTTTCCCGTAGCTGCTGTCACAGCCTATAGAGCCAACTTTGAAAAATCATATCTGCCTCAACTCTGATCGGAATTGTCTCATTCTTGTGCTCAAATTGAAGCCCTGGATGTCTAGTTTCTAGGAAAAATAACCTCATTCACAGATTCAAAATATTCTGAGAGATATCAATGAAATGGTAAGCAGAGGTCATTTGTTAGAAAATGGTTTCAGCACAATTAACATTAATAGGTCCCCAAATTAGCTCTCAATTAACATTAAATGGCTCCAATCACTCCCATTTCAGACTTAATTGGCTCTAAATTTACTCTAATTAAAAGATAATTGCACAAATTACTCATTGAATAATTAATGTTTAACTATCTAGTTAATTAGGTGTATGTAACTCTACCATAAAATGTAGTCCTAACCAATCAAATTATGACACATCATCGATCTCAAATTGATTATATTTATAACCAATTGAAATTAATTGTTCATAATCACATATAGTCAGACTTAATTTGTAATAGTGCATCTCAGCCATTAAAACTTGATTTGATGATAACTTTCAATCTAATGGTCCGATTAGGGCTCATGACCAGTCGATTTGATCGTTACAACATCAAGATCATTTTAGTGAAATGAGATTAGGGATCTAATGACCAGAATCAAGATGCATATTTCCAATGTGAAATTACCCTTTTACATTCCATGTGAGGTTAAATACGGGTTGCAAAACAGGGTGTCAACAATACGACATTTGTTGGGCTGTTGCATCTTGAGGGAGACAAGTCAGAGAAGGTCTGCATAGATTACAAAGTTTAGCCAACTAATAGCTTGAATTTCCTTAAAAAGAGCGAGTACCGTACCACAATCCAAATAGTATTGTGTATTTTCTAATCTCAAATTAATAATATTCAATAGTATTATTGAATTTCTCTTTGTATTATTTCCATTATTATTGTGTTTGCACCAACACTTTGTTGTTACAATTTGTTTTATGAGAACTAGATTGTGTTTTGTGCTTTGATTATTTGTCTTCATTTAGAGACATTCAAGAGACAAAAAATGAGAGAGAGAGAGAGAGAGAGAGAGAGAGAGAGAGAGAGAGAGAGAGAGAGAGAGAGAGAGAGAGAGAGAGAGAGAGAGAGAGAGAGAGAGAGAGCTCAAAGAGAAAAGAGGAAGGATGAGAGAGAATAATTTTTTTATTAAGCCAGTTTTTTTTTTTTTTTTTTTTTAATAAAAAGAGAAAATATTGATTTGAAGTTGTTACAATGCTCTTCATGCCAAGAAAACTACCGTATAAAAAAAAAAAAAAAAAAAAGTGTTAGAGAGGTAGTTGGATGGTGTTTACTTAAAATTTGTGTTTTTACTCTCCAAAATTGGCTTTACCGAGCCTATTAGAGATGCTAAAAAAAAAAAAAAAAAAAAAAAAGAGGAAAAATCCTGAGGCCCCAAAACATAAAGGGGAGGAAAATAGGCAAGGCAAAATCTTTGCTGTTGCTTACCCAACAAAGCAGAGTCTACAGCTTACTAGGATCTATAGATCTCTGCCCATTCCAATTGATTCCTCAAGAGGGATACGTTTGTGCACCAAGAATATGCTACCAATGTATTATCAATCATCAATCTTTCAGTTCTATTAACCATTAGAAACTTCAAAAATTCAACATTTCTTGAACTAAATGCCACCCAATAAATTTTAACCAATAGGATTATTTCTTTCATTGTAATATTATTGATTAAACCAAAATATTAGTTAATAAATAAAATAATATTTTTTTATCAAATGAAAGATAGGAAAAAAAAGAGAGAAAAATGTTATGTCAACAATATTTTTCATAGTAAATTCTGAGTATCAGATTGTTATTGCCTATTATTAGTGAACAAAAAAGTAATTTTAGTAGTAGGTTTAAATTAGAACGAGTAACAACTTAAGTTACTTAACATCTAGGATTTATTGTGAAAATGTTGTGAATATAGCACTTAAACAAAAAAAAAAAACAATACACAAAAAATTTCATAACATTTTTCATGTTGGAAAACTTTTACTAGTTTTCATCTAGGTCCACCATTAATATCACATTTTTACTTATTACTATCAATCTGCCACATTAACAAGTGTGAAAAATTGTCAAATTTGTGTCTATAGGTTTTCTTAAAAAAAAAAAAAAAAAAATTCTATTTGATTTATTAGTAATTTTGCATCTAAAACAAGATAATAGAGTTCAGATAATATTAAAAAAGTAAATTTAAAAAGTCATTTAAATATAAAAAAGTACTCGGTTCAGTTTTCACCTAAAGCCTCCAAATACATCAAACCGCCCTGCTTCAATGTAATGAAACAAAATTCATTGTGTATATTCATGCGCAGACAATTATATTACAATCGACAATTTTTTTATAAGAACAATCGACTCTATTAAAAATCAGTGAAGTCTTAGCGCATACCCATAAAATGATCAGTGACTATGTGTCTTAGCGTCACAACAATAATAAAAATTTGTTCAAATCGAAAGGATTTATCTTTGTCACAGATGTGTAAAGAATGGTACATCCTAGAGACAAGCAACAATATGCAAGTTGCTAAATCACTTGTCTTCTCTGATGCTAAGGCCTACTGCAACATGAGTTGAGTATGGCTCTACTGAACCAACAGACAATTCATCTATCAACCATTGAGTTGCTCTTGTGTACTGTAGCCACAAGGTGTTCAGCCTTTCCACCTTTTGCATTTGAAAAAACTAGCTAATAAGAATAAACAACAAAGAAAACTCATCAAAATTGGAAATCTAGTTCTCAACAGTGGCATAACAATTTTAATTGTGTTCATCCTTTCAACGGCAATCTTCTCTAGTGGTACTTAGTTCCCATTGTATTGTTACTTCCATTTCTAAAAGGACATTTTAGATTCTAATTCCAACTTCCAAGTTTGTGTCTTTCTCAGAATCAATTGACATCTCAAAGTCAAAGACATTAGTGATTTAACTGAGACAGCGTCAAATAGGGTTTCTATTACCTCAACTTTGATGTGTGGTCTTCAGGGAATTTGTACCAAATCGGGAGCCCAATCGCAATGTATAATTTTGAGACAATGCATAATATGACTTCACCAGCAAAATATGGCAATTTTAGCAAGAAATTATTATGAAGGTTTCAGCTCTATTGCCTGCAAATTGGGAAAAAAAATTCAAGAGCAAGCAACATTCAAGGTCCAAAAGCAACTAAAGCAGGAAAGAGAGAGAGAACAACCTACAAAATTATATTGCAATTACTCACATAAAGGGCACCAATTCCCTACAAAAATTATTTTGCAATTGAATCAAAATAACTAATATCCCAATTAACAATTGGTTAATAACATGTTCCCAAGTGACAGAGTCTTAACACTAGTCTGGTTATAATTGAAGCTCATTATAGTTGTTAATTAAGCTCATATCAACTTGATAGATGCTCGATGTGGGACTAACGACACACTCACATAAAAAGGTGATTTTTAAGGTAATATTATTAAACAATCACATTTTTTCCAATTTTTTTGTACAGATCGATTATCACATAACCTTAGAAAATTGCTATAATCAAACAAAGCTTCAACCCAAGTATTTGGGAAGTTGGAAGTAATCATATTAATTTATTTTGAAAGATACGCAAGCACGCAAGAGATGAAGTGGATATCCATGGCATCTAAATTGCATCCAAAGAAATTGAATAAGTTGGAGGATCCAAAAGATATCTAAAATATATAACTATAATCGCCAGAGGTATAGAAGACGTGTCTCGAAAATAAGGACATCACATACCATAGAAACAAGGACTTACAGTTGTACCGATTTGCATAAGTATGAAGTTCATCAGCATAAAATACATACTAAAGGATCCTAAAGGACAGAAAGATCAATTTTAGACACAAAAACAGAAAAATTTGAGGATGAGAGAGTTTCATTAGGAGCTACTATATCTGATAGCTCCATAATGTGCATGATGAAATTCTTTACTTTTTAATGTATTGAAGTCATAGGCTTCGGTGTACCCTTTTACATTTCAATGCTATAAAATAGCATGCCCAAGCAAAAAAAGAAAGGCAAAAAGGTTCAACTAGAACACTATAACAAAGAAGTCTAATAAGAACATTTTACCAATTCAAACTTGAAATTCTCAATCCATATATGGATCAACCTCAAAGGTAACATAATCCTTATTTTCATAGATTAAGATGTATCATACTTTAATTCTAACCATAATAGAGAGGAGATAATCTATTCATAAAAAAAAAAAAAAAAAAAAAAAAATAGAGAGGAGATAATCAATAAGAGTAACGGCAAGAAGAACGTGAAAATGGCAACAAAGATGCAAATGAAACATTGCACTAAAGAAGGTGACATACCTTACATCAAACGCGCGTGAAAGAACTGAAGATGAAGTCCTGTTTCTTTGAACTGATCATGATGTCCTCATTTTCTTCAATGGCGGATGTGAATTCAGATCAGGTTCATTGCTTACGGTATGGGCCATTGAAGATGAACCCAAATCACATCCATCACTCATGGTTGATTCAAATACCAATCGGCCTAAGCCTAAGTCAGATCCATTTATCATATCCAATTGAAGCCCCACTGTAGATGGAAACAAAAGGTGCCTGGTGTCATCAGGGACCAGAGGAGGTTGGCATTCTCTTACATCCGAGTCATCACCATAAAGGCCTCTCAAATTAGAGTCAATCCCATGATTTGTTATCTTCGTTGAACTAGGGAAGAGAGGAAGTAAAGTCTGGAGAGGGTTGGCGGAGTGGCATTGGTGGTGCATGTTTGATTCACCAAAGTTTTGAGGACAGATGCATTTTGTATGGACACCACACCTTTTTATGGTTGGAGTAATTTTTGGTGGATCATATGTAGAAACGGTTTTAAATACAATTTCAACCTCATTCAGATCATATAGATTTAAGTCATCAAATGTCTCATGGAATTCGCCATAAGGTACAAAAGAAACCCACAGATGATCAGACTCGCTCTCCCCGTCAATTACATTTGCCAAAATATCTACTGTCTTTTCACGACATTTGATGATCAATCTTAGATGAAATGTGGGAACGAATCCATTACCTATCTGCTCCTCCAGCCCAAAAACAATACACAAAAGAATTGCTGGAAAATCTTGACCAACCCAAAATGAGATGGAATTTCCAAAACTTTGATGGTTGAACAACTTTGGAATCTCAGTTCCTGGTAGTATAAGTTCATATTTTGGAAATGATAGGCCTGGTGACTGTAGAATCTCTTGTTCTTGGTAGTAAGATTCTTCAAACTGCAAGCAATTAGCAAATTCAAGAAACTACAATTTAATAATCTAATAATGTATTTGGGAAAAATAACAAATGTGTTTCTTTATGACTTACTCATATATATATATAGAGAGAGAGAGAGAGAGATACCTTTGTCAATAATCTGCTTAATGATTGTGGATCCAACGACATGCAATTTGTTGCGAACACTTTTGATATAGATCGTGGAAGACTTGGAATTTCCTGAAGCTGCTTGCAATTGTCTATTCGAAGTCCCTCTAATCTAGTAAATTTGCTGATTCTTTCGGGGATGGTACTTATATTGATTCCATTTAGATCTAGATACTTCAATACAGGGAAGTAATTGGGCTCTGATAAAAAATCTAATTCAATTGGATTTCCACGGTCATTGAGATATAGATGTTTTAACCTCATAAACCCATATTCAGAAAAGCTATCAAAAGGATCGTGTGTCGGTATCAATTTGGTAGTACAAATAGATAATTCATCTAGCAACCGCAATTTGTAGATGGTATCTGGAAGTTCCATTAGGTTTTGGCAATCATATAGGTTTAAATACTGGAGCATAGTGAGATAACCTATTGATGAAGGTAAATCTCTAATACCACTCTGTCGCAATTCTAAAACTGATAAACAATTCATTTCTGGTTGAATATCAGGGAACTTCTCAAGCCTTGAGCAGCCCTCAAGACGAAAAGTGTGAAGAGATTTCAACATAAGACTGCTTGGAAGAATGCGGAGATTTTCGCAATCAGTGAGCTCCCAATATTGAAGGTTATCAAGATATCCAATGGATTCATCAACCTCAACTAAATTTTTACAACGATAAAGGTTTAACATTTCTAAGTTTGGAGCACACAACTCAGGTAATTTTATAATAGAATCACATTCACTAAGATTGATAATTTTCAAATTTGCAAACTGGATCCCCTGTAGAAGAAACAAATTCAAAAGTCTTCAACAAACTCTTAAATTAAATTTAAAGATCTAAAATTCATAAATACTAATAAGCATACCTGCTTGATTAGCATCTCCAATGTAATGTGACTATGTGGCATGTTGAGTTGGACAAGTTTCTTAGGACAAAAAGTGGATGGTAAGGCAAAAGAATAAGAAGGCCAATCAAGCAATCTTAACCCATTGGGGAGATATGTTAGTTGTCCACAAGTGCGTACATCATCCACAATAAGAAACTTGAGATTTTTCATCTGTTTAAAAGCTTTAGCTTCCAATTGCACAGTTATTGGTTTAGAAGAGCGTAACACTATGCCCCGAATTTTATTTGACCCCTAATTAGACAAAGCATTAAGCAAAACAAATTGCACATTAGAATTTGTCAAAAGTATTAACAATTTGAAATTTTGAAAGAAAAAAAAAAAATCAACAAATGTATATTTTCTTGAATATTAATTAGAAAAAATTCATTGCTTCTACCTTGTGGAAAATTTAAAAAAAAAAAAAAAAAAAAAAAAAAAAAAAAAAAAGAGAGATAAAAAGGTAAAGAAAAGAAGTTGTACCCTATTTTTAGATAGTACTTCAAGAGCATCCTCATAACACCATAGCCTAGTACGTTTTCTTGGCACTTGTGGGGATTCTTGACGAACAATTTCCATGCCCATTTGTTGTAACAAGTCATGCATTGACAATATGTTCCGTCGATCAACAGTTATGAGACACTTCTCCAAAAGTCTTGCAATACCAGAATCTGGATATAAACTACAAGAATCTAAAATACTCATAACATCATCTATGTTGCGCCCCTTGAAGAAACATGCAATATCAAGGAAAATATCTTGTTCAGTTTCGTCCAATCCTTCATAACTTATTTTGAGTATTTCTTGAATATTTTTGTTAGGAACTCTTTCATACTTATCCAATGCACTTTTCCATTGAATTTTGCTTTTACCATATAGATCCGAACCTAAAACCATTAAAGCTAGCGGAAGGCCCCCGGCATAATGTATTGCACATTCTGTGAGTTCAACATATTCATCAATAGGTTTGTTTTTTTTGAAGGCATTCCAACTAAATAGCTCAAGAGCTTCATTGTGATCCATCCCCTTCACTTCGTATGTGAAATTAACTTCATGGTTAGTTAGCAAAGATTTATCTCTTGTTGTTATTATGATTCTACTTCCTAAACCAAACCAATCACATTTTCCAGCTAATGCTTCTAATTGAAACAAATGATCTACATCATCAAGAATTAAAAGAACCCTTTTAGAGCAAAGCCTATGCTTAATCACATTGATTCCTCGGTCAACATTGCCAACCTTTGAACTTCTAGCATCTCTTAGGATCTTAAAAAGAAGTGTCTCTTGTAGTTGAACCAGTCCAACTTCTTGCTTGGAAGATTCTCTAATGTTTGAAAGAAAACAACTACCTTCAAACTGGTGAGCAATCAAATTATAAATTGCTTTGGCAATAGTTGTCTTACCAATTCCACCAACTCCGAAAATCCCTACCATGCGTATGTCATTCCTCCCAATACTTAAATGCAAATTGATGTCTTGTACACGAGACTCTATTCCAACTGGATGATTGGCAACATTTAGATATGTACAATTTACTATTATAGAGACCGTTTGAACGATTTCTTGGATGAATTCAGATTCATTCCTGCCCATAAAAAGATAAAACATAGAGTTAGTCGAGTATTTTACACATGAAAAGCAAAGAAAAAGAAAAAGAAAATGATGTAGTTAGAATATTTTTCTTGTATCAAATTCATTAAGCATGTAGTTTGCTACTTGGCATGTGAGATATGTACGATGTATCCACCAAATCTCGGCCCAAGTAAATCGGCCCGCCTGATTGGACCGAGGAAGCCTACTGACGTAAAGAATCCACATGGCACAAGTAGTCTTGAACAGGCCGATGCTGCCCCTACCAACGTATTAACAGCAGCCTGACGGGGGTGAGTAAAGTTGTAAAGAGAATGGATCTGCCTCCTCCACAGTAAATGATAGCTGATAGCCAATAGCATTAAATGCTAAATAACATCCCTACCTAGTCTATTGCTAGTGCTAGTAAGGAGTAGGGATAAAGGGAATTGCATTATTTGCATCATCCTGAACGTGAAATTTATAAATTGCGCCAATTCCTCTGCAATGCTATATGACTTTGGGGAAATTTCTTTTTTAAGTATTTTCGAAATATGGTAAAATGGTGTTTTTTCCTCTCACATTTATAGTGGACTTCACCATGAATTTAATGAGTAGACCCTACTATGAAAATGAGAAGATAGAACACTATTCTCCGTGCTTTAAGAGTACCTAAAAATTACTCAATACTCGGGGTGAATTCTTGTATTATCTAACAGATCAGTAAAAAAACAACTGCAATATAACAATCGTTCTTTCCTCTCGGTCCACAACTAAAAACCAATACTCAGCTGAGCTGAGCAGAGCCAATCAGCCAAGTAAACTTGGAGCCAGGCCACAAAAATCACCCTCTCCATTTGTCTCTCCCTCTCGGTCTCTTGCTCTCCTTCTCCCTCGCAATATCTCTTTCTCCCTCCCAATCTCTCAGTTATCCGATTAGGCTAGGGGTGTGGGGTTTCAAATTTGTGTTCTTTAGATGTGGGGAGGGACAACGTCGTTGCTTATTTTGTTATTTTAATTTTGGGGTTTTTAATTAACCTTTTTAATTAATAAAACAATATTAAATATCAAAATAAGGTTAAAACAATGCCATTTTAGGAGCTTAATAGCAGCAATGGATGGCAAGTTACTGAGGATTGAATTGAGAAGGTTTGAAACTTAGATGATTGTAATGAACGTATGCAAACTTAGAGAACTGAAATGAACGTATGCAAACTTAGAGAACTGAAATGAATAGAGATAAAGCTTAGATGGTGAAATCAAGTCACACATATGTTGCTTGTTTTTCCGTGCACAACAAGGACTAGTAAACCAAGTTCCACTTGGTTTAGGAATTGAACTAGCCGGCCTTAGGTAATATATATATATATATATATATATGTGTGTGTGTGTGTGTGTGAGAGGTTATGCAGCTATTGTTTGAAATTGTAGTACATGAGAAATTATAGTTCTACAAGACTAGTGCAAATATAATAGGGTGCTCTATTCTTTGTGTGAGAGAGCCAAGTGTATTTGGGGCTTGGGTCTTGTGAGACTGTTATTGTGTTACTATTGTAATTTCCTTATTTTATTGTTGAACTTTCTCCATTGCCGCTTGTGGATGTAGACAATTACCGAACCACATAAATCCTTGTGTCTATTATTTTCTTCTCTCTTCTTTAATCTTGCGTTAGTGGATGTATTTTCACAGCGATTGGTATTGGTTAATGCTTCTATTGCCGAGGTAGACATAGTTGAGTTCGATGAAACTGGAAACTTCGGGTTATGGCAGAAAAGGATGAAAGACCTGTTGGTACAGCAAAGTTTGGTGAAGGCTTTGTATGGGAAAACAAAGAAACCAGAGAAGATGACCGATGATAAGTGGGAAGAACTTGAGATGAGGGCGTTGAGTATAATTCGGCTATGTTGGCAAATGAGCTTATGTACGATGTCATGGATGAGATGTCAACTACTGCTATATGGTTGAAGTTGGAGAGCCGGTATATGTCCAAGTCCCTCATAAATAAATTGAATCTTAAGCGGAAACTTTATGGGTTTAATATGGTAGAGGGTGCGGATTTGGCTCAACACATCAACACACTCAACCAAGTTATTAGTGACATGTTGAGGATCGGTATAAAATTCGATGATGAAGATAAGGCAATGATGATGCTTTTGACCTCACTCATGGCTTCCTACAAACACTTGGTTACAACCCTATGTTGGGGGAACGAGACTCTGGAATTTAAAGAGATCTTAGGAACCTTGATGGATCACTACCATTTGAAAACAGAATTCAGATGAGAGTTCTGGGGAAGGACTCATGATAAAAGGTAATCAAGATCGTGGAAGAAAGAAAGACAAAGATAACAATTCTGCCAAGGGACACAGTAGATCCAAATACAAGAGTAAGACAGTGAAGTGCCATAAATGCCAAAAGAAGGGGTATATACGGCGAGACTATCTAGAGTGGAAAAGAGACAAGGATAAAGACAAGGAAGGGTCCTCAAAATCTACCAATGTAGTGGCGGTAGATGCAAATGCAAATGGAGATTTGTGTTCTGTTTCATTCAAATGTAGACTGATTGATCAATTCTTGGGTTCTGGATTCAGCATCTTCATTCCATGTGACACCTCACAGGGACTGGTTCAACACTTACAAGTTAGTTAATTGTGGTTCTGTTCTAATCTATGAAGCACAGGTGCGTTTCCGAATTCGGGCGTGGGTGCAGGTGCGGGATTCGGCAATTTTTGAAAAAGTAGAGTGTGGGTGCAGTGGAGTGTGGCGATTAAAAAATTATTAAAAATATTTTTATTTATATTTTTTTATATATTTTTACTATTAAAATATTCTTAAAAAACAAATTACTATGGCCTTGGTTCACAAAACAAAGAAAGAAGAAGGCAAGAAACACAAAACAAAAAAGAAAACACAAAAGAAGCAACAAAATATTCAGAATAAAATTGAGGAAGGACAGATTTAAGATGTTTGGGCCTCATTCAAAGCCGATTTCGGCCTTTTTCGGCTGTTGGTCGATACGATCTGATTTAGCCGATATGACATGATTCTTCGGTGCAAATCAGCCTAAATCGGCATGAATCCCAAAAAAAAAAAAAAAAAACCTTAGACACGGCACCGACGCGCAGGCAGCAATGTCGGTTGCTGCACCCTGCGTTGGGCTGCATTGGACTTCAGTGCGGCACCCTCCCAGCCGCATCAATGCTTCTGAGGTTCTAATGGAAAACAATCTTGTTTGCAAAGTTGTTGGAATAGCAACAACTAAAGTTAAGATGTTCGATAATGTTGTGAGGACATTAACAGATGTAAGACATGTTCCAGATTTGAAAAAGAATCTTATTTCATTGGGAACACTAGACTCTAATGGTTTTAGCTGTAAGTCTAAAAATGGGATATTGAAGGTATTAAAGGGTGCTATGATTATGATGAAGGGACAGAAAGTAGATGATAATATCTGAACAGGAGGAGCTGTTGCAGTTACTGAATCTGAACAGGATGATATACTCTTGTAGCATATGCATTTAGGGCATATAGGTGAGCGTGGTATAAAAGAATTGCAGAAATGAAATCTATTGGCTAGAGCTAAGTCATGCAAATTAGATTTTTGTAAGTACTGTATTATGGGAAAGCAGTGTAAGGTGCAATTCAAAACTTCCACACACAAGACAGAAGGTATTTTGGATTATGTTCATTCTGATATTTGAGGACCGTCAAAGGTTGTCTCTAAAGATGGATCTCGGTATTATATGAGTTTAATTGATGACTAATCCAGGAAAGTTTGGGTTTACTTCTAGAAAAACAAGTTTAATGCCTTTGAAAAATTCAAGAAGTGGAAAACCAAACGGTAAGGAAGGTCAAGTGCCTTAGAACTAATAATGGCACTAAGTACACGAATAAGGAGTTCTTAAGGTTTTGTGAAGAGCATGACATCAAGAAGCACTTTACGGTACCAAGAACACCTCAACAAAATGGAAGAGCTGAGAGGCTTAATAGAATACTTGGAGAAATAGATAGGTGCATAAGATTGAATGCTGGGTTTCCTAAGGTCTTCTTGGCTGAAGCTGTGAATATGGCTTGTTACATCATTAACAGATCACCTAGGTTTTCACTTGATGGGAACGTCACTGAAGAGGTTTGGATTGGGAAAGAAGATTATTCTTCGATGAGGATCTTTGGGTGTCCTGCCTATGTGCATATTCCTAGTGAAGAAAGGTCAAAGCTTGATTCAAAATCAAAGAAGTGCATCTTTATTGGGTTTAAGAAAGAGGTAAAAGGGTACAAGCTTTGGGATCTGGTTCTAGAAAAAGTGGTGATAAGCAGAGATGTGGTCTTTGATGAAAAGTCAATGCTAAAAGCTTTCAAAAAGGAAGATGAATCTCAAGTAGTGGGAAGCCGTAGTTACAGTGGTAAATCAGTCGTGCAAGTGGACCTAGATGAAGTGGAGTCTCAGTTAGAAAAGGAACCTCACAATACGAAATCAGACAGGCCTAAACGCAACAAAAGACCACCGGTCAGGTACGGTTTCAAGGATTTTGCTTCTTATTGTTTACTAATTAGTAGCGGAGATCCTTCCACATTTCAAGAATCAATTGATAGCTCTGAAAAGGACAAGTGGATGGAAGCTATGGTGGAGGAGATGGAATCCTTGAATAAGAACAAGACTCGGGAGTTGTCAGAACTTCTAAAGCGTAAGAAACCGGTAGATTGCAAGTGAGTGTTTAAGAAGGAAGCAGTATCAGATATGGAAGGAGAACGATTCAAGACACGGTTGGTAGCAAGGGAATACTCACAAAAACAAGGGATTGACTACGATGAGATTTACTCACCTGTGGTTAGGCATACTTTTATCAGGGTGGTGTTGGCCTTGGTAGCACATCAGGATCTAGAATTGGAACAAATGGATGTGAAGACGGCATTCCTTCATGGGAATTCGGAGGAGAAGATCTTCATGGAACTAGAGGGGTATAGGCAACCCAGTACAAAAAATCTTATTTGTAGATTGAAGAAGTCACTCTATAGGCTCAAGCAATCACCTAGACAATGGAACAAGAGGTTTGATTCCTACATGATTTAGATTGGTTATACGACGATTGCTGCGTATATGTTAAAGTTCTTGATGATGGATCTTATATTTATTTGTTACTGTATGTCGATGATATGTTAATTGCTGCTAAGAGCATGTGTGAGGTTGATAAGCTAAAGTCTCTATTGCACAAAGAGTTTGACATGAAAGACTTGGGTGTTGTTAAGAAAATTCCAGGTATAGAGATTCGTAGATATAGGGAGGCAAGAAAGTTGTGGTTGTCTTAGAAGAACTATATTAGAAAGGTTCTTGAAAGATTCAACATGCAAGATGCTAAGTCTATAAGCACTCCATTGGCAAATCATTTAGATTATCTGAGAGTCAGTGCCCAAAGGATGAGAAGGAACTCGAAGAAATGTCAAAGGTCCTGTATGTAAGTGCTGTTGGGTGTTTGATGTATGTGATGGTCTGCACCAAGCGAGATGTGGCTCATGCAGTGAGTACCGTCAGCATGTACATGGCAAAACTTGGTAAAGAGCACTAGAATGCAGTGAAATGGATATTCAAATACTTGAAAGGTACTTCAGAACATGAGATCTTGTTTGTGGGGCAACAGGGTGATAATTCAGTGGTAGTGTATGTGGATGCGGATTATGCAGGCAATATGGATAATAGTAAGTCTACTACAAGTTTTATTTTCACATTTTCAGGCAGACCTATCTGTTGGAAATCCACATTATAATCCCTAATAGCCATGTCTACTACTAAAGTTGAATACATGGCTGCAGGTGAAGTTGCAAAGGAAGCACTGTGGTTGAAAAGGCTAGTCAAAGAGCTTGGTTTAAACCAAGAAGGAATACAATTGCATTGTGACAATCAGAGTGCCATTTATTTGGCAAAGAATCAGGCTTATTATGCGAGGACAAAACATATTGCTGTAAGGTTCCACAAGATAAGGGAATTGATTGTTACAAAAGAAATGTTTCTTGAAAAGGTTCACACTTCGGAGAATGTAGCTAATATGTTGACAAAGCTGATTCCAAAGGTCAAGCTCAAGCATTGCTTGGACTTGATTGGTGTTTGTAGCTTGTGATAGCCCTAAGGGCTATGGTGGCGGCGACAGAGGTGTTAGTTCGTGAGGCTTGACCAAACTCAAGTCAAGGTGGAGATTTTGTTGTAATATGACTTGACTTTGGAAACCAAAGTTGGTGACTTTGCCTACTTGGTATTGTGTTGCTTGTTTTGCCGTGAACAACAAGGACTAGTAAACCAAGTTCCACTTGGTTTAGGAATTGAACTAGCAGACCTTATGTACTATATATATATATATATATATATATGGGGTTTTGCGGCTATTGTTTGAAATTGTAGTACGTGAAAAAGTATAGTTCTACAAGACTAGTGCAAATATAATGGGTGCTTTATTTTTTGTGTGAGAGAGCCTGTATTTGGAGCTTGGGTCTTGTGAGAGTGCTATTGTGCTACTGTTATAATCTCCTTATTTTATGGTGAAACTTTCTCTGCCGCGGCTTGTGTTTGTAGGCAATTGTCTAACCACGTACATTCTTATGTCTATTATTTTCTTCTCTCTTCTTTAACCTTGTGCTAGTGGGTGTATTTTCATAACAGTTTTGTCAAAGATGCAGCTCATCTCCAGATCCAGGACATTTGACTAAAAATTTCTCTTTTAATTTCCCACTCTCTTGTCTAAAAACAAAATTTTAAGAAGAATCAAATAGAAGAAACAGCAAGTATATGCCCAGATCTCTTTTTATAGCCATGTGTTTATGTGTCGTAGTAAACAGAAAGAGAAAAGATCATGGTAAAGTGGAGTAAAATGAAAGCACAAGAATTAGATACACATACCCTTTTCCTCTGGCTATGTGCCAGCCAGACAAATTGGCAACATATTTTAAGGCTGTCTTCCAACTCTGCATCTTAGTGTTGTCTTCAAGTTGAGCTAATGCTTTCCCAAAACTCTTTCTTTGATGCCTTACATCTGATGGATCTACTTTCCAAAACACTGGTAGAACTACTTGTCCCTTTGTTTGCTTACACTCAAGGATCT
This sequence comes from Quercus tomentella, assembly GCA_028535165.1. Classification (NCBI taxonomy): domain Eukaryota; kingdom Viridiplantae; phylum Streptophyta; class Magnoliopsida; order Fagales; family Fagaceae; genus Quercus; species Quercus tomentella. The sequence continues at coordinate 35,272,962 of JAPQVY010000111.1, read as the reverse complement.
TCACCAGCTGGTCTAAGCACCATGTGGATGATGCAAAGTTTCTTGACAGTACAACCACTGAAGTTCTTGACCCTTCTATGCTTTTGACAAGAGTCTGTGAAATTTCTTCTTCTCTTTTAGTTTTAAGCAAGTCATTATCACCATCTATGAAGGTGGTGTTGATTCCCTTTTTATGCAAGGCGTTGTATAGATCGCTAGTGAAGTTGTAGCGAGTATCTTTGCCTCTGGAACTTAAGAATACGTCGTAAGTACATCTATGGGTGATGATAGAATTAGAAGAAGAAGAAGAAAAGGGTCCTTGGAATTGGAAAGTCATGGAAGAAAATTGCTAAATTCTCAAGAAGAAGAAGAATACTTTGATTAATGCTTTTTTTTTTTTTTTTAATGGGAATACTTTGATTAATGCTTGTGTTGGCGATTCCTGATTGCTAAATAGACTATGAAAAAAAAAAAAAAAAAGTATACTTCGTGTGTAAGTAGAAAAGGAAAAAAAAAAGTTTTTTTTGGAGAATCTAATAGTGATACTCGTTGGTCGCACACATTTCAAGTCAATTTCTTGGCAACTTCCCCAAGTTCTTGGTTGGGTCTTGGGAGAATAAAAAATAAAAGGGCGGTGGAAAATAAAATATAGAAATGAACCAAGGACTGAAATTCAAAGAAAGAAAGAAAAATTGTTCTTGGAACTATCAAGATTCGCAATAATACCATCGTTGATGACAGTTCTCTATTTGCTTCTCCAAAAGCAATTACGGTAGATATTTTATAAAAAATGTCATTTTGACACATTAAAAATTTATTTTATTATTTTACCATATCATTTTACAATATCTCATTTATCAGGAAAAATTATTAGGTATTTCCGGAGTACCATAAATGCGTACTCCCTCTTCTCACATAAATGGTGGGTCTCACCATGAATTTAATTAGTAGGACCCACCATTCATGTGAGAGGAGGGAATATGTATTTATGGGACTCCAGGAGTACACAATAATTTCTCATTTATCAGATGCTTTATCATTCAATTCTATACATTAAAATAATATTTACTACACATTAAAAAAATATATTAACTCCTCCCACCATCATCATCATCAAACACAACAACAACAGCGGCAACAATGCACAACCACCACTACCGCAACAACGGCCACCAACAACCACTGCCGCAACAACACCGACAACCACCACTAACACAAACCCACATCCACCAACGCCAACTAAAAAAAAAAAAAAAAAAAAACCACTACAACCTGCCACATTTACAAACCTCAAAACCCATCCCAAATCAAACAAACTCACAACTACCATTGCCGCAAGAACACCGACAGCTACCATTAGCACAAACCCACATCCACCAACACCACCTTTAAAAAAAAAATATATATATATATATATATATATATATATATATAAAAGCCCAAACTTACACGCGATCTCCACTAGTCGACCTCATCGATGAGGCCAGACTCCACAGCAACGACTGATCTCAATGGCAACGGTTTAGGCGGAGATAAAAGAAGAAAGAGAGAGAGAATGACCAAAAAAAAAAAGAAAAAAAGACAAAGAGGCGCAAAGAAAGTGATAGAAAAAATAAAAAAGGAAAAAAATAAAAAAGAGAGAAAAAAAAATAGAAGTGAAGCTTCTGGAGAAAGAAGAAGAAAAGAGGAAAAGAGAGTGACAGAGATGGAGTGGCAGAGAAAGAAAAAAGAAAAAAGAAAGAGAGAGAAGAGAGAAAGTCAAAAAGGATGAGAGAGAAATGAATAAAAAACCTTTTTTTTTTTTTTTTAGCATTCTTGTCCGTACCGTTCCAAAATAGAACGGTACTGTTCACATATGACAAAAATTATGAGATTTGGAACATCTCATAAAGGGGGTTTTTTGTGTTTGGTGTACCAAATGTGCCAAATATTTGGCATTTAGCACATCTGCTGTGGATGCTCTAATCAATAGTTAAATTGGTGGAGGCTAAAAGGGTTTCAACCTGAATCACATAGGCTTTTTTGCCTCAACCCTTTTGAGAGTTGTGCTTAATGAAACTTTATAGAGGCTCTTTATTTGTCATCATATTCATTCTTGTTTAAGTAAAAAATAAGAATAGTAATAGAATAGTAAGAGCATTCTCATTTAAAGGTGTTAAAAATGTTAAATGCTATTTTTTAGCATTTTTAGTACCTCAAATGATAAAAATCCACTTCCATCAAACATGCTAAATCTTGAAAGATTTAGCACCAAGCTACAGTGAGCTTGTATTGATACAAGCTCATTGTAGCTGGATTGTAAAAAAAAAAAAAAAAGAGTTTTTTTATTCCCCCAATGGATCTATTTCTCATTTGTCTCTCTTTCCTATCTCACTTCACTCTTCCATCTTCTCTCTTCTCTGTCCTATGGTTTGGTGTGGTTTGATGATCAAGGTTGTGGTTTGATGGGTTTGGGTCGGGGTCTGATGGTCCGAAGGTCGTGGGTGGTGGTGGCAATGGTTCGATAGTCGCTGATTGTGGTCCGATGGGCATGGGTTGTGGGTCCGACGGTCCAATGATTGTGGTGGAAGTTTGGCGTGGGTCGTGAGTCACCAATCTACTGGGTTTGCGTGTGTGTGATGGGTTTTGGTTCACCAATTTGATGGTTTGATGGGTTTTGCTTCCTGTGGGTTTTGGTTCACCGATCTGTTGGTGGCGGTGATGGAGGTTTTTTTTTTTTTTTTTTTTTTTTTTTTTTTGTGGTTTGTGTTCGTGGTTTTGGTTCGGCGTGGGTTGTGGGTCATCGATCTACTTGGTTTGTGTGTATGATGGGTTTTGGTTCATCAATCTGGTTTGATGGGTTTTGGTTCGACATGATGGGTCTAATGGGTTTTGGTTCAACGTGATGGGTCTATTGGTGGGTTCAGATTGAGGTTGCTGGGGTGGTGGGTTTTGGCTGCGATTTGTGCTGTGGGTTTTTTTTTTTTGGTGTTGGGGGTTGAGGTTGTGGTTAGTGGTGGTGGTTGTGGCTGTGGCCGTGGGTGGTTGTGGCAGCAGGTTTGTTGGTAGTGAAAGAGATGTGACTAAGAAAAAAAGATAATAAAAAATTAATATTTTATGAAGTGGTAAAAAATATAAAATCTTTGATGTTGGGTGTATTGTAAAATGAGGTGTTAAAATTGATAAAATAGATTTTTAAGATGGTAAATGCTAAATTTTTTGAAATCTTTGGTGAGGATGCTCTAATTAAGACTTATTAAGAGCATTCACAGTGGCAAATTTCATTCTATCATATTTTACTATCCCAAAAAGTTACTTTATCAATTATACCATATCATTTTACAATACATCCAACATCCCAAAACTCTATTTTTTCTCATTTTATTTAAATATTCTTTTTTATTATTATTATTATTTTTTTTTACTATTTCTCTTTTTCTTTTCCTTTTCCTTTCTTTCTCCCTCAACCTCTAGCACCGGCCACAACAGATAAAAAAAAGAAAAAGAAAAAAGAAGAAGCCACCATGCCACCACCAACACACAGTCACCCCCACATATCCTAGCACCTCCCACCGGACCATCAAACCAAAACCAAAACCACATTTAAAAAAAAAAAAAAAAAAAAAATCCCATCAAAGCATTAGTTCAAACCAAGCCAAAACCCCACATATCCTAGCAAACCCATTTTAAAAAAATCACCATTGGAGCCACCATTGGAGCTATCGACGAAACCACACACATGGCACACATCACAGCACAATCTCCGATCTTCGCTAATCCAAACCCACACCACCACGATCTCTGATCTACGCTGATCCACGCCAATCCCAAATCCAAAATCCAAAACTCAACTCCAGTCATGCCCAGATCAACCTAGATCAACACCTAGCTCCGGTCACGCCTAGATCAACCCAAATCCAAAACCCACAACCCACGGCCCACCACGCCGATCCACCATAATCCTCAACCTTAGACCCACCAAGCAAACCCACCAAAATCCGATTAGCAATCCTCAACCCTTTGACCATGATGATCTCACCTAGAAAAGGTCGTCGGCAGTGCCATCGGAGAGAAAGGGTCATCGGCAGTGAGAGGCACGGGGAGAGAAAGGCTTAACGAAGAGAGGGGAGATGAGCTCTATGATTGTGAGAGAGAGAAAGAGAGAGGAGTTGAAAGAGAAAGGAATGAAAGGAGTGAAAAAATGATTTAAATAATATATTTTGGTTTACAATTATGCTACAATGCCATCCTACATTTAGGATGGTACTGTAGTACAATTACATATTTGTTTACAATTGTAAGATTTTGCAAGTCCAAATGTTGGGTGGTTTTTGGGCTTTAATGCTAAATCATCCTTATAGATCCCATTTGGCAGTTCTAATGGGAATGCTCTAAAGGTCCTTATTTATAATAGGGGTCATGCTAACAGATGCTCTCAGGACACTTGTTAACAATCCATTTTAAGAAATTTTTGACACCACATTTATAGAAAATAAAAAAAGCATTAATTTTTTTTTCTTCATAAAAAAATTTCTTGAAATGAATTATTAATTAATGCGCTAAGGGCATCCGTTATTATTTTCCTTATATTAGTTCCACATTTTCTTTTGTCTCTCCTTTCAAAGATCCTTGGAAATTTTTTTCCTGGTGATTTGATCTCCAGTCAGTCAAGTTCCCTCAAGCCCATCAATCAACCGGGGTTTTATAATTACAAATTAAACTTAGGCACCTCAGTTGGCTCTTTTCATGATTATGCACAAATTCTTTTTTATGGTCGACTTTTTATTTTTTTTTATGGTCGACTTGGTGGCCTGGGATTTGTAAAGTCACAAGCACCTAACCTTATATCGGACTAGATTCCATTTGAACTTGGTTCTCGGTCATTGATCTCAGCTATGGTTCCTCCAATGGCCCCTAGATGGTGCAAGGTGTTATGCCTATTAGATTCCTAGATGCCTTTACATGATTGTTTCAACAATAGCCTACATCTACAGGTGCTGGCGAAGAAAAACTTTCACTAGTAAGTGTAGATCAAGTTGTACTCCTACAAAATCAAAACTCCGAATATACTCAAATAACTCTCTTAACAAATACAAAGATTAGATACTACACTTAAATAAATAAATAATCTTTATTGCAAAATTGTTATATAGCACCCTCAAAAAGATTTCTAACTCAAAGTGACAAACCAAACCAATACAAATTGGCACTCTCTCACAAACTAACGGCAGACACGCACAAATCCAAAATTGGACACACCAAAGAATTGTTGTAGCACCTCATACAATTCAAAGCCGCAACATACTCTTTTACAAGACAAAGCCACACTGCTATGCCTTTCTATAACAAAGCCGCAACACACAGAGGGGGAGCAACTCGTCTGAAACAATCAATATATGTTTTTTTTTTTTTTTGATGGGAACAATCAATATATGTTGTTCACAAAAGTCGGCTAGGGCAAGTAGTATTGTCGCACATAACAAAAAATAAACCTAATATAAGAGCTATATACCGACTTAATATAAATTCAAGTCACGAGTTCACAATTCATTGATGGATGCCCTCTAAACTTCTGATACAAGGACATGGAAACACAACAATTGTGTATTTTACAATGAAAATTTCAACTGCATTTACCTTAATAACCAAAAACTAAAAACTTATTAGGAAGAAATCAAACAACCATCCAAATTACTTAATGCAAAATAGAGAATACGGTTTGTATGAAAGTGAGCACTAGTAGGACGCAAGCAGCGATGGTAGAAGCAATTCTCCAAGGAGTGTTAAGATAATCATGCCATAATGTTGCCATATATTTGTGACAACGTTTCCCATAGAATGCATTCAAATCTTTGCAGATGCCACTGTAATTTGCGTTAATATCTGGACGAGAGATATTGATGTTAAGATTGTTGACAACATATTTTGCCGCTTCGTTGTCGCCTAGATAATTGACCACAATTCCATTATTGCAAAGTAAATTTACATCTTCAGTAGTATTGATAAGGAAATCCAAGAAGATAAAGTACTCCGTAATGCATTGGTTTTCCTCATCAAGAAATTGCTCTAATGCCATAACGTTTCGAAAAAAAGCTTCCGTCTGATCATATAAACGTAAGCATGGCATTTCCAACACTCCTTTTTTTGAGTCAAAATTTTTAAGTCAAGTAAAAAAAATTTCGGATTCACCTTAAACTTTACTCCTGCCTCTTTCAATTGCGTTGCCGAGTACTTAAGTCTATCCGTATCAGTTCGTCCTTTCGGTAGGCTCGAGGGTGGAAGTCGGTAAAAGGTTCTATACAGATCAGTGAAGTGATCTATTTTCACATCCTTGGGTTTCATTTTTTGAAGGTTGAAACTGTCAAAGAACTTAAAAGTAAGTTCAATTAACGGAAGGGGGTTTGAGTGATTGAGAAAAGCGAGGTTGAATAGTTTCTCAATAACAAAGAATGGAAGTTGGTTTTCAAGTAATACCTAGTCAAGCATCATAATTGGATACATCCATTGGCTTCCTAGTATAGGATCATCTCTTTTCCTACTATTGTTATTATACCTCAGGAAAAGCTCTATAATGAAGATAGCATCCATCAAAATCATTTTCACAAAAGCATCACTGTGCATACTAAACGAAATAGTCTCCTCATAGCAATAATAAATGCTTTCTTCCATTCCCCTTATAGTGCTCACTAAATTTTCCAAATTTGTCTTAACCTCCTTCCGTTCCATGAAACTCTTGACATATTTTACTTTATGCCTTTCCGCGGTTTGCAATTTTTCATCGTAGTGGTGAAAAGGGCCAATTGAAATAAACATAGGAGTGTAGGCTTTAGCATTCACCATGCGAAGGTGATTTGGAACTCTGTTAATATGACACTCAACTGATGGAGCCTTCGACCTTTCAAACATTGTTTTGATGTCATTTACCAACTGTCCATTTTGATTTTTATTTCCACTTGAAGTGTATGCTTCTCTACCTGCTGATTCTCCCATCGAGTGGCCTTCTTTAACTTTCCTGACGAGGAAGACAAGTGCCACTAGCATTATAAACATTTGGTGATAATATCAAGGGAGTCAATACTCAATACCACACCGAAAGTTGTTTCAAAATGATATATTTTTTCTATCTTCACAGTAAAAAAAAAAAAGAGATATTTTGCTACTGATTAATATATCAAAGTCCTACCCATGCAGTCCAGTACATAAATAAATAATAACAATAATAAGATATTCAGGTACATAATTGTATTTTTCTTTTTCTGAATAAGCTACATCCATGTTGGATAATAAAATAATTAGAAAAGAAAAATTATTATTTTTTATTTATATATTACCAAACTAGTAACGTGTTTGCATGCAAAAGCAAAAGGTGATTACAAGTATAACCAAGGAAATGAGATTTCCTTTGCAGTAGTTACAGAGCTAACAATTAATTTTTCACATAAACAATTATGGTAAAAGTGTTTTTTTTATGTAGTCCTAAATTTTTTTTCCTTTGCTAGTAAAATCTGACATTGAAGATTAAATATGTGAAAATATATCTCAATAAAATATAATAAGTGGAAGCCACGTGTAGTCGGATTTTTTTAGTATCGTTTTCATTGTTCAGTGAGGTGCTGTCATTTTTTTGAAAAAAGTGGAGGTGTCATGCACTTCGGATCGCAGGCCTAGGCGGACAAACCAGGGCTGGCTGGTTAGAAAATAAAAAAACGAACGGAAGAACTAAAAGAAGAAGAGGAGGAGGAAGAAGTAGCAGCCGAAACGGGTGGCAGCGTGAATGTGAGAAGACGCAACCAAGCAGGGTACAACAATGTTATAATGAGGTGTCAAATGGGTGGGTTTGGGTGGTCATAATTGAGTTGGATATAGTACATAAAACTCATTTATCTATTTATTACCTATTTAACTAATTATTTATAATCCAAGCTCAATCCAACTCAATTATTATGGGTAAACTCCAATTCATCCCGTTACACCATAATTAAAATTACCAAAATGTTTCTAAAACTTGAAAAAGACCAAAGTACTCTTAAAATCCTTTAAAATTACCAAAATACCCCAATAAACATAAAAAAAGACCAAATATGATTAAAAACCACTGAAAATTACTAAAATACCCCCTCAAACCTATAAAATGACCAAAATACCCTTGAAATCTTAAAATTGACCAAAATGCTCCATAAACCTAAATATGACCGAAATACATTTGAAATTAAAAAATGACCAAAATATCATTGAAACCTAAAAATCACCAAAATATCCCATAAACCTCAAAAATGACCGAAATACCCCCTAAACCTAAAAAATGACTAAAATATTCTCGAAACCTAAAAAATCACCGAAATACTCCTAAAACCAAAAAAATTGCCAAAATACTCCCGAAACTTAAAAATGAACAAAATACCCTCTAAACCTAAAAAATGACTGAAATACCCTCTAAACCTAAAAATGGCCAAAATACCATCTAAACCTAAAAATGACCAAAATACCCCTTAAACCTAAAAATGGCCAAAATACCCCTGAAACCTATAAAATGACCAAAATGCCCCCTAATCCTAAAAAATGACCAAAATACCCCTGAAACCTAAAAAATAACCAAACCCTCAAACCTATAAAATGAAAAAAATACCCCTAAACCTTTTAAATGACCCAAATATACCCAAAACCTCTAAAATGACCACAAATAACCTGAAACCTCTAAGAGCATTTACAGCAGTGGAGCTAAAAATTTAGCTTTTTAGCTCCACCAAAAGTTACTTTATCTATTTTACCTACATACATGCTGCAGCAGTGGATCTATTTTAGCTTTTAACACAATAAAATAATATAAACATCACAATAAAATAATATATCCATTACAATAAAATAATATATCCACTACAATAAAATAATATATCCTATACAATAAACAACAATCACTACCACCTTCAACCGCCACCGCCACTGCCGTCGCCGCCGCCGCCACCGCCACCTCCACCGACGACTCTTTTTCCACTGCCACCGCCACCGACGACTCTTTTTCCACCGCCGCCGCCGCCGCATGATAGCAAATAATCGTCTAGTGTTAACAAGTGATTTTTTTAACCCCAAATTATACTCGTACATTTTTTTTTTACTAAAACAATTTCTCAATTATCATGATAGCCTATTATCGTCTCAATTGTTCGGAAGCAACCTTGGAACAATGTGAACTATGAAATGAAGGAACTTTATAAGAAAACATTAAAAATAGAATACATATTATAGCAAGAACAATGTAGTCCATAGATTTGCTCACATACATAACTCAAACCAAATTACAATAAAACTCACACACTCGCACAAGTTCCTATGACTCATACTTCTCAACATACAAAAAAGAAAGTTCTACAACTCGCCTTGCAATTGCCATAAATGTTCAATAAGGTCCGACTGGAGTTGAAAATGAATTTCTCGGTCTCTAATGCGTCCATGCCTCTCAATGTATGACAAAAATTCATCACTTTGTTCACGTAACGTTTGCAGAGGAGGATTATCCACTCCATCATTTTGTTCATAATCCAAATCTACCACTTCATTATCATCCCGCTCATCTTCCTGCTCATCTTCAACAATCATATTATGGAGAATTATGCACGCTTTCATGATCTTTTTGAGTGTTTCAAGATGAAAAAATCATGCAGGTCCACGGACAATTGCGAAACGTGCTTGAAGCACTCCAAATGCATGCTCAACATCCTTCCTGTATGCCTCTTGTGCTGCTGCAAATATTTTATACTTCTGTCCTTGTGGAGTTGGGATTGTTTTCACAAATGTTGCCCACTTTGGATATATACCATCAGCAAGGTAATATCCCATAGTGTAGTCATGATCATTAATTGAGTAATGTATTGTAGGAGCACGTCCTTCAGCAAGTTCATTAAATACATGAGATCGCTCTAACATATTAATATCATTATTTGACCTAGGTAACCCAAAAAATGCATACCATATCCAAAGATCATATGATGCTACTGCCTCCAAAATAATAGTAGGCTCACGAATATGACCACAATATTGACCTTTCCATGCAGATGGACAATTTTTCCACTTCCAATGCATGCAATCAATTGAACCTAACATACCTGGAAAACCTCGACGTTCGCCGTGAGCTAACAGTCTAGCAATGTCTTCATTGTTTGGCTTTCTCAAGTATTCTTCAGAGAAAACATCAATTACTGCAGTAACAAATTTTTTCAAACTTTCTAATGCAGTAGTTTCTCCAATCTGCACATATTCATCTATCAAATCACCCGATACTCCATACGCAAGCATTCTAAGTGTAGCAGTTATCTTTTGTAATGAAGATAAACCAAGTTTGTTGGCACTATTTCTTTTTTGGACAAAGTAAGAGTCATGAGCTTCAACTTGAGATTGAATACGAAGAAAAAGAGAACGTTTTATCTGAAATCTCCTACGAAATAAAGCAGTGGATATATTGGTGTGGGAGCAAAATAATCAAGAAAAAGCCTCTCATGGCCTACCAAATGATTACGTTGGATAGAACGACGACGACACTTAGGTTGTGATGCTTCCATAACAAGTTCTTCGATTATCTCATCTTCATCTGAGTCATCAAGAAGGAACTTGCGAAACAAATAGTGATTCATGGATGCAACGTTCAAGACAATTGGAAATACTATGAATATAAACCACAACAAAATGAATATAACTAATTCACGCACAAACACATACATCTAAAAAAAAAAAAACTTGGAAATACTATGAATGCTCATTGTTCATAGATTTATTCTAAGACCTGTCATCTCAAAACCAAGCACTCATAGTGGTTGTAATACTCATAGTTGATCAAATAATAATTTCATTGGATCAAAGAATTATATCAATGCCTATCACAAGATCAAATGGAACTTAACAAAAGATAAAAAAGATTGCACTTCAAAGTCTTTGTTAGATTGCACTTCAAGTCACAACACAAATACATACATATAGTTTAAGATAATTCATCAAGTGACATAAGCCACTACAAAATACATAAGCCACTACAAAATACATAAAAGTCTAAACTACATCCAAAATACAATTAAACCCATTAATTACGTGATCTTCGTTTTGCCATGATTTCCTCTTGGAGTTGTTCATAAAAAGCTTTTTGTGTTCCGGTTAAGCCACTTGTATCTATCATCATGATTCTTTCTTCCTCTAACCTTTCTTCCCGCTCACATTTTTTCTTCTCAATCATCATTCTTTCCTTCTCAATCTTAAGTTTTTCTTCCCTACTTTCCTTTTCAATTGCAAGTTTTTCCCTCTCAAAAGACATTTTTTCCTCTTCCAACCGAGTTACATCCTCAATCAATTTCAATTTTTTGTTCAAATATTCCCCTACATCTTTTCCGGTGGCTTTGTTCTTTCAGATGGCCTTTTCGGCCTTCCTACCAATAGGTCTCTCAAAATTGGAAGTGTCACCAAGTCCGGACCCACAATCCCCTTCACTAATAGATATTGCCTCTGAAGTTGGAGGCACGGATGATCTCGATCTAGCATTGTTAGGATAGGCAAACTTTGGTTGGTCCTTTAACATGAGCCAACAATGGTCAAGAAGAAAGGGTTTCTTGTGCTTCTCTAAATACAAAGCCTTCGCATTGGTAATCTAAAAAAAATTAAAACAAATCTAACATGATTAATATCTTCAAACTATTGGTGAATGGACATGTTAACACTATTGTAATATAATTTATACCTTATCTTCTTCGGTTATACCACTTTGATGAAGTGCGTTAATTTGAGCCATACACCCAGCAAACTTATTTGTCTTTTCACTAATCGTACCCCAACGACTTAGCAATGAGATAACAGTACGTGTGGTACCGGATGTATTGTATTGCATGAAATATTCCCAAACTTTTTGACGAAAGGTATTTTGTGTTTGTTCATTACTGCTTATGGCATCAACACTAGTATTGAGCCATGCTGCCACTAAGAGTTTATCTTCCTCTACAGTAAAGTTAGAGCCCCGTTTTCCTTTTGTAGAAGAAGCATTTTCAACTTGTGGTGGAGGTGGAGGTGGAGAATCAGAAACTGACACAGGAGTATTTTGAGACGTTCCCAAAAATTGTGAGTCAATTTCTATATCCCCGTTCATGATACCCGTGATAAATGTTAAGTCTCTACGTAACTCTGTGTCCCTACGTGACTCCATAAAATTAAAAAAATATATATATAAACTTCCCTGCACACAGAAAATTTCCAAACTAACATTTATATCAACACAACAAATTACAGAGACATTTATAGACATTTACAGAGACAAATTACACAACAAACTTACATTTATATTATAGAGACATTTATATTACATTTATAGACAAATTACAAATTACAGAGAACACACAACAAATTACAGTGACCCAATACATTCATGTGGTTTTGTACAACACAGGAATGTGGTTTTGTGCAACACAACAATTTACAGAGACCACCCAAACGTAACTCTGTAGTTTTGTGCAACACAACAAATTACAGTGACCACCCAAACATGTAAACTTCCCTGCACAAATTACAGAGACCACAGAAACCACAAAACAAATTCCTGCAAACAGAAAATTCCTAATACATTCCTCCATTCAGATGTTATACCCAGCAAAAACAGCAAAAAAATAACACCATTTGCCCAAATCAACATAGCAACAACACCATTTTTCACCACAAAATAACACTAAACCCAGAAAAATTAAGCCATGAAAAAATTCACTACAAAAGAAAAGAGAGAGCACTGACTTGAAGTGGATCGGCTGGGACGGCGACGGCGACGGCGTGGAGAGCTTGATGAGTGAGATGAGAGCTTGATGAGTGAGAGAGATGAGAGCTTGCAACGGCGACAGACGGCGTGGGCTGGGCTGGTCTGGGATGGCGACGGTGATGAGTGCTTGATGAGTGAGGGAGATGAGTGATCTGGAGTGCGATGAGTGAGGGAGATGAGTGAGGGAGATGCTTGCGACGACGTGGGCTGGGCTGGGCTGGGACGGCGAACGGTGATGAGTGAGGGAGATGAGTGAGAGAGATGAGTGAGGGAGATGAGTGATCTGGGAGATGAGTGAGGGAGATGAGAGTGACGGTGGAGATATAGAATAAAAGAATGAAAAAAACTAAGGTGAGTATTATTATTTTAATCGGCAGTTGATTAAATTTTTTTTTTTTTTTTTAGATGAGTGCTACAGTGCACATCTATCTATAGATGTGCACTGTAGCAAATCAGCTAAATTTTATGGATTTGGCTCCACTGCTGCAAGCCTATTTTGCTATATTGGTGGAGCTAAAATAGCATTATAGCTTTTTAGCTCCACTGCTGCAAATGCTCTAAAATTACCAAAAATGCCCTGAAACCTCTAAAACAACCAAAATACCCTCTAAATTTCTAAAATGACCAAAATACCACTAACCCTATAAGATGAACAAAATACACTCGAAGCCTCTAAAATTACCAAAATAGAGGTTTGGGGTATTTTGGATGTTTTGAGGGTATTTTTGTCAAATTAAAGGTTCTAAGAGTATTTCAGTCATTTTGTAGGTTTCAAGGGAATGTTCCTAAAATAGTGTTATTTTGCAAAAAATCCCATATGCATCCTCCCCTCACAGCTAAGTGGGACCCATCAATTGTGAGGGGGATGATGCATATGCCTAGAATAGGGTATTCTTCCTCCCATCTTAGATAAGGGAAAATTGGTGATATTTGTTTCAACATTCCAATCTAACCAAAGCTAAGAGCTAATTGAAAGAAAAAGATAGAGACTAGAAAATATTTGAAAAGCAGTGAACGTAATGCCTAATATTAATTGAAAATAACAGTTTCTATAAATTTACCCAGTGTGAGAGAGGTAAGACATGTTATTTTTATTAAATATCTACGATAATATATATATATATATATATATATATATATATATATATATGAGATCGGTTCAAGTTACAGAATTACATTCTTTTTAAATTATTAGATTTAAGTAGATCCAACGGTTAAAAAAAAATCTTCATTATTACAAATATTTTTATTAAAATCTTATTAATTACCCTCATTCCTTACCTTCTAAACCTACCTCTAAATTCAACAAAATTTGGCATTTGACTCTCTCTCTCTCTCTCTCAACATTCTAAACCTACGTTTCACTCTCTCTCTATCTCCTCCTCCGTTTCTCCTCCACCATTGGATGTCTGAGCTTGAGCGCCAGGAAGAGGTTGCTTTGGCTGTCAAGGTCTTGAATTTTTGCTTCCATTGTACTTTCTATTTCACATTCTCATTTGGGTTGCTTTTAGATTTTCAATTTTTGGGTTTATGATTGGTCACTCTCTCACTCACAATTGAAATAGTCATTGCTGGTTTTCTAGATGGGGAATTTACTTCGTATGATACGCAAACAAGTAATTTTTTGTGACTAAGTATATTAAGAAGAGCAGTAAATGGGGATGTCCTGGAAGTGTTTGATAAAATTCTTTAAAGAAAACATCTGCTCTTGGGAACTTCTAATATGCTTTGATTTGATGATTGTAGAGAATTATTTTACTTTCCTGTAAAATGGAGGCTTCATAGAAAAATGCAATCTGAACTATGTCCACTGAAGGAGGTCCTTTTAGTAGTCATTTCTATTATTGTGATATTGTCAATTGCATCTGTTAGTTCTGTGTCTCAAACAAGGATCTTAGTTAACATGCAAAGAAATAAAAGATCATAGAAGAAGTCTTTTTTCCCCTCTTTTAAATCATTCTAAATTGATAAATTATTAGCAATTGAAAAAGAGATGGTTTGTTTTTACATTTTGGGTTTAGTACGTTCCTTCAATATCAATGGAAATAATGACTTTTATAGTTACTTTTCTTTATTCACTCTTGCCTGCCATCCTTTATTTCTGCAATTTTATTGTGGGCTTTATATTGTTTAAAGTTATGTTTCTTCATAATCTAGAACGCACAGTTTGGATAGGCTATTTCGATAAAGTGGTCTCTGTCAAATTACATCAAATTATGCCTCATTCCATTTATTTATATTCTTATGCTGAGATTTTGATGTGGTTTTCTTTTACTATGACCATACACTTGAGCTTACAAGCAACTCAATGAATTTTCAGGTGTTTAAAGTGATACGGAAGCAAGATTGGTACAGGCCTGATGCTTATCTGTATAAGGACTAGATTATTGCATTAGCAAAGTGTCAAAAAATGGATGTCGCAATGCAGTTGTGGGAAGACATGAGAAAGGAGAATTTGTTCCCTGATTCTCAAACATACACGGAAATGATAAGGGGGTTCTTGAGGCAAGGATCTCCTGCAGATGCAATGAACATATATGAAGACATGATGAAGTCTCCAGAGCCCCCTGAGGAACTTGTGGTGTAAGCTTTTAGGTCCAAGTTGTAACAGAATTATTGTAAGTGTAGATTAATAATTATGATTTGAATTGATAGGAAACAAAATTTTTTTATAATCTCTATTCATATGTTTGAGAAAGCCTGAAAATTTCTTGATTGTAAGATTGAGATTCCAACAAATTTCTTAGGTTGGAAAACCCATGGTGTTCTTTTAAAAATAACAATGGAAAGACATAGAAATAAGTTGAACCTCCTTTTTTCCTTTTAGATTACAAATTAGCAATACAATCAACGTTCCATTAGAGCTCTTTCCCTCTCTTAATGCTTGTGAAATCACTTCTATGCCAACCTTACTATGGTTATATGCACAATTTTAATGATGATTACCAGTTAATAATTCTCAAGTAAGCTGTTGGAAGTATGAACCTATTAGAATTTAGATAAAACTGATTTTTTATATTTCCTTTAAGCTATTGGCTGGGCAGGATATGTGATGTTGTGGCTCTAATTAGCTTATTTTATACTTTATAAGAATTGGATTCAAGAGTGTATTCAACCATAGCTTTTGGTTAGTGCTCAACCATATATATTCAGCAATGGAGCAATGTAAAATGAAGAGCCCTGGCCACACTACAATCTTGGGTACATAGTTCCTGAATGGGTTGAGGAGAACTCAACTCTTTCTAGCATAAAAGAAATTTATGGTTCTGGAACTAATCTTCCAATGACAATAATAGTCAATTCTACGTGATGCTTCTATTGAATTCCTTATACTTTTCTATACAGTATTTCATGGAGTTTTTTTTTAAATATGTATTATGAAAATGATGGAGTTCCTTTGCCTCTTTTACAGGTGCGAATTGCGAAAGGTCTTGTACATACGGGGAAAGGCTTTTTGCTCCTGGTATTGGAGTGTATCAAGACAAAGACTCAGGCAGAGAGGCAGAATGCCAGAGCAGTGCATTGGAAGAGTTCAAGCCAAGACTGCCTAAACGACAGTGCAAACATTGCAGTAAAAAGTGTAGTAAACAAAGCAGACAATGTAGTAACTTAAAGTAGCTATACTACCTGTAGTTTTAGGATTAGTTTTTAATTGTTAGCTGTGATTTATATACATGTGTAATGATCTGATTGTTTGTAAAGACTAGTTCCACATTAATTCACTTTTGAACTAGTCTACAGTCGATCAAAGGTGGGGTTACGACACTTTTTGATTTGATGCTTGAAATTTGTGGCATTTTATTCAGGAAGGGGGTGGGCAAAAAGTCCCTTGCAATACATTACAGATTACTCAAAAAGCTTTCCTTTTTATTTATTTTTTATTTTTGGGTTGGGGGGTGAGGGGTGTGAAGCTCAGAAATCCAAATATAGGAGCTCTAAAATATAGCAATGCTTCATCTATGTGCATCAACTGTTCGTCTCTAATTTCCTTTTTTCCTATAAAATAAGGGTCAACCATTCACTGGTTCAGATTTGACCATGCTCTTCAATAATATGAAGGATAACTAGCAAGCCCTGAAACCAAAATGAAGTCCCTCTAAAGAAGAAAATAAAAGGAAGAAGAAAAAGAGGATAATAATTTATCCTCAAATGAATTTTGATCATGTCCTCAGAAAAGAAGAAACCAATCTGCATGCTAAATGAATCCAACTGTCTGATAATCCAAGCTCTGACCACTAAGAGCATGATGCAAGACTGCACTGGCTTAAGCTCTTAGTAATAAAACTACAAGATGAGATAAAAGTATAGAAAATTGCTAACACATAGGCATGTGGGCAATAATTGGAACAGGAAAGCTCTGGCTTCATTTAATGATCAAACCAGTGCTAAATGTTGAATACATGAGAAGTACCGATTTATCTGTCATCAATTTCAGACCACCTTTTACTTAACCAAGCTGATAAGTGTGATGCATTCACGCTTCAAAGGACAACAAAAAGTTGCATGAGTAATAAACCAGCATGAGCCCACCATAAGACTGAAGCATGAAGCAGTTAATTAAGATTCTGAGGTCAATCTTAGAGGCAGCAGAAAATATTTCCTTCAATATAAATTTTCGAGTATTTTATCATCTTAAGGAGCAATTGAATTTGTTTATCATAAATGCTATCACGGAAGTAAGACAATTATGTACTAAAATGCTGTCTCCAAATGTTAAAAGCTTTGGGCGTATCTTTTCTACTATTATTAAAAGAAATGGAGGAAGCAACTTTTAGTCTTTTACAGAATCTGTTTCTTGGCTTTCTAGACATCTTTAAACTGCTCATGTATTATCTTCAATATATTATCTTGATAACCTGATAAGGTGGGAGGTTTTTGGCTGGCACCAAGTCAATCAGGTTCAGGTTGGTATCAAATTCCATTTCTACTCTCAAGCAGGTCCATAACAGAGATGCAAGACTGCACTGGCTTAAGCTCTTAGTAATAAAACTACAAGATGAGATAAAAGTATAGAAAATTGCTAACACATAGGCATGTGGGCAATAATTGGAACAGGAAAGCTCTGGCTTCATTTAATGATCAAACCAGTGCTAAATGTTGAATACATGAGAAGTACCGATTTATCTGTCATCAATTTCAGACCACCTTTTACTTAACCAAGCTGATAAGTGTGATGCATTCACGCTTCAAAGGACAACAAAAAGTTGCATGAGTAATAAACCAGCATGAGCCCACCATAAGACTGAAGCATGAAGCAGTTAATTAAGATTCTGAGGTCAATCTTAGAGGCAGCAGAAAATATTTCCTTCAATATAAATTTTCGAGTATTTTATCATCTTAAGGAGCAATTGAATTTGTTTATCATAAATGCTATCACGGAAGTAAGACAATTATGTACTAAAATGCTGTCTCCAAATGTTAAAAGCTTTGGGCGTATCTTTTCTACTATTATTAGAAGAAATGGAGGAAGCAACTTTTAGTCTTTTACAGAATCTGTTTCTTGGCTTTCTAGACATCTTTAAACTGCTCATGTATTATCTTCAATATATTATCTTGATAACCTGATAAGGTGGGAGGTTTTTGGCTGGCACCAAGTCAATCAGGTTCAGGTTGGTATCAAATTCCATTTCTACTCTCAAGCAGGTCCATAACAGAGTTATGACCTTGTCACAATAATAGAAATGACCACTAAAAGGACCTCCTTCAGTGGACGTAGTTCAGATTACTTTTTTCTATGAAGCCTCCATTTTACAGGAAAGTAAAATAATTCTCAACAATCATCAAATCAAAGCATATTAGAAGTTCCCAAGAGCAGATATCTTCTTTAAAGAATTTTATCAAACACTTCCAGGACATCCCCAATTACTACTCTTCTTAATATACTTAGTCACAAAAAATTACTTGTTTGCGTATCATACGAAGTAAATTCCCCATCCAGAAGACCAGCAATGACTATTTCAATTGTGAGTGAGAGAGTGACCAATCATAAACCCAAAAATTGAAAATCTAAAAGCAACACAAATGAGAATGTGAAATAGAAAGTACAATGGAAGCAAAAATTCAAGATCTTGACAGCCAAAGCAACCTCTTCCTGGAGCTCAAGCTCAAACATCCAATGGTGGAGGAGCAACGGAGGAGGAGATAGAGAGAGAGAAACGTAGGTTTAGAATGTAGAGAGAGAGAGAAACGTAGAGAGAGAGAGAGAGAGAGTCAGATGTCAAATTTGGTTGGGTTTAGAGATAAGTTTAGAATGTAATAAATGAGGGTAATTAATGAGATTCTAATAAAAATATTTGTAATAATAACGGTCTTTTTTTAACGTTGGATCTAATAAATGTATGTTTCTCGCAGTGATCAAATGAAGCCCATAAACAGACATATATTCAATTGAGATTACTTCTACTATATCTCATAATATTATATTGTCACTGTATCAAGCTTTTTTTAACTGTTACATTAATGAAAAGTGCCACACAAACATTTAATTCCTTTCATAAATGGAATGAAATTCTGCCGTGCGGCCCAAACAATAGATGGATTGGTTATAAAGAAAAGAACAACTCTCTCTCTCAGTTCAAAGACTTGTGTTAGGTTGGAGCAGCAAGCCCCACCAAGTCTATATAATAGAGCCAAGATTTTCTTGTTCAATTCCTTCCTAACAAAATTTTCAAGGAAAAGCAGTGTCGCAAATCATACAAAAACATATAAAATATAGCACAATATAAGAACTTAAAAGTGCGGTTTACACCCTTTTAACTCCCACATTAATACTCAAGGAATCTTGAATACGCTTTGGGTACTCCATCAGCCTAGAAAGTTCTTCCTTCTTCCTCTCATTTGGATTTGGAAAAGTCACACATACTAAAGTATGCCTTATCTCTGAAGATAAAAGCTCATGAAATTTATCTCTAAACACTTAATAGACCCTCAGACCTGGCCCTTTTTTTTTTCTTCCTCCTTTTATTGTTAAGCTAACATGATATTTATATAGAGCTTTTTTTACATCAAACCTACTTAGACCATTAGCATAAGCTATTCTATCTTAAATGTAATTTTAATACACCACTTTACAATACACTCTACATCACATCTTCTATTTTAAGATTCAACACATTAAAATAGTATATCCACCCAAATAAAAAATTATTTCACAACCTAAATCAACCCATAACCACCGGCCACCATGACCACAACCCAAATCCACTGGCCACCATGACCACAACTCAAATCCACCAAAATCCAACCAAATTTGCAACAAAATCATCTCAATAAAACCAACTGAAATCACACAAAAAAACCAAAATTCACCAAACCCATAACCAACACCACTGCCACAACCTACAACCACCATCGCCCAAAATCATCACCACCATTGCAAACCATTACCACCTCAAGAGCCCAAAAACCAACCCCATCTCGACAGCCAAAACCAAATAAGAAAGTTAGAGATGACCACAAAGGTTGCTTTTTCAGAAAATCCCACCACCACTGAGAGAGAGAGAGAGAGAGAGGTCTACGAGAGGGGGAAGAGAGAAGAAAAGAAAAGAAGAAAAGAGAAAATAGGTGGGGGATGAGCAGAGAGAGAAATTGATAAAATATAAGGGAAGAGAGAGAGAAGATACAATAAAATTGAGTTTTTTTTTTTTTTTTTTTTTTTTAACAACATGCTATAGTACCCTTCTAAGTTTGATGTCACAAAAACCTGAAGAAAGCACACAAGATACTCTCTTGATGGAACAGAAATTAAACTATTAGCTTCTGGTAGTAAACCTCAAATCCACGAAGAGTTTCCCCAAAGCCATAAGGAGATAAACTGGAATCCACCAAAAAAAAGTTTAAGAAAAACTCTACTATTTTATTAATAATAATCTGATTTTCCTTTGATAGCTACAAAACATATAAATACTGAAAAAGTAAAACCCTAGGACATCTAAAACCCTAATTCGCACTAATTATGAGATTAGGTGGCAAAATACCGAATTTGGTAAAAAAAAATGGTAATGTTAGGACATATGTGGATCATGTTAAGAATATATGTCATATAGAATTGACTAATCATTTGACAAAACACACTTTACTTATAATTGGGTAGATCTAGGATGTGTTTAATACTTCAAGGAACAAGAGTTCAAGTCCAAGTATTGGAGCCATGCAAATCTGTCCAAGAATCAAGTGAAAAAGTGTTGTTCATTAAAGCTTGACAGATGTATCTATCGAGGTTTACCAGATCTTTTGGCAGGGCGTGGTGGCGTGTGGTAGAGATTTTGGGCACAAATTTTTTGGGCTTTGTAGATCTAGGGTTGCTGGATCGAGTGGTAGTGTTATTTTTGTGAAATGAAGTCTGGATTTGTACGACTGTGAAGGAGTAGGATGCGATTTACGAAGCTTTTGGCTGCGCATGGAGGCGCGTGGTGGCTCCGTTGAGTTTGACTTTTATTGGGTTTTGTATTCTGAAGTCCGTAAAAGATCCCTGTAGGATCAATTTTGTGAAATAAGGTCTGGATTTGCACAACCATGGGTCATTCTTGGACTTATGGCTTTCTTGGTCTACATAGGCGATGGCCACTCTGACAGGACAGTGCCAGGATTTAGACTTGTAGGTTGTGAGATGAGTGCTAAGTGTTGTGAAATTTTAAAGTACTCGCAAGTGTACGAACCGTACCGAAGTATAGTTTGACAAGAATGAGGTCGAACCCATAGAGACTTGAATGAACGTAGGAAAATTAATTAAACCTTAACCAAATTAATCCTAATCTAGTTTAATAAAAATTAGTTGTTTGCAATTAAATAAACTAAGCAAATAATAAAATTAAGCAAATAGTTAAACTAACCAAAAGATATAAAACAATAAAATGATGTAAACAATCAAGGGAAAGGAATTAAGGTTTTGGAATCCGCCTTGTAAGTCATATTAGCATATATTTATGATCATTAATTTTTCTCAATTACTGCATGATAATCTAGAAATCAATCTTACTATCATGGAAAATATCATCATTAAAACTTATGTTTAAAAATCTAAAGCATGTTCTTCTTCGCTTCTTAAGTATAAAACCAAATCATCAATTGTATCCGTTGACAAACAAATCACAAGAGATATCCAATTTTATAATCAAGAAATAATAAACCAAACATTCAATTAATTAAAACAAATCTTAAATCATGAGAAAAACATGATTGAACTCATATCTAGAATCCCATCTTAGTCAATTGATATGAAGTAAGAACAATTTAAATCATCAAAGAACAACTATTGTGGGAAAAATCAAATCACATAAATATTACTAGTAATCCTTAGCAAGGTTTCATCCTCAACCCGAATTATAAATTTAGCTACTCATAGTAATTGAAAGAAAACATAAAAATAAAATACTAAACATTCAACTAGATAAATAAAATAGAGAAAGAAATAGTCACAGTGCTAGAGAAAAGCCATAAAAGAAACTACGTGCTGCTGCCTGCGCTCGAGTCCTAACCATCGCCCCTTAATTTTCTGTTTGCTCCTATTTATATCACACAAAGACACACGCACTTCAAAGAGAAGCCGCCTGACTCTATGAAAATTCCTAATACAAGAGAAACTAGGATTGTAAGCCACATGCTACGCTTCAAGTTGTGCCCAGCCGAAACCAAAGACTAGCCCAAAGGAGAAGCCCAAGTTAACAAAGAGCAATTAAAACCCTAAGCCCACTGTATATCTCTTTGACCCATGAAAGCACTTCTATTGTTTTTTTTTTTTTTTCTTTTTCTTTTACTCCTTCATGTGTCTCCAAGTCCTTCTTCTTTTCATGTTGGCTTTGAATCAATAGGCCTGGACCTTCTTTCTTTAATTTTCTTTATGCTTTCTTGGCTCGTGTTCCTTTTCTTTTCTTTACTTCATGCCCTCCAGGTCCTTCAGGTTGGGTTAGCAACTAACCTAGCTCCATTTAGCATGTAAAGCCTTTATCACCTATTAAACAAAGATTATATATAATCAGTAGCAAGATAGCTTAAAAGTATGGCAAAAAAAAAAAAAAATGCAAATATGAGAGTACTTTATTATATATATTTCATGCACATCACTGAGTCTTCTAATTTTTCAGTCCTACATTAACCGCATTTTCTCATCTTTAAAATTTGGTGCAGACTTCTTTGATTTTGAGTGCATTTGAGTTTGCAAAGTCTGACTTCAAACTTCAGCTGTTTCACATTTTTGTAACCCATATATCTTTTCACACATTGTTTGGTGGTAGCATTCAATGTCTTACCTACTTTCTTTATTTTTCTTGTCTGTTACCTTAGCAAAAGCTTTCTATATAAAGGCATGTTATTGCCTTTCTTTATGAGTGAGACACACACTATGCAATTCGCATCATTTTTTTTTTTAATACTTCTGCTTTCTTTGTACTTGTTGGCTTCTTTTCTTGTAGATGATTTTTTTTTATACGTGCCATGAGATCTTTTCCTGACAAATTCTTTGTTGTTGCTTGTTTTTGTTTTGTAGCATGCTTTCCTTGTTCCTTGGGCTTTGATATCAAGCTTTACAATGATGTTTTTAGAGTAGTGTCTATCTTCATTTGACGACTTTGTATTCCATTGATGACAATGTTCTTGCAGTGACGTCTGCCTTCATATTGTCACATTCTTTTCTTGCAACAACAATCTCTTAGTAATATCCATTCTTGACGTTCTCATAGCAGCAGTCATCTAGGCAATGATGTGATCATTGGTGTTCATGATACAATGATGCTATCACTAGCACTTGAATTTGCAATGAAGTTGCATCCATATTTTTGTTTTGCCATGGAGTCGCATCTCCACTCATCTTTGTCATGAAGCTGTGCCATTTGCATTGAAGCATCGCCATTACTTTGTCTACTGATGCAATATTAACACTTGCATTTGCTATGAAGTTGCATCATCATTTACCTTTGTAATGAAGTTGCACCAGCACTCTTCTTTTGCCATAAAGTTGCATGCTTTATTTGTATTGAAGCCATGCCAATATTCATCTTTGCCATGAGACCACGTCAACACTACATTGAAGTCGTGCCAATATTCCTCTTTCCCATAAAGCCACATCAACACTTCATTTGCACTAAAGTCATGCAAACATTCATTTTTGCCATAAGGCCATTTCAACACTTCATTTGCATTAAAGTCGTGCCAATATTGGCCGTTATAATGAGAGATGATGCAGCACCGACTTTAGAGACATGATGTGACTCAGAAAAGTGGTGATGTTGTTTGAATTTCATCAAGACATTCCAAGTGACTTGAAGGAAGGAATTCGTACAAGATCTTTAAAACATCTATACCAATTCTACCAATCTTTCACTCATCGCAATATAGATTCCAAGGTACTCATTTTAGCTTTTTTCCACAAACTCTAGGAGTCGAGTCAAACATTGTTACAAACAATGGTGGGAAAGAGTTTGTGGAGATGACTTTACCAAAGGAACAGATTTTCTAGTTGATGTCACCTCCCTTCATGTCAAATCACCAACATCCAATAAATTTCATAAAGGAAAAAGAAAACTACATGACCCATACGTTCTAGGACCTTCGACAAAGTTTGCACGGTATTCTCATGAAGATGATTGTCACTAAAAAGATTCATCTCGAGATATCGGAGCTACTCAAAGTTGAGGTGTCAAAGGTTCACCATGCCATCAGAATTTCTGACGAGGAGGTGTGCAACAATTCCAACCACAATTGGAAGCATTCGAAGGGTCCAATGAGAGGTGTTCATGCAGGAACTTCCATTGATCGTGTACCCAAGAGATAGATGACATAAAGCATATTTCAAAGACGTGGGAGGATGTCCACAGGAGATGGGTAATGCTATGTGGGTTCCATTTAGTCTTCATTTTCTACTACAACGACCTTTGATCATCGTCGTAAGCAGTTGATTGGCCTTAAGCAATGCCTTACCAATCAAAGGGATTTCAAAAGCACATTGATGACCTTTGGAAAAACTCTTCAAGCTAGACTGACAATCCTTTTTCTTTTCATATGATTGAACTTAGTGAAAAGTACTAAGCTGCTTATGTACCTCGGAGAGAGATCAAATCATTATGTAGTTCAACAAATTTTTTTTTTATGACCCTTTTTTTATGATTTTTTTTTTTGGTTTTATTTTGATTTTTTATTATTTTTTATTATTTTTGTTTTTTTTTAATGAGGGCTCACGTGTGTAATCCTTGCCCTACACAACATGGTATTTCATGGGTACCAATTGCGCAATAATTGGTACCACCATTAATCGAACCCGAGACGTTGGTCTCAACAATCACTATGCCACACTTGCAAATAGTGACATAGAGTAGGGTTTATTTCTCTTTATTCGCACGCCTTCAAAGGTAATGGGAAGACATCATGTACCCTTGTAGTGTTACAGTGGTCAGTTTAAACTCTTACAAGGGAGCGACTCTCGATTTTCAAGCATATAAGCATTTGAGGAACTTCCCATTAATGGGGTCGATCCTTACACCATCATTATCAATCCACTTGTAAGCTCCATTGGTGTAGACTTCTTGCACAACCTAAGGTCCATCCCATTTTGAAGTGAACTTATTACCCGTATGATGAGTTGTGATGATAGGTCTTCGAACGGTGAGGACTAAGTCATCAACTTGGAATGATCATGGTATAACTCTTTTATTGAATGCACTTGATTAATAGCACTCAAGACGTTGTTGGGCCTCGAGCATTTTCTCATTAAGTGCCTCTAATTCTTGTAATCTGAGCTTGGCATTTTCTTCTTTAGTCAATCCTTCCTGAATAGCAATTCGTAATGATGGGATTTGGCATTCTAAGGGAAGGATGGCTTCCACTCCATAAACAAGAGAATATGGCATCGCTTGAGTAGGTGTTCGATATGCCACAATGCTTCTTCGATTCTTTTGAGCCAGTCTCACTTTGTCTTGGATACCACCTTCTTCAACAAACTGCCAAGTGTTTTGTTAAATGCTTTAGCTAGTCCATTTGCCAAGGCATTGTTCATGGAGAAGTTATATTGTTTAAAACCAAACTTCTCACATAGCTCTGTCATTAGCCTATTGTAGAACGGTTTGCCATTATTAGTTATGATATAACAAGGGACGCCATACCGGTTGATCAAATGAGTTTGAATGAAATTGACCACCATTTCTTTCTTCACCTCCCTAAAAGGCACAGCTTCCGCCCACTTTGAGAATTAATCAGTTGTAACCAAGATGTACAAATGGCCGCTGTATGACTTTGGTAATGGCCTTATTGCGTCAAGCCCCCATGCATCAAAAGGCCAAGAAGTTACGGTTAGGTGTAGAGGTTCTGGTGGCTAGTGGATGAAGTTCGCATGATACTGACAAGCTTTGCACTTCTTAGCATACTCCATGGAATCTTACACCATTATAGGCCAATAGTAACCTATTCATTTGATCTTGTAGTGTAACTTAGGACCTGATTGGTGTACGCCGCATATTCTAGAATGAGCCTCCTCTAAGGTTTGTTTAGCCTCATCCTCTCCTAAACAACGGAGAAACAAACCATCAAATGAATGGCGGAAGAGAGTGTCATTATAGTATATGAATCAAGCAGCCCTTTGTTGAACTTTGGTCTTGTGGCATATATCATCCGACAGTCTTCCATGTTGAAGGTACCCAATGATCGCTTGTTGCCAATCTTCTTTTTCAATAAGGCATACAGAAATAATGTTGGCTTGCTCTTCTTCTTCTTCTTCAACCATGAGAGGTACCACCCACCTTTGGGAAATAGCAACTTTGGTTGTCTCTTCCTGGGATAATGCTAAGGTGGTAGCCAACTTAGCTAAAGCATTAGCCTGTCTATTCCTCTTCCTTGGTATATGCTCCAATGTGATGGCTTCAAAATTTGCTAGCAACTTCTTTGCATATTTGCAATAAGGGATAAGGTCTTCTTTCTTGACGTTATATTGCTACAAGATTTGGTTGATAATTAAGTTGGAATCCCTAAAGATCTCAAGTTGCGATATGCCCATCTCAATGGCCATTTGTAGACCAATAATCAATGCTTGATATTCAGCTACATTGTTAGAGCAAAGTTTTCTTAATGAGAACAAGTATAAAAGTATTTGTTGTTGTGGAGAAACAAACACTACACCTGCCCCTACTCCTTCTTGGCGTGTAGCCCCATCGAAAAACATCATCCATGGTGGCATTACTTCAATGTAAAACATGTCTTCATCTGGGAAATCATCAGAGAACTCCCAATCGGATGGAACTGGGTGATTAGCTAAGAAATCTGCCAATGCTTGTCCTTTGACAGCTTTTTGCGAAATGTATGCAAGGTCATATTGTTGTAGCAAGACTACCCATCGAGCTATACGACTTAAAACCATTGGTCTAGAGAGGACATATTTAATTGGGTCTGCCTTTGCAATCAAATGGACTGTATATGCTTGCATGTAGTGCTTCAATTTGTCTATGGCTAAGAAAAGAGTAAAACACATCTTTTCAATAAGAGAATAATTTAATTCAGCCCCATTGAGAGTTTGACTCAAATAATAAAGAGCACTTTCTTTCCCCTCTTCATTTTCTTGCGCCATGAGAGCACCTAGAGATTTTTCTTGCGCTGCGATATACAACACCAAAGGCTTTCCTAGGATAGGAGCACCTAAAACTAGAGGATTAAGTAAGTGTTTTTTGATGCTTGCAAAAGCATTGATACAAGCCTCATCCCATTCGAAGTGCACATCCTTCTTCATTAACCTATTGAAAGGTTGACACCGGCCTGCCAAGTTTGAGTTAAATTGTTGAATGTAGGCGAGTCTTCCCTGCAAGCCTCTAAGTTATCGTAGATTCTTAGGCTTCAGCATTTTCTAGATAGCTTAAATTTTGGACTGGTCAATTTCAATACCGTGATACCTCACAATGAAACCAAGGAATTTCCCAAATGTTACACCGAAAGAGCATTTGAGGGTGTTCATTTTGAGCTGATACTTCCTTATGCAATTTGAACATGAATCGTAGATCTGCCAAATGGTCTTCCCTCCTTTTTGTTTTAACCACCAGATCATCAACATCACTCCACGTATTTATAAAGTACATTATCAAAGATCTTTTACTTGGCCTATTGATAAGTAACACCAGCATTTTTTAGTTCAAAAGGCATTACTTTGTAACAGTAAATGCCCTTAGGAGTAAAAAGTTGTAAGCTCTTCGTCCTTGGGATTCATTCGAGTTTGGTTGTAACTTGAAGAACCATCCATGAAAGATAAAGCTTCATGATCAGTAGTGGCATCGACTATGACCTCAGTAATGGGTAATGGAAAATCATCCTTGGGATATGCATTGTTCAAATCACGGAAGTCAACGCAGACTAGGATTTTTCCATTCTTCTTCTTGACAAGGACGATGTTAGCACTCCATTCCGGGTACTGTACTTCACAAATGAAGCCTATCTCGATTAGCTTATTCACCTCGGTTTCTATTTAAGGGGTAAGCTCTGGCCAAAACCATCTTTGAGCTTGTTTGATTGGGCGCACACCCTTCTTTATTGTCAAATGGTGTAGAGCAATACTTGGATTGAGCCTAGGCATTTCTTTGTAAGTACAACCAAGCACATCTTTATATTCTACTAGGAGCTTGAGGTATCCTTCTTCTTCTTTAGGAGTGAGAAGCGCATTGATGAAAGTTGGCTAGGGTTCTTTAGTAATTCCTAAATTGATTTCTTTAAGTTCATCAACTGTAGCCTGTCCTCCATCTTCCATGGCTGAGGGAGCTTTATCGACCTCTTCATTGGTTAATTCAGCATCTAAAAGTGTACCTTCCTCTATTGTAATATGAAATGAGGATGATACCTCTTTAATTTGCTCATTGTGGACAAGTGATTGACTTGTGTGTGCAATTGTTTGCCTTTTGACTTTGAGCAATCCTTCAGTGCTAATGTCTAGGGTAGAGTTACACTTCATGCGTGAAGGAATGCTACTGCGGATTTCATCATTAGCTTTCTCCTCCTTTTGAACCTTAAAGTTTATTGAGTTTTGAGAGTAACTATCAACAAGCCTTTTCGTTGCCCCAAATTGATCAAAGACTAATCTACACACAAGAGTGTCTCAATTTTGTATTAAGCAAGCTGTATTTAACCTGTCGAACATGTGATTCGTGACGATGAGGCCTTGATGCGATAAAAAACCGAGACGCATGATAAAGAGTGATCTTCTTCTTTGATTCGAACTTTTGCTGACCTCCACTATTATGCATTGGGAATTTGAAGTGTTGCCTCTTTTCTTGATCCATATCTGAGCTGGTTGTTCTGGAGTATAACATAATGCCATCTTTGGGATAGGAATTTCATGCCCTTCAAGCCGCATTTTCCTTTGTGTTTTGCTAAGGTCATGCACCTTCTCTTTGGTGACTTATGGAATTAGGTTCCCTAGGTCCCCTTGTTTTAAGAAATTGTAGCCTACTCTAGCTAACAGCCTATATGCCTTTGGCTCGAACCCCTCTTCCATCTATTGACTTGGTAGAATACCGTGCTCTGTCAGACTCTGTGAAGACCTTACAAATCCATTTAATGGCTTTGAGGGCAAAGGATTTGTGGATGAAGTTAAAGGCATGGCATGATTTTCTTTCAATATGGCTACATCCTCCATCGTGAGCTTTGTATAAGGTCTTCCCATGTTTACTATAGATTGAAGTGTTCCACAAATGATGATTGTCCTTTCTTGCGGCGTGATGATGGTACATAACGGATGAATGGAGGGTTGTTGGAAGGCGTTGAAATTTTCGCTCTCCTTGAATTACTAGTAGATGACAAAGTCTCATTTGGACCACCATGGTTGACATCCTTCTCTTCATCATGAATTTCGTAATAAGAGATCGTGTGAACGGCTTCTGTCGAGTCATTTGGAAAGAATTTTCTAGGGAAGAATTCTTCCAATGTGATGAGATTTTGAAGTTTTTAGGTTTGTGCTAAATCGTCATACATTTTTGTTCCTAGTCTTTCTTGCCTTTTATCGTTCCTTCCTCTTGATTGAGGCTAAATCTGGTTTTGTACTCTTTTGGACTCCTTTTATCGTTCCTTTCCCATCTTTTCTTCCATCTCCTGTGAGTAACCATCGTCCATCCCTCCTCCTCATCCATTGTTGACCTTTTATCATCATTTGAGTTACAATCAGATGTTTCTTGTGAGAGTTGAACTTGAATAGGTTCCAGATAACCAAACTAGATAAGTGTGGTATTTGCCCCCTACTTAGTAGTCGAAGACATGCAACTAGGCAACCCACAAGCAAACATTGCAAGGTTTGACTCGGCAACATCATCAAAATCCAAGTCAATTTTCCTTTCCTTGGCTAGCTTCATGATGAGTTCCTTAAGATCAAAACAATTTTGGATTGGATGGCTTATGATGCGATGATACTTACAATAGTTTGGGTCATCAACTTTCCCTATCTCTTCCAGTCATTTGCATTTTGGCAATTCAATTAATTTCAACTTGAGCAGTTGTTCTAGCATTTCGGGCATATCAGCATCTGGGAAAGGATATACCTTTTGTTCCCATTCCTTAAGTGACAAGCAACTCATCTCACGTTGTTGGCCTCCCTTAGGCCTCTTCTCATTAGCCTTAACATTTCTTGTTGAAATTTTGACTAGGGCAGAGTTGATATTCATTGAGTCTTTGGTGTTTCTTTTCACATTCTTGTCATTCTTCCTTATTTCCCTTCTTTCTTTCCTTTCCTCAGGTACGAGAGGTAAAGAAGCCCCCAATGCATGCCTTCGATGCACATCTTCATAACCGAGATTTCAGAAAGTCTGTCTTTATAGTCTAAACTCAAAGAACACCATCGATTAATATAATAAAAAATAAACTCATCCTTCCATTGCTTGGTATTAGTAAGCTCCATCATGCTTATCGTGCAATGCATGCTATAAAATTGGTTAAGAAACTCTCTTTCGAGTTGTTCCCAACTATTGATTGGCTCAAGTTCTAAGTCAGTGTACCAATCAAACGCATTTCCCTTGAGCGAACGGACAAACTGTTTTACGAGGAGGCTTCCTTGAGTTCTTGCATTCTCACAAGTCTCTACAAAGTGAGCAATGTGTTGTTTTGGATTGCCCTTCTCGTCAAATTGTAGGAACTTAGGAGGTTGGTATCCATTTGGCATTCTCATGTTGTTGATGTGCTTTGTGTAGGGTTTTGAATATATGAGCAAACTAGTGGAAGAACCCCCATACTGTGCTTGAATGGTATTTGTTATCATGTCTTGCAGTTGTTGGATAGATAAAGAGGCAATTGAGGTGGAATGTCCGTGTTGAGAAGTTTCTTCAACTTCTTTTCCTTTATTAACCCTAGTGTTTTCTCCTTTCAAGGTAAAGCTAGGCGAGTGCTCAAGGTCAAGACTTGATTCACCCGAATCTTGTACCTCTAGTTTGTTCATCAGGGTCACAATTTTGACGTCCCTATCTTCAAGCGTCTTTGTGAGGAAGGTGACTTTTTGTTCCATTTCTATCATCTTTTCTTCCATGGTAGAGGTGTTAGTCATCATCACTGGCATGACCTCTAGATATGATGGAGAAAATGGTGAAACAAGATGAATCAAAGGTACTTCATTCCTTAAGTTTCTCAACACGGGTGAAGAATTGATAGAAAAGGTCTTTGTTATGAATGATTCATTATCGATCTCCAAATCCTTCAAGACGAATAAATCCTTAGCGGCAACTTTCTTATTTGCAAGAAAGTCCAGAGAGATGATAGTATGAATCTTGCTTTCTTTGGTTGGTTGGAGTTGAAGTCGATTGAGAGCTTTGGATCGACTACGAGTGACTAGGCCGACATAATCATCGGCAATGGAAGCATCAATCACTGATTTTCGAACATTCATGCTAAAGGCCATCGAAGCTGGTAGCCAAATGATGTTGAATTTCTTTTCTTTTGAAGGAGAAAGAGATGAGAGGCAGAGATGTCCTACCAGGTGTGCTAGAATTTGTAGGACGACTAAATTTCAAGTTTGAAATAAAGTCAAACAAATAAAATAGTTTCACAAATGTAAATTTGTATTGATGAATATGTGGTACAATTCTCTGAAATTACAAAAGAGTGATCCTCAGATTCGATCTCCTTGAAAGACTTGCTGATTGGAATTGTAATAATGTGATTTTAACTTGAACACCAAATATCCTTCAATTTGGTTGAAGGAGGGATTAAAGACCTTTGAAACAGAATTACAATGAATCTCTGTCTATGAGCTTGTTAGAAATTCTTTGTTCTTTGTGTTCTTCGTATCTTCTTCACGTGTTCTTCATCTTCAAAGGTTTTGTGGTGGAAGTTCTTCGTGGCTTTTAAGGCTCGAATCCATAGTGCTTCACTGATTTATGGTTTCTTGAAGTTTCTGGAGGCTTTTGGGCATGATTCTAAACTTTAAGATCTAGGAAGGTAGTTTGGATGATTCTACTTCGAATGTTCTTTGGTTTTGAGGTTGAAATTCTTGAAGTTCTTGAAGGCTTTGAGGCTTGATTCCTGCAAAGCTTCAGTACTTTTGAGTGCTTTTGAATCTTCTTTAATGCTGCTTGTGCTCTAGATGTCTTGGTGTGTAGAAATGCCTTAGGAAGGCTTCTATTTATAAGAGTTTGGGGTGGGTGAGCGACATGTGGCGAAGTCTGATTGGTGACATGTGTCATAGTCTGATTGAAGGAGCTTTAAGACTTTTTCTCCAAGACACGTGGCATCTTTTGATTGGCCGAAATGTTTTGATTTTCCAGATGACATATGTCAGGACTCGATTGGACTACCTATGTCATTGCTTACATGCGCCAACGTGTGATTGATTTTTTTTTGCATGCTTTTTATGTCTCTATTTCAATGACACTTGGCAAATTTCTGTTGGTTTATGTATAGTGATAGCAAAACTTAGTAGTAGTATGTGGCGCTTTGTAATTAGCCGTACTTTGTGGATTTGGTAGTATGATGTGTCAAGTTGTGATAAGTTGGGAGTTTTCCCTCTTTATAAATGCCCCTCAAGACTCATTCACGCACACAGTTTCGAAGTGTGGTGAGGGAATGAGTCTCGAAAACAGATTTTGACACTTGACTCTTCAAGTGAAGTAGTTGAAGGTGGTGAAGCTTTCAGTAGGATGAAGTAATTTTAGAAAAGTAGACCCACCCATATGAAAGGTTTTGACGAGACCAAAAAGTGGGTTGGTGAGACTGAAATTTATTTGCAATTAGTTGGATGCACTTGCGTGATTGAATAATTTTAGTTGAGATTAAGTTGAGGTAATTCCAAAAGAGTGTCCCATGGTATTTAGAATGGGTTAGTGAGGCAAAAAGTTATTTGCAAGTAGTTGGATGTACTTGCATGATTGAATCATATTGGCAGAGTTTAAGCTAAGGTAATTTCAAAAAAGTGTTTTGGATTGTTGGTGACGATCATAGGGTGTAGAAAATAGTGATGAGGAGAGGATGTTGGCTTGGTATAACATGTTAAGCTATGGGGCTAGCCTTGCATTTTTAAGAACTACTGGTGAAGTGATCTCAGAAGAATATAATTCAGATTATAGAGAGGACATGTGGGAAAGTGGTTGAGTGTGCATGTGTTATTGTATCGCTCAAGTTAAGTTAAGGTAATTTCAGAAGCTTATGGATTTTGGGTCTGTTAGTGGTGGTTGTGAAGAAGACGGAGATGAAGCGGAGATAGTGAATGTGTGAAACAAATGACACCATGGAGTTGGCCTTGTATGTTGAGGAATTTTCGGTGTAGATGTTTCTGGGGAGTATATCTTGGAATATGGGAATGATTGTATGCTTGGCAGAGTACGTTGACAAGTAGTAGAATGCGCCTGTGTGATGGGACCATGCCGACAGAGGTTAAGTTGAAGTAATTTCAGAAGTATACTTTCTGAAATACTTCAAGCAGAATTTGAGTTGGAGTAATTCCACAAAATGTTTTTTGAAGTACCAACAACGATGACCTTTGTGTCCTGAACTGGTCGCGACATGGAACGAGGCTTTGGTGGAAACACATCCTTGATTAACCGACACCAGAGGCTAATTTCTAATAAGCTAAGACCTTGGAGATTACTGTGAGTATTGGATGGTATAAAATTTGGTGACATGTGTCACAGTTTAATTTGAGGAGCTTTAACACTTTTTCTCTAAGACATGTGGCATCTTTTGATTGGCTGAAATGTTTTGATTTTCAAGGTGACACATGTCAGCACCCGATTGGATTGCTTATGTCATTGCTTACACGCGTTAGGCTACTTATGTCATTGCTTACATGCGCCGACGTATGATTGGTTTTTTTTTTTTTTTTTTTTTTTTTTTGCATGCTTTTTATGTCTTTGTTTCAATGACACTTAGCAAATTTCTGTTGGTTTCTAAATAGTAATAGCAAAACCTAGTAGCAGTACGTGACGCTTTATAATTAGCCATACTTTGTGGATTTGGTAGTATGAGGTGTTAGCTTGTGATAGGTCGGTAATTTTCCCTCTCTATAGATGCATGCTTAGAAATATGATTTGATTTGTTTTATTTTGATTTGTTGTGTCTCTTCATGTTTTGAGTGAAGAGTTGAATTAATATATTAAAAGTATGCTAGGTTTTGTTTGAGTGTCGTTTCATTGCTACTTTAAAATTGTGTTTTTGGGAGTGTATGCGTGCACATGCTTCGAGCATGCATATGCATACATACTTCATGTATGCACATGCATATTTGTGCCCAAAAACCTAGATTTAGGGTTCTTGCTATTTTATTTGTTTTGCTTTGTTTTAATCACATGTTTAACCTCTGTTAGCCTAGTTTTCATACATTTAGGTCTAAGCTTAGTAGAATAACATATTTTACTTGTTTAATCAATAGACTAATGATTAGGGTTTATGCTTTGATGAACCACATGAACATGCATTGATGCATAGATGATGTGATGCAATAAGGTAAATCATGCATAATTACATGAGCATGCATTTGATTTAGATGATGAGCATGATATGGTTGATGAACATGGTAAATATGCTTGATGTTAATGCCTTGTTAATGCTACTGCCTTGTGATGTACTTGCTACCCTTGGATATATATGTGCTTGATGAATGATAGGACTTTGTACCATGAATGCAATATGATTGACATGTCATGTTGTGTGTTAAATGCATGTTTGGTAGGCTTAGTGTGTGTGTGTGTGTATAGAATAACCTATTAGAATACCCTTTAATGGGATTAGGATTTGGAACACAATGAATGGAGGCCAACTTACGGGTCGAGTTAGGTTGGGTGTCTAACACCTTCCCATCCCCATACCTAAACTCTAGACGTGTGCTCTGATAAGATTAGTCCTTCACATAAAGGCGCTATAAATATGGTTCTTAGACCTAATCTAGGTGGTGACTCCATTTACACCCTTCTCCTAGTTCACTTTAGTCCGTGGTGTACTTCTTATGAGGAAACCACTTGTTGTAGGCGCTTGCGCCCACACTAGCTATTACAAAGAACCTAGTATTTCTCGATAAAAGCAGGCACATCAATATGTGGCATTATTTTATTCTAGAATGTATTGCTAAAAAAGAAGTTCATGCTTGACTTAATGAAATTGCATGATTAAGTTGTAAATATACTCACCAAAACACTTAAGTATGACACATTCTACATGTTACAAGCCTGCAAGGAGTAATCAAATATAGCGGTGATGTTGGAACTTAAAGTTGCTTTAATTAAGCTTTCATTAATAGCATTAGTTTTATAAATTAAATAATATTTGAGAGAATGCATGTGAGGAGTTTATTGAAGTCACGTGGAGAGTTTATGAATGTGAGAGTTTAGAAGATAAATGTTGTAGAGGGAAAATTCTCGACTTATCACAAGCTGACACACTACCAAGTCCACAAAGTATAGACAATTACAAACTGTCACGTACACACTACCATCACCATTTAGGAACCAATAGAAATTCGCCAAGTGTCATGAAATAAAAACATAAAAAGCATGCAAAATGCTAATCACACATCGGCGCGTGTAAGTAATGACATAAGTAGTCCGGCATATGTAAGCAATGACATAAGCAGTCCAATCGGGTGCTGGCATGTGTCACCTTGAAAATCAAGACATTTCGGCCAATCAAAAGATGCCACATGTCCTAGAGAAAAATTCTTAAAGCTCTCCAAATCAGACTGTGACACATGTCACCAATCAAACTCCACCACGTGTAGCTCACCCACCCCTATACTCCTATAAATAGAAGCCTTCCTAAGGCATTTCTACACACCAAGATATTTTGGAAGACATCTTGGAAGACACAAACACACCAAGGCATCCATGTACAAGCAGCATAAAAAAAGATTCAAAAGTATAGAAGTTTTACTGGAATTTAGCCCTGAAGCCTCCAGGAACTTCAAGAACTTCAACCTCAAATACAAAGAACATTCAAAATAGAATCATCCAAACTACTTGCCTAAATCTTAAAGTTTATTGGAATCAAGCCTAAAAGCCTTCAGACTTCAAGAAACCACAAATTAGCAAAACTCTACGGATTCAAGCCCAAAAAGTTCCAAAGGACTTCGGCCACAAACCTTCGAATACCAAGAACATTCAAAGAGAAATCATCCAAGTCACCTTCCTAGATCTCAAAGTTCACTAGAATCAAGCTCAAAAGCCTCCAGAAACTTCAAGAAACCACAAATTGGTGAAGCTTTACGAATTCAAGCCAACAAAGCGCCGAAAAATTTCCACCACAAACCTTTTAAGACGAAGAACGCACAAAGAACACACGAAGAAAGTGAAGAACAAAGGATTTCTAACAAGCTCATAGCCAGAGATTCATTGTAATTCCGTTTCAAAAGTCTTCAATCCATTCTTCAGCCAAATTGAAGTATATTTGGTGTTCGAATCAAATTCACATTGCCAACAAATCTTTTAAGGAGATCGAATTAGAAGATCTCTCTTTTGTAATCACAGAAGAATAGTACCACATATTCATAAATACAAATTCACATTTGTGAAACTATTTTACTTGTTTGACGTTATTTCAAACTCGATATTTAGTCGCTCCACAAATGTAATTGGAGTTAAAGGTTGCATGGTGTAGTATATATAACCCATGCATCTATCAATATTTATAAAAGAGTGAACGAACAGAAATAATAGAAGTCAAGAGTTCTCTTCATGTTTCCTTTCCACTATCTCTTTCCCTTTTGTTATCACAGAAGAATAGTACCATATATTCATCAATACAAATTCATATTTGTGAAACTATTTTACTTATTTGACTTTATTTCAAACTTGAAATTTAGTCGCTCCACAAATGTAATTGGAGTTAAAGGTTGCACAGTGTAGTATATATAACTGATGCATTTGTCAATATTTATGAAAGAGTGAACGAATAGAAATAATAAAAGTCAAGAGTTCTCTTCATGTTTCCTTTCCACTCTCTTTTTCCCTTTGTGTGCTTTGTGAATGTGAGTCTATTTCATTGAGTGATGTATTAGTGTTTGGAAGGGTGATGATGTGAAAGGCCCACCAAATTCCAACAATATCACCACATAAATCCAAAATAATAAAAATATTTTTTATTTCTTTTTAAGTTTTTCATCTTTTGAAATATAGTAGAGCACCCTAAAGTCCAACCATTTTACCAAATTGAGGTATATCTTATTTAAATTATTCAATTCTTTAACTGTTATATGGATTTTGATTGTATATGTGTGTTATAGGATTTTGATTACAAGGATATTGCATAGGGTATGGTGAATCCTATAGCTATCATTTACTAAATCAATTTGAGGATTTGAGTTAACATGACTAATGTTTTACAAGTTGTAACGGTCATATTTTTATGTAATTGGCATATTCTATGACAAAATGCACTTTACTTGTAATTGGGTAGTTTCTAAGTGGTTTCAAGAACATCATGACAAGTGGTATTGTTGAAGAGATGAAGATTACTCGAGCTGCAGTGCAGAAAAGATAAAACAGAAAGTCTCAAAATCTAGCTGGACACCTCTCAATCTATCAAGATTTAATGAATCGCGACATTTGCCTTGATACCTCTAAATCTATTGAGATGTGCAGATTTTGACTGTTCAAACAATTTTCAGCCCATGATGACCAAATCCTTCTAGGGTTTCATGCCTAAGGTTTTCAAAAATATACAAGAAATATTTTCTAGCCGTCATTAGATAGAGAGCCAAACATAGATACATAAACTATGACACATGCTCCTGTGAAGCTATTGCAACTCTTGTGCACCTTAGGGTTATGTACCAAGTTGCTTTCAAATCTACAAGCGTGGATTGAAGAACTTGCACCCAACAACGACTCTCAAGTTGCTAGTGTTAGTCACAAATTTGGATCCGTGCAAAGGGAAGAAGTCTTCTACAAGATCAAATCCAATTGGGGATTAAAGCAAAAGTTCAACTATAGGTTGGTATTTTGGAATAGGCTGGGTAGTGGTAAGATTCCTTATATTTATAACTACTTCTTCATGATTAGTAGATTCTTGGGAGTGGTGACCTGAAATTCACCTAGTGGAGTTTTTGCCTTGTGAAGCTTTTCCCCATTTGTTAACAAATCACAGTGTCAAATTTATTTTCCGCTGCACTCTTGTTTAGATTGGTGATTTGTTTTTGCCTCCATGTTATCGCATGTAATTTGGATAATTAATCAACTTGGATAATTGAATTAATTAACTAGGGTCAATTTGTAACCCAACACAACTCATGGCAAGTGATATCAAAATTAACATAGTAACATACTCTTCTATAGTATTTTAAATTAATGAGAGAAGTGTTGTAATCCTAGCAAAAAGGGGAAAATTATTTTAAAACTATGTGGAAGAAAGGAGAAGATTGAGTTTTATAGACTCACACGAGCCAGTCTTAAGCAAAGAACAAGCAAACTTTTTTTCTAAAGTTTTGCTCAAGAAAGCTTTCAATTCGCTTAGGCAAAGTGACAGTTTTTGTGACTGCTTAAGCAAGATGTTGCAAAAGGCCAGGCAAACTCTCTCTCTCAAGAATTTTAAACTTGCGTGATAGTTCGCTCGAATAAAAGGCAAAGTGAAACAATTTGATGTCGCGAAAGCATAAAGAAAGCAGACACAATTCTCTCTTAGATGGAACAGAAACTAAATTGTTAGTTTCTAGTAGTAAACATCGAATCCACGAGGATCCCTTGAATCCAAAAGGTGAAAATTTTCTAGAATTGACAATAGAGAGAAATAGACAAAGTCTGAATTATAATAATTTAAAAACTGAATTGCCATTGGGGGCTACAGTGCATTTAAATAGTAAAAAGAAACTTAGGGCAACTAGAAAATGTAGGGTAGTTAGGAAAACCTAAGGCAGCTAGGAAAGCTTACAAAACCCTAATTTGACTAAACAACATTAAAAACACCTAAAAACAAGGAAATAACAACCCTAAGCTTATAATAACGAAAATTACATAAAAATACCAAAATTAATCAATTATAAAAATTAAAATGGTAAATTTTGTCCTATATCACAATTTGAGGTTTTGGAAACTTTATAAAATTATGTAAAAAAGGTGTCTTAGTGGCTAGTTTGGATGGAGGGGAAGGGGAGGGAGAGGGAAGGGAATGATGTTTCTGACCAATTCAGGCTTTGTTTTATATTTGAAACAATTTGATACCTCAAAGACAACAACGATTTAATGTGAATCAAAGTCAATATTTTAATCCTTCTTATTCCATTTTCCAAACAGCCAGAAGGCCTTTGACAATAAGAAACTCTCAGGGTCTTATTGCTAATATATATATATATATATATATATATATATATATATATATAACCGAAGCCTCTAAAACTCTCATCATTTTCCACGTCAGCACAATATTTAAATAAAATTATAATTTTATTTAAATAAAATTATTTTTGTTTAGTCTAAACTTAACCAGGAGTAAAACTCTATTTCTCTAACAAGTTCAACTTAAACTCAAACTCATCATTATCATTTTTTTTAACTATATAATGCATATTTGTTTTGTATGGCACCAACACAAACATAAAGCCTTTTAGGTTTTCTTTCTTTCAGACAAAGTCACAAAAACCTCACTGTACGACACCATGCCACCAACACATGTATTAAAACTCATTAGTATCTCTGCCTCTCTCTCCTAGGTGAAGGTTGTTTTCAAGGCCGGCCTTAGACATTTTGGGGCCTAAGACGAAAACTAAAAATGAGATTTTTTCATACTTATATATTAATTAAATTAATATTTATTTAATATTTTTATATTATAATATATTTCATTTAAAATATACTTTTCTTGCCTTTTGAGCTGCAAATTGACTAATTAAATTTTTGTATTCAAGTTCTTCTAACATCTCCTTTTCAATATATAATATATCTAATCCACTTAATCTTTCTTGGAACAGTGTTGATCTTAAATATGATTTTATTAATTTCATTATCTTCTAACTCATTTTGGTGAATTTCTTGCTCATTTGTGATATTTTTATCTAAATTTTGTGTTATATTTTGTTTATTACTAATAACAAATTTATCCATTGATCCTTTTTGAGACTCAATTAATTTTTCTTCTTTTTTAATTTTTTTAATTTTTTCATATCCAGATGCATATTTTCTATTAGATATTTCTAATCAAACAATATATTTATAAAGAC
Source organism: Quercus tomentella (assembly GCA_028535165.1). Classification (NCBI taxonomy): domain Eukaryota; kingdom Viridiplantae; phylum Streptophyta; class Magnoliopsida; order Fagales; family Fagaceae; genus Quercus; species Quercus tomentella. The sequence continues at coordinate 35,232,661 of JAPQVY010000111.1, read as the reverse complement.
TAAAATAAAAAATAACTTTCAAGTATAGAGTAAATGAGAAATAAAACCTGATTTATATAAAAAGTATTGTTGTAGTTTCACCGAACAATATCAAGTTTTTAGCAATCTTAACTTGCATAAATAAAGACTTATTCAATATATTACCACTAACTAAATATATATATATATATATATATATATATATATATATATATATATATATATATATATATATAAACACAAGATTAAAATTAAAAAAAAAAAAATTAAGCACAAGCATAACAGAAATTTAAGCATAGCCATAACACAAAGCTTATTAATAAGACCCACCCCACAAAAAAACACAAAATAAATCCTATCTATAACCCAAAAAAAAAAAAAAAAAAAACGCAAGCTTTATTAAAAAATAAAAATAATTGAAGGCCCAAACAAATGTGAAACGTCTAGGCAAGAGGCAGCCATAACTTAATATAAACAAAACAGGCCCAATAAAATGAAGAGAAAGCCAAGCACCCAAATAAATTATACTTGATACGTATCGTATTAGAAAACTCAAAACCTAGAGCAGTTGAGAGAGGCGGAGAGCAAAGAATCAGAGAAAGAATGAGAAAGGTGGAGAAAGCTTGCTTGAGCAGTTGAAAGAGGCGGAGGAAGCTTGCTTAAGCAGTTGAGCTAGGCAGCCAACAACAGTGAAAAGAATCAGAGAAAGAATGAGAGAGGCAGAGAGCAGAGAGAAAGAAGCAAAGGGAACGGTAAAATTTTTAGGGATTTGAGTTGTTTTATTTGTTTTGATTTGTGATTGTTTTGTGGTTAATCTCTTAGACCAGATTTGTAGTTTATCTTGTTGATTTTTGGTTTGTCTAAAGGATAATAATGTTATTTTTGGACAATGATTTTGTTTAGAACCAATGTTTAATCGGATCTACCAAAATTTTTGTTTTTTGGTTAAAAGGATGTACCAGATATTTTTAATTCATCTGAAACTAAATTTTTTTTCACCTACTACCCTTTCTTTTCTAAAATTTTGGGGCCCCCTTCCACTTGGAGGCCTTAGGCAATTGCCTAATTGGCCTAGTGGAAGGGCTGCCCTGGTTGTTTTTCCACTCTCCCTTTTTTTTCTTTTTTTTCTTGTTGTTTAAATTTTAGAAATTATTTGTTTAATATTTCTTGGAATTATTTATGTATAGATTGCTTTGATTGACCCCTTCACTAAATTTGCTTCCCTTTCTCTCTCCTCCACATCCTCCTTTTGTAAGTTTATCATATTTTTTAATGAATTGTTGGTTTATTTTTTTTAATTTTTTTTAATTTAGGTTTTGAATGATAAATTAGACTTTGCAACAAGAGTTACAATACATGAGCCATGGGTGCACATGGGGATGTGCCCAGGGATGTTCTTCTCTTCCACTATCTTTACGAAGTTATAATATTGCGGTATTCAAGTAGAGCAATTAGTTTCAACAAGTCTCTTTTTTAGTTTTTATATTATTCATAGGTTTTTAGACATCTATATTAATTGAGATTTATTTGATTTTAGGTCTTATTCTTTTGTGGACTAATTGATCATGGATTGTTCATTTTATTTAAATAAAATTATTTTTGTTTAGTCCAATCTTAACAAGAAGTGAAACTCTATCTCTTTAATAAGTCCAACTTAAACTTAAACTTAAACATTGATAATTTATCTCCAAATTTGCGAGGTTAATCATGAACACTATAAAAGTAAAGCAAAGCAAACCCCAATTATTATTTTTTTAAGCCGAGTAGAGGTATGAGCTCTTCTTATGTTATTTTCTTCTCCTCTACTTTGTTAAATATATATATATATATATATATATATATATATATATATATATATATATATATATATTTTATGGTTTTTCATGTATTTTTTAAAAAGTAATTTGCATACATGAACCATCAAACTCTCTTTAGCCACTTTTTACAAGATAAAAAAGCTTGCAATAATTGAAATTATTCTTTTGAATGTAATCCATCTTTCTCTTATATTTGTCTATTGTTTAGTCATATATATTTTGTTTTGTTTTAATAATTTTTAAGTAGTGAACCATCTGATTCTTTAATATTTTTTTTTATCTTTCAGAAGTTTTAATATCTGAATTTTTGAGTTATTTTTTTTTTGCAGTATCTGAAACTGTTTGACAAATTTTTTGTATGCTATTGCACGTTCAAGCAATAGTTTCTTCATCAAATTGTAACACAAATTAAAGTCATATAAAAGTAAATCATGCAATGGTGTAGTTTCTTAATATTTTTATAAAATTTAGTATATCTCACAAATAGGTAGGTTCCTGTACATAGCATGGTTAGTGACTAGTTTACTTGAAAGCAATTTCAAAGCATCAGATTAGTTTCTCACCCCACCCCCACCCCCCGCGAAAAAAAAAAAAAAAAAAAAGCATCAGATTAGGTATTGACGCACAGAAGCCACGTTTGGTTGATATTTTTTGGCCAGAAAATCTAGATTACAAATGAAGCAATATGTCAAGAAATAGCTAAGCATCAAATTGAAAGTACCATTTTTTTTCTCCAATATATGTTTGAGTTAAAACATTTTCACAGTATAACACAATCATAAACTTTGTAATAACAATTTCCATTAAATACAAATCATATCTATTCCATTGCAATTAAAGTAGAAAGGGAAAATTTTGTAATTTCTTACTAATGCTCATAATGATTGGGATTGTAACACCTTTACAATAACATCATTATAGAATTCTTTTTATTACAGATATATTAGCACAATATTATAAGTCCAAGCCAAGTCTCATACCTGTACACCAAGTTTATTAACCATGGTTAGTTTATGGTTAGTCTAAAGTTTAACCTATTATATATACCCGTGTTGAGTTCATTGTAACACATGATTTATACCTTAAAAAATTACCAATTTTCCAAAAAGCTTTAAGTTATTAAGAAATGATGAATTTAATCATTTAATATAATACCCCCTCTCACATGTGGGGCCACCTGAGCCGCAATTAAGTGGGACCAACACACGGAAATTTAAATAGAAGGTAAGGTGGAGACAGGGAATTGAACCCAAGGCCTCATGTTTTGATATTATGTTAAATATGTTAAAATAAATGTGGAAGTAGTAACACAAGAACATGAGGGATACATTTTTAATATATGAGTGCAGTACAAATCTTATGTTATAATGAACTAAACATGAGTATATACAATAAACTAAACGTTAGACTAACCATATACTAACTATGGTTAATAGAATTGTTATACAAGAATAAGACTTGACTTACACACAAAGTATGATTGGGCTTGAGTCTATACTATTGGGCTAATATATCTCTAATACTTTTATTTAAACAAAACTATAACCTTTTTTTTTTTTCCTAGTAGCAGGCTTGAACAACAAAACTGTAATTTGAGGTCACCAAGGAAGAAGAAGAAGGTTTTGAAATTATAGTGGTCAATATGTCATAATTGATCTATATCATAACATAAAGATATCAATTAGTTTTTCCGGTAGATGGGATTTGATCTATATCTCTTACTTGACAAAAAAAAAGAAAATTATCAATTAAGCTAAACTAGAATCTATAACAAATAATTTCTTTTTAACTATTGACCAGGGAATCAAACAAAGACTTGATGGGGGCAGCTTCCGATTTTGAAATAGAAAATCCAAACTCCGATTAACATGTGAATAATCAAATAAAATAAGCAAAGACATCGTAGCTGTCTTCTACATAACAACTAAACTAACAATGGAGGAAATTGTCCCAAGATATTTGTATTAGACTTTAGAAACTTGTGGTTCATGAAATCATATATTGTTGGTGTTAATAAAGCCAAGAGTTTTATAGCTCAAAAGATATTTATATTAGACTTTAGAAATTTGCAGTTCATGAAATCATATATCGTTGGTGTTAATAAGGCCAAGAGTTTAATAGTTCAATAGAAACTTTTTAATATTTCCAATAAAAAAATATTCAATTTCAAATCCTTGTTGGATTATAAAAAATAAAAAATAAATAAAAAATGTACTAATTGGTAATTACCTGTGAGGACCCATTTTCCAACTATTGGATTTTCAAAAAAAAAAAAATAATAATAATGTACTCATTAGTAATTACCTGTGAGGACGCGTATCCACACTACTGGATAACCAAATTGACACATCAACCAATCTCTCATGCTCTTCACATCATTAATCGATCCCTTGAGCTCGTATCTCTTCTTCCGATAAGAAACCCCGCAAAGAAGTGCCCGCTTCCTTGGGCGTGTCTCTCTAGAACATGTACCAGATGGCTTAACGTTCATTGAATAAGCATTCGGGCTTGCACTGCCTGAAGACTTATTCTTCGATTGTGGCAACGGCTGATCCTGTCCTCGGTTGCTACTAGGCCGTCTGTCCATAGGGTCCAAGATCTTATATATTATTTTGTACATTGTCGACTGTTTTGTTACTGATTACTGTATAGTGCACTGATTACCCTAACATTTTCATTTCGAATCACTAGCTATAGCCTATATACATCAAGGACACTGATTATTGAGTCCTCATTGAATTTCCATCAAATCTACGCTTAGCATAAACTTATTTTTGGTAGACTCTGTATTTAACAGACCATTTGCTCAATGTGAAAGGGGGAAAGATAAATAAATAAATATATATATATATATATATATATATATATATATAGGTTAAAATTTAGCTATAAAATTGGTTATTTTTCTCTCTAGGGAGAGATTTTCTTCTCACACAGTGGGTGAGGACTAGGTTCTTCTCAGTGTTTGTCTGCAACTTGGTTCAAGATCAGTGGGGTCTATTTAGTGTTTTCCTTTTTACATGATGGATTCTGATTTTATAAACAAGTTGCAAAGGATAACTTTGACGGAAGAGGAGGGAAAAGTCATTAAGGTTGGGGTCTCACAGAGGGAAAGAGTGTTGGAAGTATGTTCACTAAGTTTGTTGGGAAGGTTTCTCACTACACGAGCTTTTAACCAGCGTGTGGCCAAGGATTTGCTAAGGACTGTGTGGAAGATGGGCTCGGATTTACGCATTGTTGACGTGGGGATGATCTTTTTCAATTCAAATTTTCTATGGAGAGTCAGTTGAAGTGGGTGCTAGCAAATGGTCTATGGAGTTTTGAGGATCACCCTTTGGCGTTACGAAGATGGGAGATAGGTATGACAGCCATGTCAGTTAGTTTTACTTCAATGGTGATGTGGGTTCAGGTATGGGGTTTACCTTTAGATTTATTATTGGAAGAGGTGGGCAGGGATATTGGCAGTGGCTTGGGTGAAGTACTGGACATTGATTTGAAGTTGTTTTTGTCTGACCAAGCGCGCTTTATCAGAGTAAGGGTGGAGCTGCCGTTGGATAAACCATTACGTCGAGGAGGAGTTGTCGCAAGTCCTGAAGGAGATAAGGTTTGTATTGGCTTTAAGTACGAACGTTTAATGGGGCTTTGTTATCAGTGTGGTCGGACTAGTCATGAGGTAAGGGACTGCTCTGTTCAAAGGGACTGAAAACAAGGGAGTCTTCCTTAAGGGGAGTGGTTGAAGGCAGGGCATTGTAGAAATTATGGTTATACAAACAAAGCGCGTCGTAGCCTGGGGCGACGGAATGAGGATGACCAAGTTGATCAAGGGTATCAGAGTTCTTCACAAAGGAAGGAAAATGAGCAGGATTATCTAACAATTGGATGTGAAAGTGGTTCAACACAGGCAGATAGGTTACCTGAAGGAGGTAAGTTCGACGTTGCTCCGGTAGATGGTGGCGTCACAGTTGAGAAGGATGCAAACATGGCTTTGAAGAATCCCATCTCGAGTTTTGAGGAGGTGGTTATGGAGACTGATCGTGCCATCCAAACCGATTCAGAATTTTCAAATTTAAAAACGTTTTCAATTGATTGTATGCCAGATAATAGCGTGATTTCCTCTGGCTTGATTGAGGTGGCAATTATGGATGAGGATACTGTCATCCTTAATCGTGACTTAATGGGGAAACAAAGTGAAAATATCTCCATTGGTTTTTGAGGAATCAAGAATATCTCCATCGGTTTTCACGGTTGGTTGTGGTAACGTGAAAGGAAATGAGAATAACAATAAGGGCCGGCCCAAAAGAAGTAGTCATAGAGATAGAGATAAAGGTGTGAGTCAATCCTTGCTTAGCCCAAAAAAAGTTGAATCTGTGGAGAAGTCTACAATTGAAAGCCCGAAAAATATGATGAATTGGAATAGGCTTACCACAAGACCTCAGACTTTTATCAATTCTTCAATTGCAGACATGGAGCCTGGGCATAAAATGAAGCAAGTAGAAAATATGAATAAGGAGGCTACGGGTGTTAAGGGAGAAAAGAAATGTAGAACCACGGAGAATGAGCAAGGTATTGTGTCAACCTTGGGATTGATGGAGGTTGCAAGGCAACCATGCTCGGCATGAAGACACTTCTGAAGAAAAAAAAAAAAAAAAAAAAAAAAGGTGCCGTTTGGCATTTTTTCCGGTTTTCTGGGCATTCGAATTTTTTCTTTGTTTTCTTTGTTACAATGTAACCATGTTTCGCTAGCTAGCGTATGCTAGTGATGCAAAAGAGAAAAAGGAGGGCATATGTCCTTATTTCTTTTTCTCATTGGACGTATATTTTTTTTAATTAATAAAGTTTACTATTGTTTTCTCTAAAAAAAAAAAAAAAAAAAAAAAGTTACTAACTCATTCAATAAAATAAATATTATAACATATTTTGAAAATCTAACAGTTGAATTGCATGTTCTTTGTGCTCTTAATACACATGTTAAATTTTGTGTCAATCGGATATTATTTATTATATGAGCTTATATTTTATGCATAATTTTAAATTAAAAAAATTTGTAATTTAAAAATTTATTGATGACATAATTATTGATATATATATCCAACCGGTTAAACAAGTAATCATTATTGAGGGGCCAATGCGCCAAAGCCATGAGTTTTTGCTTTTTCCTTTTCCCTGAAGTAAAATAAAATGTTGAAGAAATTACATTTTGGACATTATAATTTATGAAAATTTTAAATTAAACTCTATAGTTTTATAAATTTTAAATTAACCCAATAGTCTAGGATAGATATCATATTAGACCATATAATTATATAAGTTAAAAATTAAATTATGAAATTCTAGATCCGTTTTTATTCAAATTCTGGGCCATGCGGTGGGTTAGTGGCGGTGGAGAGAGAGAAGATTGTTCAAATTGAAATGAATTTAAAAATTCCAGGTCTATTGTCTAATTTATGAAACTATGACATTTAATTTGAAACTCCCAAAACTATAATGCTTTTTTTTGTAACTTATGAGTAAATGATATTTAAGTCAAATGGAATTTTTGGGAGTTTTCTAACAGAAACTTCCATGCTTCTAATTCCTCTTCTTCACTTTTTTTCCTTTTTGAGAAACTAACACAAATGCAAACTAAAGGGTGGGAAAGAAGTTCTAACACAAAAGTACACAACAAACTCTACTCAAAAGTCATGGTAACTTTTAAAAGAGTACGGAACAAATTATATTACACACAACACAATCTTTTAAGTAATATGAGACAGTTACCCATATTTTTTTTAGAAGCAAATATATATGCACACAAGGGAGGAGGAATTCCTCTCTGCCACTTAAATATATATATATATATATATATATATATATATATATATATATATCTATATATCTCGTAACTTACAAGTTACAACATCACAAAGCTTAATTTGAAACCCTCCCAAAACAATAGTGGTTTTTTTTTTTTTTTAATACTAAAAACAAGGTTAAAAATGTAATATTTCCTCAAATGTTATACAGTCCATAGCTCATCGAAATCTATATATCACCAAAAAGGTGCGATCTTTAGAGTCCAATTGAACCGTATGGCACCTTTTTCACTTTATTCTATCACTTCGCAAAGCAAGATTCTGATGCCCTAACCTTTATTCGGTGGCCGACGATAAACTAGCATAGCTGCTTTTCCTTCTCATTTTGGTCTCATGGATTCCTATTCGCGCATTTGCAAATTTGCATAACCAAAGCTCAATATAAACAAATATTTTCAAAGTGGTACAAATCCGGGGTTCATAGTGGCAGACCAGATTTATCGCACGTTATATTTTAAAACGTTTTGTGAGATTACTAGAATTAAGCATCACTTTGGGGCTGGGGTTCATAGTAATATACCTAGTGGCAATAGCACTCTTTGAAGTTTGAAGGCTTTTATCTCTATGGTCCAAACCCCACCTCTTCTTCTCTACTATTTATCTTTTTTTTTTTTTTTTTTAAAAAAAAATATATATATATATATATATATTAAATTAATTAAGCATCATGTGATGCACAATTTTATTAATAGAATTATATGTCAATTAAAAAAATTGAATAATAATATAATTAAAATTGAATAATAAGATAGATAGTAAAAATAAAAAGAATAAAAAATCATTTTAAGTTTAACAGCATTGTGTAAGACCAAGTTTTTATATAAAAAAATAAATAATAAATCAAGATAACAATAGATTATAAAATGGAGTAACCACTTGACAAATATAACGATAACAATAGATTCTAAGACCCAATTTCATTAATTCCCTGTGTTTAGTCATATAAAAACTCTTTAATAGAGTCTATTACAAAGTATACTTGAGCCTAAAGTAAGGGTAATCATTTGATGTAATTACTGTTTTTAGGACCTATTTTTTATTATGCACGTACGATCTAAGGATTAATTTAAAATCGCAAGTAAATTAAGAAGATATTTCAATGATATATTTGAGATTGGAGAATAAAGCACATAATAAAAATTGAAGAACAAAAAATACTTTAAGGTAATTGGTAAAAATACATCAATTTTTTATTTTGTGTTTAGCATGTTCTAGTCATAACTTATTTATATTCTACTATTACTTTTAGTTAATAGTGACTTATTATGGGCGAATTGAAATAATCTTAAAAGGCTCGTGGTATTAATTGATTTTTTTAGTAAAAAATTATTTAAAAAATTAAGATTTAATTTGGAACCTCCCAAACTATAGAAGAATTATGTAATTTACTCCAAGTTTAATAAAAGTTAGCCAATTAGCTCAAGAAGATTATAGCCCCCTAGTGCAACCACAAATTCTAAAATCCAACTTTTATTTGGTAGTATATATATGATATGTATTACATGCTCACTTTGCAGCTTTTTTCCCCCTTTGGAGATACACTATACAACTTCTTTGATGGGAAAAGGGAATAGAATTCTTTGATAGGAAAGAAGAGAATAGGATGATAAATGGAATTTTAAGGAAAATTATATAAGAAAACTCAACGTTTATACTCAGTTTTAGCATATTAAAGTTATAGACATATTTTTGGGAAAAATAAGAGTTGAGCATAGAACTCAATACAAAAGGAAATACGATATATTATCAGATGCACGCCAGAGTGAGTGGTAACTGAGCCGACGGTGTACATCCGGTGAGCTAAAGTTTTGGTAGCTAAGCAAAATATCAATAAGTTACAAATAATTTTCCGAAGACATTACAAAAAATACAAAAGATATTATACTGGCAAGAAGCATGTTTAACATTCGAAAGGGTCGAAGAAGACTAAAATAGTTTGTACAACACCCTAGAATATATACTGGCATGTTTCAAGGGGGTTAACACTATCGGTTTAGTGGCTGGTATGGTATTTTTCAACTTTATGAACAATATGGTACAATTTTTATACCTTTGGTCCTAACACCATTCCTTCTTTACACCCTAATTCTCAAATTCCGCATAAAAGTTGTCAAGGGCATGCATTAGCCAGATTGGCAACCGCTCATTAATTTTCAAAATTTATTCATTTTATTTATTAGAAAGAACACTCGTCTTTACAATTACAGCTTGTTTCGATTCTCACTTCCCTCTCTGAACAGGATTTGCAGCAGAGATTTCTTCGCGATTTACACCCTTCCATCACATAGGATTTACAGCATAAATTTCTTCTCGTAAACATCAAACGTTTCCGACGATGATAGCAGAGCATTCTGCACTCCTCCATAAAATCCATATGCATATAGAAACAATGCTTTAGGACTAATAAAATTATATGAAGCATTAATAGTTGGTCAGTTTTCGGAAATAGTTATTATAGTCCAAAATCCAAATTACTTTCTTTAAATTTGAGTAAATTATCTATTTGGTCCTTAAGTTTAATTTATTTTAGTCCTTACTTATACAAATTTATTTTAGTCGTTAAACTTTTTTTTTTTTGTTTTTTTTTTGGGGTCAAACTGGTCCTTTTGTCTATTTTTATCTATAAAATTGCCGTTAAAATGACGATGTATCACATATGTGAAAGTATCAGTTTTATAAATGTAAATAGACAAAATGACCAACTTGACAAGAATTTTAAAATTGAAGAACTAAAATAAGATAAACTAAACTTTAAAGATAAAAATGACAATTCAAGTAAATTTTAAAGGTACAATGTATATTTTAGCTTAATTATAATATAATACTTAAAAAAAAAAAGGAAATTAAACTCAAAAAAAGAAAAGAAATTGTATTTCCCGTTCCATTTTGTTTGTTAACTTTTTCACAGAATATAATTGCATAATTTGTCTAAAAAAAAAAAAAAAAATAGAACCTTTCAAAATTACCTTTATAAACTTTCAAGTATTAAACCTCGAATAAAATAAAGGACATGGCCCATGGGTATATCTGTACGTAACATAATTATTATTATTTTTTTATTATTTTATAATAGAATTAACTGGTTATTTTCTTCTAAAATTGGACAAGTAGGATCTAATTAGCGCAGCTAGTAAATTGTCTTGTTGTTAAATAAGCGTTTTGAGTTTCGAATTCCGCCAACATAAAAAAATTGATTAGTTTTTTTGGCTCTGATTATAAGTACTGCAATTATCATGAAAGTGACACAATAAATTGAAATTTTATTGCGTTTATCAAAAAAGATTGGACAAATATTTTAAGGTGGCTCAAAGTGAAATAATGGACAGATAAATTTAAATTTATGTCTCCTTTTATCAAAAAATATGATTTTTGATAATTTTTATGTTTAATGTGCTACAAAAACCTAAAAGTTAGTTCGTTTAAAAAAAAAAATGTAAAAGTTGAATTTTTTTTTTTTTTTTAAAATAAAAAAGCAAAAGACAAAACATTTTTAAACAATTAACAAACTCATTTTGTATGTATACGAGGGAATCCAACCTGTATTTTTCTGTGATATAAAACTCCTGGTAAGAACTTTCCGAGGCATGATTTATTGTTAAACTGTTCAACCATCTCATGCATTTTATCCAGTAGGAGTCCGTATGTTACTTCGGCATTGTTCCTGACCGTTTCGATCATAAGGTAAGTCATTGCACCAGCCATTGCTTTTCCCGTGAAAGCCTGCACGTTTTAATGGTAATGTAATCTGTAAAAAACTTTTCTTCGGGACAGACAAATTTTCACATAGAATGTTGCCCTAGTCTCATAACAAATTGATAAGAAATTAAAATAGCTAAATAAAACAATTTGTTACAACCATTTACGTGATCTTGCTTGCATGTCTACGAAGTTTATCATATACTCAAATATGCTTCTGGTTTACTCTCCAATTTCATACCATATAGGCATCTAGTTATACTCTGATTTTGTATCAATTAAATAGGCTTCTAATTATAATCTGATTTTTTATTTTTTATTTTTTATTTTTTGCGGGGTTGGGGAAGGAAGGAATTTTGTAACTTTTATATTTACATGCAAATTCGTTGATTTAACTTGAAAAATATAAAAGGCTCAATTCAAATTTATTATGTTAGTATATAATACAATAAAAATATACCCTTTATATATATATATATATAGAGAGAGAGAGAGAGAGAGAGAGAGAGAGAGAGAGAGAGAGAGAGAGAGAGAGAGAGAGAGAGAGAGAGAGAGAGGATGTGGGTGACCAGATAAAATGACTTGGTGGTGGAGTACAAAGGTTCAAGCAGTAATTAAATTAAAGAGAAAGAGATATAGAAGCTACCTAAATGTAGAGACAATGTTGCTGAAGAAAAGTATAAAGTGATTAAGAGGAAGACAAAAAAGGTTGTCCAAGAAGCTAAATATGCTCATGATAACTTATATAACAAGTTGGGTGCATTAAAGATGAAAATAAGATTCCTGAATGGTGTTCAGTGAAATAAAAATGAATATCGAAGAGTGTTAGTGAAAGAAGACCAAATTAAAGAGAGATGGAAAAGTTATTTTGACAACCAATTTTTATGCAGACAGTATGATTGATTGGACATTGGAGTAATTTGGGTAACCCAATGGAGGTTAGAAATCAAAGATTCATTCGAAGAATCAGGATGATTGAGGCAAAGGATGCATTAAGAAGGATGAAAATTGGAAAATCCATGTGACTAGATGAAATCTCCATTGAAGTTTGGAAGTGCTTGGGTGATGTGGGTACATGCATGTTGGTTAACAAACATTTTCAATAAGATCTAAATTGCTAATAAAATGTCTAGTGAGTGGAGGAGAAATACTTTAATACCTATTTATAAGAACAAATATTTAAAATTGTACTAGTTACCATGAAATTAAACTTATAAGCAACATATGAAATATGGGGAAAAGGTGATTAAACATAGTTTAAGACACGAAACAACAATATTGGAGAATCAATTTGGTTTTAGGTTAGGATTATATATCATGGAATTTTTTATTTTTTTATTTTTTTACTTAGACATCTATTGGAAAAATATAGAAAAACCTGTGAATATCTTCATATGGTTTTAACTGATTTAGAGAAATCATATGATAGGGTTCCTAAAGAGGTTATGTAGTGGTTTTTGGCTTAAAAAAAGGAGTTCCTTTAAAGTATATTAAACTGATTATGGATATGCATGATGAAGTGGTAACTAGCATAAGAATAAGTGAAGGAATCACGAGTAAGTTTGCATTAAGGGTCATCATTAAGTCCATATCTCTTTGCACTAGTGATGAATGAACTCACTAAATCGATGCAAGAGGAAGTTTCTTGGTGTATGCTTTTGCAAATGATATAGTTTTAGTAGATGAAACTAAAAACGAAGTTGATACCAAGTTAGAAATTGGTGAGACGGTCTAAAATCTAAAAGCAACAATTAAGTATGACTAAATTAAAATAGAAATGGAAAAGGGCGGTATGACTTGATGGTTAAGAGATACTAAAGAGCGATAGTTTTCGACATCTTGGATCTATAATTTATAAAAAATGGAGAGATTGAAAATGATGTGAATCATAGGATAAGAGCATAGTGAATTAAGTGGAAAAGAGCATCAAGAGTGTTGTAGAATGCCTATTAAGTTAAATGGAAAATTGTATAAGACTAGCTATTCTCTATGGTACTGAATGTTGCATTGTTAAAAAACAACAAATTCATGAAATGAGTGTAGCTACAATGAGAATATTAAGATGATTAAGTGAAAAAATAGGGAAATATAAGGTTTTATATGAAAAAAATTGCTTAAAGTTAAGAGCAGTTCCTATTGATAAAAATATGAGAGAGAGTCACTGAGGATAGTTCGATGAGTTCAAAGAATAGTGACTAATGCATCATTAAAGAAGAGCAAGTTTATCCAAGATAAGAGAACAAAAAAGAGATAGAGGAAAACCAAAAATCACACTAATGGAAATGATATATAAAAAAAACATGGTAATTAAGAAAGTAAAAGAGAATATGATTATAAATAGAGTAGAATGGAGAAAAATAATACATTTGGTCAATCCTAACTAATCTATTGATGATCCATAGCCGACCCAAAAATTTTGGGAATAAGACTTTATTTGTTATTGTTACTGTATATGTATCTAATTATGGTTATTCCTGTTTTTGAGAAATAATTATGTTTAATTCTTAATCGTATATGTGCAAATAGAGAGTTATAAGCTAGTAGAATTGAGAGTGATTTACCATAAATAAAAAATAAGAAAAGAAATTTGGAATACTGAATGACGAAATTTTCTTACAGTGGTATCGGCAGCCATTTTATCATCTTCACAAGCACTGAGACAAATTGCAATTCCACCGCTTGTACTTTTTCTAGCTTTTGACGGAGCGCTGTTATCTTCCCATTGATTTCTGCGACAAAAGTAACAATTACAATTTGTACTGTATACAAACAATGTCATGACGTTTTTTCCAACTACTAATTATAAATTAGTACATTTTCAAAAAAAAAAAATTATAAATTAGAACCAAAATTTCATAATCGTCGATGCTTTACAATTTTTTATATAGATGAAGTAGGAATTAAATTTATATATTTATTTCATGCTAATTGATGTTTATTATCACGTCTAAACACTAATTAATTTATTTACATGTGACATTTTACTTTTACTAATTAGAAGTGTAGAAGTGAAATATAAATAAAATTACACACCTTTCTCGGTTGTATACATGTTCCAAATCAAGAATAGTTCCACTATGACAAGCATCGACGATTGCATGAAGTGTGACACCCTCCTTGAGTGGCCAAACAATGGTGGAATTTATTTCATTATCAAGAATCATGCCCTCTTGCATAAAATCAACAGGACAAATAGTTTCATCGAACCCATCACGCTCGTCGTCAATGAAATCAGGTTGCCGTAAGCCATGTCCAGAGAAGTAGAACACCAATGAGTCTCCAGATTCTGAACCCTCCACAAGCCATTTCAAAGATTCTTGTATGTTTTTCTTCGTTGGACCAAAATTTTCTTCTTCTTCTTCTGTATTATGGTATTAATGTTTTTTCCAATGACAAATTATGGATTATATGTTGAGGGGGCAAAAAATAAAAATAAATAAAAACAAAAACACATCAACTAGTTATCAAGGGATATACAACTTGGCTGCATGAACCAAAAAATGAAGCCAACAAAGAAGGCTTCACATGGAGGTTAGCAGATGAAGTCTTACTTGTGAATAGTCTTTCAGAGATATAATACAATTGTGATTAGTGCTTTCCCAATTCATGATCCCAGAACCAGCTTGTTAGGCTTAATCTCCTAGACTATTTTCTCTAAATAAATTAATGAGAGAAGTGTTGAAATTCTAGCTTAGAGGCAAAAATTGAAGCAAAAACATTATATGCACATCTTTTTAAGGGGTAATTACAATAAATTCACCTATATTTATGTTTGAATTCACATAAGTTATCCATAATTTGAAAAATATCGTTTTGCCTATGTGATGTTCGCTTAAAAAACTGTAATTTAAAAATATCATTTTACCTAACTAAGGTTCCCTTAAAAAACCTTTAATGCCTTATTGATAATTTACCTAAGATTTGCTTATCATAATTAAGAGGCTGTTGTAACTTTCTTTCCTCAGTGAATTTTTTACGGGATTGGATTCTCGGAGTAGTTTTTCCTTTAAAAAAGATTCTTTCTATAATTTTCTACTTCAATAATAAATTGTGACTTGTGTTTATTGCTTTTAGTTTAAGATTTGGATTCCCGTAACTGTGGTGAACTACATATTTGTGAGGATAACTTAGCAATTGGGTGATTTAACATAAATAAATAATTCTATTAAATAAATTGCATAAGGGCCGCGCCGGGTCAAAATAGAATTTTTACTTAGTTAATGAAAGGAAAATTAAATTAATGAATGAAATATTACTAACTTGATAAACACACATTAATATAAAATGGAATGCATAATACTAATAATAATAATAATAATAATTAATCAACTGGAGATGATAACCTTACTAATCCTTAGAACAAACAAAGTTCAATATTTAAGGTGATTAGAATCATGTAGAATAAATTGTTTTATTACATCATATCAAAAAAATTTATTTTATTACAACACTCCATTTTTTTACATGGAAAACATTTTTATAGTGTTTAATGCAACAAAAAAAATCTTTCGAAAATATTTTTCAAAGTCAACAAAAAATAAGCCAAAATAGGGGAATAAAAGTTTTCTAATTTTGAGAACTAGAAAAAAAAAATCCGCTTTTTAGAAAAATAAATAAATAAATAACATTTTCTATACTTCCTTTGTGTACTCACCAGTCACCACCTCCATTCATTTTGGCATTAAAAGTTATAACCACCACCACCATCCTACTACCTTAATTGCGATCCGTGCCTCCCACTACAACCACTGCCATATTTAGGAGTGGTAATTTTTATCCATATCGATAAACCCGTCCATTACCCACCTTATTTAGATAAGTCTTAACCCAACCCATTTGAATATTTGGGTTAAATGGATAAAAACTCATTTGGTTATTTAATTAGATGGGTCTAAATGGATAAATCCACTAATACCCACTAAACCTATCTAAAATTTAAAATTAAATATACTCACTAATACCCACTGAACCCTTCTAAAATCTAAAACTAAATAAACAATATAACCTCTATATTTCTATATTTCTAAGCCCAAACATTCAGCCCTCAGTCTCACTCTCCCTCAGATTTTCTCAGTAGCCAAACACTTTCCCAAATACTTTAACAAAAAAGAAATCCTAAACCCAACGGCAGGATGCCATCGATCATAATTCACCATGTCAATTGTCAAGCAGTGGCACAACTCCATATATCCCCAGCGTATGCATTGTACTGCCCATCATTCAAATCGGTGTTGATCCTCTCGGGACTCATGTAAGCGATGGTACCCACCAAGGAGTTACACGAGTCCATGGTCTGTGCCAAGATTCTCGAGACCCAGAAGACGACGATCTTGACTTGGTTCATCATGTTGAGCAAGAGGTTTGACGGCTTGATGTCGCGATGGACGATGTGCCGCCGGTGTAAGTAGGCGAGTCCGATGAGGATCTGGCGGGCTAGATCGGAGAGTTGGCGCTCATTCACAATGTGCATACCTTCCAATGAGCCTCGATCCATGTACTCCAGTAGGACCTGGATTTCGTCGTTGTGGTACACTGTCCCGCCGATGCTGCTCCCGATTCGATTGGCTCGCTCGAGCTAGGAGTAGTGGAAGCATAGAGGAGTCGCATTTTTGTTTCTGTGATTCGAGGTTTCTTCGCAGAATGACGTAGTGGTGACGGAGTTGGTCTGGGTGAGGAGAAGTTCTGTTTGGTTTGTGAGAAAGTTTGGGAAAATAAATGAAAATGAAGTGGTTGATGTTATTATAAAGCTAAAAGATTTTAATCTGATTTTCAAGGGTCTTGTTTGGTTTATGAGAAATTTTGTAGTTGCTAACTTAATGGGAAAATCTAGGAACAAGTTATTTATTTATTTAGGTCATATTGGGTTAAATGGACAGGTTATTAATTAAATGGGTAAGGCAGATAATAGATAATTAATTTATATATAAACGGGTCATAAATGGATAAATGGATAATTACACACCCATTCCATTTATAACCCAACCCATTTATGACCTAACCCGCCCATTTGCCACCCCTTGCCACTACAGCCACACTATTGCAGAATGTGGATGCCACTATACCTATTATCGCCACCGCCACCACCATGGTGCTACTACCAGCCCATCACAACAACCCCTTTACTGCCACTCTCACCTCGCCCACAAAACCACTGTTACCACACCCATGTCATCATGTTCCACTACTTTCACACCCAACGCCACCATACTAGCTATTGTAATCACCACCGTCGCTATCATACCAACTTTGCCACTAGCATACCATCATGGCTACCACAACCCCACTATCTTTGACATAGTCATCAGTCACCACCGTAGTCACACACTCACCAGCACCACCATACATGCATGAAATACTGATAATTTTTTGTACAAGTCAAACGACATAAAACGCTTTAATAATCCTTTTTAGAGTCAGTCAAACACAAGAAAAACAACTCATTTTTAGAATATAATTTCCATTAAAAACTTTATTTCCAAGAAAATATTTTATGTAAAGAAAACATTAAAACAGCTTTATATACATAGTTTAGTAGTGGAATTTTATATATAAATTTTTCAATGATACAAATACATTATTGGAAAGTAATCAATGTTTTTTTTTCAGAAACAAATACACAAACAAGAGAGAGGAAAAAGAGTTCTAAGTTCTAACATATATAATAATCAATGTAAAAGCATTAAATATATGATATCATATAAAAAAAACTTTTCTAAAAATCCTTCGTCTTTTTTTGTTTTATTCAAAAAATTGTCTTTCGTTTTTTTCCTTTACATTAACTCAAAAAGCTAAACTAGTTGAGGAAAAAAAAATCTTTGTTAACCCATAAAAGTTTAGTTGCTGACAAGATTTAAAAAATAACAAGAAAATATTATATATGTATATATATTACTTGAAATATTTTAGGAAAAGTTGATATGACAAGTGAAGCATATTCTCTATTTATCATTTTACGACTTTTTTCAAAAGAAAATTCTAGCAACACACTCAAATTTATATTAGGCTTAAGCGTCATTTTGTAATTGGCACACCGAAATTCATTTCTTTGGTAAGTACCTGATGTAGCCTTATATGTAAGTCTTGTAATCTAATTACAAGTTAACATCAAACATATATGTTGAAAAATTGGGTATAGGTTTAACCAAGGTTTGAGTGCGTCCATAGGTAGACTGCTTTTAAAATTGTCCTATGATATATAAGAACAAAGGGGTTCTTAAGTGCTTAATGGTAAGGTAAAGACTAGTTAAGCCTCCGAGAGAGAGCTAATTCAGTATTATTCATCATCATATATGGTTCATTCCCGTACAGGACTCTCCTTACATGGATACAATTGCAGTAGACCACAGTAACAGCTTACGAGTAACTGCTTAGTTGTCTACTGATTCTAACCATCAACTAACAAACTAACTACTGCTTTTTAAGCATGTGCACACAACCTAATCTCTTAGTTACAACTTGCTTACATCAGCTACAGCTAACAATTGAGCCTATGACTCACTTAACCAATGCAACCATACCAGACCAACCCAATTTATAGCTAGCTAGTACCTTAACATCCTACCAAATTAAGAGTTTTATAACTTAGTGTCATTGTTTAGTTTCCTTTATGGAAAATCATGGTCCAAATCTCCATTTCCTATTTGAAATGTGAGAGTGTGTTTTTTTGGGTGGCTTATTCGGTGTTTGTAGCAGTTCTTGTTGGCTTGTTTCAGTACTCTTGCATTGTCCTAAAACTTCATAGGGAGTGCAAACTCCAATAAACATGTGAACAATCACATAACAATAAGGAAAGATATCCAAAGGAAACAATTGAGGAAATAGTAGTCCATATGTTTGTATTAAAATTTAGGAAACTTGTGGATGGCATACATGCATATATGTTTTGTGTGTAAAAGCACCAATATTCAGATCATATAGACAAATAATAATTGGTAATTACCTGTGAGGACGCGAATGCACTCTTCGCGATAACCATATTTATCAATCAAAAATTTTCTCATGGACTTCACATCATTAACAGTTCCCTTGAGCTTGTATTTCTTATTCTTATAAGTAACCCCACAAAGAAGTGCCCTCTTCCTTGGGTGTGTCTCTGCAGAACCTGTCCCAGATGGCTTAACATTCATTGAAGAAACATTTGTGCTTTCACCACTGCTTGAGAACTTATTCTTGAACCTCTCAGCAAAAATTTTAACAAATTTTGAAAACCGATGATGCCGTTCTTGGTTGTCACCTGACTGCCCGCCTGTTGGGACAAAACATTTGCATTTTGACTGCGGTTTTGTTACTGAATGTTGTGTATTGCACCGTTTGCATGTAGCTGTTTTTTCCATTTTTGCCTATAAATTTTCCTGGCCAAAGAGCTAGCTAGCTATATAGACACTCTTTACTGAGCCGAATTCATTGAATATGCATGAAATCTAGCATAATTTATTTTCGGCGGGGATATATAGAATGAGAAACTTTTGACTTTTGCTTATTGATATAACTGTTAATAAATTGACACCCTTCAAAATGCTAGAACATAACTTTGTAGAAAAGTTATATTCAGAGCCCTACACCGACCTCAAAGCTTGTACGAATTGCGGCCCTGAATTCACACCTTCTCCTTTGAAGAATGCAAACCTTGTGTATGCTTATTTATACTTGATAACGCTGACTCTTAAGACTATTTGCTAAATGTGAAAGGGGGAAAGAAAAAGATATAGAAGTGATTAAATTTTTTTAACCTGTTTAAAAAAATTTATATTTACAAGAGCTACAATTGCTTAAAGTTTGGGTAAAAAAAACTAAAAGGGCATGAATTAGTACTAAGAAACAGAAAAGAATTTAATTCTTAAAGAAATAATATAAAGAAAGCTAGTGCTTTGCAAGGTTGGTAGCTCCAACCCCGAAGCCAAGAATTTTTTTCTGTTTTTTTCCTTTTCCCTTAAGTAAAATAAAATGTAGACGAAATTACATTTTACATATTATAATTTATGAAAATTCTAAATTAGACTTTATAGCTTTATAAGTTATCAATTAAACCCAATAGTCTAGGAGAAATTTCAAACTAAACCATAAAATTTTTAAGTTTAAAAAGTTGAAATTCTTGTACTAACTTCGACATAAAGTTGAAAAAATTTGTACTGAGTTCCACATAACAAAACTAAGGAATGAAGCATTTACCAAACTCTCAAGAATCATACACTATATTTATCAAAGCAGACATAACACACCTGATGGTGAAGATGGAAAGCCCTCCATGAGAACAAAAACAAGCAGGCGATGTTGCTGCAAGAATATTTAGAATGGAGTTTGTGTGAGGAAGGCGAACTACACCAAGACACTTGCACTCTCTCATATTCCCTACTTTGTACACCTCACACCAACACAACATATACATATAATCAAAATATATTGAATTTTAATAAGCCAAACCAATATTTTAACAGGTAAAAAGTAGGAGCCTTTCCATTATCAAAACTCAAAATACAAGTTTGTCCCATTAAGAGTGTGTTTGTATAAACTATTGGAAAACTGTGTTTTGAATTTAAAATGAGCGTTTATAAAAAATAAAAATAAAAACCTTTGAACGTAATGGTTGTAAAACAGAGTTTTGAATTTTAAAAACGTCATTTTAGTCTTCCAAAAAGTCTAAACAAATAGACCTTAAGGCCGCCTATGACCAGAAAAAAAATACACAATATTAAAATACATACTATTAATTACAATATGCACTAAAATAACCAATATTAACAATCTGGTCGTCACTATCTATTATTTAATCTAAGAAATACTTAGTAAAATATTCTCCAACTAATTCAGATTTTATTAAATACACAAAAATGATTATACTAGCCCAAAACGTAAGAAAATGCTAACGAAAAATGAAAATTATGAATCTTTAGATCAATTTCGATTCAAATTTTGAGAAATGAGATCGGTGATGGAGAGACACAAAGAGATGAATTGAATTGAAACAAATTCAAAAGTTCATGGTTTAATTTGTAATTTATGAAATTATAAGGAATAATTTGAAATTCCACAAATTATAGGGTTTGTAACTTATGAAATTTTAATTTGTAATACACTCAAACTATAAAATAATAGGATAAAATATAATTTTCCTTAAAATGTCGTAATCATAGCTCACGAAAATCTATATACCAAGGGTGCAAAATCGTTGGCGTCCAATTGAACTCCCTTTTCACTTTATTCTCTCTCAATTTGGAAAGCAAGAATCACATGCCTTAACCTTTATTCGGTGGCTGACAATTGCTTTCCCTTTCTTCTTGGTCTCTTAGATTCTCATTCGCACTTTTGCTTAACCAAAAGCTAAAAATAAAATAAAAAGCTCAATGTAAATAATTAGAAAAATGTAAACTAGTCCAGGGCGGATCTGGTTGTTTAATTTTTTTTTTTTTTTTTTTTTTTTTGCCCATTATCATATTCCTTTTTCGTGATCTTACTGGATTTAGCCCACATTATGTATTAAAAAAAAATAATATATATATATATATATATATAATAGCGTTCTGAAAATACCTATAGTGGCATTTTTATAGCCTATTTATATAATATATAGTGGCGCTGTCAAAACGCTAGGATAGATCCACCGAGAAGTCCATTTGGGCTATATCAGCGCTTTCTAGCATCAATATTGAACCTTCGCAATATAAAATACCTATAGTGGCGTTTTTATAGCCAATTTATATATATATAGCTGCACTTTCAAAATGTTAGGATAGATCCACCTAGAAGTCCATTTGGGCTATATCAGCGCTTTCTAGCATCAGTATTGAACTGTTACAATATTGCGACGGTTAGATTATACCGTCGTTTTGAAAGCACTGGTATAGACGTTTTTTTTTTTTTTTTTTTTGGTAGTGCATTAGATTACTAGAATTAAGCATCACTTTTTGTTATAAAATAAGCATTATTTCCATGAAATTTATTAAAAATCATATGTAAACTAAAAATAATATTTCAAAATTATAGTTAAAATTAAAAAATAAAATAAAGAGTAAAAATAAATGAATAAAAATTACTTTTAGTAAAATGATATTATGTAAGAATACGTTTTTATAAAATAAAATAAAATAATTTTTTAAATATAAATATAATAGAATATCAACAAATGGCATAAGCTCTATAGAGTTGCGACATGCATTTATAAATATGATGTATGCATAGATGTTCTTGTGTGTGACATGTTTGCTAGCTATCAACTTTTTTTTTTTTATTTGACATTGGAACAAGATATAATAATAATCCCGTTTGATAAAAGATTAAAAAAAAAAATTTCTTGGTGAGTCTAAAGCATGAGTCTTTCCTAATCAATAGATTATGCGAAGGCATCCCATAGGTGTCTTTTCAAATGAAGAACTAGGTTATGCAAGGCATATACATCGACGGCTAATTAACTGAAATGACAAGCGTTCACAATATCAAATCCGGTTTCATTATTCCTTTTACACGTACATAGAGTTGTGTTGTGTGAGATGTAGGTCACTACCATTGGAATAAGACTAAAGCCTAGTCTCGCAAGGATTATAAGCTTATAACAACACAGGCAAATTCACTAATTAAGCACTAGATGATGCATGCTAAATTCATTAGAAGCTAGAATATTAAGCAAAAGAGATTTATTAATTAGGCCAAAAATGGAGAGAGTAGGATGAAGAGATTTCATGCCAAGAGTTTTGTAGTTCAATTAGTTAGCACATCTTCTCATTTTCAAATAAAGCATCAAAGGTTCAAATTCTCCTCTTTCTTAACTATTAAATTTTCCAAAAAATATGTAGAGATTCCAAAAGTAAA
Source organism: Quercus tomentella (assembly GCA_028535165.1). Lineage (NCBI taxonomy): Eukaryota > Viridiplantae > Streptophyta > Magnoliopsida > Fagales > Fagaceae > Quercus > Quercus tomentella. The sequence continues at coordinate 35,209,515 of JAPQVY010000111.1, read as the reverse complement.
CCCAAATCTATCTAATTGTCAAAATTAAAGGGGGAAAGCAAGGTTAATTATACAAATCTACCCTAAACTACAAAATTTACAACTACGGCACCAATTGTGACAATCCCTGCAAGTAGCACCCCACCATCTATTTGGGTGGTAAACTATAGCAGTTGCATGTGACCACAAGTGGGGTAAATGATAAAAATATCCCATTCACAATTTTATATATATATAATTAGTTCGTTGAATTAGTCAATAGAGTAAATGCATATATTAATTATCTATAATTGTGCATTAATTATTTATATTAAATGAATTTATATGATTATTTTTATAAACTCTATATAAGAAAATTGGAATAATAATAATAGATTTAAAATATGACATTCTTCCTCATATTTAGTTGTTTTGTCAACAATTGACACAAAAACCATAAAAAGAAATTAAATATTTGTGAATTCACTAAAATTAATCTTATCCCTTTAAATTTCCTAACTCCTTTTTGTGACATGTAATATGTATATGTGTGTGTGGGGGGGGGGGGGGGGGTAATTATTTTAAGCATAACAAAATTTTAATATCATTATTCTAAGATTTATAGGAGAAATTTTTTTTTTTTTTTTTTTTAATGTGAGGAACAATTGCTTTGAAATATGGTATTCTTGCTCAAATTTAGTTGTTTTTGCAACAATTGAAACAATGTCCAACAAAAAGGAAAAATATATATATTTAGTAACACAAAATTAAGAATGTAAAATAAAATTAAAAAAAAAAAAATTGAAGTATATATATTTTCATTTTTTGGTACGCATGAAACATGTCTATCTATATGAGCCACTACATCATGGAATTTCAATTTATAAACAAATATATATAGTATGATCAAATCACTATACTATTCTTAGTGTCTTTCTATTTTGTCCATAAAATAACTAAAGATTACCATTTGTTAAAAGGAAATTTTTTTAAAATTTTTTTATACATCGATTGTTGAGGGCAGCGATCTGAATCCTAAATGTCTTTGTTAGAAATTGACGTATCAATCAGTTAAGTTAAATCTTATTAGAATATTAGAGAAAACTAATAATAAGTTGCACCACACATCATACAAAAACTCAGCTAGTTTACATAAATAACCATCCTTCAATTGTGCAAAAGAGGTCTAAAGAGACGTTTCTTTCACAATATGTAGGGGTGTCACATGATGTGAGAGGGTGATCTCATGAGACCATCTTTAAGATACTAGCCCTCTCCTTCTTGCCTCCTCTTCCCCAATCTGAAAATATACCTAAATGCTAGAATCCCATAAATATATGTTTTCCTTAAAGAAACCACACCGGCCTAGTTGTGACAACAGAGAGATGGAATATGAAGGTAGACACAAACTTTAGAGGCAAGACCAAATCCGGCACAATCCCTGACTACTAACACCATTGACGAACACTGTTGTGGAAAAACTATAATGATTCTTATGATCATATGCTATGCTAACTATGATGAAAATCATGGAATGCTTTTGTACATGATGCAACAAATTCACTCTTATATTTTGAAATGCAATAAAAAAAAAATTGGTTTGATGTCTTTGTTGTTTGTTCACTATTCCAATATGATTTTGACATTGCAGTCTATCGGTTTCGGAATTTGTCTTGCCAGTATGTTGATCGATGTGTTGTTTTTTTTGGAGAAATACTCTAGATATTTTGGGTATATTTTCAAAATGGGGATTTAAGGCAATCTTATGAACATTATAAGTTTCATTGTCAAAGAGAACATAACATATGATCATTATAGCCATGCTAAGAATATTGAAAGTAAGGATGGCAATTTATGCCCGACCTGCGGGTACCTAGCCTGGCCCGACCCTAATGGGTTGAGTTTTACCCAGCCCGATAAAGAATAAGGTCAGGTTTGGGTTTTTTTTTAAAAAAAATACCCAGAGCGAGTCTGGGTTGGGTCCGAGTTTTGGTAAAAACCTGGCCCGAACCCAGACCCAACCCGGCCCGTTTAAACTTAAAGTAAAATTACTAAAATACCTACCTATATATATGTCACTTATATCAAAACTTTAACCCTATTTTCATTTCTCTGATTTCTCTCTTAGCTCAAGCCGCCTCTCTCTCAGTGCTTTCATCTCACTCTCAACAACTCTCAGTCTCATTTTCTCTCAAGCCACCCCACACGGTCTCACCCAGTCACCCTCACCCTCACTCTCATTCACTCATCGACCCACCCTCACCTTCACTCTCATCACGTAGTGATTGCTATTTGCCAGGGAGAAGCATAGAGATTAGATCGGAAAGAGATGTGCGAGGTTTAGACTGTGACAGGTATAGAGGCCTTTTGGTGATGATCGGAGGAGCTCCTGGTCGCGTTGAGGTCAAGCCTGAGCTTCAACCTAGAGGTGGGATTGATGGCTGAAACCACCGCCAATCATCGGAGATCTTGGTGGTCTGAGATAGAGTGAGGCCAAGTAGGAGTCCAAGATTGGAGATAGAGCCTTAATGGACCGAGTTCTCCAATTTTTATTTTTGGGTTCATGTCCTCTCTCAAATCTATGAGTTTGTGTTTGTGATTCTGTGTTTGAAAGGGAAACTTTTTTTTTTTTTTTTTTTTTTTTAAAGATTGTATGGCCATGGATTATAAGGCCTTTAGATAAGACCCTGAAGTGGTTGGCGGAGCCCTCGGGGTCCAACGGGACCCAACGGGGCTGGTTCGGGTTTTAAGGTTGGGCCTACAAGTTGGGTTCGGGCATAAAGAAACCCAACCCGAACCCAAGCCGTTGTCATTCCTAATTGAAAGAGGTTGGCAACTGTTAAATAGTCTCCCACCACACCATACCAACAAAAAAGGAAGTTGAGAAGATATGGTGTGATACTCTGGATTGTATGGATTTGATTGTGTTGATATCAAACCTCTTTATGACTTGAGAGCATTGCAATTAGCAATATAATGTCGACTTTGACAAGGACATCAAGAATTTGTATGAGAGAGATTATATAATCTTAGATTATATGAATTTGATTGGATTAAATTGTATGTGTTAAATGGGTGTGTATTGAAACCCGTATCGAAAATTTCTAAGAATTGTGATACATTGTATCTGAGAGCTTTTAGTACTTCGGTCATTTACAGCTAAAAAGCCAACTTTCTTTTCAACTAGAGCCATGTTTGGTTTCCCAAACCAAATGTTAATACTCTGGCCATTTACAGCTTAGAACAAGCTTTTTCTAAGATACATAAATGCTTGGTTGAAGAACTTGTTTCTGCCTAAGAACATTTGCATTAGCTTGTACAAAAATTTATGTCTATTTTAGTATAAAAATTTACTTTTTTCTATTTTAAATACTCATTTTTCAAAACACTCCACATTAAATTATCTATTTTACACTACATTTCATTAAAATATCAAATTTTCTTAATTTTAAAAATTGTTTCTCTTTCTTCACACATAACAACTACCATTCACTCTCTTCTTTCATCCTCAAGATACGTAAAAAAAAAAAAAATTTAAATAACTAAATACAAAATTAATAATATTAGTGTAAATTTACATGGTTAAAGCATTCGCATCAATTTGTGCAAAAATTGTTATCTATTTTAGCATAAGAACCTATTCTTTCTATTTAACACACCACTTTTTCAAAGAACCCACATTATATTATGTATTCTACCCTATAATTTGTTAAAATGTTGTATTTTTATTATATTTTAATCTTTTTTTTTCCCTTTCTCCCGTATTCTCCCTTCCCCTCTGCCAAACATCGATCATCACTCATCATCAAACAACATTAGCTAATGAATCTACCCATAAATCAATGATGCCCATTTGATAATCACGCCCAACCATATCCAATTCTTTACAATCTCCAATATTAAACCTTATTTGTTTAGGTAACCAAAAAAAAAAAAATTTCACAACAATAAATTAATAAAAAATGGGCTACTAAAATTGAAAATTAGACTTGGGGTTATACAAATCTATCAACACTACCCAATAGAGACACAAAGTCGAGGAGGACCAACACCTTGAGGAGAAGATCAAGGCTGCCCAAACGCGAAAATCAAATCAGTCATCAAAGATCTAGCCTAGGTGGTGCTACCAAGAAAAAACCAAACTGAGTTCCTAATCGAAGAACGACTAGGAAGGAAGTTGAGAGAGAGAGAGAGAGAGAGATGAGAGGGGAGATACAGTAGTGGTGTGAGAGAGAATGAAAAGTGAGAGTGAAAATAATATAAAAAATGTAAAAATTAATAAAATAATATGATAGAAAACTACAGTATCCATGTAAATATGCACTGTTACTATAATACAATTGTATATTTACCCAAGTTTAGACAATCTGATGCGGGTCTTTTTTATGCCATATTGTGTAAATTTTATCATTTTTTTTCCATTTTAGCATGATTGATGTAATTGCTTTGAATTTAGCAAACTTGTAAATTTATATAATTATACACAGACTAATGTAAGTCATTTTTAAGAAAAATTATGTAAATTATTTATATATATAAATATATATATTTATATTTTTTCTATCATGCACGAACTGATGTAAATGCTCTAATGGTCACTACCATGCAACTTTAGAAAGCATATTACCATATTGCTTAGGCTCACATAAGGAGTCAGGTAGTTTGAGGACTAACGATCTTCCATATTTCTGATATGGCTGCTACCATAAACGGAGTGAGCGAGCAATTCCTATGCACACAATGGCAACCTTTTTTAACTTTTTCTTACATAAGTTGTTAACTAACTTGAATGTTTGCTTAGACCTTATAGAGTAAATATTGTCAAATATTAGAAATTTATTCTTGTTATTTGTATTATCATATAAATATTAATTAAACTGTTTACTGTGCTCAGGCCTCAAAACCAAGAACATGCCCTTTTCCTGTGTTTTACCTGGTTAAATTTTATAGTATGGATTATACAACTGCAATAAGCTTTTCTCTTTTTAGTTATTTTTTTATTTATTTTATAGATGGTAGTGTTAATTTCCTGGCTTGTAGATAGATAAAATTTCTCATATACCTAAAAGGAGTAGAAAAACAAAAGGTATATCAACTACATATACTCAGCTGGCCTTCGTTTCTTTTTCACTTCATAAGGATGATGCAACAAAGACATATCCATCAAACCTACGATCTTAAGATTTAATAGCTAACCCCAGCAACTAGAAACCACATACAGACATACCGCAACCCAGAATGCCATCAAAATTTTAATCAGAGCCAATATAAGCATCTTTCAGCCACCAGTCTGCTGCCAAAATTGAAAAAGAACAGCATTAGTATCAATAACACGATAGTAGTCCTACCATTCTAAAGAAGTGATAACACTAAACTAACTTGAGAGCTGTGGCAAAAATAGATTTAAACACTGGAATTAGATACATATATATGACGCCCTCATGTTAGCATTTGCTTCATTTCAACAGAGCCAGTTTATAATTAGACAGCATAGTATCTTAGTATGCAAGGTCTGAGTATTTTTGTGCAAAGCTTGAGTTGTGAGCATGCTTTAATGCTGAAGAAATCTCTACCAAAGATAAAGCAAGAAAACAGATTTTAGTTTCCAGAGGATTTTCTGAATTCAGTTAATCAACGCTTAAGTTAGCATTATGAATTGTGGTAAAATTTCCAACAAGTGTGCCCATAAACATCCTTTGTTGAATACGGTAAAAAAATATCTTCATGTCAAATTTGGAGAAAAGTAAAATCCCAGGGTTCATTGGCGTCAGAGCTGATACGCATTAGGCTATAGGAAATTTCTTCTCATATTAGCTTGAGTTATATTTGAGTCACAGAAAGTGCCTTCCTATAATCTTTAGGAACACTAAGCAAGTTAGGCTTATGACACATAAGGAGTGTATACACAACTAGAGAAGAACCAACTATAACTTCCTACAATTTTTTGCACTCAATTTTTGATTCTTTTGTGCATAACGAATTAAACATTTTGGATAGAGAGGGGACAGGGGAAGGCAACTTTTTTTCTTTTTTCAGAAAATGGTTATCAAGGAGGGAAAATTTTAAGGACACAGAAAGCATACAAAAGTTCCTCCAAAAAATCACTGTCTAAGATTCAAAATAACTTAAGACCAAACATAGTTAGACTGGATAATATATCAGTAGAAACTGAAGATAATTCAGTTGAAGCTCTACAGTACCCAAAGTCAAATGACCAAACCCAAGTTTTCAACACAGGCAAGTGAACCTTACTGTCTTGGACATCACCTATGAGACAGTTTATCACACCCTAAAGGGATGGAGTCATTTCAAAATTTGGAAATTAGGATATGGATCAGCCATGAATCATGGATTCATTTCTGAGAGCACAGGTTAGCAACACTCTTGACATCTTAGGGGCACATTTTATTGGTTAGGAATCTACAGAAATGTCATTGTCAAGCAATGCAACTTATTTTATCCCTATTTATTTTTTTGATAATTATAGTTACCACAAGGGAGGGAGGAACCCTGGATGTCATGGACGCACCAAGATGTGCCAACCAATTGAGCCACAGGGCTCTTGGCATATACCGTGCTTTTGGGCTTTCAATCTTCAATCATTGCCATAGGCAGCTTTGATCAATAATCTAAAAAGGCTGAGTTGGAACAGTGTCAGACTGTAGCATAACAGACTAGAGACACCTGTTCCTAATCACTAGACCACGTAACTTTGCTCTGTAAAGTTGGTGTTTCATTTTTCTTACAAGTAATAAAATTATATTAAAGGAAAAAGGACAAAGCCCAGGTACATACTGGGAGTAATACAAGAGCTACACACCAAGAAAACACCTAAATTTACAAAGATCAATAAATTACAGAAAAGAACAATTGAAATTCCCTAAGGCCTTTAACCAATCGAACATTGATCTAAGAAAGAGAACTTCATTTGAAGCTATGGGGATTCAACCCCTTCAAAAGACCAAGAATTATGTTCCTCCCAAATGTACCACATAAGAAACTGAGGAATAGCATTCCACACATCAGCACTTTGATGGCCCTTGAAAGCACCTCTCCAACAAGCTAGAAGGTCTTTCACTGAAAAAAGGCATGACCAAGAGGCACTAAACACAGAAAAAACCATAGGCCAAAGGTCCCTAGCGATGCACAATGAAGACGGTGATTAATATTCTACCCATCCCTTTTGTACATACAGCCTAATCAACAATTGTAATCTTTCAGATTCAAAGATTATCCATGGTAAGTACATTACCATGGGAGGTTTTCCAAACAAAAAAGCCACCTTCCTTGGAACTTTGGTGCTCCAAATTTCTCACCAAGTAAAACCACTTTATAGTTTCCTTGTAAATCCCTATAGAGGGATTTCACATCAAATTTGTGGTTCTTGTATTAAGTCCAATACATCCTATCGATGCCTCTCAAAGAAGTATGAGATGAGAAAAGAGTAACAAAAAAACCCCAATAGATTCAAGCTCCCAATCATTCAAGGCCCATGAAAAAGTATGACACCAATGGGTCGATATCATTAAGCATATTCACACATTCAGCAACACTAGCTTGTCTATTAACCACAGTTTCAAAAAAGTTAGAGAAAATAATTTTGATCGATTCACCAACACGCCACACTTACTTACTGTTAGAAGCATCTCCCATGTCCAACTGAGAATTTCACATATTTTGAAAATCTTTTACAACTATTTCTAACATACTACCACATAAGCCTAAATTATTTTCTTGGACTCTTTCTCTGAAAATTTCTCCAGCAGCCACACAGTGTATCCATTCAACTTGTCACTCTTTAAATGCCACAAAGAGAGAACACAAGTGACCAAAAATATCTGCAATTGCACAGTGTAGTAAAAGATAATACAATATCTTACTGCTGCTTCGATCATACCATACCAATCTACAATTACCCTCTCTCTCTCTCTAAAAGTACAATAATTTCTTTCCTTAATAAATATTCACTTGTCAAAGATTTATAAACACAGTTCCCAAAAGAGAATGGACCTTTTTAAGGTCCCTCCACAGTCCAACGCTCTAACTGCCTTAAAATAAAAACAAATACAAACTAACATTTCTCATTAACCTTCAATGTATTTTGTCCTCTCCTTCGCTAGTTACCTGATTGAAGAACAATCAAAACACCACTGACCAACCTCAAATTGCTCGTACAAAATGGGGATCAAACTTAAATCCTCAACTTATGCCTAAATTGGAGGATATGGTTGTTTAGTCATTTCCTTATTGTCAACGATGGGAAACAAGTTGAACAAATATTTTCAAAGCAACCTCACTGTAACAACTATCATGCCAAAACAATTGTATCCAACAACCATACCTTACATCAATGTAATAAAGCCTGAAAACTCACAAGTCCACTTCATGCCTTTGTTAAACCCAACCCAGAAGAACCTCTCACCAAAGCATTTTTTACTGACTATATCAGTTGCCCTGGGCTAAAAGCTTGACGCAATTAATTATGACACAATGGATTATCTCCTCGGCAGTGGATGCCTTATGATATTTTAAGATATTTTGACTTTTCTCTCCTTGTCTGTTTTTCTATCACATTATTTGCATGTATCTCACTCACTACCAACCAGCACTTTTTAAAACTCACTTAATTCCTTAAATCTGACCTCTGAAACTGTTAGCAACTTCATGTGCGTAAGCTTAGCACTAAAATCCTACCATACTGTCCAGAAATTAGAGCAATATATTCCTATTATAATTTCAAACTATATTTTGATTTAAAACCAACACCATTAAGCCTTTCATCCTTTAACCCTTTATGATAACTTTCCTGAATTACCCAATCAATATTCATCACAGGAAGCTTAGTTCCACTATTAAGGTTTGTCCTCCATTAATTTCTGAATCACTGGTAAAATTTCTCGAGATGAAACCCCATGTATGTAAAGAGTGAAATCTTCGTACAGCCATGGGCTTCAAAAATAAATTAATATAATACAATTAAATAAAAATAAAGAGGTCAGGGTCAAGGTTATCAATATTTAATAATGGGCAGGAAGAGTAGCTGTTTCACTTGTGTTTCCAAACTCAATATTTGTGCTATAACCAAAAGTTCTTGACATGCCTCAATCTAGATAAAAAGTGGATGGTTAACATAGCCACTAGTTTTGAATATACTTCTAACAAGTAAAACAATACTTATGCTAAGAAACAGGACATTCCCCCAACACAAAATAGTGAACCTTTTTATGTAGGTCACACAAAATGGTGAACCTTAATAGGTGACATGTACATTTTCATTTTCATTTATACTAAAAGTGAGAGAACTATGAAGATGAAAGTTTAATTTACCAGTTACCACTACTGCTAATATCAGACCACATGCAATGAAGTTGTGCTTCAAACCATACCTTGTTGCAGCAATTTAATTGTTTAGTCCCAATATGGGCCCTTATTGGCACATTCTTAGGCTATTTTAGTTAACACTGAGTCTTAGGTTTAAGGTTTTTTTTTTTTTTTTTTTTTTTTGATAGATAGTTTTCTTAAGTTTCACTATGCTAGGGGTAGTCTGGTAATTTGTAGATTTGCTAGAATGCAATGTAACAGACACTCTTTTTTTTGATAGATAATAAGAGTTTTATTGATGAAAAAGAACAATGTGTTTACGATTGTAAACACACTGCCCTTGAAACAAATACAGTCAAATCATAAGGAAAGACTAATAGAGTTGCGGAAATCAGACAAGGCACTACAATGCGTAAGCCCCCAAATACGAGACCACTCAAACAAAGTCCTAACAAGCAAGGTCTTCAACTTATCTATAGAACTCTCAACGTCCTCAAAAGTTCGGGTATTGCGTTCCTTCCATACTAACCACATAAGGCAAGCTGGTACCAAATTCCAAACCTTTGAAGAGTAAGTTCCCAACCAATTCCTCCAAGCAAAAAGAAGAGAAACAATAGTGTCCGGCATCACCCACTGAACCCCAAACATACTAAGGACCTCACTCCACAAAGCAGATGCAAACTTACAATGGATCAAAAGGTGATCCACAGTCTCCTCATCACACCTACATAAACAACACCAGTTGACAAGGGGCAAGGTCTTCTTAACCAGATTATCAATAGTAAGAATCCCACCCCTAGCAGCAGTCCATAAAAAGAAAGAGACCCTTTTAGGTACCTTTACACACCAAATGCTCTGCCAAGGGAAAGAAACAGAAGGGGCTTTCAATAAAGCAATATAAAAGGATCGCACATCAAAAACACCATTACGATTCAATTGCCAGATCAAAATGTCCTCCCCCTCCCCACTAGGAATCCTGGCAGAAACATGCCCATAGAAAGAATAAAACCTCCTCAACTCCCCTTCATTAAAATTACGACGGAAACGGAAGTTCCAACTCCTACCTCCCCCGTCTGGTGCAAAGATTAACATGTCAGAAATCAGAGCTTCCTTAACCACAGCACATGCAAACAATTCCGGGTATAATTCCTTCAAAGGAGTAGGACCGCTCCAAGGGTCGTGCCAAAACCGAATACGATTGCCCTCTCCTGCTTCATACACCACATGACTAAAAAAATTGCCTGCACCTTTCCTGATATTCTTCCATAACCCACAACCATGAGTCCCTCTCACAAGTCTAGTGCACCAACCTCCACTATCCTCTCCATATTTGGTGGCTATTACCTGACGCCATAAATGAGTAACTTCCTTCCCAAATCGCCAAAGCCATTTCCCAAGTAGAGCTTGATTGAAAAGCCCAATCTTCCGAATCCCCAAACCCCCTATCTCCACCGGCCAAACAACCTTATCCCAAGCAACAAGCGGATATCTGAAAACATCATCAGAACTCCCCCACAGGAAATTCCTCTGAATCCTCTCCAATCTATTTGCTATGTGTTGCGGAATTGTAAACAGTGATAGATAATAAGTTGGGAGACTCGACAAAGTACTCTTCAATAAAGTAAGCCTACCTCCTTTTGACAAATACAACCTCTTCCAACCAGCAAGCTTTTTCTCCACCCTCTCTAAAATAGGATTCCAGATCGAAGCATCCTTAAAATGAGCCCCAAGAGGCATTCCCAAATAAGACATAGGCAGACGCCCAACCTTACAACATAGAATGCGAGCCAAAGCACCCAAATTCCCAACCTCACCAACTGGCACAACTTCACTCTTGCCAACATTTACTTTTAAGCCTGTAATAGCTTCAAAAAAGATCAACACCATCCTTATATATAATAATTGTTCCCTTGACGCGTCACAGAAAATAATAGTATCATCAGCAAACAATAGATGAGAGATATGCAAACCTCCTCTTGCATTGGGGCTTGCCTGAAACCCCCTAAGAAAGTCACCCTCTTCTGTCCTCCTCAATAACCTGCTCAACACTTCCATCACCAACAAGAACAAAAGAGGAGATAAAGGATCTCCTTGACGAAGACCACGAGAGCTACCAAAAAAGCCAGCCGGGGACCCATTAATAAGCACTGAGAAACAAACTGAAGTGATACAAGCCTTCATCCACCTCCCCCATTTCTCCCCAAAACCCATCCTCTCCATTAAGTAAAACAAAGCATTCCAATTTACATGATCATAAGCCTTCTCTATATCCAACTTAATGATCACACCCGGAACACCACTCTTCAATCTACTATCCAAACATTCATTTGCTATAAGAACAGAATCCAGAATCTGTCTTCCCCCTACAAATGCATTCTGGGAGTTGGAAATAAGTTTGTCCAAAACTCTTCGAAGCCTAGAAGCCAAAACTTTAGACAGCAGTTTGTACAAACTTCCCACAAGGCTAATGGGCCGAAAATCTTTAATATTGACAGCTTTATACTTCTTAGGTATCAAACAAAGAAAAGTAGCATTCAAAGATTTTTCAAAGATGCATTGGCTATGAAAGTCTGCAAAAAAAGCCATAACATCCTCTTCTATCACACCCCAACACTTTTGGAAGAAAGCTATGGTAAAGCCATCAGGACCAGGAGCCTTATCACCCTCGGCCTCCTGAAGAGCAGCAATGATCTCCTCCCTATCAAACTCCCTTTCAAGAGAAAGCCTATCAAACTCATCCAAGCTAGCAAAATCTAACCCATCAACAGTGGGTCTCCAATCCTCAGGTTCCTGATAAAGACTCTTATAAAACCCCACCACCTGATCCTGAATATCTGATTCATCTTCATACATAATGCCATCAACCTCCACACCCCTCATGGTATTGGCTCGTCTATGTGAATTAGCAAGCCTGTGGAAAAACCTAGTGTTATTGTCCCCCTCCTTTAAGAACAAAGCCCTTGATTTTTGCCTCCAAGAAATCTCCTCCAAAGAAGCTAAAGATTCGATCTCCGCCTTAATCTCACTTTTTCTTGCTTTATCTGCCATAGTCAGCACTTGCATTCCTTCTCTCAAATCCAGATTCAACAGCTCAGACAACAAACATTTTTTTCTAAAATGCACATCCCCAAAAATATTTTTATTCCAATGCTTCAAGTCTTTTTTAAGAGCCTTGAATTTACAGGCGAGAACGTAACTAGGGGATCCCACAAAAAAATAGCTGTTCCACCAGCCCCTAACTCGATCCACAAAACCCTCCACTTTTAGCCACATGTTCTCAAATTTAAAGGGACTTTTCCCCCTCACCAAGCCTCCTGCCTCCACCAGAATAGGACAATGATCGGAAACCACCCGAGGAAGAGGCCTTTGAATTACATCCAAGAAGTGTTCCTCCCAATCAGCTGAAACCAAAACTCTATCTATGCGAGACATAGCAGGGTTCGCTGAATCTCTAAACCACGTATACTCACCCCCAACCAAAGGAAGATCAACCAAAAAATTCCTCTCAATAAAGTCCGAAAAATTGAACATGGCTGGACTAAACGAATTACACCCAAGACGCTCTGCCGGGTATCTAATAATATTGAAATCACCCAAAACACACCACGCTGAACTCCACCTCACTCTCACACTATCAAGTTCTGCCCAAAAAGCATCCCTCAAACCGGCATCATTTGGGCCATAAACTCCCGTGCAAATCCAAACAAAACCATCTGCCACCCCTTTCAACAAGACCGAAACAGAAAAGCTACCCACCACACAATCAATTTTTTCATACACCCTTGTGTCCCAGACCACAAGAATACCTCCCGCTGTGTGAATGGCATCTAAAACCACCCAGTCCACAAAAGAGCTGCCCCAAAGACTTTTCACAGCAGCAGAATTAGTACAGTCCAGTTTGGTTTCCTGAAAACACACAACCTCACACTTCCATTCTTTTAGTAAGTTCTTCACAGTATCCCTCTTATGAGGATTGTTAAATCCTCTCACATTCCAAGATAGAAGTCTCAGATTCATGGACAACCATCAGAGCCCAACCCACTGAATTTCACAATCTCCCTGTTTCGTTTACCAGCTTGACCATCATAATTAACTGTCGAAATTAAATTCCGTAATTCCCTCATACCCTTTGTAGAGGTAGAAGCAGTACGACGAAGACTGCCTGCCTCAGCTTGTTTCTCCCATACTTTCTCAAGTCGTTGAAAAAATTCAACACACTGCCTCTCACAGGAATCTATAGGGAAGCCCACCCACTTACCAAAGCCCTTGACCTTCTTACTTACCCAAGCCGAAGGTTCCAAATCATCCTCCACAGAGATATCAACTGGAACAACTTCCTCAGTCATTAACGCTAAACCCCCATGAGGATCCCATTGAGCCAACGGTACATATTCCATCAACTGTAGCTCCTCCTCATCCCTATCCGACTCCGTGGGATTGACCCAATTCAACACCAGCGTCTCTTCATCAAAAGAACCCGAAACTATCTCAGAAATAGGAGAAAACCTGTTATGTTCTAGTAAAGGCTGATGGCAAGACACCTCAGTCCTCTTTTCTGGTATCGTCAAACACTCCGACACAGCCTCAGTTAATCTGGGGTGATCACCGGAGCTCAAAACAGGCGAAACCTCCACAGCCCCACTTATCGGTCCCCCCGTCACTGGATCGCCGGCAACTGATACATCAGAAGTAGCCCCCACCTCGGCGCCACTACCTGAACAGCCCGTTGGAGCAACCACCTTCTGCACTTCCCTATTGGGTTCGCCGGGAATTAATGAAGCCCCTCCCATCTCGCCGGAAACACCCCTTTGAACAAAACCCAACTGCACCACCGTGTCGGAATCTCCATCGGAGGTTGAAAACTCCTCTCCCACCTCGGCGCCACTACCTGAACAGCCCGTTGGAGCAACCACCTTCTGCACTGCCCTATCGGGTTCGCCGGGAATTAATGAAGCCCCTCCCATCTCGTCGGAAACACCCCTCTGAACAAAACCCAACTGCACCACCGTGTCGGAACCTCCATCGGAGGTTGAAAACTCCTCTCCCATCTCGCCGGAACCTAAGTTTGACTTCTCGATGCTGACTGGTAAGCCCGATACCTCTCCACTCTCACAGTGTCGTGACAATCCTTGTGGTTTCTGCTGGGTTAAGTCACCAAAATGGGCCTCTTGGGCCTGTTTAAAAGAGCCACCATCTGCTTGCTTAACAGGCCCAAGTTCAGTAGATGTTTTATCATATAAAGCAGACTTGGGCTGAACAAAATTGGCCCACTTCACCTCACGTTGACCCCTTCCATCAAGATCCACTGATATGTGTAGAGAAAAATGGGCTCTAGTCCACTTCAAAGTAGACACACGTGTTGGCCTTCCAGAAACAAGGTGAGTTGAGATATTTGTTTTTGGGATAAAATCAAATCCCCCAAATCCCTCCTTCTGGTTTAACGTACCAGCTAGTTTAGGAAACTGCTTCTCCAAATCTAAATCACTTCCTAATTTCACGTGATCATTAAAGTCCTTCCAAACTTGGTTTCTTGGATTACCGGTAGGTTTTGCAAACCTACCACCGCCGGCAACCACCTCCTTCCCCGGCCTAGAAACAAGTTTACCAAGGAAAAATTCACATAACTTCCTTTCAAGAAAAGCCCAGCCACCCTTATGAAAACCTTCTGGAACACGCAAGCAGCCACGTCGAGCCCCATTGTGATACTCAGAGATTTCCACAAAACAGCCACCCTTATTCAACCTACTAGAGCACTCCAAAATTTTATAATTCTCATGAAACCGTTTGAAAAAATGTTGCTTGCTAAAATCCCAACTGCGTAACTCAGCCAAGCATGCAATGATCCAGTCCAATCCTGATCTACCTACCCGGATAGAACCATGGTACCTTCCCCGTCTTTCAGTAATGGAGTAAGAATCCATACGTCCTCCATCAAAAGCCAAGAAGAAGGCCTTTGTGTCAATGTGAAAAAAAGCAGAATTTCCCCTTTCCCCATGTGAAGGTGAAGGCTTGGATTGTGAAGAAGGTGGCGGCTTAGGAGGATTAGGGTTCAGAGGGGGTAAGGATGGTTGGATCGGCGTGTGGTGTGGTATGTATTGACCAAACTGACTAGGCCAAAAACAGGGCTGTGGGAAAGGGATTTGAGAAGGAGGGAAGAAAAAGGGAAGGTTAGGGAAGTTAACAAAAGGTGGATTGGCTTGTGTATGTATTAGGGGTGGAGGTGGAGGAAGTTGTTGTTGACTAGAGGAGTGGTGGGGCGGACACTCATGAGTCCTTTTCTACGTTTTTGACGTTTCTTATATTTTGTTTCAATAGTTTTTGACTAGATTTATTAGTACCTTTAATTAACCCTATGTTTGGAAGTTTTGAGAGAGAGGAGAGCAGAGGGAAGGAAAGTAGTGGAGAGGAGAGTAGAGGAGAATGGTTATCCTCCACCTTGTTTGGATGTTTTTAAAATTAAGTAAGGGGGAGGGGAATAATTAGTCTTTTCATTTGTAATTTTGTTAATATAGTAAGGGTAAATTTAATAATTCATTTGGTCAACCACTTTTATGCTCCACTCTCCCTCCAAATCTCTCCAATTTGGGGGAATTAAAAATGAGGGATTGGAAGTAGTTCAAACCCCTCCAAATCCCTCTCCCTCCTTCCTTAAAAAACATCCAAACAAGGTATTTAAATTACTCTCCCTCCCTCTACTCTACTCCCCCTCCTTCCCCCAACATCCAAACATAGCATAAGATTTTTTAAGTTTCACTATGCCAGTGGTAATCTGGTAATTTCCAATTCCAGAGGCCCATGAGTTTTTTTGCTTATTTTTTGGGTCTTCTTTTTATTTTGAATTTGTTGTACTAGTACCCTACTTGGTTTAGATGTTCTTTTTTAATTATTTTTGAACTTTTTATGCATTCTGTCAAGATTAGAAATGGAGTTCAATAAGATTCCAACAGTGCTTATCAAAAAAAAAGATTCCAACAGCTTTTCTTTTTTTTGATAGGTAAAAAGAATATTATTAAAACAAACTAAAAAACAGACGAAAGCCAATACAAGGTGTTTATGATGGTGAACACAAGGAAAAGCAATAAACAAAACAAACAAACAGCAAACAACGAACAGGAAAAAACTTAAAGAGCAATACTAAGAGAATAAATAAACTCTAAGATAGTGGAGCATTCCGAGAAGCTCCAACACCTAGACTAATCAAATAAAGTCTTCTGGCAAAGAACTTGTAATTGAACCAAGGATTTCTCGGTGTCCTCAAAAGAACGCCGATTTCTTTCCGTCCAAACAATCCACATCAAACAACCGGGAACCATATTTTATATGTCTGAATTAAATTTTCCCAGCCAAAAACTCCAACAATACACCAAGCTTTCCACTGAGCCTGGCATGACCCAATGTATCCCAAAGATCTTAAGCATATAAACCCATAGAGAGTGAGCTACCGAAAAATGGAGGAGAAGATGATCCACAGTTTCCTCATTCCGATGGCACATACAACACCTATTCACCAAAATGCGTCCCCTAAGCATAAGATTGTCCAAAGTAAGAATCTGCCCATGAACCGCTATCCACACAAAAAAAGGCACCCTCCTAGGGATCTTAGCTTTCCAAACACCCTTCCACGGAAAATTGGAAGCAGCTGCACCCCTAATGATATTGTAATAGGACCGGGTGTCAAACATGCCATTCCCTTTGAGGCACCAATGAGAAGTGTCATCCCCACCACCCCTAAGGATCCGAGATTGAATGAACTCAAGGAAAGATAAGGCAGCCCCTAATTCCCTTTCATGAAAATTCCTATGAAATCTCAAATTCCAGATTCTATCGATACCACCCTCTTGGTAGCATAAAACATCAGAAATGCAAGCTTCCTTGTCATTAGAACACACATACAACTGAGAATAGAGCCTATTAAGCGTGTTATCTCCAACCCACTTATCATGCCAAAAAAGAATACGAGAGCCATCCCCCACCACTAAGGACACATGGTTGGAGAAACTCTCCCAACCATCATGAATACCACGCCACGAACCACATCCGTGGACCCTTCTACAAATTTTAGTACTCCACCCCCCCTTGACCCTCACCATATTTAGAAGCAATAACCCGCCTCCAAAGATGAGTGCCTTCTCGCCCAAACCTCCATAACCATTTCCCTAACAAGGCTTTATTAAAGTGCACTAACTTCCTGATCCCCAGACCACCCAAAACTATCGGTAAACACACTTTCTCCCAAGCCACCAATGGATATTTGAAACACTCCTCTGAAGATCCCCATAAAAACTTCCTCTGAATATGCTCCAATCTATCAGCCACAGCTACAGGAATGACAAATAAGGATAGATAGTAAGTAGGAAGGCTAGAAAGAGTACTCTTCACCAGGGTAAGTCTACCTCCCTTAGATAAATAAAGACGCTTCCAACCTGAGAGTTTCTTCTCCATTCTCTCCAAAATAGGATTCCACATAAATGCTGTTTTGTAAGGGGTGCCCAACGGCATACCCAAGTATTTCAAAGGTAGACTACCCACCCTACAACGAAGAATGGCAGCCAACGCATCTATATTTCCAACCTCCCCAACCGGAACAATCTCACTCTTCCCTGCATTAACTTTCAAACCAGAAAAAGCTTGGAAGCAAGTCAATTCCAGCCTAATGGACAGCATCTGATCTCTAGACGCATCACAAAACAAAATGGTATCATCTGCAAATAGCAAGTGTGAAATGCGTACCCCTATAGAGTTAGTAGGCCCCACACGAAAGCCACGAAGCAAACCACAATCCTCAGTTTTCTTCAGCATCCTTCCTAGGTGTGATTTCTTTTCTTTTCTCCTTTAATTCATGGTATTCATACCAAACAGATCAAGATTCAATCTGTTTTTATTTATTTTTTAAGATTCAATCAGTTTTTATTAGCTAATCATCATTTAGTCCTTAAACATCAAGCCACATACAAGAAACATTCAAAATCTATTGAGAAACCTAAAGTAGTGCTAAATTTCGTACAAACCCCAAATCAATAAATACTTTTTTTCAATACCTAGTAGCTGCTATTTAATTGTCAATAATGGGCAGCAAAATGGCAATCTTAGTGGTAACATTTCCATGAGAAACTAACTGGATTGCAAAAGTAATTCTATCAACTTGTGAATCAATATAAGAAAAAAACACATTATAATAACTATTCTAAACTTATCTCTATGAAACCAAGAATGATTTAAAAATAATAATAATAAAATTTATCTTAATGAGGGAATTATAAACATAAATAAAAATAAAAAGGTGACTACTTATCAAAAAAGAGGACACCCTCCTGTTGTTTGCCCAAAATTAGTTTACTAACCAGTGGTTTAGAAAGAGACACCCTGCCCCATTGTGGCAATCTTCCTCAGTTTAGTTGGACAGAAATTACATGTGAAGGGACACACCACAAGGAGACAAAGTGTCACTTCTTGATCTACACATTGGAGACTTAATAGGTAAAGATAACTGAGTGAATCACAGAGGATAAAGTGTCACTTTTACCACCATAGATTAGTAAACCAAATTTAAGCTGAACCAAGAGGGTAAATTATAAATTACTAAAAAAAGAAATTAATAATCTTATAACACCTAAAAAAAATACCTTATAAGTATAACAACAAAAATGTTATTTATTAATTAATTTATTTTTTGATAAGTCATGTGACAACTAAAATTTATATAACAGAAACATTCTTAATTACTAATTGGTATAGTTTTTTTTTAATTGAGAAATAGTAATTACCCCACATCAAGGAAAGCTTGTCACGTGGCAAATTGAAAAGGATGCACTTTATCAAAGACGATGGGAAGTCATTGGTGAACCACTAATGTACTGTCCAGAGATTTTTGCCTTGCAGGTTGGACACATAAAACCAACAGAATCTGATTGTAATTCAGCATCAACAGCCTCATGGTTGAACTCTACTCCGCACCATACACAAACAGTTGTAAGTTGATGTCTCCCACCCATATTTAACATGACTTCTTCTGACTCAAACTGGACAGAGGAAGCATATTCCCTTTCCATATCTACGCTATACGTCAAATCCATGGGTACCTCCTGCAAGGAAAGAGATTCTTGCCCAGTTGCAGTGCTATACTTAAGAGGTTCTATTTCATCCAACCTCAGCTCCTCAAACCCAGTTAAATTGTCATGCCGTTGGTCAACACTGTGTAACTGGTCTCCCTGTCAATAAAAATAAAAATAAAAAAATAATTAATTTTGTAAGATGGAACTGGAAAAACTGAACATCTTCATCACAAACATTGGGAAGGTAAAAAGAAGAGTTCTTTGAAACCTTACACATTGTATCAACCAATTTGCCAAAAACGAAGGAGCTAGACCATTTACATCTACAGAACATGAACATCATGACTCAACTATGTTATATAACCTAATTTACAATATACAAATGTTAAATGTACATTAAGAAGAATATGCAGCTAAATTTTGGCAAACCACTCAAATTAAAAGCAATACTAACTTCAATAAGTAAAAAACTATCCATTATGATATATTACTCTGCAATGATACGTAGTCCCCAATCTATAGTACTACCCCTTGTAACCATATAACCATCAGAACACAACAGGAAAGCCTTTAGACAAAACAGTCTCACAGGCAACATGCTAAAAATCTAAGCACAATTAATTAAGCAACAATATACAAATAGACAGAACAATCCAATAAATTCCTGCATCTCCCAAGACTCACATATTAACGGAATAACTGGAAAAATATGGGTTACCATATTTAACAACAACCACATAGAAAAAGTATGGTAGAGTAGACTTCTAACAAAACAGAAAAGGTATAGAAAAGCTAGGTAAAACACAAAGAGGTGATGCTCATTTTATTATTAATTGCTGGAACAACAATGCCTCAAACCTTATCCGAGGTTGCATTGAATGTTGAAAATTTTTGCAAAAGTTGTACTGGGGACATTGGGGAGTCAGAAACCCCATGCTGGAGTAAATTTTCTTCAGAAGTTTGCTGTACAATTTCCATCACAACATTCTTGGATGGCCCTTCATTGATGCCGCCAACACCAACTTTTAGCTCAATATTATTATTGACTTCACAAGGCTTGGGATGGTCTAAAGTGCTAGTGCAACTCAAATTAATATTATCCCTAGCCTCACAAATAATCTGATTTTCAAACTGAGCAACTAAATGGCCTTCAGGAACTCCCTCCTGCTCAACCCCAGAAATGTCATTTTCATTATTGACAAATGCCAAACTGTCTTTTTTACAAAAAGCTTCATTTGTATTAGCATTTTGATCTTTATCAGGTAAGACAGTCGTGGCACCCAAACAACAATCCATCTTAGAATCCACTACCTCATCAGTAGTCTTCTCCATATTTTCAGCAGTGCTAATATGCTCACCATCTAGCTGATTTAAATCTTGATCCAGAGTTCTGTCACTCGAGTCATCATCCATTTCTGGTCCACTAAGAGGAGAACCAAGATTTGTGTCATTATTAAAATTGGAAGCAGGAATTTCTTGAGTAGAAACAACATTCAGTTGATTAGGAGTGGAACCACCATTGGGTTCATTATTAGGTCTAACAGTAGAAGTCTCTAGAATAGAATTCTGAGCAATTTCTATCAAAGCATCCATTTTTGAGATCCTTGAAGGAACATCATCCCTGGTTGGAGACTCGATTCTCATTGCAAGAGGAGTTGTACCAGGCACTTCTTCTACCCTCCTCACATAATTCCTCACATGAATCCCCACATGACCATTGTAACGACGCCTTTCCAGAAATACCTTATGGCAGAACTGGCATTCATACTTGCCATCTTTGATTATCACTCCATCCCCAACAGAAGAACCAAGTCTGTACCTCCTCGTAGTCCTCTGGTGATAGGACAATAGGTGCTGCAGATACGTATCCTTCTCATCAAAGGTCATGCTACACTTGTGACATTCAAATAGATCACGTATTTGGACATCTGCAAGATTGTCCATTCCCAATAATGTTGCTTCCTTCGGCTGTTCGCTAGATATCGGAACTCTTGCTGCAGTTGAACTAGAAATGACTTCTTGCCTTCGGTCTTCATCCTTTTGGGTAACAGCCACAAGCTGCTGCACATCCCCCCATAAACCTTATTGAATGACATTAAAATACGCCAAAGAACTACACAAATATTTACTTACAGTTTCAGAAGTTAGTCTGTAGTCCTGCTGAATATTTTCAACCATCTGACTACCGGGCCATTGTGCATCTCTAAGACCAAAAAAGGACTGCAAGTATGAAGCAGCTTCCTTGCAGGACACAAAATGTTGTCCAGTAGGGCTGGAACAATAAATTAAGAGAACATCTAAGACCCAGCAAGAAGAGGGTACAAAGATACAGAGTAACAAGAAATAATTTAACAATCTTAATAGTTACAGAATTTTTTTCGGTTTTAATTTAATCTCTAAACCCAAATGGCACATATGACAAATAAACAGCTACGATAGAGCTGAAATGTCAACAATTATTGTCATTCCTTCTACCGATTTAACATGACTCCAAATCATATTATATAGCAAAAAAAGGATTCTGGGAAATGGATCTGTAGCATGTGCAAGATTCCATTTTAAATAACATCCTTTTGTTTTTATCACGTCGTATAAAGTCTGAGACATTAGTCTTAAACAAATGATTAAGTTAGGAACTCATAACGTATCATTGTAAACATAGGCTACTTTAGCTCGTATCGAGTGTTAATTTTAATTTTCCATATTTAGCAAGTTTTTTTTGATAATTTGATAACCGAGGCTGGGTGGATTTGAATCCTGAATGTCTCCAATGGAAACGACAGGAGGTGCCAACCACTTGAGCTACAAGGCACTTGGCAAGTTCCTAGTTGAATTCTAATTAAGTTCTCTAAAGTTCTAATTTGTTGGGGGCAATCCGATGATCAAGTTTTCACACTATGTATCAGTTGTAATTCCGAGAGTAATCAAGCATTTGCAAATCATCCTAACATTCATAAGAAATTTCATTCTAAAAGAAGCGAAAGAATCCAAAACTAAAGTACTAATTGCAGCCAAGGAAGACAATCAACCAAATTGACACCTTATATATCTGCGGCAGTAAATGGAGGCGCGGCCATCGCGCCTTCTGATCCCCAACAAGAGCTTCCATCCAACCGGCAACGCGTCTCCGAACGCTGCCGCGTCCACAATCTTCCTCTTCTTCCTCCTACTCCCCCACTGCCCACCCAATTCCCTCATAAAACCAAGCAACGCCTCTTCACTCTCCATCCCCACAGTCCTCCTCCGCAACTCATCCCCAAACGGATCTTCCGCATTCGCCAACTTCTCGAGGTCCACAACGACGCCGTTCTTATTCACAATCTCCAACTTCCGATAGTCCTCCTCCAAATGCAAAGCCTTCAGCTTAGGTTTCCTCCCTCTCTTCCTCTTCCCGTTCCCGAAACTCACCTTTTCATTGTTGTTGTTGTTGTTGTTGTTGTCTCCGGCGATGGAGATTGAGGAGATGGAAGGAAGGGTTAGGGTTAGGTCGAAGCGATCGAATCGAGGGTCTTGGTTGAGGAACTGCTTGAGGTGGTTGATGATGTAGCGATTCTCGACGCGTTCGGGGTCGTCGGCGGGGATGGGAGGGAGTTTAGGGCTGGGGAGGAGGCCGGCGACGCGGCGGCGGTGGCCGGCGGAGATGGAGGGACGGGAGTAGGTTTGGCGACGGGAGCCGGCGGACTCGTTGAACTGGGAACGGTCGATTTTGGGAGGGAGGAGGAGGGAGGGGAAAGTGGAGGGAGAGGGAGAAGTGGAGCAGAGGGAGAGGGAGTGGAGTTCGGATTGGGAGAGTGTTGAGAGGTCTATGTGTGATAGGGAGTCTTGGTTTAGTAGAGACGGTGGTGGTGGTGGTGCGGTGGTGGTGGTGGCCACCATTGCCATTTTGGGAGAGGAGGGAGGGCTGAGTTCAGTGTGGAGGAGAATGTGTAAATTGCCAGCAAAAATTGGATTTCAACTTTGAATGTGAAGAAAGATTTGTGGTTTTTCTGACGGTGGGCTTAACAATTTAAAAAAAAAAAAAAAAAAAAATCATATGTGATTAGAAATTCTTTTCTTAAATTGCCTTAGACCATTTTAGATTTTTAGTGACATTTCTCAAAACACTATGTTTAGTTGATCTTTTTGATATCTTCTAAAAAAAAAAAAAATTGCTCTTTTTTATAGATACAAATAATCAAGTATAGATTTTTATATTTTACCTACTACATTAACTCTTGATATGAGATTTTATTAATTGAGTTAATTAAAACTCACAATATTAATTCTACTTTTTTTTTCTTATAAATAATATTAATTGTACTTTAAAATTTGATGGTTTGACAGAAATTATGTACATATCATGTTATATATATTTGGATTTTTTTTTTTGAAGAAAAGATAGGATATATTTGGATTTAATGGAAAATAATTACGGAAAGTTTGGCCCCGTTTGGTAGAGCATTTTAGCAATATGTTTTCAATTTTTAAACAACATTACACGTATTTCTATACAATTTTTCACCCACACGTATTTCAAAAAAATACAAACAATATTACTCAAACTTCTTTACCAAACGAACCCTACTTTCACTAGCTTAATGTCTTTGGAGTTAGGGACGGAACCAGGATTCAAACTTAGGGGGGTCGAAGTTTTTTGTTCAAAGATTTAAAAAAAAAAAAATGGAATATCAATACTAGAGGTTGACAAAGTTGCTTTATTAGCATTAATTTATTAATTATTATTTGTATTTTTTCTTTTGAAAAAAATTTAATAATAGGATTTTATAATCAAGAGTTTTGTAAGTCAATTGACACGTCTTAATATTTTCAAGGTCTAACTAATGTATGAATGGAGCAATCAATATGTGGCATATGAGTTGTCTCTATAGCTATGAGGGTAGAGTAATTTGAGAGGTGCATATAGCTCTTAAGTGAGAGGGAGAAATTGGGTAAATGCTATTGGGTTTTTGTGATTTTTTTTTTTTTTTGCTAAGATTTGTAATTGATTTGTTGTTATTGTCTTTGCTTGGACCGAATTTATGATTTGTCCAAAGATTTTTCTTATTATTTGGATATGTGCTTATTCTTCTTTTTTTTATAGATTTTTCTTGTTATCTATTTGTTGGATTTCTTAGGTCAATTTGTAAATTTTTTTTGGGGGGGGGGGGGGGGGGGGAAGTATATAAATTTAAGAGACAGAATTAAATTTTTTTTGTTAATATACATGCTAGTATTTTTTTTTTTTTTTCAAAGGTTTGGGGGGGGGGGGGGGGGGGGCATGGCCCCCCTCAGCCCTTGAGTAGTTCCGTCCCTGTTTGGAGTAATTGTTCAAATTAAAAGTCCAAAAATGAAGTTAGCAAAATTGACACTTGGATGTCTTGAATTTTTTTTTTTTTTTTGGACAGAATGTCTTAATGTTAAAGTCAAGGTGATTGGGTGCAGGATTAAAAAGGTATTATGCACCCAAATTTGTTTAACTAAGGATCTAATTAAATTTGATCTCTTCCTAATGCAATAGATTCCACTAAGCTCTTCTTATAAAGGATCCTATCATTGAACAAAAGCCTATATTTAATCCTTCTTATACCAAAAATTAATAATTGTCTTTATTCTTCTTTTTAAATTTTTAACAAAAATGAAGGAAATTCGGTTAAAATGAATCAACTAGTGCAAGACAATTTTTCTGCCTCCATATTATCACAAATAAAGACTCATCTTCTACCCATTCTATTTCTTGGTCTAAATTCTTTGCATAGTGTGAGTCACGGGAAATTCTTACCTAGTCCAAGACTACAAGGTCACCAAGCTGACCTTGTAGTCCCAACCAATAAGAACAAAACATGTAAGATAAAAATGCTAAAATCGTTTAAATGTTACAACTCATCAACAATGGCTAAATGCTAGTCTTCAAGTCCCCAACGTTAGACAACCCCGTTAACGTTAGTTATTAAAAAAATATAAAATATAAAAAAAGAAGCTAGCCAGCTGTTTTCCAATTGGGACTTAGGACAAAGAGAACCTTTTAGGGTTCTCACTCTTGTGAACAAAAGCCAGAAGGTCCTACTCCTTAGTGCCAACAAAAAACAAGTGCACAATGCAACCACAAACAAATGTTACTATGAGTGATTTTTAGTGAAATCAAGTTAAAAGTTCTAGTGTAAAGAGACAATCTTGTTCGCATAAGCATGGAAGAACCCAATTTTCAAAGTAATAGAGGTATAATTTATTTTGTCTTGTTGTGTTTTGTTTCATTTTTTAAAGAATGTATTATGATTTGTTGTGATATGTTTGCTCCTCAATAAAATATATAGAAGTGTAATGAGGTATGAATTTAATGCTTTTTTTTTTTTTTGTGTGAAAAATTTAATGTTTTGTTGTGATATGTTTGCTTCCAAATAAAACATATAAAAATGTATTGAGGTATGAATTTAATGCCTTTTTTTTTTTGGTGAAAAATTTAATGCTTTGTTGTGATATGTTTCTTCTCAAATAAAACATATAAAAATGTATTGAGGTATGAATTTATTGCTTTGTTGTGATAAGTTTGCTCCCAAATGAAATATATAAAGGTTTTGCTCCCAAATAAAATATGTGTAGTGATATAAGTTTTTGTTGTTTTTTTTTTTTTTTTTTGGTTATTAAATACTAAATTTACGTGTGTGTATATAAATATATATATATATATATATATATATATATATATATATATATATATTTGGAAGCAACCTTGTTCAAACGGTCATCCTCTTCATCATGTCCAAATAGCTCCTGGTCATATGGGAAATAGGGGTTGTGAGCAACAGATTCTTCTGAGGAGGCTTTGGATTCTTCTTGATTAGCAACAGCTTCTTCTGCCCATTTGAGCAAAGCTAGGAGGGCATCAGGATTCTTTCTCAAATTGTCAATAGAGGAGCTTTTATTCTGAACATTTTTGCCGGAAGAAGAAGAGGGAGCATCAGCAGGAGCAGGGGTTTGAACAAGGGAATGATCTTTTGCCATGGGCAAAGCAACTGCAAATGAAGATTCTCTAGAAATAGAGGCAACAGCGGTAATAATACGTTGAGTGTGTGGGAATTTGCCCCACCATTTTACATACCAATGCCTAGAGAGAACATCACCGTCTTTCTCATATTGCCATTTCAAAATCCAAGGTATCTTATATTTTTTAACAAAATGGAGCAAAGCAGGAAATTTGGCTCCATAAGCATCACACCTATAACATTTCTTGAAACAGTCAAAAGCATCAAGCAATGGTGCAGGAAATAAATCAGTAGTAGGACCAAATTGAGCCCACCAGCGGTTGAACCAAAGGGGCAAATCACCAGTGAAATTTTTGTCAAAGTTAACAAACCAGGAATGAGACATGTTTTCATTCTGGTGCAGCATGAATCTTGACCAAGCCATGATATAATCATAATATGAATAGGGAATGGGGGAACTTGGCATTGTTCTGGTAGATGTAAGAGAAGAGCCCCATTTTTCTTCAGAAATAAAATTGACCAAGTAAACACTGTGGTAAATAATTTTGGAAGTGTCTTCCTCTTCACATGTTTGGACAATATTACTGTGCTTCCGCCTCATCCTCTTCAGCAGTGCGTCCCCTTCCCCCTTTATGGTATCAGAGCCACTCTTTTCTGGCCGGTGGTAGTGTGGTTGTGTTCTTTGTCTCTTGTCCGTGTCTACCCGAACGCTTGATATTCCGTTGTTGTGTTCCCTTCTTACCGTCGTTGGCGCCACCCTAGTCGTAAAGTGAATTCCTAGAACCGAACTGTAAGGCCCGTTTGAGCCAAGAGAGGGCGTGTAGGGCTTGAGAGGTATAAGGTTGGTTAGGGTATGTGTTACGAAATGCAACGGTTGTGAGAAAAACATGATAACTGAGTGTTGAACCTAGGATAGTATGGATAAGTTTTGGAGATCCGACTCCTCTATCAGCTCCAGGACTAGTTGTCCTCCTGATATTGTAAATGAAGAAGATCACACTATTGATGATAATGAGTTGATCCCTGATTTTCGTAAATGGACTATTCCTAAAGTTGATACTAAAACTATTTATAAAACTAGTTTTGTTGAAAGTGCTTTTCATTCTGCTTACAAAGCTAGAACTGTTGAACAAATTTTCTCTATTTCGAAAGTTCATGAAAAATGTTGTTTGTTTACCAAAAAGAATATTAATGACTTCCTTGCTGCTAAGAAATTCAGTTATTTGCATATTGGTATGGTTCAAGTTGCTATTAAACCACTCACCCGAAAGGGTATTAATGCTTCTGTTCTCATGTGTTTAAGAGATGCTAGATTTAAGATTTTTAAAGATAGCATTCTTGGTATGATTACTGCTTCTATGTATGATGGTCCTGTTTATTTTAACTGTTATCCTGATCTTACTCTTGCTTTAGATGATCCTAATATTGTTAAAGCTTTGACATTGAATATTGCTTCATCTGGTTATCACATGGAAGAGGGTAGTAGCCTTTTGCTTTAATCTATCGCATTTATTATAAACTAATGGGTACTCAAATGAATCCTTGTGCTATGATTCCTAGAGAACCTTCGGGTAAAACCATGTTAATTCAATGTTCAACTCCTGATGCTAAAATTCAAGTTCTAAAAATGATTCAATGGCAAGATGTTAAACTTCCTAATGATTGGTTGTTAGAACAAGAAACCCCTCCTGCTAAACCCATTTTTGATGAACTTGATCTTACTCATATTCAACAATATCTTGATGGTACTGTTAAAATAAGTTTTCAAAACAATCCACCTTTGAGGATCAACGAAGGAAGACATTCCTTTGCTGGATCTGAAAGTATTTCAAAAAGAGATCGAGAGATCAATGAATTTTTGAAAAAGAATTTGGAAACATCCTCTGATTTAAAGTTAAAAGGTATTTCAAGTGATAAATCTCAAATTAGCTCTGTTTACTATTCTACCAAACCTGAAACTTCCACTCCATTTAGCAAAACTGCTAATGAAGATGAGGAAGACACTGTTTCTGTTACTCCATCTGACTTTGATTCTCCTATTGAAAATCCTCCTGTTTACCAAAATCAATTAAGAGTTTTGACTGTTTTAAATGATGATTTTGAAATTGATTGGGATTCTTTGTACAATGAGTTTATGCTTGCAACAAACAAAACCAAGAGAAAATATTTCCAAAATAATTTTGCTCAGTCTGATAAAGACCGTGTTAAAAGAAAATGGTTGGAAATGATGAATCAATTGAAAAAACATATTTTGTTTTTTGATTTTCTTGAAAACCATTATGTTCCAAATAATGAGGTTTCAAAACAACATTTGAATGTGATAAATAAATCAAATTTTGTTAAGATTGATAAAACTATTATTAGGTCTAGTCATCCTCCTCTTGATTCAATTTTGATAACTACCAAGAAAGATGAAATGACAAAAGAAGAAGTGAAGGCCTCCCCTTTCAAAATTGCTGATGATCAAACTCCCATTGTTAGCCTTATTGAACAAAACAATTTTACTAATCAATCTTTGCATATTATTGGTCAACAGTTTGACCGTATTGAAGAAAAAATTGTTGAAAAACCTGTTTCTGAAAAACCTGTTTCTGAAAAACCTGTTTTTGAAAAATCTGTTTCTATTAAAACTGAGAAACCTTTGATTGATTTACCCAGTCAAAGAGAAAAAGTTGTGTTCAAAACTTCTCAGTCCAAGACTCTTGAAATCGTTGAAAAAATGCTTTCTGATTTAAAAGTTAAAATTGAGGGTACTTCTACAAGTACTCCAACTGCTCGAACTATTTCCAAAAAAGAAATTGTTTCTGATGAAAATACAGATTCTGATACTGTTTCTTCTGTTTCTGCAAAAAGAATCTTTGATGATGATTTCCCAGAAATTAAAAGATTTGTTGGGAACTCCAAACCCATGTCATTTACTAAAAACTGGTATTCAAAACCTACTCCTCCTGATATGCAGTTTGAAGAGAGATCTTTTCAAACACAGTTTTCTGTTTCTGCTGATAAGTTTTATGAATGGAATATTGATGGTTTGTCTGAACAAGAAATCATCAATAAAATGAGTCACATGTCTATGGTTGGTATTGCCTATCAAAACAATCATGATCTTGACCAACCTGAAATTGTTAATCTACTTGTTACTGGTTTTTCTGGTACTTTGCGCGGATGGTGGGATTCTTACATCACTGAAGAATCCAGAGAGTCTATTAAACATGCTGTTAAAAAGAATGATGAAGGTTTGCCTATTTTTGATGAAAGTATTGGTCGTGGTATTCCTGATGGTGTTAATACCTTGATCTATACTATTCTCAAACATTTTGTTGGTACTCCATCCAATATTTCATCACGTGTTTCTGATTATTTGAATAATTTGAGTTGTCCTACTATGTCTGATTACAGATGGTATCAAGATGTTTTTACTTCCAGAGTGATGCTCCGGAAAGATTGTCACAAGCCTTATTGGAAAGAAAAGTTTATTGACGGTCTGCCTCCTATCTTTGCTCATAAGGTAAAACAAGAATTAATGGGTAAAAATGATTCTATTGATTATGATAATTTAACTTATGGTGATATTTTCAGTACTATTAAAAAACTTGGTATCAATATGTGTAATGATGAAAAATTGTTAAAACACCAATTAAAGAATAAAAGAAAAGCTAAATATGAAATGGGAAATTTCTGTGAGCAATATGGTTTGCCTCCTATTGCTCCTTCTAGGTAAAAAAGTAAAAAACATGATAAAAGCCATAAAAAACACAGAAATAACTTTGTTAAACCTAATGATTTCTATGCTAAGAAGAAAAATGTTTCTAAAAAACATGTTAAACAAAGATCGGGTAAAGGTAAATGCTTTAACTGTGGTAAACCTGGACACTTTAGTAAAGACTGTAAAGAAAAGCTTGGTAAGTTGAAAAACAAGTTCAACATGTTAAACATTGATGATAATGTGCAAGAAGAATTATTCAGAATCCTTGAATCAAACAACTCATCTGATTCTTTGGAAGATGATTTTTCTTCTTCATTTGATTCCTGCTATCAATCTGCTGATGGTTCTTCTGATTCTCCTAATATTAAAATTGGTTGTAGAGATTCTTGTTGCAATGTTGTTAATACTCTCACCAAGACTGAAGAAGATGAAAAATTAATAATTCAACTAATTAATCAAATTCAAAACCCTGAACTCCAGAAAGGATATTTGGATAGGTTTAAGAAAAAATTGATAAGAGATGAAATTGGTAAAAAACCAAAATCTACTATAATTTTTGAAGAAACTTTGGAAAGATTTAATAAAAAGAAATCTAAAGAATTAACTGTTAATGATCTCCAAAATGAAATTCATATTGTTAACCAAGAGATAAATGAATTAAAACATGAATTTAAAAGCATGAAAAGTGATAACAATAATCTCAAACAAGAATTGACAATGTTAAAACTTGATAAAAATCTTAATAAATCCTGTAATGAACAAAATGAGCACAGTGATGGAGATGAATCCAGTCAACAGGCTCTTCTTTCTGATAAAGGTACTCCTGATACTTTCACTGATCCCCAATTTGCTTTTGTTAATAAATTACTTCCTTCAAAATGGTTTACAAAAGTTAAAATTGTTATTTCTCCTGATTATCATTTCACTGTTAATGCTATGATTGATTCTGGTGCAGATATGAACTGTATCCAAGAGGGACTAGTTCTTTCAAAATATTTTGAGAAATCTACTGAAAGATTGGTTTCTGCTAATGGTTCTCAAATGAAAATTAAGTATGAATTGAATAATGCTCATGTGTGCCATGATAATGTTTGTTTCAAGATTCCTTCTGTTCTTGTCAAAAACATGACTGATAAAGTGATTCTTGGTCTGCCATTTATTAATGCTTTGTAATCCTTTCTTGTTGAACATGATGGAATTACTACTAATCCATTTGGACAGAAAGTAAAATTCAAATTTGCTTCAAAGTTTGAAATTGATATTGATAATTTGTCTTATAAGAAAGATTCTCCCATGAATGAACTTGTTCAAGAACTAGTGACGAATTCTTACCGATATTTCACTGATGATTTTAAAGGTAATTTTCATAATACCAAAATGTTAAATACTATCCATTATCCTAACATTATCAATGATTCTTTGCAGGAATCGGACAATGATGCGTGGATAAATACCACTAATAAGTGGGATAATAATAGTATTCATATTTATACCACTAGTAAGTGGATTATTATGGAAAAGAAAAACAAGGGAAAAGCTCCTGCACAGGACTATTCTCAAAACAAAGGATTCCCAGCGGGACAACCTTTTAAAATGGATGAAGGCGCATCTTCTGGGGTAAAACCCAGTGGATCAACATCCCTTCAAGGAGATGTCTCGGCAACGGTGACATATTCCAATGGTGATATGTTAATTGCTTTACAAGAAGTTTTGTCACAAAATTTACAATTCCACAATGGAACCTGTTCAGAATTACCAAATTCTATTAAACTCACCCTTGATAGCCTTCAATTTGCTTTTATTGGAAACCACCATGATCTGTTCCAAAAAATTCTCAGAAACCTTGAAATCCATCTTGTTAACCTTATTGCTCAAAATGAAGCTTATGTGACCCACCAAGTTAACCCTATTTTAGAAAATGATCTTGCTTTAGAAAATAACTTTGCTTCAAAAAATGACATTGTTTCAAAAAATGAGGCTTTTGAAAGCCATCCTGTTAACCACCCAAATATCAAAGATGAACACAATACTAGTCAACTCTTTGGCAAAAGAGGACATCCATTCAATGGATAAAAAGACTATTATGGGCACTGATTACGCAAGAATGAGTCTTAAGACCCAATCTTTGTTGAAAAGTGCTATTGCCAACTTGCCAACAGACATACAATCTCGTATTCTGGAAAGCAAGGCTATGTTTAAGTCTTCTGACTTATGGTTCGAACATTTCAAGATACTTGTTACAACTGCTATTCCTGATCCTGCTAATTCAAATGATTTTAGTGACATTCTTCAACAAGTTGATTGGAAAGAACACTTTGGGAGTAGTTTCAGAGTGTATGAAAAGAAACACCCGTTTCCCGGCCTTCTAGTCAATTATGATGATGGTTATTAACACCATTTCTGATCATAAAGACACTTCCAAAATTATTTACCACAGTGTTTACTTGGTCAATTTTATTTCTGAAGAAAAATGGGGCTTTTCTCTTACATCTACCAGAACAATGCCAAGTTCCCCCATTCCCTATTCATATTATGATTATATCATGGCTTGGTCAAGATTCATGCTGCACCAGAATGAAAACATGTCTCATTCCTGGTTTGTTAACTTTGACAAAAATTTCACTGGTGATTTGCCCCTTTGGTTCAACCGCTGGTGGGCTCAATTTGGTCCTACTACTGATTTATTTCCTGCACCATTGCTTGATGCTTTTGATTGTTTCAAGAAATGTTATAGGTGTGATGCTTATGGAGCCAAATTTCCTGCTTTGCTCCATTTTGTTAAAAAATATAAGATACCTTGGATTTTGAAATGGCAATATGAGAAAGACGGTGATGTTCTCTCTAGGCATTGGTATGTAAAATGGTGGGGCAAATTCCCACACACTCAACGTATTATTACCGCTGTTGCCTCTATTTCCAGAGAGTCTTCATCTGCAGCTGCTTTGCCCATGGCAAAAGATCATTCCCTTGTTCAAACCCCTGCTCCTGCTGATGCTCCCTCTTCTTCTTCCGGCAAAAATGTTCAGAATAAAAGCTCCTCTATTGACAATTTGAGAAAGAATCCTGATGCTCTCCTAGCTTTGCTCAAATGGGCAGAAGAAGCTGTTGCTAATCAAGAAGAATCCAAAGCCTCCTCAGAAGAATCTGTTGCTCACAACCCCTATTTCCCATATGACCAGGAGCTGTTTGGACATGATGAAGATAACACTCCAGATCTTCAAGAAGATTGAGCTTATTTGTCTAGCCTGCATAAAGGCCAAATGCTACACTGTTTACTAGTGGACTTTCACTGTTAATTTCCACTCCTGATGATAATGTTCTGAAAAGTTGATTCTCCGTGTTTCCCGTGACTTTTAGTCACACCAAAATTGCTTTTAGCAAATTATCTTTTACTGTTAACTTTTACTGTTCACGAGTACTGTTTACTCAAAACTTTGCCTATTTAAGGGGGGATGTCCCTTGAGGCCTTTCTCAAGCAATATTTTAGTTCTGATTTCTCTTCCCTTAGAACTAGCCTTCTTAGAGAGAGAACCCACCTTGCTTCTACTACTACAACCTTGTTCACCTTTGTTCACTACAAGCCTTGTAATCCTACAAACCTTGTAACTAGGACTAGTTCAAGCTTTGTAACTGTTAACCTGTAACTGTTGAGATCTTGTATTCACTACTATTACTATAAGTGTTTATCCTACTTTCAATAAGAAGTATTTTCAGTTCTATGTTCATTACTTTACTTGTTGCTACCACCACCTTGGACGGATTACCGCCATACCGGATGGTTCTAAATTGCTTTCACTTATTTTGAACTATTGTTCTTATTTACTTTGAATTATTTTGATATATACTGCTTGGCTGGTTCTACCGCCTTATTATTGTATTTACTTCCAAGTTATTTACTTTCAAGTTACTTACATTATCTTCACTACAATATTACTGTGCTTCCGCCTCATCCTCTTCAGCAGTGCGTCCCCTTCCCCGAAGAGTACCAGAAAATTGCTCACAACCCCTATTATATATATATATATATATATATATATATATATATATATATATATATATATTTATATATAATATGATAGGAATAAATAATATATTCATCTTTATATTGGTAACTATGTCTAATTTCTAATTATATTTGTGCCTAGAAGTGGGGAAGCTTTGTAATAAAGCATACCTTTAAGAACACATAAAAAATTGCACACATAAGATAATTATTTTATTGTAAATTCCTTAATATTTTATTTCTAACATTTATATTTTTCATAAAAAGTATTGTAGTTATTTGCAATTCAAGTGACATTGAAGGAATTGAAGAGGATTGTTTGTTTGTTGAACGACTAGAAAATATATTCATCTTTATATTGGTAACTATGTCTAAATTCTAATTATATTTGTGCCTAGAAGTGGGGAAGCTTTGTAATAAAGCATACCTTTAAGAACACATAAAAAATTGCACACAAAAGATAATTATTTTATTGTAAATTCCTTAATATTTTATTTCTAACATTTATATTT
This sequence comes from Quercus tomentella, assembly GCA_028535165.1. Lineage (NCBI taxonomy): Eukaryota > Viridiplantae > Streptophyta > Magnoliopsida > Fagales > Fagaceae > Quercus > Quercus tomentella. The sequence goes on along the minus strand of JAPQVY010000111.1, from coordinate 35,175,004 downwards.
TTCAAAAAAAGTATTGTAGTTATTTGCAATTCAAGTGATATTGAAGGAATTGAAGAGAATTGTTTGTTTGTTGAACGACTAGAAAATAGCGATGACAATTTGTTGGATAAGGTGGCATATATTGAAGATGAAGCATACAATTTATACAAAAATTATGCATTACGAACAGGTTTTAGTATACGAAAAGGAAAGCCTAGATATTTTAATAGGTCAAAGAACATAAGGCAACGTGAATTTCTATGTTCTAAAGAGGGTTTTAAAATAGATGAAAATCCTTGTGAAGAGAAAAATTGGAAGAAACTAGAGACTAGAATTGGCTATAAATCATTTATTTGTTTCACAGTTGAAAATGATGTGTGGAGGGTTACTGTATTTAATCTATAGCATAATCATGAACTTGCACTACCATCAAAAAGACATTTGTTAAGATTGGGTTGTCGTATTTCAAAACCTAAGGCAGGTTTAATTGATTCTATATTGAATGCAGGTATAAGTACAAAGAATATTTATTCATATTTAACAGAAGAAGTTGGAGGGAGTGAGAATGTGGGCTTCACTAAAAAAGATTATTATAATCATGTGAACACAAAAAAATGTCAACGATTAGTGCTGGAGATGCTTAAAGCCTATTGAATCATTTTAAGAAAAGGCAGATAGAAGATCCCATGTTTTTTTTTTACATGATTCAAGTAGATCAAGAAAATTACATGACAAATTTTTTTGGAGAGATGGGAGATCAATGGTTGATTATGATTGTTTTGGAGATGTAGTATTTGACACTACTTACCACACCAATAGATATAATTTGATTTGTGCTCCATTTGTAAGTGTTAATCACCAATGGCAGAATGTAATATTTGGATGTGCATTTCTTTTGGATGAAACTACTGCTTCTTTCAAATGGTTGTTCAAATCATTCTTAGACTCAATGGGAAATCAATCTCCAATAACAACTTTTACTGACCAAGATCAAGCCATGTCAAATGCTATTGAGGAAGTGTTTTTGAACACACATCATCAAGTATGTTTGTGGCATATTTCAAAAAATGCACCTTCTTACTTTGGAGAGTTAAATTCTAATTCGGAGTTTAGTCCTTGTGGAATAAGTGTCAAAAATATTGTGATTCAGATTTGGAATTTCAAAACACATGGGATAAAATGATGCATAAGTTTAATCTTGAAGATCATCACTGGCTTAATATGATGTACAAAATTCGACATAAATGGAGCATTGCATTCACTAAGGATAGCTTCACAACTGAATTTAAAGCTTCCTTGAGAAGTGAAAGCACAAACCATGTTTTGAATAATATAGCAGATACAACAATAAGCCTCACTAACTTTGTAATTAAATATGAAAGCGTGTTGGCAAGTATGTGTTCTTCAAAGTTTAATGAATATTTTCGATGCAAGCAAGGCACCCCGCAAAGAGCAGTTAAGAAGAGTGGTATTTTGGGTCATGTAGCTCAAGTTTACACATGTAAGATATTCAGATTATTTGACTATGAATTCCTTAATAGTCTTGCAATAGAGTGGAAGCAAGTTGATTGTCAAGAAACAATTGATATCTTTGAGGTGAAAGAGTACACATTGTCCATTTTGATCATTTCAATAGAAACATTTCTTGTTCTTGTAAGAAATTTGAGTCATTGAGAATTCTTTGTTGTCATGCACTGCGAGTCTTCAATTAAAAATTTTTGACTAAAATTCCAAGCCAATTCATTTTGAAACGTTGGACAAAGGAGGCTAAAAAAGCGATGATGGCTTATGAACAAGAAAATCATTCAAGTGGCAATGCTAAAGAGGCCGAGATAGTGTGGCGTAATAGCATGTTACATATAGCTAATACAATCATATCCAAAAGCCAAGGGGATGATAGCTTTAAAAGCATTTGTAAAAAGATACTATTGGGACTAGATGAAAATATCAAAAGAGGGTCATCAAAGTTGGGTTCAAATGCAAATTTGGAAGAAAATGAAGTTGTGGAGCATAATACAACTAATGAAATGCTTGGCTTAGCAAATCATGTGTCAGTGTTAAATCCCCCATGTGTGAAATCAAAAGGCTTACGAAACGATAGACTTAAAGGTCACTTTGAGAAGTGCAAGGCAAAATCCTCTAAGGATGCATCATCTTCACGTAAAAAATTCTTTTTTTTTACTAAATATATGCCATATTTTTATTTTTAATAAACCTTTTTATTTACAATTATTATTATGTTTGATTTTTTTAATGTGCAATTTTATAGGAAAAGCAAAAAAAAAGTTTCCAAAGAAAATTCAAATGTGTCATTCGGTGGCTCATACAATCCAGCTCTATACCAACAACCAAATCCCTACTCTCATTTCAAATTTACAAGTGATAATGCACTTGGTCAATCTTACATGTCATGGACAAATCATTCTCAAGTATTAAGCATCCTTTAATTTACAAAATTAGAATATTTATAATGTGTAATCATAATTTTGGTCATTGACGTAATATCTAAATATGAATTTTGTCTCTATATAGGAAATGGGTTGTGTAAATGTTCCATTTACAACTATGTTGCAAGGTACCAATGGTATAACACAACTTAGTCAGGTAAATTGACACAATTGATTATTTATTTGAAATGGAATAAAATATTTATCATTTATGTATTAACATGTGTACAGAGCTTTGTTTTGAAATAATGTTTTCTTATATTTTGATCTCTATAGAATCCAACGACTTATATTCCCTCACAAATAAACTCATTGATGTATAGTTCCAAGTAATCAAATTCCACACATATGAAAGAGGTAAATTTGAAAATTCTTGTGGTGTGTTTGCATTATCAATTTCATTACTTATTTCTTGTTCCTAAGGATGACTTACTTTGTACAATGGTTTTTATTATATATATATATATATATATATATATATATAACAAAACATGGTCAACAATGTAAAACAGCAAGGTTGGGGCAATCCAGAAGTCTCTAGATAAGAGAGTTCCAAAGGTATACTTCATTATTGATTATTTTAATTGGGGTTTGGTTTTTAAGTGTTATTGAATCAGTACAAAATAATTAGAATTGTTTTTGTGAATGTTAATGTATTCACTTTTGTTCCAGTTAATATGCTAATATGATTTTTATATGTTTCTAGTGGGAAGACCGATGATGTCATGCAACCAGGAACTCTAGGAACTTCACAAAACTAGCACAAATTATGGGCTTGGAGCCAAGTGACATTTATCATGACACCAAGTTTCTTTTGTTTGTTATTTTATTTTTGAGGAGTACATTTGTTCTCTTTGGATTTATTTTGACTTGTTGCCAAGTGAAAGTTATATATTAACTATAGTTTTAGTGTTAATGGAGATAGGAGTATGGGATTGGAGTAGAAAACCGTTATTTGTAGTTTGCATTATCAATATTACACTCAAGGTTAAATTCCATGTCATAAAATAGCATGTGTACAATTGGTGATTTGGCTCCAAGTTCAGATTGTAATTACATTATAGTAAAATTGATCTTTTGTTTGCAACTTCTATACAATGCTTATTTCAAGGCTTAAAGGAGTAAAGATAACATCTTAAGCTTTAAACTTGTAGTTGATGCTTATTGCAAATGCAAATAGTGTTCACTATTCATAGCTATTGGTCACATCATAAAGAATATAAGACACCTAGCAAGTCAGGAAAGAAGCTGGTCCTCTTAGCATACATGCAGGGATATGAATTACGCACCTCATACACTTGGAAGACATGCACAATTCTTGAATGATGAGGTCATATGGCTAGAAGATATTCCTAATTGTATTGCAAATATTGTTCATGATGAAAATTAGAAATCACTGATGTTTATTTGAAAGTAGAAACACAAACAACACCAAAATTTCTATAAGAATAAGAATGTACATAGGGTACATAGAATACAATTATATAACATTATTTTTCATTGATTGGAAATACAATTCAGGATAAAACAATGGCAAAATTCTACATCTTCTACAGTTCTACCCATTGTCTCTATCCTTGGTTGTTCAATCTTCACAAATTCTCTATTTTTCAGCCACCAACATATTTTATCAAGAATGACTTCTAGACTACTTGCATTGCTTTTCTTGGATTAGCTTTAATTGAGGTTGGTAGCTTCTCAATACTCTTGCTCTTATATTCCACAATTACACCCTTTATGCACCTTTTTTTTTTTGAAATAACAGATAGAATTTTATTGATGTGTAAGTAAACAAAGTATACAACTTAAAAAAGGTCCCAAGCTAGCTGAGCTTATTCCCGAGGCTACACCATGAATAGAAATAAACAACCCCTAAGCTTTTCCCCTGTTCCCACCTACTACAAACAAAGGGTCATGTGTTCAGGCCGAAAGTTGGGTAGCAGACACCCCCTAATATGTTTCTAATATGGATAACGCTCCTTCCAAAATCACCTTTAAGCACCTATGATTCCATGAAAATGGTGATTACAACTTAAATTTGGCATCAAGTTTTTGCAATTGAGCATCTATTTCATAGAATCAAAAACAATAATTGAGCACCAATTTCAAATTTTCATTCCCCTTCATTAAAGCACAAATAACAATTGAGCACCAATTTGGCAATTTCAGAATGCGACTCCCCATCACATAAATTCAAAGCTAAAGTCCAACTAACCAAATAACAAGGCAAAATTTTCTAAAAGACTTCTCAATACAAAATAATAGGCTTAAGAGAGACTGGAAAATTATAGTATAACTATAGAAATGAAGCATACACAAACATTAAATAGTAAGTATTTTTCAAAAGGCTAACTTTTTTAGAATTAATTGCTAATTGAATTAGAGGTCAATGCTTAGTGACTCCATTATGGACAAAGATCAACTTCAAAATTCGAATATTAATTTCTATCAAATAGTTCAGTCAGTTTCCATAAGGAGCAACTAAATCCTTCATAAGACTATATACAAATGGAAAAAGATAAATTTGATTTTAGTTCATCAACACTTTTTTTCCTTCTATTTTCTTTGGAACTAAATAGAGGCTAAGAACTTCATTGATGATTCAGAGCACTATAGACAGAAACGTAAAACAACACTTAATTGAGTAAGAGTGTAACACACTTTTTGAGCTTTTGAAAGGAGAAAAAAATTTCGTACAGCAATGGAAACAGTGGTTAATTAAGACATTTACAATTGATTTCACATCCAATTTCTTGGCAATCAAACAGAGGCTAACACTAATATATAAGTTCAGTAACTTAGAGAGAGAGAGAGAGAGAGAGAGAGAGAGAGAGAGAGAGAGAGAGAGAGAGATATTAGAGAGAGCGATTTCATTGTCACCTTTTGAACCTTGTGGATTTTCTTGAACCCGTGCATGCTGATGATCTGCAAAATTAAACACAAACCATGAGAGACGAATTTCTAAGGGTATGTTTGGTAACTATTTTTTCCCCTTATTTTCTATTTTCAAAAACAAATTTCTATTTTTGAGACTAAAAAATTTGTTTGGCAACCCAAAATCGATAGAAAACAAAAACTATTCTTAAAACTCAATTTGTGAAGGAAACTAAAAACATACAAAAGACTGTTTTCAGTTTCTAGTTTTCAAAAGTCAATGAAAACACGCATTTGATTTAATGAATTTGTCTCATTTAATGAGTTAGCATTAGAGTTCAAATCCTAGTAATAACATATTTTAGTATTTTCTTTTTTTTTCTTCAAAAAACTATTTTTTTAGATTTAACTAACCAAACATGTTTTTTATTTCAAAAATATAAGAAAATTGTTTTTTCTATATATTTCCAAAAACAAGTTTTTGAAAATAGAAAACAAAAACTGTTACCAAACATAACCTAAGTTTTCAGTGATAAACAAAAAATGAAAAAAGCATAATGAAATTTGAAGAAGAAGAGAGAGCAAAATGAGGGATGACTTGGTTGAGGAAGTTGACAATGAGATCGATTTGCTTGTTAGAGAACGAAATCGAGGTAGTTTTCCGGGGACATCTTCTCGGTTCTCGTTTTCACTTTCAAGCTCATCCCCTTTTCGCTCTAAAACTTCATTTCCAATTTCTTCTATTTCTGTTTGGAGGATTTTGATTTTGATTTTGGAAAGACTTCGTGTATATATATATAGGAGTTTGAAAGTGAAAAAGCCAGTGAGACCATGGCTGTGTCGACTAGGAGAGAGCTACAAGAAAGTGAAAAAACCAGTGAGACCATGGCTGTGTCGACTAGGAGAGAGCTACAAGAAAGTGAAAAAACCAGTGAGACCATGGCTGTGTCGGCTGGAAGAGAGTTACAAGAAAGTGATTTTCATTTTTATGTTGAAGAGGAGAAATGACATATAAGAAACAAGCGGGTGGATTGAAATTTGAAATTGAGGTGGGCTCAAAAACTTTTGAAACTGGTCAAGAACTGTTGAAAACAACTGGCTAATAGGAAAGTTAACGGGAAGACCAGCATTTAGCCATTGTTGATGAGCTGTAATATTTAAATGATGTCAGCATTTTTATCTTACATGTTTTGTTTTTATTGGCTGAGACTAGTCCGTGACTAGGTAAGAATTTCCCGTGAGTCACGGTCCCAATCTTGAGGTTTCCCAGTAACTGATGAGACCATTATGGTATCGTATTACCACTCCCATGCTAGACAAGTTCTGATCCTAGAACATGGCTCCATCATAATTAACTTTATATTTACCCATCTTCAGGGGTCTCCATTTGCTTACCACTAGGTTTGGCCACACTGCCTTATCAAATTCTGATAGTTCCTTCAATTTGTCCAAGTAGAGCAAAGTTGATTGAGCTCACCATCTTGTTCTCGGCTTTGAGAGAGTTTCTGGCACACCATATATAATTTTCAAAGTTGAGTACAATGACATGGACATCTATGGACTTGCTGCAACCTTGAAGACTAAATCAAAGATTTCAAATCTAGACCATTTACTTAATAATCTATATATATATAATAATAGGTGAAGTTGAGAGAAACTCAAATTACAATTCCAAATTAGAGTTCCAATTTTGCGCCATGTGTCCTAAATTATTTATTTTTAAAGAGTTTTATTTCTTAATTTTAGAATCAAATGTGGGACCACACCATGAATATTCATCCAAGTGAATTATTAATTACAAAAACCAAAGAGTCTAAAATAAATGAATAGTAAAAAAAAATGCTTCACAATAATTTGAAAAAAAGGACAATTTACATTTTATACCTAATAATATCCTTACAAAAATTTTTAAAGAGTTAACAAAATATAAAAATGACTATCAATAGTATTTAAATTATATATATAGGAATTATATTATGTATCTTATTGTATATTTTTAAGTGTATCTATGTATATGCATGGAGTTACAAGATAGTAAAGAATAATTACCATGAAGTAGACAAAATACTTTTAAATTTTATCGGATTTATTTATTTTAAATAAAATTTTAAAAAATAGATACCACCTAATGTATATAAGAAATATAATTTAATTTCTCAAAAAAAAAAAAAAAAACATAATTTAAATCACTCATATAGACCACACAAATGCAATAAGAGATATGCACCCTAAAATATGTGTATGCACCCTTACCCCAACAACCGTAATCTACATATATTTAAACTAAAATAAACAAAACACTTATCTGAAATTTAAACAAAACGGATTTTTTTTAAGAAGAAAAGGAAAATGGAAATAAATAGTGAATTTAATACATAAAACAATTCAATACAATATGGAAATACATAAACTAAAAATGAACTTACCAGGCCCTAAAACTCAATTGGTTGGTCCCCTCAGGATTTAGACTAACTCAAAGAACAAAAGAGCAAAAAAACCTTGAGAGAGAGAGGGTTTTGAAAAAGAAAGCAAAGTTTATTTATTTATAATTATTATTGTTTTCTTTGAATCCTGAATACTATTTAGTATACCCACTCTCCTTAAGTTCGCTGTTTTTACTGGTTGAAGACCCTCATTACATGGGGAAGTTTGGGTGAGAAAGTAGTGTTTAAGCAATGTAGGACTGCTTAGCCACAAAATTGCATCTTAAAGAAACCTTCCATTTTTTAGTATTTCAGCCACGGCCTCCACGCGCAAGAGTTGACAGCCATGTGTAAGGCACAGTTGAGGCCGTGTATACATGGTTGATGCATGCATACAGCACGCTATACTTATGCTCTTTTTCTTGCTTTTTACAGTCTTAGCTGACTAATATATCATATCTAGGTGTTATCATTTGAAACTGTGGATTCAAGTTTATTAACCAATACAAAATAGGGTGTTTATACAATAATCCACTGGTTTCTCAAAAAAAAAAAAAAAAAACAATAATCCGCTATCCTTAGTGCATATGCTCCTTAGCGAACACAACAACAAAGGGGTTTGGTAGAAGTGAATTTGGTAGCCACGCTCAAATAATAGTTTTCAGTATTTAAATACTGAAAATTGTTGGTAAAAAAAAAAAAAAAGTATTTGGTAGTGATGTTTTTATTATGGGTGTTTGAGTTACAATTCTCAAAGTAGAGTATTTAAAACATATATTTTGAAAACTCATTCATACCAGTTTTTAATTTTCAAGTAACATTGTTAAATGGTCTTTTTGTAATGTAAACAAGTTGAAAATTGTGGCCCCATGGACTAGACTAATTAAACTCTTTTTTTTTCTTCGACAGGCCCACCTCTTTGTCTTTCTCTCCCCCCCCTTTTTTTTTTCCTTAAATAAAATAGTATTCTTTTACTAAATAATTATCAATTAAAAAAAAATACATACACATACCAAACACACAATTATGTTTTTTTTTTTTTTTTCACATTTTAAAATATGTTATTTGAAATATGGTACTAAACACATTTTTTTTTTTTTTTCATTATGAATACTTTAAACAGGTGTTTTCACAAGTCACAACACTTTTTAAACCACAATTTTCACAACATTTTGAACACCAATACATAAACAACACTAAACAGCCCGTAGCCACTCAAAAATTGTTCCCACCTAGGGATGGCAATGGGGGCGAGGCGGGTCGAATGATGGGGTCTTCGCCCTCGCCCTGCATGGTTTTGTCTTGCCCTATCACCGCCCCGCCTCGTATGATGGAGAAAATTTTTTTGCCCTATCCTCACCCCTTAGGGCCTTGCAAAATCTCGCCCCACCCCGTAAAACTCTATTTCTTGTTAATTTTCCCTACAACTATTACAATTTTTTTTAAAAAAATTACCTGTTTCATTAATTAAAATATACTTGAAATTACAAATAAATTTATCCCATCAAATCAAACTAATTTTTAGCAAAAAACTTAATAATATTATCGAAGTGTTTAACAAGACAATATCACAACAAAAACAAAAATCTCATAGTATGACACAACAAAATAATCCAAACTCCTAATACATAACAACAAAAAAAAAAAAATTGCCTAGTTCTTCAAACATAATCTTCACTTTCTTCCATCATTGTGACACCACTTTCTTCATCATCATCATAATCATTCCAGATGATGTTTTGGAATGTATCTTTAGTTCCATCTACAGTAGATGAAGAGCCTAAAAAAAAGTAAAATAAATTCAATCAAACAAGTGAAAAATATAATAAAGAATGCAGCAACATAAATCATTGCATAATTAAACTAGTAAATTTAATTTCCATTAATTTTAGCCCATAACTAATTTTGAGCACACATTAATACCTCCACAGTCTTTTAATGAAGTTTACTGTGATGTGGACTTAACAATCGACCACTTGTGCTAAATGATGACTTCGAGGCAACAGTTGACACTGGAATGGCAAGGATATCCCTTGCAATACGTTCCAAAGTAGGATACTTAGGGCCATTAGATTCCCACCATGCCAAAATATCAAAATCCACAGTTCTTGGCATTAAATCATCCACGGTTCTTGGAATATACCACTGTTAGTTTCTTTAATACCTTATCCCCTCTCCCCGTGTGTGTATGTGTTAAAAAATACTTAGTATTCTAAAAAAAAAAAATCATCCTCAAGGTAATGGTCCAACTCCAATTTAATATTCCCACACCTTTTTTTTTCTTTCTTACTAAGATATCTTTCAAAGTCCATAAGGGAGTCATCAACTTGCGTATCCTCTCCTACACAAGGGCCACGAGTACCTTCCCTACCCATTCTCCCAGAACTGTAGTCACGAATCATTTCATAACAAATATCTCTAACCCTTTGAATTTCATTATTAGCTTCATCACCATAAATTATTGGAAAATAGTATTCTAACAATTCAATCTTATATCTTGGGTCTAAAATGGTTGCCATGGCCATAACACCATGAATCACATTCCAGTAACAATTAAAATTTTCCAACATTTTAAATGCCATACTCCTAATCACATCACTTGCACTTGTAAACCAAGAATTCAAAGCTATTTTTATTTCACACACCTTAGGAAAGAAAAGATTAGCTGTAGGGTATGAGATACCTGAGAATAGCTTTGTACCTTTGTGAAACATTGCCAATCTCTCACATATACTACTTGCCATCTCCCATTCTTCCTCTGTTGGAATGCACTTTTAAGATGACTCACAAATGTTCAATTGATAAAAGACATTTTGATACTTTATAGCAATAGAAAGCATGAGATAGATAGAGTTCCAGCGAGTCTTACAATCAAGGGCTAGTTCTTTGGTACATTCATTATGTGCTTGTCGGGCCGCCTCTTCAAACTTCTACCTTCTCTTTGTTGATGACTCCAAACAATTGATTTGTACTTTCCCTCTCCCTCAATTATCTCATTGTTATGTTGGACATCTTTTGGCCTATCCAACAGAGGTTATGACCGGGTTGCATTATCTTCATCTACTATCAAAGGAAATTGATTGCTGCCAATCGGTACAAATGGATTGGAGCTACCAATGTTATCATGTGAAGTCATTTTTTTTTCCTGATGTTAATTTAGCAACTTAGTAATGGACAAACTATATTTCTCCAACAAAGATAATATAGAATAATGGGAAAGAAAGAAAATTACAAGAATAAAATGAAACAATGAGTTTTAAACTTCCAAGCTGAATATTTGAAGTAGTTGTTCAAATAAAAAAAAAAGAAAATGTTAAAATACACCCAAAACTATCACTTGTATATTCAAATCCCCAAAAGAAATGCTTCAAGATACAAAACCAAACACACCGACAGGTACAGTGAGTTAACTTTCAAGAAAATATTTTGTTTATTTTTTAATAATACCTAATGCATTTTTTTTCTTTAATTTTTTTATAACATTTTCTTCTTTGTCTTTATTTTTTTTATAACATCTTTATCTCCTTCTAGAAACTAATTTGGAAGTCCTTTTTCTTTATTTTTTTTATTACATCTTTTTTCTTTATTTTTTCTAACATATATATATATACCTATACGTATATGTATATATATTATTTTTATGAGTGAAACTAATCTAGAGCTTTTATTTTTTCTAACATATATATGTGTGTTTGTGTGTGTAGACCCGTACCCTAAGTTGCACCGACACAGACACGGACACAAATACGACACGGACACAGACACAGGGGTACAACAATTTTTGAAATATAAGGATACAACACGGTGTAGACACAACAATTAAATAATTAATTAAATTTTATATTTAGGCATATTTTTAAATATTTTTAGACATAAAATACGTTTATCTAGAATTTAAATTATGTAAGAACTACAAATAAGTAAACTAACACCCAAAATAGTACAATAATACACATAAAATGTTTAGAGTACATTCCCACCACTAGCACTTGTTTTTTCTAACTTAGTAACATATTTCCACAGAGGAGCAGCTGACTCAGTTGATTTTTCACTTTCAGATTTTATTTTAGTAAAATCACCTACAATATTTAACTTTAATAAATAAATAAAACTATAGCAGGACACACAAAAACAAAATTCACTAAATTCATAATAAACATTATAATTTATAAGGCAAAACAAAAGGTTGAGTAAAGAAACAAAAAAAATTAAAAAAAAATTTATGATAAAAAGTACAACACAGTGACACTATGACAGTGAGAGTGGGATAAAAAAAAAAAAAGCGTTATAACTTATAAGTGAGTAACAGTACACCCATTAAACAACCAAAAAAACAGTACACCCATTCACCCAAATATTTGAAAAAAAAAAAAAAAACACAGAGAGAGAGAAGAGAAGAGGTCGGACCTGTTGTCCATACCGAGAGAGAGAAAGGGAGAGAGATTGGAAGGGATAGGGCATGGCGTCGACGTCTATGGAGCTTGCCAATCGGCCCAATCTAGCTCCGACGAGAGATAGAGGGTAGTGGGCAAAGGTCAGAGGGAGGGTGGGTTGAGAACTTGAGATGTGGGTTTCAACTTTCAGTGTAATGACTTCTCAGACTCTAAGCTTGCTTTTTTGTTTGAGGGTATATCACAAAATCAATGGTATTGGTAATTTCATTTGTCAAAATCTGTGATTTTTTTTTTCACTCCTAGCGTGTTGGACATGTTGGAGCTGTGTTGGAGAAGCGAAAAAAAAGAAAAAGAAAAAAAAAGAGACACTGCTCGGACACCGGAGTCCAGCGTGTCTTACCGGTTTCGATGTCCGACACGTGTCGGACATTGGTATGTCACCAAAAATGGCGTGTCGGTGCAACCTAGCCTGTACCTTATAGGACAAGCTATTATGTTGTTCCAATTTGTTCATGATAGAAATAACTACACAAACATTCAAACCCGTACCTCATAACAGCCACACACAATGACACAAACACAAACATTCAGACCCGTAACTTATAAAAATAGAAAACGTTCTATTATGTTCATGATGAAAACTATGTTGAGAAAGACATTGAATGGAATCAATGATTCAATAGAATATAAATTTGTTTCTAATAAAGGCATAAGAAAATGTTAAAATTGGTACCTTATTTCCAATTTTGCTAGAGAGAAAAAAGAGGTAGAGAGCCACGTTGGGTAGAATAAAATAAGTTGATGATATATTTGTTTAAATAGTAGGGTTTTAGAGTATAAAAAATTTACAATTTAACCCTTATTAACGTGGGGCGGGGTGGGTCTAAAAAGTTTAAATCTATCCCCACCTCGCCCTATGATGCGGATCTAAAATCTCGTCTCATCCCCGTCTCACCACCTTTGCGAGGCGGGAAAACCCGCATGGGGCAAAGTAAGGAGAGACGGGTCAAGTGGAGCGAGGTAAAATTGCCATCCCTATTCCCACCCTTCCAATTTGCAAACTAATCCTCCTTGGATTAAATTTTGATGAATTGGACCTGTCATGAGCTTGAGCCATAAGTTGGGCCACCCTTTAGGGGAATCGTGTTGATTACCAAGTCAGGCACATACTTCGCAATCTTTTCATTGTTTGTGGCATATTTGGGATTCTGAGGCCATCTTTTAGGCCCTGTTTTGGGCATTTTATATATGCTCTCAATCGGTCAAAAATCGCAATGGGCTTTCTTTATATGTGTCAGGTTTGGGGCCTTGTTGGCCCAATCTTGCTTGCTTCATTTGTGGGCCTTTTATGGCCTAAACATGAAGCCCACCAAAAATGAGTTATGAACAGAACTAGTTTAGGAGACTGATAGTTGTAAGTTGTTACTGAATATAAATCTTCTGTACTATTTTTTTTATACCACTTTATATTCTACCAATTGCAACTTGCTCTTTCTCAAAAAAAAAAAAAAAAAAAAATCATAACTTGCAATATATTATTATTATTTTTTTCCATTTTAAACTTCAGTTATTTTATAAGGAAAGTAAAATCAATATATGACAAGTTGTGATTGGTGAAACATAGAGTGGTACACAACAAGTGGTACAGAGGATTTGTATTCGTTGTTATTGTTGATTTTTCTTGAGTTAAACGCTTTCTTGTTTTGAAAAAAAAAAAAAAAAAAAAAAAAAAAAAAAAAAAACCCAGGTAAGCTTTATTAGATAAACCGTTTCTTGAGTTAAACCCTTTCTTGTTTAAAGGAAAGAAAAACTCTTATACGTATATCGATGTCAAATCATGTCATATAATTTAATACATGACCAACAAAGCAAGACATAATTGTAAAGTAACAGAGAAGAATTCGAATAAAAAGTGTGACAAAGAAAATCCAACCTAAAACCAAACCACATACATGAATCTGTACAAACAAATTTATAATACTATATAATAAATACCTACCAAAAATGCGTTAATGAGACACCTCCAAAGGCACCGGCTTGGCTAGAGGCGAGTTCCGACACACCGGACATGTAGCATGCAGCTTTAACCATGAGTCCACACATTCAAGATGAAAGAGATGACCACAATCTGGTAAATCCCGCAACACGTCTGTGTCTTTATAATCAGCCAAGCATATTGAGCAACATGATGCGGTAGAGTTGGCCTTGTTCTTGTGGAGCTTTGCTTGGGCATAGATGAGCTTTGGGTACTTGTCTAGAGTGGCTTCGTCAAGGCCTAGTTCGAGGGTGATTGCATTTTGTTCTGCAGTTGCGAGGTTGCCAATTTGGAGGGATGGGTGAACAGTGCAATAGCAAAGCAGTAGTATAACTATGATCATGATAGTGATAAAAGAGAAGAGTATAATCATATATACAAGCCCATATAGAATATTTGCAGACATGGTTAGAATCTAAAATGAAATGGAAGGGTGGGATACATGGAGAAAAAAACGTAGGGGGGCTGTATTTTATATGGTTGAAAAAGGACAAAAGTCACGAAACGTGAGAGACTTTGGTGTTGTTAATATAACTAAGGAAATGCTTGAATAAGTACCTGGCAATTGTTTGTTACTAGGTGCACTGGCGGCTCTAATCATTTAAAACTAATATATTTTTGTAACCATCCTGATTTGGAAAAAATGTATATCTATATATATATATATATATATACTTTAAAAAAATATATGATATACTAAATTAGCATATTTTGACAATCTTAATAAAAATGTTGAACACCTTACTTAAGAATTATAAGAATTTGAGTTCAATAAATATTAAAGTAATGCTATATCCACAACATTTTCACAATAATTTCACAATAAATCTTATGTGGTAAGCTGCTACTAATTCTAATTTGGATTCAATATATGTTTTACCCACCAATAACAAGCTAACAACTTGTTGTATAAGAGTTGTTATGAAATTGTTGTGGTTACTTTATTATTTTCATATCAGCATTTTCAATTTGCACTTTATCTTTTATTAGTATATATATTTTTTCTTATTCTCTTTGTTAGTACAAAAAAATTGTAATATTTCGTATATTTGCGTGTTTTTTTGTTTGTGACCTTGATATATTCAAATGATCTCTTTATTAAATTTTGTATAATTTAAGTTTCTTAGTACCCACCCTAAAAACAATTCCTATAACCGCCACTTATTAAGTACATATTTGGAGTTGCTATATGGGGATCCTTAATTGCTCTATCAATGTTATTGCCAAGTACAAAATTCTCTCTAATTTTATAACTAATTTTTTTTTTTTGAGACAAATTCTAATTTTATAACTAAATTTAAACGTTCCAAACTTCCAATGGATTATTATTTTGTCTATTTTGCATATGGATTGTCCTGATGACTAGTTTTGCTCTAGCTTATCGCAAACCACAAAGGTAGCATGCGCCATGCGGGCTCACTTTATTATATATGTAAATGTCACATGGATATGATAATTTTTGTCATTTCAAATTTTCTCTCTTGTGATGACAGTAAATCGTAGTTAAATCGTTTTAAGATTAGAAAATATTTATGTACTTTTGGAGTATAGTTAAATAATATTTTTGAAAATCCACTTTACTTGCTTCTTAGCTTTGGTTGTTGCTTCTCTTTGTGCGTGGACAAATGTCCAAACACTTTCAAATCCCCAACTTTTATTTATTTTTTTACTAAGGAGAAGGAGAAGAGCAAATGAAGATGTTATAGGTGTAGGTCCCAAAACTTATCTTAAAAGGAATACGACTCCGAAGATAATTTATGTACTTATAAAACCAAGTTTTCCACTTAACTAACGCCTAAAATTCTTGAAAGTATAATGATTAGTTAAAAGGAAAAATCTTCATCGATTTTTTTTTTTTTCAAATGAAATAAAGATGAAAGCGCAAGCATATCTCACTTAAAAGACATGTGATGCATATGGATTTTAAGACTGGAATTTCTTGTTATTTTAGAGTAGTAAGTAAAAAACTTGGAAAAGAATTGATTAGAAAATAGAAAGCAAAGCTGAATTTCCCATCTCCATAGTCCATAAGTTTTAAGGTCATGGTATGACATCATTGCTTAGTTCAGCAAGCCAATCAAAGTGTCTGGTTTTTCTTCTGACCAACGACCAATTAGAAGCATAAAACTATCTACCAATTTTGGTAAAACAATAATGCACAAGGTTATACATACAATACGATACAAAATATAGAAAAATACTTCCAACCTTTATTATTTATTATTATTTTACGGCGAACTGCAAAAGACAATTAAGGCTTATTCCTCTCACAAATACTCACTAAAGATTCTGCCTTCGTTTAAAATCAACCATCGAGCGTTACAAAACATGCACAGAACTCATTGATCCTACACAACTCAATCTATTATCCCCTTTAATCTATGTTGCTGACATCCCCAATAACTTTAGGGAATATGTTTTACCTCACACAACATTTTCCTTTGTTGCCTGAATGTCTCTCATGCATCTTATATAAACGTGGCAAACAATTCAAGTTGATTGGGTTTGACCCGGCTGAGTTCTGGTAAAAAATATATCATCCTAAATAGGTTGCAAATCCTATGATCCTTACCTAGTATTTTGAGGGTTGGGTCAACTTGGAGTTAGTATGGTATGACCCATATTTTTTCTTATGCCAAAAAACATATAAATAAAAAAGAAACGTGATTATTATGTCTCTGTTTTCCAATGGCGGTTCTACGTTGGGTCCAGGGTAGTCACTATACAAGATCACCTTGACTTAAAAAAAATAATTATTATTATATATAATTTTTTTTTAAATTATGATTTTTTTATCCTTAAATAAAATTTGTGACCACCCTAAATTTTTTTAGGTCTAACATAATTACACTTTGAACAAAATTTGACAACAAATTTGGTTGTAGACTAGGGTAGTCAATATTTTTTTATTGAATGTGAATTTTAGCAAATGCACCATTGGATTATATTTTTATCTTATATCCTCCATATTTGCAAAATTTCAGGAAGATTAATAATCAATAGCTATGTTCATCAATCATATTTTTGAATTTCTAGTTTTTATAATCTATAATTATACATAAAAATAAGTTTTTAGATTGAATAGTAAATAGAATCTGATTGGCAATGAAATTTGACATGTGTTTTAAGAATATAAAGAGTATGCAATTCAACTGTTAGATTTTCAAAATATATAGTCATGTGAATTTGTTTAGTCAAAATTGTAACCTTAGGTTACAACTAAGTTTGTACCCAAACTTTGTCCATAAACTTTGATTAGTTTAACAATACATTAGGTCCTCACAAACAAAAAGAAAAAAGCCCAAAATATTTTTATTTAACTAAAATTTTGAGAGAGATGTAGTTTGCAATAATGAGAATGAGAATGTCATGCAATGTAAGATTTCATGTATTTGTGTTTTATTTTTTATTTATTTTTATCAATATATGGAGTTCTCTTTTTATATTTAAGTTTCTTAATGACCATCCTAAAAAAAATTCCTGGAGTCGCCAATGCTGTCTTCCTTTCAAAACATATAAGAGAACAAAGAAACATAAACATTCAAATATAAATTTTAAATATTACATAAATTCTTAAGTTTACATAGTCCAAGGTTCAATAATCTTATCTTCACCCATAAAGAAGGGAAAAAAAAAGAGCTAGATGTCATGGATCCTATCAAGTCCTCAACTGTCTTAGGTGTATCTATCATACAAAGTATTAAAAATAAAACATAATATGCTTGGTAAAGCAAATTCAGTAAATATTTAATATGAATTGGACATCAATATACTCAATATCAGTAGTAAATCCAATAGTGGAAGTATTCATTCTTGAGAATTGCACCTCAAGTTGGATAGTAATTTTGCTAGTATTTTTAACAACACAAAGTTTCATTATAACTTTAGTAATTGTAAACAAGGAAGACAATTCCAATAGAAATCAACCAAAGAGACACCTTATATATCTGCGGCAGTAAATGGAGGAGCGGCCATCGTGCCTTCTGATCCCTACATTCCATCCCCACAGTCCTCCTCCGCAATTCTTCCCCAAATGGATCTTCCGCATTCGCCAACTTCTCGAGATCGACGCCGTCCTTAAATGCATAAATTTTGATAGATTGGACCTGTTTTGAGCTTGAGCCATAAGTTGGACCACCCTTTAGGGGCATCATGTTGATTACCAAGTGAGGCACATACTTCGCAATCTTTTCATTGTTTGTGGCATATTTGGGGTTCCTAGGCCATCCATTAGGCCGTTTTGGTGTTTTGGCATTTTATGTAGCTCTCAATCAGCCAAAAATCGCAATGGGGGCTTTCTTTATATGTGATAAGGTTTGGGGCCTTGTTGGACCAATCGTGCTTGTCTGCATTTGTGAGCCTTTTATGGCCTAAACATGAAGTCCACCAAAAATGAGTTATGAACAGAACTATTTTAGGAGACTGATAGTTGTAAGTTGTTCTTGTCGATTTTTCTTGAGTTAAACTCTTTCTTGTTTAGAAAAAAAAAAAAACCCCAAGCAAGCTTCATTAGATAAACCCTTTCTTGAGTTAAACCCTTTCTTGTTTAAAGGAAAGAAAAACTCTTATACATATATCGATGTCAAATCAGGTCATGATATATTTTAATACATGACCAACAAAGCAAGACATAATTATTATGTAACAGAGAAGAATTCGAATAAAAAATGTGACACAAAATCCAACTTAAAAGTACCAAACCACATACATGAATCTGTGCAAAACAAATTTATAGTACTTTATAATAAATACCTACAAAAAATGCGTTAATGAGACACCTCCAAAGGCACCGGCTTGGCTAGAGGCGAGTTCCGACACACCGGACATGTAGCATGCAGCTTTAACCACGAGTCCACACATTCAAGATGAAAGAGATGACCACAATCTGGTAAATCCCGCAACACGTCTGTGTCTTTATAATCAGCCAAGCATATTGAGCAACATGATGCGGTAGAGTTGGCCTTGTTCTTGTGGAGCTTTGCTTGGGCATAGATGAGCTTTGGGTACTTGTCTAGAGTGGCTTCGTCAAGGCCTAGTTCGAGGGTGATTGCATTTTGTTCTGCAGTTGCGAGGTTGCCAACTTGGAGGGATGGGTGAACAGTGCCATAGCAAAGCATGCGTACTATAACTATGATCATGATAGTGATGAAAGAGAAGAGTATAATCGTATATACAAGCTCATAAAGAATATTTGCAGACATGGTTAGAATCTAAAATGAAATGGAAGAGTGGGATGCATAGAGAAAAAAACGTAGGGGGCTGTATTTTATATGGGTTGAAAAAGGACAAAAGTCACGAAACGTGAGAGACTTTGGTGTTGTTAATATAACTAAGGAAATGCTTGAATAAGTACCTGGCAATTGTTTGTTACTAGGGTGCACTGGCGGCTCTATTGCCAATATAAATATATATATATATATATATATATATATATAATCATTTTAAACTAATATATTTTTGTAACCATCCTGATTTGGAAAAAATGTCTATCTATATATATATACTTTAAAAAAAATATATGATATACTAAATTAATCTATTTTGACAATCTTAATTAAAATGTTAAACACCTTACTTAAGAATCATAAGAATTTGAGTTCAATAAATATTAAAATAATGCTGCATCCATAACATTTTTACAATAATTTTAAAATAAATCTTATGTGGTAAGCTGTTACTAATTCTAATTTGGGTTCAATATTAAAATGTTTTACCCACCAATAACAAGCTAACAACTTGTTGCATAAAAGTTGTTATGAAATTGTTGTGGTCATTTTATTATTTTCATATCAGCATTTTCAATTTGCACTTTATCTTTTATTAGTATATATATATATATATATATATATATATATATTTTTTTTTTTTTTATTCTCTTTGTTAGTACAAAAAAATTGTAATATTTCATGTATTTGCGTGTTTTTTTGTTTGTGACGTTGATATATTCAAATCATCTCTTTATTAAATTTTGTATAATTTATGTTTTTTTTTATCCACCCTAAAAACAATTCCTATAGCCGCCACTTATTAAGTGCATATTTGGAGTTGCTATATGGGGATCCTTAATTGCTCTTTCAATGTTATTGCCAAGTACAAAATTCTCTCTAATTTTATAACTAAATTTAAACGTTCCAAACTTCCGATGGATTATTATTTTGTCTATTTTGCATATGGATTGTCCTGATGACTAGTTTTCCTCTTTAGATCATCGCAAACCACAAAGGTAGCATGCGCCATGCGGGCTCAAAGAGAAGAATTATTATGTAAGACATGACCAACAAAGCAAGACATAATTATTATGTAACAGAGAAGAATTCGAATAAAAAATGTGACACACAAAATCCAACTTAAAAGTACCAAACCACATACATGAATCTGTACAAAACAAATATATAGTACTTCATAATAAATACCTACAAAAAATGCGTTAATGAGACACCTCCAAAGGCACCGGCTTGGCTAGAGGCGAGTTCCGACACACCGGACATGTAGCATGCAGCTTTAACCACGAGTCCACACATTCAAGATGAAAGAGATGACCACAATCTGGTAAATCCCGCAACACGTCTTTGTCTTTATAATCAGCCAAGCATATTGAGCAACATGATGTGGTAGAGTTGGCCTTGTCCTTGTGGAGCTTTGCTTGAGCATAGATGAGTTTTGGGTACTTGTCTAGAGTGGCTTCATCGAGGCCTAGTTCGATGGTGATTGCATTTTGTTCTGCAGTTGTGAGATTACCGTTTTGGAGGGATGGCTGGACAGTGCAATAGCAAACAATTAGTAAAATAATGATCATGATAGTGATGAAAGAGAAGAGCATAATCATATATACAAGCCCATATAGATTTTTTGAAGACATCGTTAGAATCTAAAATGAAATGGAAGAGTGGATTGCATAGAGGAAAAAAGTTGGGGGGCTGTATTTTTGGGATGAAAAAGGACAATACGTGATAGACTTTGTTGTTTTTAATTTAACGAAGGAAGTGCTTGCTAGTTTTGGGAAGGAGTACCTGGTGATTGTTTGTTTGGTGCATATTTGGAGTTGCTATATGGGGATTCTTAACTGCTGTTTCAATACTATCGCTAAGTACAAATTCTCTCTAATTTTATAACTAAATTTAAACGTTCCAATGGATTATTAATTTATTATTTTGTCTATTTTGCATTTGGGTTGTCCTCAGGGACGGATTCAGAATTTTAAGTTAGTAGGGGCAGAAGTAAAGAAAAAAAACTCCAAATAAACATTCATATAGTATTAAAAAATTATAAATATTCAAGGTTGTTTCTAAATACATTAAGATGCAATTATTTACCAATAAAGACCAAAACAAATTTTTTTTTTTTTATTATTAATAATAGGTTGGCTAGGATTTTTTTTTTTTTGAAGTTAGTGCATTATAGTGGTGGTGCTAAAAATTTTAGTTTTTAACACCTCAAAAACCTATTTTATCTATTTTACCACCTCACTTTACAAAATACACCCAATATCAAATGTTCTATTTTTTTACCACTTCATCTAAAATAATAAAGAAAGTGAGAGAATTTGAGTTTTTTAATTGAAAGAAGAGATATAATCTTAATAAAACATTTTATTTTATTTTTAACAACTTACTACAGTCATCTGGTATTTATACCTGTTTACTGTTGTTGAAAAAAATTTAGCTTTATCTTCTTCAATACACATGATTTTTTGGTTCTTTGGTGGTAAAATAGTTTTTTTTTACTAAAATATAATAATCATTGTGAATGTTTTTATTGTTTTTGTTAAGTTTTTGGGTTGGATAGCTGCTATTTGATTGAGACTAATTAGGTTTATTAAGGAGAAAGGGGGGCTATGGTTTTGGAAGGAGGGCTCAACTACAAAAATGAAATATATAATAACTAAGAAAAAATTGGACCAGGAGCCAGGCCCCACTTGGGTCCGTCCCTGGTTGTCTTGATGACTAGTTTTACTCTCTCAAGGGTCCGTTTGGATACCACTTATTTTGTTGAAAATTGAAAACATTGTAACAAAATAATTTTTAAATGTGTGAATAATGCCGTGAAACCCATTTTTAATAAAAGTCTTGTTGAAAAAAGAGGTTTGAGGGTCCCGTGAACAGTGCACGAGACTCACTAGAAAGCATTGAAATGCATTGAAATGCGCTTTTCAATAAAAAAAAAGTGTAAAACGCAAACGCACTGCGTTTCATCAATATCCAAACGGATACTAAATTAACGCAGACTACAAGGGGAGCATGCGGGGTCACTTATAAAATCCAAGTTTTCCACGTAACTAACACCTAAAATTCTTGAAAGTATAATGATTAGTTAGAAGGAAAATTCTTCATCGATTTTTTATTTATTTTTATTTGAATGAAATATAGATGAAAGCGCAAGCTTATCTCACTTAAAACACTACAGGTGCGCATTAAGGATTTTAAGATTGAAGTTTCTTGTTCTTGTAGAGCAGTGAGTAACTAAATTGAGGAAAAAAAAAAAAAAAAAACGATTAGAAAATAGAAAGAAAAGCTGAATTTCCCCTCTCCATAGTCCATAAGTTTTAAGGTCATGTGCATCATTGCTTAGTTCAGCAAGCCAATCAAAGTGTCTGGTTTTTCTTCTGACCAACGACCAATTAGAAGCATAAAACTATCTATCAATTTGTGTAAAACAAGAATATGCATTATATATATATAATAACTAATTTGTGTAAAACAAGAATATGCATTATATATATATAATAACTAATAGCGGAAACGTTTGACTTTTCGTTGACCACTCTTCATTCGTCACATGGTTACATAAATTGCTAACACGTTCACTTTAAAACACTAAATAATTGCATATTTTCGGTGGTTTGCTTATTTAGTTTTAGTCGGTAACTACTTATTATTGTTTATATATGCTGTTTACTTTTTGTTTTCTTCTTTCTGTTTTTTTCGTTTTCTGGTTTTTTCCCCTCTATGAGAACAAACCCAACAAAGATTGTAGACAAAAAATAGAGTACCCTTGACGCTACTGCTATTGGCAATTCTTTTCTTCACAATCATGCTATTGTTTTCTGTTTTTAATTTTTAATTTTTATAATAACAAACATTTATAACTAAGGCATTAAAATATTTTGTGCACACCACACCATGTGTTTGAGAAAATTTTGCGCAGAATAAACCAATTGCCGATAAAGTGTTTTTCCTTTGTCATATTTGCTGTGTTTGCTCTGTGTCTGAGATATTTTCCAACCATTGTATAAAGTTGTTTTGATGCTTGATAGTAGTGGTGAGATTAATTAAATTATATTATATTAAGATATTTGTCTTCTTGAATCTTTGTGTTTGCTCTGTGTCTGAGATATTTTCCAACCATTGTATAAAGTTGTTTTGATGTTTGATAGTAGTGGTGGGATTAATTAAATTAAATTATATTAAGATATTTGTCTTCTTGAATTTTTGTTTGACTGAGTATTGGTCTATATATTTGCTGGTTTGTGCGTATTGTGCCTGCACTGCATTGTTTGGTTTTGAAATATAGTTGGCTTATAATATATTATATGATATTAAGCCTTTTTGTCTCTTACGGTTTATTGCTTGGCTGGGCATTATTTAGATTTTGTAGTGTGTTCGTACTGTGCTGCTCTTTTTCTGCAATTCGGTGATGAAGTCAAAGCAAATGTTTCATTTGCATCTCTTCGTAAGTGGTGATTGGTCATTGTAATACATACATTTTATGGATAGTTGAGGATATTTAAGATTTAATTCTTCATTTATTTTAAACTTAAGTTTGATTTCTATTTTTCATTAAGTAATTTAATGTTTCATCTTTATATAAAATAGTTTTCCCGTGCATTGTACGAGTTAGTGACTAGTATATATATATAACCAAAATCTCTAGAACTTTCACAATTTTCCATGTCACCACTATTTTATTTTTTTAGATTTTTTTATTTTAGATTTTATATCTTATATATTTATTATTTCTCTTCAACATATAATTATCTTATCAAGTGTTATAATAGTTTAGTTTAAGTAAAACTCTATTAAATATATGTTTCAAGAACTTGAAAATTCTACTTCAACTAAAATTCTATAACAAAAATTTCAACAAATATTAACCCCTGCCAAGGTCGAAACCCTTCATACTCACTCAAATTTTCACAAAGAAAACACACACAACAAATTGAAGATTTTGCAAAGAGGGTATGGGACTTCATGAGACCACTTTGTAACATTGTATCCATGAAGTTGCTTAGAGTAAATGCAGAGGTAAGGACGTGTTGCCATCTTCCATGCTCTAACTCTCTATGATTACTACTTTATAATATTGTTATTGTTGTGACTTGTGAGTGAGTTTATTAGTATGAAAAATCTACATGTGAAAATTTTAATTGTAAAAATTTATTTTTACGATTAAAACATTAGATTTAATTGTAATTTTGATTTAATAATTAACAATTTCATCAATCAAATTTTCTCTAACGTTGGTGTAATTTGTACTACTATGTATGTTATATATAGAACCCTCATATGACCTTGGAAAAACCACTCTATAAAAAAAATTGTCATCAATAACAAGAAGAAGAGCTTATTCTTGACCATCAAAACCACAAATTTCCTATAATCAATAACCAATTTTATATTAATGTTGTGATATAGTCCATAGGTATTTAAAAAAAAAAAAAAGGAGAAGTATAGTCCATATGGGAATGGTTTAGATGTTTCCTACTTTATTTTGGAATCTCAGATTGATTAGTAGGATAATATGGAGTGAGGAGGTGCATTATTCATATTAAAAGTGGCAATTCACATTGATCAGAAACTAAACAAAGACGTATAATAACCTCTATACATATAGTGGTGGTGTAGCGTTGGTGCATGTGAGAGTTTGAAGACAAAGTTTTGTCTTTTTTATTTATTTAAAATATGCATCCTACTTTGTTGATACCTATATTATACCTATGGGAAACTATTCAAATTCTACTACAATTTATTTGTTCATATCCTATCAATTTTTTTTTTTTTTTGGATAAATAATAAAACAAAAGCAGCCACCGCCCACTATTACAGTCTTTTTTATTTTATTTTATTTTTTATTTAAAATATGCATCCCACTTGGTTGATACCAATACAATACCTATGGGAAACTATTTTAAATTATAAAATAATTTTTCTATTAACTTTTAATTAATAGTTTTTTCATACAGGACTCTCTATTTTTTTTTTTTAAATATATGTGATTTTAAATTTAACTATCCTGTGCATCACACGAGTTAACGACTAGTTATATATACAATATAACATATAGAAAATACTTCCAATTAACCTTTATTATTTTACAGTGAACTACAAAAGACAATTAAGGCTACCTCTCACAAATACTCACTAGAGATCCTGCATTTGTTTAAAATCAACCACCAAGCATTACAAAACATGCCCAGAACGCATTTGATGCAGGCCAAGACGTACTAGATAGGCTAAATCAAAGATTTAACCTAATGATAGGATGAATAGTTTCGGGATGCCACTAAACCGGAGGTAGCAGATGTCACTTAACACTGCTAATCACGGATGTCACTCAACGCGACCAAGTCACACACTTGATTGTTAGGAGGAATCACTCAACTCCAAAGCAATGCTACTTGCAAATAATTTTCTGAATAAAAACGTTTCTCCCTTCCTCTGATTTCTTATTGATAATTATAGGTGAATACATTGCATGTGAAATAAATGTTTTTCACTAAATACTTGACAACTTCCAATACAAATGACAACTCCATAGATTGACTTCACATTACCCTATGATCAATTTTATTAGGTTGGAACAACTACCAACAAGACTCATGATTAACTTTGATTGAATAATAAAGAGAAATAAAAAACAAATAGACTAATAAATATATGACACTATGAGTCGCCTATGTGGTTGCCACATAAGGTGTCACTATGTTCCTGCATCAGCATTGATCCTACACAATTCAACCTATCATCCCTTTTAACATGTTGTTGACACCCCCAATAACTTAAGAGAATATGTTTTACCTCACCCAACATTTTCCTTTGTTGCCTGAATGTCTCTCATGCATCTTATATAAACGTGGCACACAGTTCAAGTCGATTGGTTTGACCCAGTTGAGTTCTGGTTAGAAATATATCATCCTAAACGGTTGCAAATCCTATGATCCTTACCTAGTCTTTTGAGGGTTAGGTCAACTTAGTATGACCTGTATTTTTTCTCATACCAAAAAAATATAAATAAAAAAGAAACATGATTATTATGTCTTTGTCTTCATTTCAAAACAAATAAAAGAACAAAAAACCATAAACACTCAAATATAAAAGTTAAATAATACATAAATTCTTAAATTTACATAGTCCAAAGTTCAATAATCTTTCACCACAAAAGAATGGGCAAAAAAAGAAAAAAAAAAAAGAAAAAGGAAAAAAGAGCTAGATGTCATGGATCCTATCAAGTTCTCAACCTTCTTAGGTGTATTTATCATATAAAGTATCAAAAATAAAACATAATATGCTACGTAAAGCAAAATAAGTAAATATTTAATATGAATTGGACACCAATATACTCAATGTTAGTAGTAGATCTAATAGTGGAAGTATTCATACTTGAGAATTGCTTCTGAAGTTGGATAGTAATTTTGCTAGTATTTTTATCTACAACACAAAATTTCATTATAACTTTAGTATACAATGAAAACAGGTCAATAAAGAATTAAAATTTTATAACTATAACTGTTTTATAAATGGATTACATAATACAAATCCATATATTAACACACTTCAAGTGCAAAATAAAGTTTCCATATTATTTGGCAAAAGAAAAAGATTGATATTTAGAAAAAAAAAAAAAATCTCCAATGCTAAAAGTCGATTAAGAAGCAACCGGAGTTTTAAAAATACTTAAGAGATAGAGCTCTGTGGGGCCCAATAATCTATGGGCCAGGCCCATTTGCTCGTGGAGAGTCCGAAGGCCCAGGCCGAGGAGAGCTATGGCCCAAGCCCGATAACATAGAGCACAAGACTGTTTTTGGAATACAGCCGAGGACAGTTCAGTCCTCGGCAGATCCAAAATCCCATCGGAATAAAGGGGTAAAACTGGTATAGGAACAAATTTGTAAGGAGATCTAAAATATCTTGGGGGAAGTTATCCTTACTACCCTTCCAGATAAGACTCTGCACCTGACAGAGCCGTACTCTGCAGCCTTATCAACCATCCCCAACAATTCTGGGATTAGACTGATGGGACAAATATCAGTTTTGTAAAGATTGACCCTACACGTGGACGAAGGACAGTTAACGCAGACAAGTATAAAAGAAGAAAGTAAGTAAATCTAAAGGGGGAGGGCATCCCACCTAAAAAAGAGAAAGACTACATGGGGCAGAACCTCTCAACAACACCGGACTTCACTGAAAAAGTCCATCATTGGGTAACCGGGGTAAGACCTCAATGGTCCTCGGATCAACTCCGAGGAGTCCCATCCCATAGGGTGCGACGCCTTGGGGCTTAAACGTTCAAGCCCAACTCCTTTTTTCTACATAAATTCCTCTAAAACCAAGACCGGAATATCGCCCCGTGCCCAACGGCTAGCTTTTCAAGCCCACTCTCTACAAATCATATTGTGAGGGATCTTTCATGTGCGAGCCCAACATCCTTATTGGGCCTCGACAGAATCGTGTCCTTACAAGCTCCATTAAAGAGAGCTTACAAAATTGATTTTATTTCTCTTTCAACAGTTTTTTGCATAGTTACTAAATCTAGATAGTTCGATTGATAACCCCATGAAGCAATACCTAAGTTGGTCCAGTTGTTTATTTAACTAGACCACTTAAGTGTACAAACCATTTTGGAACCAAACTTTGATTAATGGAAAAACCATAATTTCCACTTTGGATAATTGGATGGGTAAAAAATGTTATTTGAACTATTCAATGAACATGAAATCAATTCCAAAATGCATTAGAGATGCGAAAATCAAACCATTGAATTAAACGATCAAGCACATCAAATTTTAACAGTTAATATGCATTATTGCAAATTAGGGTTTAAACTATCTGACTATGATTAATTAATTGATTTGTCATTGAATTGATAAAATAGAATTAATATATGTCATATCTCATTGGTTTAAAGTTTACTACAAGTGTGTATTTAAAGTTTTATTGAATAATACTTGAAGATAATTTTGGTTTTTTAATTTTATGCAGTCATCTTGGGAAAAGGGGGAGAGATTAAATTAAAAAATCCATAAATTTCTTGGGGAACTATCAAGTATCAAATCATTTAGTGGCTTATAAATGTTTTAAAAATCAAAATTGATCCTCAAACAAATTAATATATATATATATATAGAGAGAGAGAGAAAGAGAGTTAAAATCATGTAAAATTCACAATTGGAGGAAAAAGAATCGACTGGTCAAAGCCTAGAGGAAGTGCCGATTTGCACTTCCCTCTTGAAATAAGTGCCAAGAAGAACTCCTTAGAGAGATGAGGGTAGTTAGTTTGGGGGAAAATAATGCTCCAGGGTGCCAGTTGTGCATTGAACGAAAAAAAAAAGGGTGTGGTAAATAACCAGCCACTTCGAATTTGCCTTAATCCTCTCAAGTCTCAAACTAATCCTCCTTGGATTACATTTTGATAGGTTGAACCGGGGGATCATGTGTTGATTTCCAAGTAAGGCACATGTTTCACAATCTTTTCACTGTTTGTTGCAAGTTTGGGGTTTCCTAGCTAGGCCATCTTCAAGGCTGTTTGTGTTTTAGGCATTTTATGTTGCACTTGGTCAGTCGCAAATTGCAATGGTTTTTTCTTATAGGACAAAGTTTAATTACAAACTAATTTATAAAGTTTAATTACAAACTAATTTATAATTAATGGCTACAATTGCACACAATATCTTCTTATTGGATGTGAATATTGACAAAGGACAAAATTTAGTTACAAAATTGGTTGTAGCCTAAACCTTTAACCTTAATATTTTTTTTATTGGAGATGAATTTTGACAAATCTACCATTGGATTACCTATTCTTTTTATATCCTCTATGCTTGCAAAATTTCTAGAAAATTAAAGATCAATAGCTATGTCATCAATAAATTGTTTAAATTGTAAGTTTTTGTAGTTTAAAATTGTGCATAAAATATAAACTTATAGATCATATAGTAAATAATATCCGATTGATGACGCAAAATTTGACATGTATATTAAAAACATAAAGAATATACAATTTAACGATTAAATTTTTAAAATATGTAACAATATTTATTTTATTTTGTAAGGTTATAACTTTAAGTTACAATCATTTTTGTAACTAAATTTTGTCCTTCGACAAATCTACCATTAGATTACATTTTTTTTTTCTTATATATTTCATACTTGCAAAATTTCCAAAAGATTGATAATCAATAGATTACTTTTTTTCTTACATGAAATATTTAAATTTCAAGTTTTTAAAATCTAAAATTATATAAAAATTAAAAAAAAAAAAAAAGTTTATGGACAACAGATAGCCTAGACATGAAGTCCACTGAAAAAGAGTTATGAACAAACTTTTTTTGGGTAGAAAAGGGTACATTTATTAAAAATCAAACATAAACAATGCAAAGTCTAAAGATACATAGAACCTTAAGCATTAGCTAAACGCTTTTAAGTGTGCTTCTCTTGGCCAAAAGATTCATACAATGGTTCCTTTCACGGTAAGTGTGCTTGATATAAACAACTAGCTTGTTTAAAAAATTGAGACCCTGTATGGTAGACTATTTAAACAACATATTTTCAGTTTTTAAATAATATTACACATATTTTTACACACTTTTTCATCCATATGTATTTCAAAAATTACAAACAACATTACTCAAACTCCTCTACTAAACGGACACTGATAGTTGAAAGTTGCTATTGTCCATCTTTTGAGTTAAACCATTTCTTGTTTAAAGGAACAAAAAAATCTTTTACGTATATCGATATCAATCAAGTCATGACCAACAATGCAAGACATCAATGTTTAGAAACAGAGAAAATCCATCCTACCTAACCAAACCACATATATGAATCTGTACAAAATTAAATTTATAATAAATTTAAATACCTCTAAATTACAAAACATGCGTTAATGAGACCCCAATGTTTCCATTTTTTTTAGGTCAAACACGTTGCTCCTCCAAAGGCACCGCCTTGGCCAGAGGCGAGTCCCGACACACCGGACACGTAGCATGCAGCAGTAACCATGAGTCGACACATTCAACATGAAAGAGATGACCACAATAAGGTAAAAACCGCAACACATCAGTGTCTTTATAATCAGCCAAGCATATCGAGCAGCATGATGTGGTAGAGTTGCCCGTGCCTTTGTGGAGCTTTGCTTGGCTGTAGATGAGTTTTGGGTAGTTTTCTAGAGTGGCTTTGTTGATTGCATCTTGTTGTGCTGTTGTGAAGGTGCCTACTGGGTTGGATGGCGTGACAGTGCAATAGCAAAGCAATGCTACCATCATGATCAAGACGAGCAGGAAAACCAAGAGCAAAATGGGATATGTAAACACACTTAGATTAATTGAAGACATTGTTAGAATCTAAAATGAAATGGAAGAATGGGGATTGTATTTGGGGTTGAAAAAGGACAATGCGTGAGAGACTTTGGTGGTGTTGTTATTTTAATGAAGGAAACACTTTTGTATCTGGTGAATGTTTATGTTTGCAGCTTTTTAGTATGTATATTTCAAGTTGCCATATGGGGATTGTTAATTGGTCTTATAATATTGCTTAAGTGCAAAATGCTCCCCTACTTGTACTAAAATTTAAAAGCTCAATCAGATTAATAATTATTATTATATATTTTTTTAAATTATGGAAATAGACAAAGTCGTCGTCGTGAAGATTAGTTTTTTATTTTTTCGAAGGCGAGAGGCAAGGGTGGCACGCACTCTTGTACAGTTGTATGGCTCCATTTATTATTTTTGGGAATGGCTTCCAGTGGGGTCACTTAAATATGGATGCGTGTTTAAGAGTGGACACTTATTCGTATCGTAACGTGTTCAGTGGCATTGACCACTGGACACAAGCTCCCTCCATTATTTTTCATAAAAAATTAATCTAAAATTTTACTAAATTTTCTAAGTAGGTCTTAGAAATCCAAGTTGTGCTAAGTGGTTTTATAAAATTATATAAATATTTTGGATAATTTTTTTATTTTTTATAGATAGAGACAATAATTTATTTATTCTTATTAATTTTTTGGATAAAATAACAATAAGCATTTTAACAAAACATGCAATATATATATATATATATATATATATATATATATTTATATGTATATAAAATTGAAACCTTTGACTTTTTATTGACCCCTTCAGAGCTTACCACATCATTATTATTATTTTTTAAATAAAATTATTTTTGTTTAGTCCAAACTTAACAAGGAGTGAAACTTTATCTCTCTAATAATTTCAACTTAAACTTAAACTCAAACTCTATCTCTCTATCTTAATCAATTTAAGATTTTATAAAATTATTTCAGTCTACCTCACAAATAGGTAGGTTCTCGTGCATAGCATGGGTTAGCGACTAGTTTTAACAAAACATGTAACATGCATCTAACTTTTAATTGATAGTGACTACAACTTATTTGTTCTTATCAATTTCTTTAAATAAAGTAACTGTAGTTGCACGATTTTCCTGGCCCAAATCTTATTGATCTGGCCTTGGCCCAAAGCGTAACCCACAATAGAAATTTGTAGAGGATGGGTCAAAGAACTTCGCCTCAGTGAGCCTGTTCGGTCTTGTACATGGACAATGTAGTTGCAGAAAATAAAAACACAAGAAAGGATCTCCACGTGTGATTCTATTTCTCCCGTTCTTAATACAATTTTTCTCTCCCCTGTCTTTGGGGGATTTCACTACATTATATAGTTCCCCTCCTCTCATCTCAACCTTACACTTGTCGATCATCTAAGCATCTACTTGAGCACCTGTCCCATCAGACGCCCCCATCTCTCCCTTTGTGAGTTGCAGAGGCCAAGGTGGTACTGTTCAGGGGTCTTTTCCTCATTAATGCGGCCAAGAGGATGGTTGGGGCGCAATTAATGTGGTGGTGGCAGCTTTCCATGAGATATTTTGGATTTTATTCATTTTATATGTTGGGAGGATGGACTGAAATGGATGGGGAGAGTTCCTCGTATGGACTTCATGATGTCCGAGGAGGAGTTACTCCTCGGACAGGTTTCCGTGGCATTATTGGGGTTGAGTAATGCTTCATACGTGGTTTCTCTTCGGTAAGGACGCTCCTCGGACGGGCCTGGATCTGGAATAGCCCATTATTTTTGGGCCGGGCCCCACAATAGCCCCTCAAAACTCCGGTTTTTATCTCCTTCCGAGGAGAAAAGCGGGGTTTTGATGTTAGTGAGAGGGTGGAAATAAGGAGAGCTTGGGGCGCGCGTGCGGATCGTTACTTTTGACGCGTTACAATTTACGAGGCGTGGTCATTAACTTCCGGAGGCGTTATGTTCCCTCCATCCAACGGTGTGGCGTGGATCGAACGGCCATCGTTTCTTCTCGTATTTTTAGGCAGGAATGATCTTTTCTCTCTCCTCCCAGCTATATAAGACGTCAGAGGGGTTCAGTTCTTTTTATCTGCATTTCGTAAACCTCAGAGGCTTCCAGAGAACTCCATCGAACCCCAGAGACATACGAATACTTGTGCCCGTTACGCCTCCGTAGCCGTCTTTCGTGAAGCGTTCCGTCCCGGAGAGATTTCCAGGCGTCCCACTGAGCGTTTTGCGAAGGTACCAATACATTTCGTTCATTTCGCCGTTTCAATTCCCTCCTCGGACTCTACTTTTATTCTCAGTCCTTACTTTCGTTTCCCCAGTTCATTTCAGATGGGTAGATTTGAGAAATTAGTAAACACTCCAGCCGCTATGGAGGCCTTTAGGGCTAAATACCGCATTCCCCCGGGGGTTGGGTTGCAGTACTGTCCTCTTGAAGGAGTATTGATAGAGAGAGGTATGGGAGAAGTTGTTATCCCTATGATTGCTTTTATAGAGGGAGGGATGACACTTCCCATGCGTAGGATTACAAGGGACTACCTGTTCAACCATAGGTTGACGCCGTATCAGTGTGCCCCGAATATGTTCAAGATACTAGGCTGTGTAGATGTCTTAGACGAGCGGATGAATCTAGGCCTTACTTGGCACGATGTGGCTTATCTGTACGAATGTCACCGCCTCGGGGATGATGGGTATTATCTTAAATCCCGGAACGAGGATGTTAGGTTGATCTCTTGTCTCCCAGTATCCAATAAAACCGTGAAGAATGACTTCCTTATTGCTTCTGGGGAGTGGACCGACGGTATTCATTGTCCAACTCGGGCAGGAACCCCAGGTGCGACGTTTTTAGGATCGGTCCTTTTTGGGAAAGGATTTAGTGTTGAGGGTTTATCTTTCTTGCTTTCTTTGTAATTGGAAAATTTCATGAACTAACCCCACTTTTCTTGGTTGCTTGCAGATAAAGTTCACGTCGCTCCTCGGCTAAATTTTGTGAACGTGCCAGCGTTGAACTACCTTCTTAGGTCGGAGATTTACGTTTCCGAGGACAGACAGTTGCGTGCGGCCCATCTGGTTCTGGGCTATCAACCTCTGAGCACCTCTTTCCAGGCTATCGGCCACGCTATAAGGGCGGGCAGTCCGAGGTTGGCTAGGATTGACGTGTCCAAGGACGGGTTCCTAGCTAAACACGATCTGCCACCAGTTGTGTTGCCTGGTGTTAGAAATCCTTACTTAGCAGAGCAGCTACCTCCGCCAAACGAGCCTGGTGTTGCCGTTCAGGTTGAAGAGGAAACTGAATCATCTCGTCTTTCCCTTGAGGAAGAGATAGACGAGTTTTACTTTGAGGAGGAAGTTCAGCAAACCCCTTTGGTGGAACTTTCCGGTCCTGAAGGAGAGCGGGACCGTCATTCTGCAGTTGGCGCTCCTTCCATTGTTATCTGCTCGGACGATACTTCGGACGAAGAGACAGAGCCCATGGCAGGAAAGGGAAAGTCTCTGAAGGAGCTGATGGCCTCCCGAGGGAAAGGCCAGTCATCGAAGGGACCACCTCCATCACAAGTCAAAACCCTTCCTCCTGTTGTCCTTCAGGGAGTTTCGGAACCTGGCCTTAAGGCTAATCCGGACCTGAAGAAGAAAAGGCCGGTTGATACCCCTGAGGAGGGTGAGGTGGCTGCTCAGCCGACCAAGCAGCAAAAGACTGCTCGTGCACCGAGGAGCAGAAGGGGCAGCTCCTTGGAGAATCGGGACGAGGAGAGCCTTGCGGAGGTACGAGCTGCCCCGCGTGTATGGAGCCCCAAGTTGGAGCTGGATGGGGTGGCCATCCCCTATAATGCTTCGGTCCGAGAGTACAACCGAGGCCGGGCAGGGTATGTGGCCGAGGCTTTAGAGCAGCCCCTACTCCTTCCTCGGGATATGGAGGCTTATAGGCGGTTCTCTCAGCCCGAGATCTTCCTATCCCTTAAAAGGGACCTCGCGATGGTAAGTAACCCTTCTACTGCTTCATTAAAAGGGACCCCCTCTTCTTTCTTCTTTTTTTTTTTTTTTTTTTTTTTTTTTTTTTTTTTTTTTTAAGGCAATCTTGTTTCGTTCGTAGATCACTCAGCAGGTATTTGTGGCTGAGGAATTCTGCCGAGGTAATCGTAGTCGGGCTGACGCTGAGACCCAGGCTCGGATGGAGATGGAGAAAGCCTTAGGGTCCCTTAAGCACGATCACCTTAAACTCACGAACGAGTTCAAGGAGTCGGAGAAACTGCGCAAAAGTGCAGAGGCTGGTTTGAAAAGTGCCGAGACCCAGGCGGAGGACCAGCGCAAAGAGCTGTACTCGACACAGATTAACCTCGCCACAGAGAGGCAGGCAGTGCAGGATCTCAAAACTGCCCTGCAAAAAGTCGAGGATGAGCTAAGGCGAGTCAAAGAGGAGGCCCAGCTGATCCGAGAGGCTGCAGAAGTTGAGAAGAATGCTGCTCGCCAGCTCGGGGCCGCAGAAACGGAGGCGAGGCTCTCCGAGGAGATCCCCGAGGTGTGCAGGGATTACTGCAGTATTTCATGGGCTCATGCTCTCGATGCTGCAGGAGTTTCTGCGGATTCGGCACTAAGACTGCCCGAGAACATCTTCTATCCCCCGGAGATCCGAGAGAATCCTGATGACGTCCAAGTGGCCTCAGAGCAGGACCTGGCGGCGCCTGATGCCGTCCTTGTGCCTGATATGGTGAAGGATCCCGCCGCAGACTCTACCATCGAGGTTCCTCCCCCTCAGCCCGAGCAGAAAGAAGATCCTCCTGTTAAGGCTTAGCCCTTTAGGCTTTTGATCTCTGTACCCCCTTTTTTTTTTTTTGAATGTGAGTCGTCCTATTTTTCCATTCTTCTGTAAGGACGTCTCTTTCTAATGTACTCGGAATATTAATATAAGATGTTCGCTTTGCTTACTATGGATGTATGTCAGTAGCGCTCTTTTTTTTTTTAAGTATTTGCAACGATGTAGATATAGGCAAATAGCCAAAATAAAAATGGGTTTTTGGGCTGCGCATTTAAGGGTTGCGATGGTGCCAGACTGCGCGCACGTATTAAAACGATTTCCTTTAAGTAATAATCTCCCAATCTATCATAAGTAATAATTTCCCCTAAGTCTGTGGTCCGAGGAGCCATGCAGGACTTAGGTTCTGTTTAAAACTATGAATAGTTGCCCCAAGTATTAATTTCCCCTAAGTCTGTGGTCCGAGGATCCATGCAGGACTTAGGTTCTGTTTAAGACTTATAAAAATTGTCATGAGTAATAATTTCCCCTAAGTCTGTGGTCCGAGGAGCCATGCAGGACTTAGGTTCTGTTTAAAACTATGAATAGTTGCCTTAAGTATTAATTTCCCCTAAGTCTGTGGTCTGAGGATCCATGCAGGACTTAGGTTCTGTTTAAGACTTATAAAAATTGTCATGAGTAATAATTTCCCCTAAGTCTGTGGTCCGAGGAGCCATGCAGGACTTAGGTTCTGTTTAAAACTATGAATAGTCGTCAGGGGACCAGCAAGCAACGGATAGTCATGAAAGAAAACATATGCTAAGCCATTCTTATTAATAATAATATCTTCTGAGGTTATTTACATTCCATGGTCGAGGTACAGGCTTTTCATCCAAATCTTCTAGGTAGTAGGCGCCTATTCCGGCCACGGATGTGACACGGTATGGTCCCTCCCAATTGGGCCCCAACTTGCCCCAAGAGGGGTTCTTCGCGCTGCCAAGAATCTTCCTCATCACGAGGTCACCTGGACCCAGAGGCCGCAGCTTGACGTTAGCATCGTACCCTTGTCTCAGCTTCTGGTGATAATAGGCCATATGAATCATCGCTTTTTCTCTTCTTTCTTCGGCTAGGTCCAGACTCCGTTCCAATAAACCGTCGTTATCGTTTGGGGTAAACGATCTAGACCTCAGTGTGGGAAAGTTGTTCTCGATCGGGAGCACGGCCTCGGCCCCATAAGTCATCGAGAAGGGGGTCTCACCGGTCGATCGTCGCGGCGTCGTCCGATAAGTCCATAAGACATGGGGGAGTTCCTCTACCCATCTCCCCTTTGCCTCGTCCAATCTCTTCTTCAGTCCGTTCACTATGACCTTGTTCACGGCCTCGACCTGCCCATTTCCCTGAGGGTAGGCGGGGGTGGAATATCGGTTAATGATTCCGAACTCGCGGCAATACTCCCTAAAGTTCTTACTGTCGAACTGCAGACCATTGTCGGAAATGAGTGTTCGCGGAGTTCCGAAGCGGGTGATGATGTTCCTCCAGATGAATTTCTGGGCGTCCACGTCCCTAATGTTGGCTAAGGGTTCAGCTTCCACCCATTTAGTGAAGTAATCAGTTCCGACTATTATGTATCGCTTGTTCCCCGCAGCTTTGGGGAAAGGTCCGACTATATCAAGGCCTCATTGTGCGAACGGCCATGGGCTAGAGAGGGGGTTGAGAACCCCTCCGGGTTGGTGGATATTCGGGGCGAATCTTTGGCACTGGTCGCACTTCTTAGCGTACTCTTGGGCCTCTCTTTGCATGTTCGGCCACCAGTACCCTTGGGAGAGTGCCCTGTGCGCCAGCGACCTTCCTCCGGTGTGGCTCCCGCAAATCCCCTCGTGCAACTCCTCGAGTAAAGATACGGACTCTTCCGGATGCACGCAGAGTAGGTACGGTCCAGAGTAAGAGCGTCGATATAGTTTGTGGTCCTCTGATAGCCAGAACCGAGGAGCATTCCTGCGTATCTTCTCGGCTTCCAGTTTTTCCTCCGGTAAGAGGTCGTTTTGGAGGAAGCTCTTTATGGGGTCCATCCAGCTAGGACTTTTTCTGATCTGATGGACCTGAGCCGGGTTTCTGCCAACGGGACTTGCCTGTGCCAGATCTTCAACAAGGATCATTCGCGGCAGATTATGCGCCGAGGACGTGGCGAGAGTGGCCAGCGAATCGGCATGGGTGTTTACGCTCCTGGAAATGTGCGTCAGACTGAAGGATTCAAAATCCGTCTGTAGCCGTTTGACTTGTCCCAGATAGTCTTGCATCCTAGTATCTCGAGCTTCCAGCTCACCCATCACCTGTCCGACAACCAGTCTGGAGTCCGAGAACGCTTCTATCATTCTTCCGCCTAATCTTTGAACCATCGTCATCCCTTGAAGTAAGGCTTCGTATTCGGCTTCATTGTTCGTAGTCGAGAATCCGAGCCTCAATGATTTTTCAATGGCGGCCCCGTCCGGGGATATTAAAACTATCCCAACTCCTGACCCCCTCTGGTTAGCTGCGCCATCTACATAGACCTTCCAATGCGTGCTCCTCCCTGTTGAAATCACACCAACCGACTTTCCATCCATGTCTTTCTTCTCGGTTATTGTTTCTATAGAGGGCTCAGCAAACTCCGCTACCAAGTCTGCGAGGACCTGTCCTTTGATAGAGGATCTGGGCATATATTTAATATCAAAGGCCCCCAAAAGCGCACTCCACATGGCGATCCTTCCGGTGTAGTCAGCGCTTCGAAGCACTGCTCGGAAGGGAAGCTGAGTTAGAACGATTACCGTGTGCGCCTGAAAGTAATGAGGAAGTTTTCGGGTTGCATGCACTATCGCCAGAATTGCCTTTTCTAAAGGTAGGTATCGCACCTCGGCCTCATGTAGTGATTTGCTCACATAGTACACCGGTCGCTGCACCCCATTATCATCCCGTATCAGTACCAGGCTTACAGCGTGGGGGGCTACGGCGATGTAGGCAAACAGCACCTCATCTGCCTCAGGGCTGGACATGATGGGTGGTCGGGACAGGTAGTCTTTAAGCTGTTGGAAAGCCCGAACGCAATCCTCCGACCATTCGAACTCTTTCCACTTGTTTATCAGGAGATAGAAAGGCCGACAGCGATCCGCCGATCGCGATATTAACCGGTTCAACGCCGCAATCATGCCAGTGAGCTTCTGTACTTCCTTCGGATTCCGAGGAGCCTGTAGGCTGTTAATGGCTTTGATTTGGTCGGGACTTACTTCTATTCCCCTGTGGGTGACCATATACCCCAGGAATTTCCCAGACCCGACCCCGAATGAGCATTTGGAGGCATTCAGCCGCAACCGGTGCTCCCTTAATATAGCGAAGATTGTTCCGAGGTCCTTCACGTGCTCGGACACCCTTTTACTCTTCACGACCATATCGTCTATATAAACCTCAATGATCTTGCCTAGTTGTGGTTCAAACATCCGAGTCATCATCCTTTGGTAGGTTGAGCCTGCGTTCTTTAGCCCAAACGGCATCACCTTATAATGATAATTTCCGATGGGCGTCATGAAAGCCGTTTTCTCTTGGTCCTCTAGCGCTAGGGGTATCTGATGATAGCCCTGGAAGGCGTCCAGGAAGCTCATTCGAGAGTGCCCCACGGTTGCATCCACTAATCGATCAATTCGGGGTAGGGGGAATGGGTCCTTTGGGCACGCCTTGTTCAGGTCCGTGAAGTCCACGCAGACCCTCCATTTCCCTGTCTTCTTCTTTACCACCACAGTGTTTGCCAACCATTCCGGGTAAAAGACCTCTTTAATAGCCCTTGCTCTTTTCAGTTTTGCCACTTCGTCTTTCACGGCACCAGCATGTTCCTTTGAAGGGCGTCGGGGTGGCTGCTTCTTCGGAGTGGAAGAGGGGTTGACGTTCAGGTGGTGACAAATAAGGCTAGGGTCAACGCTCGGGGCGTCGTAGGCGTCCCATGCGAACACGTCGACATTTTCTCTTAGAAATCTGACCAGTTCCTCCTTTTCTTGAGAGGGCAATTCAGAGCCGACCAGAAAGAACTTCTCCGGGTCGTCGTTGACAGCGATTTTATCTAAACTTTCACACCTTATCTCCTCGGCTAGTCCATTGTCTTGTTCTGCCGAGGTGGCTGATTGCTATAAACTTTCAAGGGCCGAGGACTCGGCATGGGTCCGATGTGAGACGGCGGCCACCATACACTGCCTGGATATGGCCTGATCTCCTCGGATCTCATCTACTTGCCCTCTGGATGGGTATTTTACTTTTTGGTGAAGTGTGGAGGCCACGGCCTCTAGGGCATGGATCCACGGCCTTGCAACTATTGCGGTGTAAGGTGAATAAGCGTCGACCACAATAAAATTTACCTCCACTATCTCCGCCCCAGTCTGCACGGGTAGTCGGATTTGCCCCTTTGGCGTAACAGTCCTTCCCTCGAAACTGAGGAGGGGAGAGTCGTAAGCTGTCAAATCTTCCGGCTTCAGGTTCAGCCCCTTGTATAGATCGGGGTACATTATCTCCACTGCACTTCCCGAATCCACCAACACCCTTTTCACGTCGAAGCCCCCAATCCTCAGCGTGACCACCAAGGCATCATCGTGAGGTTGAATAGTTCCTCTCTTATCCTCATCCGAGAATCCCAGTATCAAAGAGCTTCCCTTTTTTGACCTCTTGGGTTCCTTTTGCCTGCCCTCGGAGAGGAGCCGATCCACAGCTAACACCCTGGGGATGGGTGGCCCCGTTCTTCCTGGTGCAGCGAGAATGACATGTATCGTCCCGGTGGGGGGTCTTAAGGACACGTCCCTTCGAGGCTCTTGTGTTGCTTGGCCGGGATGGCCACTCGATGGGTGCAGCAGGTGGCGCAATTTTCCTTCTCGGACCAACTGATCTAGGTGATTCCATAGATTCCTGCAGTCCTCAGTAGTATGCCCGTTGTCCTTATGATAGTGGCAGTACAGGTTCTGGTTGCGTTTGGAAGAGTCTCCAGCCATCTTCCCCGGCTACCTGAAATAGGGCTCATTCCTTACTTTCTCCAGTACCTGTTGTACTGGTTCTCTGAATACGGCATTCACTATTTACGGGATGCTCTGCCCAGCCTGTCGCGAAAAATCTCTCCTCGGCTGACCAGGGTTGTGTCGTTCTGACCTGAAATCAGTCGCTTTGGGGGGAATAACCTTCTCCTTTCCCCTCCCTTGCAGCTGATCTTCCTCCACCCTTTTGTATTTGTCGATCCTATCCCTCAACTGATCAACATTGGCAACCGGTTTACCAGTGAGGGACTTCCTTAAGCCATGGTCGGTAGGGAGCCCGCTTTTGAATGTGCTGATAGCGACAGCATCATGGTTGTCATCCAGGTCGTTATACACTTCCCAGTATCTATCCGAATATGCTTTCAAAGTCTCTCCCTCGTACATGGATAAGGACAACAGCGAACCGAGGGGCCTGGGGACTCTGGTGTTGGTGATATAGCGGGAGCAGAAATCCTGAGTGAGCTGCTTGTATGAGTTTACGGAATTTGTCTTCAGGCCGTTGAACCACCTCATCGGCATTGATCCCAAGCTGGACGGGAAGATTTTACACATAAGGGCTTCATTTTGCGAGTAGATCGCCATCTTTTGGTTAAATTGGCTCACATGCTCTACCGGGTCTGTTCGACCGTTATAGATGGCGAATGCCGGTTGGTTGAACCGTCGAGGCAGCTTAGCCCCTTCAATTCTGTACGTGAAGGGGGACCTTGAAACCTGGTCCAACGCCTTCTTCATGGCATCGTTTCCCGAACCCTTGCTGGATGTGCTCTCGTATTTCCGCACAGGGGGTGGTTCCTTTTCGTAGGAAAAGGTTTCACTTGGGGGGGTCCTTGATCTCCGGCGGTAACTCGCATCCTCCGCATTGGAAGACCCATCTGAGTCTGAAGCAGATGGCTTTCGCTGTACCCATCGTAGCTTCCTCTTCAGATCGTCTATCTCTCGCTGCATGGCCTGGTGACTATTTCGCCTTTGGGACACGTGACTACCTTTCTGAGCGTGACTCTGGCTTGTCCGGGTAGTATGCATACTTCCCTCACGATTTCCCCCGTGGCCTGGGTTGACGGGGTTATTTTGCCTCTGGGACTCAGCGGGTTGTGGCTGTTGGGCGTTTGCCTGGTGAGGATTCTCCTGGTGCGGACCTGGTTCTGCCATGCTCGACCGTTGTGCTAGCTGATGCCCTAGTTCTTCCCACAGACGGCGCCAATTGTAGTTGCACGATTTTCCTGGCCCAAATCTTATTGATCTGGCCTTGGCCCAAAGCGCAACCCACAATAGAAATTTGTAGAGGATGGGTCAAAGAACTTCGCCTCAGTGAGCCTGTTCGGTCTTGTACATGGACAATGTAGTTGCAGAAAATAAAAACACAAGAAAGGATCTCCACGTGTGATTCTATTTCTCCCGTTCTTAATACAATTTTTCTCTCCCCTGTCTTTGGGGGATTTCACTACATTATATAGTTCCCCTCCTCTCATCTCAACCTTACACTTGTCGATCATCTAAGCATCTACTTGAGCACCTGTCCCATCAGACGCCCCCATCTCTCCCTTTGTGAGTTGCAGAGGCCAAGGTGGTACTGTTCAGGGGTCTTTTCCTCATTAATGCGGCCAAGAGGATGGTTGGGGCGCAATTAATGTGGTGGTGGCAGCTTTCCATGAGATATTTTGGATTTTATTCATTTTATATGTTGGGAGGATGGACTGAAATGGATGGGGAGAGTTCCTCGTATGGACTTCATGATGTCCGAGGAGGAGTTACTCCTCGGACAGGTTTCCGTGGCGTTATTGGGGTTGAGTAATGCTTCATACGTGGTTTCTCTTCGGCAAGGACGCTCCTCGGACGGGCCTAGATCTGGAATAGCCCATTATTTTTGGGCCGGGCCCCACAGTAACAATAAGTGTTTTAACGAAACATGCAACATGCATCTAAGTTTTAGAAATTTAAATTTCACTCCAACTAAAATTCTATTATCAAAATCCCAAAAATTATATATATTCACCAATGGTCTTTCCATAGAATCTTTCTTGCACCCCATGTTTTTGTTTTATTTTTTTATTTTTTGTGTTTTCCAAGTTACAACTTATGCATATTGTCGGGGGTGAGGAACCGAAGAGGGAGAATCATAGAATAAAACTTGCCCAAGGGGCAGTACTTCATAACTATATGTTAGGATAGGCTCAGATTAATCTGGATAAGATTGTTTGAGAAACTGAGGAGAGCAGTACACCCGAGGAGCTCGAGGGACAAGTGCTCCATGGGGGACCAGAGATTGACCGTCAAGTCCACAAGGCCGAGAGCCAAGGAGGGAAGGAGAGATGTGCAAGTGAAGAAAGGAGGAAGTTTCCAAATAAAGTACTCATCACCTCTGCATTCAATGCACTGCATCAACTTAACTGGCCGCATTAATGGTAGAATAATCCTTGAACAGTGCCCTCACAGCTTGCCCACAAGGCCAAGAGCCAAGGAGGGAAGGAAAGATGTGCAAGTGAAGAAAGGAGGAAGTTTCCAAATAAAGTACTTATCACCTCCGCATTCAATGCACTGCATCAACTCAATTGGTCGCATTAATGGTAGAATAATCCCTAAATAGTGCCCTCATAGCTTGCAGCATATTCTACCACCTCCAACAAGGCCTTGATGGGACAAGCATCCAAGTGAAGATTAGTGGCTATCCAAGTGGAGGGCTGAGATGCAATCTAGGTAGCTATATAAGGAAAATGGACTCCTCCAAAAAAGGAGATAGAAAAAAAAAATAGAGAGAGAAATATAAAGTGTAATCAAGAACTTTGTAACGGAGAAGGGAATATGATATGTACTAATGATCCTCAGACAGACTTGAGGAAGAATTGATACAGAAATGTTTGTCTTATTATTATTCTCTCGCAAAGCTAATACCTAAACAATTGATCTCTCCTTAAATTGTTTAACAAAATCAACAAGGCTTGAAAGGTTGGCCTTGATAACTTACCTCTACAAATTAATTGTACTGGGCCACCCTACAGTCCATACCCATTGAACTGGGGCGGGGCCGTTGATCTAGTCCCCTACACGTATGTATTTCTATATGATAATTTTGATTAAATAAATTCATCTTATTTATTGTTATTTGTTTCTAAATTTTCATGTATGGATATTATGTCAAAGGAAGTCTACTATAAAGAAGGAAAACGAGGGACACCCATTTAAGTTCTTAGTTTCTCTTAGGTAGGTTTTTTTTATTTTATTTTATTTTTTAAAATTGTCAACTTTTGAATTATTTTGTGTGTTTTAGGTTTTGGTTATTCTATGTATTTAGTTTGTAAGTGTCTTGATTTTTTCAATTGGCTATCACTACAAAAAATATTTGGTTCAAAACATGTCTTTCATGTGCTGTAGTGCAATTTGGTTCCAATACTTTTACTTATTGATTGTTAAAAATTTATCAATTTTTATATTTTAAAATTCTATATGTGCTTTGTATGCAAAATTCCTACCATATTTCTTCGAAAGTCTAACTAAATTCAATTTAGAATTTCTGCTATATCCTTTTAGATCATAGATAATATTTGGCTAAATTAGATTTATCTGCCTAAATTCCTATGTACGTCCATCTTTACTTAACTTCTTTTTCATTTTTTTTTTTTTAAGTTCGGAAATTTGGATTGTTTTTCATGTGTAATATTAACATATGTGTTCTTAAAGGCTAAATAACAATATAATTAGATTCATTACTCAAATTGTATAAGTTAGGGTGTTAACCATTTGAATAAAAGTAACACTAAAATAGATGATTTAAGTATCAAAATAAGACTTAAAAATTTAATTTCTTTTAGGTGTACAAATATAGTTGATTTTTTAATCCTAAGTTTGGAATTGATTATTTTAGGATAATCTTATTTATGCAAGAATCTCAAAAAAAAAAAAAAAAAAAAAAAAACTTTTGAGTTCAAATCAGCCTCTTCATTAATAAATAAGGAATTGTAAATAAATAATTAGAAAAGTTTTTATTGATAATTTTAGTTAGAGATATTATACATAACTAAAAATATAGAAAATTCTGCATTTTATATAATAATAATTTATTTAATTAGAAATGAGTTCTAAAATTATGTAATAACAACTCATTTAGTTATTATTTCTTAAAAATATATATAAAGAAAA
The DNA here is from genome assembly GCA_028535165.1 of Quercus tomentella. Classification (NCBI taxonomy): domain Eukaryota; kingdom Viridiplantae; phylum Streptophyta; class Magnoliopsida; order Fagales; family Fagaceae; genus Quercus; species Quercus tomentella. The sequence continues at coordinate 35,130,419 of JAPQVY010000111.1, read as the reverse complement.
TTCATGATTAAAGTCATGCAATGCACGGAACTTTCAATACTAGTGATTTATTAATGGATGCGATTAGTAAACAAAAGGTTAAATTGCAAACTAAATTTCTAAAGTTTGGAGGTGTTTGAGATTTTACACCCTAAAATTTCAGAATTTGAATTTTACCTTGAAGTTTTATATATTTTATTTGCATAGGCAACCCTTCCATCTATATTTTTCATTAAGTACTACATATACTCTTGCCACACATGATTAGTTTGTCCAATAAAATGACGCCACATCATTTTTGTAACCTAAAAAGATTATGAAAAATTAAATATGACATAACATAATAAAAAAGACATAACATCGTATTATTGGATGAACTAAACAAGTGTGTGTAGACATCGCATTTTGTACCCTTTAAGACTCGGTCCTCCGTTCTCCAATGATGCTCGAACTCTAAGGCCCAAGGCCAGTTTAGAGCCCAATAAATTATTAAATTGACTTGAGGATTGTTAAAATGGAAACTATAACCTTTTAAATGAGTAAAAAAAATTTTTTGAAAAATTAAATGACCAAAGTGGCCCTTGATCTGCATACGTGAGCTAAAGCATGCGTACGCAGGCACATTCTTGTATACGCAGCTAGGGTTTCAGAAGCATATGAAATGTAAGTTTTCTGCAATAATGGCTGAGGTTCAGAGCGAATCTCACATCATTTGGGAGTCGTTCCAAACCCAATTTTCCACTATATAAAGCCTTACACGATATAGTTTCAAAACACACAGAAATCCCACGAGAAATACCTAAGATTCACTAGAAAGTAGTAAATCAAGAGGGTGTTTTTCACAAAAAACCTTCAAGTCTCTTTTTATTTGATTGGGATCTTTTCTGTTCCCAATCTTTTGAGTTTAAGATTACTAATCACTCTTTCATTGAATTGTGATAGATTTGACTAAGGGGAAAGGTAAAAAATCAAGCATAGAAGCTTTTCCTTTAAGGTAAGCTTTAAAACCTTTCTTTTTTTCTTTTTTTTTTCTTTTCTGCCTTAATCTTTGTTTTAATCTGCTTCTTTTGTTTAGTTTATGTTTGCTTATGTTTGTCTAGGTTAGTTTTAGATTTTCTTTATATCTTTAAGCATGATAGGTTGTTAGATTGTATGTTTTGAGTCTCTGCTCTGTTTCTGTGTTGATTAGGGTTTTCTGGGTAAGGATCTGTGTACGCATGATCTAGCCTGCGCATGCAGGCTAAACTCATGCGTACGCAGACCTATTTTAGCGTGCGTGATGCCGTTACCCAGAAAACCCAAATTTTTGTTTGTTTTGATTTTGTCTTCACATGTTTGTCTACGTAGCCTCCTTTTCACATGTTTTTAAGCCTCATAAAATGTTTGCTCACCTTTTTAACATGCTTGTTTGTTATCACATGTCTAGATTAGGGTTTAGTCTACGGTTTCTTTGTTTTAATATCATTCATTCAAATGTTCATGCATTGATGTCATATGTGTTGTGCTACTGAGAGGTAAGTAAAAGGGTAAGTCATGCATTAGCAATGCTCATGCATTTGTGTTATGTTTTCTTAGATGTATTGTTAGGGTTTCTAATATGTTAACTTTTTGTGTCTGATATGTTTTGTATGATGATGCACTTGCCGCCATGTTTTGTTTTAGATAGGGTTTTTCGTATGTTAGATGTATGATTAGGGTTTCTTTTGTTTGGCTCTCTTTCATTTGGGTAGATGGATAAGTATGTCTGTTCAAGGTTAAAGATGCCATGTTGTTTGTTAGATGCAGGTTAGTATGTGTGTGAGAGTCTAGAATACAAGTATTTAGATGGTTTTTAATAGGGTTAAGACATAGGACACAATGATGGGAGGCCAATCTTAGGGTTAGGCAATCTTGGGTGCCTAACACCTTCCTAAGAGCATACCTAAACTCCGAACTCAAATTCTGGTAGTAAGATCAAAGGTCCTTCCTTGTAAGAACGCTATATTCATGATTCCTAGACCATATAACTAGGTGACGACTCCAATTGACCCCAACTTTTCCTTTACGCCCACAGTGTGGCAAGCTTATGTGTCCCTTAACGGAAAATATGAATGAGGATGATGCTGATGGAATCAGAATAGAACTTCAGAGGATAAAATCTAAATTCTAAAATTTTAAAATGTAAAATCCAAACACCTGTAAACTTTTGAGTGCTTTTAGTCTCTACAACATCAAATGAGCAATTTTCATCCCTTAATTTTAGAAAAAAAGGGCTCCTTTGGTTCTCCGGTCTAGCTTTGTTTAGAAAGAAGACATGTTTTTAATGATGTAATTTTTTTTAATCAAAAAACTATTTAGTGGATTTGCCCAACCCAAACCCAATTTGGGGATCTAGTCCAATCCTGGTCCCTACCTACTTAGGTTCAAAAAATAAAACCTTTTCAAAATATACTTTCCATTACGATCTATATATATATATATATATATTTTTTTTTTTCTCATTTCCATTTAAATATTCTTTCTTTAATCATTCTTAATATCTATTACTAGTCACTGACCCGTGCGATGCACAGGAATAACTACTAAATTAGTTTTAGGGAAAAAAAACCATTATTTTTTATTTTAAGTAGTAAGCAAAAATGTATGAATTTTTTTTTTAAAAAAAAATTGATATTGAAAGAAATAGTATAAATTTATTTGCTTTCTTTAGTTAGGTTGAAGAAAAAAATGTTATTTTATTTATTAGTTTTTTATAGTAAAGAATAACAGATAAAATGTTGAAATGTCATAATCCTTCAAATTAGATATATTAAAAGGTGTTTATTGAAAAGTCAAAACCCTTCAAATTAGATATATTAAAAGGTGCCTATTGAAAAGTCACAATCCTTCAAAGTAAATATATATTAAAAAATGCCTATTGAAAGGTTACAACCTTTCATATTGCATATACCAAAAGATGCCTATTGAAATATTATAACTCTTCATATTGGATATACCAAAAGGTACCTATTGAAATGTTATAACCATTCATTTGGAATATATATTAAAGATACTTATTGACCAAAAATGTGCCTATTAACTGAAAAATGTGTTTATTGCGTGAAAATATTCCTATTGACTGAAAAGATACTTATTGAATGAAAAAGTGATTATTGGTCGAAAAATTGCATATTGAATGAAAACATGTCTATTGAAGGGTCATAATCCTTTGGGTATAAATAGTGGTTCATATTCATTTGATAACTTCTTCTCAAATTCTTCTCTTTCATCTTTCATAGAAACACCAAAAACCTGTGTCTTTTCCAAAATTCCTATTTGTAAAACCTAATAAACTTTTTTGTGTTTCTACAAATAAGGAGTGGTCATCAATATCTCCAACCAAGATAATCTATATTGATTCATTCATAAACTCAACAGGTATATAATAGCCATTTGTAATACACGAGTATTTAAGCACTTGAATAAAATATAAAATATAATATAACCATGGCCAAGAAACTCATCTATTCCTGAACATGTTAAAACAAATATAATATACAATAATCAAAAGACACTCTGCCTGTATATTCATAACAATAAAAAAAACCAATTAGTTCTAAAAGTTCATAATGGTTACTAACCAAGGAAATCTTCGAAGCAGTGCAAATTTCCAAAGCAAATCATCGTCGCAAACGGATATCATATACAAGAGCCAAACCGAAATCATAATACCATGCATAATTCACAAATCCTCTCGCAGAATCAAATGCAAGCACCAACGATTGATTCAAATGATTTAAAACACAAGCAAAAATTTTTCTAATCGTCACAAAATTAAATTATGAACAGGTGATATATATAAATCTTATGTGAAATGGTAAATAGATATTGAAACTTAGTGGACAAAATGAAAAGGTATAATTGTTTAGTATTTTTAAATATATACGTGGCATTTGAAACTGAATAAGCAAACCACCGAAAAGATACAATTGTTTAGTGTTTTAAAGAGAATGTGGTAGTAAATTATGTAGCCAAGTGGCACAATGAAGAATGGTCAACAAAAAATCAAACGTTTCGACTATTAGTTATTATATAGATTTTCAAATTTTTCCATAGTTTCATTTTTGTAGCTTTCATTTGACATCATTGTTTAGTGGTTCTAAGAACATTATAAAGTATATACTACATTTTTCTATATATATAAACTATACTACATTAGTTTTATAAATTAATGTGTCATCAATCATTAAAAGAAATTTTGATATTATTTTACTACGTTGTCAAAGGCCATCAACCACATTTTTGTTACATTAATTTGCAAACATTTTGTAATAAAATATATAGTAGTTTTAACATTTTCCTTATTTCTTTTCATACACACTGAGAGTAAATCTTGAAATATGCATTGATTTCTCATTTCTTGATCATGACTGTCATATATACTGTTGGGAAAAGTTAATGGATACCCTAATGGTATTAATAGTTTAGGAAATATATTTAGAAACTTTTTATGGAAAAAACAAAAAGTAACTTTTTTTTTTTACAGTTTTTTATATTCCCTATGAAGGTTGTATTAAAATTTTCTTAAAATGATTTATTAACAAATGCCTTATAGACACCCGTTAATTGAACCATTTACTTTTTGCAACTAATATCAAGAGTGACGTTTATTATACACACTCTAATCACGAGTGCTGTTATTTCGAGATGTGTGTGCAAATTGTGTGAATTAACTTATGTGCAACAACATTTACCCTAATATGAATATCCCAAGAAAAACACATTTCCATGAAAAATTCTGCTCCGAAAACAGATGGTGTAAAACTAAATTAAACTTTATGTATTGAAGAATTTCAGTTCTCAAATATATAGTATGGTTAACCCAATAACCAATTACGTCCATATAGACATGATCAACACAATCATTTCTTTAACAAAAACTCTGATGAGCAGCATGAGCTATGTTTGATTATACTTTATCTTCAAAATAAACATCTAATAAGAAAAGCGGTGGTCCTTTTGGTGGTGCAGTTTGACTTCGATGATGATGATGACACTTGAGCTTGTTGGAATGAGCGGCTTGCAATAGATAGTTCATGGTAAAGACCATAAAACCAAAAGGAACTTTATTTATCAATCAAACTCTGTCGTACAAAAGTGAACCCTAGATTCTTAAATAGAGTTCCAAAACTTAGGTCTACATAAATGAAGGCCTATATCTTATGTCTGCAAAAGGTCGCCAGAAAAAAAAAAAAAAAAAAAAGTCAAAATTTGATGTAGGTGCTGTGTAAGCTTTTTTTTTTTTTTTTTTTTTGGGAGAAGAACGTGTTGTGTAAGAGCATTTGCAGCAGTGGAGCTAAAAAGCTATAATGCTATTTTAGCTCCACTGATATTGCAAAATCAGCACACAGCAGTGGAGGCAAAGCCAAAATATTTGGCTGATTTGCTACAGTGCACATCTATCTATAGATGTGCACTGTAGCACTCATCTAAACAAAAAAAATAATTTTTTATGCAGCAACCGAATTAAAATAATCCCTCTTTCCCCATTTTTTCATTCTTTTATTTCCTTTCTCCTTCACCGTCACTCTCAATCTCCTTCTCCCTCACTCTCATCTCCCAAATCGCTCCTGCCCATCACCGTTGCTCATCACCGTCGCCGCCACAGACCAGCCCAGCCCAGCCCACGCCGTCCCTCGCCGTCCCAGACCAGCCCTCGCCAACGCCGTCCAGCCCAAATCAGCCCACGCCGTCGCCGTCCTAGACCAGTCCAGCCCACGCCGTCCGTCGCCGCATCTCCCTCACTCATCGCACTCCAGCTCATCTCCCTCACTCATCACCGTCGCCGTCGCAAGCTCTCATCTCACTCATCAAGCTCTCCACGCCGTCGCCGTCCAAGCCCAGCCCAATCCGTCGCCGTCGCCGTCCCAGCCGATCCACTTCAGGTCAGTGCTCTCTCTTTTCTTTTGTAGTGGATTTTTTCATAGCTTAATTTTTCTGGGTTATTGTGATTTTGTGGTCTCTGTAATTTGTCTATAAATTGATGGGAATTTTCTGTTATTTTGTTGCGTTGATTCAAGCTCTCTGTATTGGGAATTTTCTGTTTGCAGGAATTGGTTGTGTGGATTATGTGGTCTTTGTATTGGAAATTTTGTGTTTTGGAAATTTTCTGTTATTTTGTGAAAGTGGATTCTGTGCACTCTGTATTGGAAATTTTCTGTTTGCAGAAATTAGTTGTGTGGATTATGTGGGCTCTGAATTGAGAATTTTCTATTTGCAGAAATTTCTTGTCTGGATTATGTGATTTCTGTTATTTGTGCGGGAAAGTTTTTATGTTTTGTTGTTAGTGTAATTTGTTGTGTTGGACAGAGCCAGAGTTATGTATGGATGGTCTCTGTATGGGTGGTCTCTGTAAATTGTTGTGTTGCACAAAATCTGATCTCTGTAAATTATTGTGTTGCACTCAAAGAGTCGTCGGTGGCGGCGGCGGAAAAAGAGTCGTCGGTGGCGGTGGAAAAAAGTCGTCGGCGGCGGCGGTGGCGGCAGCGGTGGCGGTGACGGTTGAAGGTGGTTGTGGTTGTTATTTATTGTATAAGATATATTATTTTATTGTAATGGATATATTATTTTATTGTGATGTTTATATTATTTTATTGTGTTAAAAGCTAAAATAGATCCACTGCTGCAGCATGTATGTAGCTAAAATAGATAAAGTAACTTTTGGTGGAGCTAAAAAGCTAAATTTTTAGCTCCACTGCTGTGGATGCTCTAAGAGCATTCCCATTAAGGGTTTTAAATGCTAAAAGATGCTTTCTTTTAGCATTTTTGACCCAAAAGCTTGCTCCATCAAGAGTGGTAAAAGCTATAATTTTTGGCATTGATGAACAGTGCGGTCTCATATTTGAGACCGCACTGTTCACCAATTGTAAAATTTATATTAATTTTTTATTCAAGTGGGGCCCACTTTCTTTTCTTCTTTGTCTTTGTCTTTCTCATTTCCCGTTCCCTCTCATCATTGCTCTGCTCTCTCTCTCCCTTTGCTCAACCGATGAGTGGGCTACGCCGATGATTGTGCTCCGGCGATTGTGGGATGCCGCTGGCTGTGGTCCGGTGATTGTGGTCGGTCCGGTGATTGTGGTCATGGATCGTGGGTTCGATGGCTATGGTCCGGTGGCGGCGATGGAGGTTTTTTTTTTTTTTTTTTGGTTCTGCGTGGTTCTTCTTGGGTCCGATTGGGCTCCGATCGTGCGACGGAGCTTGGAGGTCAACCGTGGAGCATGGGTCGGAGCGTGGATCGAAGGAGTCGTGGTCCGATTTGGTTGATTTGGTTTGTGGGTTTTTTTTGGCTGTGGGTTGTGGTCCGATTTGGCCGTGGTTTGTGGGTTTTTTTCCTTTTTTTCTTGCTGTGGTTAGTGGTGATTTGGTCCGATTGCTGTTGATTTTTTTTTGTTGTCCAACGGTGGATGTGGATGTGGTGGGTGTGGTGGTTGGATGTGGAGGTTTTTCTTCTTTTTTTTTCTCTGCTGTTGTTTGTGGTTGTGGTGGATCTGGCTGGTGGCTGGTGGCGGCGATGGTGGGTGGATGTGGTGGTTGTGGTATGCGTGGGTAGATGCGGTGGCCGGCGGTGCTGAGAATAATTGGGTTGAGAAAGAGAGAGACAGAGGAGAGAGAAGGAAAAATAAAAAATGATAAAGAAAGAATATTTAAATGGAATGTTAAAAAAAATAGAAGTTTTGATAGAAGTGATGTTGTAAAATGGTGTGTTATATGTTATAAAATTGGGTTTTGAGAGGGTAAATGCTAAATTTTTTGCAAACCTTGATGAGAATGCTCTAAGCTAGAATGCTAGATGCTATATTTGGGTTCTCCTGACATGGTTACTACTGACATGGTTCTCCCAATGTAGTTAATTTATTTTTTGTAATGTTCGGTCACTTTATAAAAAGAAGGGCCATTTTAGTTAGTTTTTGTAGGAATTTAATTAGATTAAAATAATATGATTTGTAACCAAAAAAAAAAAATTATTATAATAATGTCATAGAAATGTGAGATTTCAAAAGTTTATAACATAATGTTAACAAAAAAGTTAACCCAAAAAAAAAAAAATATATATATATATATATATATATATAAAACAGAAAGTCAATAAATTTATCAAATTTGAGATGGATTGATGAATTTATATTATTATATTATAGTATTCGTCATATGTGAGAATATATTGATTGGGGCATGCAGATGTGATGATATATTTTATTAGAAATCACAGGTGAATTCTACCAAAAAAAAAAAAAAAAAAGAAATCACAGGTGAAAGGTTATTAGGAAGTCACTTTTTAAAAAGTGTTATTACTTTCTTCTACGTTTGGCTCGCGTTGAATACAATGAATAGGACTACAATTTGAATTAACCTTCTTTTATTTATTTTAATGGAAACCTAATCCAGATCTCCAAATATGAAGACTCCAAACAATTTTAAAGGACACTGATAACATTCAATACAAAAGTAGACTTTATGCTAAAATTATAAGACTTAGTAAAAAATTATTAAAAAATTCTAACTAAGGAATATAAGAAAACTAATGGGATAAGTAGAGCCAGAGAAGGTCAAGAGGGGGTAGTTGCCCCTCGGCCCTCCCATATATAATGTTTAAAGAGTGATATGCATGATTGTTGCTATGCTATGTATTTTATGACGTGTGTTTTGCCCATTAGTTTCGGGCTTTGATAAGTACATGTCCACAGTGCACTCATTTAACAATAATAATAATTTTTTTTTATAACTTTTACTTAAAAAAAAAATCATATTTTACCCATGTCTTTTAAAAGACCAAAACCTATAAAAAAAAGTAATAGGTTGAAAAAAAAAAGCAAGAGTTTTAATTGAAATAGAACCAAAAAAAAAAAAAAAAAACATTATTATTACGTTTAAGGTGCAAGTATACAATCATATGTTCGTATTTATTCTATACTTAAATAATTATACCTAAGTTTTGTCCAATATTAAAAAAAAAAAAAATCATATTCTAATGTAATAATTTCTTCTTCTCCTCAAAAATTTGTATATAAGCAATAAAATAATATACAATTTGAAGTTTTTATAATTACAAAAATCTTTTCATAAGTGAAATTTTCAATAAATAAATAAAAACACACATACACAATGGTATATTTAAGGTTAACTCTAAATAGATAAACACAATTGTAGGGACACGATTTTCGGTCCAGGCCCAAAATGTATGGGATACTGGCCCAGTGAACCCAGTACAATAAATTTGTAGAGAGTGGGTAGAAGAGCTAGGCTCTAGTGAATGTGATAACAGTTATAATGAGTTTCTAAGACAATCAAACAGAAACGAACCAAGTTTGTACAAGAAAATTAGTCCTCGGCACAATCCGAGGAGCTCTGTTTTAGTATATATTGGATGATAATGGTTGCAGGAGTTGTTGAGATTACTACAGTGCTTTCTCTTCTCCTTTTTTCTCTGTCCCCCCCCTTTTCTTAGGGGACCTTTACATATTATATAGGCCCTCTCCTATCATCTGGGTTTTACACTTGTTGATCATCCAAACCTCTACTTGAGCACCTGTCCCATCAGACACCTTTATCAGTCCTTTGTGAGTTGCAGTGTCCAAGGTAGCACTGTTCAGGGGTCTTCTCTTCATTAATGCGGTCAGGAGAGTAGTTGTGGTGCATTTAATGTGGTGAAGGCAGCTTTTGCTGAGATATTTTGGGTTTCTTTTCTTTTTACGTACTTGGAGGGAGGACTACAATAGTCAGGATGCACCCTTGACCCGGATTTTGGAATGTCCGAGGAGGAATTACTCCTCGGACATGTTCTCTTTGCCCCAGTGGGCCTAAATAAGGATTCTGGGCCACGACGTCTCGTCGAACGGGCCCTGGGCCCAGACAACCTATTATTCCGGGCCGGTCCCCACAATAGCCCCTCAAAACTCCGGTTTTTTCCTCTCATTCGAGGAAAAAGGTGGGGTTTTGAATTCTTAAAAGTTAATTCTGCTTTGATCCTTTGATTTACACCCGGGGGAGTGCCGTTTCACGCGCCCCATATTTGTACTGTAAATTGCTCCTTTCAAAGCTACCAATCTGAGGAGTTGGTTATAATTTTGGGTCTGTCTTGACACTTATAGAAAGATGTTATGTGTGTTAATTTTCCCAAAACCTGTGGTCCGAGGACTCATGCATGGCTAAGGTTCTTTTTAACAGGAGGTATGGTGAACCCGACATAGCTAAGGCTCTGTATAATGCTTAGCAGAAGATCCGATAGGATCCGACATAGCTAAAGTTCTTAGCAGGAGGTTTGAGGGACCCGACATAGCTAAGGCTCTGTTTAGCGTAGGTTTGAGTTCGAGGACCATGCAATACCTTGGTTCTGTCCAAAACTTAGATTTTCTTTTTGATGTACTTGGTTTCCCCATAGGTTTGAGTCCGAGGACCATGCAATGCCTTGGTTCTGTCCAAAACTTATATTTTCTTTTTGATGTATTTGGTTTCCCCATAGGTTTGAGTCCGAGGACCATGCAATATCTTGGTTCTGTCCAAAACTTAGATTTTCTTTTTGATGTACTTGGTTTCCCCATAGGTTTGAGTCCGAGGACCATGCAATACCTTGGTTCTGTCCAAAACTTTATATTTTTTTTTTTGATGTACTTGGTTTCCCCATAGGTTTGAGTCCGAGGACCATGCAATACCTTGGTTCTGTCCAAAACTTAGATTTTCTTTTTGATGTACTTGGTTTCCCCATAGGTTTGAGTCCGAGGACCATGCAATACCTTGGTTCTGTCCAAAACTTTATATTTTTTTTTTTGATGTACTTGGTTTCCCCATAGGTTTGAGTCCGAGGACCATGCAATACCTTGGTTCTGTCCAAAACTTAGATTTTCTTTTTGATGTACTTGGTTTCCCCATAGGTTTGAGTCCGAGGATCATGCAATACCTTGGTTCTGTCCAAAACTTAGATTTTTCTTTTAAGTAGTTGGTTTCCCCATAGGCTTGAGTCCGAGGACCATACAGAGCCTTGGTTCTGTCCAAAACTTATATTTTCTTCTTGATGTACTTGGTTTCCCCATAGGTTTGAGTCCGAGGACCATGCAATACCTTGGTTCTGTCCAAAACTTAGATTTTTCTTTTAAGTAGTTGGTTTCCCCATAGGCTTGAGTCCGAGGACCATACAGAGCCTTGGTTCTGTCCAAAACTTATATTTTCTTCTTGATGTACTTGGTTTCCCCATAGGTTTGAGTCCGAGGACCATGCAATACCTTGGTTCTGTCCAAAACTTAGATTTTCTTTTTGATGTACTTGGTTTCCCCATAGGTTTGAGTCCGAGGACCATGCAATACCTTGGTTCTGTCCAAAACTTATATTTTTTCTTTTTGAGTCTCGAGGATTAGCCCCTTGACAAAATTATAGGGCATTAACTTGATGTTGGAAGCCCCGAGAACTGCTCGTGCCACTGGCACTTCAAAGTGTAGCCCCGAGTGAGAGCTGCGTTAAGGCAACCACCGCGCGCTACCGGAAATGATGGGGAAGCTTTCGCATAGCTTGCACCACTGCCAAAATGATCGCTTTCGAGGGACCCTTGTTGATAGGAGCTTGATCTCACCATGATTAACCGTTGCACTCACTAACGCACAAGCTCTTCCCACAGACGGCGCCAATTGTAGGGACACGATTTTCGGTCCAGGCCCAAAATGTATGGGATACTGGCCCAGTGAACCCAGTACAATAAATTTGTAGAGAGTGGGTAGAAGAGCTAGGCTCTAGTGAATGTGATAACAGTTATAATGAGTTTCTAAGACAATCAAACAGAAACGAACCAAGTTTGTACAAGAAAATTAGTCCTCGGCACAATCCGAGGAGCTCTGTTTTAGTATATATTGGATGATAATGGTTGCAGGAGTTGTTGAGATTACTACAGTGCTTTCTCTTCTCCTTTTTTCTCCGTCCCCCCCCTTTTCTTGGGGGACCTTTACATATTATATAGGCCCTCTCCTATCATCTGGGCTTTACACTTGTTGATCATCCAAACCTCTACTTGAGCACCTGTCCCATCAGACACCTTTATCAGTCCTTTGTGAGTTGTAGTGTCCAAGGTAGCACTGTTCAGGGGTCTTCTCTTCATTAATGCGGCCAGGAGAGTAGTTGTGGTGCATTTAATGTGGTGGAGGCAGCTTTTGCTGAGATATTTTGGGTTTCTTTTCTTTTTACGTACTTGGAGGGAGGACTACAATAGCCAGGATGCACCCTTGACCCGGATTTTGGAATGTCCGAGGAGGAATTACTCCTCGGACATGTTCTCTTTGCCCCAGTGGGCCTAAATAAGGATTCTGGGCCACGACGTCTCCTCGAACGGGCCCCGGGCCCAAACAACCTATTATTCCGGGCCGGTCCCCACAACAATATAAGAAATATATTCTTATTTAATAGATTTTCTATATTAAGAATATTGCTTAGACCTCACATGAATGAATTTTTATTATATAAATTAGTCTCAAGTATTCACATGTATGTATGTTTATTTGTGCATCACTGATAAATTTGCTCCCTCTGACCTCAAATCCTGGCTCCAACATTAATTATTATAGGGCTATGGGTTTTAGTTAGATTAATTAATAAAGTTTATTATTGTTGAATAAGGGATTAATTATGTTTGAATTCTATCCATCCAAAAAATCAAATGGTGTCTTAATCAAATGACACAGTAATCATCTTGTAGTAGACGCTACACAATTAAATCTACGGTATCTATAATAATAATAATAATAATAATAATAATAATAATAATAATAATAATAATAATAATAAAAACTCATGCATAATGGTGCCAATTATGAATCTTAACAATATATTTTGCTAAACATTATTGAGACGATTCATAGATTAAAAATCATTTAAATAAAATTAAAGACTTTTAATTTTTTTTTTTTTTTGGGTTCAAATTAGTGGAGAAATTGACTTATTTTCATACTTTGAATATTATTATATATTAGATAATATATATGGGCAAAATTAGCCCACCAATTGTTTTAGAAAAAAATCTCTAAGATTATTATTTTCATTTTGTTATGTCTTTTATAAAAATTAATAACCTATTAATTGTTACAAAATTTTATCAACAGGTGAAAATGAGAAAAGCTCTATTGAAATTGAAACTGAAATTGAAGGGGCACTATCCTATCATAATTTTGCTCAAAACAACATATATTATTTTTATGTGGAATTCTTCTTTATTTATTATTATTTTTTTTTTTGGGAAACCCTTTTATGTGGAACTCCCCTAAAAAAAAAGGTTTTATTGTACATATATGTCTTATTTCATAATTATTTACTATGTTTTTATTGTACGTATTTCCCCTTTAAAAAAAGTTTTGTTGTACATATATGTTTTATTTCATAATATTCTCCAATTGCAGGTAATGTAGCAATAAAAAAAAAGCAATATGTGTTAAAGGGCTTACTTGTTACTTTTTTTTTGCTGCCACATAACTCATTATACAGCAATTAGTGTAATAGAAGCTTTCCCTTTTTTTAATTAATAAAAGTATCGAAGGAAAATGTTAGTTTAAAATCTATCTAACATGAAGGAAGTGTGAAAATCAGTAAATCCAACGAAACGTGTTATTTATCATTGCTGAGTATTGACTTTATTAGCCGGTTTTTTAGTCACCTTTGTTGTTGATTACTAGCCATATACCTTGCATTACGTGTTTGACTTATTTGAGTACCTACTATTGTTTATATGTATTTATGCATTTACTTTGTCAGCCGTACCGACTAGAATATTTAATCTATATTTAATTTTATACGACAGAAAGGCCAAGAATAAGGTTTTTTTTTTTTTTTTTTTGAGATAAAGCAAAGAATAAGTATAGAAAGGTAGTTTCCTTGCAAGGCAAAACATTACGTGGAGGGTAAGCAATCAATGTTATTGGGTTATTATGAGTGATGTGAAAATCAATTAGATGCTTTAAGTTTCCTATTGCGGTCATGTGCACAAAACAGGGGCAGTTATTTATGGTTGTTTGGATGGAGAGGGAATGGAAGAGGATAGAGGGGAATAGAGTTGAGTTAATTAAAAATAAGTTAATTTTGAGTTAAATTTACTCTACTCTTTCTTCCTTCGTCTCAATCCAAACAGACCATTAGTGCTTTCGAAGCATGATAAATATGTGCTCTTTTCTTTCAATAGTGTTACATAAAAAGTGAGTTCCAGTACTATAAATTTAAAGGTCATATTAGTGAATACTCTTAGAATAACTATTAATAAACTATATTAGGAAATGTTTAACATCACTTTATTGGAAAATATAAAAAACTGTAAGAAAAATTAATTGCTTGATCAATTCTTCTTCTAAAAATAGTTTATAAATCAACGCCCTTAAGACATTTGCTAATATTTCTTGTGTGCTCTCAGTATTAAATGCACATTTATTATGTGCTCTCAAGATTAAATAATTACTCCAAAACAGAAAAAAAGAAAAAAGAAAAAAGAAAAAAAAAGCAAATTAATAGTGAGTTTGTGAGACTGATTTCATGGGTGATGCAGCTACTAAGAAAAACCAAAAAGAATGTAAAAAGAAAATTTCACAAACACCTTATATTTTTCATGATCATAGCCAAAACAGAAAAAAGAAAAAAAAATTAATGTGAAATCTACCGTAACAAACTACAATAATGAATCAAGGCAGAATTCAAATGTACAATCACTTAAAAATACAAATGTGAAAGTTACCCATATATGCGTTCAATTATCTGGTCAAGAATGTTGCTCTACTTAAAGGCTCATTAATTACCCATCAGTTCTCCCAAATTTTATGTATTGAACATGACCTTTTCAATGTCGCTCCACTGAAAGAGCCGTCTCAGCAAGAGGCGAGTTCCGGCACACGGGGCACGTAGCTTGTTGCTGTAGCCACGGGTCAACACACTTGACATGAAAGAGATGACCACAATCAGGCAACAAGCGCAACACATCCGTGTCTTTGTAATCAGCCAAGCATATTGAACAGCAAGAAGCAGTAGAATTTCCCTTGTGGAGCTTGGCTTGGGCGTATATGAGCTTCGGATAGTTGCGTAGAGTGGCTTCGTCGAGGCCGAGTTCTATGGCGTCGATGGAGTGTTGTTGGTCACCGGTGGTAAGGTTCCTGATCTGATGAGGACCAGGAGTCAAAGAATGCTTGCAGAAGGAAATAAGTATTTTCATTACCATAACGAAGACGATGAAAAGGAACAATCCGATAGCAAATAAAATATCGGTCATATCAAAGTTGTCATTAGAATAATCTTCTACAATATGAATTGGATTAATTGGGATATGTAAAAAGAAAGAGAGAGAGTTAAGGCAAAGGGTTTGATGAAAGAGAATTGGTTGGGCAAATGGATTTGTTAATTATTGAAGAAAATGTATCTGGTGATTGTTTAGCTAGTCGGCTATATTAGAAGTCACTATCCGAAGAAAAAATCTACCCAACTCTATCGTATTTGACAAATTCCAACGGATTGCTTCTCTTTTTCTTGATTTTATAAGTAGAGAAAATTAAAGTTGTTTCGGCAGATGATTTGTCTTTCCAAAAATTCGTTTTTTTTTTTTTTTTTTTTTTTTTTTTTTTTTTTTGTGTGGGTATTATAAGAAGCTTTAAAAAAGTAAAAAAAAAAAAAAAAATTATGAAAAAGGAAAAATGATAATTGTTTTCAACCTTTATTATTATTATTTTTTTGGGATAGTTCAGCATTTAGCTGTTCACCTTTTGGGGGAATTATAAACTATATAAACTAATCATGAGTCGTTCATAAAAAAGAAAAAAAAGAAGCAATCATGATTCATGAACATAAATTTTCTTTGACTTTTTGAGCAATACCTTTGGTAGGTATTTACCATGTCAAATACCAAGGCAGTCAATATTTTTTAATTATAATTTTTATATAGGATTTATGTGACAGTGGAGGAAAATAATCTTTAAAAAAAAAAACTAGTCAATAATCAATAATCCATTAAATATATATGAAAAATTTTAGAAAAATTATATTTTATATTTTATTATTTTTTATTATTTTTTTATAATTATTAAATAATATATGATAATATTATAAAATATGCATGCTATAATAATATTTGTTATTTTTCATTTCAATTTATGCCCCACTATTAATTATAGCATGCATATAATATATGAAATAGTATGATCAAGGCGGTTGAACCATAGATACAAGTGATGCATTACCTAATGATCCCAAATAAAAGAAGACCACCACTTGTATTAATATATATGAATATATATATATAATATTTATCTATATATCTTAATTAAAAAAAATTAAGTCATTTTATTGGTTAACAGATGCATTAAAAATGCCTCATTATATTTTAAAATACAAAAGATTAAAAAAAAAAGTCAAAATTTGGCTAAAAATTTAAAATTAAATCATAGGAGACAAATTCATTAACTTATTCTTAAAATCTGCTAAAAACAAAATTAATATCAAACAAATTCATTAATAATACAACGTAAATGTCTTCAAAATATTCTAGAGATTATAAATTTCTAAAAAAAACAAAAAACAGAAAACAGAAAAAATAAAAAATCTCTCTGTCTTTCCATCTATATTGTCACCTTTCTTTTCTTCATCTTGAATCCTTGATATATTTTTTTATAAGCTTTCTTTCATTCTATCATTCTTTGCGATAGTTTCGCTGCCTTCACAGTGGTGGAAGGTGTGTGTTGCTACTGTGTGTGGGCATAGCAATCTGAAGTGCATGGTTTGTGATAACTGATAAGTGTTGGCTTTTTTTCAATTTTTTTTTAATCTGCACATTGGCCATTGCTCAGTTGATAGGACAGCACACTGCCAGCGGATCCACAGGCCCCACACATTATCACTAAAGACACTAATTCAACCACTGTTACATTGTACACGCATAGGCACACACTATCCCACCCATTGTACCGTCACTTTTACTTTTAATTTATCCGTTATTACTATAAATTATTACACCAATAATTCTATTATATCATATTAACCTATTGGTATTATAGTGATACTAACTTATTGAATCATGTAATAAATTAATTTTTAGAAGAATTTAAATATAAAAATTTAATTAGTAGTTTTGCATCTCATAAATAAGTAAGAAAAATAGATTTTAAATAAAAAATAAAAAAATTCAATAAATATTATTTAATTAATATTTAAATATAAAAAAATACCCCAATTAAAATTTTCACCCTAAGCCTCCAAAGTTGTTGAGCCGCCCTGAGTATGACATGACATGTCAAAGAATTGAGTCAATCCTAATCGGCAATGAACCTGCAATTCAACGGCTAGATTTTCAAAATTCACATTTAATATAAAAATGTATAATAAGTTTGAAAGGTTTCTCTCTAAATTAGTTTGGAGAAAAACTTTATACAGTTAAATGACTGGTCCCTTGCTTGAAATAAACTACCATGGTAATTTGTGTTTAGATCAACATAATGAAAATGGCTTTTGGCAAGGCTATGTGTATCGGCAATGAACCCAGGAATGATGGAAATGGGCTGACGATGTATGATAATGAAAGTTAAAGCTCGTGAGAGAAAGATTATTTTTCTAACAATGGGTAGTCAGAAAAATTGATCTTACACTCATAAAATTTTCCCTCTTACCCGTAGAACACAGAGAATGTGCGGTGGTAGACTGGTATTTCGCCAATAGTTTCAACATGTTAAGCTTATGGTTCTAGCACAACCGGCCCAAGGCCTAGGTAACTTAGGCCAGAACCCACTACCAAAAAAAGAAAAAAGAAAAAAAGAAGCACTCTTAAGGAAAAAGACCCAAAATTTTATAAAATTATATATACATTTTTAATGGTTATGCACTTTAAAAAAAAAAAAAAAAATTTATTAGTGATACTAAGAATACCATAAATTTTACTATAGGCTTACAAATTGGTATGTCACCGATTACAAAAAAGTAATTCAAACATTCATGAATTAAATTGATGAAATTTATAAATTATAGTCATTATTATATTATACTGTAAATATTTTATAGTGTTTTTAGCGCATTTTTCCATTTGATTTCTATTATGCATGGTGTAGATGGAAAGAAAAACTAAAAATCACTTTCTTCCTTTTTCCAAATTTTGATACGTTAATGATACGGGTTTAGGGCCTAAACTCACTATATTATGCTATCCTAATTCAAATTGTAGTATACTAATACTACTAACATTATTATATCTACTGTAATTCTAGGCTAGTCTTCGAATAAATATAAATTATTTTAATTCTACTGTCCATTTCATATATTATACAATAAATCAATAATACGATGTTTGCACTCCTCTTTTACCATTTTTGACAAAAACTTTGGTGAAAATGTTCTTTAATACAAAATCAAGTGAAAACTCACCAAACTAAGTGCATGAATCTATACCAATTATATTCCAATTAGAGACACAACTGTTACAACTTTTGCTACACTCTAACATAATTGACTATAAATAATAGAAATAAAATGGTAGATTATCCGCTACTTTTAATGGATCACTTTTGCAAGTTGTAGCAAATGGTACAGTAGTAGAAAGGCTATTCAATTAATCAAGTCAACGATGTCGCTCCAAATGAATTGGCCACCTCAGCAAGAGGCGAGTTTCGACACACCGGACATGTAGTATGCAGCCGTAACCAGGAATCCACACATTTAAGATGAAAGAGATGACCACAATCAGGTAACAAGCGCAACACATCCGTGTCATTGTAATCAGCCAAGCATATTGAACAACAGGATGAAGTAGAGTTGCCCTTGTTCTTGTGGAGCTTGGCTTGGGCATAGATGAGCTTTGGGTAGTTGCGTAGGGTGGCTTCATCAAGACCTAGTTCAACGGTATCGATGGAGTGTTGGGGGACAGTTCGGACGGACTCTTGGAATTGTTGGAGGGTAGTAGTTGACAAGAAGCCATGTTGGTGGTTTCGATGGCCAGAAGGTCGCTGAGGAGGAAGGCAATTTAGAATCATTATTTTGATTACGATCATGAGGACGACGCAAACGATAGTTCCAACGAAAAAGATGTATTCGATGACATTTCCAACTCCATTCATGTTGGTGTTATCTAAGGCATCATTGGATTATGAGAGAGAGAGAGAGAGAGAGAGAGAGAGGGAAAGAGATAGAGTTTGGGGTAATCGATGAGGCTGTCGACATGTTAATAAGAAAAGGAAGCCTGGGCATGATTTTTTTTTTTTTTTTTGGGAAAACGTGGGCATGATTTGGGAGAGCTAGTATCTGGTGAGATTCTAATTTGGTGCGCAGCTATTATATATCATTATATCCAGTTTCTACCTCGGATGGTCAGCTGTTATGTTCCCATTTATTTATTATCTTTTTTTAAAGAAAAAAAAAGGAGTGAAATTTCTCTCCAATTTCACTTTCTCAAATTATAAATGGAATTTTTTTTTTCTTTTTTCTTATCTTCTTAATTTAATATTTGTAGAGATATAATTGGCAAAAATTAATTATTGAGCGATGACTTAGAAAATTGATAAAAATCCACTTAACATGTTGACCAAGGTTAGACCTGGCAAAGGGTTAGGTTGATTGGGTTTAGGTTCGACCCAAATGGGCTTGGATTAGAAACATATTGGACTAAAGTGATTTTTTATTTTTACTAGCCTCTAAGCACGCGCGTTGTGCATGCTCAAGAGACTTTTCTATTTTTTTGAGTAAAAGTTAATAATTTGCATCAATTATAATTTGGAAATATATATATATATATATATATATTAAACAAATTAAAAGGATAAACTTCAGAGATAAGCAAAAATTGTAATTTATTTTTTGAAAGTGCGTTTGAAAGTGGTGTAGTCATATAGAGAAAAGTTTGAGTAGGAAAAAGAAGATGAAAGTGAGGAGAAAAAATGCTAAATTTTAGGAGTTTTCTTAGTTTTTTATTTTTATTTTTATTTTTTAAATTGGGGGTGTTTTACTTTTATTTGGCATGAAAAAAGAATGAAAAAGGAGTCCAAATTTTTCATCTCAACTTATATGCTCCACTCTGATAGGCCAAAAAACTATTAACCCATTGTGATGAATTAATTGATTAATTAGCCAAGTTTATTAATTAATCAAATTAATATGCAATGTACGTGGTAGCATAAACAAATCATCAATTATACTAAGTATGCAGCAAAAATTAAATTGACACGGTAATTTGTTTACGAATGGGGAAAACTTACACGGCAAAAACCCCACCGGGTGATTTTAAGGTCACCACTCCCAAGAATCCACCATTATTAAAACAAGCGGTTACAAGTAAAGCAATCTCAGTACCTTATACCAACCTACAGTTGAACCCTTACCCCAATACCCAATTGGACTTGTTCTGTAGTGACAATCTCTCCTTTTCAATGCACGGCTCCCAATACGTGACTAACCAATTGTGCAGATCCCAGTACGCGACTTAATCACCAACTTGAGAAAGATATTGGTTGCAAAGTTCTTCAGTTCATCACACGATGAAGATCATGAAATTACTTGGTCACAAAACCCTATGGTGTACAAACACAACAGCTTCTTCAAGAGAAAGATGAATTAGGGCATATGTCTCCGGTTCACAATATGCTTGTGAAAAACTTTTGCATTCAGTTGCATTAGCTGTGATGGCCCTTAAAACGATCCTTATATATGTTTAGGGTTGTGAGAAAAGAAAGTCCAAACATATACCACGGATTAGATTGAAATCAACTTTGAAAAACTGAATTTCATAAACCTCGATAGATAGCCATCTATCGAGCTAGCTGTCGAGGAACGGGCTTCAGCAGCTTTTAAACCTCAATAGATGCTAGCTGTCGAGTTTTAAAATCCAACACTTTCTCACTTGATTCTTGGACAAACTTGCATGGCTTTAACACTTGAATTTGAAACCTTGTTTCTTGAAGCATTAAACACATCCTAGATCTACCCAATTACAAGTAAAGTGTATTTTGTCAAAAGATTAGCCAATTACATAAAATATTCACATATATTCCTAACATCAAATCACATATGTCCTAACACACTCTATGCTCCACCAAATATATCAAGCCACGTGAACATTACTTATATATTAAACAGAAAATGATGACTTAAATGGAGTCAATCTCCTATTCTCTTCTATCTCCCAACTCACATTCCAAACCCAAAAGAAAAGAAAATTTTATTTACCCAACCACAACCGGGTTCCACCACCATGGCCACCTAGAGAAGATGACGCTGGTGGATCTTGTCAGCCACCAACTCTTATTTCGGTACATCCAAAAATAGAATATCATAGGACCACCACCCTTGGTGATACATAAAAATAATCTTAGCCCCTATAACTATTCCAACACCAACAATAGTGCTTCTTGACCACGGTTGTCTACCTATGGTTGAGACAACACATCTACCCACGGTTGTCTTCTTGGCCAAATACCCATCATCCAAAAAAAAAAACTCAAAGGTATCCTAGCTTGTCCCATCAGTTCAATTTTCTCTTTTATACATCAAAATAATAGATAGAAAGCAAAGGAGCCCACAAAACCCTCACTTCCAAATCTGTACAATGAATTGGTTTTTGTGTGAGGAACAATCTCATATGGGTTTGTGAGAAAGAATGAAAAATCAGAGTATTGGCTTGATCATGAAGGCTTGCAAACTCCGTTCTTTGCTGTTGAGATTCACCATGGTAGTCTTCTCTAGGTAGCTAGGGTTGGAAATGGGGTAGGGCAGGGCGGGTCTAAAGGATGGGGTCTTCGCTCTTACCCCGCACGGTTTTGTCTTACCTCATCCCCACCCCGCCTCGTATGACGAGGAAAATTTTCTTTCCCCATCCCTGCCCCTTGTGGCCCCATGAAGCCCCACTCCACCCCGTAAAACACTACTCCTTGTTAATTTGCCCACAACTACTACAATTGTTTTTAATAAAACCTGTTTTGTTAATAAAAATATACTTGAAATTATAAATAAATTTATCTTATCAAATCAAACTAATTTTTAGCAAAAATTGAATAATATTATTAAAGTGTTTAGCAAGACAATATCACCACAAAAACAAAAATCTCATAATACAAAATCAATGATTCAATAGTATATAAATTTGTTTATAATAAAGACAAAAGAAAATGCTAAAATTAGTACCTTATTTCCAAACTTGCTAGAGAAAAAAAAGAGGCAAAAAGTCTTGTTGTGTATAATACAATAAACTAATGATATGTTTGTTTAAATAGTAGGGTTTTAGGATATGAAAAATTTACAATTTGACACTTATCAATGCGGAGCGGGGAGGGTTGCGTCTAAAAAGTCTAAACCTATCCCCGCCCCACCCTGTGGCATGGGGATAAAATCTCACCCCATCCCCGCCCCACCTCCTTTGCGGGGCGGGGCAAAATTGCCATCTCTAAGCCACAGTGGTGGAATCTTGTTGTAGTTGGGTATTTTAATGGTGCTTGAGTGGTTTTGCTATTTTTTGTAATGTGAGTTAGAAAGGAGATTAACTCCATTTAAGTCATCAATTTGTGTTTAATAAGTAATGTCCACATGGCTTGATATGTTTGGTGGAGCATAGAGTAGAGCATATAAATTGGACAGACGATTTGGACTCATAAAAATGCTAAATTTTAGGGAATAAAAAGATGAAATTTGTTATTTGACATTTATGATCCTATTTTGAAGAGAATTTACACTTCATTAATAAGGGTATTTTTGAACCACATAAAAGTCTAGTTTAAAGAGAGGAATGATCTTATAGATAGTATAAATGACTCTTACTTAGGATGACCCTTTTTTTTTTTTTTTTAATCTTTTTGTTAGAAAGATTAAAACAAAATTAACATACTTTCTAGGTGAAATACCATTTTGGTCCTTACATTTTGGGGTCATAATTAATTTGATTCACACATTTTAGTAGCAGCTAATTCAGTCCATGTTATTTTCAACTTGAAGTCAATTTGATCCTTACCATTAACTCACTAACGGAAAATACTTACGTGACTAACGGATTGCACAGTTGATACAACTCACACCTATGTGGCTACTAAAATAATAATAATAAAAAATATTTTAATTGCTATTTTTAAAAGCCACGTTAGGGTCTAAATAAATAAATTAATTAATTAAAAAAAAAATTCGATATCAGAGGCTTGCACTTTCTTGGTAGCCAAACACAGTCTTTGTAGAGTTTAACCTAGAAAAATCCAAACCTAGAGTTTGTACATTGAGTAAGGGTGTCCAACCGAATTGTGGACCTGGTTCACCTGCCCAAACCGTTCGAGCCAACTTGAAAATTGGTTGATCCATTGCATGTGATGGTCAATGACAGGTTTCCGCCTTTAGAAACAAATGTTGACAGCCAATGGCAGGTTTTAACATGAATCTGATTCCAATTGACTCAACCGATCTCCACACTGAATCATGCTATTCTCCGTTGGTATGAGCTATTCTTCGATTAGTTTTAGTTAGATATGATGAGATCTGACCATTCTCATCAAGATCTTGCTAGATCTAGCAGAATTTTGGCCAATTTCGGTGAGTTTCTGCCAGATTTCTCTTGTTCGACTCTGATTGACAATCGAGCATTACCCAAGGAGACCCAACTCGCTCGAACCAACTCCTCTTCCTAATTGGCAACGAGTCCAAATCTTCGAGACCTGAAGTTGTTGTGTCAAGTTTGAATTTGGCACAAACTTGACCTGAATCGACCCGTGGACAGTCCCATTGTTGAGGACTTTAACCAAACCTAGACAAAATCCCTTATCCTAAAAAAAAAAAAAAACCCTCAACACCTTTCACAAAAGCCGAGATTCAAACTGATGAAAGAACCACAAAATCCATATACCTTGTACCCCAGCCACCATTGTCGAACAAAACTTATTATTTTTTGGCTCAGGTCTGCAATTTTTTATATCTCACAAACTCAAAATAAAAAAAAAAAATAAAAAAAAAGAAAAAAAAAAAGGTCTTGATTACACAGTCACACAAATAAATAGAATCCTAGAAAAAAAAATTAACGCCGAGCTGCTCCTCAGGTTGTGCTTCAGAACGAGCTGCTAAGATTGT
Organism: Quercus tomentella; assembly: GCA_028535165.1. Lineage (NCBI taxonomy): Eukaryota > Viridiplantae > Streptophyta > Magnoliopsida > Fagales > Fagaceae > Quercus > Quercus tomentella. Next base: position 35,106,413 of record JAPQVY010000111.1, on the reverse strand, counting down.
GCTTGAAAATGACGCACATCTCTTGAGGTTCATCATCGCTAGATTGTGATCTCTAGGGTTAGAGCTTTCAGTGCAAATCTCCACCTTATGATCTCTGTAGCCAAGTCCCTATGTTTCCTTCGTGATGTCAAACTTTAATGACAAAATTACAAATTCTATAGTAAAATATACTTTGCCAAGTTGATCTCTAAATAGGTCTAGGGAAAAATAGATATAAAGATCCAACTTCCATTGTTCTAGATCGTTCCATTTTTATTTTTTTTTGGGTTAAATTCATTTTATTTTTCCTTTAAAAAAATCATTCCATTTTTTATTATTATTTTAGTAGTTATGTAGGTTTGAAATGTGCCAATTGTACAATCCATCACTCAAGTAAGCGTTTTTCATTAATGAGTTAACAATAAGGACCAAATTGACTTTAAATTAAAAATAACAGAAACCATTTTATTTTTTATTTTTTATTTTTATGATAAAAACAAAAACCTAGTTGAGCACTAGCAAAATATAAAAATCAAATTAGCTATAAACCCAAAACGTAGGACTAAAATAATATTATCTCCTACTTTCTAACCATGTTATTCACTTATTGTTCTCTCTTTTTTATGGAACTTCGTTATTCTTCTCTCACTTATGTAGAAAGTGCAGCATCATTCTCTTAGTTAAACATAATCTGCTGTACTATTTTAGTTCTTATTGTATATTATGCTTATCGGAAACAGCCGACAAGGATCATCATTAAATCTTTGTATGCGTCACTCAAAAAAAAAAAACTTTTTATGCCTTATTTTTAAGAAGAGAAGATCTGTAGTTAGAATAAGCTTCATTTAAAAAACCTGAGAATATTTTAGAATATCTTTTTGCCAGAACGTTATTTGATTCAAACAAGAAAGCTAACTAAGCTGCCACGCTTGCTTAGAACATTCACACTGGTGACTACTTTAGCACCTAAAACACTAAAAATCATACTCCGTTGGTGGTACTAAAATTAACCAAGCTAAATCTTTGGAGTTTACTATAGCTACAAAGTGATTAAAAAAAAAAAAAAAAATTTCCTTTCTCTCTCTTCTTCTACTTATAATATTTTTTCTCTCTTCTCTCTCCCTTCTTCTCTTCTCTTGCCTACCTACTCTAACTCAAACTCTCCCGGCAAAATGCGTTGAGATTGGGACAACTGAGAATACCACCACTACAAGAAAAGAGTCTACTAGCGAGGGTAAAATGCCTCGCAAAAATTCAAATATCGTCTCAAAAGGTTATTGACGAGGGCATGTAGCCCTTGAAGGCTGTCATATTTGCTCTTGTTGCTAAAAGAGATTTTGCAACCATGCCTTCGCAAATAGATAATTTACAAGGGCAATTTACTGTCGTTACTGAACAAATTCGCCTTCACAAATATATTACCAAACGACGAGAAAAGTGGATGACTTATTTTTAGCGAGGGAGAGTAGTCGTCGTTAACAACTATTTGTGAGGACTTTTATACTTTCGCAATTAGTTATTTGCAAATTTCAAATTAACGACATACTTTTTAGAGACAAATGATGCCGTTGCTAAAATTTATTTGTGAGGGCTTTTAACCCCTTGCAATTAGTTAGGAATAATAGTGACGACATTAAGCTGTCGCTTAAAATGTTTTTGCAAGGGGTTAAGTGGCATCGCTATTTTATAAATTGTGAGGAATTTTATCGCCACTATAAAATTATTAATGACCAAATTTTTATGTCATCGGTGATAATATTTTATATAATTTTTGAAATATTTTATTATTTATTTATTTTTAATTATTTTAATATCTTTTTTTTTTTAACTATCATGTTATGATAGTACAATAATTACTAAAAATTGATCAATTGAAAGATAAAAATTCATATAAGTTCAAACTTTAAAATATAGAATATACAAAGAAATCCTGAAATTAAACCTTGTTTTAAACTTAAACAACTAGAATTATGACAAAATCTATACTAGTCTTCCTCTGAGTTACCCTTCAAGCTGTTTTCAACCTCCCTCATGTTATTGATTGAGTTGTTCTCTTCATCTCTACTAGTACCATCCTTAAAAAAAGAAAAAAAAAAAAAAAGAGGATCTCCAACAACTGCAAAATGGAATTGGGGAACTAAAAATCTGGGTGTATTTAAGATGTAGTAGATTGCTTCAAATATGAAATGAGGTCAGCCCGATCCTATGGCTTCTTCAGCCCGGGGAATACCATCTTAGTCCCAGGAATGTACTGCACAAACAAAAACAAAAAACAAAAGAATTAGGCCATGTTTGGTTTATCAAAGTTACAACAAAACACTTCAATGCATATACTCACACCAAAAGAATTTATCACACACAAATGCATATACTTGCACCAATGAAAAACCACTCTCTAAAACATTCAAGGCGATATTCCCAAAGTAAGATAAACTATCTTCAGTTTACTCTCTCTATTGCATACACACACATGCAAGGTGATCATTGCATTTTCTAACATTATGGCAGTGTCTTTTATATTGAGTTGATTCATACCTTTTTGGGGTTCAGCAAGTAATCATATAATGTATTTTCCTCCCAATTGACAGCCATGTTCTTGTTAGCATCTGAATAGGAGTACCCGAAGTTGTACTAGACTGCCTTCCGAACAATCCATTCAGATTGGGACCTGAAAATTTAGAATAGTTTTATACACAACTCCAAAACTTTCAAGAGAGTAGAGATCACAACAGCTTTCAAAAAGAAGCAAGCACAAAAAATTCTAAAGCATATTTACAAAACTTATTAATAAACTAAAAAGTGCATCTGCATGAAGTTATATCCATAAGACACGTTACTTTTCTTAGAGCATTCATCGAAAGAAAGAAAAAGCCAAAGATAGTTTGTTTTTTGTACAATTTAAATCAGTGCCCAACCTAGTAATGAAATCCTTGAAATAGCAAAATATTGTGAATTTTAGCAAACTTGAAACATGTTCTCCGCAACACCCATCACAACGTCCAATAATGCAATGTCCAACAATCTTAGCTCAGACAAGAAATTTCTCATTAAACAACAAATCAGAGAACAACTTAAAAATCCAAATAACATACAAAATAGTTTCATAATTCATTTCTACTTATAAATAAAAACAAATATGGAAAACAGTCCATATCTTTTAAAATCAGCATTTAAAGCCTTACACACCCGCCAACGAGTAAGTTTTGCGGGTAAGAATCACTCCAAATCTAAAGTCTTACACATCCATAAAGTGACATATACTTAAGTTATAACATAAAATATGTATAACAACAAAAAACAATGAGTTTAATCATTAATCTCATGTCCAAAGATCGATAAACATCCCGCATCAACAAGCAAAAGTGGCCACCTTTAAGCTACCTACTTTTGTTGGGTCTTAATAATATACACAATAATCCTTTCTCATGTTACAAAAAATCAAACTTACTTTCTTTTTTATTTTTTATTTTAAATTATATTTTTATTTCTCCAACTCTTTCAAAATTATATATTTAAGACTGCTTGACAATTCCCATATCACTAAACAGTCTTCAAAAATAAATTCCAGCTCAAAAAACTGTTTCTATTTAGAGAATAATATTACAGAAATAAAAATTTCTTCTTTTTTTTTTCTTCAACTTTCTAAGTAGCCAAACAGATCACTCGAATCAAAACCAGTCAGATCTAAGCAAATTTCATTTCAACTACATCCTCATAATTAACAAAAAACAGTTCATTCAACCCAAACAGATCTCAACAGATCAAAACCACACAACAAAAATCCAATACACATGAGCTAAAGTCACAAACTTTGAATTATCACTCAAATCCAAACACGCCGCAACCAAATCGAATACATATAAAAATCAATAAAAATAAATAAAAAAATTAGGAAAAAGTGAATACCTTGCTTGTGACCAGGGCCTTTGTCAACGGTGTGGCACTGGCCCTAATGTTTTTAATAATAGACATGTGACAAACTTATGCAAGTTAAAAGACAAAATTTTCAAATCATTTATTTAAGCTGAGGATCTAATAGAAGGCCCTAATGTTTTTAATAATAGACATGTGGCATAGGATCCAATAGAACTCGCTACTTCTATTCTACTTTAAAAACCAGAGATTTTGTAGAGTTGTATACAATTATATACCTCCCCAAGATAGACCCTAGCAAACCATAATGAGAATTTGTCACACCATCAAGATCCATCAATGAAGGGTCTTGTCTATGTGAGAATTTGTCAAAATTCACATCGAATTAAGAAATATAGGGTTGGGTTCAAGTTACACCTGACGTAATTCTAAAAAATGGTACACCACCCAATAACTTATTATTGATATCATATTTTGAAAATCCAACTGTTGGATTTCATGCTCTATATGTTGTTAACATGCATGCCAATCGAATGTAATTTACTGTTTGATCTATAAACTCATATTTTATGCATTATTTTAAACTACAAAAACTTGAATTTAAACAATTGATTGATGACATGGCAATTAATATTTGATCACCTTGAAATTTTATAAGCATGAAAAATATATGAAGATAATATAATCTAACGGTAGATTTGTCAAAATTCACATCGAACTAAGAAATATAGAGTTGGATTCAAGTTACATGTGATATAACTCTAAAAAATGTTACATCATCCAATAACTTATTATTGAATTCATATTTTGAAAATCTAACCATTGGATTACATGTTCTATATGTTCTTAACATGCATGCCAATTTTCATGCCAATCGGATGTAATTTACCATTTGATCTATAAACTCATCTTTTATGCATTATTTTAATGGGAAGAAATTTTTATTCACTTTTGAGAGAGAGAGAGAGAGAGAGAGAGAGAGAGAGTACAAAATGCTGAAATTCTTGAATTTTAGGCTACCATTTTGAAGTTGAAAGTGCTATCATTTTTTTATGGGTACAATTGTTTAGAAAATAAGGACAAACCTTTCTTATATAGGATGTATATAAAATGTTTTTTTTTAGACTGTAAACAAAAGGTTTATCTAAAGAATACAAAGTGCTATATGTTTATAAGTTTCTTTTTATTTTTCTTTGAATTTTAGAATAACTTTTATCTCCCAAAAAAAAAAAATATATATATATATTTTAATGATTTTTTGCAAAGGTCAATCGTGGCCCTCGCAAATAATTTAGTGTAAGTAAGGGCATATTTTTAACCCACACAAAAAATAAACTTTTTTCAAGGGATTTTTATTGTCCCTCGGAAATAATTTTGTGGGAATATTTCCCTCCAAATTTTTGACATTTTAATGATTATTTGTGAAGGTCGATCCTAGCCCTCGAAAGTAATTTAGTATTAATGACGGCTTTTTTTTAACCTTCACAAATAATACACTTTTTGCGAGAGATTTTTAATTGTCCCTTGTAAATAATATGGAGGGAAAATTTCCCTCCAAAATATTAGTATTTGTGATGGCTATAACACATAATTGCGACAGATTTTCTTGTTGGTCACAAATATTTCACATTTTACCAAGTATTTGCAAGAGCTTTATTTTGTCATCACAAATAAGATTTTTTGAGAGGGCTTTTTGGGTCTGTCAAAAATTCTTGGTCGCTAATAGGCATTTTTCTTGTAGCACCATGCACCCTTGGTGCAATAGTCACTTCACAAATTTAAGTGTTTGTGGGGTGTGGAGGAAAGGGTCGGCATTTAAGTCTTCAAAATCAGGGACGGAACCAGGATTCGAAGTTGGGGGGTCAAAGTATAAGTCCAAAAAAGTTTATGAAAATCAAAACTAACATCTACTCAAGCTTTGTCGAATATAATCACGTTCATTAACATTATAATATCATATTTTCACAATTTGGATTGTTACTGATTTAATCTGTGGTAAGTTTTTGGAATTTTGTTTGAAAATTAATTTTCAAGAATTGAGACATCAATACTAAAAGCAATGCTGCATTATCAGCTTCAAATTATTTGTAATTTTTTCTCTTTAAAAAAAATCAAATATTATAGATAATTTTCCCATCATCAACAATTAAAATAAAAGTTTCATTATTTCCATATTATATAGCTATCTATTGTTTCAAAATGTAGTCCAAAAATTAAACCAAACAAACATACCCCACAAGCTACAACAACATTAATGTTAATAAATTATTAAAAATAGTTAATAATTCATAAAATAAACCAACAAACAAGCATTATCAATTAATAACATTTATTATTATCCATTGCTCACATTTGATTCATAGTTCCCACGGCTTCACTTTTTGATTGCCTCACATTTCCAATTTCCAGTTTTTCTATTCTTTTTATTTATTTATTTTCTTATCTCATTTGTCCTTATATGACCATCTCCTTTTTCAAATTCAAGAGTCAAGACTCAATCAGTATTACAAAGGATGACTTCTTAAAATGCACACGGTAAACTCACACACACAAAACACATTGCACTATTAGTCTATCACAGTGGCAAAATAGAGACATAGAAAGAAATAAACTCATATCAGAGTAGAGAAAGACATTAAAGAGAGAGAAATCAACTCAGATTTGAGAAGAGAGGACATACCTCAGTTGATTCAACTCATTTGTTAATGTGGACACAATAGACCGGAGAAGACCAAGCCACTAGCTACGAGCCACAGTGCGATTACTGACTGGTGTGTGGATCTGATGTCAGCAATAGTGAGGAGTGGTGGAAGATGAGAGCAGCAAGATTGAGAGAGAGAGAGAGAGAGAGAGAGAGAGAGAGAGAGAGAGAGAGAGAGAGAGAGAGAGAGAGAGAGAGAGAGAAATTAAATGGGTAAAGATTGGGCATTTGAAATTGTTTGTTTTGTGCGTAATTTTTTGTTTAGACTGGAATTTTGATTTCTTTTGTAGTTAATTCTTGGTTGTTTGGAGGTTGTTGATGTTATTCTTGGGGTAATTGCTTTTGTTTAGACTTGAGGATTTGCTTATTATTTTTGGATCAATATGCAATGGGAAAAAGGATGTTGCAGTTTTCTTTTTGGTTTTCATGAGTTAATATGTAAATATTTTGGAGGGGGGCCAAAAATATATATTTTGGGGGAATTTTTTAATTTTCCGATTAGATAGGTATACAGTGCTATATTTTTTTCAAAATTGGGGAGGGGGGTGGCCCGCCCTAATGTGGGTCCATCTCTATCCAAGATGGAGTTATATATATATATATGTGGGGGCCAAATAATTAGGAAGTATTGTTAAAAGCGGTATTGGTTGGGCCTTTGGCCCTATTCGAGGACGTTTGATCGTCCGAGGAGGCCCAAATTCGGCTATGAAGAGAATAAAGTTAAGAGAGGAGTAGGGACAATATAAGACGAATCCGATAAGCGTCCGAGGACAAAAGTCTTCTCTGAAACTTGCGTCTGAGGTAAATCTGAATGCCATATCATCATAGCCTTACTACAGAGTAATCCCACCACAAGGGATGAGACATTGGGCCGGGGGTAAGATTAGAAAGGTAAACAAATATCTTCAAAAGCTGCTACCTCTGCATTAAATGTCTTCCAACCCACTCTCTAGCCACATTAATGTGGAAGTGATGCCTGAATAGTGATCAAGCAGCCTTACAGCTACTGGTTGACGGTTTTAAGAAGTGCTGGATGGGACAAAGAGTCCCCTGAATCTAACCTACACGTGTGTGGTAAGGATGATACCAAGACTGCAGTATATAATCTGGAAGAATGCACTGAGAAAAGGGGATCGGGACTGATATACAATTTTGGTCTTGAGGAAAACCATATGAGACAAGGAGCTTAGCTTGTTCCAAAGATAAATTTGATAATCTGATTTGTGTTGAACCATCTTGAATCGTTGGAATTAATCATTTTCCTTTCGAGATAAATCTAGTTCTTCTATCCACGCTCTACAAATTTATTGTTTGGGCGATTAGCGTTTGAGCCCAATCCAGTTTTGGGACCAACACATTTTCAGTCCTTACAATATATATATATATACTTACATTTAGATTAGGTTAGAGTAGAATTCTATTTATCTAAAATAATAAATATATAAATAAAAGAATAGATGTAAAAAATCAGAGATAAGATGTAGGCTGTATTATTATTATTATTTTTTTAGGGGATAATATAAGTCAAGTTTTTTTTTTTGAGAGAGAGAGAGAGAGAGAGAGAATTTCAACCTATGGAGTCCGCTCCTGATAATAGCTCTTTATCATCAGACCAAGACACTAATTAGTTCTTGGTGTAGGCGGAGATTGAACATTAGGTCTCTCATTCAACTATCAGAGACTTTATCAGTTGAGCTAACTAAAACCCACATATAGGGCATAATATTAAATATGGTATTAACATAGAAAAAGTAGGTTTGGAGGTACTAAAAGCTAAATTTTTAATATCATTGATGTAAATGCTCTTATAGCTCATGAGATCAAGTATATATAAAAAAACAAAGGGGTAAATTGCAAATTACACCCCTAAAGTTTGGGGGAAGTTTTAATTTTCCGGTTAGATAGGTATTCAGTGCTAACATAGGTCCGTCTCTGTCTAAGATGGAGTTTTACATGCATATATACTTAGATTAAGTTAGAGTAGAATTCTATTTATCTCAATATATATATATATATAAAAGAATAGATGTAAAATAAAAAATAAAAAAAGGAGAGATGAGATGTAGGGTGTATTATTAAATGTGGTATTAACATAGATAAAGTAGGTTTAGAGGTACTAAAAGCTAAAATTTTAATATCATTGATGTAAATGCTCTTATAGCTCATGAGATCAAGTATATATAAAACAAAGGGGTAAATTCCAAATTACACCTCTAAAGTTTAGGGGTGATTGGATGGATTTTATACCCTAAAATTTCAAAATTTGAATTTTAGCCCCTGAAGTTTGGTGATGTTTGAATTTTACACTTGACGTTTCAGAATTTGGATTTTACCCTTATATTTTAGGAGTGTTTGGATTTTACTCTTAAAGTTTTGGGTTGTTTGGATTTTACACTCTAAAATTTCAGAATTTGGGAGTATAAAATCCAAACGACCCTAAACTTTAGGGGGCAAAATCCAAATTTTGAAACGTCAGGATGTAAAAGCCAAACACCTCAAATTTCAGGAGGTAAAATCCAGATTCTGAAACTTTAAAGTGTAAAATCCAATCATCCCAAACTTTAGGGGTATAATTTGCAATTTACCTTAAAACAAAGTTATCAATAACATACTGAACCAACACCCAACCTGATCAGAGCTCCGATGCAACTGAATGGTAACCTTTTGCCTGACTGGCACTACCCTTCCTAAACAATCCATGACCATCTCCTCTATTGCTCCACATGTCACCCATTTAATTAAGGCCTTTCATGACAACTCCCTTCCAGTCGAACCAGACACATTAAGCCAAGTTTTAAAATCTCTAAGTGGCGAGCAATTATAAAGTCATAATTTGGTGCCTTGTAAACTAATTGGACTTTGAGTTCTCAAATATTGCTTTCTCTAAGTGGCGAGCAATTATTTTGTAGTATTTTGTTGATTTTTGAGATAGGAGAGAGTGTAAAGTCTCTGAGATATTAGTTGAAAAGAAAATCGAATTTATTTTAAAGATTGATTCGAATGACTGTTTCCAAAATGATTCTTCATTGGTGTATTGCTTTGTTATTTGTGGATCAAATAATTGTTGGTCTATAAAGTGAAAATTATCTTATAAAAAACTAAAATACATTACAGATATTATATAAATACTTGATTTAATTTTTTTATATATAAAACTTGTAGATTTCAATTACTCGTGACTTATTCAATTTTACTTGAAAGATAGCATCTCAACAAAGCTTATTATATTTAAACTTCTGAAGGAAAAAAAAAATATGAATTTAAATTTTCAGGCAAATAATAAACACATAATCTGAGTTATGACTTGAAGAAAACTCTTTCTAGCTTTATTCTTTCTTTTTGTTGTGGACAATGTTGTTGGGTAGATAACACATCAGGAAGACTCTAATTGAAAAGTTAATATAATATAGAGTCATGTTAGTAGATATTCTTAGGACAATTGTTAATAAACCATTCTAAGAAAATTTTTACAGCTCTTTTATGGGAAATTGAAAAGGCTGTCAAAACATTAATTAATTGCTAATTTTTTGTTTTTATAAAAACTTTCCTAAAATATTTCATTAACAAATGCCCTTAGGGCATTCGTTAACTTTTCCCTATAACATATAAAGGAGTAATTCTACGATACCCCCCCAAAAAAGGGGGGTACGGTACCCACTAGTAGGTAACCTGCAATATTAGGTTACTTTTTTCTCACATTTAACGGTTCTATCCTCACATTGTACAGTTCCAACATCACATGTGACAGTTCTTTTCTCAAATTTGGTGATTCCCTTACTTTTTTCTCATATTTGACGGTTCCATCCTCATATTGTGCAATTTCAACATCACATGTGACAGTTCTTTTCTTACATTGGGTGGTTCCCTTACTTTTTTCTCACATTTGACGATTCCATCATCACATTGTGCAATTCCAACATTACGTGTGATAGTTCTTTTCTCTCAATTGGTGGTTCCCTTACTTTTTTTTCACACTTGACGATTTTATCCTCATATTATGCAATTCCAACATCACATTTGACAATTCTTTTCTCACATTTGGTGGTTTCTTTACTTTTTTCTCACATTGTGTAGTTTCAACATTACATGTAAAAGTTATTTTCTCATATTTGGTGGTTCCCTTACTTTTTTTCTCACATTTGACGGTTCCATCCTCACATTGTGCAATTCCAACATCACATGTGACAATTCTTTTCTCATATTGGGTAGTTCCCTTACTTTTTTCTCACAATTAACGGTTCCATCCTAACATTGTGTAGTTCCAACATCACATGTGACAGTTCTTTTCTCAAATTTGGTGGTTCCCTTAATTTTTCTCACATTTGACAATTTCATCCTCACATTGTGTAGTTCCAACATCACATTTGATAGTTTTTTTCCTCACATTTGGTAGTTCTCTCTCTTTCTTCTTCTTCTTTTTTTTTTTTTTTTTTTTTTTTTTTTTTTTTTTCTCACATTTGATTGTTCCATTATCACATTGTGCAGTTCCAATATCACATTTGACAGTTCATTTGTCACATATAGTGGTTCATTTTTTTTTCTCAAATTTGATGGATCCATAGTTATATTAAGTAGTAGCAACATCGCATCTGTTCTATTTTTGTCACATCTTACAGTTTTTTTGTCACATGTGACAGTTCTTTTGTCACATGTGACAATTCTTTTGTCACATGTAACAGTTCTTTTGTCAAATTGGGTGGTTCACTTATTTTTTTCTCACATTTAACGGTTTCATCCTCACATTGTGCAGTTTCAATATCACATGTGACAGTTCTTTTCTTACATTGGGTGGTTCCCTTACTTTTTTCTCACATTTGACGATTTTATCCTTACATTGTGTAATTCCAACATCACGTGTGATAGTTCTTTTCTCACATTGGTGGTTCCTTTACTTTTTTTTCACACTTAACGATTTTATCCTCACATTGTGCAGTTCCAACATCACACGTAACAATTCTTTTCTCACATTTGGTGGTTTCCTTACTTTTTCTCACATTTGACGGTTCCATCCTCACATTGTGCAATTCCAACATCACATTTGGCAATTCTTTTCTCACATTTGGTGGTTCCCTTACTGTTTTCTCACATTTGACGGTTTCATCCTCACGTTGTGTAGTTTTAACATTACATGTAAAAGTTCTTTTCTCATATTTGGTGGTTTCGTTCCTTTTTTTTTTTTTTTTTTTTTTCACATTTGACGATTTCATCCTCACATTGTGCAATTCCAACATCTCATGTGACAATTTTTTTTCTCACATTGGGTGGTTCCCTTACTTTTTTCTCACAATTAACGGTTCCATCCTAACATTGTGCAGTTCCAACATCACATGTGACAGTTCTTTTGTCAAATTTGGTGGTTCTCTTAATTTTTTCTCACATTTGACATTTCATCCTCGCATCGTGCAGTTCCAACATCACATTTGATAGTTTTTTTCTCACATTTGGTAGTTCTCTCTCTTTTTTTTTTTTTTTTTTTTTTTTTTTTTCTCACATTTGATTGTTCCATTATCACATTGTGCAGTTCCAATATCACATTTGATAGTTCATTTGTCACATATAGTGGTTCATTTTTTTTTTCTCAAATTTGATGGATCCATAGTTATATTAAGTAGTAGCAACATCGCATCTGTTCTATTTTTGTCACATGTTACAGTTTTTTTGTCACATGTGACAGTTCTTTTGTCACATGTGACAATTCTTTTGTCACATGTGACAATTCTTTTGTCACATGTAACAGTTCTTTTGTCAAATTGGGTGGTTCCCTTATTTTTTTCTCATATTTAACGGTTTCATCCTCACATTGTGAAGTTTCAATATCACATGTGACAGTTCTTTTCTTACATTGGGTGGTTCCCTTACTTTTTTCTCACATTTGACGATTTTATCCTCACATTGTGTAATTCTAACATCACGTGTGATAGTTCTTTTCTCACATTGGTGGTTCCTTTACTTTTTTTTCACACTTAACGATTTTATCCTCACATTGTGCAGTTCCAACATCACACGTAACAATTCTTTTCTCATATTTGGTGGTTCCCTTACTTTTTCTCACATTTGACGGTTCCATCCTCACATTGTGCAATTCCAACATCACATTTGGCAATTCTTTTCTCACATTTGGTGGTTCCCTTATTGTTTTCTCACATTTGACGGTTTCATCCTCATGTTGTGTAGTTTTAACATTATATGTAAAAGTTCTTTTCTCATATTTGGTGGTTTCGTTACTTTTTTTTTTTTTTTTTTTTTTTTTTTCACATTTGACGATTCCATCCTCACATTGTGCAATTCCAACATCTCATGTAACAATTTTTTTTCTCACATTGGGTGGTTCCCTTACTTTTTTCTCACAATTAACGGTTCCATCCTAACATTGTGCAGTTCCAACATCACATGTGACTGTTCTTTTGTCAAATTTGGTGGTTCCCTTAATTTTTTCTCACATTTGACAGTTTCATCCTCGCATCGTGTAGTTCCAACATCACATTTGATAGTTTTTTTCTCACATTTGGTAGTTCTCTCTATTTTTTTCTTTTTTCTTTTTTTTTTTCTCACATTTGATTGTTCCATTATCACATTGTGCAGTTCCAATATCACATTTGATAGTTCCTTTATCACATATAGTGGTTCATTTATTTTTTTTCTCAAATTTGATGGATCCATAGTTATATTAAGCAGTAGCAACATCGCATCTGTTCTATTTTTGTCACATGTTACAGTTCTTTTGTCAAATTGGGTGGTTCCCTTATTTTTTTCTTACATTTAACGATTTCATCCTCACATTGTGCAGTTCCAACTATACATGTGACAATTCTTTTTTCACATTTGGCGGTTCCTTTACTTTTTTCTCACATTTAAAGGTTCCATCCTCACATTGTGAAGTTTCAACATTAAATGTGACAGTTCTTTTCTTACATTTGGTGATTCCTTTACTTTTTTTTCTCACATTTGACGGTTCCATCCACACATTGTGCAATTTCAATATCACATGTGATAGTTCTTTTCTCACATTAGGTGGTTCCCTTATTTTTTTCTCACATTTGATAATTTCATCCTCACATTGTGCAGTCCCAACATCACGTGTGATAGTTCTTTTCTCACATTGGTGGTTCCCTTACTTTTTTCTCACACTTGACGATTTTATCTTCACATTGTGCAGTTCCAACATCACACGTGACAATTCTTTTCTCACATTTGGTGGTTGTCTTACTTTTTTCTCACATTTGACACATTGTGCAGTTCCAACATCACATTTGACAATTCTTTTCTCACATTTGGTGGTTCCCTTACTTTTTTCTCACATTAGACGGTTTCATCCTCATATTGTGCAGTTTCAACATTACATGTAAAAGTTTTTTCTCATATTTGGTGGTTTCGTTACTTTTTTTCTCACATTTGACGGTTCCATCTTCACATTGTGTATTTTCAACATCACATGTGACAGTTCTTTTCTCACGTTAGGTGGTTCCCTTACTTTTTTTTCTCATAATTAACGGTTCCATTCTAACATTGTGCAGTTCCAACATCACATGTGACAGTTCTTTTATCACATTGGGTGGTTCCCTTACATTTTTCTCACACTTGACGGTTTCATCCTTACATTGTGCAGTCTAACATCACATTTGACAATTTTTTTCTCACATTTGGTGGTTCCCTTACTTTTTTCTCATATTTGACGGTTTCATCCTCACATTATGCAGTTTCAACATTACATGTAAAAGTTCTTTTCTCATATTTGGTGGTTCCCTTACTTTTTTTCTCACATTTGATACTCTGGTCTAAGAACTATTCCACATTTGATACTCACCCACAAAACACAAGACTTTGATTCAATTAGTGCTTATCTTATTTATGTGATTGTACATGTTCAAATGTGATGTGTATGCTCAATCACTTGTCGATCAAACCCAAAAAGATTTTTGAGTGTTTTATATGTTTTTGTAAGTGATTTTAGACTTTCGTGGTTTATATGTTTTTGTTCAAAATGCATTTTTGTGTTTTTCTTCAAAAACTGATTCAGAGGCTGTTTCGCGAGAAGCTTGCGACTTAGATCTTCCCACGAAATGTGCTTAAGGGAAATTAAAAAGTCACATTTTCATACAGAGAGTCTCGCTACTGCCTCGTGACTATTTCGCGACTAAACTCTTCTCGCGAAATGTTTTTAGGCAAAAACTGGAAATTTTTCAATTTCATACAGAGGCTATCGCGACTTTCTCGTGACTGTTTCGTGACTAAAAGCTTCTTGCGAAAGCTTCAGTGTGTCTCGTGACTAATATCGCGACTGCCTAACCCGCAAAAAAAGCGTGTTTCTAGTTTTTATGTAGCAGATGTGACATTTTTTTAAAATCACTTCACTTCCCTCGCACTGCCTCTCTCGAACCCCCTTCAACCCAAATCTCATTTTCTTTTAAAAACCCATCTTTTTCAAGATAATCTCTGCTCAATCACTTCAAGGTATGTGTTTTTAACACTCTTTTCATCTTTTCTACTTAGATTATGTAGATTTTAGCTTAGGTTTTGAAATTTGGGGATTTTCGAAAAAGGGGTTGGGGTTCTTAAATTTGTGAAAATGTTTTTCAAAATTTTGATTGGGCTGAGTCCCATTTGTTGTGTTTGTATTTGTGTTGGCCCCATGTGGCAAATTAAACATGTATTGAGGCAAATTTCATCATGTTCATGCATTTTCCATAGGTGTTGTGTACTGTTGTATGTTAGGTGTTTGACAGAATGTCCTAGTGACATTCTTGTGTTGAATTGGACTCAAGTGAGTCCCTTTGCTTGGGTTTACTCCTGATTGACCATGTTTAACATGTTTTGGTCAATGAATGTGTGTTCTACACACTTTGCCCAAGTTCTGCCTCAATGCCATGCCATGCACACACTATCCACACACTAGGCATCCTCTAGGCACACCCCATGCACCTCCTACTGCACTCACTTGCATCAGCACATGCACAGCACAAAGACACACATGCACAGTCATGTACTTCATGCATTATGCCTTTGTTTACATGTTTTAACACTTATAGCATGCTGTTTTAAGTTTGTTTGCTCTATTTTGAGTTGGTTATACTTTTTTTTTAAGTTGTTTTACTTTTAGTTTGGAACTAACTTGAATCTAATCAAGTTTTGTGTTTTGTTCTGTGTTTGTGCACCTGTTTCTTTTCTTTGTTCTCTATGTAAATATGCAGATGTCTCCGTTTAAAAGCTCAGCTGTGAAAGGAGGCAGTAGCAAAGGGAAAGAGCCGGTGATTAATGTTGATGACCCTTCACCGAGGACAAAGAGGACTCGTTTTTCAACGGGAGTGTATGACCCTGACTTGTTCAGATCTTATGCTGCATTTCAGACCTATACGAACTACTTTTGAGATGCTCCATTGCTAGTTGAAAGGGCCGTTGATCAGCCCTCTCTCCTAGACACCAATATTCCCATATGGTTTGCCACCAAGGATTGGAACTTTCTTCTCTCAAATCTTGAGGATGCATACGAAAACTTGGTGAAAGAATTTTATGCAAATGCCATTGTTGAAGGAGAGGAAATCAAGTGCTAGGTGAGAGGAAAGCGGTTCTCAGTTACACCCGTCTACTTGGCTGATATTCGACACATCAACAGGCCAATATTACCTATCCCACTGATATATGATGAACTGAATCCGGATGAGGAGGTTCTTCGGGAAGCTTTAGGAGCTAATTTGGAATTCTCCTCTAATGGGAAGTCAATAAGTGTGGCATCTCTTTCTCTCGAATTAAGGATGCTCACAATGATCATGCAACCTCTATCCTCTGTCTAGCACCGGTTACATGAATCTCGGTCGAGCATTATTCTTGCATGATCTGATCACTGACGTGGAGATTGATGTGTGTTATCATATTTTCCACATTTTGGCAAAAACAGTTGAACAGACTGCTTCAAGGAATTGTATTCCTTTCTGTCGCCTTATCTCAAGGAGTTTGAAACTCAAAGGTGTGCATCCCTAGGAAGATGAGCGCCCATATCCAAGGCCAAGTCCAATTAATATCCGCACTCTCCATGCAAGCATGAGTCACACCAAGAAGAATACCAAGCAAGAAAGTCATACTACTCAGGGAAGCTTAAGCTCTACCTCCCATGTTTATGATGAACAGCTAGACAACATCTTGGCTACTCTCCAAGAGATCACTACCAAAATATCCGGACTAGCTACCATCATGCACTCCTAACATATTCGTTTCAACACTAAGTTCATATCTCTCCAAACTCAAATGGACCAAATTTAGAGGAAACTAGAGGAACATAGAGACTAGCTATTCCATGACAAAAAGGGGGAGATGGTGTCATTGATAGGGGGAGTGTAGTGATAGGGGGAGGAGAAGCTAGAAGTTGATGTTTGTTTACAGTTTTTACTGCTTTTTTTTAAAGCTTTAGTACTCTGTTTTTAATTTTAGTATATATTCAGTAGATGTGTTTATCTCAATGCTTTGTAGCATTTTTTATTTTGTGCTTTTAAGATATTGCTAATATGTCTTAAGTACCTCACACTTGTACCCTAGTAGGATCTTGTATCCTAAATGCATATACTTCGTGTATTTTGCATTGGTTGTGTGTTGGACATGCAATTGATCATTGTGGTTGGTCTTCATTGCATTGCATGTCCGGATGAGTATTTACTAGTTAAATGTTCATTGTAGTCATTCTTTAATGACTGTTCTTGTATGATCAAGATATGCTTACATGTTTTATAGTATTTACAAACTTTGTAAAGTTGTGATTTACAACTATGTGTTTTGTTGGCTTTAATTCCGTGCCAAATTTGATTGTAATTCTATTCAATCTTTTGTACTCTGTATTTATTATGGGATTTGACTGTAAGGGTTGTGTGATAGAGAGAGAGAGTGTGAAGACTCAAGCAATTGAAGACTGAAGAGTTTTCGCGGGTATCTCGCGACGAAGCATCCCACAAAGTGACTCATGTGACTTGCACATGCTAGAATGCGAAGAGTTAGGACAGGATGGAGACAACTGTGTCTCGCGAGTATCTCGCGGGTAAGGCCTTCTCGCGAGACACCCGTGAGACATTCTGTTTTGCCAGACTGTCAATTCTGATACACACTTTCTGTGCCTACATTATTTATACCCATATTACCCACAAATGTTGAGGAGTGCTTCTGAGAGAAAACCCTAGCCAAACATCTTGAGAGTTAGAGATTGTTATACCCACAATTCTCTACACAATTGCTTGTGGATTTTCCTCAACTCTTACCTCTCAATTTCCATACCATTGAGAGGTTGATAGCCTAAACACATACCACACACTTTCAGAGTGTCAAGTGAGTTTTTGGTGCTGCTAGGAAGCATTGGAAGAAGTCAAGGATGGCAGATGCAACATGGAGCTTGTTGTGGGATTCAGAGAGCTAGACAAGACACGGTTCCGAGAAGCCTTGTTAGAGTAGGAGCTTGGAGGGCTTAGGTACATTGGGTAGATTAGGCTTGGAGAGTTTCTTGCTAACCCATGTATCCCAACTGATTGTCTAGTGGATCGATTACCGCTTAGAGGGCGACGAAGAGGTTTTTCGCCGAGTTCTTCGGTTTCCTCTTCGATAACACATCGGCGTGTTATCTTGTGTTTGCATCTCTCTTCCCTACTCTTTTACATTCCATTTTACTATTGTGTTGTTTTGATTATGGATTAGAGTAGCTTGTTTGTTTTATCCGCTCGCATTTACACTATTCCGTACTTAGAATTAAGTTAGTGTAAAATCTATTGAGCCGTAACTTTTATTTGGGGGTCTAAATAGCTCTTGTGTTTTTAACACATTTTCGAGCTTTCAAACTTGATCGCACTTTACTTGCTCATGTACGTACCATGTATTCAACTTGTCATAAGCTTAATGAAAGTTTTGTTTATGTGCAAGTGTTTCAGGTTACAGGTATATACGTGCAAGTGCTTCACAGCTTCTAGATTAGGTGTGAGTGAGTTTTGCCACTGTTCCCAAACTCACGTTTAAGTCTAGAGTCTGTTTTAGGGGTTTTGTCATGAAATAGCCAAAGGGGGAGATTGTAAAGTTGTAATTTACAACTACGTGTTTTGTTGGCTTTAATTCCGTTCCAAATTTGATTGTAATTTTATTCAATCTTTTGTACCCTGTATTTATTGTGAGATTTAATTGTAAGGGTTGTGTGATAGAGAGAGAGTGTGAAGACTCAAGCAAATTGAAAACTGAAGAGTTTTTGTGGGTAGCTCGTGACTAAGTATCCCGCGAAATGATGCATGTGCCCTACACATGACTGGAATGTGAAGAGTCAGGACAGATGGAGACAATTGTGTTTCGCGAGTAGCTCACGGGTAAGGCCTTCCCACGGGACACTCGCGAAACATTCTGTTTTGCTAGACTGTGCTATCTGATACACACTTTCTGTATCCACACTGTATATACCCACATTACCCACAGATGTTAAGGAGTACTTCAAAGAGAAAACCCTAGCCACAAACCTTAAGAGTTAGAGATTGTTATACACACATTTCTCTACAATTGCTTGTGGATTTTCCTCAACTCCTACCTCTCCATTTCCATACCATTGAGAGGTTGATAGCCCAAACACTTACCACACTCTTTCAGAGTGTTCAATGAGGTTTTGGTACTGCTGGGAAGTGTTGGAAGAAGCCAAGGATGGCAGATGCAACATGGAGCTTATTGCGAAATCTAGAGAGCTAGACAATACGTGGTTCCGAGAAGTCTTGTCGGAGTAGGAGCTTGGAGGGCTTAGGTACATCGGGTAGATTAGGCTTGGAGGGTCTCTTGTTAACCCATGTATCCCAATTGATTGTCTAGTGGATCGATTACCGCTTGGAGGGCGGCGGAGAGGTTTTTCGTCGAGTTCTTCGGTTTCCTCTTCAATAACACATCGGCGTGTTATCTTGTGTTTGCATTCTTCTTCCTTACTCTTTTACCTTTCATTTTACTATTGTGTTATAATGATTATGGGTTAGAGTAGCTTGTTTGTTTATCCGCTCGCATTTACTCTATTCCGCACTTAGTATTAAGTTAGAGTAAAATCAATCGAGCCGTAACTTTAATTTGGGGGTCTAAATAGCTCTTGTGTTTTCACACATTTTCGAGCATTCAGAGGAAATAAAGGTGTAAAAAGAAGAGCACTTAGAGTCAACAACCTGATAAAAATTCGAGATTTTCCATGTAGAATATCACAACAAAATGACTTTAGGGGATATTAGAGTTTTACCTTCTCAAGTGTGGAATTTTTTATTTTGTATCAGTGCAAGCCCAAAGAAATTACAAAATAACCAAAAAAAAAAAAAAAAACTCCATGAAATAGGATCAAATTCACAAAACTAAATCAATATTATTATCTATTAAACACAAATAAATTCTGAAACTTCCTTCTAACTATGATTATTATAAAGTTTAGTCACTTATGGAGGCTCAAAGCTACCAAGCTTTGGAATGATTGTTGAGGCTTGTGATTGTTATAGGTCCTTAGATTATGGGGATGTTTAGAAAACTATGAACATCAAACAGAGCAAGGAAGATAATGTCCCCAAGTAAGTCTTCAACCCAAACTTGAAGTTCTAACCCAACCCGAGATTTCTTTGCCAAAGCATCAGCAACCTTATTACAATTTTGTTTCACATGGTAGTAGTGATCCAGGCAATCAATGGTGGACTGTCAAGCCCTTCTGTGTAAAGATTAATTTGTCAAATATATAAGAACCAAAACTCAAACAAAACAATAACAGCATAAACCCACAAAGTTTAGAGAAATAATATAAACACATATCAGGTTTAATCATATGTAAAGAGAGAACCTGAAGATTTTGGATGGTGCCGCCTATTTAGAATGGAAGAGAAGAAGCACCGCAAAGTCGTACGGGAAGAGATGAAGCGCCACCGAGTTGGATTGGATATGAGTGCGCTGTTGATTTGAGAGTGGATTGGAAGAGACGAAGCTAGATAGCGGCATCGACGATTTGGATTGGATGAGAAGAAGTGTTGCCGATTTGAGGTTGTGGGTGTGCGGTTGTCTGGTTCTTGAATGGTTTTAGCTATTTGATTTGAGGGTTTTGCTTAGAGAGGCAAACGTGAGACAGAGCAAGCAGAGGGAGAGAAGCAAATGTGAGAGGAGAAAAGTTTGATGAATGTTATAATTTTTTGTTTATATGTAAAACCTGTTTAACCAGTAACCAAAACCCATTAAAATTACATCTACGGTCAAGATTAAAACAATACTAACTTAACGGTTCAGATTTAGGTGGGTATCGTACCCTCCTTTTTTTGAGGGGGTACAGTAGAATGACCCCATATAAAGATATCAATTGATCCAAAAGGTTTAAGCCTATGAGTTTGGACCTGGCCATATTGAATTAACTATTCTCTCTTATTATTCTTATTTAATGTTGGACTTTACTCAGGGGCAGTTGTACGTTATCTTTAGGGGGTTCAAATGAACCCCCTGACTTGGAAATTAAAAAACATTATTGTTTGTTAATTTAGACCCCTTAAACCAGATTGTTTAACCTAATAGCTTAACTAAGTGATTACTTAGATTAATTATTTAGATTTAGGTTAAATACAAATAAATCATATCATGCAAAGTAGCGGAAAGTAAATAACACCAAAATACGATGATCCAAAAAAACCAATGAAACGAATCGTTTCAAGGTAAAAACTTGGGGAGGATTTGACTTAGCTATCCTCAAGATAAATTAAATCCACTATAAGAGAATTGAAATTTTTACAACCAGATTTAACCCTAAATCTATTGCTCCCTCATGTAGTAACTTACTGACATGACCACGTGCAAGCTCCGAATCCATGGACTCCTTCTCTTCTTGGATTTATAGCAACACAAGCACCCACGCTTGTTACTTTGAGATCCCACTCAAAGGTTTAGCAACACAAACTCTCCAGTTTGTGACTTCAAGACCACCTTTGAAGGTTTAGATCATCAGCTTTTGTTGATATTGTTGCAGCAATTTCAGATCTACCGGATCTAATGATATGAGAATGATTTCCGGTAGTGACTTTGAAAGTGGAAGGCACAATATCTTTTAGATCTCACAAGAGCACCTCCAAAGTCTCTCCAAAACACATCTTATGTTTTCTTTTATATACTATGTAAAATAGATCTGAAACCCTAATCACATAATGGGCCAATGGGTTGTTGGGCTTAATTAAAATTCTACAGAATCTAATTTTCTGTGATTTTCGATCGGTCAGATTTTACAGAATTTGAACTCTTCTTTTTGTAGCTTGAATGTTCTTGTATTTTGACTTGTAATACCTTGAGCATTGTCTAATCAAACCTATAGATCTAGGAATCTAAATCTAGACAAGTTTGTGCTCATGGTTTGCCAATTGTTCTAAACCTTTAGAACCTAACAATTATATATATAAAATATTTATTCTATTAGTTTGATTTACGACACTTAAAAAAATATTTTTGCACCCCCTGATCACAGCCCAATCCAAAACCAAATAACAACACAAATCAGCCCATCTCAAAACCAAAATCTACACAGAATACTCTCACTTTCTCTCTTTGATTTGATTTCTAATCTCATTCTCATGAATCTCATCTCATTTCTCTCTCTCTCTCTCTCTCTCTCTTTTTTTTTTTTTTTTTTTTTACTATCTAAATTAGTATCTCTCTTTATTATAAATTTATATTATGTACGTGTGTGATACTGATTGTATACGTTACTTATTTATTTTGTCATAATATTATTTGTGTGAATTGTGATGTGTGTGAATGTGTGCATGTATATTATAAATTTAATATAACTTTATATAATTTAATAATTAGAAAATACAGAGAGTTTGTTACATGTGTATATATTGTTAAAAAAGTAAACGACGTTTTAATTATTTAATTGGTTAAGCAGACACTTAGTATATTATTTATGTATAAATGAATGTGGCTATATGCCTCAATAATTAATATAATGCCAATGGGTTTAGTTTTGTCATTTAATTTAAAATATTTTTTTTATAAAAAAAAAAATGAATTATTTTTAATAAAAACAATGAAAAATAGGAAATAACAACTGAATAAAAATAAAAATGTTATAAAAACTTAAGAAAATAAAAATGGTTACACTTATTCACGTTGATAATAGATAATGACAATTAATAATGAACTATTATGTAACTATTTAAGAATATGAAAACCCTTAAAAGAAAATTGTAAAACTTCATATATTTCTTCTAAAACAAAAAACTTCATGTATTTGCATTTTTTTTAACATCTCCCCAATAAACTTTTCACAAGCATGAGGAAGAGAAATTTTCAAAAGCTACTATCAAGAACAAAATTTGAAGCTTATGATTTTTTATAGGTAGAAATACAGGAAATCCAACTTTCTATGATAAGTTTTGGAGAATAATTGTTCGGAAGTTCATGCGTGGTGCAGACCGAAAGGGGAAAAAAAAAAAATCCCTTTCTTCCTTTTTCATATTTTAATACAATGTATCAAACCATTGCTCAATAGTCTGAACAACGAGGAATAGTCTAAACTAATTCTAATTTTTATTTTTTTATTTTATTTTTGAGAATCTTCCTAATTCTACTCCCAACTTTATTATATCTACTGAAATTCTAGGCCCACTTGTACCGTCCATTTCATATATTTATACAATTAATCAATAATACAATGTTTGCACTTCTCTTTAATGATTCATGACAAAAACTTTGGTGAAAAATTTTCTTTAATACAAAATCAAACAGAAATGTACCAAACAAAGTGTATGAATCCGTACCAAATATATTCCTAATTATAAACAAAATTGTTACAACTTTGACATAATCGACTATGAGTGATAAAAAGGAATTAGTAATGCAATAGAATACCGGCGAAAAATAAAACGTATCTATTTTAAGGTGCAAGAAACAAAACATACTTGCTTTTGAAAGATAACCTCAAATTTACGAAGAGTTCTTTAATTCATAAGATGATAGGTTTGAAATCCACTTGAAGGCATATTTAAAGTCTCCTTTAAACTTAATAAATAAGAAAATATGTTCTAAAACAAATCCTAATCAATACCTATCATAATAGAACTCTAATTTCACTTAAAAGGCATTATATGTGCTTAAAAATAAGAAAATAATTACCCTAAAACTAAAATTCCAAAAAAATGACATTAAAAAAAATTAACAATTAACAAAAGTCTAAAGGTAAATTCTGTCTTACATCAAAAATTAGTGTGAAAATTATTATTCACTACTCCTTGTTGATCACTTTTACAAACTGGGGCAAATGGAATGGTAATAAAAGGGCTCTTCCATTTATCAGGATGTCACTTCCACTGAAGCCATCACCTCAGGAAGAGGCGAGTTTCGACACACCGGGCATGTAGCATGCAGGCGTAGCCAGGAGTCGACACATTTAAGATGAAAGATATGACTACAATCGGGTAACAAGCGCAACACATCCGTGTCATTGTAATCAGCTAAGCATATTGAACAACAGGATGAGGTAGAGTTTCCCTGGTAGAGCTTGGCTTCGGCATAGAGGAGCTTTGGGTATTGACGTAGAGTGGCTTCATCAATACCTGGATGAAAGTTATTGATGGAGTGTGCGGGGACAGTACCGGCGGACTGTTGGTGGTGATAGGCAGAAGTACGTTGCACGAGAAAGCAAATTGCAATCATGAAGAAGACAAAAAGGATGGTTCCTGTGAAAATGATGAATCCGACGACATATCCAGCTCCAATCATGTTGATGTTATCTAAGGCATCATTGGATTATGAGAGAGAGAGAGAGAGAGAGAGAGAGGGAGAGAGAGAGAATGAGTTCGGGAAATCGATGAGGCTTTCGACTTGTTAAGAAGAAAAGGAAAGGTGGGCATGATTGGGGAGAGCTAGCATCCGGTGAGATTCTTTGGTGGGCTGCTATTATATATCATTATATCCAGTTTCTAGCTTGATGGTCAACTGTCATGTTCCAATCCTCTAAAAAAAAAAAAAATACAAAGAAAAAAGAAATTTCTCTCCAATTACATTACTCAGACTATTGAGTAATGGTTTATACAACTGATAAAGATCCACGCCAGGAAAAATCCACGTAATATGTTAGATCAAGACCTAGGAAAGGATTGGATCCATTGGATTCAAGTTTGACCTAATTGGGTTTTGCTTAGAAACATATTGAATTAAAGTTATTTGCCTTAATTTTATTACTCCTACTTCGGATGATCTATATATATATATATATATATGTATTCAAGTTACACCAGATGTATTTAAGTTATGTTATACCGTTTAATATAATTTTTGGTGAATACGTATTTTAACAAATTTACCGTTGGAGGATGTGATAACAAACTGGTATAAGGAGATTTTTGCTTATATTTTGTATTGTTTGTGGGTTCTAAGTGGTTCCCATAACAAAGAGGCTTAACTCTATATTTAGTTGGTTTATTTCTCACGTAACCAATTACTGTTTGCAGGTTCCACCTAGCTTGTTTTTGTTCAAAAAATCACGGTTAGATACTATTTGCAAGTCACTCTATAGCTTTTGCTCATCTTTTTATTTATTGCAGGTTCCATTTTACTCACTTAAAAAGAAAAATAGTATTTTCAACAAAAAAGCAATCTAACCTATCTAATTTTTATTTTAGTTTTTTCCTATAGTACTATGAGCAAAGCACAAAAACCGAAAAGTTTAACAAGTTATTCGCACTAGTATGTTGTACAAAGATCATCATTCAGTTTTTGTTTGCGTATCTCAGCGAAAAAATAAAATAAAAACCTTTCATGCGTTTTTTTAAAGACGAGAAGAGGTATGATGTTAAAATAAGCTTTATTTAAACAACCTAGAAATATTTTAGAATATTTTTGCCAGAATGTTGTATAATTCAAACAAGAGAGCTAACCAACCTTACTAGGCCTACTTGAAGTTCATGAGATCGAGTATATTTTACCAGAATATATTGTCTGACTCTGACCTCGTTTTTACGTTCGAAATTTCAAATTTCAAATTAAAAAAAATACCAAAAATATTATTTTTCTAGTTGGAATAATGAGATTTGTTCAAAAAAATTATTAATTTATCTCAATTTGTTAACCTGCGGGTTAGCAAATTTCGTGATTTAATCATCAAAATGACCCAACTGTCCTTGGTTGGTTGACAGTCAAATTAGGTCAAATTCCATCAAATTATCCAAATTACATAATTTCAAGTTAAAATTAATATTTCTAAACCATTTTCACAAGTTTGACCAAGTTTGACTATGCTCTACCCTAGCTTAATCTTGATTTGACCAAAGTCCGACCACCCGATTGGGATAAATTTAAGTTCATATTGGAGATATTTGACTTCCCTTTAAAATGACTATTCATGGGCTCAAATCAGATCTGAAACGAACAAGATATTGTAAAAATGATAAAAAAGTGCAAAACATTTTGTCATTTTCATTTTATTCAATAATCTTGATAAAATCAAATTTCATTTAATTTTAATCAAACGATTCCCCGTTGGCTCAAATGAGGAGTTGATGGAAAGGTCTCAACATGGGTTTCAATTTACCATACACAAATTACAAAAATTCTACTTCTAACAAACACATTTACAAAAACAAAGAAGTAGAAACCTTTTAATAAAAACTAGTTTTTGACACTACTTTCCTAGGCATTTTACTTATCCAATATCAAAAATTGGGCCAAAGAGTGGATAGTTTTAGAAAATATATCAAGCTATTACTTATAATATCTCATGTGAACCGAATGGAGTTCGGGAGAGTCGGGAAATAATGTCGCAAAAATAGGATAAATTGTGTGAAAACCATAAAAACTAGTGTTTGGTGCCCTATTTGCGCATGAATTTCTTACAACTCGAGAAGGATGGAACTAAAATATTGGCAAGCTTTCTAAGTAATGATGACTGTCTACGTCCTGGAAAAAAAGGGCATTACAAGAGCTTATATGTTCATATCCATGTGCTTAAGTGCTTAAATCATTGTCCCATTATTCTATATCTCTTATGCTTGGATAAAACATCATGATGGGAATGTTACTTTGTTTGAATGAATCCAACTAAAGCCATGGGATTGATGTTCTTAATTATATTATTATTTCCTTATGCTTGAATGTTTAATTTATTGAAGGTTATTTTGTTTAAATAAATCAATAGATTACATGCTTGTTTTCTTGATATATATATATATATGTACGTTTTTAGACCCTTTAAAACACAACCAGATTAACCTAGTTAATTAGTCAAGTGATTACTTAGTCAAATTATCAGATCTAGGTTAACACAAATATATCATATCATTGTAAAGTGCGGAAAATAAATAATACAACGGTATGATAACCCAAGAAAACTAAATCGGTAAAAAACCTGGGGAGGATTTAACCTAACTATCCTCAAGGTAAACCGAATCCACTATGAAAGAATTGAAGTTTATACAATAGCGACTTAGACCACTAACATTCTATTGCTACCTCGAGTAGGAAAGTTACTACCACGACCACGTGACAGCTCCGAGTCCACGGACTACTTTTTTCTTGGATTCCCAGCAATCACAAGCACTCCCGCTTGTATATCTTTAAGCTCTTGAAATAGCAACTGAATTGATCATCAAGTTTTTGACATAATCTTGATTCTTGATAACCCTAAGTGTATGTGAAGGCAACCACCTCTAGATCTCACAGAAGATTCACACACACAGCATAAAGAGCAACTCTAAAACGTGGCTAGGGTTTTCCCTTTTATACTTAGGGCAAAACAGAAAACCCTATACGTCAAACGGGCTTGGGTTGAGTTGGATATTCTGCAGAAAAAACAATCTGCACATCGAGTCTAATTCTCGATCGATCAAGCCAGGCAGATTTACATAATAAATCCTGTAGTAACTCGATTCCAACTTTACATAAAAACACATACTTTGAGCAAGTCTAAACAAGACTAAAAACGTTTTGATCATGGTTTGCCAACATTACAAAATGAAGTTCTAATACATTAGTTCCTAATTCCTTAAAACCTAACAATATATATATATATATATATATATATATCAAGGTCTTTCCGATGAATGCAAATCCTCTATACTACTTTTTGTGTATCACTCTATATTCCACCAATCACTACTTACCATGTGTATGATTGCTTTCCATTTTAAACTTCAGTTATTTTATAAGCAAAAATGAAAACATGGCAAGTACTGATTGATGGAACATAGATTGGTACAGAAAAAGTGGTACAGAATATTTAACTCCTTTTCGATAACATTTCATGTTGATGAATCTTAGTCAATGACACTCATACATCACATATGCTAAACTTGATTCAACAATATAACTACCCATTGAAGGACTTGGATGAACTATCACATCTATGGTTATTCATGCCGTGCATGATTCTTATGGTCTCCAACTATCGCAATCTACGTATATTCAGGGTCGGCTATATCTTAGATGTAATTGATGCAATTGCCTAAGGCCCCTAAGCGAAACAAGACCCTGAATCCAAACTAATAAAATTATCTCTTTATGTGTAAAAGTATTAATTAAGCTCCAAATATTAATTAATGCATATTAATAATTTTTTAACCAAAGAAAAAAAATTAAAAAAAAAGTGGGCTATGCAGGAGAACTGATAATCTCTCATCTATATCTAAGAAAAAAAAATAAAAAAATAAAAATCTCTTCGTGAACTATGCTCATGACGGTTCGATCTCTGTGTGGGAGTTTTAATTAGAGTGTACAACTCAATCTCCCAAAACACAAACAGCAAAATCTTTCTCTCTCAACAACTCAACAAGGAAAAACTAAAAACAAAAGATCCAAAAAAATCAATCTTGAACCTTAGACTTTTATACTCATTACTAGAAACCTTTTAGTAATTCTCTGTAGCAGCTTGAAATTTGTTGTGGTTTTGATCTTTCTCCCTTCAGGTTTGGCTCTAAAAAAACCTTTTAGATTTGTGTTAAGCTCTCACTCAATTTTTTTTCTCCTAAATTTTTGTTTTTTTTTGTTTTTTGAAAAGTAAAATTTTGTTTTCTAGAAGACAAAATAGAAACCACATATTGAAAAAGTAGCTTCACTTACTGTCAATGTGTCGCCCTCTCACCCTTTTATTTCTAGTCATTATTCAGTCAAGTGTTTTAGTATTTTTAATATTTCTCCTTCTAAATTTATCACACAGCCACTGAGTGACCCATGTGATGTACAGAAAAAATGCTTTATTTTTTTACTTTTCCTCTTTTATTACGTCACATTAGCTAGGTGAATGCTGCTACAATTTTAGGGTGATGTGAACAATGAAGACTAGAGAGATCTAATTTTTTTTTCTTTTCATTTTTACCGTTAAATGGTGATTTTGAATATAAAATTGCTTATTTATTTAGCCGTTGATAGAGGTTAAAATACAATCATATATATATATATATATAATATTCTAATACTCTGATAAATGGTTTAGATTTTTTTGATAAAACAAGTTTTAAATTTTCTTTTACCAATAAATGAAAATTACTTCAATTTGACTTATTAAATTATATAAAAGAGGCTCCATTTGAACACTGTCGCCTACGGCCACAAAATATCTCGAGCCGGCCATGTGTATATTTCGAGCTCTTCCACTGAACTAGTATGTTTGGTACCAAACCATCTTCCACCCCTAATGCCTCATATTCTAAGCTCTCCCAGTTTGAAGGTACTCCTCTACTTGATGACACCATGCATCAGCAAATTATTTGCCCTCTTAGTCTGTCTGATATTGTCTTCTCTGTCAATTCATGAACTTGTCTACCTTTGATAGTTGGACAACTGCTAAATAGGTGTTGCACAACGTAAAGGGGGCCATTGATCATGGTTTGTCTTTCCCCAAAAGCTCAATTCAACTCTATACCTTTTTTGACTTTGACTGGGAAAATGATGGACCATTGGTTATGGGATCTTTCTTGGCCACTTATCTTATTCTTGGACTGCTAAGAAGCAACCTATCATTACCCGTTTCAGTACATAAGCAGAATATTGTGTCATGAATGTTACCAATGCTAACTAATATAGAATATGAATGCACCTTAGGGATCTCCATGAACAAAATGTTGGCACCTAGGCCCTCGCTTCAAATCCGCTTTTTTCATGCTTGAATGAATCACGTAAAGGTGGGCTAGCTACCACTTCATTCCCAAAAAAGCTGCTAATACGGATATGGTAATTCATTTTATTTCCACAAGTGAGAGTTGAGTTTTATGTATTGAATATGACGTTTTTAATACCGCTTGACTGAAAGATCCATCTCAGCAAGAGGCGAGTTCCGACACACGGGCACGTAGCATGTTGCTGAAACCACAGGTCAACACACTTGACATGAAAGAGATGACCACAATCAGGCAACAAGCGCAACACATCCGTGTCTTTGTAATCAGCCAAGCATATTGAACAGCAAGAAGCAGTAGAATTTCCCTTGTGGAGCTTGGCTTGGGCGTGTATGAGCTTCGGATAGTTGCGCAGAGTGGCTTCGTCCAGGCCGAGTTCTATGGCGTTGATGGAGTGCCGTTGGTCACCGGTGGTAAGGTTCCTGATCTGATGAGGACCGGGAGGCAAAGAATGCTTGCAGAAGGAAATAAGTATTTTCATTACCATAATGAAGACGATGAAAAGGAACAATCCGATAGCAAATAAAATATCTGTCATATCAAAGTTGTCATTAGAATAATCTTCTACAATATGAATTGGATTAATTGGGATATGTAGAAAGAGAGAGAGTTAAGGCAAAGGGTTTGATGAAAGAGAATTGGTTGGGCAAATGGATTTGTTAATTAATGAAGAACATGTATCTGGTGATTGTTTAGCTAGTCGGCTATATTAGAAGTCACTATCCGAAGAAAAAATCTACCCAACTCTATCCTATCTGAAAAATTCCAATATTTGCTTCTCTTTTTCTTGATTTTATAAGTAGAGAAAATTAAAGTTGTTTCGGCAGATGATTTGTCTTTCCAAAAATTCCTTTTTTTTTTTTTTTTTTTTTTTTTGTGTGTGTGTGTGTGTGTTGGGGGGGGGGGGGGGGGGTGTATAATAAGCTTTAAGAAAGTTAAAAAAAAAATGAAAAAGGAAAAATGATAATTGTTTTCAACATTTTGTTTTTTTTGTTTTTGATAGTTCAGCATTTAGCTATTCACCTTTTGGGAGAATTATAAAGGCGAAACTATATTGTTGGTCTCTAAAATTTACCTTGTGAGCACAATTGATCCCTTAAATTTCAAATGAGCACCATTGGTCCTCAAATTTTAAAAAATGAGCACGGTTAGTCCTTAATTTAACTACCGTGAGTATTATTGTCTATATGGCTAATAGCAAAATGATTTGGCATTTCTCTTTTCTTTTTTCTTTATTTACTACAAAGTGTTTTAGAAAGGGATGTGTCTATATGGTAATAGCCGCGTTTGGAGAATTTGTCAGGTTAGCATTTGAGTCATTATTTTTTATTATTTTGTTAAAAACTTTTCTAAGTTCTTCGTTTATTTCTTGTGAATTGTGACCCACCCAAAAACATCCTCTTCCTTTTCTCCCAACAGGTGTCATTGCCTCTGACATTGTGGTTGTTGCTGCCGTTAGCCTCACTTCCCTCTAATCCAAACAACTGTCGTCACCACCGCATCAACCAGCACAAGCACCTCTCTATCCCTTGCCAATCTCCATGGATCTCACTAGTTGCTAATCCCCAAAGATCTCAATGTTTCTTTGTTTCCAGTACGAATCTATAATCAACATGAAAAGGTTTAAAACCATTTCAAATCTTTAATTATTATTTATTTACCCCTACTCTTCCAACCAATATTCATGGGATTTGCATTTTATTGCATAGATATAAGTTTGAGTGCATAACTGCCTTTCATTGCACTGATCTGCGTTGGTTTTCCTGCGCTCAAACTTTAGATTATTCCCATTAACAAGAAAGGATTTATGGTCATTGAATCCAAATGAGAGAGAGTTAATTTTATAAGACTTTGAATTCTTTAAAGGTGAATCTCTCCAACCCAGTATTCAATTTACAAGCGATTTTTGTTGGCTTTGAGGTGCTCCGGTGACTTGATCGGAGAAATGAAAGTAGCTAAAGCGAAAGGGAAAATAGGGGAAAAATAGACAAGCAGAAGGAATTTTTTTTTTTTTTTCCCCATTATAATAACTAATAATCAATTAAAATTTATATGACAACCTTGTAATTAAATAGCTGACGTGGCATTTAACACTTAAGATGCCATATTATTTTTCTGTTAGCCATCCAGACAATAGTATTAACGATAGTTAATAAAAGAAGGAGTGTACGTTTTTAGATCTTGTAAACTAGATTGTTTAACCTAATCAATTAACCAAGTGAATACTTAGGTTTATTATTCAGATCTAGGTTAAAAAAATAAAATCATATCATGTAAATAATGCGAAAAATATAAAGAACACGCTGATATGATAACCCAGGAATACTTAACCGATAAAAAACCTGGGGAGGATTTAACCTAGTTATCCTCAAGGTAAAACAGATCCACTATGAAAGAATTGAAGTTTTTACAATAGAATTTAGACCACCAACATCCTATTGCTACCTCAAATAGAAAACTTACTACCACGACCACGTGACAGCTCCGAGTCCACGGACTACTTCTTTCTTTGATCTACAGCAACCACAAGTTCTCCTACTTATGACTTTAAGACTTCACTCAAAGGTTTTGGATCTTCTTGAAAGTTCTTTATGCAGCAACTGAAACCACCATCAAGTTCTTGATGCAAATCTTGATCTTGATAGCTCTATGTGTGTCTATGAAGGTAAACACCTCTAGATCTCACAAAAGATTCAACACACAACTTAACAAAGATCTTAGAGAGCTTTTGGGTACAAAACCCTAGATATACAAAAAAGGCACAAGATGCACTCTAATCTCTCTCTAAAAAGCCTTTATAAAAACATGCTTAGGGTTTTCCTTTATATACTAGGAGAAGTAGATTTGAAACCCTAATCCTTAGTGGGCTTGAACTGCTGTTTGGGCATAATTAAAATTCTGCAAATACGATTCTCAATTGATCGAGCCTTACTTTCGATCGATCGAGCTTCGCAATATTGCATAGTAAATTTTTGCATTCAACTCGATTCAAACTATAACAAATAAACTTTGAACAAGTCTAAACCTAGACTCATTTTTTGATCAGGGTTTGCCAACATATACAAAGTGAAGCTCTAATACATTTAGTTTCTAAAGTCTTAGAACCTAACAAGAAGTAACAATACTCATTTTCTAGACTTGAGGGATTAATAGTACTTACTTGAAAAGGACCAATTGGACTCATAGGATAAAGTTCAAGGATCAATATCGTAGTTTCGCCAATTATAAACTATATAAAGTAATCATGAGTTGTTCATTAAAAAAAAAAAAAAGGCAATCATGAGTTATGAACATAAATTTTCTTTTACTTTTTGAGCAATATATTTGGTAGGTATTTTACGTGTCAAAGAACCAAGGCAGTCAATATTTTTTAATTATAATTTTTATTTAGGATTTATGTGACAGTGGAGGAAAACTAATCTTAAAAAAAAAATAGTCAATAATCAATAATCCATTATTATATGAAAAATTTTTAAAAATATATATGTTTTATTTATTTATGATTTATTTATAATTATTATATAATATATTATGATATTATAAAATATGCATGCTATAATAATATTTGTTATTTTTCTTTCAATTTATGCCCCACTATTAAATAGTCAAAATTCGGCTAACAAATTAAAATTAAATCATAGGAGACAAATTCATTAGCTCATTCTTGAAATCTGCTAAAATAAAAATTATTATCAGGCAAATTCATTAATAATACAACATAAATGTCTTGAAATATGCTAGAGATTATAAATTTCTAAAAAAACAAATACAGAAAACATAAATAATAAAAAATCTCTCATCTCTATATCTCTTTGTCTTTCCATCTATATTCTCGCATTTCTTTTCTTCATCTTGAATCCTTAATATTTTTTTATAAGCTTTCTTTCATTGTATTATTCTTTGCAATAGTTTCACTACCTTCAGTGGTGGACGGTGTGTGTTGTTACTGTGTGTGGGCATAGCAATCTGAGGTAACCTCCTCTCTCTTTTCGAAATTTTCATGAAGATTGAAGAGTATGGTTTGTGATAACTGAAGAGGAAGAATAGTCAGGTGACGGATTAGAGTTTATGGATGACGGGTCCATTTGGATGGGCTTAACAGATCAAGGTAAGTGGACGGGTCTGGTATGAATGGATCGGGGTGGACGGACCAATGGGCCACGTGGCGCTAATTGATGATTATGTGGTCTCCAAGGAATCTTAAATGAAAAACGACTTGCGTCTCACGAATAACCCTAGCCCATAGAATCCCAACATGAATAGAATTCTAATACGAAGAGGATTCTGGAAAATACGCCCATTAATGAGGATCTTCTCTATATGGAAAAGACTTGTCGTGCAAGCATAGAAATTTAATTCTACGCTACTATAAAAACCCAAAGACCCTTAGAAAACAGGTACGCATAATTTACCCCTCTCTAGCACTCTAGAGTTGTGAGAATAGTTCTAACTTGACCTTCGGAGGGCATTTGGCCGGCACCACACCGGTGCTCTCTGTTAGGTCTTTCTCTGTTTATTGTGCAGGTATTGTTTCAAGCGAAAAAGGATTGTGTAGCTCACTGGTGATTTTTCGGCATCATCAATAACTGATAAGTGTTGGCTTTTTTTTTTTTTTTTTTTTTTTTTTTTTTTCAAATCTGCACACTAGCCATTGCACAATTGATAGGACAACACACTGCTGATTGCACTACAGACTGCACATTGCATATTAGCACTATAGCAAGCATTGCCAGCTGATGCACAGGTCCCACACATTATCACTAAAAACACTAACTCAACCACTGTTACACTATACATGCATAGGCATACACTATCCCACCCATTGTACCATCTCTTTTACTTTTAATTTGTCCATTATTCCTATAAGTTATCACACTAATTGATAATTTGATGTATATCATATCAACCTATTTGTATTATAGTGATACTAACTTACTGAACCATGTAATAAATTAATTTTTAGAAGAACTTAAATATAAAAATTTAACTGGTAATTTTGCATCTCAGAAAGCAAGAAAAATAGATTTTAAATAAAAAATAAAAAAACCAATAAATATTATTTAATTAATATTTAAATAGGAAAAAGACCCCAATTAAAATTTTCACCTTAGGCCCCCAAAGTTGTTGAGCTGGCCCTGAGTATGACATGACATGTTAAAGAATCGAGTTAGTCATAATCGGCAATGAACCTGCAATTCGATGGTTAAATTTTCTAAATTCAAATTCAATATAAAGATATATAAGAAGTTTGAAGAGTTTCTCTCCAAATTAGTTTGGAGAGAAACTTTGTTTAGTTTAATGACTGGTCCCTTGGTTGAAATAAGCTACCGTGGTAATTTGTGTTTAGATCAACATAATGAAAATGGCTTTTGGCAAGGCTATGTGTATTGGTAATGAATCCAGGAATGTTGAAAATGGGCCGATGATGTATGATAATGAAAGTTAAAGTTCGTGAGAGAGAGATTATTTTTCTAACAATGGGTAGTCAGAAAAATGAATCTAACACTCATAAAATTTTCCCTCTTACCCGTAGAACACAAAAACAATGTGTGGTGGTATACTAGTATTTTGCCAATAGTTTCAACGTGTTAAGCTTATGGTTCTAGCAGAACTGGCCCAAGGCCTAGGCAACTTAGGCCAGAGGCCACAACAACAACAACAAAACTTTTAGGGAAAAAGCCTACATGTCCATTGTGAAATGCCCAAAATTTTATAAAATTATATGTACATTTTTAATGGTTATGCACTTTTAAAAAAAAAAAAAAAAATTTATTAGTGATTTAAGAATACTATAAATTTTACTATAGGCTTACAAATTGGTATGCCACCGATTACAAAAATGTAATTCAAACATTCATGAATTAGATTGATGAAATTTATAAATTATAGTCATTGTTACATTATATTGTGAACATTTTGTAATATTTTTAGTGCATTGTAGTGTACTAATACCACTAACATTATTATATCTACTATAATTCTAGGCTAGTCTTCGAATAAATATTAATTATTCTAATCCTACTGTCCATTTCATATATTATACAATAAATCAATAATACGATCTTTGCACTCCTCTTTAACCATTTTTGACAAAAACTTAGGTGGAAATGTTCTTTAATACAAAATCAAGTGAAAACTCACCAAACAGAGTTGTTAGGTTCTAAAAGTTTAGATCTTATAGTCTATAAAGTTTATTAAACAATACTCAAGGTGTTACAAGTCAGAACACAAGCATATACAAGCTACAGAAAAGAATTCAAATTTAGTGAAATCCGACCGATCGAAAATTAGATCCGACCGATCAAAAATCGCAGACATGAAATTTCTGCAGAATTCTATTTCAGCACAAACTCTACTTAAACGTTTTGGGTTTCAAGTGAAACACTTCTAGTATATAAAGTGTTAGGACATATGTGTTTCACTTGTTAAGAACATATGTCATTCTTTTATGTAATTGGCTTATCTTTTGACAAAACGCACTTTACTTGTATTTGGGTAGATTTAGGATGTCTTTAAATACTTCAGGAAACCTTGTTTCAAGATCAAGTATTGAAGCCTTCGAGTCTGTTCAAGAAAATAAGTTCAGAATGCAAAATCATTAAAACTCGACAGCTGTCTCGATAGCTGCATCTATCGAGCTTAAGGAAGCTGTTCTACATTTGGTGTGCTCGACACCTGGTCGACAGCTGCTCGACACCTGCTATCTGTCGAGATTTAAGATTTTCAGAATTTCAATATGAATTTCTTGAGATCCGTGAATTTGTCTTTGGGCCTTCTTTTCTCCTAACCCTAGACATATAAAAGGATTGTTTTAAGGACCATCAAACAGTTCACAAGTTGCACAAGTTTTGAGCAAACTTTGTTCAAGCAAATTGTGACTGGAGACGAAGTTCTTGCCTTAGTTCATCTCTTTCTCTTGAAGAAGTTGCTGTGTATGTGCACCGTAGGGTTTTGTGACCAAGCATCTTCCTGATCTTCATCGTGTGGATGAATTGAAGAACTTTGCAAACCAACAACCTTCTTAGTTGGTGATTGAAGTCGCGTACTGGGATCCGCGCAATTGGTTAGTCACGTATTGGGAGTCGTGCATCTGAAACGGGAACTGTCACTACAGAACAAGTCCAATTGGGTATTGGGGTAAGGGTTCAACTGTAGGTTGGTAAGGTACTTGGATTCCTTTCTTTTAACCGCTTGTTGTGATAATAGTGGAGTTTCGAGAGTGGTGACCTGAAAATCACCCGGTAGGGTTTTTGCCGTTAGGTTTTCCCCATTCGTAAACAAATCACCGTGTTATTTATTTTCCGCTGCATTATTAGTTTATTGGTGATTTTTTTATGCTACCACGCGTTTGCATGATAAATTGATTAATTAATAACTTGGCTAATTAATTAATTAATTTCTATCACAAGGGGTCATTCAGTTTGTGGCCTATCAAGTGGTATCAGAGCAGGCACACTCTGATTAGGGTTTAATCTTTGCTGTGTTGATCCATTGACCCCTGTTTGTCATGGATAGAGGACAGTCATTAATTATACCTCCTTTATTTGATGGCACTAATTATGTATACTAGAAAGTATGCATGAGAGCTTTCTTGCAGTCTTTAGATGAGAAAGCGTGGCAAGCTGTCGAGATTGGCTGGACTAAGCCAAAGGAAGCGCCGGCTGATTGGGATAAAGCAAAGATCAAGGCGGCAAACTTCAACAGCAGAGCATTGAATGCTTTATTCAGTGCAGTCACCAATGAGGAGTTTAAGAAGATATCCTCAACTGAAACTGCCAAGGAGGCTTGGACCATTCTCCAGACAACCTATGAGGGTACTAAGGTTGTCAAAGACTCAAAGTTTCAGAGGCTCACTACAAGCTTTGAAGAGATAAAGATGGAGGAGGATGAGTCATTCCATGAGTTCTATGCCAAGCTAAAGGACATAGTGAACTTTGCCTTCAATCTTGGGGAAACCATTCCTGAACTCAAGATTGTGAGGAAAGTGCTCAGATCTCTACCTGAGAGATTCCATGCCAAGATTACGGTAATAGAGGAATCAAAAGATATTGACAAGATTCCTCTGACTGAACTGGTTGGAAACTTGCAAACCTACGAGCAAGAGCATGGCTTTGAAGGCCAAGAGCAGTGAGACGGATGAGTCTTCAGATGATGAAGATTCCAAAATGAAGTCCTACATCACCAGGCAGTTCAAGAAGTTTATGAAGAACGCCAATGGAAAGGGTTTCGACAAGGACCGCAGGCAATCCAGTTCTTCTCAATTCAAAGGCCAAGACAAAGGGAAGAAGGATGCTAAGGAAGGTGGTCAGTACACTGTTCGCTTAGGACCTAAGTGCTTTGGATGTCAAGGCTTCGGTCACATGAAGCATGAGTGTCCTACATACCTCAAGAGCATTGGGAAGAGCAAGGCACTTGCTGTTACCTTAAGCGACACTGAGCCTGAGGATGATTCTGACAATGAGGATGACAGAATCTTAAATGCCTTCACGACCACTGTTAATCCTACTGATGGGATTATTGAAGATGTGGTTGAAGAAGAGGAATTTGTGGAATCTAAGTTTGAGAAGATGGATGATCAAGATGACATCCATACAGCCTATAAGAAGCTGTATAAGCTTTCTGAGAAGCATGAGAAATTATATAGGCTAACCACCAAGAAGCTCAGTGATGTAGAACTTGACCGTGAGGAGCTTTCCACAAAGTTTGATGAGGCTAATCAGACTATTGGAGCACTGAGATTCGAGAACAATTTTTTGGTTGAGAAGACCAAGAAGCTTGAAGCGGAGCTGTTTCAAGTCAGAGCTCAATTGGAGAGGACTTCAAGCGCAAAGCTGGATGAGATGCTAAGCATTCAGAAATCTGCTTCAGATCGAACAGGTTTAGGGTATGGACTTTCTTCCTCTAATACTGCTGCTTCTAGTACTACTGTTTTTGTTCCTCCTGCTAATAACGTTAAAACTGAGAATAATGAAATTAAAACTGAATTAGCTAGTGAGAACATAGACAAGGGTAAATCTATCTTAGGAGCACCCCCTAAACTTGAGAAGAAAGATGTTAAAAACCCTAGGGCTAAGAAGGCTAACTCTCAAAAGTCTATACAAAAGAAGCAACATCTCTGTCATCATTGTGGAGCTGCCGGTCATACTCGACCAAATTACTACAAGTGGCTTGCCACTCAACAGAGCAACAGCATGATAGCATCTGGGAACCAGAATCAGTTTCAATCCTCTCTTGCTCCCCTTGGAGATATTCTTAAAACCCTCATGTTCTTTTCGAACTTGAACGGTTTTAATTCTTCCCTTTCACCGCCGGTTCAAGGGTTTGCTAGACGGAAAGGTTCTTCCAAGGTATGGAAGGAAAATGGCTCCAAGTGATTCTGTCACTTTTCTCTCTCTCTCTTCTTGTGTTTGTGTGTGCATTACTTATGTGTTGCGTTCGTGTTTTGAGTCAGTCTAGTTTTTATGTTTTTTTCTATGTTTTTGTTTGGTTATTTTTCAGTTTTTGCTTTGTTTTGTTTTTTATATAAAAAAAAAATTTGAAAAATAAAAAAAAATACAAAAACAGTGTGTGTTTTGTGTACATTGGTACTTGTGTACCTTGGATGGCCATTGAAACAAAGTCTTCTAAACTTTGTATCTTTTGTAGCTTAGATGAGCATCTCTATGCACAACTAAGCAAG
This sequence comes from Quercus tomentella, assembly GCA_028535165.1. Taxonomy (NCBI): domain Eukaryota; kingdom Viridiplantae; phylum Streptophyta; class Magnoliopsida; order Fagales; family Fagaceae; genus Quercus; species Quercus tomentella. The sequence goes on along the minus strand of JAPQVY010000111.1, from coordinate 35,067,085 downwards.
TGAGCTTTGTGGCTCTTGTTTGTGATGAGTAAGATTAAGTTGTCTCTTGTACTTAACACTCGTATCACTCTTTTTGACGGGAAGGACTAAAAAATCTTGAGAAAAAGGCATAAATAACCATCTCACCACTATTGCCCGCCAATCATATTATGACACCTGTATGCTTCGGCATAGCAAAAGTGCAGTGTCAATGACATTTGTGTGCTTAGGCATAGCAAAATTGGAATGTCAAATATCATTGGGTATTTATTTTCTCTCTAATATGCCCATGCATGATATGCTTAAAAAAATATATATATGCAAAGAAAAATCAAAAGCAAAAAGATCAAAAATGCTTTAAAAATGATTGCAAGCATGTATTCTAGGAGATGTGGGAGTTATAGAATGTACCTTGAAGGTGATAGTCCCCATCAAGTAGTTATGATTGTGTGTGAGTTAAAATGATTTTCTCATATCTCAAATCATCATAACATGTATATACATATGCAATCTTGCGATGTTTTTCACACACAACACGCAATATTCTTTGCTATTCTTGATACTTGTGCAGGTACAATGTGATTTGGCCATCACGAGGTTTTACATGTATTAATGTATGATCACTAAACTGTCTAGACTTGTTTTTGAAATATAAAATTGGTTAGACTTGTTTAGTGTGTGTGTGTGTGTGTTTTTGGAGATCCATGTGCTTAACTTTTCATTTGTGAGATGTTTTTGAGAGCTTAACATGTTGATTGGATCGTTGGTTGAGTTGCATGTTGAATTGCATTCATGTCTGTGTTTTTCACATCTCGAAAAACTGCTTTTAAAAGCTGGCTCGACGCCTCCTCGATAGCTCCTCTATAGCTAGCTATCTGTCAAGCTTCCTAAGCTTTTTCTTATCGCAATCTCACTAGCTTCTCGATACCTGGTGGATCGATCGAGATTTGGTCTGTATCCTCGACAGCTTCTCGATACCTAGTGGGTCGATCGAGCTTCTGTTCTTGATGTTGATGAGTTGTTCCTCGATACCTCCTCGACACCTCAGCTGTCGAAGAACTTTTTCTCGACACCTCCTCGACAGATACCTCGATACCTCTCGATACCTGCATCTGTCGAGATTTACCGGCCTCTCTAGATAAGGCCTTTGCGCGATCTGGTTCTCATTTCCATCGATCTCCCTCTCGATACTTCTCTGTTTCTCTCTCAAAAACACTCTCATCTCACTCTAAACTTGTTCCTCAAGGATTCTTCAAGCTTTTTCAAGTTTCTCTTTACTTGGTAAGCTTCTAATCCTTTCTCATTCATGCATTTCATGATTTGAAACCTAGGTTTTGGGGTTTTTGAAAAATTTTGGGGTTGTTCAAAATTGATGAGTTTTCATTGAAATTTTGGGATGGGTTTTCACTTAAATAAGTTTAAAACCTCATACATTGCATCACATTAGCATTATAATGACATTGTCATGCATTTAGATGAGTGTTATATGTTTGTGTGCTGATAGGTTTGGATTGGGCTGAGCCCATGATGCAATTACTTTTGCATGTCACATGTTCATGCATTTCCCATGCATATGTACTCTTTTTCAATATACTTGATTATTTGAAACTCTTTGGGACTTTTCTGATTGTCATTCTTTCTCTCCCTCTCTGTTAGTTAACGTTAGTCGTGTCTATGGTACCTAAACGTAAATCCACTCCAGCCCGGAACCCTCTTCATTCCGGTGCTTCTTCGTCTTCTGATCAGACACTTACTCATATCCGGTTCCGTGATGACGATGCCTTTAAGGCATTTTCAGAGAACTTTTCTAGACGAGGCATTCATTCGAAACGCCAAGTCATTTTGTCGGACTTTGCCGACACCGACCTTCCCTCTGTCATTCACAGTAGGGGATGGGAGTCACTGTGTGACGTCCCGGTCACCTGTCCTCTCGTGCTTATCCAGGAGTTTTACTCCAACATGCACAAGATTGATCGATCAGTACCTCTTTTCTTCACTCGCGTTTGAGGTACGCACATTCCTATCACACCGCAACTGGTTGCGGATGTGCTTCGGGTCCCTAGGATAAAGTTTCCTGACTATCCTAGTTGTGAGCGTCTAAGGACTGTGTCCAGGGATGAGCTTATGTCTGCTTTCTGTGAGCACCCTACTGCTTGGGGTGAGCGTCTTTTTACACCATGTCGACCTTTTGCTAAAGGTCCTAGATTCATGAACATGGTGATGACCTTTGTTTTGCATCCTCTCTCTCACTATAACTCCATTACAGAGCCTTGTACTGGATTTTTGCTATCTCTTCTTGAGCATCTTACCATAGACTTTCCTTCTCATTTCATTCTGTTTATTATAGATGTTCATCTAGATTCAGCGTCCCGTGATAAGCTCATCTTTCCTTCCGCTATCACGAGGATCTTACGCCATTTTTCTATTTCTTTTCCCTCTTCCGACCACTTTACCGTCATGTGTGCCATAGATTTCGCTACCGTTAAACGTAACGAGGCCCAGCTTGAGTCACGGCAGTCGGATTCAACAGCTCCTTCCTTACGTTCTGCTCCATCCCATTCTGCTCCATCCACATCCGCATCCACTCCTCCTTCTTCTTCGGGGGATGTGACTTTAGGAGACATCATGGCGTAGCTGCAGCGCATAGATGCTCGCCTAGATACACTCTCTACGGAGTTGTATTAGGTGAACGTTCGTGTCGGTTGTATTGCACGGCGACAGGCGTCCATGGGTGGTTTTGCTTCTGAGGCTACTCCTTCACCACCTTCTCTCGTGGCTTCTGGTTCTAAGGATGAGGATGATGATGATGGTGATGACGATGATGCTTCGGATGATGCTGATGGAGATGCTAGCTCTACCGATGAGATGTCTACTTGACACTCTTACCCTTTGTCACTCGTGACAAAAAGGGGGAGTAGTTAGTTTTGGATATGATAGTAGTCTATCTTAGGGGGAGAGTTAGTATAGGACCATTTTTGTTAGGGGGAGTGTTGTTACTTTTTGAGGGATGTAGTGAGGACAGTATGTATCTTTTCTTTTCTTTCTCTTTAGATACATTACTCTTGTACATGAGGTCTTATGACTATTTATAGACATACATTGTACTTATTTCCTTATTTATGTTGATGTATGTTTTTATTTCACCTACCCTTTCATGTGTTGTTTCTTTTCTCCCTTTAGACACATGTTTCTTATACTTGTATGCAATCTACTATTTCTGTTTCACACAAAGATGCCTTGATGAGTTTTGTTTAAAGTGTTTCAGAAATACAGGTTGTCAAAGTCTACTTGCCATAAACTTTCTTCTTGTAAAGTTTTTCAAGAGTTTGTGTTAGGATAGATTTTATTGTATTCAACAAGTGAATATGAGTTGAGTGATTTATGACTTCTCTTATATGTTCATTTGTTTGTTGTGGTTTTGTCATGGATTGCCAAAGGGGGAGATTGTTAAGACATATGTGTTTCACTTGTTAAGAGCATATGTCATTCTTTTATGTAATTAGCTTATCCTTTAACAAAATGCACTTTACTTGTATTTGGGTAGATTTAGGATGTCTTTAAATACTTCAAAAAACCTTGTTTCAAGATCAAGTATTGAAGCCTTCAAGTCTGTTCAAGAAAACAAGTTCAGAGTGCAAAATCATTAAAGCTCGACAGCTGTCTCCATAGCTGCATCTATCGAGCTTAAGGAAGCTGTTCTACATTTGCTGTGCTTGACACCTGGTCGACAGCTGCTCTACACCTGCTATCTGTCGATATTTAAGATTTTCAGAATTTCAATATGATTTTCTTGGGATCCGTGAATTTGTCTTTAAGTCTTTTTTTCTCCTAACCCTAGACATATAAAAGGATTGTTTTAAGGGCCGTCAAACAGTTCACAAGTTGCACAAGCTTTGAGCAAACTTTGTTCAAGCAAATTGTGACTGGAGACGAAGTTCTTGCCCTAGTTCATCTCTTTCTCTTGAAGAAGTTGCTGTGTATGTGCACCGTAGGGTTTTGTGACCAAGCATCTTCCTGATCTTCATCGTGTGGATGAACTGAAGAACTTTGCAAACCAACAACCTTCTTAGTTGGTGATTGAAGTCGCGTACTGGGATCCGCGCAATTGGTTAGTCACGTACTGGGAGTCGTGCATCTGAAACGGGAACTGTCACTACAGAACAAGTTCAATTGGGTATTGGTGTAAGGGTTCAACTGTAGGTTGGTAAGGTACTTGGATTCTTTTCTCGTAACCGCTTGTTGTGATAATAGTGGAGTTTCGGGAGTGGTGACTTGAAAATCACCTGGTGGGGTTTTTGCCATTAGGTTTTCCTTATTCGTAAACAAATCACCGTGTTATTTATTTTCCGCTGCATTATTAGTTTATTGGTGATTTGTTTGTGCTACCACGCGTTTGCATGATAAATTGATTAATTAATAACTTGGCTAATTAATTAATTAATTTCTATCACAAGGGGTCATTCAGTTTGTGGCCTATCATAAAGGAAAACCCTAACTACGTTTTCAGAGCTCTTAGAGAGAAAAGAGTGCATCTTGTACCTAAAATTGTAGATTTAGGGTTTTTGTACCCATACCTCTCTAAAGTCTTCTACTGGCAATATTCCTTGAAGAATCTCAAGATTCGGTGTTGTAGAAGTTGCTGCTACAAGATCAACAAGTGAAGGTGATCTGAAACCTTTGAGTGGGATCTCAAAGGCATAAGCAAGGAGGCTTGTGTTGCTGTAAATCCAAGAAGAGAAGAAGTGCATGGATTTGGAGCTTGCATGTGGTCGTGTCAGTAAGTTACTGCTGGAGATAGCAATAGATTTAGGATTAAATCTTTTGAAAAAACTTCAATTCTCTTATAGTGGATTTGGTTTACCTTAAGGATAGCTAGGTCAAATCCTTCCTAGGTTTTTACCTTGAAACGATTAGTTTCATTGGTTTTCCTGGGTCATCATATCGTGATATTATTTATTTTCCGCTACTTTGCATGATATGATATATTTGTGTTTAACCTAGATCTAAATAATTAATCTAAGTAATCACTTGGTTAATATATTGGGTTAAACAATCTGTTTAAGAGGTCTAAACGAACAAACAATTGGTATTAGAGCAGGTTAGCTCTTGTTTATAGGTTTCTTAACCTAGAGTTGATCCTTAATCTCTGCTATCATGGATAATTTTAAGTGTCTGTCTGCTCATATTTGTGATGATTTGAATTGTAAGGTTGAATTTTATCAACCATCTTGTTGGCTTTATTCTATTTGCTTGTATTTTAGCAATTAGTAACCCTGTATTTAGGTGGGAATCATGTAAGGGTAGTATGTGAGAGAGTGTGAAGAAATGTTCAAGATTGTGCAAAGAAGTAGGGACTCACGACTGGATCTCGCGGGTGGCTCGCGGCTTGCAAGCCGCCAGAAGTTGCACACGTGCCAAGCATGCCAAAAGTTGAAGCATCATGCCAGTTGGAGCACTACAAGACAAAAAGTACAGACTGACCATTCAGTTACCTCGCGGCTTGAACTCGCGGCTCAGTCAAGTCGTGAGGCCAAGTTGCCAGCCAGCTCTGTTTTGAAAAACTGACTTTTCGCATTCCACTCTCACCCTAGTATATATACCCTTTATACCCACGAAATGTAGAGAGCTTCCAGAGAGAATTTTGAGAGAGAAACCCTAAAGAAAAACAAGATTGACTCATCCACAATTTTCACAAAGAGACTCTTCAAATTCCTCTACTCTCACCCTCTCCATTGTTACATCCTTGAGAGATTCATTACCAAAACCTTTTCTCACCATACCCATATCTGTGAGAAGGCCATTTGGAGTTTGGGAAGCAGTTAGGAAGGGACCAATTTCATATTGGTTGATGCTATGGTCAGTAGCGGAATCCGGTAAGCTAAAGAAGAAATAGGTTCGCCGTAACCTCGTTGGAGTAGGAGCTTGGAGGGCTTAGGTACACTGGGTAGATTAGGCTTGGAGGGTCTTCTGCTGTTCATGTATCCCAACTACATTCTTTAGTAGATTATTTACCACTTGGAAGGCGGCGGAGAGGTTTTGCGCCGAGGGCTTCAGTTTCCTCTTCGATAACATATCGTTGTGTTGTCCTTATGTTTGCGTCTCTCTTCCCTTAATCTTTGCCATTTAATTTCTGCTGTGGATGTGATTTTGTTTGGTTTAGATTGTTTATCAATCTTGTATTAAGCTTATGTTCATATTCCGTACATTAATTGTTTGATATTAAGCTTGAATTGGTAATTTGTTAATTGGGGGTCTAAACGTTCATAGTGTTTTATACATTTATTGAACTTTCATGAATAAAAAGGACACTAATGATTTTGTTGATCTTTTTGATGCCTGTGAAACTCTTCGTAGGGAATTAACTAAATCTGTGAAAATTACTAAGAAATTCAACAAAGAGTTAAAATTGGCTAATCATGAAAAAGAAAAATTGATTGTGAGATTAGATGAATCTAACAAAAAGAATGAATTTTTGAGAAATCAACTTTTCTCTAAAGATGAGAAGATGAAAAGGTTGGAACAAGAGTTAGTTGAGTCTATAGCTAAACTTGAAAATTTGACTAGTACCAAGCCTGCTATTGTTGACAGATGTGTTTCTGTTTCTCTTGAGCCTAAAGCTGGAAAACTTTATATCCCTCCCTTCAAGAGGAATCATAAAGAAAAGGCTTATGTTGCTAGGTTAGACAAAGGTAAAAGTTCTGATGTAGACGTTGAAATTTCTAAACCTAAGTCTAAACCTACTGATAGATTGCATAAGAAATCTGTTTTTGTGCCTACTTGTCATCTTTGTGGTGTTGTTGGTCATATTTGACCAAATTGTTCTTTGCTGAGGCAAAAACCAAAATCTGAGACTAAATCTGCTGTTAGGAATATTGATGTTCCTAAATTTGTTCCTATGTGTCACTTTTGTGGTGTGTTTGGTCACATTCGACCAAACTGTCATAAATTGAAATTTAAGCATGCAGTGTTTCAATATAGGATATGTGATGATTTTTCTCTTGCCACAAGTCTTGATAAATTGTTTCATATGCTTTTGAAAAATTTAAGCTTGTTGGCTTGTGAAAGGAAATTGCAGAATTTCAGTCTATCTCAAAAGAAGTTTGTAATCCCTCAAATACACTCTACTTCTCATGGTTTTTCACCTATAAAGTCAAAGACTCGTGCTATATGGGTGAGAAAAGACTTGCTAAGGTGATTGTTGTTTACTTGTCCTTAATTTAATTCTTTCAATTGTTTGTGGATATGTTTACTTTTAGTTTTATTTAAAAAAAAAAAAATCCAAAAACATTGAAAATTTTCAAAAAGACAAAAATATTTTATTTTGTATCTAGTTTTATTTTTCTTGAGGATTACATGAATTATGATATCTCTCTCTTGATTTAAAACATGCTTGATATTGTGGAGAAACATAGAAAGTATGTGTTGTATAACTAAGTGCATGACTATTTTGAGATAAATATAATTTTATATGAGTATGTACTAGTTTGTACATGTACTCACGGGTTAATTAAAAAATTGATATTTCTTGTTTGTGTACCCTCTATAACTTAGTTGAGCACTGTCATGAATTGTTGTTGCATTTTTTATTTAGCATAATGTGTGTTTTTTGTTTTTGGTCATAAAAATTTAAAAACCCAAAAAGATTTTTATTGTTTTTTGTATTATGCATCTTCAAGATGTGTAATTGAGATTGACTTATGAAATTTGCATTTCATGACTGTGTACCTTGTTTAACTTTGATGATCTTTATTTTTTGCACTTTACTAGTTTGTGCTATGTAGTGCTTATATTGTGTGAGTTGTTTATGGCTTTTAAACACATGTTCTTGATTTTGAAGTCACATTCTTTTGATTGTAAAGACTAAAATCATAGGAGAAAGACATAAATAACTATCTCACCACTGTTACTCGCCAATCATGAACACCTGTGTGGAAATCATAAAAGCCGTGCTTGGTAAGGTGTAGCACTTGCATAGCGAAATACTTAAGGTGTTATTGTACTTTAGTTAAAAGAAGTAAAAAGAAAAATGAAAAACAAAGAAAAATATGCTTCAAAAGAAAAAAAAAAAAAAAAAAAAAATTGCATGGTTGCAAGCGTGTTTTCTAGGAGATATGGGAGTTATATGATGTAACTCTTTAAGTGATAGTCACTTTCAAACTTATGTGATGACTAATGTAGAAAGTGTGTTTATTCTCTGTTTACATGTCACCTTGTGAGTATCTCATGCATTTGCTAGTTGCACACACCATAAGCAAAATTTTGTTAAATTTGGTACATGTAATTGTGTGTTAAGTTTTGTGGCCTTCCAAAATTAAACTTCTTAATGTGTTTAATGTATTTTGGGGAGTGAGGAAATTTGATAAAGTTTGAATTTTTCTTTGAAAAATTTGGTTTTGAAAATCATTTGAAGTCATGAACATACATGTCATATAATAAAAACAGTTTTTCAAATGATTCTGCAAAAATTTTTCCAGAATTCTTCAAAATTTTTGTTTCTTTATAATTCAACCGATCGAGTCAGTCTTTCGACTAATCAAAAAGGAAAAAGAAAATTCCAATTTTAATATGAAACTCTTGGGTTGCCTCGATTCCTCTTGATCAGTCGAATATGTTTTTAAGTGTTTTTCGATTCCTGGCTTGATTCCTTTTGACCGATTGAAACTAGAAAGTTTTTGGTTTTTAGTTTCTTGATCAATCTGTCTTTTCATGCATCATTTTTGTTAGGATTCATATGCATTATATTGTTTTCTTTGTCCATCTTGCATTCTTGCAGTCATATTTCTCACTGTTTTCACACAAATCAAGCATACACTTTTCTAAATTGGGTACTCAACTTGATTTAAAAATTGATTGATTAATTTTTGAGTTCTGTACATTTTAGTATATGCTATTTTTCTTAATGTGTGAACTGTTGAAAATTGGAAATATTTTTTTTTAGATATGATGGATAATAAATGTGCAAATATTTTCTCTAAAACATTACATGCTAAATTTTTATATCATTAAGATCTATATTGTATAGTCTTAATTGATTGTACCTAGAATGTTTGCATGCATCTGTTTATGGATCACATAATGTCAAGTTTGCATATATTGAAAGAGAGAATATTTGTGTTCATGTGTATCCTCAACTTATTTTTTTTGGTTAGATTTGTGTCTTTTTAGTTTTCCCCACCTCCTAAATTTTTCCCAAATTTTTTATTATTATTATTTTTTATTTATTTATTTTATTTTTATAACTTGGAGAAAGCTATTTTTAAAACCTATGCTATTCATAGGGGGAGTTGCTTTCTTGATTCTCTATTTTCTCTTCTCCTTTGTTTTGTATGTTTACTATCTACTCTGTTTGGGTTGTCTTTGCCAATATGTGACAAAAAGGGGGAGAAATAGATGAAATTTGGAAAAGGTTTTTAACTGTTTTAATTTGGGGGGGGAGGGGGGGGGGGTTTGAAAGGGAGAAAAACTAAAAGTTTATTTTTATTTATTTATTTATTTTTTATCTAACTTAGGGGGAGAGTTAGTTTGCTTTAGTTTGCTTATTGTCTCATATTTGTTATTATTGTGTTTCATATTGTTTATTTGTCTTTATTTCCACACATACGGTGATGTGCTGTTTTGAGTGTTTCAGGAAAGACAAGTACATTCCGATCAAGACCTCCTGCCTCTTCTAGGAACTTTTAGGTTTGAAGTCATAAATTGGGATTTGTGATGTAATTGGGCATTTTATAGTAATTGGGTTATTCTTGCATTTGAGCATTTCATACTGTATGTAAGTTTTGTCACGGATGGCCAAAGGGGGAGATTGTTAGGTTCTAAAAGTTTGGAACAATTAGCAAATCATGAGCACAAACTTGTCTAGGTATAGATCTTAAAGTCTATAGAGTTTATTAGGCAATACTCAAGGTGTTACAAGTCAGAACACAAGAACATACAAGTTGAAGAAAGAAGAATTAGAATTTAGTGAAATCCGACCAATCGAAAATTAGATTTGACCGATCGAAAATCACAGACATGAAATTTCTGCAGAATTCTATTTTAGCCCAAATTCTACTTAAACGTTTTGGGTTTCAAGTGAAACACTTGTAGTATATAAAGGAAAACCCTAACTACGTTTTTAGAGCTCTTAGAGAGAAAAGAGTGCATCTTGTGCCTAAAATTGTAGATTTAGGGTTTTTGTACCCATACCTCTCTAAAGTCTTCTATCGGTAATATTCCTTGAAGAATCTCAAGATCCGGTGTTGTAGAAGTTGTTGCTACAAGATCAACAAGTGAAAGTGATCTGAAACCTTTGAGTGGGATCTTAAAGTCATAAGCAAGGCGGCTTATGTTACTGTAAATCCAAGAAGAGAAGGAGTCCGTGGATTTGGAGCTTGCACGTGGTTGTGTCAATAAGTTACTAATGGAGGTAGCATCAGATTTAGGGTTAAATCTTTTGTTAAAACTTCAATTCTTTTATAGTGGATTTGGTTTACCTTGAGGATAGTTAGGTCAAATACTTCCCAGGTTTTTACCTTAAAATAGTTAGTTTCATTAGTTTTCCTAAGTCATCATATTGTGGTGTTATTTATTTTCCACTACTTTGCATGATATGATATATTTGTGTTTAACCTAGATCTGAATAATTAATCTAAGTAATCACTTAGTTAATATATTATGTTAAACAATCTGTTTAAGGGGTCTAAACAAACATACAAGAGTGCATGAATCTATACCAATTATATTCCAATTAAAGACACAACTGTTACAACTTTTGCTACGCTCTAACATGATTGATGGTAAATAATAGAAATGAAATGGTGGATCCATGTAAAAGTTATCCACTACTTCTAATCCACCACTTTTGCAAGTTTTAGCAAATGGTACAGTTGTAGAAGAGCTATTCCATTAATCAAGTCAAGGATGTTGCTCCCAATGAAGTTGCCACCTCAGCAAGAGGCAAGTTTCGACACACCGGACATGTAGCATGCAACCGTAACTATGAATCCACACATTTAATATGAAAGAGATGACCATAATCAGGTGACAAGAGCAACAAATCCGTGTCATTGTAATCAGCCAAGCATATTGAACAGCAGGATGAGGTAGAGTCGTCCTTATGGAGCTTGGCTTGGGCATAAATGGCTTTGGGTAGTTGCATAGGGTGGCATCATCAAGACCTAGTTCAACGGTATCGATGGAGTGTTGGGGGACAGTTCTAATGGACTTTATGAATTGTTGGAGGGAAGTATTTGATAAGAAGCCATGTTGGTGGTTTTGATGGCCAGAAGGTCGCTGAGGGGGAAAGCAATATACAATCATTATTTTGACTACGATCATGAGGACGATGCAAACGATAGTTCCAACGAAAAAGATGAATTGGATGACATTTTCAACTCCATTCATGTTGGTGTTATCTAAGAAATCATTGGATTATGAGAGAGAGAGAGAGAGAGAGAGAGAGAGAGTTTCAGGTAATCAGGGCCGGCTCAACAATTTTGGGGGCCTTAGGTGAAAATTTTAAGTGGATTCTTTTTTAAACTTTAAAGTCTAAACCTGCACAAATAAAAACTAATTTATTATTTGGTTCAATAAATTAGTATCACTATAATACAGATGAGTTGATATAATATATATCAAATTATTAATTGGTGTGATAATTTATAATAATTAATAATGTAAGAGTTTGCATTTAAAAAAAAAAGTGATAACTTATTAATTAGTGTAAGGCCGTGTGGGGCTAGCTTAGCTTAGGCCTTGTGATGTGTTGGGGCTTATGGACAAGACTGCACAATGCGCATAGCACTGTGCAGTCTTGTCTTATCAAGTTGTGTGCACTATTATTGTGCAGTATTTTGCATTTTAGGATATAATGTGGCATTTTTAATGCATTTTATTGACAAATAAAAGTACTTAATTTTTTTTTCGTAATTAAAATATATAGATAAATATATTATATATATAATTTTTTTTTTTTTTTACAAGTGGGGGCCTTAGACGATTGCATCTATTGTTCAGCTGGCCCTGCGAGTAATTGATAAGGCTGTCAACATGTTAAGAACAAAAGGAAATGTGGGCATGATTTGGGAGAGCTAGTATCTGGTGAGATTCTAATTTGGTGGGTTGTTATTATGGGCCCATTTGGTAAGTGATTTCTAGTAATGTTGTTTGTATTTTTTAGAAATACATGTGAGTGGAAAAGTGTGTGAAAATATGTGTAATATTATTTAAACACTAAAAACTGCTGTTTAAATAATGGTCACAAACGGACCCTATATATCATTTTATCTAGTTTCTAGCTTGGATGGTTAGTTGTTATGTTCCCATTTATTTATTATCTTCTTTTTCTTAAAAAAAAAAAGGGAGTGAAATTTCTCTCCAATTTCACTTCTCAAATTATAAATGGATTTTTTTTTCTTTTTTCTAATCTTCTTAATTTAATATTTGTAGAGATATAATTGGCAACAATTAATTATTGAGCAATGATTTATAAAATTGATAAAAATCCACTTAACATGTTGACCAAGGTTAGACCTAGCAAAGGGTTAGGTTGATCGGGTTTAGGTTCGACCCAAATGGGTTTGGGTTTGAAACATATTGGATTAAAGTGATTTTCTATTTTTACTAGCCTCTAAGCACGCACGTTGTGCATGCTCAAATGCTCTTCTATTTTTTTTTTTTTTGATTAAAAGTTAATTATTTGCATTTATTATAATTTGGAAATATATATTTTTTATTTTTCAAACAAATAAAAATGATAAATTGTTGTAATTTATTTTTTGAACTTGCGTTTGAAAGTGGTGTAGTGGTAAAGAGAAAAGTTTGGGTAGGAAAAATAAGATGAAAGTGAGGAGAAAGAAGGTTAAATTTTAGGAGTTCTTTTATTTATTTATTTTTTATTTTTTTAAATTGGAGGTGTTTTACTTTTATTCAGCATGAAAAAGGAATAAAAAAAAGAGTTCAAATCTTTTGTCCCAACTTATATGCTCCACTCTGTTAGGAATAATACACAAAGTAATCAAGGAAGAATCAGGATAACACAAAAAGACAAATAGAAATAGATAACTTGGAGGCATAAAATTGTTATCCTTAGACTTTATTTGCCCCCACACTCTTGTGTTAAAGGGTTATCTGCAAATTTGTCTTCAGGATACAACCAAGTTGTTGAGTTCTATAGATAACAATTTTGTAGAATAACCACAAGATTTTTTGTTTTTCTCTCTAACTTATTTTTTAAGTGAACTTAAGCCTCTATTTATACTTATAGGATCATATTTCTTCAAAAGGCACGTATGAAAAGTCAAAATGTTTCATAAAACCGTTCATAAGGCTTGAAACATCTTCGAACATTCAGAACAGTCACCTGAAAATTTTGCAGAAAATTTAGCTTTTTTTTTTTTTTTTTTTTTTTTTTTCTCTAAGTTTCGATTGGTCGAGAGTTCCTTTCGATCGATTGAATGCTCTTTTTGATCGATCGAGCAGTAATCGAATAGCGATCGAATCATCGAGAGACTCCAGGATTATTTTCCTCATAATTTCGATCAATCAAGCAAAAACTTCAATTGATCAAAAATCCTTATTTTCTAATTTTCAACTAGAAAATTCTAGAACTTGAATTTTCTCTTTATCAATGTTATGAAACAATATTCTCCAAATTTAAACATTATTATTACAACCTATCCATATATATACCTATATATGCAACACACTCTATGCTCCACCAAACATATCAAGCCATGTGGATATTGCTTGTATATTAAGCACAAACTGATGACTTAAATGGAGTCAATCTCCTATTCTCCTCTACCTCCCAACTCACGTTTCAAACCCAAAAGAAAAGAAAATTTTATTTACCCAGCCACAACCAAGTTCCACCACCATGGCCACCTAGAGAAGATGATGACGGTGGATCTTGTCATTCTCCAACTCTTATTCTGATACACCCAAAAAACGAATGTCACAGGATCATCACCCATGATGATACATAAAAATAATCCTAGCCCCCATCTACCCACAATTAAGATAACACATCTACCACGGTTGTCTTCTTGGCCAAATACCTATCATCCAACAAAAAAACAAAAAACCCAAACTCACAGGTATCCTAGCCTGCCCCATCAGTTCAATTTTTTCTTTTATACAACAAAATAATAGATAGAAAGCAAAGAAACCCACAAAACCCTCACTTCCAAATCTGTACAATGAATTTGGTTTTTGTGCGAGGAATAATTTCATATGGGTTTGTGAGAAAGAATAAAAAATCAGAGTATTGGCTTGATCATGAAGGCTTGCAAACTCTATTCTTTGCTATTGAGATTCACCATGGTCATCTTCTTTAGGTAGCCACGGTGGTGGAATCTTGTTTTAGCTGGATATTTTAATGGTGGTTGAGTGGTTTTGTGGTTTTTTTTCTTTCTTTCTTTTTTGTAACGTGAGTTGGGAAGGAGATTGACTCTGTTTAAGTCATTGGTTTGTGTTTAATAAGTAATGTCCATATGGCTTGATATGTTTGGTGGAGCAAAGAGTTGAGCATATAAGTTGGGATAGAGAATTTGGACTCATAAAAATGCTAAATTTTAGGGAATAAAAGGATTAAATTTGTTATTTGACATTTATAACCCTATTTCGAAGAGAAGTTACCCTTCATTAATGAGGGTATTTTTGAACCACATAAAATCTAGTTCAAAGAGAAGAATCCTCTTATAGATAGTATAGATGACTCTTACTTAGGATGACATTTTTTTGATAATCTTTTTGTTAGAAAGATAAAAAAAATAAAAAAATAAAAAATAAAAAAAAAATAAAAAATTAACATACTTTTTAGGTGAAATACCATTTTGGTCCTTACATTTTGGAGTCATGGTTAATTTGATCAATACATTTTAGTAGCAGTCAATTTGGTCCATTTTATTTTCAACTTGAAGTTAATTTGGTCCTTACCATTAACTCACTAACGGAAAATACTTACGTGACTAGCGAATTGCACAGTTGGTACAACTCACACTTATGTGGCTACTAAAATAATAATAAAAAATATTTTAATTGCTATTTTTAAAAGCCACGTTAGGATCTAAATAAATAAAAAATTCGCTATCAGAGACTTGCACTTTCTTGGTAGTCGGACATAGCAACCCAGAAAATTCTTTGTAGAGTTTAACCTAGAAAATTCCAAACCTAAAGTATGTACATTGAGTAAGGGTGTCCAACCAAATTGTAGACCTGGCTCACCAACCCAAACCATTCAAGCCAACCTGAAAATCGGTTGACCCAATGCATTTTGTCAGATCGTGTGCCTTACCGATCCATCCAACGACCAATTGGTGAAGGATGAGGGGGCACAAATCTTTTATAGCATTCGATCGGAGACCAAGCCCATTGGTATTGGAGCGAATTGTGAAATCCCTCACAATCCCTCCCTCACAATGCGGCTCCAACGACTCGAACCTATGACCGGGCTTTGATACCACTTATTAGATCGTGTGCCTTACTAATCCATCCAACGACCAATTGGTAAATGATGAGGGGGCACAAATATTTTATAGCATTCGATCAGAGACCAAGCCCATTGGTATTGGAGCGAATTGTGAAATCCCTCACACATTTGACGGTCGATGACGGGTTTACGCCTTTAGAAAACGATGCCGACAGTTAGTGGCAGGTTTTCGCATGAAATCCGATTCCAATTGAACCAACCAATCTACACACTAAATCTTGCTATTCTCTGTTGGTATGAGCCGTTCTTCGGTTAGTTTTAGTTAGATATGATGAGATCTGACCAATCTCATTAAGATCTTGCTAGATCCGACAGAATTTCGGCCAATTTGGGTGAGTTTCGGCCAGGTTTCTCTTGTTCGACTCTAATCTTCAACTGACCATTACTCGAGGAGACTCAATTCGCTCGAACCAACTGCTCTTCCTAGTCAGTGGCAAGTCCAAATCTTGGGGACCCGAACCGACCCATGGACATCCTATCGTTGAGGACTTTAACCAAACCTAGACAATATCCCTTAACCTTAAAAAAAAAAAAAAACAAAACAAAAAAAAAAAAAAAAAAAACAAAAACAAAAACAAAACAAACCTTTCACAAAAGCCAAGATTCAAAACTGATGAAAGAACCACAAAATCTATATACCTAGTACCCCAGTCAACATTGTCGAACAAATTTTTTTTTTTTTTTGCTCAGGTCTGCAATTTTTTTATATCTCACAAACTCAAAACAAAAAAAAAAAAAAAAAAAAAAAAGGATCTTGTTTGCACGGTCACCCAAATATATAGAATCCAAGGAAAAAAAAAAAAAATTAATGCCGAGCTGCTCCTCAGGTTGTGCTTTAGAACGAGCTGCTAAGATTGTGCTTGAAATGACGCACATCTCTTCAGGTTCATCATCGCTAGATTGTGATCTCAAGGGTTAGAGCTTTCATTGCAAATCCCCAACTTATGATCTCTGTAGCCACTTATGTTTCCTTCGTGATGTCAAACTTTAATGACAAAATTACAAATTCTATAGTAAATTATACTTTGCCATGCTGATCTCTAAATAGGTCTAGGGAAAAATAGATATAAAGATTCAAAATACAAATTCTAAAGTAGATAAGAGTGATCCAAGTCCAACTTCCAATGTTCTAGATCGTTCCATTTTTTTTTTCCCCGGTTAAATTCATTTTATTTTTCCTTTAAAAAAATCATTCCATTTTTTAATGTTCTGAGGTAGCTTTTTATTACGTGGATGTGGTTTTTAAAAATAACAATTAAAATATTTTATTATTATTTTGGTAATCATGTAGATTTGAAATGTGCCAATTGTACAATCCGTTTGTCAAGTAAGCATTTTTCATTAATAAGTTTACGGAAGGGACCAAATTGACTTTAAATTAAAAATAATAGAAACCTAATTTTTATTTTTGATAAAAACAAAAACCTAGTTGAGAACTAGCAAAACATAAAAATCAAATTAGCTGTAACCCCAAAACGTAGGACTAAAATAATATTATCTCCTACTTTCTAACCATGTTATTCACTTATTCTTCTCTCTTTTTTATGGAATTTCGTTATTCTTGATTCTTCTCTCGCTTATGTAGAAAGTGCAACATCATTCTCTCTTTGTTAAACATAAGCTATTGTACGGGTGTGCAGAATATCCATTTAACCCACCAACCCGCCCGACCCGCCCTTTCTATACGGGTCATTAAGTTAGGCGGTTTGGGTTGGGCGAGTTAGACGCCCAAAATAGCTTATTGGGTTGGATAATGAATTGAAACACTGTCAACCCGCTACAACTCGACCCGCCCGTTTAATTATATGTATATGGGTTGGGTTCAAGTTACATCTGATGTAACTCTAAGCAGTATTACACCACCCAATAACTTATTATTGAATTCATATTTTGGAAATCTTACCATTGGATTACATGTTCTATATGTTTTTAACATGCATGCCAATTTTCATGCTAATCGAATGTTATTTACCATTTCATCCATAAACACATTTTTTATGTATTATTTTAAACTACAAACACTTGAATTTAAACAATTGATTGATGACATGACTATTGATATTCGATTACCTTGAAATTTTGCAAGCATGGAGAATATACGAAGATAATGTAATCCAATGGTGGATTTGTCAAAATTGGCATCCTATTAAAAAATAATGAGTGGTGTAACATTACTTAGAATTACACCAAGTGTAACTTGAACCCAACCCTATATATATATATATAAGTTCAAATTGATCAACCGTATATTCTGTATGTAAAGTTAATCAATTCACCTAATCAATTTTTATAGCTAATCAATAATCAATTCCTTATACAAAATATAAAAAGTTAACATTGAAACCCTAAAATCACTCCAACCATATACACTCTATATTTAGCTTTCACCTTCAGCCATTTCCTCTCCCTCCCTCTTTCATGTTGTGTTGTCATTTTCTTCCTCAACCTTTTTGAAACCTCTTTTTTCTTTTTTTCTTTTTTCTTTTAATCCCTTCAATTCTTCACATTCCATCAAATGTGTACTCTCCTAGACAACCACAAAGGTAGTTGTTTTTATGTCTTATAGTGCTTAACTTTTGTATCTATATTGTTATTGATTATGTTGTTTGTCTTTTTGATTTAGGTCCCATATATTCTTGTAAATATTGAGACCATGCATACCATTTTGAAGTTTATTTGTTATGTTGGTATGTTATTATTTTGAATCCTTGATGTGGCTTTGGAAATGTTAAGACTTTGAGTTTGTTAATTCAATTTTCCTCAGTTGTAAGGCAACAAGCTACTGTATTTTTCTTTTTCTTTTTCCTTTTTTTTTTTGTGGAGACAAGGTCTGTTAGAGATGATACATCTCTTTTTTATTGACCCTACGTTTGTGTTGGAATTGAGATTATTCAATAAAATCCACCTTTAATTTTTTGTGTGCAATTAGTTATATTTTGAGATTATGCAATAATAAATTGTAGATTGTCATAATTTTTATAAAAAAATAACATTGTTAATACCAACCCACACAACTTGTCTAACCCGCCGAGTTGAAACCGCCAAAATTTGTAACAAATTTGCCAAATTTCAACTTTGGTGGGTCGGTGGCGGATTGAAATTTTCCCACCCCCTGGTGGCGGATTTGATAGAAATATTAGCTTTTACCTACCCAATCCGACCCATACACACCCCTAATCTGTTGTAGTATTATTTTAGTTCTTATTGTATATTATACTTATCGGAAACAATCGACAAGGATCATCATTCAATCTTTGTATTCGTCACTCAACAACAACAACAACAACAACAACAACAACAAAAAACTTTTTATGCCTTATTTTTAAGAAGAGAAGACATGTAGTTAGAATAAGCTTCATTTAATTTTAAATAACCTGAGAATATTAAACAAAAAAGCTAACTAAGCTGCCACGCTTGCTTAGAGCATTCACAGATACCATATAAATACTTGATTTAATTTTTTTTTTTTTTATATAGAAAACTTGTAGATTTCAATTACCCATGACTTATTCAATTTTACATGAAAGATAGCACCTCAACAAAACTTATCATATTTAAAATTTTGAAGGAAAAAAAAAAAAATATATATATATATATATATATATATGAATTTAAATTTTCAGGCAAATAATAAACACATAATCTGAGTTATGACTTGAAGAATACTCTTTCTAGCTTTATTCTTTCTTTTTGTTGTGGACCAATATGTTGCAGGGTAGATAACACCTCGATAAGACTCCAATTGAAAAGTTAATATAATATACGGTCATGTTAATAGATACTCTTAGGACAATTATTAATAAACCATTCTATGAAAGTTTTTATAGCACTTTTATGGGAAATTGAAAAAGTTTTCAAAACATTAATTAATTGCTTATTTTCTGTTTTTATAAAAACTTTCCTAAAATAATTCATTAACAAATGCCCTTAACTTTTCCCTATAACATATAAAGATATCAATTGATCCAAAAGGTTTTAAGCCTATGAGTTTGGACCTAACCATATTAAATTAACGATTTTATCTTATTATTCTTAGTTAATGTTGGACTTTACTTAGGGGTGACTATACGTTATCTTTGGAAAATTATTAGGTACTCCCGGAGTACCATAAATGCGTACTCCCCCCTCTCACATAAATGGTTGGTCCTACCATGAATTTAATTAGTGGGACCCACCATTCATGTGAGAGGAGGGAATACGCATTTATGGTACCCCAGGAGTACACAATAATTTCCCGTTATCTTTAGGGGGTTCAAATGAACCCCCTGGCTTGAAAATTTAAAAAACATTATATATATGAAGAGATGGATTCAAGTTATACCTTGTGTAACTCCACAAGAGTTACGCCTTTTATACACTATAGATTCTTACTAAATCTAATGGTGAGAAAAAAACCCTCTCATGCCATTAATGCAGAGTATTAATTTCCCAAATTAGCTACTTTTACTTAAATTCCTCACATTTAATGCCTCACGCTAATCAATCATCTTCCCTCTCCTCCCATACTGATATAGTGGTATTACCCCTTTTTTTTCTCTCCTCATCTGTGTCCATTTTTGTTAAAAACAAGTTAAAATTCGTGTAAAGTCAAAGAAGCAAGTAGGGTCAGAATATTGGGTTTTGAAGTTTTGGACACTGTTAATTTTAGTTTTTATTTAGTCTGTTTATTTATTTATTTCTTATTTTGGTGGATTTGAAATCTAACTAGCAAGTTACCCATGGCGCTACCAATACAATAAAAATGAAAATGAAGATTAGATTTGGAACTGGAACTAGAAGATCAAAATGAAAATGGACATATATGGTTTTAGGTTTTGACAAAGGATGTAAGAAAAAAAAATAGAAATGGAGAAAAAAAAAAAGGGGAGGGAAATTTATTTAAGTGGACTGGTAGAGGAGAATATTAATATAAGGGATAATTACACTTTGCCCACATGTGGTTTGCCTCTAATTCTATGTGCCTACCCGTGGTTCAAATTTTGACACTTTGTCCACCTGTGATTGTTACCGTTAATGTGCCGTGTACCCACCTCTCCCTCACCGTTACTCTAACACAGAAATATGCAAAAACTCACTTCCATCCAGATCAAAACACTCTCACTCAAATCTTAAACATGAAGAACATGAAGAACATACCCAAATTTTGAAAAATTTTGAAACTTGAGTTGGCTCACTAAACCCAGAACATGAAGATTAACTGAAAACTAAGATGAAATAGCATTATGCAAAACAAAAGTAAAGGAATCATACAAGAGAGAATAAATTATTCAAATTTCCTCGACCAAAGATTTCACTCTCATTCTCTTAAATTATTTGGGACCCGAAATATCTGAACTGTCAGGAATTTTAATTTTTGGAAGCCCAGAAGAACAAAATTCATAAGATTGAACAATTCAATTTCTTTTCTTCTCTTCCACTACTGAGCATCCAAAAAAAAAAGCGAAAGCTAGAATTCATTTGAGAAAGCTTTAATCACTGATAATTACAAAGTCCACGGCAGAACTCATTTTCCCAAGACAACCCTCTCTGCCTCGTCACCTCCGACCTCCCCTCCCATCTCGAAAATGACGAGAATGACCCATTCGAGCCCACTGGGTTCATCACCGCCTTCTCTACTTGGTCCATCGAGCCCAACCCCCTCTTCCTCCGCTCCTCTCTCTCCTTCTCCGGCCACCTCGCTGAACTCGAGCGAACTCTCGAATCTTCTTCTTCGTCCTCTTCGTCGTCGACCGTTGTGGTCGAATCTTCTTCTTCGTCCTCAAAATTTCCAAACTCTCTCTCTCTCTCTTTCTCTGAAACTCAAATCCAAACCCTAGCTCAGCCACAATGAACCACTACCACATCTACCAAGCCATTGGCAGAGGCAAATACTCGGTACCGTTCTTGCTCAAATCGAAGTTTCTATTTTTTAATTTTCCCAATTACAGTAACTTAACCTAGTTTGATTTATTTATTAATGTGTTTGTTTGTTTCCAATTTTTGGTTCACTGGATGAGAAATATTAATTTTTGGGTTTAATTTTTGGTTAATCTTCAAGATTTCTGGGTTCAGTTTTTAGGTATGTTCTTCTACTTTTCTTCAGACTCATTAAACCCAGAACATGATTGTCGGTTTACTTTGGGTACAATTAGTTTGAACATGAAAAATAGAAAAATCTGGGTTTAGTTTTTGGTTAATCTTCATGTTTTGGGTTTAGTGAGCCAACTCAAGTTTCGAAATTTGGGTATGTTCTTCATGTTCTTCATATTTAAGATTTGAGGGAGAGTGTTTTGATCTAGATGGGAGTGAGTTTTTACATATTTTTGTGTTAGAGTAACGGTGAGGGAGAGGTGGGTACACGGCACATTAATGGTGACAATCACAGGTGGGCAAAGTGTCAAAATTTGAACCACGGGTAGGCACATAGAATTAGAGGCAAACCACAGGTGGGCAAAGTGTAATTATCCCTTAATATAAAGAAAGCATTGAAATGGTGGGTCATTGCAAGATTCTTAAAAGCATCTGATACATTTTAGCTAACAATAACAATGAATGACTCATGACGGAAAGAGGAGGCTATCTTTCTTGAACTAGGCTCGTAATTTCTTTTATGTTTCCTCCAATTTAATTCTTAACAGATGGTTTTGCTATGCCGTTTTATTTCTTGTTTTGTTGTTGTGGATGAGAACTAATTAGCTGTTAAAACTATCTTCGAACAATTATGGAACATCATTTTTCTCAAAGGGCTTCCTTAGTTCCTTTACTTGAATCATCCAACACGAGTTCTCGGAAATTAGAATGGGGTAATTAGGCATTGCTGACAGATTTATTTATTTATTTATTTATTTTATTTTTTCTTGCCGGTGACCTAGCCGTGGAGGAGATAGAGAGAGAAACGTGCAAAGAGAAAAAGAGAGAGACGTGCATTGGAGAGAAAGAGTCAAACGTATAATTTTTTTTTGGGTTTAGAAATAAGTATGGAATATATTACTTAAATAAGCAATAATAAATGAGATTGATTAGAATACTAGCATTAAATAGGCTTTTTTTTTTTTTTTTAACCGTTGGATTTACTTGAATGCAATGGTTTAAAAAATGTGTAACTTGAACTTATCTCATATATAAGATATTTATTTTAATAGTTTGATTTACGACAATTAAAAGTATTTTTGCACCCCCTGATCACATCCCAATTCAAAACCAAATAACAACACAGATTAGCCCATTTCAAAACCAAAATCTACACAAAATACTCTCACTTTCTCTCTTTGATTTGATTTCTAATCTCATTCTCATGAATCTCATCTCATCTTTTTTTTTTTTTTTTTTAACTATCTAAATTAGTATCTCTCTTTATTATAAATTTATATTATGTACGTGTGTGATACTGATTGTATACGTTACTTATTTATTTTTTCATAATATTATTTGTGTGAATTGTGATGTGTGTGAATGTGTACATGCATGTATATTATGAATATAATATAACTTTATATAATTTAATAATCAGAAAATACAGAAAGTTTGTTACATGTGTGTATATTGTTAAAAAAGTAAATGATGTTTCAATTATTTGATTGGTTAAGTAGACACTTAGTATATTATTTATATATAAATGAATGTGGCTATTTGGGTCAATAATTAATACAATGCCAATGGGTTTAGTTTTGTTATTTAATTAAAAATATATTTTTTTATAAAAAAATAAAAAACAATGAAATATTTTTAATATAAAAAAATGAAAAATAGGAAATAACAACTGAATAAAAATAAAAATGTTATACAAACTTAAGAAAATAAAAATGGTCACACTTATCTACATTGATAATAGATAATGACAATTAATAATGAACTATTATGTAACTATTTAAGAATATGAAAATCCTTGAAAGGAAATTGTAAAACTTCATATATTTCTTCTGAAGAAAAAAAAAAAAAAAATTTCATGTATTTGCATTTTTTTTTTAACACCTCACCAATAAACTTTTCACAAGCATGAGGAAGAGAAATTTTCAAAGGCTACTATCAAGAACCAAATTTGAAGCTTATGATTTTTATATGTAGAAATACAGGAAATCCAACTTACTATGATAAGTTTTGGAGAATAATTGTTCGGAAGTTCATGCGTGGTGCAGACCGAAAGGGGAAAAAAGTCCCTTTCTTCCTTTTTCATATTTTATTACAATGTATCAAACCATCGCTCAATAGTCTGAACAACGAGGAATAGTCTAAACTAATTCCAATTTTTAATTTTTAATTTTATTTTTGAGAATCTTCCTAATTCTACTCCCAACTTTATTATATCTACTGGAATTCTAGGCCTACTTGTACCGTCCATTTCATATATTTATACAATAAATCAATAATACAATGTTTGCACTTCCCTTTAATGATTCATGACAAAAACTTTGGTGAAAATTTTTCTTTAATACAAAATCAAACAAAATTGTACCAAACAAAGTGTATGAATCCATACCAAATATATTCCTAATTATAAATAAATTGTCACAACTTTGACATAATCGACTATGAGTGATAAAAAGGAAGAAGTAATGCAGTAGAATACTTGCGAAAAATAAAACACGCCTATTTTAATGTGTAAGAAACAAAGCATGTTTACTTTTGAAATATAACCTCAAATTTACAAAGAGTTCTTTAATCTACAAGATAATAAGTTTGAAATCCACTTGAAGGTTTATTTAAAGTCTTCTTAAAACCTAATAAATAAGAAAATATGTTCTAAAAAAGATCCTAATCGATACATATCATAATAGAACCCTAATTTGACTTAAAATGCATTAAATGCACTTAAAAATAAGAAAATAATTACCCTAAAACTAAAATTCCAAAAAATGATAAAATAAAAATTAACAATTAACAAAAGTCTAGTGGTAAATTCTGTCTTACATAAAAAATTAGTGCGAAAATTATTATTCGCTACTCCTCGTTGATCACTTTTGCAAGTTGGGGCAGATGGAATGGTAATAAAAGAGCTCTTCCATTTATCAGGATGTCACTTCCACTGAAGTCATCACCTCAGGAAGAGGCGAGTTTCGACACACCGGGCATGTAGCATGCAGGCGTAGCCAGGAGTCGATACATTTAAGATGAAAGATATGACTACAATCGGGTAACAAGCGCAACACATCCGTGTCATCGTAATCAGCCAAGCATATTGAACAACAGGATATGGTAGAGTTTCCCTGGTGGAGCTTGGCTTCGGCATAGAGGAGCTTTGGGTATTGGCGTAGAGTGGCTTCATCAATACCTGGATGAAAGTTATTGATGGAGTGTACGGGGACAGTTCCGGCGGACTGTTGGTGTTGATAGGCAGAAGTGCGTTGCATGTGAAAGAAAATTGCAATCACGAGGAAGAAAAAAAGGAGGGTTCCTATGCAAAGGGAGAATCCGACGACATATTGAGCTTGAACCATGTTGATGTTATCTAAGGCATCATTGGATTATGAGAGAGAGAGAGAATGAGTTCAGGAAATCGATGAGGCTTTCGACTTGTTAAGAAGAAAAGGAAAGGTGGGCATGATTGGGGAGAGCTAGCATCCGGTGAGATACTTTGGTGGGCTGCTATTATATATCATTATATCCAGTTTCTAGCTTGATGGTCAACTGTCACGTTCCAATCCTCTTAAAAAAAAAAAAAAAAAATACAAAGAACAGAGAAATTTCTCTCTAATTACATTACTCAGACTATTGAGTAATGGTTTATACAACTGAAAAAGATCCACACCTGGAAAAATCCACGTAATATGTTAGATCAAGACCTAGGAAAGGATTGGGTCCATTGGGTTCAAGTTTGACCTAGTTGAGTTTTGATTAGAAACATATTGAATTAAAGTTATTTGCCTTAATTTTATTATTCTTACTTTGGATGATCTATATCTATATATATATAAATATATATATATATATAAATATATATATATATATATATATATATATATATATATATATATATTCAAGTTACACCTGGTGTATTTTTAAGTTATATTATACCGCTCAATATAATATTTATTGAATATGTATTTTAACAAATTTACCGTTGAATTAGATTTTCTTCTTATACTCTACATACTTGCTAAATTTCTAGATGATTTGAGATCAACAACTATTTTATCAATCAAATTTTAAAATTTCAAGTTTTTGTATTTAAAATTGTGTATAAAAAAAAATGAGTTTCTAGATCAAATACCAAATAGCTTTTCGATTGACATAGAACTTGGTATATGTGTTAAGATCATGTAATACAATGGTAAGATTTTTTTTAATATTAATTTAATAAAAAGTTATTAGGTGGTGTACCATTGTTTAAAATTATTCTTCTCTCACTAAAGCAAAACGTGCAGCATCATTCTCTCTTTAAACATAATTTCATTTGGGATGTGATAACAAGCTGGTATAAGGAGTTTCTTTGCTTATATTTTGTATTGTTTGTGGGTTCTAAGTGGTTCCCGTAACAAAGAAGCTTAATTCTATATTTAGTTAGCTTATTTCTCATATAGCCAGGTACTGTTTACGAGTTCCACTTTGAAAGTTCAATTAGTGTAAAAACACCCTTGAACGTTTAGACCCCTAATTTACAAATTACCAATTCAAGCTTAATGTCAAACAATTAATGTGCGGAATATGAACATAACCTTAATACAGAATTAATAAACAATCTAAACCAAATAATATCACATCCACAGCAGAAATTAAATGGCAAAGATAAAGGGAAGAGAGATGCAAACACAAGGACAACACGCGATGTGTTATCGAAGAGGAAACCGAAGCTCTCGGCGTAAAACCTCTCCGCCGCCCTCCAAGCAGTAAACAATCCACTAGAAAATGTAGTTGGGATACATGAACAGCAATAGACTCTCCAAGCCTAATCTACCCAGTGTACCTAAGCCCTCCAAGTTTCTTGCTCCAACGAGGTTGCGCCGAACCTATTTCTTTTCTAACTTCCCGGATTCCGCTACTTGACCAAAGCATCAACCAATGTAAATTGGTTCCTTCCTAACTGCTTCCCAGAACACCAAACAGCCCTCTCACAGTAATGGATATAGTGAGAAAAGGTTTTGGTAAAAGGCCTCTCAAGGATTTAACAATGGAGAGGAAGAGAGTTGAGAAATTTGAAGAGTCTCTTATGTAAAGATTGTGGATGAATCAATCTTGTTTTACTCTAGGGTTTCTCTCTCAAAATTCTCTCTGGAAGCTCTCTTTCTTTTGTGGGTATAAAGGGTATTTATACTAGGGTGAGAATGGAATGTGAAGAGTCAGGATTTTCAAAACAGGGCTGGCTCGCGGCTTGGCCTCGCAGCTTGACTGAGTCGCGAGATCCAGGCGCGAGATAACAGAACGGCCAGTTGTCATATTTTGTCCTATAGTGCTCCAGCTAGCATGACGCTTCAACTTCTGGCATGCCTGGCACGTGTGCATCTTCTGGCGGCTTGCAGCCGCGAGTCTCTGTTTTCTTGCACACTCTTGAGCATTTCAACACTCTATCTCACTCACTACCCTTACAACAATCCCACCTAAATACAGGGTTACTAATGCTGAAATACAAGCAAATTTGGCACGGAATAAAGCCAACAAGATGGTTGATTAAATTCAACCTTACACACTTAGCTTGTTTTTGGTCAAAAAATCATGGCTAGGTACTATTTGTAGGTCTCACTTTATGCCTTTTGCTCACCTTTTTATTTATTGCAAGATCCATTTTACTCACTTAAAAAAAAAAAAAAAAAAGTATTTTCAACACAAAGCAAACTAATCTATTTTTTTATTTTATTTTTTTCTTATAGTACTATCAGAAAATAACAAAAACAAAAGGTTAGATAAATTATTCCCCAATAAACACTAGTCTAATGTACCTTGTTAGTTTTTTCTTGTATAAAACAAGAAAAGTTACACCTGGTGTAACTTCACAAAAGTTACACCTTTTATGAACCATTGATTACTATTAGATCTAAGGGTCAAAAAACACTCATAGTAATATCATTATTACTTCTTATAAATTAGTGATTTAGGCATTAATTCTTCTTATTAAAGGAAAAAAAAAAAAAAAAAACACCACAACATTAACCTTTTTTTTTTTTTTTCATCCATATCATCATCTTCTTCCTCTTGTCTTTCTTTTTGCACTATACTTTCAGGCCTCCATCATCTCTTTATAGAGATTAACCTCAGTTCAAGTAGTAATTCTTTCAGACTGAATTACTTTTCTTAGGAAATTTACGGTTACCTCATCACCTTAATCTCTTTCAGTTGCAGTTCCTACAAAATGAAACTTGGAGTAAGATGTTGTCAAGGAAGAATTACCTTCATTTTAATATTACTGAATTTTTCACTGTGTGATTCTTATACTTTTGAGTTCTTTTACACGTTAGGGCATTTTATAATGAAGAATGATTTTGTGACACATTACAAAAATGAAAAATTAAATGATGAAATGTGATTCTAACTATTTACCAAAAAGAAAAAAAGAAATGTGATTCTAACTTGAACGCTACTTGTTAGGAATTCTATAAAGAATCAAAAAAGAGGTTTGACAGTGATCCTGATTTTAAGGAGAGGGCACAGAAGGCAGTGGTTTGCCTCCAGGTGAATTTTTTTTTTTTTTTTTTTTTTTTTTTTTTTTTTTTAACTTTTGTAGCTTATGGACTGAGGTTAATCTCTCAGATAGTGCAAAATCTTAGGTCACTATTAAAATTTTGAATATCTAGGCTTCACATTATGTCTGTTGAGTTTCTCTTTTACTAATTTTTCATGGCTTAATTAACTTTCTACATGGTGGGGATCAGAAATATCGTAAGGCATGGACAGATTTGTGAAATCAGTCGAAATGAGTTTAACAGGGTTTATCAATGCCTTGGAGTTCCGTTAGAGGAAAAAACTAAGAAATTAGAAACGTAGGAGAAATTGCAAAGAAAATGGAAAGAAAGACTTAATAAGGAGAGAGAAAAAGAGACATAAGAAATATTTAATGAGGAGAGAGATAATGAGGAGACTATTAATTAGGTAAGTATTTAATGTTGTAATGGATACTGGTGTTTTGTTTTTATCCGTTGGATCTCTCATAAATCTACTGCTTAAAAAATGTGTAATTCTTGTAGAGTTACACCAGGTGTAACTCTTGTAAAGTTACACCAGGTGTAACTTGAACCCATCTCATTATATATACTTACCGGAAATAGTCAACAAAGATCATCATTCAATTTTTGTATGCGTAACTCAGCAAAAAAATAAAATAAAAACCTTTCAAGCGTTTTTTTAAAGATGAAAAGAGATATAATGTTAAAATAAGCTTTATTTAAACAACCTAGAAATATTTTAGAATATTTTTGCGAGAATGTTGTTTGATTCAAGCAAGAGAGCTAACCAACCTTACTAGGCCTACTTGAAGTTCATGAGATCGAATATATTTTGCTAGAATATATTGTCTGACCTCGTTTTTACGTCCAAAATTCCAAATTTTAAATTAAAAAAATACCAAAAATATTATTTTTCTCGTTGGAATAATGGTATTTGTTCAAAACAATTAATTTATCTCAATTTTTTACCCGCAGGTTAGCAAATTCCGTGATTTAATCATCAAAATGACCCAATTGTCCTTGGTTGGTTAACAGTCAAATTAGGTCAAATTCCATCAAATTATCCAAATTACATAATTTCATGTTAAAATTAATATTTCTAAACCATTTTCACAAGTTTGATCAAGTTTCACTATGCTCTACCCTAGCTAGCTTAATCTTGATTTGACCAAAATCCAACCACCCGATTGGGATAAATTTAAGTTCATATTGGGGATATTTGATTTCCCTTTAAAATGACTATATATGGGCTCAAATCAGATTTGAAACAAACGAGATATTGTAAAAATGATGAAAAAGTACAAAACATTTTGTCATTTTCATTTTATGTCAATAAGCTTGATAAAATCTAATTTCATTTAATTTTAATCAAACAATTCCCGATTGGGTCAAATGAGGAGTCGATGGAAAGTTCTCAACATGAATTTCAATTTACCATACTCGGATTACAAAAATCCCACATATAACAAACTCAATTACAAAAACAAAGAAGTAGAAACCTTTTAATAAAAGCTAGTTTTTGACACTAATTTACTTTCCAAGGCATTTTATTTATCCAATATCAAAAATTGGGCCAAAGAGTGGATAGTTTTAGAAAATAGGTATCAAGGTCTTTCCGATAATATTTCATGTGAGCCAAACGGAGTTCTGGAGAGTTGGGAAAAACCATAGAAACTAGTGTTTGGTGCCCTATTTGCGCATGAATTTCTTACAACTCGGGAAGGAAGGAACTAAAACATTGGCAAGTTTTCTAAGGGCACATTTGGTAGATTGTAACGGTAATTACATAAGAATAAGAATAGATATTACTAGAAATGCAAAATTTTGTAATATAATGGTTATTACTATTCATTCGTTTGGTGACAACACAATAATAGAATCTTAAAGATAATGAAATGAAAGTGTTTTAAATCAAACTACAGATACATTTTAGAAAATATCTTACTCATATAATTATATTTCCTAAAATATATATATATATATATATTTTTTAAATTTGAAAGAGAGATTAGTTATTTTTTATGATTTTTTATTTTCTTGATTGTGATGTGCATATGGAAAGTTTGTTTATTTATAAATATATTAATTGTAAAAATTAATACACCTACTAAGGAATAGTTATTACATCTCTTTTAGAGATGAATAGTTATTCCTCATTTTAAAGAATAGCTATTCATAAGGAATGACTATTCCCTATAATAAAAATATAACTAAACTACTGAATAGTTAAATCATAGGAATAAATATTACATTACAGGGCCTATTACAGTTTATCAAACATACTTTAAGTAATGATGACTATCAACATCCTGGAAAAAAGGGCATTACAAGAGCTTATATGTTCATATCCATGTGCTTGTGCTTAAATCATTGTCCCATTATTCTATATCTTATGCTTGGGTAAAACATCATGATGGGAATGTTACTTTGTTTGAATGAATCCAACTATAACCATGGGATTGATGTTCTTACTTATGTCATTATTTCCTTATGCTTGAATGTTTAATTTATTGATGGAAGGTTAATTTGTTTAAATAAAGCAATAGATTACATGCTTGTTTTGTTGATATATATATATATATATATATATATATATATATATATATATATAAAAAGGTATCAAGGTCCTTCTGATAACATCTCATGTTGATGATATCTTGGTCAATGACACTCATACATCACATATACTAACCTTGATTCAACACAATATATAACTATCCATTGAAGTGTTAGAAGTTAAACTTGTTTTTTAATTAACCTTTCATAAATAAGTGGGAGTTTCATAAGTTAATGTAGTGGGAGGTTTATTGAAGTTATGTGTGGGATTAATGAATGTAAGAGTTAGAAAAATAAATGTAGTGGGAGTTAGAGGTTAGATGGTGTACTATATAAACACATTCATCCATCAAGTTCTATGCAAGAGTTGAAGTGAATGCAATGCATTAAAGTGTTCTAACTCTTCCCTCTCCACTCTCTCTCCCTTTGTTTAATTTATGAGTGTGAGTCTCTTATATACACTAAGTAGTGTGTGAGTGTTTGTGAGAGTAAGTGAGGAAAGGTCCATCAAGTATTTTTTTTTTATTTCCAACAAAGTGGTATCAGAGCTAATCAGTTCATGGTGAGGATGGATTGATATTGCCAATGGGATGGTGTCGTTCCAATTTCCTTGAGTCACCAAACAAAATTTTGAAAATTGGAGTATTCGAATGAAGGCATTACTCGGATCCCAAGATGCATGGGAGATTATGGAGAACAGTTATGTGGAGTCACAAGATGAAGAATCTTTGACCCCAAACAAAAAGGAAGCCTTACAAAAGGCTCAAAAGAAATACCAACAAGCTCTTACGTTGATCTATCAAGGTTTGGATGAAATTATGTTTGAGAAAGTTGCAAATGTAAAGAAAGTTCGCCTTCAAACATTAAGAAGTGTGTTTGAAGGTTTGCACATGATAGAGTCTGAATCTATTTTGGATTATTTTTCAAGGGTGGTGGTAATTATAAATCAATTGAAGAGATATGGTGAGAACTTAGATGATGTCCATGTGGTAGAAAAAATCCTACAGTAACATCTAAGTTTGACTATATCGTTGTGGCAATTGAGAAATCAAAAGACTTGGAGTTAATGACCATTGAACAGCTCATAGGATCATTACAAGCCCATGAAGAAAGGCTCAATAATAAGAAGCAAGAGCCTTTGGAGTAAATCCTACAAGCTAAGCTTACCTTGAATGAAAAAGGGTGGTGTGAAAGTAGCCAAAGAGGTAGAGGATGTGGACATGGTAGAGGAAGAGGATTTGGAGGAAGGAATGGTCAAAACTCTCCCAATAATGAAGAAAGAGGTCAAAGTTCACAATCCACAAGAGATTGTGGAAGAGGAAGTTTCTCAAGACCATACAGAAGAAGGTATGATAAGTCTAATATTAAATGTTATAATTGTAAAAAATATGGGCATTATGCTTCCGAATGTAAAAATGCCGCTGACGCTATTGATGAGAAAGCTAACAATGTTGAAGATAAGAATGAAGAAGTGGAGTCGACCTTGTTGTTGGCATACAAAGGAGAAGACAAAGAAGAAAATGGTGCATGGTATTGACACTAGCGCTAGCAACCATATGTGTGGGAATAAAAAGGATGTTTATGGAGATTGATGAATCGGTGGTCAGGAATGTTACCTTTGGTGACTCATCCAAAGTTTTAGTGAAGGGGATAGGAAAAATTCTTATCCGTTTAAAGAATGGATATCATCAATTTATTTATGATGTATATTATGTGCCAAGCATGAAAACTAATATTTTGAGTATAGGATAACTCTGTGAGATAGACTACGATATCCAGTTGAAAGATCATAGTTTCTTAATAAGGGATCATTGAAATAATGTGATAGCTAACATGCCTATGACAAGAAATAGAATGTTCTTGTTAAATATTCAAATTGATGTTATTAGATGTCTGAAGACTTGGTTTAAAGATTCTTCTTGTCTTTAGCATCTAAGATTTGGGCACTTAAACTTTGGAGGACTAGAGTTGTCGGCAAAGACGAAGATGGTGAGAGGATTGCCTTCCATTGAGCATCCTAACCAGCTTTGTGAAGGATGTCTCCTTAGCTCATAATCAAGGAAGAGCTTTCCAAAAGAAGCTAGTATAAGAGCAACCAAGCCATTGCAACTTCTTCATATTAATGTGTGTGGACCGATCAAACCATCATCGCTTGGAAAAAGTAACTACTTTCTTCTCTTTATTGATGATTTTAGTAGAAAAACGTGGCTTTATTTTTTGAAGCAAATATCAAAAGTGTTTAGTCATTTAAGAAATTTAAGGCATTTGTAAAAAAGCAGAGTAGCCATGAAATTAAGGCCTTAAGATTTGATAGAGGAGGTAAATTCACATCAAATGAATTCAAATAATTTTGTGAAGCAAATGGGATTCACCGCTCTCTAAGAGTTCCAAGGTCACCACAACAAAATGGTGTAGTAGAAAGAAAGAATCGTCCAATTCTTAATATGGCCAGAAGCAGGTTAAAGAACAAGAAAATACCTATAGAATTTTGGGCTAAAGCTATTGATTGTGCAATCTATTTGTCCAAACGTTGCCCCACAAGAAGTGTGCAAGGAAAAACCCCACAACAAGCTTGGAGTAGGAAGAAGCCTACAGTTTCCCATCTTCATGTGTTTGGGAGCATTGCATATGCACATGTACCTGAACAAGAGAGGTCCAAGCTAGATGATAAAAGCAAGAAGTATGTGTTTATTGGCTATGATCCATGCTTTAAGGTTTGTAAGCTCTATAGTCTGAGCATTAGAAAAGTCATTGTTAGTTGAGATGTGGAATTCGATGAAGAAGGCACATGGGATTGGAGCATCCAAGAAGAGAAGAAGTATGATTTCTTTCCTCTATCTGAAGAGGAAGAGTAAGGGAATGAAGGTCACGAAGAACCTGTCACTCCACCTCCATCACCAGCAGCAGCATCTCCCATTCATGAAAGTCCATCATCATCATCATTACTAGAAGGAAGTTCTAGTGAAAGACCAAGAAAAATGAGAAGTCCCCATGATCTTTATGATTCAACAGAGATTACAAATGATGTAACACTTTTTTGTCTGTATGCTAATTGTGAACCCATAAGATTTGAAGAAGCAATGCAAGACAAAAAATGGAGAAATGTTATGGACGAAGAGATCAAGGCATAAAGAAGAATGATTCATGGGAGTTAGCAACTATTCTAACTGGAAAGAAGAAAATTGGTGTAAAATGGGTGTACAAGTTGAAGAAGAATTCAAAAGAAGAGGTAGAGAGATACAAAGCAAGATTGGTGGTGAAAGGCTATAGTCAACGACAAGGTATTGATTAAGATAAGGTATTTGCCCCAGTTGCTCGTTTAGAAACTATACAATTGCTAATTTCTTTAGCAGCTCAAAATCAATGCAAAATTTTTCAAATGGATATAAAATATGCATTTTTGAATGGCTACCCTGAGGAAGAACTTTATGTTGAGCAAACTATAGGCTATGTTGTAAAAGAGCAGAAAGATAAAGTTTTGAAGTTGAAGAAAGCTCTATATGGCCTGAAACAGGCACTAAGAGCTTGGAATACTAGAATTGAAAAATACTTCCTAGTTAATGGGTTTGCTAAATACCCACATGAACATACGCTTTGCTGTAAGGTGCATAAAAATGGAGATATCTTAATTGTTTGTCTATATGTAGATCATTTGATTTTTACAGGCAACAATCCAAGTATATTTAAGGACTTCAAGAAAGCAATAACAAAGGAGTTTGGAATGACAGATATTGGACTTATGGCCTATTATTTGGGCATTGAAGTGAAGCAAATGGAGGATGAGATTTTTATTTCCCAAGAAGGTTATGCGAAGGGATATTCTCGAGATATTAAATTCCAATCCAGTTAGCACTCCTATAGAATGTGGAGTGAAGTTGTCAAAGCATGACGATGAAGAGAAGGTTAATCCAACATTCTTCAAGAGTTTGGTTGGAAGTCTTAGGTATCTAACATGCACAAGACCAGGCATTCTTTTTGGTGTTGACCCAGTTAGTTGTTACATGGAAGCATCGACCATGACTCATTTGAAAACTGCCAAGAGAATTCTCTGCTATTTAAAAGGCACACTGGATTATGGACTGTTGTATAGATTTTAAACTTGTTGGCGATAGTGATAGTGATTGGGCCGGAGACACGGATGATAGAAAGAGTACTACTAGTTTTGTATTCTATATGGGTGATACTGCATTTACATGGACATCCAAAAAGCAGCCAATTGTGACACTTTCCACTTGTGAAGATGAGTACGTTGCTGCTACCTCCAGTGTTTGTCATGCAATATGGCTTAGAAGTTTATTGAAGGAGTTGCAAATGTTGCAAGAAGAAGCTACGAAGATATTTGTGGACAATAAGTCAGCACTAGCTCTTGCAAAGAATCCAGTATTTCATGACCGAAGCAAGCACATTGATATGAGGTTTCATTTTATTCGAGAATGTATTGCAAGAAAGGAAGTCATCTTGAGTTTGTGAAGTCACATGATCAAGTTGCAAATATACTCACTAAACCACTCAAGTATGACACATTCAACAAGCTACAACTCTTACTTGGAGTGATCAAGAAAACAAGTTTAAGGGGGATATGTTAGAAGTTAAACTTGTTTTATAATTAACCTTTCATAAATAAGTAGGAGTTTCAAAAGTTAATGAAGTGGGAGGTTTATTGAACTTATGTGTGGGATTTATGAATGTAAGAGTTAGAAAAATAAATGTAGTGGGAGTTAGAGGTTAGATGATGTACTATATAAACCCGTTCATCCGTCAAGTTCTATGCAAGAGTTGGAAGTGAATACAAAGCATTAAAGTATTCTAACTCTTCCCTTTGTTTAATTTATGAGTGTGAGTCTCTTATATACACTAAATGTAAGTTTGGCTCCAGTTTAAAAGTCAGTTTATTTTACTATTCAACTTATTTTTTCTACTATTCATGGGCCCCATTACACTTTGTGGTACTATTCATGGGTCCCACTGCACTATTTCAGCTAACTTTACCTTTATCTACAGTACTTTCAGCAAAAAGTTTTCAGTTTCAGCAAAATTAGCGGATCCCAAACAGACCCTAAGTGTGTGTTTGGTATTAGCTTAAAAAGCCAGTTTTTTATTTACTATTTAGCTTATTTTTGCTGCTATTTATGGCCTCATTTCACTTTTTGGTACTATTCATGGGTCCCACTGTACTATTTCAACTACATTTTAGCTTTATCTATAGTACTTTCAGCAAAAAAAATTTTAGTTTCAGTTAAATAAGTTGTTCCCAAACGGACTCTAAGTAGTGTGTGTGTGTGTGTGTGTTTGTGAGAGTAAGCGAGGAAAGGCCCATCAGTATTTTTGTTTTATTTCCAACATGAAGGACTTGGATGAATTATCACATCTATGGTTATTCATGCCGTGCATGATTCTTATGGTCTCCAACTATTGCAATCTACGTACACTTCAGAGCTCTTCTACTAAACTAGCATGTTTGGTGCTAAACCATCTTCCACCCCTAATGCCTCATGTTCTAAGCTCTCCCAATTTGAAGGTACTCCTCTACTTGATGACACCAAGCATTAGCAAATTATTAGCCCTCTTAGTCTGTCTGATATTGCCTTCTCTGTCAATTCATGAACTCATCTACCTTTGATCATTGGACAACTACTAAACAGGTGTTGCACAACTTAATAGGGGCCATTGATCATGGTTTGTCTTTCCCCAAAAGCTCACTTCAACTCTATACCTTTTTTTTTTTTTTTTTTTTTACTTTGACTAGGAAAATGATCGACCATTGGTTTTGGGATCTTTCTTGGCCACTTATCTTAGTCTTGGACTGCTAAGAAGCAACCTATCATGACCCGTTTTAGTACAGAAGTAGAATATCGTGTCATGAATGTTACCAATGCTAACTAATATAAGATATGAATGCACCTTAGGGATCTCCATGAACAATGTTGGCACCTTGGCCCTCGCTTCATATCCACTTTTTTCATGCTTGAATGAAACACGTTAAGGTGGGTGTGTGGGTTCTTTTTTTTTTTTTTTTTTTTTTTTTTTTAAAAAAAGCACTCAGGCCCAAGTGGAGGAACAAGGATCTTGGGCCTGATGCTTTATGCTTTAAGGGACTAGGCTTGGTTCACCGCAACTAAATCGGGCTGATTTCGAACCAAGTGGTGCACAAAGCACGGATCCTACAACACATACATACTAACATACAACAAGCATACACGTATTGAACAGCAAGGAACAGTAAAGAACAGAATAACAAGGAAAAGAAGAAAGTAAAGTAAAAACGTTAGGGATCCTTAGGATAATATTGAATTTTTCATTATTTTCTTCATTTTATAATACATTATGCTCACTAAGACGTGTTACAAGGTCCAAATAAGTTCAAAAATTACAGACTTAAATGGCCCTTCAGGCCTCTAAGACTTGCGAAGTTTGAATCCCTTTGAATCCAAGTGTGATCTCTAGTGGCAGTTTTGAGTATCCTGGACGGTATTTTCTCTCTCTTTTCTCTCTTTTTGAATTCTGGCAAAGTTTTTCTCAAGGTTTTTTACTCTTATTCCCTTGTTGTTGAATGCCTTTTACTGTTGGTTGCTTCCTCTTTTATAGTGCCATTCTAGGGTTTCTGGGGTACTATTGATTCCCTCTCTTTGCTTCCTTGGGTACCAGAATCAATGCTGTATCAGCAACATTAGTGGCTGGTCCCTTCCTCATTCTTCATTATTTCCTTCTTTTGAGGTTCCCTCTTCAAAAGACCCCCAGCTAACTTTCCCGTTCTGGGGGTCCTAGAGGGCTGACCTTTGGTCTTTGTTTTCCCAAGGCTTCTAGATTCCACATTTTTAGAACCACCTTTTAGCTGCTTTCCCCTTTGTCATTTTTCCCAAGTGAGCTAATTCCTTGCTACCAGGTTGAAAGATCCCCAGCTACCTTCCTTCATGGTTCCTCTTCTTGGGTTCCTCGAGGTATCAGACCCTTGCTCATGAGTTGTTGATTCCCAAATGTTCTGATCCCTTTTCTGAATCATTAGGTGGCTGATAGGGACATATTTGTCCTCGTTCTTCATGTTTCTGGGCATGCCCCCTTGAACTATCTAATAACGTCTTAAAATGTATACATGTTATATATTTATGTGGGCGTTATCTCCTTATTACTATGCTTAATTTGTATAATTAAGCCATGATTTGCATTAATCCCTATTATTTATCTTTACATAATTTCTTGAATAAGATGCCATTCATTATATGTAATTTTCTATTTTCAGGAAATCATGTGAGAAAGATGAGTTTACAGGAATTTGTGAGAGAATGGAGGCCAAACTAGAATTAAAGTGGAGCTAAAGGACCATGATTAAATGTCTAAGGAGGTGCAGCTGGAGTGCCTGGATTGTCTACCATGATTGGAAGCTTTAAATAAGGAAAGAAATCAAAGAGGCAGAATCTGAAAAGGAAAAATCTGATTTGAGCACTGATCAGTATTTTGGGCGTATCTCTCTCCTCAAAAGTCCAATTGACACAAGGCTAGATGGGTTGGAACCGTGACTTAAATATCTACAACTTTTCAGTTTTGAGTTTTCCGAAATTCTCAGGTTTTAAAGGCCAAAATTAACTCACAATTTACTGCTGTAAACCTAGGCGGAAATTAAAATAATAAAAGTTTTATTTTCTTTGGACACTTAGACATTAGGGTTTTGAAGGGAGGCTGGTAGAACGAATTTTGGCAGAGAAAACCTTGTATTTTTATTTCTCTAATGGCAGCCTAAACTCTTTGCTAGGGCTAGGGGTTATGTTTCTTTTATACGGTATGAATATTCAATATGATTCTTTCTAGGATTTTATCAACATATTTGATTGTTCAATTAGATTTCTTTTGATGTATTAGTTCTTCCATGCTTTCAATAAGTTCAATCATGTTTTTCTTATTGTTTAGATGAATTTCTAATAGTTTCAAATAGAAATCACGTTTTAAAGTGAATGAGTTTTTCTGAAAACTTTTCTAACCGCATAATTAATCGAGGTTATCATGCGTTCTTGAATTGTCTCAGTTCAACCGAATCATTAGTTTTTAATTGTATAAGAACAATCAATTATGAAATAGATATTTTCTTAGATCACAAAGAATTTCATATCGATATAGGGAAACACCCCGATGCCCTAGTATTTACATTATTGATTTAAATAAGTTTTTATTCTTATTCTTGTTAATAATCACCAAGCAAAAGTAATTTTCTTCTTTACCCAAAATTTTGTTTAATTATATTGTCTTTGAATCTATCCTGCTCCTTGTGGTTCGACCTCGGTACTCGAGAATTATATTGCTACGATCTCCTGCCCTTGGGAGTGAGCAAGCACTATCTTAGTCCCAACCTGGCCTTACTACACATCCTTAGGATCCTAGGCTCCAGGAAATCCCAAGGTGTCCTGGTCCAATTTTTTCCCTGGGCTCCCCAACGATTTTTTCTGACCTTTGAGGGCTGGGTTGGACTTTTTTCTCTCATTTGTTTCGTAAGATCCAAAGCTTGCCCATTCATGGATTTGGATCCCTTCTTATGGACCCTTAATGGGTTCGGGCCTCCCCCTTTTTTATTGAAAGCCCAAATGTTTTTTTTCTAGATTTCAATCCTTTGTGTTGTTTTGGGCCTTGGTACAACATTATGATTTTTTGAATCTCAACAGTGGGCTAGCTACCACTTCATTCCCAAAAAAGCTGCTAATAAGGATATGGTAATTCATTTTATTTCCACAAGTGATCAAGTCGCTGTTACTTTTACAAAGGATTTATCCACTACTTGCTTCTCGGTGTTACAAGACAAGCTTTGTGCCTCATCAACTTGCGGGGGGTTGTTAAGGAAAGAATCTCTCTATTGATGGCAGTGTTGTGTTGAGATATTGTGGGTAGGACAACGAATTCTAAACCTAAGGGGTGAAGAATAAATCAATTCAAACATCACCTCTAATATGGAAATGTAAAACAGAGAAAATCACTCAAGAAACGTACCCCAAGTAACAATTACCATTGATTTCTCATTGCCATGGTGTAATCCCAAGATATATTTGGATGTTTGTTGTATGAATTTGGCTGTATATATAATTTCTTGATGTGCCTCACGTAATCAATCCAGAGAGAAAAGTCTTCTTTTTGTATTCTTAAGACTTTTACACAAGGAACATCTAATTTTGGTTTTCCTCTAATCACGCTTCACCTTGTATTTCCTCTTCCTAGCTGCAGTTTTGTCGGTTTGGTTGTTGTTTCCTTGCATATACTCCCTCGCAATACGTGATTGACTAAATCTTCTTTCGGCAAAAATATTTTTTTTCTTATATTAAATTAGCCTCTCTTATCCAAAGATTACAAAAATTAGTAGTATCCTAAGCTAGGAAAAAGACGCAAACATTATTGTTCGTAGTATCCTAAGCTAGGAAGCAATATAAATTATTAATTTATAGTCTGAATTTGCAACTTAATTATTCTCTCCCCACTTGTGTCTGAGTATTGACTAATTAATTGAAGGATATTATTTCTGAAAAATATTTAGATACTCTTAGGAGAGCAAGGGGTTAGAGTTCAACTTTTCAGGAAGGAGTTTCGCACACATATACACATTAGACTAGAGTAAAATTTCTATCTTATATAAAAAAATTAAAAAAAAAAAATAGTACTCACTCCTCTCACAATAATAGTGGATCCTATCATGAATTTAATGAGTAGGCATCAACATAAATGTGAAAGGAGGAAGTATTGTTCACTATCCTCCAGAAGTACTTAAAAATACTCATTGAAGTGTGCTCCAGAAGTATTGTTCAGTTTACTCATGGCAGGAAGTATTGTTCACTTGTACTGTCATTCTAGGCTAAGACTTCGTGTAAATATTATAAGCGTTGTTTAATATATACAAGGGAGATGCTAACGAGTGCCCTTAGAGCACTGGTTAAAAATCCATTTAAAGAAAGTTTTTATGGGAAATGAAAAAAAAAAAGTAATTAATATTTTGACAGCTTTTTTCATTTCCCATAAAAGTTGTATCAAAACTTTCTTAAAATAAATTATTAACCAGTACCCTAAGGGCACTCGTTAGAATTTCCCTATATACAATAAATCAATAATAACATAATTGCACTTCTCGATAATGATTCATGACAAAAACTTTAATGAAAAAAATGTTCACAAATAAAAAATCAAGCTGTGAAAACGTACCAAACGACATGCATGAATCTCTGTACAATTTACATTCCAATTAGGCTCTTTCGAAACACTGTGGAGTGGATTCGATAGACTGGAAGGAGATGTCGTAAATCCCGAGGTCCCGAATTCCAATTATGGTTCTAAGGAAGTTGCTCTGGTTGAACTCGCCACCTCGTCAAGAGGCGACTTTCGACACAAAGGGCATGTAGCATGCAGCCTTAACCAGGAGTCCACACATTTAAGATGAAAGAGATGACCACAATCAGGCAACAATCGCAACACATCTGTGTCTTTGTAATCACCCAAGCATATTGAACAGCAAGATGAGACGGAGCTTCCCTTGTGGAGCTTGGCTTGGGCATAGATGAGCTTTGGGTAGTTGCGTAGAGTGGCTTCATCAAGACCTAGTTCAATGTTATTGATGGAGTGTTGGGGGACAGCTCCGTTGGGTTCTTGGTGTCCGAATCGGGGTTGGTGGCCAGAAGGTAAGGGCACAGCAAAGCAAATTGAAATCATGATTCTGAGTACGACCATGAGGAAGATGAAAAATATGAATCCGATGACATATCCAAATCCACTCATGTTCTGAATCGTTGATGCCATCTAAGGCATCATTGGAATGATGAAAGCGAAAGAGAGTTGGAGAAATCGATGAGGCTGTCTACTTGTTAAGGAAAATGAAAGCGAAAGAAAAGGATGGGTAGGCATGATTGGGAGAGCTATTACCCGGTGAGATTGTTTGGTGGGCTGCTGCTATATATATATCCATCCAGGTTTTTGCTTTGGATGGTCAACGGTTCCTATCTTAAAAAACAAATATAAATAAAAGAGGAAAAATTCTCTCCAATTTCCTTACTCATTTGATAAACGTGCATGATTGTTTTATTAATTTTCCTTAACTTTTGAATTTTATATGTGTGGAGATATGATTGGCTAAAGTTAGTTGTCGGCAACGATAGATATATATAATTGTTTACCCAAAAAAAAAAAAAAACGATATAAATAGTTTTTTTTTTTTTTTTTTTTTAATTTTTTGAGAAGAACGATATATGTAGTTGAGAGAAAGATTTACATCGATAAAAATTCAGTTAACATGTTGACCAAGTTTAAACTTGACAAATGAGTATTATTGATGGGTTTAATTTGGCCCAATTGGATATCGGATAAAAAACAAATTGGATTAAAGTGAATTTTTATTGTTATAACCCTTAACCATTCTTTAACGGGTCGGGTCAACTCACAATGGCCTGTATTTTTTCACATTAAAAATAAATAATACATAAAAACCGTAACATATATCCTAATAGACAAGTACAAACCGCACCTAACAGAGAATGTTTTTGTTGCTTGGCTGGTTTAAAGTTTAAACATATAAAGAAAAAGGGAAAGTTGATAATTTAAAATTGCCAGTTTGAAGTTTGAACAAGTATGAAATAGATGAAAAAAGAAAAAGGAGGAAAGTTGTTAAAAATGATAGTTTGAACACATAAATCAAAAAATAATAACAATAAATGATGAAGCAAAAATCTTCAATCAAGTGAACTCGTCTGGATGAGCCAACAACCTCGCCCCAGTACTTGAAAATGCTATCCAAAGACCTCCTAGAGTGGTCACCAGTCTGGTGCCTACCAAAGAAGCTCCGATGATAAAGTCAGCGTATGGAGGTACCAAGAAAATCTTAGAGATTGGAGTTGGGATGTATTTTATTGAGTGTCTATACCTTGCTTTGGTTTTGTGGAGGGTTTATATATGGTTCCACAACTCCTAGCCATTATAGCTTTTATTGGGGTTTTAATGCCTCTCTTGGTAACGCTTCCATACTCAGTAATGTAGGTTTTGATGGGTCTCTAACGGCTAGTCTTGTAATCGTTCGAGGCCTTATTGATTGTATTGAATGGCTTCCCTACCTTCGTCAGTGACGTGGATATGTGGACAGAGATGTTTGATTAGATCATTTGAGCGAATGGGTTCGTCGGTCCCATCAATTGCCCCCCTAGGCTCTACAATCGTCCCTGCGTGTAGTAACGATCACCAGGAGGCGAAGGTTTTTATTTTTTATTTTTTATTTTAAAGACATTTCTCTTGGGGTTTCCCTCCGCATTCAATGCGTAGTGGCGGCGCTAGGCATGTTATGGCCACGTGGCGTGTCCTGAAGGGCGGATTTAATGCTCCACTCCGTGTGACTCTCGGTTTTCTCGCTGTTTTTTTAGTTTTATATGCTTAGATTTTTAAACTCCCTTTCTCCTCTTTCTTCTTCACTTTTCACTTTCCTTTTGCTGCCATTGCTGTTTTGCGCTTCTGAGCTACTATTCCTATTGCGAGTTCCTGCATTTTGCTCTCTTTGGGGTTGCGCTTTTGAGGTACGGCCTCTTCTTTCCATTACTTGTTTTTCATAAAGTAGATAACTTTGTAGAGATTTCTGAGTTTTCTCTTTTTCCTTTTCCTTTTCTGTGCTTTTGGTCTTTCTAGGATCTTGCCCTTCTTCTATTGCTTTTTTAAGTTCCATGCTTAGTAGCTCTGAGGTTAGGGCACTTTGTCCCTCTGTTTCTTTCCTTTTTGCACGTTTAGGGGCTTCTTTGGGAATTTCTCGTAATTTCTACCCCTTAGTTAAGGACTTTGTAGGTGGGGAGAGTAGCTTAAGCCTGGTAATAGCTAATTTGTTCCCTTTGCTGTGTCAATTTGTCGGTTGGTTTGAAAATCTAGTGAGTGACCGAAGGGCCATGTCGAAGGTTAGGTCTAGTGAGTTGGAGACGGGGCTGTCATCTAGCGATGATCCCGTGGAAGAGGATATCGCCGTCTTTACACCAAGGGTAGTTAGGACTTTCTCCGCTCTAGAGGAGTGCGGTTTGGATGCTAAGACCCTTTCTTGTTTTAAGGATCGGTTTCAGTTTCTCGAGAGGGTTCATATCCGTCTTCCTCGTCAGGAGGAATGGGCTTGGCACTTTTCACCAGGAGAGGTGTGCTTTTATGAGGGCGCCTTTCTGAGTGGGCTTAGGTTTCTCATCCATCCCTTTGTAATGGAGCTCCTAAATCACTTCAATATTGCTCTTGGGTAACTTATGCTCAATTCGTGGAGGATCATAATCAGTTGTATGGAGATCTGGCTGGAGTCCACGGAGGGAGATATGATTAGGGTGGACGAATTCACCTATCTTACCATCTGAAGGAGTCTAAAGAATACGGGTACTACAAGTTTGTGCATTGGGACAAGAAGGCTAGGATCATCACTGACCTGCCCTCGTCCTTCAGCTACTGGAAGTCCCAATTCTTCTTTGTGTCTAGGGATGATTGGGAGACCCTTCCTAACGAAGTTTGGGGCGACGTCCCTAGGTTACTCCGTCGGTGGAAAGCCACGAGTCTAGCTGCGTCATTTCTCTGCAAGTCACTTTGTACTTATATGTTCGTCATTGTTATCTTTTATCGTCACTAACTTTCCTGTCCGTTGTGTGCAGTTACAAAGCGCCCAAGGCTTAAAAGCATATACAAGGACCGCATGGAGGTTGTAGTGAAGCACGCGAAGACTATAAATGATTTTGACGACCTTGTGGACCCGCGGACTCTTGCTCATCACTGTCTAGGCCCAGAACC
Organism: Quercus tomentella; assembly: GCA_028535165.1. NCBI lineage: Eukaryota > Viridiplantae > Streptophyta > Magnoliopsida > Fagales > Fagaceae > Quercus > Quercus tomentella. The sequence continues at coordinate 35,022,769 of JAPQVY010000111.1, read as the reverse complement.
CTCCGCTTTTGTTCTTCGGGCAATAGCTATTGAAAAGGAGAGTGAGTTTTATCACATCTCATCGTCTTTCTCTTTTTCTCCCCCCCCCCCCCTCTTTTTTAAGTGTTTTCCTTCTTTTATTTTGCAAAGATGACGACAAAATTTAATCAGGAAATGTGCGCGAAGATGAGAGGGAAGAAGAACGAGCCTCTCTCTACCCTTGGGAAGAGGGGGGTTCATGTTGTGGATCAGGGGCTCCCTGCTGTTCCTGCGGCCAACGTCCCTACACCAATGAAAGCAGCTTCCCCGGCTACTTCGGTGGAGGAAATTGCACTATTAAAGAAGAAACCCCGAGTAGATAAGGGGAAAGAAAAGGCCTTCTCGCAATCGTCCAACGTTTAGGACGACGCTGACCTTGCACAGACGAGGGCATAGGAGGTCTTTTCTGCTAATGAGCTTAAAGCCTTCTCCGGGGTGCCGCCCGACGAGATGGTGGGTCGTCATGTCCACAAGCTCGTTCAGGTAATAAGTTCGTCCAGCCTGTCCTTAGATTTTTTTTTTTTTTTTTTAATGGCTGACCTTCTCTTTCAGGTTCTGGGGGAAACTATCCATATAACCTTGGAATATCTGAGCCAAAAGGCTAGGGTTTCGCCTACGGAGGCCAAGGCCAAAGGTCTGGAGGTGGAGCTCTCGAAGTTGAAGAATGACCTTATTGTTGCTATGGACGAAGCTAATACTACGAAGGAAAAAGCCAAGGTCTTGTCAGACAACTTGGGAGCGGAGAAGCAACTGACCTTCGAGAAGGATGAGCAGCTCCAGGCTGCAAAGGAGAGGGTGAAAATGGTGGCTGTCAAATCCGTCGAGGCCTTCCAACAGACTAAAGAGTACAACACCATACTCTTCAGCTGGTACTACAAAGGCTTCGAGCTCTTGCGCCGCTTCCTCGTCAAGCACCCTACCGGCGTGGACCTGGAGGAATTGGACCTTGAGTTTATGGATAAAGAAATGGCTGCAGACGAGGCTGCCCAATCATCTCAAGCTATCCAAGACACAGTTGCTGCTCCCGAGGGTGATACCCCAGATCTTGCTAATGTTGATGGACGAGAGGCTGCAAGCTAGACCTGTATACACTTGTTTATATATATATATATATATATATATATATATATATGTATATATATTTTGGATGCCCAGTATGTTTTTGGGCTTGTTTTTCTTTTGGCTAAGTTACACCCATTTGAGGGATCTTGTTGTTTGGACGACGCTAAGGGAGCATGGCCGGAGGAATTGCCCAGTGTCTTATGGGCTTACAGGACTACGGCGAGAACCTCGACAGGAGAAACCCCCTTCAGACTCACTTATGGCATCGAGGCAGTAATCCAGGTCGAGGTGGGAATCACTAGCGTCAGAAAAGAGACGTTCCACGAAGAAAGCAACGACGATCAACTGAGGGTCAACCTGGATTGCTTAGATGAGATCAAAGATGGAGGTTTTCACAAAATGAAAAAGTATTAGCAAAAGATGGCCGAGTACTATAACAAGAGAGTGAAACTCAAACGACTTGACATAGGAGATCTTGTCCTACGCAAAGTCACCTCGGCAACCAAAAATCCTGCCCAAGGGAAACTCAGCCCAACCTGGGAAGGGCCCTATCAGGTCGTCCATTACTCAAGACAAGGCAGTTATCACCTGGAGTCCTTAGACGGGAGGAGGCTGTCACGACCATGGAACATTGAGCATTTGAAGAAGTACCACCAATAGATGTAACAGACAATTGTATTCATTTTTTAAAGCAATAAAGGAACTATTCAGCCAATGACCTAATGCAAGCAAATCTAACAGTTTAAAAACCAAAAATTTGGCCAAGTAACAAGATTCTGCTTTGACGGATGTAAGTTACTGACAATGCCAAAATGACGATCCCTTAAATGGGTGTAAGTCAACCAAAATTTGGCCAAGTAACAAGATTCAGCTTTGACAGATGTAAGTTACTTATGATGCCAAGATGACAAGATCCCTTAAATAGGTGTAAGTCAACCAAAATTTGGTCAAGTAACAAGATTCCGCTTTGATGGATGTAAGTTACTGACGATGCCAAGATGACAAGATCCCTTAAATGGGTTTAAGTCAACCAAAAGTTGGCTAAGTAACAAGATTCCACTTTGACGAATGTAAGTTACTGACGATTTTAAAACAACAAGATCCCTCAAATGGGTGTAACTCAGCCAAAAGAAAAACAAGCCCAAAAACATACTGGGCATCCAAAAAAATAAAAATATATATATATATATATGTATATAAATAAACAAGTGTATGCAGGTCTAGCTTGCAGCCTCTCGTCCATCAGCATCATCTAGATCTGGGTATCACCCTCGAGAGCAGCAACTATGTCTTGGACAACTTGAGACGATTGGGCAGCCTCGTCTGCAACCATTTCTTTATCCACAAACTCGAGGTCCAATTCCTCCAGGTCCACGTCGGTAGGGTGCTTGACGAGGAAGCGGTGCAAGAGCTCGAAGCCTGTGTAGTACCAACTGAAGAGCACAGTGTTGTACTCTTCAGTATGTTGGAAGGCCTCGACAGAATTGGCAGCCACCGTCTTCACCCTCTCCTTTGTAGTCTGGAGCTACTCATCTTTCTCGAGGGTCAGTTGCTTCTCCACTCTCAGGTTGTCTAACATGACCTTGGCTTTTTCCTTCGCAATATTAGCTTCGTCCATAGCAACAATAAGGTCCTTCTTCAGCTTCGAAAGCTCCACCTCCAGACCTTTGGCCTTGGTCTTTGCAGAGGAAACCCTAGCCTCTTGGCTCAGATATTCCAAGGTTATATGGATAGTTTCCCCTAGAACCTGAAAGAGAAGGTTAGTCATCACAAAAAAAAAAAAAAAAAAAAAAAAAAAAAACCACACTAAGGACTAGTTGGACAAACTTATTATCTGAACGAGCTTGTAGACATGACAACCCACCATCAGGTCGGGCAGAACCCTGGAGAAGGCTTTAAGCTCATCAGCATAAAAGACCTCATGTGCCCTCGTCTGCGCAAGGTCAACGTCGTCCAAAACAGTGGACGATCGCGAGGAGGCCTTTTGTTTCCCCTTGTCTACTCGGAGCTTCTTCTTCAATGGTGCAATTTCCTCCACCGAAGTAGCCTGGGAAGCCGCCCTCGTCAGTGTAGGGATGTTGGCCGTAGGAGCCCTTAATCCACAACACGAACCCTCCTCTTCCCAAGGGCAGAGAGAGGCTCGTTCTTCTTCCCCCTCATCTTCACGTACATTTCCTGATTAAATTTTGTCATCATCTCTACAAAAGAAAAGAAGGGGGGGGGGGGGGAGAAAAAGAGAAAGACAACGAGATGTGATAATACTAACAAAAGCGGAGGGTTTTGGACCTAGACAGTGACGAGCAAGAGTTCACGAGTCCACAAGGTCATCAAAATCATCTATAGTCTTCGCGTGCTTCACTGCAACCTCCATGCGGTCCTTGTATCTGCTTTTAAGCCTTGGGCACTTTGTAACTGCACACAACGAACAGGAAAGTTAGTGACGATAAAAGATAACAATGACGAACATATAAGTACAAAGTGACTTGCAGAGAAATGACGCACCTAGACTCAAGGCTCTCCACCGACAGAGTAACTTAGGGACATCGCCCCAAACTTCGTCTAGAAGGGTCTCCCAATCATCCCAGATACAAAGAAGAACTAGGACTTCCAGTAACTGAAGGATGAGGGCAGGTCAGTGACAATCCTAGCCTTCCTATCCCAGGGCACAAACTCGTAGTACCCGTATTCTTTGGACTCCTTCAAACGGTACAGATAGGCGAATTCGTCCACCCTAATCATATCTCCCTCCGTGGACTCCAGCCAGATCTCCATATAGTAGACTAAGGTCCTCCACGAATTGGGCATAAGTTGCCCAGGAGCAATATTGAAGTAATTTAGGAGCTCCATTACAAAGGGATGGATGGGAAACCTAAGCCCACTTAAGAAGGCCGCCACATAAAAGCACACCTCTCCTGGTGAAAAGTGGCAAGCCCGTTCCTCTTGACGAAGAAGACGAATCCGAACCCTCTTGGGAAACTGAAACCGATCCCTAAAACGAGAAAGGGTCTCAACATCCAACCACACTCCTCGTCTAGAGTGGAGAAAGCCTTAACTACCCTTGGTGTAGAGACAGCGGTATCCTCCTCCATGGGGTCATCGCTAGATGACAACCCCATCTCCAATTCACTAGACCTAACCTTCGATATGGCCCTTCGGTCACTCACTAGATTTTCAAACCAACCAACAGATTGACACAGCAAAGGGAACAAATCAGCTATTACCAAGCTTAAGCTACTCTCCCCACCTACAAAGTCCTTAACTAAGGGGTAGAAATTACAAGTAATTCCAAAGAAGCCCTAAACGTGCAAAAAGGAAAGAAACATAGGGACAAAGCGCCTTAACCTCAGAGCTACTAAGCATGGAACTCAAAAAAGCAATAAAAGAAGGGCAAGATCCTAGAAAGACCAAAAGCACAGAAAAGGAAAAGGACAAAGAGAAAAATCAGAAATCTCTTCAAAGTTATCTACTTTATGAAAAACAATTTAAGGAAAGAAGAGGCCGTACCTCAAAAGCGCAACCCCAAAGAGAGCAAAACGTAGGAACTCGCAATAGGAATAGTAGCTTGGAAGCGCAGAACAGCAATGGCAGCAAAAGGAAAGTGAAAAGTGAAGAAGAAAGAGGAGAAAGGGAATTTAAAAATCTAAGCACAGAAAAAAAAAAAAAAAAAAAAAAAAAAAAAAAAAAAAAAAAAAAAGTCACAAGGAGTGGAGCATGAAATCTGCCCCTCAAGACACGCCACATGGCCACAACATGCCTAGCGCCGCCACTACACATTGAATGCGGATGGAAACCCCAAGAAACATGTTTTTTAATATATATATATATATATATATATATAAAGAACTTTTTGCGTCCTGGTGATCGTCACTACACGTAGGGACGACCACAGAGCCTGGGGGACAGCTGATGGGACCGACGAACCCATTCGCTCAGACGATCTAATCAAACATCTCCGTCCACATATCCACGTCACTAACGAGGGTAGGGAAGCCATTCAATGCAATCAATAAGGCCTCGGACGGTTACAAGACCAGCTGTATAGACCATTGGAGGCCCATCAAAGCCTACATTACTAAGTATGGAAGTGTTACCAAGAGAGGCATTAAAGCCCCAATAAAAGCCACAACGGCTAGGAGTTGTGGAACCATATATAAACCCTCCACAAAACCAACGCAAGGTATAGACGCTCAACAAAATACATCCCAACTCCAATCTCTAAGATTTTCTTGATACTTCCATACGCTGACTTTATCATTGGAGCTTCTTTGACAGGCACCACACCGATGACCACCCTAGGAGGCCTTTGGATAGCATTTTCAGGTATCGGGGCGAGGTTGTTGGCTCATCCAAACAAGTTCACTTGACTGAAGATTTTTGCTTCATCAATAAATTATTAGAATTTCTAGTTTGAAGTTTGAATATATAAAGAAAAAAAAAGGTGTTGAGATCTAAAAAATCACAACACCCAAGCCCAAAGAAATTACAAAGGGCCATAGAAAGTGAACCTAAGAAAAGGTGGTAAGCCCAAAAGGGTTGAAGCCCGAAAGCCATAAAGGGACAAGCCTTAAAGCCTATGAGGAAAGAAGGAAGAATGGAAAAAGAAAAAAGACCCAGTCTGTCAAGATTGAATGACCGGTGTAAAGAGCTGAGTCGGGATCACTGGGGACTGATAAAGGCTCGGGATCCCCGAGACGTATAACCTAGTTAAAATAGGATTAAGATAGCTCAAAGGAAAACGCCAAAAGAAACACAAGAAACGAAGGGGAGAAATGTCCTTCTCGGGCACCAGAGGCAACAAGAAAAGCCGAGAGCTTAGAGTAACCATTCACGATGCAAGTGAACGGTACCTCGGGGAACCAAAATGAGAAGATATAAAAAGGGAAGTAGCAGTAAAGACCTTCGAACCAGCAGAGATGGATTCCGCTCACTTGGGAAAAATGACAAAGAAGAAGGACGGCCAAAAAACTAAATCATAAGAGGTTTTAAGGAACGGGTGCACCCTGGAATGGAAAGTCAGCCATGGGCTTTCAAAGAAACAGCACCAAAAGGAGGAAAATATGAGAAACAGGGAAAAGCTCAACTTTTTGGGTGACGGGCACAAAACGGGCTCTGGTACCCAGGGAACAAAACAGAGGAATCAATAGTTCCCCGGGACCCTAGAATGACACTATAAAAGAGGGGGAAAGGTAGCCAGCAAAAGGCAAGGAATTTTCGGAGTGAGCAATAAAAATCTCAAAAAAAAAACCCCAGTTAGAGAACTTTGTCAAATTTAAGGGAAAAACAGTGAAATATCTCCCAGTATCTCAGAAATAGCCACTATAGCACATACTTGGATTCAAAAGGGTTCAAATTTTACAAGTCTTAAAGGCTTGGATAGCCATCAAAGTCTGTAATTTTTGAGCTTATTTGAACCTCGTATCACGTCTTAGTGAGCACATTGTAACCATAACTAAGAAAAACTAATAAAGTATTTCTTATTAATCCAAGGATCCCTAACGATTGTTTTGTGTATTTCTTAATTACTTTGCACTCTTTTGCTGTTTTCATTGTTGATTCGATACAAATATCCTCGCTTTGCTAGTTTATGTGTATTGTAGGAAACATGCCCTGTGCGTCACTTGGTTCTTAAACAGCCCCTTAGCTGCGGTGAACCAAGCCCAGTCCACCAAACCACAACTATTTGGCCCAGGATCCTTGGGCCTGTGTGCTAAAGAAAAAGGCACTCTCACAAAAGGTTTGGCTTACTTCTAGTACTTTTTTAACTAGAGATTTTCTTTTATTTTAAATACATAATGGCAAGTGGTAGCGAGTTTTAATCTCTACTTTTTATTCAGTTAGTGGGTGATGTGACAGTTTTTCAATAAAACAAAATGAGATTTTAGTTAAAAAGTACTAGAAGTAAGCCAAATTCAAAAAGAATAAGAAGAAGAAGAAGAAGAAGAAGGTTAATTAAAAATTTTGAAGATAAAAAAATCCAAGTGTCTTATGTTTGAAAATATCGTAGTGGAAGCATCAAGCATGGGAGGTGCGTGGCATGCCTTGGCAAATGGTGGTCAACTCTCTGTAGGTATGATTGGTTTACTTTCTCCATCTTCAAACGTCAACAAATTTATTAAAAATGGTTAATTTTCTCCATCTTCGATTCAAAGTGGGTATGATTAGTGGGAAATTATTGTGTACTCTCGAAGTACCATAAATACATACTCCCTCCTCTCACATGAATGGTGGGTTCCACTAATTAAATTTATGGTGGGACCCACCATTCATGTGAGAGGGGGGAGTACGCATTTATGGTACTCCAGGAGTACCTAATAATTTTCCATGATTAGTGGCATGGTTCATTTAATATAGGACTTTTTGTTTTTCTCAATGAATAATTAACTTGGCATAAAAATTAATTCTCCAAAAAAAAAAAAAAACTTGGCATAAAAATTAAAATTTTCAAATTAGACACATTAATTGAAAATTAGAAAATATTTAGGGTAAATTACAAATTGCATTCCTAAAGTTTGGGGGTATTTGGATTTTACCCCCTAACATTTAGGGTATTTGGATTTTAAACCCTGCCATTTCAGAATTTAGATTTTATCCTCTAAAGTTAAGGAGTATTTGGATTTTATACCCCTAAATCTGAAACTTTAGGGTGTAAAATCCAAACACTCTCAAACTTTAGAGAATAAAATCCAATCTCCCCTAAAATATAGAGGGTAAAATCCTTATTCTGAAACGTCAAAATGTAAAATTCAAACATTCCCAAACATCAAGGGGTAAAATTCAAATTCTAAAATTTCAAGGTATAAAATCCAATCACCTCCAAATTTTAGGAGTGTAATTTGTAATTTACCTAAATATTTATATTAGCTAGAGAAGTGCTTGTCAATTAAGTTTTCGCATAATGTCATTTATATTTTCATCTACAATATAAAAAAAGTAATACTACAGTCACAAACAACTTTATAACATTTTTTTAAATTGCTGTTGTGACCAACTTTTTACTAGTTTTCAATGAGTAATATTACAAACACAAATTATTTTATAATATTTTTACAAATTGCTGATGTAGATTTAGTATTTTCTAAATAATTATTGGTAAGTAAAAATGCGATATTAGTGGTAGATCCATATTAGAACTAATAAGAATTTTTCACATTAATAGTTTGTAAATATGTTGAAAATAGTTTGTGGCTGTAGCGTTACTTGTTTTCATTTGGGCCTACTACTAACATCACTTTTTCGTTTACCAATAACCACTCACCACATCAACAGTTTATAAAATTTTTTGTAAGAAAATTTGTATTTCTAGCATTTTCCATGTAAAAAACTTGATATCAGTATAACTTTAGTTCAGAAACATGAATTGACAATGAGTAAAAATAGAAATTAAGTTTACAATTAATGTTTCCCTCAAAAAAAAAAAAGTTTACAATTAATGTAATAAAGGCTTGGTGAGTGGGATAAAATTTTGTGAATAAAATTTTGTTGCTTTGAACTTAAATCATGGATCGCCTAAAATGATATATGGGGTTATGACAAGGCTTACTTTCTTGAACCAAGGTTTCCATGGCCTTTCATAGTTCAATCAGAGTCTTCGAACAATGAAATTCTTCAGGTTTTGTTAATCTATCCAAAATAAGAAGAAAATATGAAGTTTACAACTTACAAAAAGATCTTAAAGTGGTGCAGCTGGTAGGCATGAAAGCGTTCAAAGTAGTTCATGCTTATCATGAGCCACGTTTGAACTCATAGAAAAATCAATAAAATACCAATAACACCATTTTTCTAGTTTCAAAGGTTTTCCCTCTCACTTTGGTCTTTTTCTTGAAGGTCTAGGTAATATATTTTTTGGATTTGAGGATGTGAGGTGGTTTGTTGCATTTTCAATGAATGGTTTTGATATTTGGCTCTACTTAATTTGGGTATGATACGTTATCTGTGAATTTTTTATTTTTTTTTTGGTTACAAATGTTTCGCTGTCATAAAATATTCGTGAGGGTGGCCATTCTCCCTCACGAAAACATATTTTTGTGAGGCCTTCATACACCTGTCACAATGATTTCGTCGCTAAAAATCATTTTTCTTTTAAAAATCAAAACATGAAACATACAAATGTAAAAAAATAATAATAATAATAATAAAAATAAAAAGTAAAATATTATTATGGTCCTTAAACATTACCAAAAGTTTATTTTTTGTCCTCAATGTTTTAAAATGTTCTTTTTTCATCCTTAAATTTTGTAAAGAGTTTTTTTCAATAGTTTAAATACAAAAATAGGGACAAAAAAAAAAAAAAAAATCTTTTTCCAATAGTTTAGGTATGAAAAAAGATATATATATATATATATATATATATATATATATTTTAAGTTTAAACTTTTCATAGTTTAGGAATGAAAAATGGCTGTTTCAATAGTTTATGAACAAAAAACGATTTTTTTTTTTTTTTAAATTAGGGACAAAAAATAAATTTTTGATAAATTTTAGAGACCAAAATAGCATATTATCCAAAAGAAAAAATTACAGGAAAAAAAAAAAACAATTTTACACACACAAACATATTTATATTTATTTATTTATATACATAGCAGTACTTAATAATAGAACATTAATTTAACCTAATCACACAATTATTTTGAATTATTATTTTGAATTTATTGCGACAAAAATAGGAGTAAATTCTGTATAAATATTTAAAATTATTTTATTTAGCATATTAATAAGACTCAGAGTACTAGTTTATTGAAAACTAGAAAGCCATCTATGTTTGGTTTAAACATTTCTAGTTGAGAGAACTTTGGAAATCAATTTGTCCAAGTTTTGGTAAGAAGAACCGCTAGGTTTGGTAGCATCCTCTGTCTTTGTCTTCCACTCCATTACCTTTTTCTTTATTTCTTTACCTTTCTCACCGTCCATTAACTCTCTAACAAGTTTCTTCACTTTGTCTCTATGAACATTATTATCTATCTCCATCCCAATGCCCCACTCGACACAATAGTATCAACAATTCGTCTGTTGATTAGCAAAGAAGGATCAAGAGATCATTGGAACTCCACAACACACACTCTCAAGCGTTGAATTCCACCCACTATGTGTTTAAAAAACACCCTATTGATAGGTGCTTTAGGATTTGTTCTTGATGACACCAGCTTGCTAACATGCCTCTATATTTAGTTTTGGTAACAAATTCAAGAGGAATTATAGTTGAATTTCCTCTCACAAGATCAGGCATTATAATCCACAAGAAGGGTTTTTCACTGTTTGCTAATCCCCATGCAAACTCAATTAGTTGGTGAGGTGTCATGATAGTTATACTACCATAATTTACATACACTACCAAGTTAGATTCTTTTGAATTTAACCATCCCACACACCCTGATTCTTCTTTCCATAGATTGGAACCTATTGATTTCAAGCTACCATCCTTAACTTGATCAGCAAGCAACACAAGTGGTCCAATGGTGTATATACGAGAAAGCATGGAAGATAGAGCATCCAACACGTGTTGTTTAAAGGGGTCAAATGTGTTCAAAATGATAGTTGAAGCTCTTGGAGCTCTCTTAGTTTCACGGATTTTAAAGTTGAGCATGACATCGTTCTCATTTGTAGTTCTAACAAAAGTTGAAAGATCCTTGAGACATATATTTTTCATACTGCGAATCCAATCAATTGTAGTTTCCAAGCATCCATTTGTTAGATAGTTTGCATCAATATTGTAGTTTCCAAGCATCCATTTGTTAGATAGTTTGCATCTATAAATCACACAAAAATAGGTTTGACCTTTGTAAATAGCCTACTCCAATGTAACATTAAAAAGTAGCATAAGATTTTCAAAAAATAAAAGTAAATATAAAAAAGGAAAGAAAAAACTTGATAATTTGATGGCTATTTTAAGTGTAATTGACATACAGAAATATTATTGGATCTACCATGCACATCTCTTACATATAATATATAGACTTTTCATTATGTTTGATTTTAAATTGAAGTTAACATATATGATAATTGGATGTGATATTAGTAACACATATGAGAGAGGTGTAAATCAAAATCAAGATCTCACTCCATGCTCCACAAATCAAAATATGTCATTTGTCTACTAATTCCTAATTACGAGCTAAGACTGTCAATATATGAAGATACAGAACAAGGGAAATGATCCCTATTTCAATCTTTTAATTTCCTTTTCTTATTTTTTCTTTCAAATGTGAGATTCACGATATTGAAAAAAATCGAATCATCCTAAAAAATATAATATAAATAAAAAAATAGAAGGAATTTGAAGATTTAAATTATACCTTTGAGAGGTATTAAACCTCGTTCAACTAGATGGCGAAAATGCATATAGCTCAAGAAGCCGCAAGCGCTAGGTGTCCAGAAAAGCACACATGGAATTACGAACTTGTCAGCAGCATCAAGAGTGAAAGACATACCACCATCTGCGACAATACAGGTAACAGGAGGCACATTCGAAGATGAAGTGTCGTTGAGTTTGGAAATGAGGTTGCAAAGTGGGACTAAGCAAAGCCTTTGTGGTGGACTCAGCAAGAGCGAACATGTCTTGGCTGACATCTTCGTCTACTGGTGGGAGCCCATCGGGAATAGTTTCGAAGTAAAAGTCAGGCAAGCCATCAAGGGAGTTGGGACCTCTAGAGTCTAGACCAGAGTAAACGTTTGTGGATATACTGTATTTACAAAAGTTACTTGAAAGTTGAAACCCTTATGGTGGAGGAGATTGGCTAGCTTGATCATTGGATTTATGTGGCCTTGAAGTGGAGTTGGGACGCAAACTACGTGAGGTCTAGTAGCTGTTGTAATGGAACCCATCCGCCCTACAACAAAGTTGGTTTTTTTCAAGGGTCAAAACCCTTGAAAAAAGTATTAAAAGCCCTCAAAATATTTTAATTTGAGGGTCTAGGTGACCCTTGATGAACTTTGAAACAAAAGCTCTCGAAACAAAAATTCCGTATATGACCCTTGAAATAGAAACTTCGACTGCTACGACCATCAAAACAAATGTTTTATCTCTATATAGAGGTTTGGCACCCTCGGAAATTTTAAAAATAAATAACAGTCCAATAACCTTCTTTTTAGGGTCTCCCAACCCTCAAAATAAGATTTTTTTTTTTTTTTTTTTTTTTTAAAGAACCACAATCATGCCCATAAACTTTAAGGAACCACATATTACAAAGAATAATGCTAGTGATACAAATTATTTTACAAAAATATTTATAAACTGTTGATATGGTGAGTGATTATTGATAAATGGAAAAATGATATTAATGGTGGGCCTAAATGAAAACCAATAAGAAGTTGAACCCATCAACATTTTGTAAAAGAGAAAACATTAGGTCAGGCTGTGGCGTAAAACACTGGTTTTACGCCATCCAATAGCCCTTTCCCACGTCACCAATCACTTAAATCCCTAACAGAGAACAAGAAACAAAATGATTTCCAAAAAAAAAAAAAGCTCTCGTCGTTTTCCTCTGCTTCACCATGCCGTATCCTCTGCCGTGACCACGAAACACTCTAAAGTATGTTTGGTTGCCAAGAAACCGAAAAAACAAAAACGAAAAAGAAAAAGAAGAAGAAAACCCCATCTCTTTCTAGTTTTACTCAAGAGGATGGGGTAAAACCCAACAACAGTAACAACAACAACAACAACAACAATAATAATACTAAAAAAACACAACAATTCAACACAACAGACTTAAAATTCTTCACTTATTTCCCACCCACATCTTCAATTTTCTTTTCCTCACGTTTTCTCAGCAAAAAAAAAAAAAAAAAAGAGTCAACAAATCAATAAAGACCCACAATTTTTTTCAGTACCCAAAAGAGAAAAGAAAGAGAAAAACTCAAAAAGGATAGGAAAGGAAGGCTAAAAAACCAGTGAAGCAGTTGAGTTTGATGTTGGCTTGGGAGCGTTCAGCGAAGAGCTCAGCGCTTTCAGGGTTTTGCTCGATGGCCTGGAAGTAGAACTTGACTGCGAGCTCGAAGTGGTCGTCGATGTAGGCTTCCTTGGCCTTAATTTCCAAATCGGACACCATGGATGGCTTGCAAACAGAGAGAGAGAGAGATATAGAGGAAAGGAAGAGTCTAGAGAAAGAGGAAAGAAAAACAGCGTGATTTTTTTTTGAAATCGTTCTGTTTTTAAGTGACGGATGACGTGGCAAAAGGCTATTGGATGGCGTAAAACAAGTTTTTTACGCCACAGCCTAACCCAATGTTTTCTCTTTGTAAAAATGCTATAAAATAGTTTATGGCTGTAGTCTTAGTGACTGTTTGGATCCGACTAAAAAAGCCAACGCGTCTGCGTCTGCGTCTAGCGTTTTCCTTTTTCTTTTTTCTTTTTTTTTTTTTTTTTTTTTTTTTTGATGCACTTGTTTCTGGGTAGGAGACAAAGTTACTGTTCACGCACCGTTCACACACTGTTCACGCACTATTCATGGGACCCACAACCACTTTATTTAGAAAATATATATATATTAAAAATAGGTCTCACAGCATTATTCACACATTTAAAAATTATTTTGCTACAGTATTTTCAGTTTTTAGCAAAATAAGTTGTATCCAAACGGACCCTTACTCAATTACAAAATCTATATTATACCCAAACATAAATATGAAAACAAAATTCAATTATCTTTCCAAATCATTAAATCCTTCATTCTTAAAGTCTATGGAGACACTTTCAAAATAACCTAAAGGAACTTAGTATTTTAACTAGAATTCTCTGTGATAGACAATAAAAGTTGATATCCAAGATAGTTGCTAATGAAAAATAATGTCTCATCTAATTGCCTGAACTTCCCTTAATCATCTCCCTTTTGCATTTATTTCAAAGGAATATTGCTATCAGTAAGGTTTACAGAAAAACAAACTAATTAAAACAAAGTAGGTTCCAGTTAGCTTAACTGGTAAAGTCTCTGATGGTTGTATAAGAGATCTGGGGTTCAATCCCCGCCTATACCAAAAACTGATTGGTATCTTGGTCTGATAATAAAAATCTATTATCAGGAGCGGACGCCATAAGTTGAAATTCTCTCAAAAAAAAAAAGTTGGCATTCGATAGCAAAACCTAGAACTAGGAAAAGATAAACACATATTGATCTCATAACTAGGAACAAATCTAAGGACAAGATTTTTCACTAGGAAACAGGGAGTATTAATAGTTAAAGCAGTGAGGTATCAAAAACTAAACTGTTACTCAATTTTCAAAAGCAAATATCATGATTGAAAAGTAAATAGATATTTTTAAAACAGTTAAAATGTTAAAAATCAGAAAAGGAATTTTATTTATGATCTAAACCACCATAAAGTTTAATTGTACCTTCATTCTAGCTCCCTCAAAAATGGGCAGAAAAATAAAATCAGGATCAACTGGAGTTGCAGTTGCAGCATATTGGCGGCCATCTGTAAGGGGCAAAAAAAAAAAATGTAATATATTGTTTGAATTACTGGAAAGACAAACAAAAAGAATCCAAACCAATTACAGTCATTATAAGTTTCAAGGTGATTAGAAACTAGAATCCAAAGCAAAACAAACAGGGACTAGAATATCTAATACAAACAGGGACTAGAATATGTTAAAAATTAGTTAACTAAAAAAACTGATAATAAGAGCAAGGAAAGAGAGAGCAGTTAATGAATCTTGTTGCACATACCTGATTTTGGATTACGAAGTGATAGCATTTGTTCAATACCATTTCCTGTTTCCCCTGGAACTCAAATTTTACAGCCAAAAAACTCAATTTGATGAATGGAAGTTAAACAGCTTAGAAAATAATATGACCATAAAAAAAGGTTCATAAATGAAATACTTAGAAAATACATAAAAGATGTTATCCTCTCTTCTGATTTGTAAACTTCAGAGTTCTCTAAAAGCCAAACAGAACAGTAAACACAAATGCGAATCAGTCGGAAGCTACTACCCCCACCCACAGACTGGAGTGAGAGAGACAGACAGACAGACAGACAGAGAATCAGACAAAGAAGATATCAACTTAGGAGAAGGAGAAAAAAAAAACTTTTAAGCATTGATTTAAAGTGACATTTCTTCAGGTCAAATGCTCACTCAAATAAATCAGCATCAATACTAACTCATATAATAAATTGAGAGGCATCAATTTTAAAGATTACAAAACCTTAGATACCACAATACACAAAACAAAAATGCTCACTTAACTGGTTAGTAATACTTACATCTCTTTCAGTTTTGAAACCTACAAGTCAGTTAGTGGAAGCTCAGCTAGGTAGGTGACTGATCTGGTTAAGTTGTTATTTTGCAAGAACCTGCAGATACACCACACATAATTATGGAAACCAACATGACAGATAACTCTAGAAAGACAATGTGCTTATGGTAGAACAGAAATCAAGAACAAGGGGGGGGGGGAAGAGGGGAGAGAGGACTCACAATCTAAAAAGATTTATCAAAGATCCAAATGAACATGGTAGATCTCCAATAAAGTTATTGTACGATAGGTCCCTGTTGAAGGAGTGACACAACATTTAATTTAAGGATGTCCATCAGATTATATTGTCAATTGACAACATGCATAATACACTTAAGTTTAGAATAATAATCAATTCAAAAAGAGGGTAGCCCAATGCTTAAACTTAAATTGTGCAATGAACTCATCAAATGAACTATAAAAAAGACCAATTTGATGGTTTAACCTGGAAAGAAAAAATAGGTGCCCTTCCTGTTACTATATAAACAAATATAACGCTTAAGACAAAAGATTTCAGGAAGAAATACCAACTATCTTAGTTCTACTTTACTCAATTTATATTAATTTTGATCCAAAATCATCAAAAAGATAGTAAGAGGCCGTACCATGAAAGAAGTTTCGGAATTGTTCATAAGAAAAACTAGTAACAGAAACCCCAAGTTCAGTTATACTAAAACTTGTTTCTATTTCATGGAATGTTGTACTTTGCATTAATTTCTTTTCACTTCAAATGCCAGGGAAAAGGAAATACAAGGATCAGGTGAAGAACACATACATCTCTCTGAGATTCTGTAAGCCAGTAAAGACATTGCCAATTGGTCCAGACAACAAATTGTGGCTGAGATTTCTACAAGAAAAGTGTCAAGGGATTCTGACAGAATAACCAAAAAACAAAAGCAATTCAGTAAATAGGCACTTGGGGAGGAGAAGTAACTCACAGATGTCGGAGATATTTCATGGTTGGTAAAGAGTAGGGAATATTTTGGCTCAAATAATTGTATGCCATATTTCTGCATTCACGAAAAAGTAGAAGAATCACCAAAAACTTAAAAGAAAAAAAAAAATTAAGCAGATAAGAACCACAATTTACAAAACAGGCGTCTTACATATTTGTGGCATTAGGGGGTAAGCTATATGGAATTTCACCCTGAATGTTATTGTAGCTGACATCCCTAAAGAAGAAACCAGAATAAAGAATTAAATAAACAGTACAGGTACTATTTCAATAAGAGCTAAATATAACAAGGCAGTTTCAGTTATAGGTGCTTCAAATGATGCAAGTTATTAAGCTGGCCTCCAATCCACCCAGTGAGGTTTAGCCCTTGAATTTTACTGCATAAAATTAGCAAAGACCATAGAAGGGTTAAGGTTTTGGGTTTTTTATGGCAATGTGGCATTGTTAGTAGAAAAAATAGGTTAGCTAAGTGGATTACAGGTGTATAACAGATGAATCAGAACATGACACTCCTGTCCTTGACTCCTCACAGGGATCCCCACCATCCACTCTCCATCCCTTCAGTACTGATGGGTTGTTTAGGGACCTGTATAGATCTTGAAGAGCACTGACTGCACAATGTAAGCAAATGAGAGCACAGCACAGCAGAGAAATATTTGAACACAAAACAAATATAGAGAGAAGCAACAATAACACTACTAAAGTACCCAAAAAAAAAAAAAAAATGAGAACCAGTACTGCTAAAAACTAGAATAGTGAACGTTATATCACTCGTACTAGAATAATGAAGAAAAATATTTTTACAATTCTGCAGCAGACTATACCTCATAAATTCTCTCTTTGAAAGACATACATATTATTACCCCAAAAACGAGTTGATGCCTGAATCTTGTGAGGTATTCTATGGTAGCCTTCCCAGGTTTTTTGATTGGTATCCTTGCACCCATCTTATTTAAGTAATCAGCAATTTCCTTTGGTAAGTGGCCTGGCAGAATTACCATTGAAGAGAGACCTTTTACAAAGATGAAAACTGAAGGATTGCAATCCAAAATCAGCAATTTGAAATCCACAAATATGATCAGACCTTGCTAAGCAGTTTCAGACTAATATAGACAATAATACTTTTCTATGTCCTTAAGCAGCATAATTTTGTTTATTTATTTATTTATTACTAAATTCATTGCAATGCTCTGCCAGTAAGATTCAGACATAAAGCTACACAAGTTTCCACATTCAACTGAAACTACAAGATTCACAACAAGAACGCATTTATTCCAACATCCAGTGAAAAATAGAATGCTACAACCAGAGATTGATTCTTCAATAACAAACGATTCGAAGGGATATAGACATAAACCACCAAGCTTCCACATAAGCATGATATTTTCATTCATTTTCTCGCTAAACAAACAGAGAAAAAGAGAAAAGTTACCTTGAGTTAAGTGAGTTTCGCCAAACTCACTGGCTCCACTGTGTATTTCACAAATGAAGGATCTATTGAATTCACACAAATTTTCTCAATTAAACCGGTAAATCAATAAATTAATCAACAAACAACTAGTATTAGGAAATGGAATTTCGTTCAAAATTTTTTCTCAGGAAACAAACAGAGAGTTAAATAGATCAGAGAGACCTGTAATCCGATGAAGAAGTGGCAGAGCTGAGATCGCCGACAACCGTGCCTCAGCTGGATTGTCATCGGAGCTGATCATCAACCACCGCGCCTCAGCTCTTTGAGTTTTCTCAAAGAGGGAGAGGGGAAGAGCTAAAAATCAACGAAAATGAGTTTTCTCACTAAACGAAAACTCATTTTTATGCTTTGATTCGAGGGTGAAATATATGGGGACAATTATTTCGGGGGTTGTGTTGAAGTTGCGTCAAAAAATGCCGCTCCAAATTTGCGCGGGAGAGCCATAACTGGGCTGCCAAGTTTTTATTATGGGTGGAGTGTTTCTAGTCGTATCAACTATAGATTTACCTGCCCTTTGTTTATGTTCGGCAGTTTGTTTATAAAAAGGCCTGTCTCGAGAAATATTTCAAACCCAAAAAAAAAAAAAAATTGGAGGATGATATGAGTTTATAGATTACATTTGTGCATGCCCAGAATCATCTCTACTACAATAATGGGCTTACAATTTATTTGTATGTGGGAGTCCTGCTCAATCCTACCAATCGAGGCCCCAAACAAGTAATAGTACTCCCCCTTAATTCCCCTAAGTATCCAAGCGTATTCTCTCTCTCTCTCTCTCTCTCTCTCTCTCAAATGTCCAACCCCCTTAACTCTGGCCTCCACGCCTTCTTATAGCCCTTTGTTAGTGGGGTGACTATCATTAACTTCTCCACTTACCCACACATTTCCATGCCCACCAAAATCCCAAGAGATCCTCACGAATTCAGAGGATTCCCTTGGAACTTTTTTCAGACGCCGAACAGTGTTCAAGAGTGGATCCCTCCCAGAACCATAGTTCTCGATATCTGATCTCATTGGGGCTATGCACAAATTCCTGTTGCAGTCAATTCTGCTCACTGACCTCTTAGGAATTCCTCAGTTATTACCGCCCCGATTCCTGATACACAGCTAGAGATCAGGCCCATTGTGGTAAGGCCCAGGGTTATCTCCCCCATGCGTATTGGGCTTATATCACCTAACGGGCCTTGGGCTTCATGTTGGGTTTTGTCCAGGTGGGCTAACCTGGTTCCTCGGGCCTAGCTCACCCACAACATTGCATAGACTTATTGGCCTAAAATGTGTAACATCATTAGAGAAAGTAGTTTTAGGTATGTGTGTACAGTGGCGGTTCAAAAAAAAAAAAAATTCTAAGGGGGTTAACAATGGTGGAGATAAAAATTTATCATGGGGGCAAGTAAAAAAAAAAAATTAATTATTTTTTATTTTTTTATTTTTTATATATATGAAACTTCCATATTATATACATTATACAATAATCTAAAATAGTATTCTAAATATAATTTAGTATAAATAGCGGTAAGAAAACAACCATTAAATGTATAAACAAATATAATTAAATAACTAATAATACACATGATCAGTCTTTTGGAGTCAGACTAATGACAAATGCGAAACTAAGAAGAAAAAAAAATAGTAACTGATATAAGTTTTAACTTTTGAAGTGTATGACTTTTTGACCACACACGTGGTCAGTCTTTTGGAATTAGAGCAAGCACTAAAAGACTTTTTAGATTTGGAAATCTATAGAGCATTTATCAAACTACTTGATCAGATAGAAAGAAAAACTAAGAAAACAAAGAAGGGAAAAAGAAAGATAGAGAGAATGAGGAAAGAATCACAGATATAGATATAGATTGGTTAGTTGTAACAGTTGTGTACCTTTTTGTTAATAAAGAAGAAAAGTATAGGAAAAATCAATTTTATTCTATTGTTAATGAAAAAGTAAACCAAAGTCTTGGAAAAAGTTTTTTTTTTTTTTTTTAACGTATGAGCAAAAATTTGAAATAGATTTATTTCTTTCTTATAAAATTAAATATCTTAAGAGTAGTGTTATTGGCACAACACTTTCACAATAAAACCTAGGTGGCAAGTTG
The DNA here is from genome assembly GCA_028535165.1 of Quercus tomentella. Classification (NCBI taxonomy): domain Eukaryota; kingdom Viridiplantae; phylum Streptophyta; class Magnoliopsida; order Fagales; family Fagaceae; genus Quercus; species Quercus tomentella. Next base: position 35,002,939 of record JAPQVY010000111.1, on the reverse strand, counting down.
TTAAAAGTAAGAAAAAAGTGATATTAGTTGAGTCCTAATAAAAATCAATTATGACTTGCCACTTAACCTTTATTGAGAAAATATTGTAAAAGTAGAATTAAAATGATTATATTCTAACTTATATCAGCTGGTTTTAAACAAAATTTAGGGTTAAGAGGTTCAAAATTTTATTTTAGGGGCTAAAAAAATTATTAAAAATTATATACATACATACATATATATATAAATAAAATTATGGCCAGGTCAAGGGGTTCATTTGAACCCCCTGGCCTTAAGGTAGAGTCACCCCTTTAAGTCTAATATATGTATGGTTAAGGGATTTGAAAAGTGAACCTGAGTGGAAGAATGCTTGAACAATGTTGAGGATATTTGTCTTGATAGTCTCCAGTATTCCTGGAAGAAGAATGCAGGGATGCCATCTAGTCCAGGAGTTTTATGTGGACCTAGATGGAAGACAATAAACTCAATCTCCTTATTTGTCACTGGCCTGTTAAGACTAAGGAACTGCTGTACTAAGAGTTATGGGATAGGCAGTGAGTTAAGCTTTTCTAAAATACTTTCAACATTAGTAGGACTTGCAGCATCACAGGACAGCTTGAAGTGGTTCACCGATATGTTTTCGATATCCTTAGGGTTTTCTATTAGGTTTCCATCTCTGTCTTTCAAGTGCAAGATTCTGCTCTTAGCTCTTCTTTGCTTAACCACTGTTTGGAAAAACCTATTATTTCTATCACCCAATAAGGTCCAATCACTTCTAGCTTTTTGTGCCCATAGTAACTCTTCCCTATTAAGCAACACTTCTAGTTCTTCCCTAATTGCTTTCTCCTACCTCACATCCTCAATTGAATTTTGAATATTCTAAAGTTGAGCTTGTTTCAGTTTAATCTCATATTCAACCCTTCCAAAAACCTTCTTGTTCTAGCCAAAAACTTCTTTTCTTACATTGGGAAGCTTATTCTTTAGTTGGAAAACTCTAGAGCCCTTAGTGTGAATGTCCCATGCATGTTGAACCATATCCTTAACATGTAGGATGAGTGATCCACATGTGTTCAAATCTAAATGGTCTTTTCCTAAAAGGATGTTGGAACTCAAAATCTAGGATGATTGGTCCATGATCAAAGCGAAGAATTGGGAAATTCCTAAGAGCATAATTTGGGTATGTATTTACCCATTCCACACTAGCAAATGCTCTATCCAATCTCTCCTTGACAAAATCACTTTCCTCTCTATTGTTCATCCAAGTAAACTTCTGTCTAATGGCAGCTAATTCACAAAGTTCTAATTCAAAAATTACCTATTGGAATCGAGCAACACCCACAATTGCACCCTGACTGAAAGAGAATTTATCATCTATTGACAATATTTGGTTGAAGTCTCCAACACACAGCCAATTGGGGTGAGCAAGAGAACTAAGGTTACTGAGTTGCTGCCACACTTCCTCTCTTTTGGATTGTTCAGGGTGCCCATACACAAAGGTAATGGATAAGGGGTTACCTTTGTTATCCAGCAAGTCAGTATGGACAAGATTCTTTGAAGGGAGGATGATTTTTAACTAAAATATTACATTTATGTTCAACTTCTCATTAAAATAATGGCAACAATCTAATGCATTAGATATTGTGATATTACATTATGTAAGGGATGCGTTAGATTGGTAAAATAATGTGCAAATCCAGCATCACTAGGTGTCCAAAAAATAATTTTAAAAAATGGAAAAATAAAAGATAAAATCAAAATCAATCTAAGACTATTACAGCCACAAACAACAAATTTCTAACTATGTACTAGTAGTACAGGTTTTGGTATATTTACAACAAATAAATAGTATGTCAAGCAAGCACGCATAGAACCTCGGACTACAAAGACTCCAAATTCTTTTTTTTTTTCTTTTTTTTTTTTTTAAAATTGTTAGACGGGCATATTTATTCATCTTTAATATCTAGAAATTTTTTTTCCCTAACTATATGTTTATTATGTGATATTGTTTTCTTTTAATGCTTACCACTTGCACTCTCTCAATGTAATTCACCATACACACTATTGTAAATTTTTTTTAATGAAACATCACTACAAAAAACGTAGCTATAGACCCTAAAAATGCAACTATAGACTACAGACGCGTTTACAAACGCGGCTTTTATTGCATGACAATAGCCCCCTACAGGGTCTACAGCCGGGTTTTTCCACCCCCTATAGGCTGAGACTTATAGCTGCGTTTTGTAAAAAACACGGCTATAGACCTGCTTTGGGCTGTGTTTAAAACGCAGCTAAAGCCTCCTACAGCTGCGTTTTTGAAACGCAGCTATAGGGTTTTTTTTTTTTTTTTCCCCAAAAAATTCAAAATCAAACACAAACCTAGAAAATTCAAAATCAAACACAACATACTCACAATACAAACACACCCATAAAATTTAAAATCAAACACAACATACTGACAATACAAACACAACGTGCTCCAAAATATAAGAACACAAACCCATGAATCTCCTCTCATTCAACAAAACCAATCCAAATTTAACACTAAATCCATTCAAGGAACACAAAAGCACAAGCTCAGAAACACAAAAGAACAAGCTCAAAAACACAAACCCATTTAAACATAAGCACAATATCAGCAACACAATAGCACAAATTCAAGCACAGATCCAAAAAATTCAAAATCAAATAATTCCACCAATGTAAAACCCATACATATAAACACATAAATATTACTCCCAGTGCTCATAAATCACATGAGTTTTATTATTAAAGCTTAGATAAAAAAATAACCTCTAGCAACTATTAAAGCTTTTACTATGAAGTTTTCCGGTGATCTTTGCTAGAAAAATGAAGTATATGGTGGTGTGGAGTGTACCGGTGGGACAGTCAGGGAGAGGAGCGTGTGCGTTGTGTTGAGAGAAAAAGAAAAGAAGGACAAAGAATGTGTGGCCGGCCAAAGAAAGCAAAGAGATATTTTGGAATTGAGTGGTGGGGAGCAAATGGGGTAGGTGGGGGGTCAGGCCATCATTTTTTTTTTTTGTTACCTATAGCCGCATTTTTTAAAAACGTAGCTATAGGTCCTTCTTTTAAAAAAAAATTATTCGATTATATATTTTAGGCCATACTTTTTTTTTTGTGTTACCTATAGCCGCATTTTTAAAAATGCGGCTATAGGTCCTCTTTTTAAGAAAAAAAATATTTTATTCAGCTATATATCTTAGGCCATCCTCTTTTTTTTTTTTTTTTTTTGTGACCTATAGCCGCGTTTTTAAAAACGTGGCTATAGATCCTCATTTAAAAAAATTATTCAGCTGGACCTATAGCTGCGTTTTTTGAACGCGGCTATAGGCCCTATACAAAAAAACGCAGCTAAAGACACTTACAAACCTGGCTATAGACTTTACCTATAGCTGCGTTCTAAAAAACGCGACTATAGGTACAATTTTGGCCATGTTTCTAAGAAACGCGGCTAGAAACACGGCTATAGGTCAGCTATAGCCGTGTTTTTTGTAAACGTAGCTATAGCCCGCATTTTTTGTAGTGCATAAATACCCAAGTGGTAAAAGAGAAAAAGAAACAACAGTAACAATACTACAAACAAAAGGCGGGGAGGGCTCGTCCTCCGTCTAAGAGAACCCAACCTAATATTATATTTACAAACTTTTTGCTCTTACTAATACAAGTTGTGCGGAAAAAAAGGCTATGGGCAAAGTATGGGAAATGTCAAATAGACTATACATTATGTTTAAGTGAATGACTATTAAAAATAACATCAAGATAAAACTTCCTAAAATTGATGATGCTAAAAAACTTTTTTGCCAACATAGAAGAACGTTACAAAACTGCAGGCAAATCCTTTGTAGGGACACTGATACTAAACTTACCATCATGAAATTTGATGGTAAGCATAAAATACAAAATCATGTCTTAAAATGAAACTTTGGTTGCTCAATTAAAGACTATAAAGATGAATGTGAAGTTTTTTCTTGTACAATTTTTCTTAAATTCCTTGCCTCCTCAATATGGGCCACTTCAATTTAATTACAATTCTATAAAGGATAAGTTGAGTGTAAATCAATTGGCCAATATGCTTAATTAAGAATAGGTAAGGCTCAAGCTACTTAAGCAATATTAAAATGGAAGAAACCCAAAAATAAAAAATAAAAAAAAAGGCTTAAAGCATGGATCACACAAGACAAATAAACCCAAGTACCTAACCTAACTGATCAAGCTTAAAAGAAGGAAAATGACAATAATAACTGATAAGTATCACTTTGTAAATTTGAGACACTATAAGAAAGATTGCCCAAAATATAAGCAATGGTTCAAAAAACAAAAAAAGGTAAATCATTAATTAAAGGTTTTCTTTTTCTATATGTTTTGAATCAAACTAACTCAAATTTCTTCTAATACTTGTTGGCTTGGCTCTAGGGCTGCTAATCATATTTCAAATATGATGCACAAATTCCTTTCAATTAAGACCATAAATACAATTTAGCAAAAAAATAGACCATAAATACAAATGAGAACTTTGGGTTGATGGGAAATCAAGTCAAACCACCCATTGTAACCATTGGGACCTACAATTTTTTTCCTAGATACAAATTATAATTTAGATTTGTTCAAATATTTTATGTTCCTTTAATTTCTAGAAATTTAGTTTCTTTGCCTAAACTTAAACTTAAACTTAAAAGGATAATTTACAATATTTGAGAATAAAATTTTCACATTACTGTACTAGGTCTGCATGGATAGCTAGCCAGCCAATGAGAGTAATGTAATATTGTCCTTGGTGGGCTGGCATGACACTTGAGCCCTGTTAATGCTCATCTCACCCTACAAGCGGTGCTCCTTTAGAGGCCCGTTTTGTCTTAGTCCTTTGATGTATGGTGATGGGTTGGACCAACCTTGTCATCTGGTCTTATCCACTCTTAAATCCTAGAAAAATTATCCTTAGGAATGGTACACATGTAAGGCTACGATGTCTGAGGCATCATCTGTGCAAAATTACAATAATGCCCTTAGTACAATAATGCCCTTAGTCCTAATCTTTGTGATGTTACAATTGATATGGAATCAGAATGACTAACATTAAAATTATTTTTCTTTTAATCAAGACATAAAACATACAAATGCCTATAAAAAAAAATACAAATGGAAAAAAAAAATTATTTAAAATACAAAATTTTACACGCACATATACTTGAATCACCTTGGAGTAAGTCAAGCCGCATACTCAAAAAGTCACTCTCTCTCTCCATTCTACTGTACAACATAAATTTATATTAATTGTAGAGACATAAAAAGTGGGAAATGTTGATGTGTACAACATTTGCCACTTTTTGTGTGTTAATAATGTAAATTTATATTACAAGTACATTGTAAACATATAAAGGTCCTTTATTTATATACACAACAGTACTTAATAGAACATTAATTTAACCAAATCACAAAATTAATTAGAATTTATTGCAACAAAATGGGAATAAATTTTGAATAAATATTTAAAATGATTTTATTTATATTGGGAGTACAAGTGCATAGAAAAGTAGAAAGTCTTGCTTGTTTGGTTTAAACATTTCTAGCTACAAGAACTTTAGCTATCAACTTATCCAGGTTTTGGTATGAAGAACCACCAGGCTTGGTGGAATCATTTGCTTTTGTTTTCCACTCCATTACATTCTTCTTAATTTCTTTACCTTTTTCACCATCAATTAACTCTCTCACTAACTTCTCCACTTCATCTCTTTGAACATTATTATCTACCTCCATCGCAATGCCCCATTCAACACAACAATATCGACAATTCGTCTGTTGATCACCAAAGAAGGGCCAAGAGATCATTGGAACTCCACAACACACACTCTCAAGTGTTGAATTCCACCCACTATGTGTTAAGAAACCCCCAATTGATGGGTGCTTTAGGATTTGTTCTTGTGGGCACCAACTTGCTAACATGCCTCTATCTTTAGTTTCGGTAACAAATTCAGGAGGAATAATAGCTGAATCACCTCTAACAAGATCAGGCCTTATAATCCACAAGAAGTGTTTTTCACTATCTGCTAACCCCCAAGCAAACTCAATGAGTTGCTGAGGTGTCATGATAGTTATACTACCATAATTTACATACACTACAGAGTTGGGTTCTTTTGAATTTAGCCATTCCACACACCCTGGTTCTTCTTTCCATAGATTGGAACCTATTGATTCCAAGTTATTGTCCTTAATTTGGTCCAAAAATGACATGAGTGGTCCAATGGCATATAAACAAGGAAGCATGTTGGATAAAGCATCCAACACATCCTTTTCAAAGAGGTCGAATGTGTTCAAAATGACGGCTGAAGCTCTTGAAGCTCTCTCAGTTTCACGGATGAAGAAGTTGAACATGATGTCATTCTCATCTGTTGTTCTAACAAAACTTGGAATATCCTTAAGACGAATATTTTTCATCCCCGGAATCCAATCAATTACAGTTTCCAAGTATCCATTTGTTAGATAGCTCGCATCTGTGAATCACATAGTGTTGATCATTGTGAATAGCATACTCCAAGTAAAATATTAAGAACTAGCATACAAATATTCAATCAAAAAAAGAAGTGAAAAGAGAAACCTTTATAATTTTATAGATAATGTGTGTAATTAGACATATAGAAAATTTTATTGCAGATTTTCTATGTACATCTCTGTTGTATGTTTGATTTTAAATCAAAGCTGACATGTATAACATTCGAATGTGATTTTAGTAATGTAGACAAGAGAGATGTTTACCCATCAAATACCAATGTCCATTTACGATGATACAAATTTAGGAGATCATCCTTGTTTAAAATTTGCAATTTCCCTTATATTTTTATTCATAATATACACACGTGATATTGAAAAAAATTAAATTTAATCAGGAAATCATCAAATCCTTGTAAAGCACATAAAGTAAAATAGTTGACATTTATCTTATATCTTATACTTGATTTAAGCTTATAAAAAATAAAAGAATTTGAATGGGAGTGGATCTTTCTAAACAAAATAATACCTTTGAGGGGTACCAAACCTCGTTCAACGAAATGTCGAAAGTGCATAACGCTCATGAAGCCACAAGCGCTAGGTGTCCAAAACATTACACATGGAATTCCGAACTTGTCAGCAGCATCAAGAGTGAAGGACATGCAACCATCTGCGACAATACAGGTAACAGGAGGCACATTCGAAGACGAAGTGTCGTTGAGTTTGGTAATGAGGTTGCAAAGTGGGACTAAGCAAGCCTTTGTGGTGGACTCAGCAAGAGAGGGAATGTCTTGGCTGACATCTGCGTCTGAGGGTGGGAGGCCATCAGGAATGGTTTCGAAGTGAAAGCCAGGCAAGCCATCGAGGGAGTCGGCGCCTCGAGACCTGAGTAAGCGTTTGTGGTTGTACTCTGAGTTTACAAAAGTTACGTGAAACCCTTTATGGTGGAGGAGTTTTGCCAACTGGAGCATTGGGTTTATGTGACCTTGAAGTGGGACTGGGATGCAAACTACATGAGGTTTAACACCTGCGCTAACGGAATCCATCTCTCTCTCTTTGATAGGATTATTTTTTTTTGTAGAATTTGGGTCGAACAAGGCCTTTTTATAATAGACAAACTGCCGAACACTATTTTTCATGCGAGTCATGTCATCATGTGACTTTTGAAAAATCTAATGCATTATTAGATTTGTGACTTTTGCATTACGTGTTGTGACATTATATTACGTAAGTGATTGCGTTAGATTGGTAAAATAATGGACTAATTCTCCATCACCCACGTGTCCAAAAAATCAAAATAACGGACTGATTTTGATTTTGATTTTTTCTTTTATTTATCAAAATCAGTCTAAAGACTATTTACAGCGATAACAAATTTCAGCTATATCAATATTTAACATGTTTTGGCCATATTACAGCAAAGGATAAACGGCAAGCATATTCTTTGTAATACCAAAGTCACATATGCCTACCTCTATTATTATAAAAGAATGAAGACTTTTAAGGAAGAGTAATGGAGAAAAATCCAAGGAAGTCATTATCAAGTCCACTGGCGGCTCTGCTTGCATACGAGAGTGGTCCAAGAAAAGAATGAAGGCTTTCATGGAAGATCCCACTACAACAAATTTGACTTTTTTCAAGGGTCAAAACCCTTAAAAAAAGTATTAAAAAATCTTGGAAAAAATTATTTTAAGAGCTTGGACTCTTGATAACCTTCAAAACTTATACCGTCAAAAAAGAAATTTTGAAGGCCTTCATGGCCCTCAAAATAAGTGCTCTAATCTTATTTTGAGGGTCAAGAGACCCTTAAATAACCCTTCACCAAGGTTTAAAAGGTTTACAATTATAACCCTTGATAAATAAGGTTATTTAAGGGAGTCTCTTGACCCTCAAAATAAGATTTTATTTTATTTAAAAAAAAAAACAATCATGCACAAAATATATATATATATATATATATATATATATATATACACACAAAAAAAAAAAGTTTACAATTGTTGAGATGATATGCTATGATATTGATGTATAGCAAAAGTGATATCAATGGTCTCAAAAGTGATATGTCAATTATTATTTAAGAGAAAAGATATCAACAACCACACTGTACAAAGACCAAATTTGTCCAAGAGTACATCATTGAATTAGTCCTGAACCATTCCATAGCTAAATCAAAGGCCAAACACTAATATTATTCTATACAAGCACCATTTCATTTCCTGTCAAATAAAAGAATTTCATGTTGAAAAAAAAATTATTGCAATAAGTATTAATCACATGTGGAATTATCATAAATTCCTTAAATTATGGGTTAAATGCCAACCTTTGAAGCATCTGCATGATGCCAACTGATGCTGCTATCTACAGTTTTTGGTAGGCGGTCAGCTGTCTTCTCAAAAGATATCTTTGATTCATTATTAATCTCAATGCATTTGACAGACCTGAAAAACAATAATAACAATAATGAGTTAGAAATTTTGAAAATAAATAGTAAGACTCTAGGCCCCAGCGCATTTATAACTATCTTGGTTTTTGCCTGCATTTTCTAGTAGCTGCTAATGATAATCCAATTACACCAGCTCCTGCATACAAATCAGCAACAGGTGCACCAGAAGGAACATACTTCTGTAACTTCCGGAGCAAGATATCAAAAGCCTGAAAATAATTAGCATTGGACTGAATATTATTATTACTTGTGTCAACATAAGATAAAATTATGCATGTCTTGCTATCAAGTTCTAGTTATCTAAAATAAAAAACTGAAAATAAACCTAAATGATGCAACAAAACATAAAAGTACAAAAACTTGGGCATCCCAAACAAAAAGGCAGGATGTAAATCCCAATACTCATGTTCTTTATGCCTTCCAGCCCATAAATCCTATCTTTTCAAGGAATTGATGATCCTCGTCCATTGCTGTCCAATATTTGATCTAAAAGAAAGAATATACATGCACAATTAAATTAGAAGAGGGTTTGCTTGATTAGAAAGTCCATCTACCCGTGTGTTTGCTTGGCCAAAACTGGATGGAGCCAAGGCAATATCAATTCCTCCAACATGTTCCCAAAAGTATCTCTCTCCTAAAAGATGTCTCCATCTATTCCCAAAAATTACCTGCATCATCAGTTAAACATTCTTAGTTCCACAAATTTCAATCTTTTGAATAAATACAAAAATTTGTAAACTATCCTAACATATTGCATAGCAGATAAATACATGAGAGAATTCAGTAAGTCTTGCAGTTAAGAAAGCAGATCTTAAATTGAGATGACCTGCATTAGACGTCATAATTGTAAAGGAAATATTAACCATTGTAAGAGTATACCCAGGAAGTGAACTATTCATTTCCCTATTTATTTCAATCATCTCCTCAACATATTATCCTTTCCGTAGGCTTTCAAAACCCAACATTAACAGTCAGTGTCAAAAGAACATTAACAGTCAAGCCAATCATAGTGGATTTGGCTTGGGATTATTTTATTGTTGAGTGGTTTTGGGCTGGCTGTTGTGTTGTGTTCTGTTCATATTATAGCATGCGTGCACAAGCTAGTTGGACTTTCAACTCTGTCCAGCCATACCCATAATCTAATCTTTTTAACGGTAAAAGCATCTACTACTTTCACGTGGGTTCTTTCCTTTCCTGACATTTATAGCAATAATCTATAAAAAATGCAACTCATAACATATGAGACTGCACGATGATGAACTCCAAAAAGCATAGTGCAAAAAGACCAAATTGATGATCTTAAGCTCTAAGGATATGATAAATGCAAGTACATGGCAATCAAAAGAGGAGCCAGAAACAGTCTACCAGCCCACTGTTTCTATGACTAGAAACAGTTTTTTTTTTTTTTTTTGGTGAAAATTTTATTTGGTCATTTAGAAAGTGTTAATGCAGCAAATCAGAAACTCATTGGCAAGATGAGCAGAAACTTTTCAAGAAGTAACTGCTAAGAACTGTCAAAAACTAGACAAGAACAGCCCAAAAATAGTATAAGTAAATATCAAATAATGGGGGATCAAGGGGATTCTAAGTAGATGTATAGCCACATATTTAATGCTCCCTATTATTAGAAAATCCAAATCCAAATACTAGTGCTACCATGTTTTTGGCACGTTTTCATCAGAGATAATGGTTGATAAGAAATTCTATTAGCATTCCAACTCAGAATTGAAGGAAAACTGCTTCTTTGATTAAAATTTGAATATTAGTCTATGTTTTGGATAGTTGGGTTGGTTTCTCATGAGGTATGCCAGCTTTGTGCCTTCTTTAGCCAATTCATGAAGATGAAACACCATCTATCAAATCAACCCCATAAAGTCCTTTCTAACATATGATTTTTTCTAGTTGACATAACTAGAACTTAGCGAGAAGGGCAGAATAGAAAAAGCCTTTTAGTAAATAAAAAAAAGGGAGACTACAAGTCAGAACAGAAAACAAATCTGTTGAAAGACATAAAAGACAAAGCATAACAGAGCTGATACTTTTTTACGTCAGCCTAGAATGAATCTAGGGGGATTAGAATGTGACAAGACTAAAGTAGAGAATGTAAAGGTACTTGCAAGTACTGAGAAAGCAAGCATAAAGAGTTAATGCCAATGAAGAGTAGGAAGTCAAGTAATTTATAAAATAGAAAAAGCATATGGAACAAAAAGCAATACATAACTATAGAATGCAGGTTTTTCCCCCCTTATCTCAAATTTAAAGAACAATGAGAAACAGCAATAATGTGTAAGCATAGATAGCTCCACAAACATACAAATATTGATCGGCTTTACAATAACACCTGGGGACAGAATGTGGATCTGGATGAAAGAGCCGCTGCAAGAAAACTTTGCACAGATAACACAATACATAGCTACAAAACTAGCTTAGCTTGGCTTTTTGCAAATGGCTTACCTTGGCATAGTAGTCCTTCCAGACTCTGCGAGCAATCTGATGACCTCCCAAATCAAATGCTTTGAACTTAATTTTCCCAATACTCAACTCCTCTGATGTAGGGTATTGTGTCAGCTGTTGCTGTACTAATCTCTGAAAATCAATCAAAGAAGGCTCAACATCACCCCATGACACCCAAAAAAAATTGCCCAAATGGACATACAACAATGCAAGGATCATGATATTCCATAACAAATATCATCCCACTAATTTGAACCTTCATAATTCATAAAATTCATACATTTTCAGCTTAACTAGGCCTTGAACAAAGAACATGATACTCCAAAACAATGCCGAGAGCCTTGAAGCCAAACCTCTGATAATTAAAAATTAAAAAGCTAGATCTGAAGCAAATTAATTATTAAACTAATACGCATTAGATCCAAATACAAAAAACAAAGACAAAGAGAGTGCCCAAGCATTTTCCACACAATAAAACAACAAACAATATAAATTAACACATATATCAACAATCGCGTAGTAACTCAGCAATTGATAAACTAATAGTTCTTGAATCCAAAGCGAAATAGAGAATCAATATTCATTCATCAACACAGTCAGAATACGAAAAGGCAGCGAATTCAAATTGATTTTCACAAGTCTCACTGATCCAAACACGTAGTGCAGTTATACTAAGATCTGAATCGATGAGAATCTGAATGAAAAAAACAACAAGTTTTCGAATAATCTGATTCTGCATCAAAATTGATCAATTCGATCAAATAGAGATCGAATTTGCACGGTTTAATTTCGATAAAGTGATTGATTCGGTGAAACGCAATAGATCAAATAAAAAGCAACGAACATTAAAGCGCAACAGTGAAAGAATCGAATTGAATTGAATAGAAAGAAAGGGAAATTGAACCTTCTTGCGGAGACCAGAGGTACCAGGCTTTCGGCCATCGATTGGCTTGGTCTCGACGCCAGAAACCTTGAACACCATTGCTGAGAGAATGAGAGAAAGAGTGACTTTCATTTCTCAGTTTTCTGAGAAATGTGAAACGAAAATCATGGGGAAATCGATGAAAAAGTGTGGGTAAACCAAAAAAACAAAAAAATCAAAGATGAAATTAGGGTTTGTGACTTCCATGATCAATTCGTATCTAATCGGAGCTGAGAACACAACGCCAAGAGAGACGAAGAGTCACAAATTGCCGAGATCAATTCGTAGAGCTGTGCGATTTTCATGATCGTCGAGCTTCCATGATCGTTGAGCTTTGAGATTCCCATGATCGTCAAGCTGAAAATTTTATCCAAGGCTGAAAATTTTGTCATATTTTATCAAGGGTTGTGGGTTGAAAAATGTAAAATTTTGTACCGCTCTTTTTTTTTTTTTTTAATATTTATTTCAAGGATGTTTTAACTTATTTTGAAGCACCTAATAACGTTTGAGATAAAATTTAGCAATATAAACAACCGACAGATTTTAGTAAACCCTCGATAAAAGAGAGTCAAAATAACTAAAGTTTGTTGTAGCGGGAGTGATGGAGAAAAAGCCAGGGATATCATCCTAAGGTGTTGTTTGGAAACCCACAAAACTTAGTGATATCATCATGTTTTCATAACTCATGATCCAAAATTAGTGGGGTCCATGCAAGAGCAATTGTTTGAATTCCGTAACTCATATTTCGTGACTCAGTTTTCATCACTCAATTCTCTGATTTTTGAGTGATGAGTTTTCAATGGCATTTTCGTAATCAAACCTACAACTTTTAACCTTTTAGCCGCAATGTTGGACTGTTTTGGTTTTTTTATTATTATTATTTTTTTGAAACAACGCTGTGGGCCGTAAAGTTTGACTTTTTCGTTTTGTTTTGTTTTTTTTGGAAACAAAGTCACTGAGTGATGAGTGCCAATGTTCACGGGTGTGTTTGGGAAAATTGAGGTATTTTAAGTGATGAGTGATTAGTGATGAGTAATGAGTGACGAAAACTGAATGACGAAAATTGAGTGATGAAAATTCCCTAACCAAACAAGGCCTAAATATCTAATCCACTGGCGGCTCTACTTGTATGTGAAGGTGGTCCTTGGTCCACCCTCGCTTGTCAAAAAAAAAAAAAATTATATATACAAATATATATATATATATATATATATATATAAAAATAATCATTTTAAGCTAATATGTACTGTAACAACCCTAACTTAAAAAAAATATACATATATAATTTAAAAAATATATTATATATTAAATTAACCGATTTTAATTTGACCATCCTAATAAAAATGTTGAACATTTTTACTTGAAAATTATAAAAATTTAAGTTCAATAAAAGAGTAATGTTACGTCTATAATATTTTCACAATAAATCTTACGTGGTAAGCTATTACTAATTCTAATTCAAGTTCAATATTGACATGTTTTACTCATTGATAATAAGCTAACAACTTGTTGCATAAGATTTATTATGAAATTATTGTGGTCACTTTATCATTCTCATATCAGCATTTTCAATCTGCACTTTATCTTTTATTAGTCTATTTTTTTATTTCTTTGTTAGTATAAAAAATTGTAATATTTCATGTGTTTGCATGTTTTTTTTTAATAATGTTAATATATTCAAATTGTCTTTTTTATTAAATTTTATATAATTTAAATTTTTTTAGTGATTACCCTAAAATAAAATTCTCAAAGCCGCGGCTGATCTAGTCCAGTACATAAACAAGCAGGTTTTATTCTGATATAAATACCGGGTCGTTTCGGCCATGCCCAGTTCGTAAATCACCACCACCCTTTCTTGTGCCCAGACTGGATGCCCCTTACTGCTTCTGTTTCTTTCGTTTTGTTTCTTTTTCAATTTTACTTCTTTTGTTTTGTGTGTTTGGAGCCACGTGAACATCAATTCCAACCTGAGTCTTTATTATTACTACTCTTTATTTTAATAAGGGTCATAAAAAGGCGTCATTTGCCCATCATGTTTTGTCATTTTGTGTCTCCTGGTCCCGAGTGAATATGTACAAAGTTTTTTTATATTTTTTTTTTCTGCGTTTAAAAATAAAAACTTGCCACATCTCAACTTATTTGCTTAATTTCTAATTTTATGTGGTTACCTAAAATATATAAATAAATAATTCTAAACTCAACACATCCCCAATTATGTCCCTTTAGATGATACTAAAGAAATTCAAAGAATAGATAATTGCAATGAGCAAGCGATTACATATTCATACATTGGAGATTTGATAATCTAGAAGTCATTGGCTACTCAGATTCAGATTTTGCTATATGTCGTTGATAGTAGAAAGTTAACTTTGGTTATTTGTTCATGTTAGCAGGAAAAGCAATATCATGGAAAAGTTTGAAACAAACTATCACTGCTTCATCTACTATGGAATTTAAATTTATGATATGCTTTGAGGCCACAGTTCATGGATTGTGGTGAATTTTATCTTAATAACTCTGCAATTATTTTTTTTTTTCTTCTAAAAATGATAACTATTCTAATGGTGCCAAATACGTGGCACCTTTAGAATTCCCCACGGTGTAGATGAAGCATTGCTAGAGGGAAGCCAATCATTGTGTTGACCGACTTGCCAAATCTAGAGCTAAGTTAAAGCAAGATTTTGTTATTTATGATTCTCCACCTTTGAATATCAGTTCGTTATTGTTTTATGATTTCTCTGGTGTCGATGCCTCATGGCAGTTGACCACCCATCGCGGCAATGCTTGTGCATAAAAATTATATTGGCGCGGGAGCTCGGGTGCTGTGAAAAAGGATGAAGCTCTTGTGTGTAACTTGAATTGAGTCAATTTTAACCTATATTCAAAGGTAAGTGAAGCCGCCACCAATCATTGGGTTTTTTCTAAGGTGTAATTGGTCACCTAACTCTAATTGATTTTATTACCAATCCTAGGCTAAGAAAAAAGGGCATTTTTCCTAATCTAATACTAACGGGTAAAAATTTTTTATTCTTGAGTTTGGAAGTCTAATTATGTGCGGGGAAGATATTAAGCACCCCATGACGCCTGTTCAGAGATAGTCCTTTGTTAAGATAAAATCTTGACTTTCGGACACTGGCAGTTAAAAACAAGCTATTGGCTTTAGCTTACGGGGCTTTAACAATATTGAGCTTCAAGGTTTGATTTTGGAAAGGGTGCAGTCTTAATCAATGCTTTGCTAGCGCATTTTGAAATTGTTGCCAAGTTTCCACGATGAAAATCTGGCAGCATTTCACCTTATTTTCGTGGCAGAAATTCCGCAGCATTTTGCCTCTGGTGCGTCATAGTACACAAAACACTATCCTCACCTAGCTTTCACTGTGAGAATACGACAACAAAGGTACTCCATTTTCACGATGAAAATTTGGTAGGTTTTGTGTTTGGTATGCCTATGGTGCACTGATAAGGTTGCACGCCTATGTATACAGCACACACCAACATGTTGATGCGTGTCGCATACATGGGGAAACCAATGTCTCTAGCTAACATGTATCAAGACAAACACACCGTGATGATCATGCACACAATGCAGCATGAATATGCACCTATAGCAGTCACCTTGAGCGCATACCCACACTGCAAGGTCAAGAGCAATCATGATTATGAGAGAGTCACTCTCCTAACCATGAAAGTCCATCATACAAAGTGCACAACCATCCACAAGCAAATATATATATATATATATATATATATATATATATATACACACATACATACATCATGCACAATGCAAGCACATAGAGCAGGAAAAGTAAAACAGACATTGCCAACGTTCGAAGGGTATGACCCAGCAAGGTATAGGAAAGGTAAATCAAACATTGCCATACCCAAGGAACGCAGCCCAAGTAAGGTACAGGAAAGATAAAACATACAACACTTGCATCCAAAGGTATGGCCCAACAAGGTACAGGAAAAGTAAATCAGACATTGCCATACCCTAAGAATGCAACCTAAACAAGATACAAAGAAAGAAAACCTAATACATGGTTCTAAAGAAAAGGCTACGCGAGAGAGAGAGAGAGAGAGAGAGAGCCACTTGTGGAGGCTAAGCCTCCTAATCTACTGAACATCGCTCTTTTTGGGCTTACGTCTTCCTGCTTGC
Organism: Quercus tomentella; assembly: GCA_028535165.1. Taxonomy (NCBI): domain Eukaryota; kingdom Viridiplantae; phylum Streptophyta; class Magnoliopsida; order Fagales; family Fagaceae; genus Quercus; species Quercus tomentella. The sequence goes on along the minus strand of JAPQVY010000111.1, from coordinate 34,986,478 downwards.
ATTTTGCCCCTTTTTGCTTGCACTTTAGAAGTCGTGTCCTTGCTCCAAGCGTGTACATGCAACAACAAAGCAAAAAAGGGGCAAACAAAGAAATAAAGAAAGCACAAAGGGGCAAACAAACAAAAGAAAGCACACAAAAGAGGTAAACAAACATGTTATCAAACAAACATGTTATCAAGCAGAAGAGGGTGTCCTAGAAAGACAAATGTAGGTTTGGATTGGTGCTTGTAGTTCCATTAGATTGGAGTATGGACGACACTTGTGCCATCAAGCAAAGTTTTTGCACTAGTTTATTAATTAGTTTGAATGGACAACATTCATCCTTTATATTACGTGGGTTGCATAAATTTTTGTTTAATCAAATAAAAGCCACATTGAAATTCTTTCTCTCGCTTTGGTTGCCTGCTTGTATTAATAGGAAAGAAAATAATTTACCAAAAAAGCTTTGTACTACTAGAGGAGAAAATGGGCTTTTGCCATTTTTTTTAAAAAAATAATCCAGCATTTTGCCCCATTTCCTAAACTAATTAGGAAAATGCTCTGTTTTGAAACTCAATTTTATAAAAATCAAGTTTCAATTTAAAACTCGATTTTTGGACAATCAAGTTATAACAAACTGAAAATTAAAAAAAAAAAAAAAAAAAAAAAAATTCTAGAGCCCTATAGTGGCGTTTTGGAACTCGAGCTCTATGAACTCGAGTTCCATGCAAGTTTTTTTTTTTTTTTTTTTTTTTTTTTTTGTCGCCCCATACCTATAGTGGCGTTTTAAGGAGCCTATAGTGACATTGAAACTCGATTTTGAGAAAATCGAGTTTCAAAACATGGGCATTTTCCTAATTAGTTTGGGAAAGAGGCCAAAATACTGGATTTTTTTGCGCAAAAAGGGCAAATGCCAATTTTTTCCTACTACTAGATCACATAAATTGTTTGAGATATTTTGATATTCATGAATTCAAAAAAACTAAGCAACTTATACGAGTAATCCTATACTGGAGCTCCCATAAACACCAATGAGTAATCTTTGTTGTTGATCTCTTCGAATCAAGGGCTTTCCATGTTTACTTAGTAGTTAGTATCACTAAGTAATAGTGTATATATGAAAGAAGTGACACGAAATTATCATGTAATGGATTGGAGGCACCAATTCAACTTACTCAATCTTCTCATCTCAATGTCCACTTTCAATAAAGTTAATTAATCATATAAAACTCTTGAAGATGTTTAGAAAAGTGTATTGTTGAGAGTTTATAAAATTAGTCAGAATATATGTTGATGAGATTTCAAGATTACTAAAACCTCTTTCACAATGTAAACGTTAAGATTATTTCTTAAATTTGTTTAAATCATAAGTAGTTTATGTAATATATAGTAACTACTAGTTTCGATTCATATGCTAAAATTAATACAAATTTTATGACAAAAAACTTATTACAAATTAATACAAATCACCAAATCACCATTAAGTGAATGTTTTGAATAACTTTTATTTATTGATGACTCATCAATTTGTAAAACCTACATAATAACTATCCCTATCTCACTTTAGGTGAATTAGTCTTATTAATTAGTAAGAATTAGTAATAGATTTGAAATAAAATAAATATATAATATAAAAAATTAAATATATATCATTTAAGTAATATTTAGATATAATATAATGGAACTTTGAGAGTTTTGTCCAAGAGTGCAATAAGGATTCAAGAAAAATTTCAAGCCAAAAATAAAAAATAAAAAATTGAAGGGAGGATCATTTCTAACCAGACTAATACATTTATGTTCAACTTCCCATTAAAATAATGGCAACAATCTAATGCATTAGATATTGTGATATTACATAATTAAAATAATGGTAAAAATCTAATGCATTAGATATTGTGATATTACATTATGTAAGGGATGCATTAGATTGGTAAAATAATGTGCTAATCCACCACCACCAGGTGTCCAAAATATAATTTTAAAAAAATGGAAAAATGAAAGATAAAATCAAAATCAATCAAAGCTGCAACAACAAATTTCAACTATATGCTACATGTTTTGGTATATTATTACAACAAATAAACTAAGCACACATCCATATCCATATCGTATTCATATCCTTCTTCAATGGGAAGGCAACATCTTAACAATAGGAATGTGACATATATGGTATACCTACCTCCACCACATTCAAGGAAGAATTATGAGGAAAAAAGCTAGAGAGTCAATACCTAATCTGATACAAAAGCAAGAATGTTTCATTCAGCCATACCAAGAACTTACTGGATTTCACCCGAAAAATTGATTCTCACTAACTTACAGGCTCTGTCAATGCTTACTTAGCCACCATTGTTGCCACCACATTTCCGCCACATTACGGGTAGTAACCCCCGGGTTTGAAAGTCTCCACCGCCCCTTCCATTCGCCTTCGCCTTGCCCAGACCTGATGCCCTTTAGTACTGCTTCTGTTTCTTTTTTATATGGGAAGTCATTGACTCATTATAGTTTCCTTTTCATTCTTTTTCAATTTTACTTTTCTTTATTTAGCAAAATTTTTTTATTCTTTTTACTTTTGTTTTGTTTTGTGTGTTTGGAGTAAGCCTGTCCATGGGTTGGTTCGGGTCAAGTTTGTGCCCAACCCGGAATCGATCCGACTAGATCGGGTGGTCAGAATTTCAACTTGCTGCCGACCAGAATGGTTGATCAGATCGGGTGGGTTGGAGCTTCAACGGATGTCGGACAGATCGGTTGGGGTTGAAGATTTGAAAAACAGTGAGAATCCGACTAGAAAAAGATGAAAAACGGCAGAAATCAAGGGAGAAAATTTTGAAAAATAGCTGAAATCTAACCAGATCTTGCCAAATCTAGTGAGATCTCGGCCATTTTCGGCAAGATCTCAGCTAGATCTGGCGAAATCTTGCCGGATCTAGTCTAGATCTTCTTGAAAAAATCACAAAGTCACCGGATTTCTGCAACTTCTCACTGGAAAAATAGATGGATCGGTCGGGTTGGGTTTCTTAGATTTAAGAGGAGAAGATCCAATATCCAACCCGCCGATCTTGGTTTTTGGAGAATGAAATTTGTCTTCGACCATCGGAATGGTCAGTTCGGTCGACGGCGGGTCAGGTTCGGTCGGCGGTAGCAGGTGGGGGTGGGTCTGGTGGGTCCTTGGACAACCCTAGTCTGGAGCCACGTGAACATCAATTCCTACCTTGAATCTTTATTATTACTTTTTTTTTTTTAATAAAAAGTACATTTCATGTGCCAATTATGTTTTGTGTGTCTAATGGTCCCACGTGCACATCTAGTTAAAGGGTTTTTAAAAAAATAAAAAATATTAAGTTTCTATCTTTTAATAATATTAAAAAAAAAAAAACAAAAAACAAAAAGGTTAATGAGTAGCCTAAAGAGTTGGTTTAGGAAATATTTTAAGAACTTTTTTATAGGAAAAAAAAAAAAAACTAATTTTTTTTACGACCTTTTATATTTTCCATGAAAGTTATATTACAAATTTTCTAATGGTCCATTAACAAATGCCTTAAAAACTATTAAGTATGTTATTTTAAAGACTTAAAAAATAATTTTTTTAATTTTTCAAAAAGCTATAATCTCAAGTATGAATATGATACCACATACCACTGCTTTGTGCTACCTGTATAAAATTGTATTATAATAATCATAATTATTTTTAAGTATATTAATGTTTATTATAGACTTATGCTTTTAAATATTAATTAAGGCCTTTGATTGATTAACTTATAAATAAATTAATAATATATATATATAGAGAGAGAGAGAGAGAGAGAGAGAGAGAGAGAGAATTTTAAAATAGTACACCAATATTAATTGGTATCAAAATATTTTAATTTCTTGACCAAACTGAAACAGCCCCCAATTCAGTATTTGACTCCAAAAAAGCACTGTATCACTTCTATGTTTGAGGCAGTTCATAATACCCTCCCCCCTTCCCCCTACCACCACCTTAATATTTGGAATTAAGTAATGTTTCCCTCTATGTTTTGAAAATGAGAAAATTCCCTCATTCCATTTCTCCCTCAATTAAATCTAATTAACATCATTCCTGGAGTATCCCATTGTCAAAAGTATAAAATACACTCAATTAAAAAAAAAAAAAAATTCCAAGACTACTCCAAATAACCTAGGCCAGGTAAATTAAACCCCCTACACTAAATCCAAGTTGAAGTACTACTCGTTTTGTCCTCCTTATTGATAATAAGTTGGTGGTTAGGGGAGCAATTGCTATCGTGTTATGGATGGTAGGCCGTGTACCCATAATTTTAGTATACAAACATATATTGAAAATGAGTCAAATCGGGGTATGAATTAGAAGCTTATTGAACTAAAACGGATTAATATTCCTCTTATCAATACCCAAGTTTTTCATTTGGGTTTGGTCAAGTTAATAGATCCACTTATAATCTATCTATATATATCTAAAAGTTAAAGAGTAGCATTTATTTTTACTACGCTTTTGTTGAGCCTCATCAGCGACCACGTTATTATTTCTATTAATAAAAAAATATTTTATTTTCATTATTTTTCTATTAGTGTTTTAAAAATTTCCACTTCAGCTTCCATAACACCCATGACTCTTTATCTCCACTATTTTCAACATCCCATGTAATTTCTTTAGTGTCTGAAACTCTCCATCTCCCCCCTTCTTGCCTCTTCCTCTCCTCATTGAACTCAACCAGTTCATACCTGTTCAGTTGCCACTATCCCTATAAAATTCCTCACAGATTAGTCTTGCAAGGAGCTCTGCAGTTAAAGCGCTTGAAAGGACAGAACTGCTATGCCTCAGGAAGTCCAAGATGGTCTAAATGATCAGCTTCACAAGTTCATGTCTTCATTGGAGAATCCAAAATTCAACCATTTCTTCTTCAAAAGAAATTTGCAGACAAATGCAATAAGTTACTCTTCCCATCTACATATGAAATGCAGTGAATCACAACTGGCTGTAAGCAATTAGATTTGACCAACCCCTTTCACATGATTATGTATCCTTCATTAGTCATTACTTTAGGCTTTTGCTCACATAAATATGCACCCCTCATTAATCATTACTTTAGGCTTCTGTTGCTGTAGCAAGCTAGATGATATTGTCGGTGATCATGATAACATTAGTTGGTTTTTGAAATTTCTATTAAGAAAAATAGGACTTATAAATTAATTAATGAATTAGCTTTTAATTGAAAAAAAAAAAAGGACTATCCAAGTATAGTCTCTTTTCAAAATGGTGTTTGGCTTGGTTTATTTAAAAAGTCTCTTGTATTCTAAATGTCCTCAGAAAGTTACCTTTTGACTTCAAATGTCAAATTGCTACTGCTCGATCATCCCTAATTAGCCCGCCTATCTTTGTGATGTTTTGTGAACCATTCATGTCGAACGAGGCTGATTCTCCTACTGGGCCACTTAGTTAATTGCCTAAGGCTTCAAGTGGATGGTCCCATGATTTTGCATTAGCTAGATATGTTCATGTCCAATCACATTACACCACCTACCTAATAATATCCTACTTTCATTTCAATTTTACACACTTTATCTCTCGCTGAGGTTTAGCTTTTATTTTATGGTGATCTATGATTTTGAGGTTTTTTAGTTGTGGCCCACAAAGGTAAACTTTTTCTTCTTGGTCTCTTTGGTGCTTTTTGGGTGGTTTTGTGAGGTTTTCTCATGTGGGTTTTTTGAATTAGGTTTATTTATAAGGTATGTGTATGTGGGTTTGCTTCAAAGTTGTGCTTTTTGCTATGATTTTGTTGCTGCGTTCTCTTTTTGTGCCATGTAATATTTGAAATTTTAAGGTTTTGTTTTGTGGGTATTTGAACTTTGACCTCTACATGAGATATTTGTAAATGGGTGCCCTTCAAAAACTACAAGAGCTTTTTTTTTTTTTTTTTTTTTTTTTTTTTTTTTTTTTATATTCTGTATTGTTTTTTTTTTTACTGGAAAGGTAGAATTTATATTAAACAATGAACCAAGGTACAGAATATAAATTTTCATGATATAATTTGAGAATTCAAACTTCTATTGTACCCAAAAAATTTACTTTGGTTAGACTCATTAGCGGAAGTCATCAAATAATTCTATTGACACATTGTTTGCAATACTTATGTAGGAGACTACTTATAAATAAGTACAATTGTAAGGAACTATGATGATGATGATCTTTTGTTGTTGCATGGTTCTACTCATTTCCTGTATGGTTTTGTGTGGTAGCAGTTTTGAATATGTTTGTGCTCCATTCAGTTGCTTAGAAGGTCTATGGGAATAGGAAGAAATTTAGTATATTTCCTTATTATAACTTAGGTGGAGAGGAGGAAAACAAATCATTTTGCATATTGGCTTTTTTGAAACTTGGGTTTTGGAAACCAGTGCGTTATAGAAACTTAGGTTTAGAATATGTTTTGCCTTCGCTAAGTTCTCATAACTATCTTATATGAAATAGGGAAAATGTTTTGTACAAAAAATATTGTTACTGCTCAATTTAATTTCTTCTCATTCTTGGTGCATTGTTTCCAACAATTTAGTTGTGTTCTTTTTGTAATTATCTGGGCTTACTACTATTTTGGGAAATTATAGGAGCATTTTTATTTTCATTAATTATCCACATCATATTTGAATAAAATATCTAAATATTTTTTGACTCTAATGCATTATAATAATAATAATAATCAAAGTCTTTTCTAAAATAGTTCGTTGAATATAGAAGTCATTAAACATTATAAAAATGACTCTTTATTTGCCTGGGTAATAATACAAATGTATGACTATATGAGTATATTCTTTATTGTTTTAATTAAATTAAATGGCAATCAATTGCCCCCTCCATTATATCAGGAAAAAAAAAAAAGGTTTTAGGTATTAATTTTTTTATTATTAATTATTATCAATAAATCACAATAATCATTCATATATATATATATATATATAGTCCACAAGTATGAGAGTAATATTCAATAGCACAAAAATTTACACCATGATTTGTCTTCTTTTCATTTTTCTACTTCTTTTTTTTTTTTTATCATTATTATTTTTATTATGTCAATTTGAATTTATTGTTTAATTCTCTCCAAAAAAAAAAAAAATTATTGTTTAATTTTTTTGTAAAATCCATGTTTACTCTACACCATATTTAATTATGAAGTTTCTAGGGTAAACTATATTTTCGATGGCTGATTCAAATGATTTCTTGACTAAATTTTGTTTGAATAATTTGATAAGTTTTGTTATACTTCTGTTAGGTTCTAAAAGTTTAGAACAATTGGCAAACTATGAACACAAACTTGTCTAGATATAGATCCTAGAGTCTATAGGTATTATTAGACAATACTTAAGGTGATACAAGTCAAGATTCAAGAATATACAAGCTGCAAAAAGAAGAGTTCAGAAACTACATGATTCGACCGATCGAGAAACAGGCCCGACCGATCGAAATACGGGTCTGCAGAATTTAAAGTTCGACCCAACACCAGTTCAAGCCCAAAAAGGATTAGGGTTTCAAATCTACATCTTCTAGTATATAAAGGAAACCCTAGGCATGTTTTATTATAACTTTGGATGTGCTCTTGTTAGATCTAAAAGGTTCTATACTTTCCTTTATCAAAGTCACTATCGGATATCACTCTCTTATCTTTAGAATTGGTAGATCTGAAGTTGCTGCATGAAGATCAACAATAGTTGAAGATTTAAACCTTCAAGGATGGTCTTGGAGTCACAAATAGGAGAGTTTGTGTTGCTAAACCTTTGAGTGGAGTCTCAAAGTCACAAGTGTGGGTGCTTATGTTGTAAAGGCCTAATAAAGAAGGAGTCCATGGATTTAGAGCTTGCACGTGGTCGTGTCAGTAAATTCTACATGTGGTAGCAATAGGATGTTAGTGGTCTAAGTCTTATTGTAAACTTCGATTCTCTATAGTGGATTTGCTTTTTACCTTAAGGATAGCTAGGTTAAATCTTCCTCAGGTTTTTTACTGGTTTGGTTTTCCTAGGTGATCATATCATTGTGTTTTTTATATTTCCACTGCTTTACATATGATTTATGTTTGTTTGACCTAGATCTGAATAATAAATCTATGTATTCACTTGGTTAATTAATTAGATTAAACAATCTAGTTTACAACGGTCTAAAAACCTAACAACTTCTTTGGTTATTATTATTTTATTTTATTTTTTTTGGTAATGGTAGTTTATTAACTTATGCGGTAAGAATTTTCTTTTGGCAATTCACAAAATGATCCTTAAATTAAGAACTTTTATTATAAATTTTTTATTTTTAATTAAGTTTAGCTACAATTGATCATTAATAATATTCCTATGCATAGCTTGGGTCTACCACTAGTTAAGGTTAAATCTAAAGAGAAGTCAAACTCAGCTCAACTATATAGGCAACTAAGATCATTTCGTAACACCCAAAATAAAAGAAGACTCCATTTATTAACTAAATATAATATATTTTCTTAATATATTTTTATGCTTCACCTAGGTTAAAAAAAAAAAAAACTAAAAAAAGCAAGGCCCCTTTACTGGCCAATATAATGCAATTTCTATTAAAAATGCCTTTAGGTATCCAAAACACAAAAACATTTTTTTTATTAAAACGTGGGAGAAAATTGGCCATTGCCCCTTTCGCGCAAAAAAATCCAGCATTTTGTCCCATTTCCTAAACTAATTAGGGAAATGCCCCTATTTTGAAACTCGATTTTCTCAAAATCAAGTTTCAACGTCATTATAGGGCTCCTTAAAACGCCAATATAGGTATGGGGTGATCAAACTTAAAGAAAAAATAAATAAATAAAATTGCATGGAACTCGAGTTCATGGAGCTCGAGTTCCAAAAAGTCACTATAGGGTCCTTAAAACGCCACTATAGGGCTTCAGTTTTTTTTTATTTTTATTTTTTATTTTTTTTTATTTATAATTTTCAGTTTGTTATAACTCAATTGTCCAAAAATCGAGTTTTAAATTGAAACTTGATTTTTAGAAAATCGAGTTTCAAAATAGGGGCATTTTCCTAATTAGTTTGGGAAAGGGGCAAAATGCTGATTTTTTATAAAAAAAAAAAAAAAAAAAATAGTAAAAGCCCATTTTCTCCGTAAAACATGGAAAGAGAAGTTTAAGGCCCAATGTATCCTACTTTATTCTTCTCTTTACATCTACTTCTCTGTTTATATATATTTTAAAGGAGATGGGTTCAAGTTACACCTGGTGTAACTCTAAAACCATTGGATTTAAGTAGATCCAACAGTTAAAAAAAACCCTCATCATTACAAATATTTTTATTAGAATCTCATTAATTACCCTTATTTATTACATTCTAAACTTATCTCTAAACCTAACAAAATTTGATGTCTGACTCTGTCTCCGTTTGTCTCTCTCTCTCTCTCCATTCTAAACCTACGTTTCTCTCTCTCTATCTCCTCCTCCATTGCTCCTCCACCATTGTTCCACCTCCACAGGTTGACGCAGAGGAGAAAAAAAAAAAAAAAAAAAACCAAGCTGATATCCCTGGTTTTTCACCACCGTTTGGTTGCTCTTTCCTTCCACTCGGCGCTAACATCCCTGGCACTTCCAGTAAGTTTTTTTATTTTTTTATTTTTTTAATTAATTAATTAATTTTATTTTATTTTTTTTGGTTTCTATCTATTTCTGTCATTTTAATGATTTTTTTTCCAATAAGCCTAGTTTGGTTGCTGGGAAAGTGAAGGAAAGTATTTGTCGGATTTAGGGGTTGTGTTGAACTGTTGATCTGTTCTTTTTCAGAAACAACATAGAAATTAATCAAGTAAACATCAGAATTCATTACCACCAACTATTGAACTATACACCACACCTTCAAACTACCTTCATCAGCAAACTCAACAAAGGCAAAACAAATTATGGAATTGGGGTCATCACATTTACAACAGTCAAGAACCTTCACAAAAAAAAAATGAACTTCTTCAAGACCAAAATTTCAATTACCATATCAGCAAAGAATTTATTTTAAAATTGACAAACATAGCAACAAGTTGTTTGCCAAGCAAAGAAAGAAGCTTTATGTTTCTACATGTGAAACTACAACAAAAATCCAACTGTAATCTAATCCAAAAAAAAAAATTTTAAAAATAATAATAAAACCCCTTTACAATGTATCATACATTTTGTTGATAGATAATAGTATGAGAACAAAGGAATCTCCATCTTCATTGAGACATTCATCAAACATGTACAAGTTTCCTTTCTACACTAACTTATGGGTTAAGGTGTTTCTTACAAATGAAATTTCGGGGAAAAATGGCACAAAAGGAAACTGAAAAGGAGAGAAAATAAAAAAATCTTCTTGTAATGTCAGGTGTTGGAAAGAGAAGATTTTGGGGGTCTAAAAAAGAACATATCAACAGTTCAACACAACCCCTAAATCCGACAAATACTTTCCTTCGCTTTCCCAGCAACCTAACTAGGCTTATTGGAAAAAAAAATCATTAAAAATGACAGAAATAGATAGAAACCAAAAAAAAAAAAAAAAAAAAACTTACGGGAAGTGCCAGGGATGTCAGCGTCGAATGGAAGGAAAGGGCAACAAAACGGTGGTGATGATGAACAAGGAAATTTGAGAGAGAGAGAGAGAGAGAGAGAGAGAGAGAGAGAGAGAGAGAGAGAGAGAGAGAGAGAGAGAGAGAGGGTAAGGGGGTGAAAAACCAGGGATGTCGGCTTGGTTTTTTTTTTTTTTTCCCCCTCTGCCGGCAACCTGTGGAGGTGGATCAATGGTGGAGGAGCAATGGAGGAGGAGATAGAGAGAGAGAAACATAGGTTTAGAATGGAGAGAGAGAGAAAGACAAATGGAGACAGAGTCAGACGTCAAATTTTAATTTTTTTTTCCAAATAATATTAAATATAAAAAAATTTAGTTAGTTGTCACGTTTCAAAACAATGCTGGAAACTAGCATCTTGAGTGTCTAAAACTCGAGTTCCAAGATAAAACTCGAGTTTTTAAGTCTCAATTTGTAAGTGGATGGGTCTAATGTGGAAAAAAATCCACGTGGAACTCGAGTTTTTAAAACTCGATTTCCTGTGTGGAACTCGAGTTTTAAAGACTCGAGTTCCATAAAGAGATTTCACACACCAAAGTAGAAACACGAAGAACACCAGAATAGAAACACACAGAAACACGAAGAACACCAGAACAGAAACACAAAGGAATAATAACCAACAAATCAGAAGAAACACGAAGGAACAACAAATCTGAACAACAAATCAGAAATCCCAAATCAGAAACATCTACACGAACCCAGATCTCCCTAACCCCGGAGTGACGGAGGCAGCAGCGGCAAAGCTCCGTTGTGTTCTTCTTCATCGTGTTCTTCCGTGGGTTCCTTGGGCATCGTGTTCTTTCATGGGTTCCTATTCTTTGTCGCTGTTCTTCGTCGTCAGATTGTTCCTCAGTTCTTTGTCATTAGATTATTGGTTCTTCTTCAGGTCTGTTCTTCGTCGTCAGATTGTTAGTTTCTTCAGTTCAGTTGTTGTTTAAGTACCAAAATCGAGTCTTAGAGACACGGTTTAACAAATCAGAACTCGAGTCTCTAAGACTTGAGATCTATGTGGCATTTTTAGTCTAACTCATCCAGCCAAACACTCGCAAAGCAAGTCTTTGAGACTTGAGTTTTAATATAGATCTCGAGTTTCTAAAACTCGAGATGCTAGTTTGCTTATACGTTTCAAACGCGTATTAACTTACTACATTGTAGACCCTTACACAGCTAGTCTGCAAATATCCCCCGTCAAATTTTGTTGGGTTTAGAGATAGGTATAGAATGTAATAGATGAGGGTAATTAATGAGATTCTAATTGTGAGGGATTTCACAATTTGCTCCAATACCAATGGGCTTGGTCTGCGATCGAATGCTATAAAAGATTTATGCCCCCTCATCCTTCATCAATTGGTGGTTGGATGGATTGGTAAGGCACACGGTCCGACAACTGGTATCAAAGCCAAGGTCATAGGTTCAAGTCGTTGGAGCCGCATTGTGAGGGAGGGATTGTGAGGGATTTCACAATTTGCTCCAATACCAATGGGCTTGGTCTGCGATCGAATGCTATAAAAGATTTATGCCCCCTCATCCTTCACCAATTGGTGGTTGGATGGATTGGTAAGGCACACGGTCCGACACTAATAAAAATATTTGTAATAATGAGGGTTTTTATTTAACTGTTGGATCTACTTAAATCTAATGGTTTAAAAAAGGTGTAAAGAGTTACACCAGATGTAACTTGAACCCCTCTCTTTTTAAAGTCTTTACCTAAAATGATTTACAACATATCATTTTGAATAAAACTTATTTCCTTCTCCAAACGCATTTACTGGTTTACTCCTTCTCTGTACCTATTATAACTTAGGTTGATATGATACATCAATCCACTTTTGCTACTTTGTTACCATTTTTTTTAATTTAATCAATATATTTTAAACAATAATTTAGTTAGTTTTAACTTTTCCCATTTGTATTGGTTTTTATTTTATTTTTAAATAATAAGATAAAACAAATCATTTTTATTCAAAGTATCTTACTTAATTTGTGTATTTTGGGTAACAATAATTGTTATAGTTGCGTTTGTAGAAAGATTTTTGTAAAAAAAAATTAAAATTAATAATAATCCTATTTAAGATTGACTATGCTGCAAGAAAGATTAAGTGGATTAGCTATATTATTAATTGAAAATAAAATGTTAACAGAACTTGAATACAAAAAATTATTTAGTAATTTTGCATCTCAAGAAGCAAGAAAAATATATATTAAATAAAAATATAAAAAACTAAATTTCTTATTTAATTAATTTTTAAATATAATAAAATGCCCAACTCAAAACTTTTCACTTTATGGCTCAAAATTGGTTGAGCCAACCTTTAGAGAAGCTTCAGTTTTACGCCGGGTTGGATGACATGGTTTCTAACAAAAGAAGTGTATTGATACTCACTCCTCTTATATTAATGTTGGATCTTACTAATTAAATTTATTGTGGGATCCATCGTAAATGTAAAAGAAGAGAGCACTACACGTGTCCTTTGAAAAAACCTAATAATTTTCCCTATCTCAGTGAAGTTTGACCGTAGAGTGGGAGAAAATTTAGGTTGCACCAAACCTAGTCCACATGGAATCAAAGGCCAAGTGATTGTTACTCATTAATTTTGCCAAAAAAAAATCTCCTTCTTAAGAAATAATGAAATATAAGGCATTATGTTGAGGACATTCTTGTTCAGCATCGATTAGACTGGTTCGACCTTAAATTGGATTCCCCGGACTACAAAGACTCCAATTTTTTTTATTTTTTAGAAAGGCGTATTTTCCTACCTATATGTTTATTATGTGATATTGTTTTCTTTTAATGCTTACCACTTGCACTCTCTCTCAAGTCTCAATGTAATTCACCATACACACTATCGTAACTTTTTTTAATGAAACATAAATACCTAAGTGGTAAAAGAGAAAAAGAAGTAACAATAACAATACTACAAACAAAAGGCAGGGAGGACTCATCCTCCGTCTGAGAGAACCCAACATAATATTATATTTACAAACTTCTTGCTCTTACTAATACAAGTTGTGCGAAAACAAAGGCTATGTGCAAAGTATGGGAAAAATCAAATAGACTATATATTATGTTTATGTGAATGACTATAAAAGATAATATCAAGACAACACTTCCAAAAATTGATATTGCTAAAAAACTTTCTTGCTAATGTAGAAGAACGTTTCACAACTGCTAACAAGTCCCATGCTATAGGGATACTGATGACTAAACTTTGTTGATGCCCACTTTTGACGAAGGGCACAACAGCAAAAAAAGCCCAACAATATAGAGAAGGTGAGAAAGGGAAAATAGTAAGGGAATAAGGAAACTAGCCCAACAGGCTGAAATGACAGAATTGATGGTTGGCAAGCCCACAACAATAAAAAAGAGGTAAAGAAGAAGTAAATGGGCCGACGAAGCCCAAAGAATGAAGTAATAAGCCCATGGGAATAAAAAGAGGTAAAGGGGTCGGTAAAGCCCGGGAAATGAATTAGTAAACTCAATGGGTCGGCCTGAAGGCTACTAAGCCCAAAAAGTAATAAAAGGTAAAGATGTGGTAATTGGGCCAAGGAAGCCCAAAGGATTTAACAAAAAGCCCACGTGAGTAAAATAGGTAAAGAGGAAGTAAACGGGTCGAGGAAGCCCGAGGAATGAAATAATAAAATGGGTTGGCACAATAGGAATGTTGGCAAACAAAGTCCAAAAAAGGTAAAGATGTGGAAAGGGGGCCTAGGAAGCCCTAAGCAAAAGATTGATGAAGAAGTGGGTTGGCATGGCAAGAACATCAATCCACAAGTTCATGGGGTAACACGAAGTAAAAGAGAAGGTAAAGCTATAGCAGGCACGATAAAGTGGTATGACAAGATCAATAGCCAAGAGGCTAGCTGACATAAGAAAGAAAAACATGGGCTCGACAGGAAGATGAGGGCCTTTTCCCAAGCAACGCCCAGTCCAAGAAAGGATAAAGGCAGGGAACATGAGCCCAAATGCCCACACATCCTTCACGCCACAAAAGATAAACACCAACTAGAACGTACATCAGAATCAAACAAACATGGAGACAACAAAAATGGTGTGAAGGCTAGAAAAAAATAAATTCAGGCGGAGTGGAGCATGCACAAAGGGCCAGGGCACCACCTACTTGTACCTAGCCAATATATGGGGGGTGGGCCACGGGTCAAGGTATTTAGAGGGTGTGGTCTGGCGGTGAGGAGAAAGAGGGAGTCTATTTTGGGGTTCTCGCTCAAACTTCTTTGGGGAGAAATGTCCTACTGGGATGGCATCTCACTTAAAAGAAGTAAGTGTGGGTTGGGACTCCTTAATGCATGCCATAGAGGTAGGTGATGGAAAGGCTTAATCCTTAGCTAGATGATGGTAGTGAGAAAACAGGGAGAGGTAAGAAACAAGACAAGCAATTTTGTTTAGGAATGGGGAGTGGTGCAACCAACACATTCAAAGCAATGGTAGTGGCTGAGCAGTCGGCAGATCAGTGGGCAATCTTGGAAGGACACCCATAAGGAGCCAAAAGCAGTTGAGGGGTAAAAATGGTAAATCCCACCATGACAGATAGTATAAAAAGTGGTAGTTGTGAACAGTGAATGGGAGACAGAAGGAACGAAAGAAGAAGAGGTAGAACAAGAAAGAAAAGAGAGAAAAGAAAAGAATATACAAAAATCAGAGAGGAATAAGTGGTAGGAATAGAGGCATGCATCAATAGACTACCTTTTCCCTTCCTCTTGACAGACCCACTCTCTGAGAGATTGAGAATTGAAGCTTAAGCCATTTAGGCCCTTTTTCCAAAGTGCATAACTTCTATGGCAGAAGCCTTTCTTGAGGTTACTCACATTGGGGATTGGTTCCCTTCTTGGACCTACATTTGCTGAGAAGCTAAGCCTACTTTTCTGGTAGACAAGTTATTCTTTTATGCTTGTTGAGTGATTAGTTTACCATTTAGTTATTGAATTGTTTACTGTAGCATTATATTTATTTGTTATATTATTATGCCATAACCTGATTAAGCTACTTCCCTTTATTTCGGTGTTAGTGTCATTTGTTTAGTGTTATAGTTATTCTACCATACTGTATTCTTACTATAACATCTGTAATAGTTGTTCCTACTGTGGGCACGCCATACATTCAATACCTCTGCTAGGATGTGTCTATATTGTGATGGCTCGACTTATGCACAAACTGACTGATAGGCCAAAAACGAATTGACCCCCTTGTGATTAATTAGCCAAGTATATTAATTAATCAAATTAACATGCAAACATGTGGTAGTACAAACAAATCACCAATAAACTAATTATGCAGCGGAAAATAAATTTGATACGATGATTTGTTTATGAATGGGGAAAACTTAACGGTAAAAACCCCATCGGGTGATTTTCAGGTCACCATTCCTGAAATTTCACTATTATCAAAACAAGCGGTTACAAGTAAAGGAATTCCAGTACCTTATACCAACCTACAGTTGAACCCTTACCCCAATAACCAATTGGACTTGTTTTGTAGTGACAATTTCCCCTTTTGATGCAGGGCTCCCAAGTACGTGACTAACTAATGCGCGGATCCCATTACGCGACTTCAATCGCCAACTAGAGACGGTTGTTGGCTGCAAAGTTCTTCAGTTCATCCCAACAATGAAGATCAAGAAGATGCTTGGTCACAAAACCCTACGGTGCACATACACAACAACTTCTTCACAAGAATGATGAACTAGGGCAAAACTTTGTCTTCGATTACAAATTTCTTGAACAAACTTTGCTCAACACTTGTGTAACTTGTGTACACTTTGACGGCCCTTAAAATAATCCTTTTATATGTCTAGGGTTAGAAGAAAAGAAAGCCTAAACACATAATCACGGATTAGAGTCAGAACAGAACTGAAATTCTGTTTTTCATAAAGCTCGACAGATACCTATCTGTCGAGATGCTGTTGAGCAGCTGTCAAGCCACGGGGTTGAAACAGCTTCTTAAGCTCGATAGATAGCTAGCTGTCGAGCTAGTTGTCGAGATTTAATGAACAGCACTTCTTTAGCTTGAATCTTGGACAGACTTGTATGTTTTCAACACTTGATCTTGAAACACAGTTTCTTGAAGTATTAAACACATCCTAGATTTACCCAAATACAAGTAAAATGCGTTTTGTCAAAGGATAAGCCAATTACATAAAATAGTTACATATGTTCCTAACAAGTGAATCACATATGTCCTAACACTGGCCTAAAGTGTATTTCATTTAGGCCAAACCCAACTTTTTTACCTCAGACCTACGGGCCGTAGTGCCATAAGAGAGACCAAAGCCCATCAACACAAAAAGGCCCACCACATTTAAATTGGCGACTCCACTGAGGAGTTGGGGAAAAGACAGGGAAAGCAAATAGATCCCTTGCAAGTTATGCCCTCAATATCAAAGATGACGCAAAATATGAGTGTCGTGCCATTGTAGGCAAAATCAAGGCCAGCCACGCCACACTAGCCCGATCAAGCAGAGGGTGCTATTGGACCAGGGGCTGGGCCACAACAGTAGCAAAGGAACCCTATGACAATACTAACTTCTTCATTGAAGTGTTGCAGTCCATACAACATTCCCAACAACCATTGATGGAGAAAATGCTCCAGCTGAAGGCGGATAAGACTAAGGAAAAAGGGACCCAACATGACCCTAAGCACATAACAGACAATGAAGAAACCCCTGTGGGCAGTGGCTCGAAGAACACAGAGCAGCATTTCATCACGATGGCTTATGTCGCAACACTATTAGAGTAAGAAAAGGCCAAGGCGCCCAAGGAAAGATTCTATACATGAAGATCTCCCTATCTACTGAGGATACTCAGCAAACCATATCCCGAGAGATATGAGCCACGATCCTTCACACAGTATGATGGCAGAAGGGGAAGCGCTGTTGAGCATGTAAGTAAGTTTATTGACACCCTTAGTCCCTAAGCAGCAGACGAGGACCTTTGCCTCTAAGAGTTTTCAAAGTCCTTATGTGAATGGGCATATACTTGGTACACTGACTTGAAGCCAGGATTAATCCCAACTTGGGATGATATGGTAGAAATGTTCTGCACCAAGTATTTCCACGGAGAAGAAACAGTAATGCTCGTAACTTTGCAAGGTATTAAGCAGAAAAGCGATGAAGACCTGATGGAGTACATCAAAAGGTCTAGGGACATAGCCCTCAATTGCTATGGCCACTGTGAAAAGAAGACGCTGGTGGAAATGTACATGGGCAATATGATCATGGAGTATAAAGTCGTCCTGGAAAACTTGGAAATTTCACAGTTTGCACAACTATTGCAAAAGGCTAGGAAGACTGCCTAATCAGTCAGGCCTAGCTCTGACAAGCCCAAGGAAAGGAGACCCACACCACAGGCCATGACAGTGTCCACCGGCAAGAAGAAAAGGGAGTCAGAAGGAAAAGAGTCCGAGAGCCCTTCGCCAATACCATGCACACCAAAGGAGTTGGATGTGCTCCTACACAAATGGATTGCAGATGGAGTTTTTAAACCCAATCAAGTCTCTAGAGAGCCCATTGAAGAAGAACGGAGGGACCTACATTTTTGCCGACTGTATAACTATGTGCAGCATGCCACTGCAAAATGCTAGGCACTTCGCAGACTAGTGAGCCACAGAATCGGAGAAGGAACCCTTGAGTTGTCTTAACTAGAGGTGTAAAGAAATCCACTCCCCAATCATAAAGTGAAGGGGGTAGCAGCAATTGTCATTTGCACAGACTCAGGAGAGGATGAAGAAGAAAGGCCGACTTTGCTTGCCACAGCCATTACTACCTTACAGAAAAGCTCTTGGTTCAAGAACTTGTTTGACCAACTAAAGTTCACAGCAAACGAACAAAGGATGGCCAAAGAGGCTTTGGTAAGCATTGCCTCAGAAGCGGGAATAGAATGTCTTGCCGCAGAAGCCAGGGCTAACAGAGCTTTCCTGTAAGACACCAACGAGATTACTTTCAGCGATGAAGATATGGAGGTGGGGTACTTAGACCACAGAAGGCCTCTCTACCTAGTAGCCTCCATAAACCAAATTCCCATTAAAAGAGCTTTGGTTGACACGGGTGCTTTAGTAAATCTCATCCCATTCAACATGCTGCATGCAGTCGGAATACTGGAAAGGAAGATTCAAGGATGCCTAATGGAAGTAATGGGGTATGGAGGAAGAGGTGAGTATACCGCAAGTCACATATAACGATGGCTGAAGGTGGGCCTAACAGCCTCCTTAGCCCGATTTCATGTGGTAAAGACAAAAGTTTTCTATCATATACTATTGGGATGGCCATGGCTACCCAAGCATCACCTAATCCCATCCACTTATCACCAGTTTGTGAAAGGGAGATTGAATGGCATGATGATACGAATAGCAGCAAACTCATCCCTGTTGACACCTCATTTTGTAACCCGCATTTAACCTCACCTGGAGGGTAAAAGGGTAATTTTGCCTTGGAAATATGCATCTTGATTATGGCCATTAGATCCTTAATCTCATTTCACCAAAATGATCTTGATGTTGTAACGATCAAATCGACTGGTCATAAGCCCTAATCGGACCACCAGATTGAAAGTTATCATCAAATCAAGTTTTAATGGCTGAGATGCACTATCACAAATTGAGTCTGATTATATGTGATTAAGAACAATTGATTTCAATTGGTTATAAGTGTAATCAATTTGAGATCAATGATGTGTCATAATTTGATTGGTTAGGACTACATTTTATGGGGAGGTTACATACACCTAATTAATTAAATAGTTAAACATTAATTATTCAATGAGTAATTTGTGCAATTATATTTTAATTAGAGTAAATTTGGAACCAATTAAGTCTGAAATGGGGGTGATTGGAGCCATTTTTTGTTAATTGGGAGCTAATTTGGGACCTATTAATGTTAATTGTGCTGAAATCATTTTCTAACAAATGACCTTTGCTCACCATTTCATCGATATCTCTCAGAATATTTTGAATCTGTGAATGAGGTCAATTTTCCCAGAAACTAGACATCTGGGGCTTCAATTTGAGCACAAGAACGAGATAATTCCGATAAGAATTGAGTCAGATATGATTATTTGAAATTGACTCTACAGGCTGTTACAGCAGCTACGGGAAAACCGAATTTTGGCTTACTCCTCACTCCCACCAATCTTTCTATTTAATGCACCAGATTTCCCCCAAGGCTAAAATGAGATCTAGGTTCATGATTCTTTGTCAACCCTCATTAAATGACCTCCCATTTATATTTCCTCCACCACTACTATATAAATCCTCCATCTCCTTCATTCAAGAACACACAAAAAACCCCCTCTCTTCCCCTCTCTTGAGTTCTAGTGAAGTTTAGTAGTTTTGTCATATCTTGGTCTTCCTGAGACTCAAGGTATTGAGTGAGACTCACTCTTCCTCTCCTACCTCTTCTTTTCCTCCACCTTTAGGACCTCTACCAAGAGTCTTCTTCTCCACCATATGAATCTTGCATAAAGGTATAATCCATTTCTCTAACTTGTTTTTTGTGTTGCCATGATAAGAATTTAGGATTAAAGCATGATAGTAAATATTTAAATTCTCTTGAATATGTTAGAATGTTCTTAATTGTTTTTATATGTTCTTCACATGTTCTTGGTTGTTCATTACATGTTCATGCATAACACTAGTTTCAATCTTAAATCCACATAAAAAAACATGAAAAATATGTTTGTTTAATAATTCTTTTAAATCCTTGAATCTAGGATATCACAATCCACACACATTCACTAGAATTTATTTTTCAATCCAAATGAAATGCTTAATAAATTGAATTAGGGTTATCATATACACACACATTAAATTCAACATGTAAATTGATTGACATATTGGATGATATGATATGAATGTTGGCCACCATAGTCTAGAACATCGGTTTCACCGGGCAAGGTGGGTGCCTAACACCTTCCCACCTTGTAACATAGCCTTCGAACTTAGATCAAGGGTTGATAGACCAATTTTTATCCTTGTAATTTTCAGTTTTTAGATTGTAACTAGGAAACAAAGCTATGTACTTTATCTTAGATTGTATCTAGGACCAAAGCCATGTAATTTTCCTATGATCAATGTAAATTCAATTGAAAAATAATAAAATGAGGAATTTTTTAATTTTGGTTTTCTTATTTATTCCAATAATTAAATAAGTGGCGACTCCATTGTAAAACCCTTAATCTAAAGGGGAAAATATAACTAGTCGAACCTCCATTTTGAGAGGCAATAACACAACTCCACCCATTCACGTGGGTTTGGCCTAACATCCTATATAAAACGGGCCGGGGGCGCGGTCTCTCACAATCTCCATTCGAGCAGGCAAAGACCCATTTGGTCGATACCATGTTCTACGAAGAATGGGTGCCATCCGGAGAGAGTTCAGTATCTAAGCCGCAAGGCACCTTTGTCCCCAAGTGGGAGGACATCTAGAATGACCTAGAGCTTGACTTGAGAGGGTTGTTGATGTGAAAGAGGAAAATGAAAGAAGTGCCAACTTCGAAGCTAGGTAGTACGCCACGATGTGTCAAGGTCCGAACACCTGACGGCAGGATAGTAT
Organism: Quercus tomentella; assembly: GCA_028535165.1. Taxonomy (NCBI): domain Eukaryota; kingdom Viridiplantae; phylum Streptophyta; class Magnoliopsida; order Fagales; family Fagaceae; genus Quercus; species Quercus tomentella. The sequence continues at coordinate 34,965,358 of JAPQVY010000111.1, read as the reverse complement.
ATAAATTATGAAGGTGTGCAGGGCCCACCTGCAGTATGCAAGGAGGTCTTGAAAGAGAGCCACAGCATAATACCCTAGTATGCTATGTGGCCCAGGATGGTTCGGGGGAAGAAAGTGACATGGAGAGTGAAAAGGAGATTGCCGCTGAAAAAGACATGTAAGTAATGGCAAAAGAACAGCTGGAAGATATTGACCTGGGCACAGACATACAAAAGCTAAGACTAATTTCAATAAGCTCAAAGTTGTCGGAAGAAGAAAAGGAAGAATTGATCCTGCTACTAAAGGAATTCAGAGACGTTTTTGCTTGGGATTACAGCAAGATGCCTGGACTAGACCCAAGGTTAGTGGTACATATGCTCAATGTGGATCCTAAGGCCATGCAAGTGACTCAGCCTGCCAGGGTATTACACACCGAAATAGAGAAGCCGATACTGAAGGAGGTGCAAAACCTATTAGGTTCATCAAACTAATTCAACACCCACGGTGGTTGTCCAACATTGTACCTGTGAAAAAGAAAAACAGGCAGATACGATGTTGTGTTGATTTCAAAAATCTCAATCAGGTCTAACCTAAAGATGAGTTCCCATTGCCCAACATGGACTTGCTGATAGATTCTACCGCAAGAAATGCCATGTTTTCATTTATGGACGGATTTAGTGGGTACAATTAGATTCAGATGGCACTGAAGGATGCTGAAAAAATTGCTTTCAGAACGCCTTTCGGGAATTTTTACTATACAGTAATGCCCTTTGGGCTAAAAAATGCAGGTGCAACCTATTAGCACACAATGAGTGCCATATTTCATGACATGATGCACTAAGACCTGGAGGGCTATGTGGATGACATAGTGGTAAAATCGAGAAGGTGAGAAGATCATGTCAAGGTATTAAGAAAGGTATTAGAAAGATGCAGAATTTTCAAGCTAAGAATGAACCCATTGAAGTGTGCCTTTGGAGTGTCTGCCGGGAAATTTCTAGGATTTTTAGTCCACAGCGAAGGGATAGAGGTGGATCTAGCCAAGGCAGTGGCAATAGCAACCATGAAGCCACCAGCCACAGTCAAGGAGTTGAAAATTTTCCTAGGCAAAATCTCCTACATCAGGAGGTTTATCCCTAGTTTAGCATCAATCACTTTGGCTTTCACGAAGTTACTAAAGAAAGGACAAGGCTTTGAGTGGGGGGAAAAACAGTAGATAGCTTTTTAAAAGCTACAGTAGATTATGATGAATCTCCCCACGATGCAAGCCCCAGTTCGCAGGAAACTGTTGATACTTTACCTAGCCTCAAGCCTGTCAGCTATCGGGGCTTTGATAGCCCAAGAAGGCAGAAGCAGTATTGAGCAGCTGATCTACTACATAAGCCACACCATGAGGGATGTTGAGACCCGCTATCCCAGGGCGGAAAGGGTATGCTTTGGAATCATCTATGTGTCGCAAAGACTACGCCATTACTTCTTGGCTTATAAGGTACATTTTGTTAGGATATATGTGAATAATGTTAGGAACATATGTCAATGTAGAATTGGCTAATCCTTTGACAAAACACACTTTACTTGTAATTAGGTAGATCTAGGATGTGTTTAATACTTTAAGGAATAAGGTTTTAAGTCCAAGTGTTAAAGCCATGCAAATCTGTCCAAGAATCAAGTGAAAAAGTGCTGGATTTTAAAGCTCGACTGCTAGCTTGATAGATAGAATCTATCGAGGTTTAAAAGGCTGTGTAAGCCCGATGCTCGACAGTTGCTCGATAGATAAACTATCTATTGAGATTTACGAAAATCAGATTTTCAATTCTGATTTCACTCCAATCCGTGTATATTTGTTTAGGCTTTCTTTCCTCATAACTCTAAACATATATAAAGATTATTTTAAGAGCTGTCACAGCTGATGCAACTCAATGCAAAAGTTTTTCACAAGCATATTGTGATCGGAGACATATACCCAAGTTCATATTCCTCTTCAAGAAGCTGCTGCGTTTGTATGTCATAGGGTTTTGTAACTAAGGAGCTTCATGCTCTTCATCATGTGATGAACTGAAGAACTTTGCAGCCAACATCCTTCTTAAGTCGTTGGTTAGTCATGTACTGGGATTCGTGCATCGATTGGTTAGTCACGTAATGGGAGTTGTTTATTAAAAAGAGAGATTGTCACTATAGAACAAGTCCAATTGGGTATTGGGATAAGGGTTCAATTGTAGGTTGGTATAAGGTACTGGGATTCCTTTACTTGTAACCGCTTGTTGTGATAATAGTGGATTCTTAGGAGTGGTGACCTTAAAATCACCCGGTGGGGTTTTTGCCTTCAAGACTTCCCCCATTCGTAAATAAATCAACAAATCAACATGTCAACTTTATTTTCCATTGTATATTAACTTAGTTGGTGATTTGTTTGTGTTGGCACGCATATTGCATGTTAATTGGATTAATTAATTAACTCGGCTAAATTAATTGATTAATGCATCACAAGAGGTCAATACATTCTTTGCCTTTCACATTTGATGACGAAATCCCACGCTATTAAAGCTCTTCTCCGACAACCTATTCTGTCTAGCAGAATATCCCAGTGGCTATTATAGCTATCATAGTACGACTTGATGGCAAGAACACCCAAGGTAGTGAAAAGCCAGGCTATAGCAGACCTGTTGACTCAATTTCTAGGAGAAAAGGAGTTCCTACTAGATGATGAGGTACCAAGAGAAGTAGCTATAGCAAAAGTTGTAACATCCCAACCTAATGGCATAATTAATTTTATGGGTTTATATGCTTGTTATTATCTTAATTACTTTAAGTGCATAAAACTTTGATATTTTGATGTTACAAAAGATTAGGCTATGTTTTTTAATGATGTAGAAATAAGTTATTTAAAGGTAAGGGTTTATTTGTAAAGTTATTTTTATTGTTTGGGCCTTTCTAGAATATAAGCTTATAAGGGGGGTGGAAAGTAAATTTTTAAAAGTTTAAAGGGTAACTCATCAACCCTTTTCCCTTAGTAATACACGTGCCCCACCAAGTTAATTTCTCTTGTCTTCTTTGCTGCACTAGAAACTCTCTTTGTTCATCTTTCTTTGCTCCTTTCTTTTCTTCTTTCTTTGTTCTTATCGGTAGCACCTCTCTCTCACTCTCTCACCAACAACCCTCCCTCTCTCACCGAAACCATATATCTTTCTCTAAAGAAGAAATTAAAGGTTAACACTAACACTATGTTTGGTTGGGTGGAATTTAGGAAGGATGGAAAATATTAGAAGGAAAATGGGGTGGAAAACTAAGTTTTCCTCTGTTTGGGAATGGGAAGAAAATAAGAAGAGAGGAAAACCCAGGAGAAAATTTTCTCTCCCGGGCCCACTAATTTTTTCCTCCCATATCGGGAGGAAAATCAATGAGAGAAAACTGCCTCATTGTTATTTTACCATAATGCCCTCCCACCTACCCTCATTCATGCCCTTCACCTACCCCACCTGAAGACTTTTGCCCACAAATCCTTATCCCTTTTTCTCATCTTCTCATCTTACCTTCAGCACACCGTCCAGTGGTCCAGGTTCTCCTCTCTTTTTTTTTTCTTTTTTTTTTTTCAACGTGATCTATTGTTTCTAATGTCCTTTGCCTAATTAAATTTATATGTACACTATTGTAATTTTTACATTATAATAATAATAATAAAAATAAAAATAAAAATTTATATATATGATGTGGTAAATTTTATATTATTGAATGAGTACAAATAAATCTATTTCTTACATATTATGTAACAAGGGTATAATAGTCAATTTATATAAATTACATTTTCCATCATTTCCTTTTTCTCTCCAACCAAACAAAAGAATTTTCCACCCTCCCACTTTTCCACCCCTCCAACCAAACACATAAGAGGGAAAACTAAATATTTTCCATCCTCCCACAATTTTCCATCCTCCCACTTTTCCACTCCTCCATCCAAACGGACCCTAAAGTTTCAGCTTCAAAGTTTGTGGGTAAGTAAATAAAACCTTATCTTAGTTTAGGCATTTTGATGGTGTAATTGTTATGTTTAGTTTTCCTTCTTTATTCTCTAATCTGATTGTTAGAAGCTGAATTTGTGGTTCTATGTTAGTAATTTGAAAGATTGAAGATATTATGGTCAATTGAATGCTTATTAATGTATTTTAATATGTATAATATAGGTATAAAAATACCCACTTGAAATGAAGGCCAATTTCAATTAGTTGATGATTTTGTGAGAAAATATGTTAAAGTTGTCATTGTGACAGATTTGGTGTTTACAACAAGAAAAATCTATATTAAATCAATTTCTGTGAATTAGGATGCTAGGAGTAGTTCTTATGAATGCTAAGACACGTATGGTTGTAATGGAAGTGGTCTCACAGCATTTGGATCAATATAAAAATAATGATTTAATTTCTAAGTTACATGAAATTCTGTCTAGACAGATTTTTAATAAATCATGGTTTTATGCTTTAACTCTGAAATTGATATGGTATCTACTAGACATCCAGGGGAATGACTCTGTAAAATTGCATGAAATATGGATGTGTTTGGATAGCTCATTTGTATTTTACAAATAAGGCATATGTTGCTGAAATGAGCAGTGAACAGTAAATGGTATACCTGACTTTGAGGATTTAATTCTAAAATTAGGGTGAATGTTTTGAGCTATAAATTAGTATTGTTAGGTTCTAAGGATTAGGAACTAATGTATTAGAACTCTAATTTGTATTGTTGGCAAACCATGATCAATACAGGTTTTAGTCTTGTTTAGACTTGCTCAAAGTGTATGCGTTTTATGTAAAGTTGGAATCGAGTTACTGCAGAATTTATTGTGTAATTTTGTCTGGCTCGATCGATCGAGAATTAGACTCGATCAATCAAAACTCGGGCAGAATGTTTTTCTGCAGAATTTTCCAACTCAGCCCAAGTCCGTTTGATGTATAGGGTTTTATGTTTTGTCTTAAGTATAAAAGAGAAAACCCTAGCCACGTTTTGTTGGTTGCTCCTTATGCTGTGTGTGTGAATCTTTTGTGAGATCAAAAGGTGGTTGCCATCACACATACTTAGGGTTTCCAAGATTCAAGATTATGTCAAGAACTTGGTGATCAATTTAGTTGCTGCATTAAGAGCTTAAAGATATACAAGCGGGAATGCTTGTACTTACTGGAGAATCCAAGAAAGAAGGAGTCCGTGGTCTCGGAGCTTGCACGTGGTCGTGTCAGTAAGTTTTCTACTGGTAGGTAGCAATAGGATGTTAGTGGTCTAAATCACTATTGTAAAATTTCGATTCTTTCATAGTGGATTCAGGTTTACCTTGAGGATAGCTAGGTTAAATCCTCCCCAGGTTTTTACCGGTGTGGTTTCTTGGGTCATCATATCTTTGTGTTCTTTATATTCCGCATTTTACATTGATATAATTATATGATTGTGTTAACCTAGATCTGAAATTTGAACTAAGTAATCACTTGGCTAATTCAATAGGTTAATCCAATTGTGTTTTTAAGGGGTCTAAAAACAAACAAGTATGCTTATCTTTTGGTATGTCTAGATCATAGATAAATTTTGTATGCCTTGGTTTCTCTATGGTTTGGTACATAATGTGTTTGATGAATGTATCTTGTATTTGGGGAACCTTTTGAGGTGAGAATTAAGATTTTATTGAGTTAGAGAGTTAGGTTGTGATTGATGTATAAGTTTATATATTTAGGAAGAGTTGTTAGTAATAAGTTTTGATCTTTCATTTAGGTGACGAGAACGAGAACGTGGACACTTGAGCTCCTCTTATACAAATCTCTCGCGTCTTTTGTTTTCAGGTAAGGGATATGTGACATGTGTGTTTGATGAGTATAAGGATTGTTTAAAAATTTATTATGCATCAAAACCTTTTAATTAGACCTATTACATATAAGCATGATTTAAGTAAAGATATATGTTCATGAATTGTTGAATCCTATATATATGATAATTTTAGCATATTGATGCTATTACTTATATCACGAACGTAATATTTAAGAATGAAGTGGATATGCTACTGTTATGAAATATTTATGTAAAAGCATAGATATCAGAAAAATATAGTTTTCGGTTATTCCATTGTTATGATCTGAACTCAGCCAATAGGGGTTATAGTACTGGTATTTCTATGGAGATTTTGATTGGCCATTATAAGTGGTAAGGAATCTACTGTACCCGCCCTCGTTGGGAATGACCAACTTGTGAAGGATGCTAACCAACCCCATGGTTGATGATTTGATCACACCAAAAGGGGTGATACTTTCTAATATGATCCTGGGATTTCCTAGCATTGTGGGGAATGCTGTGGCAGTATGTGCTGGAAGCCTCCCAAAGTTGTGACAGACTTACAATTTGACTAACTAATATGTATTATAAATGAGCTATTAAGCTATTTGGAAATTATAAGAAAAGTATGATGATAAGAAAAGTATGTTGAATGTGTTATAAGTCTGATGGAAAGTTTATGATAAAGTATTTTATAGTCTATTTAAAGATAAGGTTATTGAATTATTTTAAGTTCCTTATTATGTCCTTTTATTATTATACGAAAGGAAAACGATGTATTTTCATTTGAAAGTTCATAAGTTATTTTAAGAATAATATAAAGACTATTTATCAATGTAGGCATCCATAAAATATTTGATTTACATGCATTATTATTAAATTCTCATGGAGCTTAAAACCTTACTGGGCTTCACAGCTCACCCTATTATACTTCAGTGCACAGGTTCTTTCTTAGAAGCAGCGAGAGTATTAGAGGTGACAAGGAATCTGCGATTCTCGTTTGTTAGAATGTATAGTTTTTGTTGTATAGTAGTTTAACTCTTTTGTTGTATAGTAGTTTAGCTCTTTTGTTGTATAGGAGGAATCAAGATATACTTGATCCTTTTGAGCCTTAGTTTGTTCCAAACCCCAGTTTTATGTCTTGGGGTTAGGTTTGTAAATAATAGTTTTGCTAAACGTTTAGCTATGTAATATTTTCACGAATATCTTAAGTTTCAGCCAAGTTGTAAACTTGATATTAACATGTCGGTCATGCTCTAAATTCTAAAGTACAGGTTTGGGTCGTGACAGAAGTGGCCAAAGAACAGTGGATCATGAAGTTTGATGGTTCCTCTACAGCAAACTCAGGAGGCGCGGGAGTGGTCCTTTATCACAATGGTGAAGAAACTGTGGCACTCTCATTCAAGTTGGAATTTCCATGTTCAAACAATACGGCGAAATACGAGGCCTACTGGACGGGGTTGGCAACGGCCTTTAAAATGGGGATCAAGCACCTAAAGGTGATAGGCGACTCCATTTTGGTAGTCTACTAGGCTAAGGGGATTTTTTCTTTAAAGGAACCAAGTCTAGCCTTGTACAGGACATTGGCCCAAAGGATGGAGGAAAAGTTTTATACATTTGAAATAGAGCACACTTAAAGGAGCGAGAATCGATATACGGATGCATTGCCCGCATTGGGCTAACAAATAGCCTTTGAAGAGAACAGTACTGGAGTTGAGATTAATAAGCAAAGGGAATCTGTAATTGAAGTACTCCAGAAAAGGTTCTAGCCTTCCAAGAGAAGTAAGGATGCGAAGGGGATTGGAGGACTCCCATCAGGGAAGCCCTGCTAAAGGAAGAAGACGTGGCAGAAAAGGACTATGTCCTGATGAAAGGAGAGCTGTACCACAGAATGCTAGGAGGAATTCTATCGAGATGTATGGGGCACGAGGAGGCCAAAAGAAAGCTGAAGGAAGTGCACAGTAGAACTTGTGGGTTTTGCGGCAAGATCAGCCTATACCGAAGGATGCAGAGAACAGGTTTCTATTGGCCAAGTATGGGAAAAGATGCAGGTTTGACCCAAACCTAGTGTAAAGCTTGCCACCTAGCTGTGCATGGAGAAAGGTATAAACTCAGGAAGCTGGTAACCCGCTACTTCCTACATGAGGGAATTCTTTTTTAGAAGGGATATAATGGGGATCCACTACGGTGTTTGGATCTAGAAGAAGTTGGCGAGATGTTAAAGGAGGTGCATGTAGGAGAATGCGGAGAGCACAAGGGAAAGAAGAAGTTGTACCCGTGCATACTACAGATGGGCTAGTATTGGCCCACTATAAAGAAGGATGCAGCAGAGTTTGTAAAGAAGTGTCACAGTTGCCAAGTGTAAGCCAATTTGATTCATACTCATCCACAAAGCTTGCAGAGTATGGTCGCTCCATGGCCCTTCCATACTTGGGGGCTTGACTTGGTAGGATTAGTCAATCCGCCTTCCCATAGGTACATATGGATCCTGGTACCTACAGAATATTTCACCAAGTGGGTAGAGGTCATACCACTTCGCAAAGCCACCAGAGGAACTGTGGCAAATTTCATTAAGGAAAACATAATTGTTCGATTTAGGGTACCTCACAGAATCATAAGTGACAATGGTACACCCTTTGTCAATAGAGAAGTGAGGAGGCTGCTAGAGTTCTATCAGGTGAAGCATCACTGGTCATCGCCTTATTACCCATAAGGGAATGGGCAGGTGGAAGTAACAAACAAAACCCCCATTAAGATCATCGACAACATGAGTCAGAAGTACAGCGGAGGTTGGGCAATGCATCTACTAGATGCATTTTGGGCTTATCGAAGCTCGCCCAAATTTGCCACAGGATTTTCTCCCTTCTCCTTAATGTATAGGACAAAAGTGGTGAGCCCAGCAGAAGTAATGATACCATTTTTGAGGGTTATGTAGACACGAAAGAAAGAAAACGAAAAGAATGTTCCAAATCTTAATCCCATCAAAGGATCCTTTAATATGCTATTCTAAACTCACACACACTAACATGCATCAAACATCCAAAACATGGCAAATGTCTCACACTCATCCATAACATAAAAACCCTACCATTCATCTAGCAAAATATATATATCCAAGGGTAGAAAGCACATCACAAAACTGTAGCATCAATAAGGCATTAACATCAAACATATTCATCATGTTCATCAATCAAAAGAGTTCACCATGTTCATTAACCAAATCAAATGTATGTTCATGTAATTATGCATGACTTACCTCACTTACCTCATAGCAACACGGCACCTATGCATCAATGCATGTTCATGTGATTCAACCAAGATTTAAACCATAATCATCAATCTATTAATCAAAGCATGTGAACTATGTTATTCTACTAACCCTAGACCTAAACATGTGATTAAAACTAATTAAAACAAACAAAATAGCAAGAATCCTAAATCTGCGTTTTTGGGTATGAGTATGCGTGTGCATACATAGGATATGCGTGCGCATCCTAATTGTATGTGTACGCATACTGAGAGTATGTGTACGAATGCATAGAGCAAGCGCACACATACATGCCTAGAAACACAGTTTCAAAACAACAAACAAAATAGCAATTTAACAAACCCTAGCATACTTTTAATACAAAACTGAACATGATAGCTGAAGCTCTTGGAGCTCTCTTAGTTTTGCGGATTTTAAAGTTGAGCATGATGTCATTCTCATTTGTAGTTCTAACAAAAGTTGGAAGATCCTTGAGACTGATATTTTTCATACCGGGAATCCAATCAATTGTAGTTTCCAAGTATCCATTTGTTAGATAGTTTGCACTTGTAAATCACAGAAAAATAGGTTTGACCTTTGTGAATAGCCTACTCCAATGTAATATTAAAAAGCAGCATCAGTTTTTCAAAAAATAAAAGTAAATATAGAAAAGGAAAGAAAAAACTTGATAATTTGATGGCTATTATAAGTGTAATTGACATATAGAAAATATTATTGCATCTCCCATTCACATTTCTTATATATAATATTTAGGCTTTTCATTTGTATGTTTGGTTTTAAATTGAAGTTAACATGTATGATAATTGGACGTGATATTATTACCCAAAAAATGAAGGTAATATTATTTATGCATATAAGAGAGGCGTAAATCAAAATCAAGATCTTCTATCTCACTTCCTCTATTCCACTCTATGCTCCATAAATCGAAATATGTCATTTGTCTACTAATTCCTAATTACGAGCTAAGACTGTCAATATATGATGATACAGAACAAGGGAAATGATCCCTAATCCAATCTTTTAATTTCCTTTTCTTTTCTTTTCTTTTTCTTTCAAATATGAGGTTCATGATATTGAAAAAAAAAAATCGAATCATCTTAAAAAATAGAAGGAATTTGAAGATTTAAATTATACCTTTGAGAGATATTAAACCTCGTTCAACTCGATGGCGAAAATGCATTTAGCTCAAGAAGCCGCAAGCGCTAGGTGTCCAGAAAAGCACACATGGAATTCCGAACTTGTCAGCAGCATCAAGAGTGAAAGACATACCACCATCTACGACAATACAGGTAACAGAGTTTGGAAATGAGGTTGCAAAGTGGTACTAGACAAGCCTTTGTGGTGGATTCAGCGAGAGCGATGATTTCTTGGCTGACCACAGCGTCTACTGGTGGGAGTCCATCGGTAATGGTTTTGAAGTGAAAGTCAGGCAAGCCATCAAGGGAGTTGGGACCTCTAGACCAGAGTAAACGTTTGTGAATATACTCTGTATTTTCAAAAGTTACGTGAAATTCTTTATGGTGGAGGAGTTTGGCTAGCTTGAGCATTGGAATTATGTGGCCTTGAAGTGGAGCTGGGACGCAAACTACATGAGGTCTAGTAGCTGTTGCAACGGAACCCATCTCTCTCTCTCTCTCTCTCTCTCTCTCTCTCTCTCTCTCTCTCTCTCTCTGGGGTAGGTCTATTTTTGTAGAAAGGGTCGATACAGGGCTTTTTATAAACAAACTGCCGAACATAGTTTTTCTCGCGAGTCATGTGGCTATTGAATACGAAGATAAACAAAGGAACAAGTCAATCTATAGTTGATACTAGAGTATAGCAAATCTAATTCAAAAATTAATTGCTGGACAATGAATGCACTGTTTTGAGATGTATGTTGGCATAATCCCATTGAATAATGGAACTTTGAGAGTTTTGTCCAAGAGTGCAATAAGGATTCAAGAAATATTTCAAGCCAAAAATAAAAAATAAAAAATTGAAGGGAGGATAATTTCTAACTAGACCAATACATTTATGTTCAACTTCCCATTAATATAATGGCAACAATCTAATGCATTAGATATTGTGATATTACATTATTACATCTTTAAAATAATGGTAAAAATCTAATGCATTAGATATTGGGATATTACATCATGCAAGGGATGCGTTAGAATGGTAAAATAATGTGCTAATCCACCATCACCAGGTGTCCAAAATATAACTAAAAAAATGGAAAAATAATTGATAAAATCAAAATCAATCAAAGCTGCAACAACAAATTTCAGCTATATGCTACATGTTTTGGTATATTTGCAACAAATAAACCAAGCACGCATGCAGAGAAGCCGAAAATGAATGTTGTCCTATTTTATTAAAACCATATCCATATCGTATTCGTATCCTTCCTCAATGGGAAGGCAACATCTTAAGAATAGGAATGTGACATATAAGGTATACCTACCTCCACCACATTCAAGGAAGAATTATGAGGAAAAAAGCCAGAGAGTCAATACCTAATCCGATACAGAAGCAAGAATGTTTCGTTCGGCCATACCAGGAACTTGCCGGATTTCGCCCGAGAAATTAATTCTCACTAACTTACAGGCTCTGTCGACGCTTACTTTGCCACCATTGTTGCCACCACGTTTCCACCACATTATAGGTAGTAACCCCCGGGTTTGACAGTCTCCACCGCCCATTCCATTCGCCTTCACCCTGCCCAGATCTGATGCCCTTTAGTATTGCTTCTGTTTCTTTTTCATATGGGAGGTCATTGAAAGTTTCCCTTTCATTCTTTTTCAATTTTACTTTTCTTTATTTAGCATTTGTGTGTGTGTGTGTTTGGAGCCACGTGAACATCAATTCCAACCTCGAATCTTTATTATTACTTTTTATTTTTAGTAAAAAAAGGTATATTTCATTTGCCAATTATGTTTTGTGTGTTTGATAGTACCGCGTGAACATACAGTTAAAGGGGTTCTTTTTATAAATAAAAATATTAAGTTTCTATCTTCTAATAATAATAAAGAAAAATAAAAAAACAAAAAAGATAATGAGTAGCCTTAGGGTGTGTTTATTTGGAGGTGAAATAGAGTGGATAGAAAACTTTGGAGAGAAAATGAGAAGAAAAAATTTTTTGGAGTGTATTTGGTTATTGGGTAGGGAGAAAGGAAAATAAATAGTGAGACTCAAGTATTTTCTCTCCGGGCCCACTAAAAAGTTTTCTCCCCAAAATGGAGAGAAAACTGAAGAGAAAAAATGAGGCTGTTTAATGGACAAAAATACCCTTGTGCATTTGCATATTGGTTTTGTCTATACATTGCTCTTCACCTTTTTATTTTTTATTTTTTATTTTTCCTCCAGGACGTTGCCTCCTTTTGTTTTGTTTTGTTTTGTTTTTTGTTTTTACCTTTTTCCTCCTAGATGTTGACTCTAGGGGTGTCCAGACCCGACCGTGATCCGCCGGACCGACCAACCCGCTCGTTCTCCACCCGAGTTCAACTCAAACCGACGCTCCCATCAGTCGGTTTCGGGTTTCCGCGCCTAAGGCCCAATGCCGGCAGGTCGAGTGGCAGGTTTTCTTCTCCAAAACCCGAGCCACCCAACCTGACGAAGGTTATATACAAATCCGGCGAAATCACGTTCAAATCTGAGGAGACCCAGCGAGTTCTCAACCATATTTGGTGAGATTTAGCTAGATCCGGCCATTCCCAGCAGATTTCAGCGATTTTGGTGTAGATTTCGGCGATTTTGATGCAGATCTGGTGAGTTTTTACATTTTCTAGTGATGATTTGCAGATTTCGGCGATGATTTGCAGCTCCGACGATGATTTTGCAGTTCCGGTGACGACCCGATCTCCACCCGAACCCAAAATCGACCCAACCGATTGACGCCGGCGATCGGTTTCGGGTCACTCTTCTGTTCACTCGAAGCTTGCGGGTCGAGTTCAGGCTGGGTCGAAAATCGACCTGGCCCGACCCGTGGACACCCCTAGTTGACTCCTCTTCTTCTTCATCTTTTTTCTTCCCTTATTGCCTCTTCTTTCCCTTTTTTTTTTTTTTTGTTTGTCACTTTTTTTGTTTTAATTGGGCATCATTTTTAACAATAGTACATGAGTAAATTTATACAAACCCACTTTTTCAATCCCTCCACTTTTTCACTTCCAACCAAACAAAAATGAGGGAAATTAAAATCTTTTCTATTCTCTCACTTTTCCATCCTCCTCCCATTTTCTATCTTCCCACTTTTTCATCCCTCCAACCAAACGGACTCTAAGAGTTGGTTTAAGAAATATTTTAAGAATTTTTTATAGGAAAAAAAAACTGATTGTTAGGTTCTAAGTACTTAGGAACTTATGTATTAGAACTCTAATTTGTATTGTTGGCAAACCATGATCAAAATAGGTTGATTAGTCTTGTTTAGACTTGTTCAAAGTATAGGTCTTTTGTGTAAAGTTGGAATCGAGCTGTTGCAGAATTCATTGTGCAATTCGGTTTGGCTCGATTGATCGAAAATTAGGCTCTATCGATCGAAAGTCGGGCAGAATGTTTTTCTGCAAAATTTTCCAACTCAGCCCTAAGCCCATATAACATGTAGTGTTTTATGTTTTGCCCTAGGTATAAAAGGGAAACCCTAACCACGTTTTTTAGGTGGCTCTATTTGCTGTGTGTGTGAATCTCTTGTGAGATCTAAAGGTGGTTGCCTTCACACATGCTTAGGATTATCAAGAAGGAGATTTTATTAAGAGCTTGATGATCATTCAGTTGTTGCACTAAAGAGCTTAAAGAAACACAAGCAGGTGTGATTGTATCTGCTGGAGAATCCAAGAAAGAAGGAGTTCGTGGTCTTGGAGCTTGCACGTGGTCGTGTCAGTAAGTTTCTACTGGTGGATAGCAATAGAATGTTAGTGGTCTAAGTCGCTATTGTAAAATTTCGATTCTTTCATAGTGGATTCAGGTTTACCTCGAGGATAGCTAGGTTAAATCCTCCCCAGGTTTTTACTGGTGTGGTTTCCTGGGTCATCATATCATTGTGTTATTTATATTTCCATTGCTATGCATGATATGATTGTTTGATTGTGATAACCTAGATCTGGAATTTGGACTAAGTAATAATTTGGCTAATTAACTAAGTTAATCCAATTGTGTTTTAAGGGGTCTAAAAACATACAAGTGGTATCAGAGTGGGTAGCTCTTTTGTTATAGATCTTTTAATCTCTGAGCTGATCCTTGACCCCTGTTGTCATGGAATACAGACACTCTCTTGTTATTCCACCTCACTTTGATGGGAATAATTATGCTTATTGGAAAGTAAGGATGAAAGCCTTCCTGAAATCTATTGATGAGAGAGTCTAGAACTTCGTTGAATACAGATGGGAGAAGCCCACTACTCCTGTTAGTGAGTGGCAAACTTCTCAAAAAGAAGCAGCCGCATTCAATAGCAAAGTTATGAATGCTATTTTTAACTCTGTTTCTATGGAGGAATTTAAGAGAATCTTAAATGTTTAGGTTGCTCATACTGCTTGGAATATCCTCTAGACTGTGCATGAAGGCACAAAGGCTGTCAAAATTAATAAGTTGCAGCAATTAACTTCTAAATTTGAAAGCATTAGGATGTCTGATGATGAATCCTTTGATGAATTCTATGCTAAACTCAATGATATTGTTAATTCTGCTTACAACTTGGGTGAAATCTATGATCAACCTAAAATTATTAGGAAAATTTTTAGATCTTTAACTGAAGATTTTAGACCCAAAGTGACTGCCATCACTGAGAGCAAGGATGTGGACTCCATCCATGTTGATGAACTTGTAGGATCTCTTCAGTCCTATTAGTTGGACCTACCTAAGACTAGCAAATCCAAATCAATGGCTCTTAAGTCAGTTAATGATGTTGATGTTGGTGGATTTGATGATGAGCTCTCTGCTACAGAGATTGATTACCTTGCCAAGAACTTTAGGAATTTCCTTAGAAACAACAATAGAAGGACAAGAGGTAATAACACTGCTGAACCTAGATATTTTAGGAAGAATGATCCCACTAAGGTTAACAACATTGAAAAACCTAGAGAAAAAGTAGGTCAATCTTTTAATAATTCTATGGGTCCTCAATGTTTTGGATGTCAAGGGTATGTTCACATGAAATCTGAATGTCCTACTTACTTGAAGTCTAAGGGTAAGGCTATAGCTGTAACTCTTAGTGATGATGAAGTTTCTGATGATGAGTCTGGTTATGACAAGGATGGAAACTTCATTGCTTTCACTGCTATTACTGTAGTCAATGAAAGTATGTCTGTTGAAGAGAACCCTTCTGATAGGGAACTCTTTGAGAATGCAGATCTTCAAGAAGCCTATAATAAACTTTACAAAGTTGCTGCAAAGGATGCTATGAATGTTGAATTAGGCTTAAAGAAAATTGCATCTCTTGAGCTTGAAAAGAAAAATTTGCTTGTTAAACTGTCTGATGCTAATGATCTTTTGAATAATGTGAAGACCGAGAACATGCTTTTGCTTAAAAAAGTTAAGAATTTGAAACATGAACTATCTGTTGGTAAAGAACAAACTGATAGGTCTGCAAGCTCCAAACTTGATCACATGCTAAGTGTTCAAAAGTCTCCCTTTGACAAAACTGGCTTAGGTTTTGTAGAAAGCATCTCTATGTCTGCACCCCATTCTACAAGCTTTGTTCCTTCTTCTTCTTCCGAACCCCTTATGAGTAAGGTTGTCAAACCCTCTGTGAGTGAGGCTAAATTTGTAGAAGTTACACCTCATAGGAAGATTAGGGTTGATCTTCATGAATCTAAACCTAAGGCTCCTAACCCTTCTAAAGGCAAGACATATGATAAGCCTGCATGGATTTGTCACTTTTGTGGAAAGTCTGGGCACATTCGTCCAAACTGTTACAAGCTGCAAGCTACTAAGAGAGCAAACAAACCAAAAGTGTCTGTGCCTCAAGCACAAGATCCTATGGTACTTATTGGTGAATTGGTAAAGGCTCTAAACCTTTATTCCAATCCTGGAGTTGGTAATCACTCTCGTGAGAATAAGAACTCCAATGCTCGAGGTGCATCTAAAAATTTTTGAATGCAAAATGCTCAATCTAAGTGAGTCTTTCTGACATGGTCTTTATGCTTCTTTGCTCTACTCTTTGTGACCATTGTTCTTTGTTTTTTTTTTTCTTTGTCTCTAGGACTTGCATTGCATAACATTTATGCATTTCATTCTAGGACTGTTTTTGTTTCTTCTTTCCAAACTAAAAAAAATATAAAAAAGGAGAAAAAGGGAAGCAAATTGTGTTTTGCATTATTTTCTTGGCATTGAAAACAAGGTTGATCAATTTATTTTCACATAACATGTCTTTGTACCTTGTTTAGCTTGGATGAGCTTAATTATTGCACTTTATTAGTTGAAACTTTGTAGTGCATGTTGTGTGGGAAAGATGCTTATAGTTATTGATCATTTTGTCTTGATCTTGAAGTCACATGTCTTTGACTGTGGGACTTGAACCTTTGGAGAAAGGCATAAATAACCATCTCACCACTATTTACTAGCCAATCATGAATACCTTAGTGCATATCGTAAGATTTTGTGCTCGAGAAAGTGTAGCACATGCACAAAAAGAACATAAGGTGTCGTTTCGGTTTAAATGCTTAAAATTGGTGTGTACATTATTGGACTTAAAGTTAAATCAATCAAATAAAATTGGTGTGTACGTTATCCTGGCAATTTTAATAAGTTTCTGCTAAATTAAAAATTTATGTGTACAATATGAGGCAAATCAAGAAACTTACATGATTGCAAGCTTATGATTTAGGAGATGTGGGAGTTATATGATGTACCTCTTTTGGTGATAGTCTCTTTCAAATTCTATGTCATGAATTTTGTAGACTTTGTGTTTGATTGTTATTCACATATCACCTCACATGTATCTCAAGTTTTTGCTAGTTGCACACACTACACAAGTTACTCTTTGCTAAACTTTGTACATGTTATTGTGTGTGTCTTTGGTTTGACCAACCAAGTTTGAAAATTCCTTGAGTTTTATGCAAATCATATTTAATGCTTGAGAATTTAAGAGAATGGATTGAAAATCTTAAATTTTGGGAAAACTGGGTTCAAAACTTGTGTTTTTGAGAAGCATTTCATCTTATACTCATGCATTTTATTCAAAAATTCAATGCTTTGAGGAGTTTCTGCACAAAATTGCTTTGTTTTTTCAAAAATTTGTTTTTTTTCCAGAATTTGGATCGATCGAACCTGTTTTTCGATCAATCGAAATTGTGATTAAAAACTTTGGTCAGCCTCTGTCTGTTTCGATCGATGTTCGATTGATATTGGATCGATCGAAGCATTTTCGATCGATTGAACCTAATTTTCGATCAATCGAAAATCGTGTAGAGAATTTTTTAAAACTCTGGTTTGACGTTTTCAAACTCACTTTTTCAAAAAGTTTTTCAACTTTTCTCTCTCTATACGACTCGGTCAAGGCTCCAATCCATTTTTTTGTCATTTCCTCCATTCTTTTTGCAAAGTTTTTCTCTCCTAAGGCCGGTAAGACCTTTATACCCTTCTTTTTGCATTTATTTACATGTTTCATGCATTAAATCATGTGATTTGGGGAAAATTTCGAACCTAAGAATTTTTGGGATTTTTGATGTTTCAAGCTTATTTTTTTCAAATTGATCAATGGGTTTTGGTCATATGAGAATGTATACATGTTTCATGCATTAAATCATGTGATTTGGGGAAAATTTCGAACCTAAGAATTTTTGGGATTTTTGATGTTTCAAGCTTATTTTCTTCAAATTGATCAATGGGTTTTTGTCATATGAGAATGTATAACTATTCTTGATGGTTTAATTTGATCAATTTGTTGTTTTGTGAGAAATTGAAATTTCTAGGGCTTGAATATACCCGAATTGGGGATTTTGTTCAAATTGAGTTTAATTGATGAAATTGGCTTGTTGGATTGATTAATTTGATCATTATGAATTGTTTTCTACCTTGTGTGATGATCAATTGGTCAATTTGGTACAAATTGAACAAGTGGTTTTTCAAAATTTTGGGGTTTTTGTTATAAACTCTATGCTCAAGCCAATTTTGTGGTTCTAAACTTAAATTGAACTTGATCTCACTACATTAGAGCATGCATCATGACATTATACTGCTCATGCATCATATAGATTTTCTTTCTATATTTTTATTGTGCTAACTTGCTGTCTGCCTTTGGTTTTATTTTTTTTCTTTTTCTTTTTGTTCTTTTTGGTCTTGTCCTTGTATCTTGTCCTTACCCTAGCACCATGCCTAAGAAGACTAGAGCCCATAGGACTGCCTCCTCTTCATCTGAGCCTCCTTTTCAGAGTGAGTTGTTTTCGAGTGAGAAAAATAAGGAGCTGTATGAGACTTTGAACATTAAGAGAAAGATTTGGGCTAAGCGTAAGGTTTTGCTAGATGAGCTAGATCCTGCCATTAGGGCAAACTTTGAGTGTAGGGCTAGTTGCCACTGTTGGATATTGGTCATCCTCCTCCAGCTGCCCTGATTAGAGAGTTCTACTCGAACCTCTCTATCCACATCTATGATTCCAACACTTTAGTAAAGAGTTGGATATGAGGTGTAGTGTATACCATTACTCCTAGGGTGGTGGCTGATGCGTTTGGGGTACCGTTGGTCCAGCACCCTGTTTATCCCTATGATGAGTCTCCTCCCTTGGACAACATCATGTCTTACATCACTGGGACTTCTATTCGGTGGGGTTCTGATCTTCGGATCACTTCTCCTAAGCTCACTGAGACTACCTATCTTTTCTTTAGGATAGCGTGTCATTCCTTGTGGCCTATCTCTCATCTGCACACCATTCCTTTGGAGCGATGTGCATTTTTGTACGCTCTTGTTACTGATGCTCCTATCAATTTTCCTCATTTGTTTCTTCGTTCTATGAATGAGGTTTATAGGAGTTCTTCTTCCGCTCATACTCTTTTCCATCCTGTTTTCATTCATAGGATTTTGTTGCATCTTGGTTTAGATGACTTCCTCGCTTCTGAGCCCGTACACATAGTTGCTCCCGTAGGTGCCAGTTTCCTTAGGCAAAGGGCTGCTCATATGAGAGAGAGCTCTAAACGTCCTAGAGTTGAGCCTTCTGGTTCCGCATCCCCTCCTCCCTCTTCTACAGGTACTACTTCTGGTGAGGCGTCTGCTGATCCTATTGGTGGTGGTGCTGCTGATGTTCCTCCACCATCTGCTTCAGATGACTTTGACATTCGTTGTACGTTGGAGACTATCATGACCGTTCAGGCGGCTCATGGTCAGCTTTTGGTGGACATGCTTGATGAGCTTCGTGCTTTGCGAGCAGATTTGGCGCATCTTAGATGTTCGCCTTTGCCACCTCCTTTTGATGATGGTTTCTGATTGCCCTTTGGCATTCCGTTACAAAAAGGGGGAGTACACTTGTAGATGATTTTTGTAGTTAGGGGGAGATTTTTGTATGTTGGAGCTTGTGGAGCTATTAGATTGTATCTAGGTGCTTCATTGTGTACTTATTTTTTGGCTCTTGATGTTTTTTTTGGGCTATACATGATAGGGGGAGATTCTTTGAGATACTTTGTTATCTATGTTTCTTGGTTCACTACTTATTGATTTATATTTATGAGTTATTCGTGATATATGTCTTTATTTTGTGTTTTGTGAAATAAAGAATTTATTTTTCTTTTGCTTGTATTTTCCACACATGCGTTTATGTGTTTGTTGAGTATTTCAGGAAAAATACAGGTTGATTCAGTTGTGTTGTTGTCTACACTTGCAACTGATGGATAGTAGTTAGGTTGAATTTGTTTTGGGCTTTATTGTTTGTAAAGGGTTGTTTTCCTTATAACTTTGAGTATTATGTTTGTGTTTTGTCATGGATTGCCAAAGTGGGAGTTTGTTAGGTTCTAAGTACTTAGGAACTTATGTATTAGAACTCTAATTTGTATTGTTGGCAAACCATGATCAAAACAGGTTGATTAGTCTTGTTTAGACTTGCTCAAAGTATAGGTCTTTTGTGTAAAGTTGGAATCGAGCTGTTGTAGAATTCATTGTGTAATTTGGTCTGGCTCGATCGATCGAAAGTCGGGCAGAATGTTTTTCTGCAGAATTTTCTAACTCAGCCCTAAGCCCATATGACGTGTAGGGTTTTATGTTTTGCCCTAGGTATAAAAGGGAAACCCTAACCACATTTTTTAGGTGGCTCTATTTGCTGTGTGTGTGAATCTCTTGTGAGATCTAGAGGTGGTTGCCTTTACACATGCTTAGGATTATCAAGAAAGAGATTTTATTGAGAGCTTGATGATCATTCAGTTGCTGCACTAAAGAGCTTAAAGAAACACAAGCGGGTGTGCTTGTATCTACTGGAGAATTCAAGAAAGAAGGAGTCCGTGGTCTCGGAACTTGCACGTGGTCGTGTCAGTAAGTTTCTACTGGTGGGTAGCAATAGGATGTTAGTGGTCTAAGTCGTTATTGTAAAACTTCGATTCTTTCATAGTGGATTCAGGTTTACCTTGAAGATAGCTAGGTTAAATCCTCCCCAGGTTTTTACCGGTGTGGTTTCCTGGGTCATCATATCGTTGTGTTATTTATATTTCCGCTGCTATGCATGATATGATTGTTTGATTGTGATAACCTAGATCTGGAATTTGGACTAAGTAATAACTTGGCTAATTAACTAGGTTAATCCAATTGTGTTTTAAGGGGTCTAAAAATATACACTGATTTTTTTACAATTTTTTATATTTTTCATAAAAGTTGTATTAAAAATTTTCTAAAACGGTTCATTAACAAATATCTTAATTTTCAGGATCCTTTAAAAAAAACCTAGAAAGTTTTTTTTTTTTTTTTTTTTTTTTTTTTTTTTTTAAGACCTAAAAATTAAGTTTTTAATTTTTTTTTAAAACTATAAACTCAACGATGAATACGATACCTGTATAACAAAAAAAGAAAAGAAAGAATTATAATAATCATAATTATTTTTAAGTATATTGACGTTTAGTATAGACTTATGCTTTTAAATATTCTTAACAAATTATATGGCCATTGATTGATTAAATTATAAATAAACTTTGATTGATTAACATATAAATAAATAAATTATATATATATGTATATATATATATATATAGAGAGAGAGAGAGAGAGAGAGAGAGAGAGGGAGAATTTTAAAACAATACACTGATATTGATCGGTATCAAAATATTTTATTTTCTTGTTCAAAATTAAATGACCTACAATTCAGTATTTGACTCCAAAAAATCATTTTATCACTTCTATATTTGAGGCAGTTCACATCCCTCCCCCCATCCACCCACCACCACCACCTTAATATTTGGAATTAAGTAATGTTTCCTTCTATGTTTCTAAAATGAGAAAATTTCCTCATTCCGTTATTCCCTCAATTTAATCTAACATAATTCCTGGAGTAGTCCATTGTCAAAGTATAAAATACACTCAATTAAAAAATAAAATTCCAAGACTACTCCAAATAACCTAAGCCAGGTAAATTAAACCCCCTAAACTAAATTCAAGTTAGAGTACTACCCGTTTTGCCCTCCTTATTGATAATAAGTTGGTGGTTAGGGGAGCATTTGCAGTCGTGTTATGGATGCTAGGCCGTGTACCCATAATTTTAGTATACAAACATACATTAAAAATGAATCAAATCAGTGTTGAATCAGAAGCTTATTGAACTAAAACGGGTTAATATTCCTCTTATCAATGCCCAATTTTTTCATTTGGGTTTGGGCAGGTTAATAGATCCACTTATAATTAAGATTAAATCTAAAGAGAAGTCAGGCCCAACTCAACTATATAGGCAACTAAGATCATTTCGTAACGCTCCCAAATAAAAAAAGACTCTATTTATTAACTAATATTATATATTATATTTATTTGTCTTAATATTTTTTTATGCTTCACCGAGGTTAAAAAAACTAAAAAAATCAAGGCTCCTTTATTGGCTAATAGACTGCAGTCTCTATTAAAAATGCCTTTGGGTATATATCCAAAACACAAAAACATTTTTTTAATAAAACGTGAAAAGAGAAGTTTAAGGCCCAATGCATCCCACTTTTTTTTTTTTACATCTACTTTTCTGTTTATATATTTTTTAAAGTATTCACATGCGATTACCCAAAATGATTTACAGCATATCATTTTAAACAAAACTTATTACCTTCTGTATTAGTGCATATAAGTTTCTCTGCGCTAGGGCTTCCTTAAAACCTGCCGTCTGTAGAATTTGTGCCTACTCCTTGAGTTGGGCTGCCGTTGGACATTCTTCTTCGTTTTTCTTGCTCTCTTTAACGTTGCATTCGTTCTCAAGCAATCTAGGATGGAAAATCTGTCTGTCATGTGGGAGAACTTCTCGCTATCGGAGTCTGAAGGTAATAAATATCAGGTTTACGAGAAGGGCTATGAAGGAAAATTTCTGCTTGCTGCGAAATTCTTTACTGGTAGAGCGCTGAGTATGGAAGCCGTGGCTTGTACCTTTAAACTTCTCTGGCACACCAAGAGGGGGTTTGAGGTGCGCAATATGAGAGACCACAGAGTTTTGTTTGTGTTTTCCGACGAGTCCGATATTGACAAGGTCCTGTTGAGAGAGCCGTGGTCGTTCGATAAGAATCTGGTGGCTCTAAAGAGGGTTTGACGGCACACGGAGGTCAGGGGATTGCTCTTTGATAAGGCGTTTTTTTTGGATACAGGTCCATGACCTTCCTCTCGGGTGTTTGAACATGGGAGTGGCTACTGATATTGTTGCGGCAGCTGGAGAAGTTGTGGTGAATGAAGAAAATAATGATTATTATTAGGGCAGTCAGTTCATGCGAGTTCGAGTGTTCGTTGATATTACGAAGCCCCTGTGTCGAGGCAGGAAAATTGGTTTGAGCAACGGTGAGGATAGCTGGGTTAGTTTCAAATACAAACGGTTGCCTAACCTCTGTTATTGGTGCGGCCGTCTTACCCACCATGATAAGAGTGCTCACTGTGGTTAAAACGGAAGGGATCGATGAAGGAGGGCGACTAACAGTTTGGGTCGTGGCTGAGAGCAAGCACCCCGAACCCTTGGAAAAAAACGATAGTCCACGTCGCTGGATATGAGGATGACGAGAGTAGTGACACTGAGGCAGTACCAAGAGCAGAGCAAAGTACCGGTGTGGTTGACGCAGATGTAAGGGGGTCTGTTGATCCCAAGGAGGTCCATATGAAATGTGGAGGTGATGCTTGTGTTCACACTCCTTCAGAGGGGGAATACACCATAGAGAGGGCAGACCAGCCCGCACAGGGTGTGTTACATAGAGCTCCAAGTAGAGAAGTTACAAATTCGGAAATTTTTAACTCACCCAATTGTCTGGTTTCAGTGCAGGTTGCGGATGCTATTCCTCCCAATGATTTCCAGGTGCAATTGCAGGATATAGATGATGAATTGGCCAAATTTGATCAGAGGGCAGAGGAGAATGTTGCGGGTTCAGTTGCTGTATCAGGTGGAGTGAGAGCGCGGGTAGTGGATTCAGCAGGCTTTTTGAAAAAATTATTCCACTCAGCTGGGTCCAGTAAACAAGATTCGGTGGTGCAGAGAGTGCCAAGGCGGGGAAGCCAGCAAAATGTGAACTCTGGGGAGATGGAATCAGTATTATCGAAGCGAATGAGGCAGTATTTAGATGAAGAAAGGGAGGAAGAGGGTGGTCACAGGAAGAAAAGGGCATTAAGAAATTTTATTCAATTGGCGGAGGCCGATGAGCAGCCCCGCCAACAGCCATGAAACTCTAAGCATGGAACTGCAGGGGCTTGGGAACCGCTGTGCAATTCAAGAGCTTGTAGACATTGTACAAGCACAAGATCCCATGATTGTGTTTTTGTCAGAAATATGGTCAAATAAGGAACAGATGAAATGGATTGGAGATAAGAGATTTTTTTTTTGGGTGTTTTACGGTACCTAAGGAAGGAAGGAAGGAAGGAAGGAAGGAAGAGGGGGGGGGGGGGGGGGGGCTGGTTTGGCTCTTCTTTGGAAAGCAGGAGTTAACGTATAGGTGGATAGTTTTTCTAAGTATCATACTGATTCTATTATTCATGGTGGTTCAGTTCAGGCATGGAGATTGACCGGGTTTTATGGAGAGCCTGATACTAGTCTAAAGAGTGAAGGATGGAATATGTTAAGAATGCTAGGCTCAAAGCCGCAATTACCTTGGTGTTGTTTTGGTGACTTTAATGAGCTATTGGAGGTACATGACAAACGGGGTGGACCACCTAGAGCACACCATTTGATGTAGAATTTTCAGGAGGCTTTGGATCATTGTGGCTTTGTGGACTTAGGCTTTTCGGGACCAGAATTTACTTGGCATGACAGACATGGTGGGGAGATGATATGGGAAAGATTAGATAGAGGGGTTGCAAATTATGAGTGGTTGGCTAGATTTCCTACTAGGAGGATTAAGCATTTGAATTGTTTTACTTCAGATTATTGACTGATTCTTCTATCCTTGGATGCGAGTGGGGAGCATAAAAAATGGCATAGGAAGCCTTTCCGTTTTGAGGCAATGTGGGTGTCAGATTCTGGATGCCATGAAGTGATCACTAGAGCTTGGGATTGTACTCCTAATGGTACTCCTATGTTTGCTACCGCATCAAAGCTGAAAAGATGTAAACAAAGTTTGAAAGTCTGGAGTCGAGAGCACTTTGGCAATGTTAAGAAGAGCATAAAGGAATTGAAGGATAGGTTATGGAGGGCAGAGGATGATTCAGCCAGGTCTGGAAATTTTGAGGAGGTTGATTGTTTAAAAAGGGTGTTGAATGTTCTCTATGATAAGAGAAGATGTGGCAGTAGCGGGCTAGGGTTTCATGGTTGCAAAATGGTGATTGAAATTCAAAAATTTTCCATGTTACGGCAACCCAAAGGAAGAGAAAGAATTTCATTAAGGGGATGCGTGATAGGAATAGGGTGTGGCAAGAAGGCGATAAGGTAGTTTCGGCCATGCTAGTAAATTTCTATTGCCAACTTTTCTCTTCCTCTAACCCTTATGATTTGGATCGGATTTTGAGTGGGGTTTAGCCTGTGGTATCTAATGCTATGAGAGCATATCTTAATAAGCCTTTTTCTAGTGAGGAGGTCGGTCAGGCAATTAGGGAAATGGCCCCGCTAAAAGCTCCAGGACCTGATGGTATGCCACCTCTTTTCTTTCAGACCTACTGGATTGATGTAGGTATGGATGTTACTCAGGCTGTGCTATCTTGTTTAAATTTTGGGTCTATTCTCAAATCTATAAATCATACTTTTATTGCTTTGATTCCAAAAGTAAACAATCCGGAAAGAGTATCTAATTTTAGACCTATTAGCCCCTGTAATGTAATTTATAAGATTATTAGTAAGGTGATTGCTAACTGCCTTAAGCCCATGCTTAACTCAATCATTTCAGAGACTCAGAGTGCTTTCATTGCAGACAAATTGATTTCTGATAATATTTTAATTGCTTTTGAATCTCTACACCATATGAAGAACAATTGCACAGGGAAAAAAGGTTTTATGGCTATAAAGCTTGATATGAGTAAAGCTTATGATAGGGTGGAGTGGTGCTTTCTTGAGCAAATCCTTCTTAAATTAGGTTTTCAGGAGTCATGGGTGGCCTTGATAATGGAATGTGTTACAATAGTGTTTTATTCTATTTTGGTAAATGGTGAACCGAAGGGTCTGATCAAACCTTCTAGAGGATTGCGTCAAGGGGATCCCCTTTCTCCTTATTTATTTCTATTTTATGTGGAGGGGCTAAATGCTCTTCTGAGACAAGCAGCGGCGGGTGGTGATATCCACGAGTTCTCTTTGTGTTGAAATGGGCCTAAACTAACCCACCTATTTTTTGCAGATGATTGTTTGATTTTCTGTAGATCTACCTTGGAGGAATGTGCCAAGATCCAAAAGTTGCTTGCTGTGTATGAGGCTGTTTTGGGTCAGATGATTAACAGGGAGAAAACAACTTTATTTTTTAGCAAGAACATAGATGCGCAAGCTCAAGAGGCTATTAAAGTGGTACTCAATGTCCCGACCATCCAACATTATGAGAAGTACTTGGGGTTGCCATCTTTTGTTGGTAGAAACAAAAAGTCTTGTTTTACACAGATTAAAGAAAGGATCTGGGCTAGAATGCAAGGTTGGAAGGAAAAGCTTTTGTCTCAAGCTGGTAAGGAAGTGATGATCAAGGCAATGGTCCAATCTATACCTGCCTACTCTATGGGTGTTTTCAAGCTTTCGGTTGGTTTATGTAAAGATATTGAAGCAATGATTCGTAAGTTTTGGTGGGGTTGTGGTGACTCAAAGAAAATCCATTGGGTTAAGTGGAGCTCTCTTTGCTTCTCAAAATCAATTGAAGGGATGGGGTTCCAGGATCTTTAGAAGTTTAATAATGTAATGCTAGCAAAATAAGTGTGGCGTCTTATTCACCAAAAGGAGACACTTCTTTTTAAAGTGTTTAGTGTGAAGTATTTTCCAAATGGCTGTGTTCTTGATGCTCCTATTCACCCAAAATGTTCCTATGCATGGAGGAGTATTTTGCAAGCTCGTGATGTCATTAATAAAGGAGCAATTTGGCGAGTTGGGAATGCGGAATTGATTGATATTTGGAGGCATAGGTGGCTGCATGAGCTGCAACACAGCGAAATTATTTCTCCTCGGGCCAATACCTCTGTGAATTGAGTTTGTGAGCTATTTGTTTTCCACACAAAAATCTGGGACCCGGGTAAATTGACTCTTTGTTTTTTTGCCTTGGGAAGCTGAGATAGTTAGCCAAATTTAGGTCTGTACGGATAGGGAGGAGGATTTGTTGATTTGGCCGTTGAGGGGTGGATATAGTGTTCGAAGTGCCTATCACCTTCTTGTTGCTGCCAAGGACTATCTTGCACCTAGCTCATCCTCGTTAGTTCATGATCATGCTGTTTGGAAGAAGATTTGGAAGATGAAGGTTCCTAATAAAATCTGGCATTTCATCTGATGTGCAGTGAAAGACTCGCTTCCTACAAAGGTGAACTTAAAGGCTCGACATGTACCTATGGATGATGTCTATAAGGGGTGTGGGGATTATTTGGAGTCGACGCTACATTCCCTATGGCTTTGTGATCAAGCTCGGGAGGTTTGGATGTTAGGTCCGGAGTTCCAATTTTTGGTTCGGAAAGGGTGCAGGTCTTTTGTTGAACTTCTAGAGCATTTGTTCAGGGAAGGGTCAGGTTTACAGGTTGTTGTGTTTGCTACAATCTGCTGGTGTCTGTGGCAATGGCGAAATCAGGTTAAAGTGCATCAACCTTCATGGCAGCTCCACGAGATTGAAGGCCGAGCGAAGAAGATGGTCTATGAATTCTGGGATGCCAATGTTCAGGAGCAGCAACAGTCTGTGCATCACCCTCAGGCTCGTTGGTCCCTTCCACCTGCTGGTACCTACAAAGCTAATTTTGATGCTGTGATATTTGACGAGTTGCACTGTGCAAGACTTGGCGTCATTTATCGAGATCATTCAGGCCAAGTTATTGCTGCCTTGAGTCAGAGGATTGGTCTACCCTGTACGGTGGAGATGGTTGAAGCCTTGGCTACAAGATGAGCTGTGGAGTTTGCCAAAGAATTAAGCCTTTTTGATGTCATATTGGAGGGTGATTGCCTGCAGGTTGTGCAAGCTTTAAATGCTTTGGGTGGGTGCAATACTTTGTATGGTCATATAGTCAATGAAACTAAGAGGTTAGGGGCTGTTTTGAGGCACTGTAGTTTTCAACATGTTGGTCGGGATGGGAATAAATTAGCTCATTGTTTAGCTAGGAGAGCAGTTTCATCTGCAGATATTGATGTTTGGCTAAAAGATCTACCTGGGGATTTGGATGATGTGTTCCAATCCGATTTGTCTTAAATTGTCTTAATTCTTTAATAAAACTACGCTTACTTTTTTCTCAAAAAAAAAAAAAAAACTTATTACCTTCTCCAAACGCATTTGTTGGTTTACTCCTTCTCTGTACTTATTATAACTTAGGTTGATATGATACATCAATCCACTTTTGCTACTTTGTTACATTTAAAAAAAAAAATTTAATCAATATATTTTAAACAATAATTTAGTTAGTTTTAACTTTTCCCATTTGTACTGGTCTTTAAAAATAATAAGATAAAACAAATCCTTATTTAATTTTTATATTTTGGGTAACAATAATTGTTATAGATGTGTTTGTAGAAAGAGTTTTTTTTTTTTTAATTAAAATTAATAAAAATCCTATTTGAGATTGACTATGCTGTAAAAAAGATGAAGTGGATTAGCTATATTATTAATTGAAAATAAAATGTTAGCGGAACTTGAATACAAAAAAATTATTTAGTAATTTTGCATCTCAAGAAGCAAGAAAAAAATATATATTAAATAAAAATATAAAAACTAAATTTCTTATTTAATTAATATTTAAATATAAGAAAATGTCCAACTTAAAACTTTTCACTTTATGGCTCAAAATTGATTGATCCGGCCTCAAGAGGAGCTTCAGTTTTACTTCAGCACTACAAGAAATTTGAATTTAGGCGACGTTCATAAAACGTCGTTAAAAACCCCAAAAATGTTGCTATAAACACAAATGGTCTACGACGACCTTTTTTTTTTTTGCGACGCTCAAAAATGTCAAAATAGAGCGAACGCTATAGGTCTATTGCAATGTTTCTAAAATTGTCGCCATATGTGACACTTTAACGGCATTCAAAAATTTATAACATTTTTGTATATAATGTTGGAAAATACATTTAGCGACGTTTTTAAAATGCCGTAAATAATCAATTCTATAGCGACATTTCAAAAATGTCGCAAAAGGATTCATCCTCTTGATTTTTAACGGCGTTTTTAAAACGTCATTATATGATTGATTATTTGCATTATTTTAAAAGTGTCGCTAAAACCTGCTCATTAATTTTTTATTTTTTAATATAAAAAATGCTATATAAACCTGCTCAAAATTCAACAATAACTAACATAAGCTTGTAATAGATCAAATATACCTATTGATCATCAATATTCCACAATAACAAATGTCCAAACTATCACACTAACACATTAACCATAGATTCAAATATATATTTATATATATATATATATATATATATATATATATATATATATATAATACCAATACATGTATCATCTTGAATTGAACAAAACACTTTTCTACCTACACAAAAAAATCAACCATCTAAACTATGACAATATTATAAACAAAGTACAATACTTCCAAAATAGATGTGGTTGTAACAAAATACTTGTCTACCTACACACACACATACACACAAAAAAAAAAAAAAAACCCACCCAAACTATGACAATATTATAAACAAAGTACAATACTTCTAGAATAAATGTGGTTGTTCAAAACAATTATGTAATAACCCATGGAGTCCTTAAAACACTGCATTTACCACTATATGCTAGTTTCTTGATGAGATGAAACATGCGATCTATGAGGAGTTGAAGATTAATGATCTAAACCGAAACCACCCTGAATACAAATTAAGAGTATCTAATAAGTACATAATGAAATCATTTTGAGTAACAAAATAATAGTTGCTATACTTAAAAAATTTAAACACCAAATATATTCTTAAAACATTAAAATTTAATAAACAAAGAATATTTATACATTCAAGATCTAAAATAAACAAAGAATATTTATATCCATTTCTATCCATATCTTCATTCACACAAAAAATTCAAAATCAATTAGTTTTATTAACATGCAAATAAGATTGCACATAATCTTAAATATAATAAACAAACCATATCAAGTTTATCTATATCCTCATTCACACAAATGGACTAAAGCTCTATAAACTTAAGCAAAAACCATGAAAGTAGGATTACACATACACTTAAATATAGGTACACAACATATTCAAAATCACATAGTTTCATAAACATGCAAATAGGATTACACATAATTTTAAGTATAATAAACATACCATATCAAGTCTATCTATATCCTCATTCACACAAATGGACTAAGTCTTGAATCTTAACAAACTTAAGCAAAAACCATGGAAGTAGAATTGCGCATACACTTAAATATAGTACACATCATATTCAAAATCACATAGTTTCATATACATGCAAATAGGATTATACATAATCTTAAATATACTAAACAAATCATATCAAGTCTATTAATATCCTCATTGTGCAACTCCATTTCTATATTCCACAAATGTCCTATCTTTAATGTCCATCCAACTCTTGTCCATAGCTATAGAACAAATTTACACAATAAATACCAATAGCATGATATCATGAAAGCATAAACCAACCATTAGTCCATATTTCAATTACTCTAACAAAACAAACCTATGCTTCTAAGAAAATAAGACAAAATTTCCAAATTTGAGAAAATGACTTGCAAGTCACACTAATGTCCTAAGTGTAGGCATAAGGAGTCTGAATTCATAAGTAATTTATTAATACATTTGGTAACTAATCAATATCTCTTGATAATTGTCATTTAGTTTGCATATTCGACATGTGAAAGAAATGAAATAATCAAACAACAATCTACAACAAAACAATTATCAATGCAAGCCACCCGCTTGCTCCAACTCAATAATCCATCCCAACACAATTATCATAATCACAAATATAAAATTCTTAGAAGTATTGAAGTTCAAAAAGTAATCAACAAATATAACTCAAAAATATCTATCCAAATTTTCAAAAAATAATAAACACTTTCAATATAAATGTAAACCGCCTTATAACACCATGTAAGCCACCTGCTTGCTTCAACTCAACAATCCACCCCGACACAATTATCATAATCACAAATATAGAATGCTTACAAATATTGAAGTCTAAAAAGTAATCAACAAATATAACTCAACCATATCCATCCAAATTTTCATAAAATAATAAACACTCCCAATATAAATGTAAACCGCCTTATAGCACTAAGTCCTGAAAATCTTAAGAAATAAGTAAAAACCATGGAAATAGGATTACACATAAACTTAAATATAATACACAACAACTTCATAACCACCTAGTTTCATAAACATGCAAATAAGATTCACATAACTCCTAAATATAATAAATAAACTATATCATGTCTATCCATATCTTCATTCAAACAAATAGACTAAGTCTTGAAACTCGTAAGAAATAAGTAAAAACCATGGAAATAGGATTACACATAAACTTAAATATAATACACAACAACTTCATAACCACCTAATTTCATAAACATGCAAATAAGATTATACATAACCCTTAAATATAATAAACAAACCATATTAAGTCTATCCATATCTCCATTCACACAAATAAACTAAGTCTTGAAACTCTTAAGAAATAAGCAAAAATCATGGAAATAGGATTAAACATAAACTTAAGGATTTAAGACACAACAACTTCATAACCACTTAGTTTCATAAACATACAAATAAGATGACACAACCCTAAATATAATAAACAAATCATATCAAGTCTATCCATTTCTTCATTCACACAAATGGACTAAGTCTTGAAACTCTTAAGAAATAAGCAAAAACCATGGTAACTAGCCAATATCTCTTGAAAATTCTCATTTAATTTGCATGTTCAACACATGAAAGAAATGAAATAATCAAACAAATATAACTCAACAATATATATCCAAATTTTCAAAAATTAATAAACACCCCCAATAATAATTGAAACCACCTTATAACACCATGCAAGCCACCTGCTTGCTCCAACTCAACAATCCACTCCAACACAATTATCAACATTATAATATAGAATGTTTAAGAACGCTTACAAATATTAAAAATAAAAAGTAATCAACAAATATAACTCAATCAAACCTAAGGCCCTAAAGCCTAGCTTTACCATCCTAAGATGAGTACCCCTAACCAAATGGGAACCAAGCAAAAATACAAGAAACTCATAGGCTATAACACAACCAAAACCTTTTATTTCCCTACTACAAACAATGTGCATTTACCAACTTAATACAAAGCATGTCATTACCAAACCATGATAAAATTAGCCAAAGTAAAAAACTTTTCAAAGAAAGCACATATGAACTTACAAGATAAACCACACAAAAAAATATTGTAGTAAATTCCTTAAAGTCTCAAAATTCTAATCATACTTTCTAATTAAATTTGCAGCAGGTCAGCTCTTTTTAAAAACAATTTGGTTCACTTAGTGTTATCCAAAAATCTTGAAATTAAATATGGAGAAGCCCTTATATGTCTAGTATGTACCATAAAACATTTAGCTCAAAATAAGTTTTCTACAATTTATTAAAAGTCACGTAGTGCATCTGACTCAAATCTGTCCCTGACAAATTTAAAGTCACAAAAAAAAAAAATACTATAATTTTAACACCATGCCAAAAACTTTGAGACTTGATTAAATCTTAAAGCTACATGTGTTAGCACATAAAACAACTAGGATTACAACTCATAACATCATATAACAATCATCACAACACAAGTCAAGAAATTCAATCCCACAACTCATATAGGCAATCTATCAAATACTTGGTAAACAAAAGACACATACTTACATTACTTGCACAAATTTATAGTTAACACAACAATCACAACCGCATATGCCAAAGACATTTCAAAATGCAAGGAAACCCTCTTTCAAAAATTAAACCCAATCTCCCATATAAATCAATAACCCAAATGATTTCTCAAGAAACCCAACTCACATGGTTGCCAAACAATAAATCACTTGTCAAAGAAAGCACGTATGAACTTACAAGATAAACCACACAACAAAAGCTTGTAGTAAATTCCTTAAAGTCTCAAAATTCTAATCATACTTTCTGATTAAATTTGCAGTAGGACAGCTCTTTTTAAAAATTTGTTTGGTTCAATTAGTGTTATCCAAAAAACTTGAAATTAAATATGGAGAAGCCCCTATATGTCTAGTATGTACCATAAAAAATTCAGCTCAAAATAAATTTATCAAAAATCACGTAGTGCGTATGACTCAAATCTGTCCCTGACAGATTTAAAGTCACAAAATATATATATATATATATATATATATATATATTGTAATTTTAACACCATGCCAAAAGCTTTGAGACTTGATTAAATCTTAAAACTACATGTGTTAGCACATATAAACAACTAGGATTACAACCCATAACCTAATATAACAATCATCACAACACAAGTCAAGAAATTCAATCCCATAACTCATATAGGCAATTTATCAAAAACTTGGTAAGCAAAAGACACATGCTCACATTACTTGCACAAATTTATAGTTAACACCACAACCACAGCCACATATGCCAAAGACATTTCAAAATGTAAGGAAACCCTCTTTCAAAAATTAAACCCAATCTCCCATATAAATCAAAAACCCAAATGATTTCTCAAGAAACCCAACTCACATGCTTGCCTAACAATAAATCCATTTCACCCCATTAAATTAAAAACCTCCAATCAGGTCTTAAATGTCCCAACAAACATAACAAAACAACCCCTAAAACAAAACCCACAACATCAAAGAGCAATCCTATCAATATAGAATAAAAATCCAAAGATATTAGAAGGTGGGTCGTGGAAATTTTACCTTAGATTCATGTTAAGATAAGTCAAACCATGGAGAAGATTTTACCCCCTTTTTTGTTTGTGGGGTAACAGTTGGGGTATTACAAGGGAGGAGGCAACGGTGGAGGAAGAAGGGTAGTGGAGTCCGACAGTGGAGGTGGAGGTGGAGGCATGGGAAATCGTGAGGGCAGGAGTGTGGTGGCGGTAGAGGGAGAAGGGGCGGTGACGGCTGTGATAGAGGGAGCTGCTTGAGAGAGAGAGAGAGAGAGAGAGAGAGAGAGAGAGAGAGAGAGAGAGAGAGAGGGCTTTGAATTTTGTGTGAGGGAATGGGTGATAATGAGAGAGGGAGGGCTGAAAATTTATTAAGTGAGTGGGTGGGAGAAATGAAATTTTATGCGGGAAAGGTAAATTGTTTTTGCTAAAACTTAACACCATGGCAGCGGTTTCCAAGTGTCCCTAAAGTTATTTTTATAGTTGGGGCTATTGTGACGTTTCTAAAACATTGCTATAGAGTTTACCTAAAAAGGCCAATTTTTTTAAAAAATTATATTGTGGCAGTTTTAAAAAACGTCACTATAATTCATAAAAGCGCCAATAAACATATTATATTTTGCGACGTTTTCAAAAAACATCGCTACTGTGGGGGATATAGTGATGTTTTTAGAAAACGTTGCCGTATGTCCATTCTTTAGCAGTGTTTTGTAGAACTGCTGCAATAGAGCTCCTATAGCAATGTTTTTGGAAACATCGCAAAGAAAAAAAAGGCACCTAAACCTAGATTTCTTGTAGTGCAGGTTGGATGACATGGTTTCTAATTAAAGAAGTGTATTGATACTCACTCTTCTTATATAAATGTTTGATCTTAATAATTAAATTCATTATGAGATCAATCATAATGGTCTGTTTGAATTGAGGGGGAGGGAGGACAAGTAGAATAGAGTAGAATTGGCCAAAATATTAACCTATTTTCAGCAAACTCTACTCTTCCTCTCCACTCCCCTTCCCTCCTCCCCCCCTCCCCCCTAATCCGAATAGACCCAAATGTAAAAGAAGAGAGCACCACACCAGTGTGCTTTGAAAAAACCTAATAATTTTCCCTATCTCAATGAAGTTCGACAGTAGAGTAAGAGAAAATTTAGGTTGCACCAAACCTAGTTGACGTGGAATCTAAGGCCATGTGATTGTTACTCATTAATGTTGCCAACAAAATATCTCCTTCTTAAGAAATAATGAAATATAAGGCATTATTCTAAGGATGTTCTTGTTCAGCATCGATTAGATTGGTTCGACCTTAAATTGGATTCCTCGGACTACAAAGACTCCGACTGTTTCTTTTTTCTTTTTTTTTTAAAGAAAGGCATATTTATTCATCTTGTATGTCTAGAAAAAAAAAATTTTATTTTCCTAACCATATGTTTATTATATGATTTTTTTTTTTTTTTTGAGAAACAAATACCACACCTGAATTTTTATTGAGAAACTGAAAAATCATCCAAAACAAAAGCATCAATATCTGGTGGAACAGACTCCATCCAAACTAATAATCGAAAAGAAAGTTTTGCTCTTTGGTTAAAGCATGTGTTACAGCATTTCCTTGCCTGACAGTGTGAAAGAAAGAGAAACTCCTAAGGGAGCTAACATAAGCTAAAGTATCTCTAGCTAGGTGACCAAAAGATAAGGAAAACATAGTACCCATCTGTAAAGTCTTGATTACTGATTTTAAATCACCTTTAAAATGAGACTGTTATATACCAAGTTCCTTGCCGCTAACATTTCCAAAATCTCTACATTGCAAGGCTTTTCCAATTTTTCAACCAAGGTAGCCAAGACTTAACCTGATGAGTCATGCACCACAACACCAATCCCTGCCTTCTTACTCTCATTAAACATCGTTGTGTCAAAATTTATTTTGTACTCACCTGGTTTTGGAGGCACCCACATTCGATTTCTCCTCACCCTTCTCGGTTTACTGCTGCAGAAAGTGTCTCGACAAGCTTTGAATGTCTGTAGAAAGTTGCAGGCCGTGTCTCGAATCATCTCCATCGGTACAGTCTTCTCCTGGAGCCTTGTTTGCTTACCACTTGCACTCTCTCAATGTAATTCACCAAACACACGACTGTAATTATTTTTTTAGTGAAACGCAAAAATTATATTAATTGAAGTTGTAAAAGAGAAAAAGAAACATCAATAACAAATTAACAATACTACAAACAAAAGGTAAGGAGGACTCAACTTCTCCGTCTGAGAGAACCCAACCTAATTAAAATTATATATACA
The DNA here is from genome assembly GCA_028535165.1 of Quercus tomentella. Lineage (NCBI taxonomy): Eukaryota > Viridiplantae > Streptophyta > Magnoliopsida > Fagales > Fagaceae > Quercus > Quercus tomentella. The sequence continues at coordinate 34,929,490 of JAPQVY010000111.1, read as the reverse complement.
AAACTGCTTGCACATAATAATACAAGTAGTGCGAAAGAAAATGCTATGTGCTAAGTATGGAAAAAGTCAAATAGATTATACATTATGTTTATGTGAATGACTAAAAAAAAGTAACATCAAGACAACACTTCCTAAAATAGATAATGCTAAAAAAATTTCTTGCCAATGTGGAAGGACGTTTCAAAACTGCTGACAAGTCCTTTGCAAGGACATTGATGACTAAAGAAGAATGTGAAGTTTTTTCTTGTTCAATTTTTCTTAAATTCCTTGCCTCCTCAATATGGGCCACTTCAATTTAATCACAATACTATGAAGGATAAGTAGAGTGTAAATCAATTGGCCAATATGCTTAATTAAGAAGAGGTAAGGCTCAAGCTACTTAAGCAATATTAAGTTCATCTTATGAGTCAAGAAGCTGAAAGAAAATGGAGGAAACCAAAAAAAAAAAAAAAAAAAAGGCTCAATGCATGGATCACACAAGACAAATAAACCTAAGTACCTAACCCAACTGGTCAAGCTTAAAAGAAGGAAAATGACAATGATAACTGATAAGAATCACTTTTGTAAAAATTTGAGACACTATAAGAAAGATTGCCCAAAATGTAAGCTATGGTTCAAAAAAAAAATGCCAAATAATTAATTAAAGGTTTTCTTTATCTATATGTTTTGAATCAAACTATAAAATTTCTTCTAATACTTGGTGGCTTGGCTCTAGGGCTGCAAATCATGTTTCAAATATGATGCACAAATTCCTTTCAATTAAGGCCATAAATACAAACGAGAACTTTTGGTTGATGGGAAATCAAGTCAAAGCACCAATTGTAATCATTGGGACCTATAATTTTTTTCTAGATACAAATCATAATTTAGATTTGTTCAAATATTTTATGTTCCTTTAATTTCTAGAAATTTAGTTTCTTTGCCTAAACTTAAAACTTAAACTTAATGGATAATTTACAATATTTGAGAATAAATTTTTCACATAACTGTACTAGGTCTGCATGGACAGCCAGCTAGCCAATAAGAGTATTGTAATATTGTCCTTGGTGGGCTGGCATGACACTTGAGCCCTGTTAATGCTCATCTCACCCTGCAAGCGGTGCTTCTTAAGAGGCCCGTTTTGTCATGGTCATCTAATGGCACCAATGGATGGTGCCTCTAGTATGGTTATGGGTTGGACCAACCATGTCATCTTGTCTTATCCACTCTTAAATCTTAGATAATTATCCTTAGGAATGGTAAACATGTAAGGCTACGATGTTAGAGGCATCATGTGTGCAAAAGCACCATAATGCCCTTAGTCCTAACCTTTGCGATGTTACAATTGATATGGAATCAGAATGACTCACATTAAAATAATTTTTCTTTTAATCAAGACATAAAACATACAAATGCCTATGAAAAACATACAAATGGAAAAAAAAAATTATTGAAAATACACAATTTTACACACACACACACAGATATATATATATATATATATATATATATATATATATATATATATATATCACATAGTCCAACTTCAAATTGAATAATCAACAACAAACAATTAAACTCAGCTTCATAACTCATTGAGGTAATATATCAAACACTTATGATGTGCAAAAAGCAAAACCTCAAGACACATAAACTTTCATGGTTAACACTTCATTACCCATTTGTTTTAAAACAAGTTCATAGCACCCAAACCAGCAAAATATCACACACTCACCTCTAGAGCAAAATAATTTAAACAAAATTTCAGATTTCACAAACTTTATATACATATTCATATACATACATACATACATACATACATATATATATATATATATATATTTATCACATAGTCAAAACAACAAACAATTAAACCCAACTTTATAACTCATTGAGGTAATATATCAAACACTTTATGTGCAAAAAGCAAAACCTCAAAGCACTTAAACTTTCATGGTTAACACTTCATTATCCATTTGTTTTAAAACAAGTTCATAGCACCCAAACCATCAAAATATCATATACTCACCTCTCCACACCACCAAGACCTCCGAATGCTTCAAGTATTGAAAAAAAAAAGTAATCAACAAATATAACTCAATCAAAACCTAAAGCCCTAAAGTCTAACTTTACCATACTAAGACAAATACCCATACCCAAATGAGAACCAAGCAAGCATACAAGAAACTTACAGGCTTTAACACAACCAAAGCCTTTTATTTCCCTACCACAAACAATGTGCATTTACCAACGTAATACAAAGTATGTCATTACCAAACCATGATAAATTTAGCCAAAGTAAAACACTTGTCAAAGAAAGCACATATAAACTTACAAGATAGACCACACAACAAAAGCTTATAGTAAATTCTTTATAGTCTCAACATTCTAATCATACTTTCTGATTAAATTTGCAACAGGTCAGCTCTTTTTAAAAATTCGTTTGGTCCACTTAGTTTTATCCAAAAAGTTTGAAATTAAATAGGGAGAAGCCCTTATATGTTTAGTATGTACCATCAAAAATTTAGTTCAAAATAATTTTTCTATAATATATTAAAAATCATGTAGTGCATCTGACTCAAATCTATATAAAGTCACAAAAGAAAAATACTATAATTTTAACCCAATGCCAAAAGTTTTGAGACTTGATTAAACCTTAAAGCTACATGTGTTAGTACATATAAACAACGAGGATTACAACTCATAACCTTATAAAACAATCTTCACAACACAAGTCAAGAAATTCAATCTCATAACTCATATAGACAATTTATCAAACAATCGGTAAGCAAAAGACACATGCTCATATTACTTGCACAAACTTATAGTTAACACCACAATCATAACCACATATGCCAAAGACATTTCAAAATGCAAGGAAACCATTTTTCTAAAATTAACCAAATCTCCCATATAAATCAAAAATCGAAATGATTTCTCAAGAAACCCAACTTACATGGTTGCCAAACAACAAAATCCATTTCATAACTCATATTGCCAATTTGTCAAACATTTGGTAAGCAAAAGACACATGCTCATATTACTTGCACAAATTTATTGTTAACACCACAATCACAACAACATATGCCAAAGACATTTCAAAATGTAAGGAAACTTTTTTTTCTAAAATTAACCCAATCTCCCATATAAATCAAAACCTAAATGATTTCTCCAGAAACCCAACTCACATGGTTGCCAAACAACAAAATCCATTTCATAACTCATATAGGCAATTTGTCAAACACTTGGTAAGCAAAAGACACATGCTCATATTATTTGCACAAATTTATATTTAACACCACAATCACAACCACATATGCCAAAGACATTTCAAAATGTAAGGAAACCTTTTTTCTAAAATTAACCCAATCTCCCATATAAATCAAAACCCAAATGATTTCTCTAGAAACCCAACTCACATGGTTGACAAACAACAAAATCCATTTCGTAACTCGTATATGCAATTTGTCAAAGGTAAGCAAAAGACTCATGCTCATATTACTTGCACAAATTTATATTTAACACCACAATCACAACCACATATGCCAAAAACATTTCAAAATGCAAGAAAACCCTTTTTCTAAAATGAACCCAATCTCCCAAATAAATCAAAAACCCAAATGATTTCTTAAGAAACCCAACTCACATAGTTTCCAAACAACAAAATCCATTTCACTCCATTAAATTAGAAACCTCCAATAAGATTTTAAATGTGCCAACAAACACAACAAAATACTTCTAAAACAAAACCCACAACATAAAGAGCAATCCTAACAATATAGGATAAAAACCCGAAGATATTAGAAGGTGGGTCATGGAGATTTTACATTTAGATTCATGTTAGGAGAAGTCAAACCATGGATAAGAGTTTGATGACTGAAAATCTAGTAGAAGCTAACCAAGAAACCAAGAGGAAGGAGAGATTTGGTAGAGAAAGAGAGATAGAGGGATGTGTGTATTTGTTTTTGTATTTGAGTTTATGTTTGTGCTAGGGAGTGAGTGATAATGAGAGAGGGAGGGATGAAATTTTTTTAAGTGAATGGGTGGGAGAAAGGAAATTTTATGTGGGAAAGGAAAATTTTTTTGCTGAAATTTAACCCATTTAAGCTGTACTCTTTAGTGACGAAATTTATTTCATCGCTATTTCTAAATTTTTTGTTACGAATTATGATTTCGTCACTAAAGCTGTCAGTTTATATGCATTGGACTTTTGGCAATGATTTAGTTTCGTCACTATTGGTTACATTTCATGACAAAACTCATTTCGTCGCTAATGCTGTTCAATGCAACATCTTTAGCAATGAAATATTTCGTCACTAAAAATCTCAACTTTTAGCGATGAAATATTTCTTCACTATAGATTAATTAAGTTCGCGCCTAGTTTTTTTCATTATTAGCGATGAAATCCATATTTTGTTGCTAAATCTGTAATTTTAGCGACAAAAAAATATTTCCTCACTCAATTTCATCGCTAAAAATATATATTGTTGTAGTGTTGTAGTAAGTGAAGCCGCATACTCAAAAACATCTCTCTCTCTCTCTCTTCCCATTCTATTGTACAATGTAAATTTATATTAATTGTAGAGACATAAAAAGTGACAAATGTTGTACATATTTTTACAAATGTGTACAACATTTGCCACTTTTTGTGTGTTAATAATGTAAATTTATATTACAAGTACATTATAAACATATAAAGGTCCTTTATTTACATACACAACAGTACTTACCGGGCCTTCTGGCCCAGATGGTACCCGGTCTCCTAGTGACCTAACAACTCAGGGGTTCTATCCCCTGCATAAACACTTACCCAGCAAAAAAAAAAACAAAAAAAAACAAACAGTACTTAATAGAGCATTAATTTAACCAAATGACACAATTAATTTGAATTTATTGCAATAAAAATTTTAAATAAATATTTAAAATGATTTTATTTAGCAAATGAGATTGGGAGTACACGTGCATTGAAAAGTAGAAAGTCTTGCTTGTTTGGTTTAAACATTTCTAGCTAAAAGAACTTCAGCAATCAACTTATCCAAGTTTTGGTATGAAGAACCACCAGGTTTGGTGGAATCCTCGGCTTTTGTTTTCCACTCCATTACATTCTTCTTAATTTCTTTACCTTTTTCACCGTCAATTAATTCTCTCACTAGCTTCTCCACTTCGTCTCTTTGAACATTATTATCTATCTCCATCGCAATGCCCCATTCAACACAACAGTATCGACAATTCGTCTGTTGATCAGCAAAGAAGGGCCAAGAGATCATTGGAACTCCACAACACACACTCTCAAGTGTTGAATTCCACCCACTATGTGTTAAAAAACCCCCAATTGATGGGTGCTTTAGGATTTGTTCTTGAGGACACCAACTTGCTAACATGCCTCTATCTTTAGTTTTGGTAACAAATTCAGAAGGAATAATAGCTGAATCACCTCCAACAAGATCAGGCCTTATAATCCACAAGAAGGGTTTTTCACTGTTTGCTAACCCCCAAGCAAACTCAATGAGTTGCTGAGGTGTCATGATAGTTATACTACCATAATTTACATACACTACAGAGTTGGGTTCTTTTGAATTTAACCATTCCACACACCCTGGTTCTTCTTTCCATAGATTGGAACCTATTGATTCCAAGTTATTATCCTTAATTTGGTCCATAAACGACACAAGTGGTCCACTGGAGTACATACAAGGAAGCATGTTGGATAAAGCATCCAACACTTCCTCTTCAAAGGGGTAGAATGTGTTCATAATGACAGCTGAAGCTCTTGAAACTCTCTCGGTTTCATTGATGAAGAAGTTGAACATGATGTCATTCTCATCTGTTATTCTAACAAAACTTGGAATATCCTTAAGACGAATATTTTTCATCCCTGGAATCCAATCTATTACAGTTTCCAAGTATCCATTTGTTAGATAGCTCGCATCTGTGAAGCACATAGTGTTGATCATTGTGAATAGCATACTCCAAGTAAAATACTAGGAACTAGCATACAAATATTCAATTAAAAAAAGAAGTGAAAAGAGAAACTTTTGTAATTTTATAGATATTGGGTGTAATTAGACATAGAGAAAATTTTATTGCAGATTTTCCGCGTACATGTCTGTTGTATTTTTTATTTTAAATCAAAGCTAACATATATAACATTTGAATGTAATTTTAGTAATGTAACAAGAGAGATGTTTACACATCAAATACCAATGTCAATTTACGATGATACAAATTTAGGAGATCATCCTTATTTAAAATTTGCAATTTCCTTATATTTTTAGTCATATATAACACACGTGATATTGAAAAAAAAAAAAAAAAATCCAATAATCATCAAATCCTTGTAAAGCACACAAAGTAAAGTAGATGACATTTATCTTATATCTTATACTTGATTAAAGCTTATAAAAATAAAAGAATTTGAATGGGAGCGGATCTTTCTAAACAAAATAATACCTTTGAGGGGTACCAAACCTCGTTCAACGAAATGTCGAAAATGCATAATGCTCATGAAGCCACAAGCGCTAGCTGTCCAAAAAATTACACATGGAATTTCGAACTTGTCAGCAGCATCAAGAGTGAAGGTCATGCAACCATCTGCGACAATACAGGTAACAGGAGGCACTTTCGAATACGAAGTGTCGTTGAGTTTGGTAATGAGGTTGCAAAGTGGGACTAGGCAAGTCTTTGGGAGGGATTCAGCAAGAGAGGGAATGTCTTGGCTGACATCTGCGTCTGAGGGTGGAAGGCCATCAGGAATGGTTTCGAAGTGAAAGCCAGGCAAGCCATCGAGAGAGCTAGGGCCTCGAGACCTGAGTAAGCGTCTGTGATTGTACTCTGTGTTTACAAAAGTTACGTGAAACCCTTTATGGTGAAGGAGTTTTGCTAACTGGAGCATTGGGTTTATGTGACCTTGAAGTGGGACCGGGACGCAAACTACATGAGGTTTAACTCCTGCGCTAATGGAATCCATCTCTCTCTTTCTCTCTCTCTGATAGGACTATCTTTTGTAGAATTTGGGTCGAACAAGGCCTTTTTATAATAGACAAACTGCCGACCACGAACACTCTTTTTCATGCAAGTCATGTTCATCATGTAATAATTACGATAATAAACTAAGGAGCAAATAATCTGTAGCTGACATATGATGCGATCGAGGATTAGTCTATTATATTACCGATCTAACGCAATCACTTAAGCATTGGGTTTATGTGACCTTGAAGTGGGACCGGGACGCAAACTACATGAGGTTTAACCCCTGCGCTAATGGAATCCATCTCTCTCTGATAGTACTATTTTTTGTAGAATTTGGGTCGAACAATGCCTTTTTATAATAGACAAACTGCCGACCACGAACACTCTTTTTCATGCAAGTCATGTTCGTCATGTAATAATTACGATAATAAACTAAGGAGCAAATAATCTGTAGTTGACATATGATGCGATCGAGGATTAGTCTATTATATTACCGATCTAACGCAATCACTTACGTAAGTGATTGCGTTAGATTGGTAACATAATGGACTAATCCTCCATCACCCACGTGTCCAATATATATATATATATAAGATAAAATAAAAAATCAGTCCATAAAAAATTCCAAAACAATGGACTGATTTTGATTTTGATTTTTTCTTATATCCATCAAAATCAGAGCAAAAATAGCCAAATACCACAATTTTAGAAATTTGTAGCAAAAAAAACATTGTTTTGGAATTATATAGGAAAATACCACTTTTCTAAAACTCGAGTTTCATAAACTCGAGTACCTTGTAAATTTTTTTTTTTTTTTTTTTTGGATTATCGACTGTAAGGTTGAATTTAATCAACCATGTGTTGGCTTTATTCCATGACAAATTTGCTTGTAACACAGCACTTAGAAACCTTGTATTTAGGTGGGAATCATGTAAGGGTAGTGTGTGAGAGAGTGTGAAGAAATGCTCAAGACAGTGCAGTGAAGCAGAGACTCGCGGCTAGGACTCGCGGGTGGCTCGCGGCTTGCAAGCCGCCAAAAGTTGCACACGTGCAAAGCATGCAGGGGAGCTGAACAGTCATGCCAGCTGGAGCACTACAGGACAAAAATCCAGACTGGCCATTTAGCTAGCTCGCGACTTGAACTCGCGACTCAGTTAAGTCGCGAGGTCAAGTAGCCAGCCAACCCTGTTTTTGGAAAAACTGACTCTTTGCATTCTTTTCTTACACCAGTATAAATACCCCTCATTCCCACAAAATATGTGTGGCCATTCAGAAAGAAAAACCCTAAGAGAGGTTTCTTCAAAACACCCACCCAATTAGAGAGAGCTACTCATTCTTAGAGAGAAACATTTGTAGTCTCTTCTCATTCCCTCTCTCATTGTCATACCTATTAAGAGGAGATTTCTATCCAAACACTACCCACACCAATTTAGAGTGTTGAGTGTTTTTGGAGATTTGGGAAGCATTGGAGGATGCCAAGGATGGCGGATGCTACGGTCTAGTAGCGGAATCCGGTAAGCTAGAAAAGAAAAAGGTTCGGCGCAACCTCGTTGGAGCAAGAAGCTTGGAGGGCTTAGGTACATCGGGTAGATTAGGCTTGGAGGGTCTATTGCTGTTCATGTATCCCAACTACATTTTCTAGTGGATTATTGACCGCTTGGAGGGCGGCGGAGAGGTTTTACGCCGAGGGCTTCGGTTTCCTCTTCGATAACACATCGTGTGTTGTCCTTGTATTTGCATCTCTCTTCCCTTTATCTTTGCCTTTTATTTTCTGCTGTGGATGTGATTTATTATTGGCTTAGATTGATTTCCAATTCTGTTTATAGCTTATGTTAAGTTTCTGCACACTAGTTGTTTGACATATAGCTTGAATTGGTTAAGTTGTAATTTGGGGGTCTAAACGTTCAAGGGTGTTTATACACGTTTTTTGAACTTTCATCGACAAATAAATATAAACACATAATGGCGTGTATTTAATTTCTACAGTACTTGAGTACCTTGTCAATTTTATTTTTTTTTTGGATTATCGACAAATAAACATAAACATAAAAATAAATAGATTTTTTATGTTTTTATTTATTTAAATACTTCATTGTAAAATATAGAGATTTTAAATCTAGACCAAAGAACCGCCAAAATAAAAAATTGAGCGGCATTGTTGTTGTACTTAAATAAGTTGTCACAAGCAACATAAATTGAGCGGCATTATTACTGTATATTCGAATCTGCTTACTGCATTCATAAAATCTGTTTTCTACATTAACTAAAACAGTTCATTGTTTTTTCATAAAAATTGTTCACTGTTTTCTGCATATAAACTATTTCTAGCATTCTGCATAAAATTATTTTCTGTTCAGCATTATTTAAAAAATTGTTCATTCTATTTTCTGCATAAATTATTTTCTATTCACTATTTAAAAAATTGTTCACTGCTTTCTCATAAAACGCTTAGTGAAATCGTGTTTTCTAAATTTAAAAGCCAAATTTGAATGCTTTTTCATGTTTGAATTCACAATAGTCGAATCTATTTTTCTACATTGATAAAATTTGTTTCTACATTAATAAAATTTACTCTCTGCACATCATGTTTACTGTATATTCAAATTTGCTTACTGCTTTCATAAAATCTGTTTTCTGCATTAATTAAAACTATTCATTGTTTTCTCATAAAAATTGTTCACTGTTTTCTGCATAAACTGTTTCTAGCATTCTACATAAAATTATTTTTGTTCAGCATTATTTAAAAAAATTGTTCTCTCTCTATTTTCTGCATAAATTATTTTCTATTCACTGCATAAATTGTTCACTGTTTTCTCATAAAACACCTAGTGAAATCGTGTCTTCTAAATTTAAAAGTCAAATCTGAATGCTTTTTCATGTTTAAATTTCACAATAATCGAATCTATTTTTCTGCATTGATAAAATCTATTTTGATACACACTTTGTCAAAATTATCCAACAATGATAGACTGTGATTGGTTATTTATCATTTTCTAATAAACTCACTATTTTTTCTACTTCACCTACAGTCTACCATGTAGAAGTATAGAACAAGTGTGACAAAATGAGTAGAAATTATAGATGATTTGAATACAATGAATCGTAATGTATTGAAAATCTCCCTTTATTACATTTTATTATTATTATTACTCCTAATTTAGTTTATCTAAAAAGTTAAATATTTTTGGGTTTATCCAAAAATCTATGCCACGAAATACATAGCAGGAAATCTAGACCAAAGAACTGCCAAAATAAAAAATTGAGCGGCATTGTTGCTGTACTTAAATATGTTGTCATAAGCAACATAAATTACCAACCAACCAAAAAAAAAAAAAAAAACAGAAACTACATCCACCTGATCAAATAAAGGTGGTAGCTTGGGTTTTAAGTTTTCACATACAACTTCGAAGCAGGTTCTTGACCAAATATTTGTTTCTTTAAAGTCTTTCAATATCAGATTTGTTATATACTTTCCCTCTTGACCAACTTCGAAGCATGTAATGTGGAAAACTGGGATAAAACAATAAGCCATTAATATGAGTGTATAACCATATGCACAATCTAAACTATATTTTCTCTTTGTGGGAAGGTAGGCATGGCATTGCGAGGGTGGCGCAACGACACAAATCTCAAGGGGTCTAGAAGTAAGAAGAAAAAAATGGTTGACAATAGCAATTGGAGGCCATGGTCAGAGCTCCCTAAGGCTTTGTTTGAACGGATAACAAAGTTAGAGCTCCCTAATGGTTCATAAAATTTGTTTTCTGCATTAATTAAAATTGTTCATTGTGTTCTCTAAATTTAAACACCAAATCTGAACGCTTTTTCATGTTTGAATTTCACAATAATCGAATCTAATTTTCTGCATTGATAAAATTTATTTCTTCATTAATAAAATTTGCTCTCTGCACATAATGTTTACTGTATATTCAAATTTGCTTACCGCATTCATAAAATTTGTTTTCTGCATTAATCAAAACTGTTCACTGTTTTCTCATAAAAATTGTTCACTGTTTTCTGCATAAACTATTTCTAGCATTCTGCATAAAATTATTTTATGTTCAGCATTATTTAAAAAATTGTTCACTCTCTTTTCTGCATAAATTATTCTCTGTTCACTACATAAATTGTTTACTGTTTTCTCATAAAATCTGTTTTCTGCATTAATTAAAACTGTTCATTGTTTTCTCATAAAAATTGTTCACTATTTTTTGCATAAACTATTTCTAGCATTATGCATAAAATTATTTTATGTTCAGCATTATTTAAAAAAAATTTCACTCTCTTTTCTGCATAAATTATTTTCTATTCACTATTTAAAAAATTGTTTACTGTTTTCTCATAAAACACCTAGTGAAATCGTGTTTTTTAAATTTAAACGCCAAATCTGAATGCTTTTTCATGTTTGAATTTTACAATAATCGAATCTAATTTTCTGCATTGATAAAATCTGTTTCTACATTAATAAAATTTGCTCTCTGCACATAATGTTTACTATATATTCGAATCTGCTTACCGCATCCATAAAATTTGTTTTCTGCATTAATTAAAAATGTTCACTGTTTTCTCATAAAAATTGTTCACTGTTTTCTGCATAAACTATTTCTAGCATTTTGAATAAAATTATTTTATGTTTATCATTATTTAAAAAATTGTTCACTTTCTTTTCTGCATAAATTATTCTCTGTTCACTGCATAAATTGTTCATTGTTTTCTCATAAAGTCTATTTTCTGCATTAATTACAATTGTTCATTGTTTTCTCATAAAAATTGTTCGCTGTTTTTTACATAAACTATTTCTAGCAATCTGCATAAAATTATTTTATGTTCAGCATTATTTAAAAAAAAATTCACTCTCTTTTCTACGTAAATTATTTTCTGTTCACTATTTAAAAAATTAATCGCTATTTTCTCATAAAACACCTAGTGAAATCGTGCTTTCTAAATTTAAACACCAAATATGAATGCTTTTTCATGTTTGAATTTCACAATAATCGAATCTAATTTTTTGCATTGATAAAATATGTTTCTACATTAATAAAACTTGCTCTTTCCACATAATATTTATTGTATATTCGAATTTGCTTACTGCATTCATAAAATCTGTTTTCTGCATTAATTAAAACTGTTCACTGTTTTCTCATAAAAATTGTTCACTGTTTTCTGCATAAACTATTTCTAGCATTCTGCATAAAATTATTTTATGTTCAGCATTATTTAAAAAATTGTTCACTCTCTTTTCTGCATAAATTATTCTCTGTTCATTGCATAAATTGTTCACTGTTTTCTCATAAAATTTGTTTTCTGCATTAATTAAAATTGTTCATTGTTTTCTCATAAAAATTGTTCACTGTTTTTTACATAAACTATTTCTAGCATTCTGCATAAAATTATTTTATGTTCAGCATTATTTAAAAAAAATTTCACTCTCTTTTCTGCGTAAATTATTTTCTGTTCACTATTTAAAAAATTGTTCACTGTTTTCTCATAAAACACCTAGTGAAATCGTGTTTTCTAAATTTAAACACCAAATCTGAATGCTTTTTCATGTTTGAATTTCATAATAATGGAATCTAATTTTCTACGTTGATAAAATCTGTTTCTACATTAATAAAATTTGCTCTCTGCATATAATGTTTACTGTATATTCGAATCTGCTTACTGCATTCATAAAATCTGTTTTCTGCATTAATTAAAACTGTTCACTGTTTTCTGCATAAACTATTTCTAGCATTCTGCATAAAATTATTTTATATTCAGCATTATTTAAAAAATTGTTCACTCTCTTTTCTGCATAAATTATTCTCTGTTCACTGCATAAATTGTTCACTGTTTTCTCATAAAATCTATTTCTGTATTAATTAAAATCGTTCATTGTTTTCTCATAAAAAATTGTTCACTGTTTTTTACATAAATTATTTCTAGCATTCTGCATAAAATTATTTTATGTTCAGTATTATTTAGAAAAAATTTCACTCTCTTTTCTGCGTAAATTATTTTCTGTTCACTATTTAAAAAATTGTTTGCTGTTTTCTCATAAAACACCTAGTGAAATCGTGTTTTCTAAATTTAAACACCAAATCTGAACGCTTTTTCATGTTTGAATTTCACAATAATCGAATCTAATTTTCTGCATTGATAAAATTTATTTCTTCATTAATAAAATTTGCTCTCTGCACATAATGTTTACTGTATATTCAAATCTGCTTACCGCATTCATAAAATTTGTTTTCTGCATTAATCAAAACTGTTCACTGTTTTTTCATAAAAATTGTTCACTGTTTTCTGCATAAACTATTTCTAACATTCTGCATAAAATTATTTTCTGTTCAGCATTATTTAAGAAATTGTTCACTCTCTTTTCTGCGTAAATTATTTTTTGTTCACTATTTAAAAAATTGTTTACTGTTTTCTTATAAAACACCTAGTGAAATCGTGTTTTCTAAATCTAAACGTCAAATCTGAATGCTTTTTCATGTTTGAATTTCACAATAATCGAATTTATTTTTCTGCATTGATAAAATCTGTTTCTACATTAATAAAATTTTCACTCTGCACATCATGTTTACTGTATATTCGAATTTGATTATTGTATTCATAAAATCTGTTTTTTGCATTAAGTAAAATTGTTCACTGTTTTCTCATAAAAATTATTCACTGTTTTCTACATAAACTATTTTTAGTATTTTGCATAAAATTATTTTCTGTTCAGCATTATTTAAAAAATTGTTCACTCTCTTTTCTGCGTAAATTATTTTCTGTTCACTATTTAAAAAAATGTCCCCTGTTTTCTCATAAAACACCTAGTGAAATCGTGTTTTCTAAATCTAAACACCAAATCTGAATGCTTTTTCATGTTTGAATTTCACAATAATCGAATCTAATTTTCTGCATTGATAAAATCTATTTCTACATTAATAAAATTTGCTCTCTGCGCATCATGTTTACTGTATATTCGAATATGCTTACTGCATTCATAAAATATGTTTTTTGCATTAATTAAAACTATTCATTGTTTTCTCATAAAAATTGTTCATTGTTTTCTGCATAAACTGCTTTTAGCATTGGTGCGGTTATTGCACTTAAATTGTTTTTGTGTTTTTTTTAAATATGTAACCATATGAATAATGGACAAACTCCATGAAAGAAAAATGAATGATTCATATAAATCACCTAATGGTAAATGCCTTGAATAATTCGAATTTGTAAAAAAGTTCGAATTAGTTGAATGTAGAAATCGGGAAAAATCAATGGAGAATCAATGAATGTCCCAAATCGTGAAGGTGTACATAAGATGTACAGATAGTCTAGACTTGTTGAGAAATTTGACTTCGTTGAAAGTACAAAATAGTGAAAATTCAATGGAAAAGTATGTACGTTAGATGTACAGATCGTATGAATTTGTTTAAAAATTTGTATTTGTTGTATGTACAAAACCGTAAAAACTCAAGGAAAAATAGTGTACATTAGATGTACAGATAGTACAAATTTGTTGAAAAATTCGAATTCATTGAGTGTGTAAAATCGTGAAAATTCAAATGAAAATTGAAGAACATACCAAATTGAGTAAACTCAATGGAAAATTAATTACATTAGATGTACAGAATTGTGAAAATTCAATTTAAAACTGTGTACTAATGTACTAATCATCCTGATTTGATGAAAATTTCAAAATTGTTGAATGAACAAAATCGTGTAAACTCAATGGAAAATCAAAGAATGTACCAAATTGTTGAGCAGCACATGCAGCACTGCGAACATCAGTGTAGCAATGGTGGATAGCTCACCCCTAAAATTGATGCATAAACTTTCCAGGGATGCTCTGCATCCTTGAAAACGGTGCATTACAAAGGGTTTCATATCTGTGTATTCACGTGAGTGTGGATGGGTACTTCTCGTCAGGGCTCAACAAGTAATGTACAATAAATCTAATTTGGGTGATAAGTGTTATGTGTGTAACATTTCAAATTACACAAACAGAATATTAGAAACATCAACATAGCTACCTGGAGGCATTTTACTTCCTAAGGTGTTTCCTACATTACAAAGCAGAGAACATTGTCCAACCAAAGCACAAGAATCATATGTAGCAACAAAGAACAGTAGGGAAAAAATGAGCAAGTGATTTCATATAAACTTAGCCAAAATTAATGAACAGTTAATCTTTAGATTTGCAAAATTTGAATGTACATAATCATCAATTGTCAGACATTAACAACAACATTTTGTATTGCATAGAACGTGTAAACATTAACAACAACGTCTCATGTTCGTAGGTAGAAATTTTTGGAAATAATCATTAATTGAATCTAAAAAGTCTGAAATATCTTTTTCATCATCTAACATAATAACTTCATTAATAGACTTGATGGCTCGCTCTTGCGTCTTCCCCTTTAGATGCTTCCTAGCTTTTTGGATTACATGAAAACGGTCTAATCGCCTTTGCATTTGATTGTTCTCTTGTTCAAGACGAGCAAGTATGTTGGCAGGTTCATCTCTAGGTAACTCGGCTAAGCGTGCCTTAGGAACTCGTAACCCATGCCATCAACAATACACCTCCAACTCACACCTCTTCTCGTATAGGGTTGACCATGGTGGTTCTACTACGGTGAACTCTATTGTGGTGGTATCTGTACTTGGTTTTGTAGGTTTGCCGACCATGATGTGCCCGACGCTTCCAAGACTTTCGTACGTGTATATTGGCATATTAAGGAAATCTCTCTTCTTTCCAACCCATTTCCCTCCATAGTGGTCTGTGTATGTCTGTAGTTGTTGATCTACTGGAACTTGTGATAATCCATTTGTTGAAGTAGATCCAAACTTGTTTCGCATTGTACGATTTGATGTTGAGGTGTTGCGACTCATAACTTAGTCAATCTACGAAGTTAGTCGGGTAGAAATAAGATCATTATTGTGGTGCATTTATAACCTCATTTCATGTTCCAAGCATTATAATTTCAGTTATTAGGGCTTGTCATGTCAATACAGGTTGGAAAAACATTACATGAATAGGATTTTAAATGTTCCCAATGTCACAGTGAGATTTGAAGATGTGGGCGGTAGTTATAGTGTTCTTGAACAGAGCATCATATTTAATTGACACAGTGCTATGTCCCTGGCACCAAGGTACGATTATTCATATATTTAAGTATTCTCATGAATGTGGATGATATGACTGGACAATGTGTGAAATCGTGCCAAGCTGTTGAGTAGCATGTGTGAAACAGTGGTGTCTGTTGACGCATGTGGTTCGTATGACTACAATTGGTGCTACAGCAGCGGGCTGGTGATGTGTCTTCAAAAAACTACTCATGCCACAGTTGGTGCTACATCATGTTTACTGTATATTCAAATCTGCTTACTACATTCATAAAATCTGTTTTCTGCATTAATTAAAATTGTTCACTGTTTTCTGCATAAACTATTTTTAGCATTCTACATAAAATCATTTTCTGTTCAGCATTACTTGAAAAATTGTTTACTATTTTTTCTGCATAAATTATTCACTTTTCATTAGGTGTTTTATGATCCGGATGCTCTAATACCAATGACTACCCAGGAGAGACCACAACAGTAATATGGAAGCATAAACAATGATAAAATAGATAATAAAGAAGTAAATAGCAAAATAGATATATTCAAAATAAGGTTAAAATGAAGTATGGAATATGAAAACAGAAACTAGTAAAATCTTACTTAAATAAAAACTTCAGTCTTTGATAAACTTGAAAACAAACTGCTGTCTTTGATACAAGCTTGAAAATAAAACTGTCTGAAGAGAAAGGTTACAAGATGACAAGATGGGGAGAGAGTACAAAAGTCTTTCTGAGGGAGAGGGAAGGCTATTACAAAAGACTTTCTAAAACTTGGAACTTAAAAGCTTAGATTCTTAGGAACTTAGAAACTTGTCTTCTGTCTTCGTAGTCCGTCTCTTTTATAGGTGAAATGAACCATGGTAAAGTAACCTGAGTAGGTAAATTTAACTCAAGTTAATCTGTCGGTGGTATGGAAATTAGTACTGATGAGTAATAGTCTGTCTGCATCTGTCTGGGAATCTTTCAGATTTCGGGAATCTATTAGATCTCTTTTTACGCATGCTAGTAAACAGTAGTAACTTTTGAACATCTGTCTGTATCTGTCTAGACTATCTGTATTAGTCTGGACTATCTTGATTTGTCTGGAGCTATTCACGTGTGCTGGTGAATAGTGATCTGTCGCCAGTGAAATAGTGATTTGTCGCCATGAATAAGAACCAAAATGTGTGCTGGCCGAGCTTCCATATAATAACTACTGTCCCAAGCTGGAATAGTACTCCAAATAGTGATCTTCATATAATTAAGTCCTCCAATCTGGGCGGCTACTTCTTTGATGACTTTGGGAAATAAACTAATCTAAATTCCAGCTTGTCATGCAGACTTTATTGTGAAATTTTTGAAAAAATATTGTGTCCATAACTTGCGTTAAGAGAGGTAATTAAAACATATATATTTATATATATCTTGTCTTTTTTGGTAATTTACAACTCAAACCGCCACTTTTATAAGTATTAGCTAAACACTCAACTTTGTCAAAAAGCATTTTTTGATAGTTTAACCAAACATACTACTTAAAAAAAAAAAAAAAAAAAAAAAAAAAAAAAAAAAAAAAAACTCAATTTCATATTGCACTTTTTAAAACTTCCACTTTTTCCAAAAGAATTGTTCGAAAAAGCTGAACCAAACTCACCTTAGTAGAACTAATAAATTGTGGTTTTTTAGTCCTTTGAACCCACTCTTTTTTTTTTTTTGGAATTACACTTTACCCACCTATGATTTGTCTCAAATTTAACTTATCCACCCGTGGTTTCATTTTTAACACTTAACCCACTTGTGTTTCACTCCGTTACTATTCCGTAACCCACCTCCCTATCAAAATTTTAAAACTTATATACATTCACCAATAGTCTTGCCATAGAATCTCTCTTGCACCCCACATTTTTGTTTATTGTTTCTTTTTTTAGTTGCAACTTACGCATATGCAAGTAACAATAATATGCAAGTATTATAAAAGATTTAATTGCTTGAGTTAAAATCATCTCTTTCATTAATAAATAAGGAGTTATTAAAAAAAAATAGAAATGTTTTTATTGATAATCTTAATTATAGATATTATATATAAGGACAAATATACAAAATTATGCATGATATATTATAATAATCATTCATTTAGTTAGAAAATAATTCTAAAATTATGTAATAATAACTCATTTAGTTATAATTTCTCAAAAATATATATAAAGAAAATTCAGGATTAAAGCCATGCAACGCATGGAATTTTCACTAGTATCTTTTATAAATTTAAGCATTATAAAACATTTCATCCACACTTTAAGGGTATCATTTGATTCATTTCTTTCAATTTAAATTTTGAACGAATCCTTCTATATATATACATATATAATCATTCTATTACATTCCTTCCAAAATGGCAAAATGATAGATAGTTTGATAGCCATCCAAACGCATCACAAAAAAAATATCTTTTTTTTTTTTTTATATGAAAAACAAAAATCTTTTAAATATCATAGGACATTTCACTTTTGTTATGTTTTTAGTTGATACCACTTCTATTTCTTGCAAAGTGACATTGTCTCCAAGTTCTTGTTCCACATGTAATAGACAGTTTATTTAATTCAGTGTTAACTGTAGCTATGTATCTTGTTAGACTTTGTTTCATAAAATTGCTAAAGAAACATGACTTTTTCTATACCTCTTGTTTCAAATTTAATTGACTTTCCTCTACTAATGGTTACGTTCTAATGTCAACTCGTACTTTTGATTGGAAAATTATTGCATAAATTAAGCCTATGTGAGTGGACTCTTAATTGGACCAGATATTGTGTATTGTTCCCCATTTAGCAATCAGCTAGAAAATCTTTAGGTTTCTAAAGCATGGAAGCAATAGGTAGTAGAAATCTAAAAGAGACATTTAGCACTTGTGTTGCATTAAATTTTGAAGAAATACAATGTAGCTCAGTATGAAAATAATACACATGAAAAATACTTTAAAAAAAAATTATGAGAATGGCATAATAATGTAATTAAAAATGTGCAATTCCTAGTGTTTGTACAATGCAGTTGTGCAATACTAATGATTAGGTACCCAGGCCATGAGTATGAAAGAAGTGGCTGCACAATATGCAAGCTGGCCAGCTTAAAAAGACTACAATGGGAGGTGTATGCATCCCTATAAAAGTAGATTTGTTACTTGCAAAGCTTGAAGGTAGGCAAATAAACAGACACAATCATTCAGAAACTTGATGCTCCAGAAAGGTAGACTGTATGGCTAAAAGTAGATTTTATCAATGCAGAAAAATAGATTCGATTATTGTGAAATTTAAACATGAAAAAGCATTCAGATTTGGCCTTTAGATTTGGAAAACACGATTTCACTAGGTGTTTTATGAGAAAACAGTGAACAATTTTTTAAATAGTGAACAGAAAATAATTTACACAAAAAAGAGAGTGAACAATTTTTTAAATAATGCTGAACAGAAAATAATTTTATGCAGAATACTAGAAATAGTTTATGCAGAAAACAGTGAATAATTTTATGAGAAAACAGTGAACAGTTTTAATTAATGCAAAAAACAGATTTTATGAATGTAGTAAGCAGATTCGAATATACAGTAAACATTATGTGCAGAGAGAAAATTTTACTAATGTAGAAACAGATTTTATCAATGCAGAAAAATAGATTCGATTTTGTGAAATTCAAACATGAAAAAGCATTCAGATTTGGCGTTTAAATTTAGAAAACACGATTTCACTAGGTGTTTTATGAGAAAACAGCAAACAATTTTTTAAATAGTGAACAAAAAATAATTTACGCAGAAAAGAGAGTGAACAGTTTTTTAAATAATGCTGAACAGAAAATAATTTTATGCAGAATGCTAGAAATAGTTTATGCAAAAAATAGTGAACAATTTTTATGAGAAAACAATGAACAGTTTTAATTAATGCAGAAAATAGATTTTATGAATGCAGTAAGCAAATTCAAATATACAGTAAACATGATGTGCAGAGAGAAATTTTTATTAATGTAGAAACAGATTTTATCAATGCAGAAAAACAGATTCAATTATTGTGAAATTTAATCATGAAAAAGCATACAGATTTGGCTTTTAAATTTAGAGAACACAATGAACAGTTTTAATTAATGCAGAAAACAGATTTTATGAACCATTAGGGAGCTCTAACTTTGTTATCCGATCAAACAAAGCCTTAGGGAGCTCTGACCATGGCCTCCAATCGCTATTGTCAACCATTTTTTTCTTCTTACTTCTAGACCCCTTGAGATTCGTGTCACTGCGCCACCCTCGCAGTGCCATGCCTACCTTCCCACAAAGAGAAAATATAGTTTAGATTGTGCATATGGTTATACACTCATAATAATGGCCTATTGTTTTATCCCAATTTTCCACATTACATGCTTCGAAGTTGGTCAAGAGTGAAAGTATATAACAAATCTGATATTGAAAGACTTTAAAGAAACAAAATATTTGGTCAAGAACCTGCTTCGAAGTTGTATGTGAAAACTTAAAACCCAAGCTACCACCTTTATTTGATCAGGTGGATGTAGTTTCTGTTTTTTTTTTTTTTTTTGGTTGGTTGGTAATTTATGTTGCTTATGACAACTTATTTAAGTACAACAACAATGTCGCTCAATTTTTTATTTTGGCGGTTCTTTGGTCTAGATTTCCTGCCATGTATTTCGTGGCATAGATTTTTGGATAGACCCAAAAATGTTTAACTTTTTAGATAAACTAAATAAGGAGTAATAATAATAATAAAATGTAATAAAGGGAGATTTTCAATACATTACAATTCATTGTATTCAAATCATCTCTAATTTCTATTCATTTTGTCACACTTGTTCTATACTTCTACATGTTAGACTGTAGGTGAAGTAGAAAAAATAGTGAGTTTATTAGAAAGTGATAAACAACCAATCACAGTCTATCATTGTTGGATAATTTTGACAAAGTGTGTATCAATTTTTAAATAGTGAATAGAAAATAATTTATGCAGAAAAGAGAGTGAACAATTTTTTAAATAATGTTGAACAGAAAATAATTTTATGCAAAATGCTAGAAATAGTTTATGCAGAAAACAATGAACAATTTTTATGAGAAAACAATGAATAGTTTTAGTTAATGTAGAAAACAGATTTCATAAATGCAATAAGCAGATTTGAATATACAGTAACAATGCCGCTCAACTTATGTTGCTTGTGACAACTTATTTAAGTACAGCAACAATGCCGCTCAATTTTTTATTTTGGCGGTTCTTTGGTCTAGATTTAAAATCTCTATATTTTACAATGAAGTATTTAAATAAATAAAAACATAAAAAAGCTACGTATTTTTATATTTATGTTTTATTTGTTGATTATCTAAAAAAAAAAAAAGTATTTTGAAATTAAAATCTCTATATTTTACAATGCTTCTATTTAAATAAATAAAAACATAAAAAAGCTACTTATTTTATGTTTATTTTTATTTGTCGATAATCCCCAAAAAAAAAAAAAAATTTACAAGGTACTCGAGCTTGGTGAGCTCGAGTACCTTAGAAATTAAATAAATGCACCAATTTCCACCTCAGTAGTGCCATGGTGACAAAACTGATGAGGAACTCGAGTTTATGAAACTCGAGTTCTAGAAAAATGGTATTTCCCTATATAGTTCTGAAACGGTGTTTTTTTGCTACAAATTTCTAAAAATGGTGGTATTTGGCCATTTTCGCCTCAAAATCAGTCTAAGACTATTACAACTACGATAATAAATTCAACTAGTCAAGTGTGCCCCAAATGAATGTTCTATTTTATCAAGATTCTATCTCTTCAACGGCAAGCAAATTATTTGCAATGGAAAAGTGATAAATGCCTGCCTACATTATTATAAAAGAACTAGTCGCTAATTTGTGCTATGCACAGAAAAGTTTTACATCAAATAATTTCAAACTTAGAATTGACGTATGACAACCACAATATTTCAATGGGATAATTA
Organism: Quercus tomentella; assembly: GCA_028535165.1. Lineage (NCBI taxonomy): Eukaryota > Viridiplantae > Streptophyta > Magnoliopsida > Fagales > Fagaceae > Quercus > Quercus tomentella. The sequence goes on along the minus strand of JAPQVY010000111.1, from coordinate 34,907,499 downwards.
ATCAACAATAAAATAAAGGATAAATCCTAGCAATCAGCACTTAAGGGTTGCTTGGAGTCAGCACCAAGCAGAACTGGAGTTGGTACCAGTGTAAAAGAAACACACGTTTATTATAATTCTCAAAGCTGTCTTACAATAATTAGAAAAGGCGTTTAAATAGCAAACAACAAGATGCATAAAAAAAAAATACTAATTATTAAATGCTTGGGTTTACTTAATCTTCAAGCCCAATTACTAGTAGGCTCCATCCATAAGGCCATAGATTGGGCTGTCTTCTTTTTGCTCTTCCTCCCATACATGCATATAATTGGAGACTTGTACCTCATGTTCGCACCAACTCCCCCCGAGTGAGAAGAACTCGACCCGGTCAAGTGGAAATCTGAAAAGCTCTGATAGTACTCAAGCAAGTCAGGATCCAGTTGATGTAGCTCATCTCGAGTAATCTATGTGCAATTAGAATTTGGCCACGCTTGCGAACGAACTAGGAAATGATGAACTCCTCCGTCCCTGGTAGAAACAATCTACTCTTTTAAAATAGCATCAATAGATTCTTTATATGCATAGGGCAGATTTAAGGATAAAGGGGTAGGGATAGGGGCATCAATAGGATCAAGCAAAGGCTCATTAAAAGGGTATCAAGAATAATTGTGGGGGTTTTATAAGCAACTAGATCCTTTATATTAAAGGAGGAGCTAATACCATAATCATGAGGAAGGTCAATGATATATGCATTTGGGCCCATCCGTTTCAATACCTTGAATGCCTTGAATGGTCTGGCACTACGAGCCTGCAATTTCTTAACGGTCCTAGAGGGAAACCGTTTAGGTTGAATCCGAATCATGACATAATCTCCTACTTGAAATTTTGTATGATGTCGACGAGTGTCAGCATGAATTTTATATTGAGAATTACTTACTTCAATTTTTTTGCGAATCTTATTATGCAAATCATGAATATGTCGTGTAAATGCCTCAGTAGACTTAAAAATTCTAACATGTGGGGACATGGGCAAAAGATCTAAGGGCTTCCTAGGTATATACCCATGCACAACCTGAAAAGGACTAGTGCCTATAAACCTATTGGCAGAGCTATTGTATGCAAGTTGGGCTGTAGAAAGAATTGAATCCCAATTCCGATTGGCTTCACCCATTAGACACCGAAGGAGGTTGCCTAGACTGCAATTAACCACCTTAGTTTGACCATCAGTTTGAGGATGAAATGTAGTTGAAAATTTCAATTTGGTGCCTACTAAATGACACAAAGTCTTCCAAAAATAACTCATGAAACGAACATCCCTATCAAACACTATGGTTTTGGGAAGACCATAAAGTTTGACAATCTCATCAAAGTAGAGCTTTGCAATCTTTGAAGCATCAGAGGTCTTAGAACATGGTAGAAAATGAGCCATCTTAGAGAAGTGATCAACAACTACTAGAATCAAATCATGCTTCCTAAAGGTGCGGGGCAACCCTAACACAAAGTCCATACTCACATCCTACCATGGGCGATCTGGCATAGGTAGAGGTGTATACAAGCCAGTGTTTTGCTTGTAATGTTTGGCCAATTGACATGTACAACATTGACCAACTATCTTGGCAATGCCCCCATTAGGGCCAGGCCAATAGAATTGACGCTCCTCTTCCTTAATTGTTTTGTCTTGGCCAAAATGACCTACAAGGCCTCCTGCGTGTGTCTCCTAAACTAGGAAATCTCTCATTGAAGACCGAGGGATACATAACTTGTTGGCTTTGAAAAAGTAACCATCTTGAAGAGAATAATCATCTAGGATTGGTCATGAGGCATTACTTAGGCTAGTGTAGAGCTCTCCAAAATTTGGGCATGATTTATAGTCATCCTTGAGTTGTTCAAACCTAGTAAACTTAACACTCATGACTGATAGCAAAGATACCCTTCAACTTTGTGCATTAGTAGCCTTATTCTCAACTCCTGCCCTATGCTTTAGCACAAAGGAGTAGTCTTGTAGAAATTCAACCTAACTACCATGCCTAAAATTTAGCTTCTTCTGGGAATGGAGATAGCAAAGGCTTCATGATCAAAGTAGATAACAAATTCTGGAGACAACAAGTAATGGAGCCAATGCCAAAGAGAAATAATGGCATAAAATTCTTTGTCATATATGGAGTACTTTTGCTTAGCATCATTCAATTTCTCACTAAAATAAGCAATTAGGATGCGCTTTTGACTAAGTACTCCACTTATGCTAAGACTTGAGGCATCGCATTCTACTTCAAAAGGTTTGGTAAAATCAGGAAGACGCATGACAAGCACCTCAGTCATCTTTCGTTTTACTTCATTGAAAGCCCTAGCATCAGCTTTCGTCCAATTAAACTCCCTTGTTTCATGTAGTCAGTGATGGGGGACATAATGGTACTAAACCCTTTGATGAATCGGTGATAAAAGGAAGCGAGCCCATGAAAGCTTCAAATTTCATGGATATTTTTGGGCTCAAGCCAATCCACAATCGCTTAAACCTTTTGGGGGTTGGCAGAAACTCCTTTTGTGTATACTATGAAACCTAGGAAAATGACTTTATTGGTAAAGAGAGAGCACTTCTTGAGGTTGCCATATAAACTCTCCTTCTTAAGGGTAGTACAAACTTAAGTTAGGTGGTCTAAGCATTGCTCCCGAGATTTGCTATAGATGAGGATGTCATCAAAGTACACGACCAAGAATTTTCCCATAAAAAGGCTTGAGCACTTGAGTCATCACTCTCATAAAAGTACTAGGAGCATTGGACAATCCAAAAGGCATAACCATCCACTCATACAAACTATATTTCGTCTTGAAGCCAATTTTCCACTCATTGCCAAGACAAACCCTAATTTAATGATATCCACTTTTCAAGTCTATCTTTGAGAAGATTGTTGCTCTAGCCATCATATCTAACATGTCATCCAACTGAAGGATAGGGAAAAGATATTTCACAGTGATCTTGTTGATGGCATTATCAACACACATCCTCCAAGTTCCATCATTCTTTGGAGTCAAGAGTACAGGGACTGTACAAGGACTCATACTTTCACAAAAAAATCCCTTTTTAAGTAGTTCTTCTTCTTGCCTTTGCAATTGGGCATGCTCTATAGGGTTCATCCTATAGTGAGGCAAGTTTGGTAGGGTCGCTCTAGGCATAAAATCTATGGCGTGTTGTATGTCATCATGGGTGGTAAATGATCAGGGAGTTCCTCAGGGAAAACATCTTTAAATTCTTGGAGCACTGACATCACTTCTTTAGGTTGCTTCTCACGGACCTCCCTATTAAGTTCCTTGGCAACTAAGGCAAACACAACTGATTCTTAAACCGCTACCTTTTCAAATGCCTTTGAGCTTATGATGTTCAAACCTTTTGCCTTTGGTATTTCTTTCTTCTTGCTCATGTTGATAGGCTTGGGTTTCAAAGGATTGAGCACAATTCTCTTACTTTTAAACACAAATGAACAAGAATTGGATTGCCCATGAAGGGTGACATCCAAATCATAAAGCCAAGGTATACCTAAGATAATATGCTCTACATCCATGGGAATCATGTCACACCACATTTCAACCTTGTAGGTGAGGAATTGAAGTGAAATGACACATCTTTCTTTTATGGCTATGGAGGAGGTATCTACCTAAGACACTTTATACTGGTTAGGGTGTGTGATCAATTTCAAGCCTAGGTGGGAAAAAACGTTAGAGGACACCGCATTAATACAACTCCCACTATCTATAATAACCTTGCATGTTTTGTCCCCACACTTGGTGTAAGTTTGGAAGATGACACTCCTTCGACAATCATCAGTGTCTCTTTGTTTTGCCAATGCACACCTTACCACATTCACTCGGGGGAAACCAAAGATGTCCTTGAAATCATCAACTTGGGGAGAGATGGCTCTAATGCACGCAAGGTAGCTAGGATCATCTTCCCATTCTGCTTCAACATCTTGGATTTCTTCAACATTTGGGTCATACACAAGCTCCTCAACATCTTCTACCTTTTCATCATCCTCTTGAATGACAAGGGTTCTAGAGGGACATTTAGCTGCAATATTTCCAACCTCATTGCATTTGAAACATTGGAGGCGAGAACCTAATCATGAAGGCTCATTGACCACACATTTTCCCTTGTCCTCTTTTCCTATTGGGGGGCTATTAGGGTTGACCTTAGGAAGGGGTAAGGCAAGTCTAGATTTGCTACCAAAAGGTTGAGGGATGGTAAGGGTACTCCGGAGCTTAGAATGTTGCCAAAAGATAGATTTGGATGCTAATTCACAATTCCTAGCAAGGTCATATGCTTGGTTTAAGGTAGTGGCTCCTCGGGTGATAATCTCGCCTAGTAGGTTAGCATTTAAACCTTTCTTGAACCTATCGAGTGTGACAACCTCTTCCTCGACTAATTGAATTCGCCTCTTGAATTCCTTGAATTTCTATATATATTCAACCACAGGAGTAGTTCCTTACTTCAGGCAATCCCATTCCTCAAGGAGGGAGCTCCTATAAGTTTGAGGAAGATAATTCCTCGAGAGTGCATCCTTCATCTCAAGCGAATTAGAAATAGGGGGTTCATGTCGTCACCTAAGGGTATCCTAAAGGTCCTCCCAGAAAAGGTTGGCTCTTCCAATTAACTTCATCCTAGCATACCTCACTTTCTTATCCTCAGCCCAATGGTAATAGTCAAAGAATTTCTTCATCAGATGTAACCAATCAGTGAAAACCCATGGGTCTAGGCAACCATCAAAGGTGGGTGCTTCTATCTTTTCCTTGGACATCCTATCATCATAATCCCTAGGGCCATTATGATTATAGTGATCATGTTCGAAGTTTGGAGCCCTATTAAAGTGACCGTGATGATTTTGTCTAAACATATTATTTCCTTCATGGTTATTAGTCTCTTTTTGAGATGCTTCAACTCGTTCTACCCTTTGTAATAAAGCATGGACGGTTTTTGCTAGGCTCTCCATGGTTTGCTCTAAGGAAGACTTAGGCTTAGAAGTGGATTGATGTTCAAGATTTGACATGATGCAACCACTACGCAAATGCTTGCACCACTGTAATTATGAATGTAGTTAAGATTCCCAAAAAGTTCAAGTAATCAATTCTCAATGTAAAATCAAGGTCAAGCAAGAGTGCATGTAGAGACTAGATCAATGAATCAAAGGAATAAATTGCTATCAAGTAGTGACAATGTTCACAATATTGAGAGATAGCACAAATGAATTGCAACTTCCACAAAATAAAAACTCAACAATTAATAAAGAGATTCAGATATTTCAAAGGTTTTTTATTTTTTTATTTTTTTTTATTTTTTAATCTATACTACAATTTAAGGGGCTTCTCCCGTTTAGGATCCTCAATTTTGATGTCTAAAATACCCTAAATTTACCAATTTGTAAAGCTTAAATAATAGGGCTCTCATCTAAGCAGCCCTCTGCCTAAGAAAGGTGGCACCAATAGAGGAGCTATGATATGAACAGGCTCAGATGCAGGAAACTACTCTAATCCTAAATGCAAAAGAATCCGATGAATGAAAACCGGAATGAAAAGAGCATGAATGGTAGAACTACTCCTATGAACCTCAATCAAGGAACAACGAATAAAAAGATAAGGAAAACTCATAGGAACGTCTGTGACAAGGGCATACAAAAATCCACATCTCTCCAAAGGAATGGTGTACAGATGAGAGATAGGCCAGATCGAATGGCAAGAAATCTGAAAGAAAAGATAGTGAATCTCGGTCAACTCGTGAGAGGTGATCCGAGGATCAGAACCCCATTGGATAGAAGTATCAGTGATGTATGACATGATGTCATCAAGGGGTGGAGACTCATTGTACGGATAAACAGGATGCTGGACCAAAGGCACCCCAACAACATCAGCCACTACTGAAGGAGTAATGGTGTACTCATCACCCCGTATCCAACTTCTCACAAGAGTGTTGGAATCATAGGAGTGGACAGAGAGGTTCAAGTAGAACTCTCTGATCAAGGTAGCCGGAGGAGGATGATCAACATCTAACAAAGGTAACCAGCCCCTACGGTCAAAGTTTCTCCTAATCTCACCATCTAGCTCGTCTAACAAAACCTTCCTCTCAGCCCAAACATTCCTAGGGTTTTCCCTTTTATATTTAAGACAAAACATAAAACCCTACACGTCAAATCGGGCTTGGGCTGAGTTGAAAAATTCTGCGGAAAAACAATCTGCATGAGCTTCGATCGATCGAGTTTAATTTTCGATCGATCGAGCTAGGCAGATTTACATAATAAATCCTGCAAAACACTCGATTCTAACTTTACATATAAACATACTTTGAGCAAGTCCAAAACAAGACTAAAACATTTTGATCATGGTTTGCCAACATTACAAATTGAAGTTCTAATACATTAGTTCCTAATTCTTTAGAACCTAGCATATAGATTTGTTTAAATAGTTTTAATCTGCAAGCAATCTCATCTTTTCGACTGTCCGAGCATAAGCAAACAATTTTCATAATTTAGTAATGAAAATTATACAATGATTCAAGGTAAAATTATTTCATGAATACCCTATCTAGTTGTAGCAAAATATAAATAAAGTTAATAATATACACAGTAATTATTTCATGATACACATCATGTTAATAATCTATCGAGCTATACTGCTAAATTCCATAACAATTTTCTTTGACTCTTAACACCAGGATTACCCTAAATTCTCTTACATAAATGAAGTACTCTTACATAAATGCTTGGAAAATGACCAGACTTTAAAAAAATTGGTGTAGTAAGTCTACAAGTGGTTTTCTTGAATTCACAAGGAGTACACTAGAATACACCAGAGGGGAAAAAAAAGTATATATATGTCTGGATTTTTCTAATATCAAAAGTCTGAATGCATAGGGGATACAACCACTATTTATAATAATATTAAGAAAAATCTTCCTGGTGATATAAGAAGCAAGATTTTTTTTTTTCTTTTAATAATTCAATAATTACAATGGGGGAGGGAGAGATTTAAAATTTGGATCTCTTTATTAGAAATTCTAGGAGATTCAAATTAGTTGACCTATAAGACTCTTAATGATAAAAGACAATAATTGAAAAATTAGAAAATGAGTAAATTTGCCGCATAAGCAACAATATATAACAATACTGAACAAAATACTTTATTTAACTAAATCACACAATTGGTTTTTATTGCAACAAAAGTGGGAATAGATTTTTCTATAAATATTTAGAATGATCATAGGTAATAGATGAGAATATGAGCTAGTTCATTAAAAACTTAGGAAGGAATTGTTTGTTTGGTTCAAACATTTCTATCTAGGTCTGGTAGCTTCCTCTGTCTTTGTCTTCCACTCTAGTACTTTCTTCTTCATTTCACTATCTTTTTTGCCATCCAGTAACTCTCTAATAAGCTTCCTCACTTCATCTCTTTGAACATTATTATCTATCTCCATCCTGATGCCCCACTTAGTACAAGAGTATTTACAATTGATTTGTTACTCTGCAAAGAAGGGCCAAGAGATCATTGGCACTCCACCACATACACTTTCAAGTGTTGAATTCCACCCACTATGCATTAAACCACCCCCCCCCCCCCCAATTGATGGGTGCTTTAAGGTTTGTTCTTGAGGACACCAACTTGCTAACATGCCTCTATTTTTAGTTCTATTAACAAATTCAGGAGGAACAATAGTTGTATCACCTACCACAAGATCATGCCTTATAATCCATAAGAAGGGTTTTTCACTGTTTGCTAAACCCCAAGCAAATTCTATGAGTTGTTGAGGTTTTATAACAGTTATGCTACCAAAATTTACATAAACTACAGAGTTGGGTTCTTTTGAATTTAGCCATTCCACACACCCTGGTTCTTCTTTCCATAGATTGGAATCTATTGATTTCAATTTGTTGCCCTCAATCTGATCAGCAAGCAACAGAAGTGGTCCAATAGTGTATCTACGAGGAAGCATGGAGGATAAAGCATCCAACACATCCTGTTCAAAGGAGTCGAATGTGTTCAAAATGATTGCTGAAGCTCTAGGAGTCCTCTCGGTTGAATGGATGACGAACTTGAGTACGATGTCATTCTCATCTGTAGTTCTTATGGAAGTTGGAAGATTCTTAAAACGAATATTTTTCATATTCCTGGAATCCATTCTATTGTTGTTTCCAAGTATCCATTTGTTAGATAACCTGCATTTGTGAATAACACACAAATAGGATTGACATTTGTGAATGGCCTACTTGAATCTTAAAATATTAAAAAACTAGTACGTAAGTTTCCAAAATAATAATTTGGTAAGATTTTTGTTTACGCAATTCAAGTCCAAATAGTGCGAAAAAAAGAGATCCAAATCAAACAAATCCAAATCAATGGCTCTTAAGTCAGTTGATGATGTTGATGGTAATGGATTTGATGATGAACTCTCTTCTACAGAGATTGCATATCTTGCCAAGAACTTTAGAAACTTTCTTAGGAATAACAACAAAAGGGCAAGAGATAAAAACAATGTTGAACCTAGGAATTTTAAGAGAAATGAACCCACTAAAGTGAATAATATTGATAAATCTAAAGAAAAAGTGAGTCAAACCTTTAATAATTCCATGGGTCAACAATGTTTTAGTTGTCAAGGGTATGGTCATGTGAAATCAGAATGTCCTACATTCTTGAAATCAGAGGGTAAAACTATGAATGTAACCCTTATGATGATGAAGTTTCTGATCATGAGTCTGGTAGTGATGAGGATGGAAATTTCATTGTTTTCATAGCTACTGCTATAGTTGATGAAAGTGTTGTGGTTGATGAGAACCCTTTTGGTAGGGAACTTTCTAAGAATGCTAATTTGCAAGAAGCCTATAATAAATTTTGCAAGGTTGCTACAAAGGAAGCTATGAATGTTGACTTAGGCTTGTAGAAAATTGCTTTGCTTGCACTTGATAAGAAAAATTTGTTGTTGAAATTGTTTGATGCTAATGAATTGATTAATAAGGTGAAGACTGAAAACATGTTGTTACTTGATAAAGTTAAGAACTTGGAATAAGAATTATCTGTTGTTAGAGAAAAAACAAATAGGTCTACTAGTTCTAAACTTGAACACATATGAAGTATTCAGAAGTCTCTCTTAGACAAAATTGGTCTAGGTTTTAAAGATAGTATCTCTGTGTCTGAAACTCATTACACAAACTTTGTTTCTTCTTCTAAGCCCCCCAAGAGTGAGATTGTCAAACCAGTAGAAGTTACACCACCTCCTAGGAAGATTAGGGTTGATCTTAATAAGTCTAAGCCTAAGAATCCTCATCTTCCTAAGGATAAGTTGCATGATAGACCTTTAAGGGTTTCTCATTTTTGTGAAAAGATTGGGTATATTCGTCCAAACTGTTTCAAGTTGCAAGCTGCAAAGCAAGCAAATAAGCCAAAAGTATCGTGCCTCAAGCACTTAAACCTTTATACCAATCCTAGAGTTACTCATCATTCTAATATGAATAATAACTCCAATGCAAGAGTTGCATCTGATGGTTTTTAGACCCCTTAAAACACAATTGATTTAACCTAGGTAATTAGCCAAGTTGTTACTTAGTCCAATTTAACAAATCTAGGTTATCACAATTATAAAGATCATATCATGCAAAGCAGCGGAAAGATAAATAACACAAGATATGATCACCCAGGAAACCAAACCGGTAAAAACCTGGGGAAGATTTGACCTAGCTATCCTCAAGGTAAACTTGAATCCATTATCTTGAAAGAATCGAAGTTCATACAATAAGACTTACAAGCCCCCACGCTCGACTTCTTATTGCTACCCACCAGTATAACTTACTGACACGACCACGTGTAAGTTCCGAATCCACGGACTCCTTCTTTCTTGGATTCACCACCAGATACAAGCACACTCGCTTGTGTTTCTTTAAGCTTCAATGGCAGCAACCGAGTTGATCATCAAGGTGTAGATAAATCTTCTCCTTGAAAACCCTAAGTTTGTGTAAAGGAAAACTCCTCTAGATCTCACAAGAGATTTACACAAACTGCAATATGAGCAACACTAAAACGTGGCTAGGGTTTGCCTTTTATACTTAGGACAAATAAGAAACCCTAAAAACGTTTTAAAACAACTAGGGCTGAGTTGGAAAATTTTGCAGAAAAACATTCTGCCGGAGCTTCAATCGATCGAGCTAGACCGAAATGCATTAATCTTTTCTGCATTCAGCTCGATTCCAACTTTACATAAATGCACAACTTTGAGCAAGACTAAAACACTTCTAAACACATTGTTTTGATCATGGTTTGCCAACAATACACATTAAAGTTCTAAATACATAAATACCTAAGTCTTTAGAACTTAACAGCATCTAAAAGGTTTTGGATCCAAAAGGCTCAATCTAATTGACTCTTTCTGACATGGTCCTTGTGCTTCATCTCAATATTCTTTGTGACCATTCTTCTTTTGTTGTTTTTTTATTTTTTTTTAATTTTTTTTTTTAAGGATTTGCATTGAATAACATTCATGCATTTCATGATAGGTTGTTTTTGTTATTCCTTTTATATATAATAAAATAAAATAAAAATAAAAAAAAGGAAGGAAAAATGTGTTTTGCATTATTTCTCTTGGACTTGTAATCAAGGCTGGCCATATTATCTTCACATAACATACTTGTGTACCTTGTTTAGCTTGGATGAGCTTATTTTACTGCACTTTGCTAGTTTTAGCTATGTAGTGCATATTGTGTGGGAATTGTTTATAGTTTTTTATCACATGATCTTGATTTTGAAGTCACATACTTTTGATTGTAAGGACTAAAAAATCCTAAGAGAAATGCATAAATAACCCTCTTACCATTGTTTACTAGCCAATCATGAACACCTTAGTGCATATCATAAGATTTTGTGCCCTAGAAAGTGTAGCACATGCACAAAAAGAACATAAGGTATAGCCTCGAATTAATGCTAAAATTGGTGTGTACATTATTGGACCATAATAAATTCACAATGAAATAAAATTGGTGTGTACATTACTTGACTAATCTCATAATTTTGAATAAAATAAAATTGGTGTGTACATTATGAGGCAAAACAAGAAACTTACATGATTGCAAGCTTGTTTTCTAGGAGATGTGAGAGTTATATGATGTAACTCTTTAGGTGAAAGTCTCTTTCAAACTTATGTAATGAATTTTGTAGAAATTGTGATTGATCACTATCTACTTATCACCTCACATGTATCTCAAGCTATTGTTAGTTGCACACACGACACAAGTTATTCTTTGCTAAACTTAGTACATGATATTGTGTGTGATCTTGTTGTGGCCATCCAAGATTAAAAAACCCTTGATTTTAATATAAAATGTGTTTAATATTTGAGTTTTTAAGGAAAAATTGATTCAAAAATCTGTTTTTGGAAGACCTGGGTTGAATTCATATGTTTTTGGAAAACTTTTAAACTCATACTCATGCATTTCATTCATGAAATATGGTGTTTTGAGTCGTTTCTGCATTAACTTGCTCTATTTTTCAAAAAATTCACTTTTCCAGATTTTTGATCGATCGAAGCTGTTGCTCGACCGATCAAAATTGAGATAAAAATTTAGGCTTGAATCTGCTTGGCTCGATCGGTGCTCGATTGATGCTAGATCGATCGAATCTATTTTTCAATCGATCGAGACTTATTTTCGATCGATTGAATTTCGATCTGAAGGTGTTTTAAAAAGTCTTTTCTCATGTGTTCTTTATATTTTTTAAAACTTTTCAAACTCCTGTTCAATTGTTCTTCTTTGACCAATCCAATCTAAGCCAAATTTGTCGTTTTCTTACTCAAATTTCTTAGGGGTTTTTGTCTTCTTGTGCTTGTAAGTCACCTTTACCCTTTCTTTTTCAATTTATTCACATTTTTCATGCATTCTCCTTAAAATTTTTGAACTCATGATGTTTGGGGTTTTTGAATTTTGGGGTGTTTTTATTCACATTTGGTCATTGGGTTTTTGTCTTTAGATGGTATAAACATGATCCTCATGCATTAATTTGATCAATTTTGTGAATTTGGAAAATTTTGAAATTCTAGGGCTTGAAACTTTGTGAAATTGGGGATTTTGTTCGATTGGACTTAAATTGGTAAAATTGATTTGTGTTATTGATTGATGATAACATTATATGATGTTGTTTAACTAGTGTAATGTTTAATTGTTCAATTTGGTTTATTTTTTGAAATTGGGTTTTTCAAAAATTGGGGTTTTTGCTCTAAAACTCTATGTTCAAGTCAGTTGATGGGTCATGAAGTAAATTTGAACAAATTTCAATGCATTAGAGCATGCATCATATGTGCATTCCTTCCATGCATCATATAGATTGTTATTTTTTGAGATTTTTGTGCTCTGACCCTCTCTAATGCAGCTTGCCCTTGTGTTTCTTTCTTTTTTTCTGTTTTCCTTTTATTCCAATCTCTTAGCATCATGGTTAGGAAAACTAAAGCAAATAAGAAAACCTCCTCTTCCTCTAACCCTGTTTTTGAGAGTGATAGGTTCCGGCTTGAGAAAAACAAAGAGAACTATGAGAAACTCTATATCTATAAGTCGGTCTGGGCTGAATGTAAGGTCATTCTAGATGAGTTAGATCCAGAGATACGTAGGAATTTTTAGAGTCGGGGTTGGTTACCTCTTATGGACATTGAGCATCCTCCTCCTGCTACCTTGATTAGAGAGTTCTACTCGAACCTCTTTGTCCACTCCGATGATTCCAACACTCAATATGTGATGAGTTGGATAAGGGGTGAGGAGTATGTCATTACACCTCAGGTAGTGGCCTCTGCTCTTGGTGTACCTTTGGTATGACAGCCAGTCTATCCTTACACCGAGGACCCTCCCTTTGATGAGATCATGTCTCACATCACTGGCACTACCATTAGATGAGGTACTAATCCTCGTATCATTACTCATGAGCTTACTGAGCTCAATTATCTGTTTTTCCGAATTAATTGTCATTCTATTTGGCCTATCTCTCACTTGCACACCATTCCTATTGAGAGATGTGCATTTTTGAATGCCCTTGTGACTGATGCTCCTATGAGTTTTCCTACTATTTTTATTCGAACTCTAGTTAAGGTTCATAGGAGTAGTTCTAAATCACATGGTCTTTTCTTCCCTGTTTTTATCCATTGGATTTTGTTACACTTAGGTTTAGAGGATTTTCCTACATCCGAGCCTGTACATATCATTGCTTCCATAGGTGCCACATTCCTTAGTCAAAGAGTGGCTTAGTTAAAAGCTAGCTCTAAACGCCCTAGAGTCGAGTCTTCTACAGGTGCATCTATGCCTCCATCTGGTGACCCCACTGTTGAGGAGTATGTCGATCCTACTGTTGTTGTTGATCCTCCACCTTCTTCATCGAGCGATGCTTCTCTACGGAGTATGCTGGACACTGTCATGACCGTTCAGGCGACACATGAATAGATTATGATGGATGTGCTCACGGAGCTTCAGGCTTTGCGTGATGATTTGGCAAGTGCTCGACGGTCTACTCCACCACATCCTTTTGATGATAAGTCCTGATTGCCCTTTGGCAATTCGTCACAAAAAGGGGGAGTACATATTGTGCATGGAGATAAAGGGAGTTTTGGAGCTGCTTTAGATTGTATCTAAGAGCTTTTTGTGTATATGTTTTGGCTTGTGGTGTATTTATTGTTTATGAGTTGTATATGTTAGGGGGAGACACTTTCTTTTATATTTTATGTTTTACTGTTTCTTGTTTCACATATGATACATTGGTTATTGATTTATATTATGAGGTTATTCATGATATATGTCTTTTATTTTCTGTTTTGTGAAATCAAGAATTTACTTTTGTTTTACTTGTATTTTACACACATGCGTTTATGTGTTTGTTGAGTATTTAAGGGTGTTCATTCCTATATTGCCGAATTAGCAATGTCCCCTAAATACAATAGTAATTTACTCTCCACTACTCACCATTAACGAAATTTTCTGAAAAAAGTTTTACCAAATAGCTGAGAAGAGTTTTGGTTCTTTTTCAGCTGCACTAACTTGTCATAGGTTAAGACTTCATTCTGATTTTTCCCTTCAATTGTCCCCAGAAGACAAAGAAAGAAAAATATCTTACAATCCTCTGTTTTACCCCTGGCCTGTTTCTGCAAATTCGCCAAACTGTCCTATAAATGAATAAATGGAACAAACTTTCCACACAACACAAGCAAAGAAAAATCTATAATGCAGAAAGGAAGAAAGAAAGAACAGTTATAAGAGTTAGAAATGAGAAAGAAAGCTGTGTATATTAATACAAATATAGTGATAAACTCTCTGCTTATTTACAAAATGAGCTACACTTGGAACCGAGAGACTGTACAGATATTTATACTGCATACATATATAATTTGTGTAACGTATAGATTTAAGAAATGAAGGACTATAATTATATAATATTACATTCTCGCTTGTTAAAGGAAAGAAAATTTGTTGGTCTTTTTCCGTCCATGTTCCTCACTTTCAAATTTCAAATGCTTCTAGATTCCTAGAAGTAACAAGTTTCTAAAATTTTAATTAACCATTAAGAGCAACTGCATCAGTTGATGCAAAGTCTTGCAAAATAGAAAAAGTTGCTCATTTTACACATTTTGAGTAAAAAAATACCCACATCAATAGATGTAAAATTGTGCATTTATACATAATTGCTACAGTAATCGTACATATATACATGGTTGCTGTAGCTATGCATATTATTATTTTATATTTTTTTTTCTCTCATCTCTCTTCTTTCTCCATTTGACTTCTCTCTCTCCCTCTCCCTCTTCCTTTGAACTGGACAAAACTGATCAACCACTGACCACCCAATTCAGCAACCCACCACCACCCAATCCAGCAACCTACCACCACCACAACTTTCTAACTCTAGTCCGTGACCCTCTTAGTTCTTCTCTCAGATTCTCTAATCTCAAACCCACCATGGCCGAACTACCTAAAGCTCTTCCACTTCATGCCACCACAAGCCGCCGCCGTGAGCCACCATCTGAGGCAGCTCCGTCTCTTTCTCTCGCTCAATAGCCAGCCCCAGGTTGAGTCTCCATGGCTGAACCTGAGCACTCTTCCCTCTATATCTAGATCTAAAACCCAAGGCCGAAGACCTCAAGCTCTCTCTCTCTAATCTCCAACTCAGGGCCAAGACTCTCTTCTCTCTCCATTTCTATTTTTATCTTCTTCTTTATATTTATTTTTTGTTTGATCTGAAATCTCCTCCGTTGGTTTGGTTATTTCTAGGTTTGAGGATTGAAAAATGAGATTTTTTTTTTTTTTTTTTTTTAAATTTATTTATTTGGGTGTGGCTGTGGAGATTTGAAAAGAAGGGATTTTTGGGATTGGTTGTTTAGCTGTGGGTTTGATGTTGAGTTTGGGGCTTATTTCAAAAAAGGACATGTATATGTGTGAGAGGATGGGGAGAGATGGGGTTGATGGAGGATTGGAGTTTCTGCTCTTTGATTCCGAGTTTGTGTGTGAGAGGATTTCAAGAGAAGAGAGAAGTGTGAAGGGTGAAGGAAATAATAAAAATTTTTAAAAGAATGAATAAATGTGTAGAATAGATAATTGATGTGGGTGTTTTGTAAAAATAGATGTGTAAAATAGAAAAAGTAAGTTTTTTTTGGGCAAAATTTACAAAATTTTAACATCAACTAATGCAATTGCTCTAACCCAAAACTATATAGGGGTATTTGTAACATATACCCTAAACTTCAACATTTTATAGTCACCCTAATACTTATTGCAACATGACATCAAAGATGTTTTCATTATTCTTAAACCATGTAGGTGAAAAACGTGGAGAAATAGAGAATGATGAACAAACTTTTTCATTTTTTTTATATATAAAAACTCACACAATATCGGTGTACACGAAATTATGAATTATTAGATCTATCTTGGCCACACCCACCTTCCACATAATCAAATTCGTACCAAACTTTACGAACCATGGTGGCTGGTGGCATGTGTTTATGTCGCTGGCTGCAGAATGATTCTCATTGTGCAGTTGAATGACTAGGCGTCCCTGGGACATCAATTTATCTTGAATGATTTATTAGAGTTATGATAAATTGCAATTTGATTTTATATTTCATTCAATATTGCTGTATGAAGTTCTTTTATATTCTGTTCCGTAACTTAATGTTCAATTCCTCATAGGTACTAAATATTTTGCATCGGGAAAGCCTGCAAAAAAAAATTGACGTACTGGGGAAGGAGTTACTAGATTATTGATTTTTGACATGATTTCTTCTCCTGGTGTTCCTCAATCCATTCGAGATGTTATGGAATCTGCAATTCTCAAGAATTAGCAAGTAATAGTATTTTCTACAAACAAATACAAGGACACCATTTAAAAAGAACTAAAAATTAATAGTCCATATGTGTGGATCTTACATGAAAAAGTGAAATCATTTGCTTTGCTACAAGCAAAAGGCTACTATGTTTTTACATTGTTGATTTTTTAATGTCTTAGATATGTGGCTCGTTGCTTTAGATTGAATTCTCTCTTTTGAGTTTCAAGTTGGTCAGTGATATGAATCAGTAACCCCTTTGCTGAATGGCAGCCATGGGTAAAAAAGAAAACTGGAACGCTAATGCCGGTGCAATGCAAGAATGTGACTTTTCTTATTCTAATGTGCATATACAGGCATTAGCAAATGAAATAGCCCTTAAGTGAAGGTGTGATGTTTTGATAGCTGGTGATTGTGAATGCTAATCGTGAACTTCAATAATATTTTCATCACCTATTTTCCTTTATGTTATATGCGTATCAATTAAAGAAATCCTTTAGCTGGTGTGTGTTGCACTTTCCATTAATAAGTAGCAAGGTAAAATAGTCAGAAAAATGCTATTGATGTAACAATCTGTATCTGTATATATTTAAAAGGTAAAGCGTAACATTTATTGTTGCTATGTTCATATTACGCCACCTCATCTACCACGTCATTGACTACATAATCATTCTTTTTCTTATTTAATTTTTATTCCCAACTTTTGTTAACAATATTAAATATATAAATATTTTTTGAGAATATATATATATATATATATATATATATATATATTGACTTACACATTCATCTTAAGCGGTTCTAACTTTATATATAACTTTGCCTTTACATATTCATTTACTTTAATTTAGATGTTTATAACTAAGCAATAAAATCAATGAAGAATCTAAAACCAAAAACAATGTTTTTACATATTTATCTATACTATAATATATATATATATATATATATATATATATATCTAAAAGCTAAAGCGTAGAATTTATTGTTGTTATGTTCATATTGCGCCACCTCATCCGTCACATCATTGACTATATAATCATTCTTTTTCTTATTTAATTTTTATTCCCAACTTTTGTTAACAATATTAAATATATTAATATTTTTTTGGGAATATATTATATATATATATAATTTGACTTTATACATTCATTTACTTTAATTTCGATGTTTATAACTAAGCAATAAAATCAATGAAGAATCTAAAACCAAAAACAATGTTTATACATATTTATCTATACTATCATATAATAATGAAATTCTTAAAATTAAATTTTACAAAAGCTCTTTTTGTGCCATGTCATTAGCAGCCCTTTTTAATATTTTTAATTTTTACTTTGTTTAACCTTTCATCTTCTTCAACCATTGTCTTCTTAATTCAATTTTTCATCTTCTCCAATCATTGGCTTCTTAAATTTTTCATTTGATTTCCTTTATAAATTTTTAAATTTTCTCCTTTATATCTTCATAAATTCTACGGTTTTACTTTTTTGAACCGTTCATCTACTTTCACTCTTCCAATCTTTCATCTTCATAAATTCTACGGTTTCACTTTTATGAACTTTTCATTTGCTTTCACTCTTCCTCTTTCAACTTGATTTTCTTATAAGTTTTTTTTGACTTCATTCCCATCTCTCTCCCCTATTCCTTTCAAGTTGTTCACTACAAAAAGGTCAATTCTCTCTCTCTCTCTCTCTCTCTCTCTCTCTCTCTCTCTCTCTCTCTCTCTCCCCAATTTTGTCTCTTTTTATACTTTTTTATTTTATTTTTTCAACCTCTTTTTTTCCCCCTAATGGTTCTTTTTGCTATTGTTGATTTAATTGTCACTTCACATTTGTTTCTCTTTTTGGAAAATTTGTTTCGACTTTTATGCATATTTAGGTATTTTGGTATTCCAATTTCCAATCAAAATTTTTTTTCCTTTTTTTATTTTTTTAGTGATTCAATTAGATGTTAAACTATGAGACTTTACTAAGTTTTGTTTATTTTTAAATCATTTTGGATGAACAAAAATGTAGTTTTGTAGAGAAAGTACTCTTAATAATTGTATTAAAAATACTCTATAGTGCCACTTATTTAGATAAAAACAAAGGTTAATCAAATGGAAATAATTGGAAGAGTGACATATTTTAGCATTCGCAATTGTATCTTTATTATTATTTTTGTTGTTGTTGAAGTTATTATTATTATTAATTATTATAGTGATGCACATAGAAATTTTTTTTTTTGAGAATGAAAGTAAAACAGACAACAACACACACACACAGGAAATGGAGATAAAGGCATAATATCACACAACTTACCCCTTACAAAAGCCGGTAACTCTTGTAAGGTGTAAGAAGGCTTTATACTCGAACTTGAACTCACTCTTAGGCGATGTGGGACTACCCACGTTCTTTTTTTTGAGAAGGAAAGTAAAACAGACAACAACACACACACACACAGGGAATGGGGACAAAGGCATAATATCACACAACTTACCCCTTACAAAAGCCGGTAACTCTTGTAAGGTGTAACGCACATAGAAACTTAATTATGAGATTTTGCTAATAATTGTTTATTCTATAATCCTTTTAGGTGGACAAATTTGCAATTTCTGTAGATAAAATAATCTTAATAGATTATAAATAAAAAATTATTTTCCTAATCAATCAAATTAATCATTGTTAAGCGATGATTGATATGACATTTTGCAAAATAATGATTGATAAGACATTTTGTTTTTTTGCAAAAGCATCTTCATATAGGTATGTTTTGATTCAATGTATTTTTATGGATGTATTGAGATAAGTAATATATTCAAGAAGAGAGATCATGATTATATTTTGTATACTTCAAAAGAGATAGACTGGTTTGGAATTAAAGATAACATTAAAATAGGATGCTACAAGTTGAAATTTTTAATGGTGGGAGAAAGCTATTTTTCTCATTCTTTTCTAAATGTCATAATTGGAAAGTTTTAATCCACACTATATTCTATCACTAGCAAATTGGCTCATAATATGAATAGATGAAAATCTTAAAATAAAATAAAATAATATATATATAATTTTTTATTTATAAGGAACACAAAATTCATTACTTAAAATAAAAAAAAATAAAAAATAAAAAACAAACAAACAAAAGTCCCTTCCCTTTGTTGGTTTGGCAAACAGTTATATAAACAAAGGAAAATTTCTTAGTTAATAGTTTTATATTAGACGCTACCATGTTCAAATTTAAAAAATTATGCTCATAACAACCACATTGCAGTTTAAGATAGAGTTTAGGATGGATGTAGAGTGTAGGACTAGGAAGAAGGATCAGAAATTGTTGGAAACAGTTTAGGACTTTGAAAGAAGTATTAAGTTTTTGCTGGTAAATTTATGTCCGAACTGAAATGGGATTGCTATTTTAAGACCTTATATTTTGCTATTTTGCTGGTATTGGTTCATATCACCAATTTTAGCGTGCGTGATACATAACATGTCATCCATTCTTTTATCAATCCAATAGTTATTAAACTAATGAATGTCAAAAATAAATCTCTCTTCAACCCCAAGTTACCAACACATGATTCTCAAAAAAAAAAAAAAAAAAAAAAAAAAAAAAAAATTTACCAACACATGGTGCAACTATTCTCTTATATTATGAGGAAGAGGGAAAGAGATTTTTTTTTTTTTTTTTTTTTTTTAATAAAAAAAGAAAAAGAAAAAAAGAGAAGGAATTTGTTAAAATAATAATTTATATGTAGCCAACCATCGCACTTCTGTTACCATGCATGTCCAAAATGCATGATTATAGAAATAAACATCCACTCCAAAAATGGACAAAATGGGCTTTTGCCCTTTTTGGGCAAAGTAATTAGCCTTTTGCCCTTCTTCCCAAACTAAATAGGGAAATGCCCCTCTTTTGAAAATCGAGTTTCTTAAAATCGAGTTAAAAAAAAAAAATTTCTGGAGCCCTATAGCGACGTTTTTAAGGACCTATAGTGACGTTTTAAGAACCTATAGTGACGTTTTATAACTTGATATTCATGAAATCGAGTTATAGGCAATAGAATTGCCTATAACTCTATTGCCTATAACTCGATTTCATGGATATCAAGTTACAAAACGCCACTATAGGTCCTTATAAACGTCACTATAGGTCCTTGAAAACGTCGCTATAGGGCTTAAATCGATTTTTAAAAACTCGATTTTCAAAAGAGGGGCATTTCCCTATTTAGTTTGGGAAGAAGGGCAAAAAGCTGATTAGTTTGCCCGAAATGGGCATTTGGCAATTTTGTCCCTCCAAAAATACATGTTCTATTACACAATATTACGTAAAGACAATTACTATTATAAAGCAAAGAAACATCAATAATGAAATGAACAAGGTGTACTGTACATAGTCAACAGTATGCAACAATATACAAAATAAAGTGCATAAGCATCAAGCAAGAGCAAGATAACCTCAGTTCAAATAGCAAAGTCCACAACAGCAACAAAATAAAGTGTAGAAGTCCATCCAAACCACAAGCCTGTTTAACATCAACACAATTGGTTTCCAATATATAATTTAACACACCCTCGTTTCCAAACATGGTAGCAATCATAAGGGCTGTCTTCTCTTCAAACCCCATCATCTTTGAACCCAATTCTCCCCCCATACCACAAGCTTGCCTCACCAATATCATGACATTCTTTTCTCCACATCACTTTTGAAACCAATTAAATCATCAAAGTCCAATAATTCAAGAAAAATTGAAAAGATTTTTGCAAACTGTCTTGTTTCTCAAATTCACTGCCCATGATGAAACCTGTTTTAGAAGGTTTCTGCGTGTAACCACTACACATAGAAATCACACTCTTCTCAAACATTCACACAGTCTCTCCCTACAAAGATTGAACCAAGTATAATATTCACAAATGCTATTACTGTTTACTCAAAAAAAAAAAGAAAAAAAAAGAGCAAGAGCAAATTAGAAACAAAAAATGCACTCATGTTATTTTTAGATTAATTTCCTTAGGTGAGAACAGATGATTTTTTTTTATTTAAAAAAAAAAATGATTTATGGAAATAAGTCCTACTTATTAATTGAGACAAAACCAATACCTAACTACGAATTCAAATGGAAACATAAAAATTTTACTCTTATACATGTATCTATATCTATATCATGCAAGTGCATTCTGTAGCTAAATTGAAGAACTTTCTCCCCACTGGAGAACAAGATGGAAATATCTCTAATACACACCACTCATTTGTGTTAATTATAAAGGGTAAGGTTGAATTTAATCAATCATTTTGTTGGCTTTATTCCGTGCCAATTTGCTTGTAATTCAACATTTAGAAACCCTACATTTAGGTGGGAATCATGTAAGGGTAATGTGTGAGAGAGTGTGAAGAAAAACTGAAAAGTGTGCAACTCAGCAGGGCCTCGCGACTGGCTCACGGTTGGCAAGTCACCAAAGCAGGCACACGTGTGAAGCATGCAAGGGAGCTGAAGAGCCACGCCAGCTGTTGCACTACAGGAAAAATCTTCCAATCTGGCCAGACAATTAGCTCGTGACTCAGACTTGTGACTTAGTCAAGTCGCGGGGCCAAGTCGTCAGAACACCCTGTTTGTTACAAAACTGACTCTTCGCATTCCAAACACACCCTACTATATATAGACCCTTATACCCACAAAATGTAGAGAGCATCCAGAGAGAATTTTGAGAGAGAAACCCTAGAGAAAAACAAGATTGACTCATCCACAATCTTCATCCTTTGATTCTCCAAATTCCTCTACTCTTACCCTCTCCTTTGTTACATCCTTTAGAGGTACATTAGCCAAAACCTTTTCTCACCATACCCATATCTGTGAGGAGGCTGTTTAGTGCATAGGAAGCAATTAGGAAGGGACCAATTGATATTGGTTGATACTTTGGGCTATAGCGGAATCCGGTAAGCTAGAGAAGACAAAGGTTCGGCATAACCTCATTGGAGCAAGAAGCTTGGAGGGCTTAAGTACATTGGGTAGATTAGGCTTGGAGGGTCTTCTACTGTTCATGTATCCCAACTTCATTATCTAGTGGATTATTGACCGCTTGAATGGCGGCGGAGAGGTTTTACGCCGAGAACTTCGGTTTTCTCTTCGATAACATATCGCTGCGTTGTCTTTGTATTTGCATCTCTCTTCCCTTAATCTTTGCCATTTAATTTCTGCTGTGGTTGTGATTTTATTTGGTTTAGATTTTTTTATCAATTCTGCTTTAAGCTTATGTTTATATTCCGAACATACATTGTTTGATAATAAGCTTGAATTGGTAATTTGTAATTTGGGGGTCTAAACGTTCAATGTGTTTTACACACTATTTGAACATTCAATTGGTATTAGAGCGGGTGCACTTGCTGTAGTTTAATTACCTTAGTGCGATCCTTGACCTCGTTTGAGATGGACCGGTCTTAATCTCTAAATGCTCCACCATATTTTGATGGTAGCAACTATGCCTTTTGGAAAGTCAGGATAAGGGCATTTTTGTGTTCAATGGATGAAACCGTTTGGGATATGGTGGATGTTTGATGGACTAGGCCGAAGGCTGCTAAATCCACTTAGGATAAGGCGACCCTTGTGGTAGCTAACGCTAACAATAAAGCTTTGAATGCAATTTTTTGTGGTATATCTCCAGATGAGTTCCACAGGATATCTCACATCTCTATTGCCAAGGAGGTGTGGCAAATATTGGAGACCACGTATGAAGGAACAAAGAAAGTGAAAGACACTAAGTTGCAAATGCTGACCACTAGGTTTAAGGAGCTGAAAATGAATAAGGATGAGTCATTTGACTCATTCTATAGCAAGCTGAATGAGGTGGTTATTGGCAAGTTTAATTTGGGTGAGAAAACAGAAGACTCAAAGATAGTGAGGAAAATCCTTCAATCATTGCTGGAGAGCTTCCGTGCAAAAGTTACAGCAATTGAAGAGAGTAAGGATCTTGATGATATCAAGGTTCAAGAACTAATTGGCTCACTTCAAACATATGAGCTGTCATTGCCATCACAAAGGAAGAGCAAATCCCTTGCTCTGAAGACGATCAATGAGAGGGTAGAAGCTCACGACTCATCGGATGAGGATGTTGTCGATAAAGATGTGGCATATCTTGTGAAGAATTTCCGAAAGTTCTTGAAATTCAAGAAGAATGGAAAGTTTGCTGAGAAGGGAAAATTCCCAAGTTTCGGAAAGGAGAAAAAGGATTTTAAGAGGAAAGATGAGAAGGACTCTCAATCCTCTCAAGGAATCACGTGCTTCAAATGCAACGGACATGGACATTTCAAGAAAGAGTGTCCCAATTATTTGAAAGCGAAGGGCAAAGTGTATGCCACTACTCTTAGTGATTCAGACTCTTCTATTTCAGATTCAAATGAAAGCTGTGATGGAAAGGGAAACTTCTCTGCATTCATGACCATTGCTCATGTGGAATCTTCAGATGATTTAAGTGTGCTAGTGGAAGAGCTTAATGAGCACACTGAATTGGAGTCAATTGGGATAGTTGAGGGATCTGATGATGAAGAAGAAGATGGAACAGTGGGACTGCAAGAGACCTACAATTCCCTCCTTTAGAAGATCGGTGAATATGCAAAAGTGGCTAATGCAGCCATTAAAAAAATGAAGAGGGCAGAGGAGGATTATAGAAGTCTTCTCGTGCGATACAAGGAGACCAAATGTGAAATGGAGACGTTGAATGGAGAGTTGACTGAAGCCTACTCAAAGATAAAATTCCTTGAGCTTGAGGTGGTTCAAGCCAATGCTAAAGTAGAGTGAGTTTCCTCCAAGAAGCTTGATGAAGTTCTTGCTCATCAAAAGCCTTTCTCCAATAAAAGCGGATTGGGATACACCAGAGAGAGCAATTCGGCTGCAAATACATCCAAGGAAATGAAGTTTGTGAAGGCCAAGGAACCGATGGTTGTTACAATGAATGCTGAGAAAGTGAAGCCGGAGAAGAAGAAGAATGTGACTGACCAACGGTTTATGAATAAACCTCGTAACCAATCAGTGGCCAGGTCTGAAGCTAAAGGAAAATCACTTCCAAAATCACAAAGAGGTCCGAGAACAAAACACTTCTGCCATCATTGTGGACTTCAAGGACACACTAGACCAAATTGTCATAAGCTTAGAGCATTGAAGAATGTAAGTGATCAGAGGTCAAGAGGACCAAGAAATGACAAAAGGAATTAGGCTGTTGAGCAATCAAAAGGTCGAGATGGTGATTCCGGAGTGATGGATGTGATGAAGATGATTGATGCATTCACTACCTGTTTGGCAAGCTTCAGTAGAAGGTTTGAAAGCCACAACACTCGTACCCAATCCTATAGGGATATCACCCCAAATGCACGTGACATGTGGGTGAAGAAGGGTACTCATGCATAAGCATTACAACATGTCCATGCATTAATACTTCCTATGTTTTGTGACTTTACTTGGTTGTGTGCTTTTTGTTGTGATGCTAGCTTGATTTTTTTTTTTTTTTTTTTTTTTAAATTGTGTTTGTTTGTTTGCATTTGTTTTAAATGTTTTTACATTGCTGTTTTTGATCAATCTTTACTTGTTTTTATGTCAAAAATCCAAAAACACATAAAAAGTAGAAAATCCAAAAAGTTTGATCGACATTATTATGTATTGTCACAAGCATGTTTTGCCTTGTACCTTTGTACTAATGGCTTTTTGCATTTACGAGCATAACTTGTACTTAATGCACTAATATCATTGTGGGAAAAATCTTGACATCTATGTGACTGTTGTAAATAGATCTTCAAACTTGTCATGAATGATTAGTCAATGGTTTTGTTGATCTTGAGACATGCATAGACTTGTGCCTATATATCTTTCCACTCTTTTATTTTATTGTTTTTGCTTAAAAAGCTCACCAAATGTAAATCTCCAAATGAAAAGAGATTTTGAGCTGTAAAAGTCGTCGTACATACTAGTATTTGACTAGGAAAAAGGGAAAGCGACTTAAAATAAATTGTATGATACCCAAAAAGCCAAAGGCTTGCTCATCAAATTGAAATATTAAGAATTTCAAGCATCGATCTCAAAATGAGATGTATTGGTTCAAAAAGATCAAATGTTATGATGTGAATGGAGCCAAATGAAAAGCTTCAAATTATGTAATCAAGTTTATGTGGGAGGTCATATATGCATATTTCTATAATTGAGATTGGTCACTTTTCCTCATGCTAATTGTGTATGACTTGGTTGAATTGATCATTGAAGCTTCACATTAGACTAAGGACTATCTCATTTTTGATACCCACACACATCACACATGTCTATGTTCAATGAATGCCATATTCATCTGTGTGATTGTACTTGATTAAATGTGTTTCACATACTCAATTTTTGTTGATCAAACACAAAAAGATTTTTGAGTGTTTTAATTGTTTTTGGAAAGTGTTTTATTTTTGCAAAAATGTCAAAAATTTCAAAAACAGTGTTGCCCTGTTCTGGCGACTTGGTCGTGGGTAAAACTAGTCGCATGCCCCAAGTCACGAGCTTACTCAGTAGGTTTACGCGACTCACTGGCGAGTCAAAGTCCCAATCACGAAAAAGACTTAGAAAATTTTTCAAAAATTCTGGGTTTTAGATTTCTCACGACTCTGTTTGGTGACTTGTTCACAAGTGGAAGCTTCAATCACGAGCTTACTCAGAAGTTTTCGCAGCTCCCTTCGTGACTTTCTCGCGGGTGGACCTTCCAATCGCAAAAAACACTTAGACAAAATTTTCAAAATTTTATCTCTAAGGTGTTTGGTGACTTGTCCTGGCGACTTGGGTCAGTCGTGAAAAACACGTGTTTTGCGCTTTAAGGATAGTTTTTAAAACTTTTTAGTTTTCCCTTGAACATTTTTGATTGTTCATTGTCTTGTCCATTCATATCACTCTCAAACTCACCATGTTTCTCACAAAAACCTCCATTGTTCTTCATCATCTCAACTTCAATCCTCAAGAAAAGGTATGGGTTTTCTATTTTCTCTAAGCATTTCATGATTATAGCCTTGAATTCTTGGATTTTTGAGTTGTTGTTGAGTTTTGAGATATATATGATGTTCGAATAGGGGTTGGATTATTTTTGTTGTGTATGTTGAATGGGTTTTGTTGATTGTGATTCTATGATGCTTGATATACATGTTTTCATGGTTGATTGTTATTTTTGTGTTGTGTATCATGTCTGTGCTGTGCTGTGCATTTCATGCTCGTTGTAGAGTGTCACAATGACAGTTACTTGTGACTCAGTGGTGTTCATTAATTACATTGCACTTAGTTGTGCCTGCACATTCATCATATTTGCACACCACATGCACAAGTGTTGCACATGTTAATTTACTATTAACTTGGTTTATGTACTGTGGCTGAGTGATATCTCTTTCTAAATATCATTGTGCACTTATTTCATTGACTAACTTGGATCTAATCAAGTTGATGTTTGTGTCTTGTGATTTTGCACTTGGTTCTCTGCTGTGTGTATGTTCTTTTGTAGATGTCTCGATGTTCCTTTCGAGAAAAAGAGCCTGTGACTGATGTTCCATCATCCCCTGTTTCAAAACGGACTCCCCATTCGTCTCAAGACTCAAACAGTGAGAGATTCAGGACTCCTCTCGATTCACAAACACGTTCCGGCATTTTTGAGAAAGCTTCTACTGTGGTGGAACGAGTGGTCAAATTTGATATCGTGGGAACTACATTTATCCCTAGGATATTTGAAGCAAAAGATTGGGCTAATCTGTTCGGGAACTTCGAGGACCCGATTGATGAATTGGTAAAGGAATTCTATTCAAATGCTAGATATACTGGAGTTGAGTTGAAGTGTTGGGTACGAGGAAAAGAGTTCACCATCAATCCAGACTACATTGCAAAGATTCTTCGCATCACTAGACCGGTAAATGTAGACCTCACTTCATATGATGATAGACAGCCTCAAGTACAAGACATTCTTCAAGTTCTCAGGCCTGATCATAAGGTCTCAAGCAAAGGAACATCCATAAGCACTGCAAAGTTTGCACCTGAACTGACGACTCTTAAATTGATCATGTTTTTCAATCTTTATCCACTCTCGAACACTACATTCATCAACTTTGGAAGAGCGCAATTCCTATGTAATCTCATCACCAGAGTTCCGATTGACATATGTGCCCACATTTTTCAGACCATTGGGAAAACAGGGGCTCGATCAGCAGCACGAACATGTATTCCTTTTTGTAGTCTTGTCATAGAGATCATGGTTCTTGAAGGGGTAAGTCCATCAACAGATGGGAAGAAAATGGTTCGTCTTCGTCCACTATCCATGATTTCCCTTCAAGCTAGCAAAAGTCACTCTTCCAAAGCACCTAAGAGTGAGCCCTTCCTTCATGTCACTTCATCCGGTCGTGGTTCAGCTACACCTGTGCATACCGAGACTGTTTCTCCCATTACTTCTGAGATGCAGACGACTAGCACTCCATCTATACAACCTAGCTCTCAAGCTGACAGGTTAAGCACTTTGATTGAGAGTGTGTCTCAGCGGATTTCCGGATTAGAACGGATTCTCTACTCCACCAACAACTAAGTTCAAATGCATCTCACAACCATTGAGACATAGTTAGATGCTATTCAACAAAAGCTGGAGGACAACCTTTAGCTATTCGTGCCAAAAAGGGGGAGAGATAGCATACAATAAGGGGGAGAGCAACACAAGAAAAAAGAAGTGTGCATAGTGACAGGGGGAGCAAGAGGAAGCTAATACATACACTCACACATGCTTTTGGATAGACTAACAAACTTTTGTTTTGCTAGTCTAGTTTATAACTATTTGCTTACAGTTTTTATAAACTCTTGGATATGTTTACAGTGCTTGTGTGGATATGGTTTTAGTGTTTGTGTTTAAAAGCTTTTGGATCTTTGGTTTATATATACAAGTTTATATTTTGTATATTGTTTGTACCCATGCTTTGTAGCGTAGTACTTGTTGTTAAATGTTATGCATTTTCTTTAAGTACATCACTTTTGTGCCCTTTGTTGGATTTTATATCCTTAATGCAATTACCTTGAGTTGTTGCATTGGTTGAGTATTGGACATGCAAATGATACTTTGCATTGAGCTTATTAGCTTGCATGTCCGGATGTTCATTCCTTGTGTGAATGAGCAT
The DNA here is from genome assembly GCA_028535165.1 of Quercus tomentella. NCBI lineage: Eukaryota > Viridiplantae > Streptophyta > Magnoliopsida > Fagales > Fagaceae > Quercus > Quercus tomentella. The sequence continues at coordinate 34,879,085 of JAPQVY010000111.1, read as the reverse complement.
TATGGTCACTATTTATAGTGATTGTTCTTTTTTGGTCAAGCCATGGTTTATTGCTTAATTCCATTTTGCTTGATCGCATTGTGCTTGCTCCATATGCATTACAAGTTTTCTGCATATAATGATTATATAGTGTTGTTATTTTTCAGGAGATACTTGTACTTATGGTTCAAGAGCTACACAAATTCTAGAGTTAGGTATGAGTGAGTTTTGTTCAACCCAACTCACATGTTAAGGCAATCTATCAAATACTTGGTAATCAAAAGACACATGCTCACATTAATTACATAAATTTATTATTAACACGACAATCATAACCACATATGCCAAAGACAATTCAAAATGCAAGGAAGCCCTCTTTCAAAAATTAAACCCAACCTCCCATATAAATCAAAAACCCAAATGATTTCTCAAGAAACCCAACTCATATGGTTGCCAAACAATAAATCACTTGTCAAAGAAAACACAAATGAACTTATGAGATAATCCACACAAAAAAAGCTTGTAGTAAATTCCTTAAAGTCTCCAAATTCTAATCATACTTTCTGAGTAAATTTGCAGCAGGTCAGATCTTTTTTCAAAAAACAATTGGTTCACTTAGTGTTATCCAAAAAGCTTGAAATTAGATATGGTGAAGCCCTTATATGTCTAGTACGTACCATAAAAAATTCAGCTTAGAATAAGTTTTCTAAAATTTATTAAAAATCACGTAGTGCATCTTACTGAAATCTGTCCCTAACAAATTTAAAGTCACCAAAAAAAAAAAAAAAAAAAAAAAAAAAAAAAAACTATAATTTTAACACCATGCGAAAAGATTTGAAAATTGATTAAACGTTAAAGCTACATGTGTTAGCACAGACAAACAACTAGAATTACTACTCATAACATCGTATAACAATCATCACAATACAAGTCAAGAAATTCAATCCCATAACTCATTTAGGCAATCTGTTAGGTTCTAAGGATTAGGAACTAATGTATTACAACTCTAATTTGTATTGTTGGCAAACCATGATCAAAACAGGTTTTAGTCTCGTTTAGACTTGCTCAAAGTATATGTGTTTTATGTAAAGTTGGAATCGAGTTACTGTAGAATTTATTGTGCAATTCTGTCTGGCTCTATCGATCGAGAATTAGACTCGATCGATTGAAACTCGGGCAGAATGTTTTTTTGCAGAATTTTTCCAACTTAGCCCAAACCCGTTTGACGTGTAGGGTTTTATGTTTTATTTTAAGTATAAAAGGGAAAACCCTAGCCATGTTTTTTGCTGTCCATTATGCTGTGTGTGTGAATCTTTTGTGAGATCAAGAGGTGGTTGCCTTCACACATACTTAGGGTTTCAAAGATTCATGACTATGTCAAGAACTTGGTGATCGATTCAGTTGCTGCGTTAAAGAGCTTAAATAAACACAAGTGGGTGTGCTTGTATTTGTTGGAGAATACAAGAAAAAAGGAGTCTGTGGTCTCGGAGCTTGCACGTAGTCATGTCAGTAAGTTTCTACTGATGGGTAGCAATAGGATGTTAGTGGTCTAAGTTGCTATTGTAAAACTTCGATTCTTTCATAGTGGATTCAAGTTTACCTTAAGGATAGCTAGGTTAAATCCTCCCCAGGTTTTTACCGGTGTGGTTTCCTGGGTCATCATACCTTTGTGTTCTTTATATTCCGTACTTTACGTTGATATGATTATATGATTGTGTTAACCTAGATCTGAAATTTGGACTAAGTAATCATTTGGCTAATTTACTAAGTTAATTCAGTTGTATTTTAAGGGGTTTAAAAACAAACACAATCTATCAAAAACTTGGTAAGCAAATGACACATGCTCACATTACTTGCACAAATTTATAGTTAACACCACAATCACAACCACATATGCCAAAGACATTTCAAAATGCAAGGAAACCCACTTAAAAAAATTGAACCCAATCTTCCATATTAATCAAAAACCGAAATGATTTCTCCAGAAACACAACTCACATGGTTGCCAAACAATATATCACTTATCAAAGAAAGCACATATGAACTTACAAGATAAACCACCCAACAAAAGCCTGTAGTAAATTCCTTAAAGTCTCGAAATTCTAATCATACTTTCTGATTAAATTTGCACCAGGTCAGCTCTTTTTAAAAAGACAATTGGTTCACTTAGTTTTATCCAAAAAGCTTGACATTAAATATGGAGAAGCCCTTATATGTCTAGTATGTACCATAAACAATTTAGCTCAAATAAGTTTTCTACAATTTATTAAAAATCACGTTGTGCATCTGACTCAAATCTGTCCCCGATAGATTTAAAGTCATAAAAAAAAAAAAAAAACCATAATTTTAACACCATGCCAAAAGTTTTGAGACTTGATTAAACCATAAAGCTACATGTGTTAGCAAATACAAAAAACTAGGATTACAACTTATAACATCATATAACAATCATCACAACAAAAGTCAAAAAATTCAATCTCATAACTCATATAGGCAACCAATCAAATACTTGGTAAGCAAAAGACACATGCTCACATTACCTACACAAATTTATAGTTAACACGACAATCACAACCACATATGCCAAAGACATTTCAAAATGCAAGGAAACCCTCTTTCAAAAATTAAACCCAACCTCCCATATAAATCAAAAACCCAAATAATTTCTCAAGAAACCCGACTCGCATGGTTGCCAAACAATAAATCACTTGTCAAAGAAAGCACATATGAACTTACAAGATAAACCACACAACAAAAGGTTGGAGTAAATTGCTTAAAGTCTCAAAATTCTAATCATACTTTCCGATTAAATTTGCAGTAGGTTAGCTCTTTCTAAAAACAAATTTGGTTCACTTATTTTTATCCAAAAATCTTGAAATTAAATATGGAGAAGCCCTAATATGTCTAGTATGTACCCTAAATAATTCAACACAAAATAAGTTTTCTACAATATTTTAAAAATCACGTAGTGCATCTGACTTAAATCTGTATCTAATAGATTTAAAGTCACAAAAAAAAAAAAAAAATACTATAATTTTAACACCACACCAAATGCTTTGAGACTTGATTAAACCTTAAAGCTACATGTGTTAGCACATGCAAAAAACTAGGATTAAAACTCATAACATCATATAACAATCATTACAACACAAGTCAAGAAATTCAATCCCATAACTCATATAGGTAATCTATCAAATACTTGGTAAGCAAAAGTCACATGCTCACATTACTTACACAATTTTATAGTTAACACGACTCTGAATCTGATCCTTGCGTCATGGACAAGTCCTTGATCTATGAAGACAATGCAGTGATCTATTCTTGGACGTATGCAAACTGGGTCGCTGTGTGCTGCACATGGAAGTCTAGCATGGTGAACATCTGATCCACTCTAGCTAGGATGCGATCAAGTCTGTCTGGTCCTTGTGTTGGTGCAGAAGAGGATGGTTGTGCTGAAGTCTCTGGAGCAGAAGTGAATCTATCATTCTCCTCCTCTGTATCTCCACCCTCGTCCTCAACACGATCTTGTGGTATCGTATGCACACCTGTTTTAGAACCCTTGATGTGAGCTGTGCTCCTAGTCACTGTGTGTGCACCAATGGGATAGTCCCTCTGAACTACTGTCAGACCACTTGGGAGTTTGAGCTTTGTCTTCGCAATTAGGCCCATAATCAGTGAGGGAAAAGGCAAAACTGTTCTGGAATTTTACTTTTCAATGCTTTTCTTTAACAGATGGAAGATGTGTCCACATATATCAATCTCCTTGTGAGTAAAGAGATCGTACAATAACTTTGTCCTTGGAGCTGACAGCGTGTAGTGAGGTTGGTGATTGGATACAAGTTATGTATCGTCACATATGCCAAAGCCCTCATCTCTGGTGAAAAGGGGATTGTATTCATGGATGACTTCTTTGATGTACCACCAAGTATTTCCACCATCTCCTCAGTTGACCCTAATCTGTCTTCATATTGGCCTGAGATTGGTTGAGAGGGAGGACGAATTTCCAAAAATTCTTGAATGCTATCATTTGTAATCATAAATTCTTTATGCCTCACCCAGCAGTCTATATGGTCTCCTTCCATAGTAGCATTTGAGAAAAATTCTCTTATGATTTCTAAGTAGACAACCCCAACTGGGTTCAACAGTTTTGTCCAAGTCCTTTCTTTGAACACCTCAGGGATGAAGGTGTCTTCAAGGGTTTCTAGCTAGACCACCCTCTCCATAATAATGGTTGCTCTTTTGTAGCAGTTATTGTATTTCATATCAACCTCAGCAGACTTGAAATTGTTAGAATCAGTGCGAGAGCGTTTTGTGGATTTCTTGGTCACAGAATGTTTGGTAGGAGACATCTGCACAAATATCACAGAGAGCAGAACACAAAAACAAGTGCACAGACACAAAGACAAAACACAAAACATGATTAGAAACATATTAGTTCAAAACAGAGGTAAAGCAACCTAAACAAAGTAAATAAACTCAGATAGCATGCTAAAGGGGTTAAAACAAGTAAACATAAGCACAATGCATGAATTAAGTAACTGTGTCTGTGTGTGCCTAGGCAGTGCATATGCTGGTGCATGTGTGTGCATCATGAGATGCATGAGGTGTGCCTAGAGGGCCCTAGTGTGTGCCTAATGTGTGCATGGCATGGCATTGAGGCACAAAATGAGCACAATGTGTGAAAACACACATCCAATGACCAAAACATGTCTAGCATGTTTAATCAAAAGACAAAAATAGGTATTGAAACTCATTTGATTCCAATACAACACAAACATGTCACTAGGACATTTTGACAAACACCTAGCATGCAACAATGCATTTCAACTATGAATAATGCATGAACATGATGAAATATGCCTCAATACATGTTAAGAATGCCACAAAGGGCCAACACAGATGCAAATACATCAAATGGGACTCAGCCCAATCAAAATTTTGGAAAACTTTTCACAAAATTGAGAAACCCAACCCTTTTTCAAAAAAAAATCCCCAATTTTGAAAACCCTAAGCTAAAATCTGCAAAATTGAAGGAAAAATGAAAACAATGTTTAGAAAAACATACCTTGAAGTGATTTTGCAGAGATTTTTGCTTGAAATTGATGGGGTTTGAGTGAAAAATGATTTTGGGTTGAGAAGGGTTCGAAGAGAGGCAGTGCGAGGGAAAGTTTAAGTGTTTGAAAAACTGTCACATCTGCTACATAGAACTGAAAACACGCGTTTTTCGCGGGTTAGGCAGTAGCGAGACAAACCACTGAAGCTAAAAAGCTTTCACAAGAAGCTATTGTTCACAAAACAGTCGTGATATAGTCGCGAGACTTTTTGTATGAAATGACAAAACTTTATTTCCCTTTAGCACATTTCGCGGGAAGCTCTAAGTCACGAGCTTCTCGTGAAACCGCCTTTAAACCAGTTTTTGGAGAAAAACACAAAAATGCATTTTGAACAAAAACTAAAAGCATGAAAGTATAAAATCACTTTCAAAAACATACAAAACACTCAAAAATCTTTTTGGGTTTGATCAACAAGTATTTGAGCATACACATCACATTTGAACATATACAATCACACAAATGAGATAAGCATTATCTTAACAAAGTCTTGTATGTTGTGTGTGAGTATCAAATGTGGAATAGTCCATAGACCAGAGTGAAGCTTTAATGATCAATTCAATCAAGTCATATACAACTGATACGAAATCAAGTAGTCAATCTCAATTATAGAAATGAACATATATGACCTCCCACACGAGAATGATTACAAAACGTAGAAGCTTTTCATTTGGCTTTTGCATAAATCATAACTATTGATCCTTTTTGGATTATACATCTCTTTTTGAGATCGGTGCTTGAAATTTTTGATATTTCAACATGTAGAGTTAGCCTTTGGCTTTTTGAGCACCATACATTGTAATACAAAAGTCGCTTTCCCTTTTTCCTGATCAAATACTAGTATGTGCGACAGGCTTTTGTAGCTCAATATCTCTTTTCATTTGGATATTTACATTTGGAGAGCTCTATAGCAAAAACATAAAAATAAAGTGGGAAGAGATATAGGCACAAGTCTATGCAAGTATCAAGACCATCAAGACTATTGACCAATCATTCATGACAAGCTTGAAGATCTATTTACAACAATCACACATAGATTTCAAGATTTCTTCCACACAGATAAATGTGTATACAGAACAAGTTAGGCTCGTAAATGCACTATGCCATTAGTACGAAGGTACTAGGCCAAACTCACATGTGATATGCACAAAACAAGTGATCAAACTTTTTGAAGATTTTTCAATTTTATGGGTTTTTGAATTTTTTGAACATACTCAAAAACAGAACAGGAAGAGTAAGATCAACAAAAACAAGGAAAAACAAAACTTGTAAAAGAGAACATGCAATAAATAGAATGCAATGCATGATATGCTGCATGAACTTATGATCCTAAGCATTGGAAGTATTGATGCATGGACATAGGATATTATCATGCAGGAGTACCCCTCTTCACCCACACGTCACGTGCGTTTGGGGTGATATCCCTATAGGATTGGGTACGTGAATTGTGACCTTCAAACCCGCTGTTAAAGTTTGCCAAACATGTGGTGAATGCCTCAATCATCTTCATTATATCCATCACACCGTAATCTCCATTTTGACTTCTTGGTTGCTCAACAGCCCAATTTCTCTTGTCATCTCTTGGTCCTCTTGACCTTTGATCCCTAGCATTATTCAATGCTCTCAGCTTATGACAATTAGGTCTGGTGTGTTCTTGAAGTCCACAATGATGGCATACATGGTTCATTCTCGGACCTCTTTGTGATTTTGAAGGTGATCTCCCTTTGGCTTCAGAATTGACCGTTGATTGGTTGCGAGGCTTGTTCAACACCCTTTGGTTAACCACATTCTTCTTTTTCTCAACCTCTGCCTTCTCTATAGTAGAGGCAACTACAACTGGCTCTTTGGCCTTCACAAACTTCACTTCTTTGGAGATATTCACAGCTGAACTACTTTCTCTGGTGTATCCCAATCCGATTTTGTCGGAGAAAGGTTTTTGATGAGAAAGGACTTCATCGAGCTTCTTGGAGGAGACTTGCTCTACTTTAGCATTGGCTTGAACCACTTCAAGCTCAAGAAATTTCACCTTTGTGTAAGCCTCGGTTAACTCACCATTCAACGTCTCAATCTCACACTTGGCTTCCTTATATCTTACTAGAAGACTTCTATAGTCCTCCTTTGCTTTCTTCATCTTCTTCACGGCCGCCTTGGCCACGCTTGCATACTCTCCTGACTTCTCAAGGAGAGAGTTGTAGTTCTCTCAAAGACCGGCTGTATCTTCATCTACTTCAGCATTTGATTCTTCCACAATTCCCATGGATTCCTTATCACTATGCTCCCCAAGTTCTTACACAAGCAAATTTAAGTCCTCTGAAGATTCAACATGAGCAATAGTCATAAATGCTGAGAAATTCCCTTCTTCATCACAGCTATCCTCTGAATCTGAATTGGAAGAATCAGAATCACTGAGAGTTGTGGCATATGCCTTGCCCTTCATTCTCAAATAATTAGGACATTCCCTTTTGACATGTCCATGTCCATTGCACTCGAAGCAAGTGATTCCTTGTGTAGATTGAGGCTGCTTCTTATCTTTCTTCCTGAATTCCTTCCTATCACCCTTGTGAGATGAAAACTTCCCTTTGTTAAAAGGCTTCCCACCGTTTTTCATCTTTAGAAATTTTCAGAAGTTCTTAGCAAGGAATGATACTTCCTTCTCCACATCATCCTCTTCGAAGGAGTTGTCCATTCTCTCAGTGATGGTTTTAAGAGCAAGTGATTCATGTTAAGATAAGTCAAACCATGGAGAAGATTTTACCCCTTTTTTTTTTATGGGGTAACAGTTGGGGTATTACAAGGGAGGAGGCAACAGTGGAGGAAGAAGGGCAATGGAGTCCGGCAGTGGAGGTGGAGGTGGAGGCATGGGAAATCGTGAGGGTAGGAGTGTGGTGGCGGTTGAGGGAGAAGGGGCGGCGACGGCTGGGCTCGGTGGCTATGATAGAGGGAGTTGCTTGAGAGAGAGAGAGAGAGAGAGAGAGAAGGAGAGAGAGAGGGCTTTGAATTTTGTGTGAGGGAGTGGGTGATAATGAGAGAGGGAGGGCTGAAAATTTATTAAGTGAGTGGGTGGGAGAAATGAAATTTTATGTGGGAAAGGTAAATTTTTTTGCTAAAACTTAACACCATGGCAGCAGTTTCCAAGTGTCCCTAAAGTTATTTTTATAGTTTGGGCTATTGTGAGGTTTCTAAAACATCGCTATAGAGTTTACCTAAAAAGGCCAAATTTTTTTAAAATTATATTGTGGCAGTTTTAAAATATGTCACTATAGTTCATAAAAGCGCCAATAAACATATTATATTTTGCAACGTTTTCAAAAAAACGCTGCTACTGTGGAGGATATAGTGACGTTTTTAGAAAACGTCACCATATGTCCATTCTTTAGCAACGTTTTGTAGAACTGCTACAATAGAGCTCCTATAGCAACGTTTTTGGAAAAGTCGCAAAAAAAAAAAAAAAAAAAAAAAAATCGCCTAAACCCAGATTTCTTGTAGTGCAGGTTAGATGACATGGTTTCTAACTAAAGAAGTGTATTGATACTCACTCTTCTTATATTAATGTTTGATCTTACTAATTAAATTCATTATAAGATCCATCATAATGGTTCGTTTGGATTGAGGGGGAGGGAGGAGGAGTAGAGTAGAGTAGAATAGAATTGGCAAAAATATTAACATATTTTCAGCAAACTCTACTCTTCCTCTCCACTCCCCTTCCCTTCCCACCCCCCCCCCCCCCCCTCCCCCTTAATCCAAATAGACCCAAATGTAAAAGAAGAGAGCACCACACCAGTGTGCTTTGAAAAAACCTAAGAATTTTCCCTATCTCAGTGAAGTTCGACAGTAGAGTAAGAGAAAATTAGGTTGCACCAAACCTAGTTGACATGGAATCTAAGGCCATGTGATTGTTACTCATTAATGTTGCCAACAAAATATCTCCTTACTAAGAAATAATGAAATATAAAGCATTATGTTAAGGATGTTCTTGTTCAGCATCGATTAGATTGGTTCGACCTTAAATTGGATTCCTCAGACTACAAAGACTCTGACTAATTTTTTTTTTTTTTTTTTTTTTTTTTTTTTTTTTTTTAAAGAAAGGCGTATTTATTCATCTTGTATGTCTAGAAAAAGAATTATTTTCCTAACCATATGCTTATTATATGATTTTTTTTTTTTTTTTGGGAAACAAATACCACACTTGAATTTTTATTGAGAAACTGAAAAATCATCCAAAACAGAAGCATCAATATCTGGTGGAACAGACTCCATCCAAACTAATAATGGAAAAGAAAGTTTTGCTCTTTGGTTAAGGCATGTGTTACAGCATTTCCTTGCCTGACAGTGTGAGAGAAAGAGAAACTCCTAAGGGAACTAACATAAGCTAAAGTATCTATAGCTAGGTGACCAAAAGATAAGGAAAACATAGTACCCATCTGTAAAGTCTTGATTACTGATTTTAAATCACCTTTAAAATGAGACTGTTATATACCAAGTTCCTTACCGTTAACATTTCCAAAATCTCTACATTGCAAGGCTTTTCCAATTTTTCGGCTAAGGTAGCCAAGACTTAACCTGATGAGTCACGCACCACAACACCAATCCCTACCTTCTTACTTTCATTAAACATCACTGTGTCAAAATTTATTTTGTACTCACCTGGTTTTGAAGGCACCCACATTCGATTTCTCCTTACCCTTCTTGGTTTGCTACTACAGAAAGTGTCTCGACAAGCTTTGAATGTCTGTAGAAAGTTGCAGGCCGTGTCTCAAATCATCTCCACTGGTACAGTCTTCTCCTGGAGCCTTGTTTGCTTACCACTTGCACTCTCTCAATGTAATTCACCATACACACGACTCTATAATTTTTTTTTAGTGAAACGCAAAAATTATATTAACTGAAGTTGTAAAAGAGAAAAAGAAACATCAATCACAAATTAACAATACTACAAATAAAAGGTAGGGAGGACTCAACTTCTCCTTCTGAGAGAACCCAACCTAATTAAAATTATATATACAAAACCGCTTGCACATACTAATACAAGTAGTGCGAAAGAAAATGCTATGTGCTAAGTATGGAAAAAGTCAAATAGATTATACATTATGTTTATGTGAATGACTAAAAAAAGTAACATCAAGACAACACTTCCTAAAATAGATAATGCTAAAAAAATTTCTTGCCAATGTGGAAGAACGTTTCAAAACTGCTGACAAGTCCTTTGCAAGGACATTGATGACTAAAGAAGAATGTGAAGTTTTTTCTTGTTAAATTTTTCTTAAATTCCTTGCCTCCTCAATATGGGCCACTTCAATTTAATCACAATACTATGAAGGATAAGTAGAGTGTAAATCAATTGGCCAATATGCTTAATTAAGAAGAGGTAAGGCTCAAGCTACTTAAGAAATATTAAGTTCATCTTATGAGTCAAGAAGCTGAAAGAAAATGGAGGAAACCAAAAAAAAAAAAAAAAAAAAAAGGCTTAATGCATGGATCACACAAGACAAATAAACCTAAGTACCTAACCCAACTGGTCAAGCTTAAAAGAAGGAAAAGGACAATGATAACTGACAAGAATCACTTTTGTAAAAATTTGAGACACTATAAGAAAGATTGCCCAAAATGTAAGCTAGGGTTCAAAAAAAAAAGGGCCAAATAATTAATTAAAGGTTTTCTTTATCTATATGTTTTGAATCAAACTAACTAAAATTTCTTCTAATACTTGGTGGCTTGGCTCTAGGGCTGCAAATCATGTTTCAAATATGATGCACAAATTCCTTTCAATTAAGACCATAAATACAAACGAGAACTTTTGGTTGATGGGAAATCAAGTCAAAGCACCAATTGTAATCATTGGGACCTATAATTTTTTTCTAGATACAAATCATAATTTAGATTTGTTCAAATATTTTATGTTCTTTTAATTTCTAGAAATTTAGTTTCTTTGCCTGAACTTAAACTTGAACTTAATGGATAATTTACAATATTTGAGAATAAAATTTTCACATAACTGTACTAGGTCTGCATGGACAGCCAGCTAGCCAATGAGAGTATTGTAATATTGTCCTTGGTGGGCTGGCATGACACTTGAGCCCTGTTAATGCTCATCTCACCCTACAAGCGGTGCTTCTTAAGAGGCCCGTTTTGTCATAGTTGTATAATCTCACTAATGGATGGTGCCTCTAGTATGGTTATGGGTTGGACCAACCTTGTCATATGGTCTTATCCACTCTTAAATCTTAGAAAATTATCCTTAAGAATGGTAAACATGTAAGGCTACGATGTCAGAGGCATCATGTGTGCAAAAGTACCATAATGCCCTTAGTCCTAACCTTTGCGATGTTACAATTGATATGGAATCAGAATGATTCACATTAAAATTATTTTTCTTTTAATCAAGACATAAAACATACAAATACCTATGAAAAACATACAAATGGAAAAAAAAAAAAAAAACTTTATTGAAAATACACAATTTTACACACACACACACACACATATATCACATAGTCCAACTTCAAATTGAATAATGAACAACAAACAATTAAACTCAACTTCATAACTCATTGAGGTAATATATCAAACACTTGATGTGCAAAAAGAAAAACCTTAAGACACATAAACTTTCATGGTTAACACTTCATAACCCATTTGATTTAAAACAAGTTCATAGCACCAAAACCAGTAAAATATCACACACTCACCTCTAGAGCAAAATAATTTAAACAAAATTTCAGATTTCACAAACTTTATATACATATACAAATACATACATACATACATACACACACACACATATATATATATTATATATATTTATCACATAGTCAAAACAACAAACAATTAAACCCAACTTCATAACTCATTGAGGTAATATATCAAACACTTTATATGCAAAAAGCAAAACCTCAAAGCACTTAAACTTTCATGGTTAACACTTCATTACCCATTTGTTTTAACAAACCATCAAAATATCATATACTCACCTCTCCACACCACCAAGACCTCCGAATGCTTCAAGTATTGAAAAAAAAAAAGAAAAAGTAATCAACAAATATAACTCAATCAAAACCTAAGGCCCTAAAGCCTAACTTTACCATCCTAAGACAAATACCCCTACCCAAACAGGAACCAAGCAAGCAAACAAGAAACTTACAGGCTTTAACATAGCCAAAACCTTTTATTTTCCTACCACAAACAATGTACATTTACCAACTTAATACAAAGCATGCCATTACCAAACCATGATAAAATTAGCCAAAGTAAAACACTTGTCAAAGAAAGCACATATGAACTTACAAGATAGACCACACAACAAAAGCTTGTAGTAAATTCCTTATAGTCTGAACATTCTAATCATACTTTCTAATTAAATTTGCAACAGGTCAGCTCTTTTAAAAATTTCGTTTGGTCCACTTCGTTTTATCCAAAAAGCTTGAAATTAAATAGGGAGAAGCCCTTATATGTTTAGTATGTACCATCAAAAATTTAGTTTAAAATAATTTTTATATAATTTATTAAAAATCATGTAGTGCATCCTGACTCAAATCTGTATAAAGTCACAAAAGAAAAATACTATAATTTTAACCCTATGCCAAAAGCTTTGAGACTTGATTAAACCTTAAAGCTACATGTGTTAGTACATATAAACAACTAGGATTACAACCCATAACCTCATATAACAATCATCACAACACAAGTCAAGAAATTCAATCTCATAACTCATATAGACAATTTATCAAACAATTGGTAAGCAAAAGACACATGCTCATATTACTTGCACAAATTTATAGTTAACACCACAATCATAACCACATATGCCAAAGACATTTCAAAATGCAAGGAAACCATTTTTCTAAAATTAACCCAATCTCCCATATAAATCAAAAACCCAAATGATTTCTCAAGAAACCCAACTTACATGGTTGCCAAACAACAAAATCCATTTCATAACTCATATAGGCAATTTGTCAAACACTTGGTAAGCAAATGACACATGCTCATATTACTTGCACAAATTTATATTTAACACCACAATCACAACCTCATATGCCCAAAACATTTCAAAATGTAAGGAAACCCTTTTTCTAAAATTAACCCAATCTCCCAAATAAATCAAAAACCCAAATGATTTCTTAAGAAACCCAACTCACATAGTTGCCAAACAACAAAATCCATTTCACTCCATTAAATTAGAAACCTCCAATAAGATTTTAAATGTACCAACAAACACAACAAACTACTTCTAAAACAAAACCCACAACATAAAGAGCAATCCTAACAATATAGGATAAAAACCCGAAGATATTAGAAGGTAGGTCATGGAGATTTTACCTTTAGATTCATGTTAGGAGAAGTCAAACCATGGATAAGAGTTCGATGACTGAAAATCTAGTAGAAGCTAACCAAGAGACCAAGAGGGAGGAGAGATTTGGTAGAGAAAGAGAGATAGAGGGATGTGTGTGTTTGTTTTTGTATTTGAGTTTGTGTTTGTGCTAGGGAGTGAGTGATAATGAGAGAGGGAGGGATGAAATTTTTTTAAGTGAATGGGTGGGAGAAAGGAAATTTTATGAGGGAAAGGAAAATTTTTTTGCTGAAATTTAACCCATTTAAGCTGTACTCTTTAGTGACGAAATTTATTTCATCGCTATTTCTAATTTTTTTGTTACGAATTATGATTTCGTCGCTAAAGTTGCTGGTTTATATGCATTGGACTTTTGATAATGATTTAGTTTCGTCACTATTGGTTACATTTCGTGACGAAACTCATTTCATCGCTAATGTTGTTCAAAGCAACATCTATAGCAACGAACTATTTCGTCACTAAAAATCTCAACTATTAGCGATGAAATATTTCATCATTATAGATTAATTAAGTTTGCGCCTAGTTTTTTTCATTATTAGTGATGAAATCCATATTTTGTCACTAAATCTGTAATTTTAGCGACAAAAAAATATTTTCTTACTAAGTTTCGTTGCTAAAAATACATTTTGTTGTAGTGTTGTAGTAAGTGAAGCTGCATACTCAAAAACATCTCTCTTTCTCTCTCTCTCTCTCTTCCCATTCTACGGTACAATGTAAATCTAATCTAATACTATATATAATAGCAGAAGCCTTTAAGGAGGTGCTGCCACGTTAGGAAAAAAGACCCTTTAAAATTCTACCACGTATAAGTTAAAAAGCAATAAATTATGTTGGTTGGCAATTTGCACACCGTTTAAAAGCTTCTCATTATAAATACCAAAAAAAAAAAAAAAAAAACTGGTTAAAATGAAAGGACACACGGAAATAGAAATAGAGAGGCAATGAAAGAGAGAGAGAGGCAACGAGGAAACGGGGAAAGAAGCAGAGAAGGAGAAAAAAAAGAGAGAAAAAAGCTTGCGATACGGAGATGAGAAGGAGACAGAGTTCGTACGGCTGGTCGGCTATCACCATCATCTTCCCACCACCGTTCGTCCCTTGCCGGACTTAGGCTACCGGAACTGGCACCAGTAACCTAAAGGTGCATGCAGGATTTGAGATACGAACATAGAGAGAGAATTGTCACTGGTAAGTTTTTTTTTTTTTTTTTCCTTAGATCTGGGTATGAAATATGAATTAGTTTTGAGAAATTTGGTTGGATTGATTTGTATTTAGGTATTTGGGTTACATTAGGTTTTGATTTGATTTATTTGATTCGAATTAGTTTCTCAATATACTAAAAACTTTTGGGAGTATTTGGATTAAATTAATTTTGTGTTTGATTTTGGTTTAATTTTAGGGTATTTATAATTGGTTTTGGACAATCAAGTTTTAGCGGCCAAAAGTCCGAGAACGGTAGAGAGAGAGTCAGTTAGACACAGGGTGCAGAGAGATCGACCAATTAGAGATAAGTTTTGTCTTTCTGGTTTTTAATTTTTTTTTTTAAATTGATTTTTGTCTATTTGGTATGGTGTACGAGGATGACTATGTGCTAGACTTTTGGTTTTGAAGGCCTACAAGACATTTGCAATGGTAGGAAGATGATAAAATTTTGGGAGGGACAAGTGAGCTTGCAGGCGGGACATGGTTGGTTTGTAATACCAAGGATGGGAGTGTGGGTTTTCTCATAAATGTCAGGGAAGATTGGTCTCTGACAGAGGACAAGAGAAGAGGGGACTTCCCAGTTTTGTTCTTGATGGTGTCTTTATTTTTAAATCAACTTTTGTATGCCTCACACTCTATCTACATAATTACCAAGTTCAGGTACTTCAATCTCTCTTTTTTATTTTTGGTTAATGTCATATGATATGATTTGCTGTAGCAGTTTTTTTGGTTGTTAGTGTGTGAATTGTATTAGCAAATCAATGAGCATGACTGCTGTTAAGTTGGCTGGTTTTGCATGTTAGACCAAGTGGTGTGCTTAAAACTGATAAAGACGTTCAAAGATCTAAATAAAAATTTTCTGATAATTTACTATATAAAAAAAAAATAAAAAAAATAAACTGCAAATATGCTGTATTCATAGAGCTTTGCATATAATCATAGAGTGAATTATGTCTTTTTGGAGGAACAATTAAATTGAAGCTCACTTATTTCAAAATTTTGATGTTTTCTATCTTGCAATAGGTTTTCTTATATAAAGGATATCTATCAGATGAGCAGTGTGACTATCTTACCACTTTGGTAAACCTTTTAATTTTTGAATTGATTCAAAAATATGTTTAGTCCTTAAATATAAATAGATGTTCTGGTTCTGCCGACTGAATATTCCAGTGACTAAAGTCTTAGTAATTTATATTTATAGTTATTGGTTATTTATTCCTTAAGCTATTGGCATATCCGGCTGTATTGTAATGAGCTAGAAAATTGTTTTTCCTAACAGCATTGAAGTCATGGAAGCCTTGGCTGCTAGAAGGACCGTGGTGTTATTTTAGATACTAATGGATGTGGCTTAAGCTAGAAGGTCAAAAACACATTTGATTTTGTACGAGATAAAAGTTAATGGATCTCAAGTTGAGATGTGCACCAAAAGTCAATTAAATGACGGAAATCTATTCAAAGTTCCTATTTCATATGAACCTGGTATCTCTAGCCTGTGAAGTTATAAGCAAGGGGATGCTACTAGAACAGCTGCAAATTGGACGCAGAATTTATCCATGTATCAGTTGCAGGTTATGGCTAAATTCCAAAATCCTGAATAATGTCATGGTCATTTAGGTCATTTTTAAAGGTTCTAAAGGTATTTCAATCATATTTTAGGTTTAGAGGGTATTTCAGTCATTTTTTAGGTTTTAAGGATATTCCCGTAATTTTTGAAAGCTTCGGGGTTATATTGGTCATTTTCAAGTGTTAGGATGCATTTTGGTAATTTTAATATATTTATGGGTATTTCGAAAATTTCAAAGGTTTTAGGAGTATTTTTGTTATATATATTTGTCAATTTTTAGGTAATTTGGTGGGGTTATGTTGGGTTGGCTACGCCATGTGATGTTAATATTGCTTAATGTAACGATGGAACTGTCAAATGTGAGTAAAAAATAAGAAAACAATCAAAGAAAAATGGCCACTTAAAATTCTGTCACGTATAAGTTAAAAAGTGATAAATTACATTGTTTGATAATGCTACAACACCGATTAAAAGCCTCCCAGCATTGGTGAAGTTCAGAAGAATGAAAAAATTGTCAATATCCATATGCTTCAAGAAATTTATGGAAAAGGATTGTGCTAAAAAGCATCAACCAAATGTACATGGCTTAGGAAAAGAGTAGGTAGTTGTAGATTTCTCTATGAGATTTCACAAATGTAACTTTGATTTAGTGCCACCATCTTTTAGTTTTTTATGGGGTAGTACAGTGATTGGTATTCATAAAACTCTACAATTTAACTTTTTCAAGAGTTTTTTTTTTTTTTTTTTTTCCTACCCCAACAAATATCTTTTGTGCGGTTTTTGTATGTATTCTTGAAATTAGTTGTCCTATGTGTAGTTTAATTTGGATAGCTATAATAAGAATCCTATAATCGTGACAGCATAGTTTGTATAATTGAGGTTTTTTGTATTTTCTTCATTTGACAATATTTAATGCATAAACACACCTTCAATTCTAAGGGAGTTTCTCATCATTTTAAATAATAATAATAATTAAGAAAAATAAAAATAAATGGGAAGTTTTTTCCCTTTTTCTTTTTTTCCTTTTCATTTTCTTTTTAAAAAAGCAGTTTATTTAATTTTAATTATCTATGGAGTTGTCATAATATTTTTATGATTTTACATATTTTTCCATGAATAATAAATAAAAGTAGTCTGCGCATTACGTAGGTCATATGCTAGATAATATTAATTGTAGAGACATAAAAAGTGACAAATGTTGTACATATTTTTGCAAATGTGTACAACATTTGCCACTTTTTGTGTGTTAATAATGTAAATTTATATTACAAGTTCATTGTAAACATATAAAGGTCCTTTATTTACATACACAACAGTACTTAATAGAACATTAATTTAACCAAATCACACAATTAATTTGAATTTATTGCAATAAAAATGGGAATAAATTTTAAATAAATATTTAAAATGATTTTATTTAGCAAATGAGATTGGGAGTACACGTGCATTGAAAAGTAGAAAGTCTTGCTTGTTTGGTTTAAACATTTCTAGCTAAAAGAACTTCAGCAATCAACTTATCCAAGTTTTGGTATGAAGAACCACTAGGTTTGGTGGAATCCTCGGCTTTTGTTTTCCACTCCATTACATTCTTCTTAATTTCTTTACCTTTTTCACCGTCAATTAATTCTCTCACTAGCTTCTCCACTTCATCTCTTTGAACATTATTATCTATCTCCATCGCAATGCCCCATTCAACACAACAGTATCGACAATTCGTCTGTTGATCAGCAAAGAAGGGCCAAGAGATCATTGGAACTCCACAACACACACTCTCAAGTGTTGAATTCCACCCACTATGTGTTAAAAAACCCCCAATTGATGGGTGCTTTAGGATTTGTTCTTGAGGACACCAACTTGCTAACATGCCTCTATCTTTAGTTTCGGTAACAAATTCAGAAGGAATAATAGCTGAATCACCTCCAACAAGATCAGGCCTTATAATCCACAAGAAGGGTTTTTCACTGTTTGCTAACCCCCAAGCAAACTCAATGAGTTGCTGAGGTGTCATGATAGTTATACTACCATAATTTACATACACTACAGAGTTGGGTTCTTTTGAATTTAGCCATTCCACACACCCTGGTTCTTCTTTCCATAGATTGGAACCTATTGATTCCAAGTTATTATCCTTAATTTGGTCCACAAACAACACAAGTGGTCCAATGGAGTATATACAAGGAAGCATGCTGGATAAAGCATCCAACACTTCCTCTTCAAAGGGGTAGAATGTGTTCATAATGACAGCTGAAGCTCTTGAAACTCTCTCGGTTTCATTGATGAAGAAGTTGAACATGATGTCATTCTCATCTGTTATTCTAACAAAACTTGGAATATCCTTAAGACGAATATTTTTCATTCCCGGAATCCAATCTATTACAGTTTCCAAGTATCCATTTGTTAGATAGCTCGCATCTGTGAAGCACATAGTGTAGATCGTTGTGAATAGCATACTCCAAGTAAAATACTAAGAACTAGCATACAAATATTCAATTAAAAAAAGAAGTGAAAAGAGAAACTTTTGTAATTTTATAGATATTGGGTGTAATTATACATATAGAAAATTTTATTGCAGATTTTCCGCGTACATGTCTGTTGTATTTTTTATTTTAAATCAAAGCTAACATGTATAACATTTGAATGTGATTTTAGTAATGTAACAAGAGAGATGTTTACACATCAAATGCCAATGTCAATTTACGATGATACAAATTTAGGAGATCATCCTTATTTAAAATTTGCAATTTCCTTATATTTTTATTCATATATAACACACGTGATATTGAAAAAAAAAAAATCCAATAATTATCAAATCCTTGTAAACCACACAAAGTAAAGTAGATGACATTTATCTTATATCTTATACTTGATTAAAGCTTATAAAAATAAAAGAATTTGAATGGGAGCGGATCTTTCTTAACAAAATAATACCTTTGAGGGGTACCAAACCTCGTTCAACGAAATGTCGAAAATGCATAATGCTCATGAAGCTACAAGCGCTAGGTGTCCAAAAAATTACACATGGAATTCCGAACTTGTCAGCAGCATCAAGAGTGAAGGACATGCAACCATCTGCGACAATACAGGTAACAGGAGGCACATTCGAATACGAAGTGTCGTTGAGTTTGGTAATGAGGTTGCAAAGTGGGACTAGGCAATTCTTTGGGAGGGATTCAGCAAGAGAGGGAATGTCTTGGCTGACATCTGCGTCTGAGGGTGGAAGGCCATCAGGAATGGTTTCGAAGTGAAAGCCAGGCAAGCCATCAAGAGAGTTAGGGCCTCGAGACCTGAGTAAGCGTTTGTGGTTGTACTCTGTGTTTACAAAAGTTACGTGAAACCCTTTATGGTGAAGGAGTTTTGCTAACTGGAGCATTGGGTTTATGTGACCTTGAAGTGGGACCGGGACGCAAACTACATGAGGTTTAACTCCTGCGCTAATGGAATCCATCTCTCTCTTTCTCTCTCTCTCTGATAGGACTATTTTTTGTAGAATTTGGGTCGAACAAGGCCTTTTTATAATAGACAAACTGCCGACCACGAACACTCTTTTTCATGCAAGTCATGTTCATCATGTGATAAACTACGATAATAAACTAAGGAGCGAATAATCTGTAGTTGACATATGATGCGATCGAGGATTAGTCTATTATATTACCGATCTAACGCAATCACTTACGTAATAATGGACTAATCCTCCATCACCCACGTGTCCAATATATATATATATATATAAGATAAAATAAAAAATCAGTCCATAAAAAATTTCAAAATAATGGACTGATTTAGATTTATATTTTTTCTTATATCCATCAAAATCAGTCTAAGACTATTACAACTACGATAATAAATTCAACTAGTAAAGTGCGCACCAAATGAATGTTGTCCTATTTTATCATGACTCTATCTCTTTCAATAGCAAGCAAATTATTTGCAATGGAAAAGTGATAAATGGCTGCCTACATTATTATAAAAGAACTAGTTGCTAATTTGTGCTATGCACAAAAAAGTTTTATATCAAATAATTTCAAACTTAGAATTAACGTACGACAACCACAATATTTCAATGGGATAATTAATCAACAACAAAATAAAGGATAAATCCTAGGAGTCAGCACTTAAGGGTTGCTTGGAATCAACACCAAGCAGAACTGGAGTCGGTACCAATGTAAAAGAAACACACGTTTATTATAATTTTCAAAGCTGTCTTACAATAATCAGAAAAGGCGTTTAAATAGCAAACAACAAGATGCATAAAAAAAATCCTAATTATGAAATGCTTGGGTTTACTTAATCTTCAAGCCCAATTACTAGTAGTCTCCATCCATAAGGCCATAGATTAGGCCGTCTTCTTTTTACTCTTCCTCCCATACATGCATATAATTGGAGGCTTGTACCTTATGTTTGCACCAACTCCCCCCAAGTGAGAAGAACTCGACCCGGTCAAGTGGAAATCTGAAAAGCTCTGATAGTACTCAAGCAAGTCAAGATCCAGTTGATGTAGCTCATCTCGAGTAATCTATGTGCAATTAGAATTTGGCTGCGCTCGCGAACGAACTAGGAAATGATGAACTCCTTCATCCCTGGTAGAAACAATCTACTCTTTTAAAATAGCATCAATAGATTCTTTATGTGCATAGAGCAGATTTCAGGGTAAAGGGGTAGGGATAGGGGCATCAATAGGATCAAGCAAAGGCTCATTAAAAGGGTATCAGGAATAACTGTGGGGGTTTTATAAGCAACTAGATCCTCTATATTAAAGGAGGAGCTAATACCATAATCATGAGGAAGGTTAATAACATATGCATTTGGGCCCATCCGTTTCAATACCTTGAATGGTCCGGCACTACGAGCCTGCAATTTCTTAACGGTCCTAAAGGGAAACCGTTTAGGTTGAATCCGAATCATGACATAATCTCCTACCTGAAATTTTGTACGATGTCAACGAGTGTCGGCATGAATTTTACATTGAGAATTCAATTTTTTTGCGAATCTTATTATGCAAATCATGAATATGTCGTGCAAATGCCTCAGTAGACTTAAAAATTCTAACATGTGGGGATATGTGCAAAAGATCTAAGGGCTTCCTAGGTTTATACCCATGCACAACCTCAAAAGGACTAGCGCCTATAAACCTATTGGCAGAGCTATTATATGCAAGTTGGGCTGTAGGAAGAATTGAATCCCAATTCCGATTGGCTTCACCCATTAGACACCGAAGGAGGTTGCCTAGACTGCAATTAACCACCTCAGTTTGACCATTAGTTTGAGGATGAAATGTAGTGGAAAATTTCAATTTGGTGCCTACTAAATGACACAAAGTCTTCCAAAAATAACTCATGAAGCGAACATCCCTATCAAACACTATGGTTTTGGGAAGACCATAAAGTTTAACAATCTCATCAAAGTAGAGCTTTGCAATCTTTGAAGCATCAAAGGTCTTAGAACATGGTAGAAAATGAGCCATCTTAGAGAAGCGATCAACAACTACTAGAATGAAATCATGCTTCCTAAAGGTGCAGGGCAACCCTAACACAAAGTCCATACTCACATCCTGCCACGGGCGATCTGGCACAGGTAGAGGTGTATACAAGCTAGTGTTTTGCTTGTGATGTTTGGCCAATTGACATGTACAACACTGACCAACTATCTTAGCAACGCCCCTCTTAGGGCCAAACCAATAGAATTGACGCTCCTCTTCCTTAATTGTTTTGTCTTGGCCAAAATGACCTGCAAGGCCTCCTATGTGTGTCTCCTAAACTAGGAAATCTCTCATTGAAGACCGAGGGATACATAACTTGTTCGCTTTGAACAAGTACCCATCTTGAAGAGAATAATCATCTAGGATTGGTCGTGAGGCATTACTTAGGCTAGTGTAGAGCTCTCAAAAATCTGGGCATGACTTATAGTCATCCTTGACTTGTTCAAACCTAGTAAACTTAACACTTATGACTGATAGCAAAGATACCCTTCGACTTAGTGCATTAGTAGACTTATTCTCAACTCTTGCCCTATGCTTTAGCACAAAGGAGTAGTCTTGTAGAAATTCAACCCAACTACCATGCCTAAAATTTAGCTTCTTCTAGGAATGGAGATAGCAAAGGCTTCATGATCAGAATAGATAAAAAATTCTGGAGACAACAAGTAATGGCACCAATGCCAAAGAGAAATAATGGCATAAAATTCTTTGTCATATGTGGAGTACTTTTGCTTAGCATCATTCAGTTTCTCACTAAAATAAGCAATTAGGATGTGCTTTTGAATAAGTACTCCACCTATGCTAAGACCTGAGGCATCACATTCTACTTCAAAAGGTTTGGTAAAATCAGGAAGACACATGACAGGCGCCTCAGTCATCTTTTGTTTTACTTCATTAAAAGCCTTAGCATTAGCTATCGTCCAATTAAACTCCCTTGTTTCATGCAGTCAGTGATGGGGGACATAATGGTACTAAACCCTTTGATGAATCGGCGATAAAAGGAAGCGAGCCCATGAAAGCTTTGAATTTCATGGATATTTTTGGGCTCAGGCCAATCCACAATCGCTTGAACCTTTAGGGGGTTGGTAGAAACTCCCTTTGTGTCATCAAAGTACACAACCAAGAATTTTCCCATAAAAAGGCTTGAGCACTTGAGTCATCACTCTCATAAAAGTACTAGGAGCATTGGACAATTCAAAAGGCATAACCATCCACTCATACAAACCATATTTCGTCTTGAAGCCAGTTTCCCACTCATTGCCAGGACAAACCCTAATTTAATGATATCCACTTTTCAAGTCTATCTTTGAGAAGATTGTTGCTCTAGCCATCATATCCAACATGTCATCCAACCGAAGGATAGGGAAAAGATATTTCATAGTGATCTTGTTGATGGCACTATCAACACACATCCTCCAAGTTCCATCATTCTTTGGAGTCAAGAGTGCAGGGACTGCACAAGGACTCATACTTTCACAAACAAATCCCTTTTTAAGTAGTTCTTC
Source organism: Quercus tomentella (assembly GCA_028535165.1). Taxonomy (NCBI): domain Eukaryota; kingdom Viridiplantae; phylum Streptophyta; class Magnoliopsida; order Fagales; family Fagaceae; genus Quercus; species Quercus tomentella. The sequence continues at coordinate 34,855,906 of JAPQVY010000111.1, read as the reverse complement.
TTCTTGCCTTTGCAATTGGGCAAGCTCTATAGGGTTCATCCTATAGTGAGGCAAGTTTGGTAGGGTCGCTTCAGGCACAAAATCTATGGCGTGTTGTATGTCATCATGGGTGGTAAATGATCAAGGAGTTCCTCAGGGAAAACATCTTTAAATTCTTGGAGCACTGACATCACTTCTTTAGGTTGCTTCTCACGGACCTCCCTATTAAGTTCCTTGGCAACTAAGGCAAACACAACTGATTCTTAAACCGCTACCTTTTCAAATGCCTTTGAGCTTATGATGTTCAAACCTTTTGCCTTTGGTATTTCTTTCTTCTTGCTCATGTCAATAGGCTTGGGTTTCAAAGGATTGAGCACAATTTTCTTACTTTCAAACACAAATGAACAAGAATTGGATTGCCCATGAAGGGTGACATCTAAATCATAAAGCCAAGGTATACCTAAGATAATATGCCCCACATCCATGGGAATCACGTCACACCATATTTCAACCTTGTAGGTGAGGAATTGAAGTGGGATGACACATCTTTCTTTTATGGCTATGGAGGAGGTATCTACCTAAGACACTTTATATGGGTTAGGGTGTGTGATCAATTTCAAGCCTAGGTGGGAAAAAACGTTAGAGGACACCGCATTAATACAACTCCCACTATCTATAATAACCTTGCAAGTTTTGTCCCCACACTTGGTGTAAGTTTGGAAGATGACACTCCTTTGACAATCATCAGTGTCTCTTTGTTTTGCCAATGCACATCTTACCACATTCACTCGGGGGACACCAAAGATGTCCTTGAAATCATCAACTTGGGGAGAGATGGCTCTAATGCACGCGAGGTAGCTAGGATCATCTTCCCATTCTGCTGCAACATCTTGGATTTTTTCAACATTTGGGTCATACACAAGCTCCTCAACATCTTCTACCTTTTCATCATCCTCTTGAATGACAAGGGTTCTAGAGGGACATTTAGCTGCAATATTTCCAACCCCATTGCATTTGAAACATTGGAGGCGAGAACCTAATCATGAAGGCTCATTGACCACACATTCTCCCTTGGCCTCTTTTCCTATTGGGGTGCTATTAGGGTTGACCTTAGGAAGGGGTAAGGCAAGTATAGATTTGCTACCAAAAGGTTGAGGGTTGGTAGGGGTACTCTGCAGCTTAGAATGTCGCCAAAAGATAGATTTGGATGCTAATTCACAATTCCTAGCAAGGTCATATGCTTGGTCTAAGGTAGTGGCTCCTCGGGTGATAATCTCGCCTAATAGGTTAGCATTTAAACCTTTCTTGAACCTATCGAGTGTGACAACCTCTTCCTCGACTATTTGAATTTGCCTCTTGAATTCCTTGAATTTCTCTATATATTCAACCACAGGAGTAGTGCCTTACTTCAGGCGATCCCTTTCCTTAAGGAGGGAGCTCCTATAAGTTGGAGGAAGATAATTCCTTGAGAGTGCATCCTTCATCTCAAGCGAATCAATAATAAGGGGTTCATGTTGTCACCTAAAGGTATCCTAAAGGTCCTCCTAGAAAAGGTTGGCTCTTCCAATTAACTTCATCCTGGCATACCTCACTTTCTTATCCTCAGCCCAATGGTAATAGTCAAAGAATTTCTTCATCTGATGTAACCAATCAGTGAAAACCCATGGGTCTAGGCAACCATCAAAGGTGGGTGCTTCTATCTTTTCCTTGGACATCCTATCATCATAATCCCTAGGGCCATTGTGATTATAGTGATCATGTTCAAAGTTTAGAGCCCTATTAAAGTGACCGTGATGATTTTGTCTAAACATGTTATTTCCTTCATGGTTATTAGTCTCTTTTTGAGATGCTTCAACTCGTTCTACCCTTTGCAATAAAGCATGGACATTTTTTGCTAGGCTCTCCATGGTTTGCTCTAAGGAAGACTTAGGCTTAGAAGTGGATTGATGTTTAAGATTTGACATGATGCGACCACTACGTAGATGCATGCACCACTGTAATTATGAATGCAGTTGAGATTCCCAAAAAGTTCGAGTAATCAATTCTCAATGTAAAATCAAGATCAAGCAAGAGTGCATGTAGAGACTAGATCAGTGAATCAAAGGAATAAATTGCTGTCAAGTAGTGACAATGTTCACAATATTGAGAGATAGCCCAAATGAATTGCAACTTCCACAAAATAAAAACTCAACAATCAATAAAGAGATTTAGATACTTCAAAGGATTTTTTATTTTATTTTTTATTTTTTTATCTATACTACAATTTAAGGGGCTTCTCTTGTTTGGGATCCTCAATTTTGATGTCTAAAATACCCTAAATTTACCAATTTGTAAAGCTTAAATAATAGGGCTCTCATCTGAGCAGCCCTCTACCTAAGAAAGGTGGCACCGATAGAGGAGCTATGATATGAACAGGCTCAGATGTAGGAAACTACTCTAATCCTAAATGCAAAAGAATCTAATGAATGAAAACCGGAAGAAAAAAAAAAAGAGCATGAGCGATAGAACTACTCCTATGAACCTCAATCAAGGAACGAATAAAAAGATGAGGAAAACTCATAGGTGCGTCTGTGACAAGGGCATACAAAAATACACATCTCTCTAAATGAATGGTGTGCAGATGAGAGATAGGCCAGATCGAATGGCAAGAAATCCGAAAGAAAAAATAGTGAATCTCGGTCAACTCATGAAAGGTGATCCGAGGATCAGAAACCCACTGGATAGAAGTACCAGTGATGTATGACATGATGTCATCAAGGGTTGGAGACTCATCGTACAGATAAATAGGATGTTGGACCAATGGCACCCAAGAGCATCAGCCACTACTGAAGGAGTAATGGTGTACTCATCACCCCATATCCAACTTCTCACAAGAGTGTTGGAATCATAGGAGTGGACAAAAAGGTTCGAGTAGAACTCTTCGACCAAGGTAGCCAGAGGAGGTTGATCAACATCCAACAAAGGTAACCAGCCCCTATGGTCAAAGTTTCTCCTAATCTCACAATCTAGCTCATCTAACAAAACCTTCCTCTCAGCCTAAACATTCCTACGAAGGTTCAGCTTCTCATATGCTTCCTGGTTTTTCTCACTCAGGAACCTCTCACTATCAAAGGTGGGGGAAGAAGTAGAGGTGGAGGTCCTATGGGTTCTAGTCTTCCTAACCATGATGCTAAGGATCAAAAGGACAGACACAAAAGAGATTGAGAAAAAAACATAAAAACCAAGGGCAGACTGCAAGTTAGCACAGAAATATATAGAAATAACAATTATATGTGATGCATGAACAATATCAACACATGATGCATGCTCTAATGCAGTGAGAATAAGTTCAATTGCACTTTAAAGTCACAAAATTGGCTTGAGCATAGAGTTTAAATCAAAAACCCCAAATTTGAAAACCCACTTTCAAAAATCCAACAAATTGACCAAATTGATCATTACACAAGATAGATAACATAAAATAATGACCAAAGCAAACAATCTAACAAGCCAATTTCATCAAATTAAGCTCAATTGAACAAAATCCCCAAATCGGGTAGTTTCAAGCCCTAGAAAATCCAATTTTTCCAAAATCATCACATTGATCAAATTAATCCACAAAGATTAGTTTTATATTGTCTCACAACAAAAACCCAATGATCAATTTCCAAAGAAAAGGCTTAAATCAACAAAAATCCCAAAATTTCATAAGTTCGAAATTATCCCCAAATGCATGAAACATGAAAATAAATGAAAAAGGTGGGGCAAAAAGGTCTTACCGGCCTTAGAAGACAAAAACCTTGCAAAAAGTTTGAGGGAAAACAACAAAAATTGAGCTTTGAATCTTAGACCAATTAAGTAGAGAGAGAAAGAGCTTTGAAAGTTTGAAAAAGTGTTTGAACACGTGAAAAGCTAGAGGTTTTAAAAAACTCTCCATGTGATTTTCGATTGATCGAAAATTAGATTCGATTGATTGAAAATGCCTTCAATTGATCCAGAACCAATCGAGCAGCGATCGAAACGGGTAGATTCAAACCAAAATTTTAATCGCATTTTTCGATCGATTGAGAAATAGATTCGATTGATCGAAAATCTGGAAAACACAATTTTTTGAAAAACAGAGAAGTTTATGCAAAAACTCCTCAAAACATAGTATTTTATGAATAAAATGCATGAGTATGAGATGAAATGCTCTTCAAAAACACTTGTATTGAACCCAGATTTCCTAAAAATAAGATTTTCAATCAATTATCCTAAAATTCTCAAACTTCAAACACATTTTGCATTAAAAACAAGGAATTTTCAATCTTGGATGGCCAAAACAGAATCACACACAATAACATGTACAAAGTTTAGCAAAGAGTAACTTGTGTAGTGTGTGCAACTAGCAAAAACTTGAGATATATGTGAGGTGATATGTGAATAGTAAGCAATCACAATTTCTACAAAATTCATCACATAAATTTGAGAGAGACTATTGCCTAAAGAGTTACATCATATAACTCCCACATCTCCTAGAATAAAAGCTTGCAATCATGTATGTTTCTTGATTTGCCTCATATTGTACACACCAATTTTATTTGATCAGAAACTTATCAATAATAGCCAGGATAATGTACACACCAATTTTATTTGATTGATTTAATTATAGTCCAATAATGTACACACTAATTTTAGCATTTAAACCGAGGCTACACCTTATAATCTTTTTGTGCATGTGCTACACTTTCTCGAGCACAAAATCATATGATATGTACTAAGGTGTTCATGATTGGCTAGCAAATAGTGGTGAGATGGTTATTTATGCCTTTTTCAATAAAATCAAGTCCGACAATTAAAGGCATGTGACATCAAGATCAAGACAAAGTGATCAAAAACTATAAACATCTTCCCACACAACATGCACTACAATGCTCAAACTAGTAAAGTGTAATAAATAAGCTCATCAAAGCTAAATAAGTTACATACATATGTTATGTAAAAAAAATTGGCCAACCTTGATTTCAAATCCAAGACAATTAATGCAGAACACATTTTGCTTCCCTTTAAAAAAAAAAAAAAAAGAAATAACAAAAACAACCTAGAATGAAATGCATGAATGTTATGCAATGCAAATCCTAGAAAAACAAAGAAAATAAAAGTAATAAAGAAGAATGGTCACAAAAAGTAGAGCGATGAAGCACAAGGACCATGTCAGAAAGACTCAATTAGATTGAGCCTTTTGCATCCAAAACTTTTTAGATGCAACTCTAGCATTGGAGGTATTCTTCAAATTAGAATTCTGAGCAACTCAAGGATTGGAATAAAGGTTTAAAACCTTTACCAACTCACCAATAAGTACCATAGGATCTTGTGCTTAAGGCACAAGTACTTTTTGCTTATTTGCTCGCTTAACAGCTTGCAACTTGAAGCAGTTTGGACAAATGTGCCCAGACTTTCCACAAAAAATGACAAACCCATGCAGGTCTATTATGCAACTTGCCCTTAGGAGGATTAGGAGTCTTAGATTTAGAATCTTGAAGATCAACCCTAATTTTCCTAAGAGGTGAAACCTCTACAGGTTTGACAACCTCACTCACAGGAGGCTCAAATGAAGGAACAAAATTTGTGGAATGAGTTTCAGGCACAAAGATGCTTTCTACAAAACCTAACCTAGTTTTGTCAAAGGGAGACTTTTGAACACTCAGCTTGTGATCAAGTTTGGAGCTTGCAGACCTATTAGTTTATTCTTTAGCAACAGATAATTTAGGTTCCAAATTCTTAATTTTATCAAGTAAAAGCAGGTTCTTAGTCTTCACATTTTTCAACAATTCATTAACATCAAACAGTTTCACAAGCAAATTCTTCTTATCAAGTTCAAGAGATGCAATTTTGTTTAAGCCTAAATCAACACTCATAGCATCTTTTGCAGTAACTTTGCAAAGTTTATTATAGGCTTCTTGTAAATCTGCATTTTCAAAGAGTTCCCCATCAGAAGGGTTCTCTTCAACAACAACATTTTCATCAACTACAGCAGTAGCTGTGAAAGCAATGAAGTTTCCATCCTCATCACTACCAGACTCATTGTCAGAAACTTCATCATCATTAAGAGTTACAGCCATAGCCTTACCCTTAGACCTCAAGAATGTAGGACATTCTGATTTCACATGACCATACCCTTGACACCCAAAACATTGTTGACCCATAGAATTATTAGAAGGTTGACCTACTTTCTCTTTAGGTTTTTCAGTGTCGTTCACCTTAGTGGGATCATTCCTCCTAAAATTTCTAGGTTCAACATTGTTTTTACCTCTTGCCCTTATGTTATTGTTCCTAAGAAAGTTTCTAAAGTTCTTGGCAAGATAGGCAATCTTTGTAGCAGAGAGCTCATCATCAAATTCATTCACATCAACATCATCAACAGACTTAAGAGCCATTGATTTGGATTTGCTAGTCTTAGGTAGGTTCAACTCATAGGACTGAAGAGATCCTACAAGTTCATCAACAGGGATGGAGTGCACATCATTGCTTTCAGTGATGGCAGTTACTTTGGGTCTAAAATCCTCAGTCAAAGATCTAAGAATCTTCCTAACAATTTTAGATTGATCATAGATTTCACTCAAATTATATGGAGAATTAACAATATCATTAAGCTTAACATAGAATTCATCAAAACTTTCATCATCAGACATCAAAATGCTTTCAAATCTAGTTGTTAACTGTTGTAACTTATAGATTTTAATTGCCTTTATGCCTTCATGCACAATTTGGGGGATATTCCAAGTAGCATGAGCAATCTCAACATTAGAAATTCTCTTAAATTCCTCCATAGAAACAGCATTAAAAATAACATTCATAGCTTTGCAATTAAAAGCGACTGCTTCTTTCTGAGAAGTTTGCCACTCATTAATAGGAGTTGTGGGCTTCTCCCATCCATATTCAACGGAGTTCCAAACTCTCTCATCAATAGATTTCAAGAATACTTTCATCCTTACTTTCCAATAAGCATAATTATTCTCATCAAAGTGAGGTGGAATAACAAAAGAGTGTCCATGTTCCATGACAACCGGGGTCAAGGATCAAATCTTAGATCAAAGGACCTAAACACAAGAGCTAACCCGCTCTGATACCACTTGTTTGTTTTTAGACCCCTTAAAACAAAACCAGATTAACCTAGTTAATTAGCCAAGTGATTACCCAGTCAAATTATCAAATCTAGGTTAACACAAATATAACATATCATTGTAAAGTGCGGAAAATAAAGAACACAACAATATGATAACCTAGGAAAACCAAACCGGTAAAAAACCTGGGAAGGATTTAACCTAGCTATCCTCAAGGTAAACCGAATCCACTATGAAAGAATTGAAGTTTACACAATAGCGACTTAGACCACTAACATCCTATTGCTACCTCGAGTAGGAAACTTACTATCACGACCACGTGACAGCTCCGAGTCCACGAACTACTTCTTTCTTGGATTCCCAGCAAGCACAAGCACTCCCACTTGTATATCTTTAAGCTCTTGAATCTGCAACTGAATTGATCACCAAGCTCTTGACATTAATCTTAAGATTGGAAACCCTAAGTGTATATGAAGGCAAACACCTCTAGATCTCACTAAAGATTCACACACACAGTATAAAGAGCAACCTCTAAACGTGGCTAGGGTTTTCCCTTTTATACTTAAGACAAAACATAAAACCCTACACATCAAATCGGGCTTAGGCTGAGTTGGAAAATTCTGCAGAAAAACAATCTGCACGAGCTTCGATTGATCGAGTCTAATTTTTGATCAATCGAGCCAGGCAGATTTACACAGTAAATCCTGCAAAACACTCGATTCCAACTTTACATATAAACATACTTTGAGCAAGTCCAAAATAAGACTAAAACGTTTTGATCATGGTTTGCCGACATTACAAATTGAGTTCTAATACATTAGTTCCTAATTCTTTAGAACCTAACTCTTTAGAACCTAACATATAGATTTGTTTAAATAGTTTTTGACTGAATGACCCCTTGTGATAGAAATTAATTAATTAATTAGGCAAGTTATTAATTAATCAATTTATCATGCAAACGCGTGGTAGCACAAACAAATCACCAATAAACTAATAATGCAGCGGAAAATAAATAACACGGTGATTTGTTTAAGAATGGGGAAAACCTAACGGCAAAAACCCCACCGGGTGATTTTCAGGTCACCACTCTCGAAACTCCACTATTATCACAACAAGCGGTTACAAGTAAAGGAATCCCAAGTACCTTACCAACCTATAGTTGAACCCTTACCCCAATACCCAATTGGACTTGTTCTGTAGTGACAATTCCCCTTTCAGATGCACGACTCCCAAGTACGTGACTAACCAATTGCGCGGATCCCAGTACGCGACTTCAATCACCAACTATGAAGGTTGTTGGCTGCAAAGTTCTTTAGTTCATCCACACGATGAAGATCAAGAAGATGCTTGGTCACAAAACCCTACGGTGCACATACACAGCAACTTCTTCAAGAGAAAGAGATGAACTAGGGCAAGAACTTCGTCTCCAGTCATAATTTGCTTGAACAGAGTTTGCTCAAAGCTTGTGCAAGTTGTGAACTATTTGACGGCCCTTAAAACAATCATTTTATATGTCTAGGGTTAGGAGAAAAGAAAGCCCAAAGAAAAATTCACGGATCCCAAGAAAATCAGACTTGAATTCTGAAAATCTTAAACCTCGACAGATAGAAGGTGTCGAGAAGGTGTCGAGCACACCGAATGTAGAATAGCTTTCTTAAGCTCGATAGATACAGCTGTCGAACCAGCTGTCGAGATTTAATGATTTTGCACAATCAACTTGTTTTCTTGGACAGACTTGAAGGCTTCAACACTTGATTTTGAAACATGGTTTCTTGAAGTATTTAAACACATCCTAAATCTACCCAAATACAAGTAAAGTGCGTTTTGTCAAAGGATAAGCCAATTACATAAAATCATGATATATGTTCATAACATGTGTAACACATATGTCCTAACAGTTTTAATCTGCAAGCAATCTCACCAATGCATATAAATTAAAGTAGAAGAAGACTATCAGTATCACATAACCTTATCATGATTCATCTTTTTATTCACTATAATATTCCTCCTAGTTTGACAGCATGATTTCATCTTTTCGAGTGTCCGAACATAAGCAAATAATTTTCATAATTTAGTAATGAAAATTATACAATAATTCAAGGTAAAATTATTTCATGAATACCCTATCTAGTTGTAGCAAAATATAAATAAAGTTAATAATATACGCAGTAATTATTTCATGATACACATCATGTTAATAATCTATTGAGCTATACTGCTAAATTCCATAACAATTTTCTTTGACTCTAACACCAGGATTACCCTAAATTCTCATACATAAATGAAGTACTCTTACATAAATGCTTGGAAAATGACCAGACTCTAAAAAAATTGGTGTAGTAAGTCTACAAGAAATATAAGACGTCATAAGAGGTTTTCTTGAATTCACAAGGAGTACACTAGAATACACCAGAGGGAAAAAAAAAAGTACATATATGTTTGGATTTTTCTAATATCAAAAGTCTGAATGCATATGGGGATACAACCACTATTTATAATAATATTAAGAAAAATCTTCTTGGTGATATAAGAAGCAAGATTTTTTTTTTCTTTTAATAATTCAATAATTACAATGGGGGAGGGAGAGATTTAAAATTTGGATCTCTTTATTAGAAATTCTAGGAGATTCAAATTAGTTGACCTATAAGACTCTTAATGATAAAAGACAATAATTGAAAAATTAGAAAATGAGTAAATTTGCCGCGTAAGCAACAATATATAACAATACTGAACAAAATACTTTATTTAACTAAATCACACAATTGGTTTTTATTGCAACAAAAGTGGGAATAGATTTTTCTATAAATATTTAGAATGATCATAGGTAATAGATGAGAATATGAGCTAGTTCATTAAAAGCTTAGGAAGGAATTGTTTGTTTGGTTCAAACATTTCTATCTAGGAGAACTTTTGCAATCAATTTGTCCAAATTCTGGTAAGAAGATCCACCAAGTCTGGTAGCTTCCTCTGTCTTTGTCTTCCACTCTAGTTCTTTCTTCTTCATTTCACTATCTTTTTTGCCATCTAGTAACTCTCTAATAAGCTTCCTCACTTCATCTTTTTGAACATTATTACCTATCTCCATCCCGATGCCCCACTTAGTACAAGAGTATCTACAATTGATTTGTTACTCTGCAAAGAAGGGCAAGAGATCATTGGCACTCCACCACATACACTTTCAAGTGTTAAATTCCACCCACTATGCATTAAACCCCCCCCCCCCCCCCAAATTGATGGGTGCTTTAAGGTTTGTTCTTGAGGACACCAACTTGCTAACATGCCTCTATTTTTAGTTCTATTAACAAATTCAGGAGGAACAATAGCTGTATCACCTACCACAAGATCAAGCCTTATAATCCATAAGAAGGGTTTTTCATTGTTTGCTAAACCCCAAGCAAATTCTATGAGTTGTTGAGGTTTTATAACAATTATACTACCAAAATTTACATAAACTACAGAGTTGGGTTCTTTTGAATTTAGCCATTCCACATAGCCTGGTTCTTCTTTCCATAGATTGGAATCTATTGATTTCAATTTGTCGCCCTCAATCTGATCAGCAAGCAACAGAAGTGGTCCAATGGTGTATATACGAGGAAGCATGGAGGATAAAGCATCCAACACATCCTGTTCAAAGGAGTCGAATGTGTTCAAAATGATTGCTGAAGCTCTAGGAGTCCTCTCGGTTGAATGGAGGATGAACTTGAGTACAATGTCATTCTCATCTGCAGTTCTTATGGAAGTTGGAAGATTCTTAAAACGAATATTTTTCATTCCTAGAATCCAATCTATTGTTGTTTCCAAGTATCCATTTGTTAGATAACCTGCATTTGTGAATAACACAAAAATAGGATTGACATTTGTGAATGGCCTACTTGAATCTTAAAATATTAAAAAGCTAGTACGTAAGTTTCCAAAACAATAATTTGGTAAGATTTTAGTTTACGCAATTCAAGTCAAAATAGTGTGAAAAAAAGAAAAGAAAAAAAGTATGTAGCTACGTTTACAAGACTCGGTTTCTCTGTGCACGAGATCTCAACACAACAGATCAGTATTATAGTATTATATTTTCATTCAGCATATGAACCCCATCTCTAACCATCTTTAACAAGGTATGTAACTGACATAGGGTAAAAGCTATTGTAGACCTCCCATGCCCATCTCTTATATATAGATTTATACCTTATGATAGGCCAAAAACGAATTGACCCCTTGTGATAAATTAATTAATTAATTAACCAAGTTTATTAATTAATCAAATTAACATTCAAAGCGCGTGGTAGCATAAACAAATCACCAAACAACTAAATATGCAGCGGAAAATAAATGACACGGTGATTTGTTTACGAATGGGGAAAACCTACACGGTAAAAACCCCACCGGGTGATTTTCAGGTCACTACTCTCGAAACTCCACTATTATCACAACAAGCGGTTACAAATAAAGGAATCCCAAGTACCTTACCAACCTACAGTTGAACCCTTACCCCAATACCCAGTTAGACTTGTTCTGTAGTGACAGTTCCCCTTTCGATGCACGGCTCCCAAGTACGTGACTAACCAATTGTGCAGATCCCAATACGCAACTTCAATCACCAACTAAGAAGGTTGTTGGCTACAAAGTTCTTCAGTTCATCCACATGATGAAGATCAAGAAGATGCTTGGTCACAAAACCCTACGGTGCACATACACAGCAACTTCTTCAAGAGAAAGAGATGAACTAGGGCAAGAACTTCGTCTCCGGTCACAATTTACTTGAACAGAGTTTGCTCAATACTTATGCAACCTGTGAACTGTTTAACGGCCCTTAAAACAATCCTTTTATATGTCTAGGGTTAGGAGAAAAGAAAGCCCAAAGACACATTCACGGATCCCAAGAAAATCATATCAGAATTCTGAAATTCTTAAACCTCGACAAATAGGAGGTGTCGAGCAGCTGTCGAGAAGGTGTCGAGCACACGGGCTGAACAGCTTCCTTAAACCTCGACACATGCAAGCTGTCGAGCTTTAGTAATTTTGCACTTTTAGCTTGTTTTCTTGGACAAACTTGAAGGCTTCAACACTTGATCTCGAAATATGGTTTCTTGAAGTATTTAAACACATCCTAAATCTACCCAATTACAAGTAAAGTGCGTTTTGTCAAAGGATTAGCCAATTACATAAAATCATGACATATGTTCTTAATATGTGAAACACATATGTCCTAACACCTTATACTTCTCATTTGTCTATATGTTTTTTATTTAAAATTAACATATATAATGATTGGATGATACCTTGGAGAGGTGTTAAACCTCGTTGAACTAGATGGCGAAAATGCATATAGTTCAAGAAGCCACAAGCACTAGGTGTCCAGAATAGCACACATGGAATTCCAAACTTGTCAGCAGGATCAAGAGTGAAGGACATAACACCATCTGCGACAATACAGGTCATAGGCGGCATGTTTGAAGACGAAGTGTCGTTGAGTTTGTAAAGGAAATTGTAAAATGGGACTAGGCAATTCTTTGAGGTGGAGTCGCAAAGCGAGGCAACGTCTTAGCTGACATCTGCGTCTGATGGTGGGAGGCCATCAGGAATGATTTCGAAGTGAAAGTCTGGCAATCCATCAAGGGATTTAGGGCCTCTGGACCTAAGCAAGCGTTTGTGGTTGTACTTTGAGTGTACAAAAGTGACGTGAAAGCCTTTATGGTGGAGGAGTTTTGCTAGCTCGAGCATTGGAGTTATCAGTAATGTGACCTTGTAGTAGTTGTGGGACACAAACAACATAAGGTCTGGTAGCTGTAGCTTCCGTTACGGAACCCATCTTTCTCACTCTCCGAAATACCCACACAAAAACAGAATATATATATATATATATATATATATATATATATATATATTGGATAGTTCAAAGATATCAAGCTAATTCCAGCCCATTCTTTTTAGTGGCGACTATAGGAATTTTTCTCAAAGTGTTCTTTAAGAATCATAAATTATACAATCTAATAAAAAGAGAAATTCATATATTGATAATAACAATTAAAAAAAAAAAACGCAAATACATAAAGTTTACAATTGCTTACTACGATTTTTCATATTTTGAAATCATTGCATGATAGTTTCATTATCAATACTACAAGCTACATTTCTTTCTGTTGGGTTCTCAGACTTTAGGTTTAAATGTATTAGAACTTCAATTTGTAATGTTGGCAAACCATGATCAAAACGTTTTAGTCTTGTTTAGACTTGCTCAAAGTATTTGTTTTTTATGTAAAGTTGGAATCGAGTTACTGCAGAATTTATTGTGCAATTATGTCTGGCTCGATCGATCGAGAATTAGACTCGATCGATCGAAAGTCTTGCAAATTTTTTTTCTACAAAAATTTCCAACTCAGCCCAAGCCCGTTTGACGTGTAGGGTTTTATGTTTTGTCTTAAGTATAAAAGGGAAAATCCTAACCACGTTTTGGAGATGCTCTATATGCTGTGTGTGTGAATCTTTTGTGAGATCAAGAGGTGGTTTCCTTCACACATACTTAGGATTTCCAAGTTTCAAGATTATGTCAAGAACTTGGTGATTGATTCAGTTGCTGTATTAAGAGCTTAAAGATACACAAGCGGGGGTGCATGTACTTGCTGGGAATCCAAGAAAGAAGTAGTCTGTGGACTCGGAGCTGTCACGTGATCGTGGTAGTAAGTTTTCTACTCGAGGTAGCAATAGGATGTTAGTGGTCTAAGTCGCTATTGAGTAAACTTCAATTATTTTATAGTAGATTCAGTTTTACCTTGAGGATAGCTAGGTTAAATCCTCCTTAGGTTTTTTACCGGTTTAGTTTTCCTAGGTCATCATATCTTTGTGTTCTTTATTTTCCGCACTTTACATTAATATGATATATGTGTGTTAACCTAGATCTAATTAATTTGACTAAGTAATCTCTTGGCTAATTAACTAGGTTAATCTGGTTGTGTTTTTAGGGGTCTAAAAACGTACAAGTGGTATCAGAGCAAGTAGCTCTCTTGTTGTAGATCTTTTGATCTCTGAGTTGATCTTTGACCCCGATTGTCATGGAATACGGACACTCTCTTGTTATTCCACCTCACTTTGATGGGAATAACTATGCTTATTGGAAAGTAAGGATCTAAGTATTCCTGAAATTTATTGATGAGAGAGTCTGGAACTTCGTTGAATATGGATGGGAGAAGCCCACTACTCCTGTGAGTGAGTGGAAAACTTCTCAGAAAGAAGCAGCCGCTTTTAATAGCAAAGTTATGAATGCTATTTTTAATGCTGTTTCTATGGAGGAATTTAAGAGAATCTCTAATGTTGAGGTTGCTCATACTGCTTGGAATATCTTCCAAACTGTGCATGAAGGCACAAAGGCAATTAAAATTAATAAGTTGCAAAAATTAACTTCTAGATTTAAAAGCATTAGGATGTCTGATAATGAATCTTTTGATGAATTCTATACTAAACTTAATGATATTGTTAATTCTACATATAATCTAGGTGAAATCTATGATCAACCTAAAATTGTTAGGAAGATTCTTAGATCTTTAATTGAGGATTTTAGACCCAAAGTGACTTCCATCACTGAGAGCAAGGATGTGGACTCCATCCCTGTTGATGAACTTATAGGATCTCTTCAGTCCTATGAGTTGGACCTTCCTAAGACTAGCAAATCCAAATCAATGGCTTTCAAGTTTGTTGATGATGTTGATGCAAGTGGATTTGATGATGAACTCTCTGCTACAAAGATTGCTTACCTTGCCAAAAACTTTAGAAATTTTCTTAGGAATAATAACAGAAGGACAAGAAGTAAAAACACTGCTGAACCTAGAAATTTTAGGAGGAATGATACCACTAAGGTTAATAACACTAAAAAACCTAAAGAAAAAGTAAGTCAACCTTCTAATAATTCTATGGGTCAACAATGTTTTGGGTGTCAAGGGTAGGGTCATGTGAAATCAAAATGTCCAACATTCTTGAGGTCTAAGGGTAAGGCTATGGTTGTAACCCTTAGTGATGATGAAGTTTCTGACAATGAATCTGGTAGTGATGAGGATGGAAACTTCATTGCTTTCACTACTACTGCTGTAGTTGATGAAAGTGTTGTTGTTGAGAAGAACCCTTCTGATGGGGAACTCTCTGAGGATGCAGATTTACAAGAAGCCTACAATAAACTTTGCGAAGTTGCTGCAAAGGATGCTATGATTATTGATTTAGGCTTAAAGAAAATTGCATCTCTTGAACTTGAAAAGAAAAATTTGCTTGTGAAATTGTTTGATGCTAATGAATTGCTGAATAATGTGAAGATTGAGAACATACTTTTGCTTGATAAAGTTAAGAATTTGGAACTTGAATTATCTGTTGCTAGAGAACAAACTAATAGGTCTGCAAGCTACAAACTTGATCACATGCTGAGTGTTCAAAAGTTTCCCTCTGACAAAATTGGCTTAGGTTTTGTAGAAAGCATCTCTGTGCCTGCACCCCATTCCATAAACTTTGTTCCTTCTTCTTCTTCCGAACCCCCTGTGAGTGAGGTTGTCAAACCCTCTGTGAGTGAGGCTAAATCTGTAGAAGTTACACCTCCTAGGAAGATTAAGGTTGATCTTCAAAAGTCTAAACCTAAGGCTCCTATCCTTCCTAAGGGCAAGTTACATGATAAGCTTGCATGGGTTTGTCATTTTTGTGAAAAGTCTGGGCACATTCGTCAAAACTATTTCGAGCTGCTAAGCAAGCAAACAAACCAAAAGTACTTGTGCTTCAAGTACAAGATCCTATGGTACTTATTGGTGAATTAGTAAAAGCTCTTAATCTTTATTCCAATCCTGGAGTTGGAAATTATTCTAATGTGAATAAGAACTCAATGCTCGAGGTGCATCTAAAAAGTTTTGGATGCAAAAGGCTTAATCTAAGTGAGTCTTTCTGACATGGTCCTTGTGCTTCATTGCTTTACTCTTTGTGACCATTGCTCTTTGTTATGTTTTTTTGTTTTCTTTGTTTTTAGGATTTTCATTGCATAACATTCATACATTTCATTTTAGGTTTTTTTTTTTTTTTTTTTTTTTTTTTTTTTTTTTTTTTTTTTTTAAGGAAAAAGGAAGCAAAAATATGTTTTGCATTATTTTCTTGGATTTGAAATCAAGGTTGGCCAATTTATTTTTACATAACATGTTTATGTACTTTGTTTAGCTTGGATGAGCTTATTTATTGCACTTTTTTAGTTTGAGCTTTGTAGTGCACGTTGTGTGGGAAGATGTTTATAGTGTTTGATCACATGATCTTGATCTTGAAATCACATGCTTTTGATTGTCGAACTTAGACTTATTGAGAAAGGCATAAATAACCATCTCACCACTGTTTACTAGCCAATCATGAACACCTTAGTGCATATCATAAGATTTTGTGCTCGAGAAAGTGTAGCACATGCACAAAAAGATCATAAGGTGTAGCCTCGGTTTAAATGCTAAAATTAGTGTGTACATTATTGGGTTTTAATAACTTCACAATCAAATAAAATTGGTGTGTACATTATCCCGGCTATTTTAATAAGTTTCTGCTCAAATAAAATTGGTGTGTATATTATGAGGCAAATAAAGAAACTTACATGATTGCAAACTTGTTTTCTAGGAGATGTGGGAGTTATATGATGTAAATTTTTAGGTGATAGTCTCTTTCAAATTCTATGTGATGAATTTTGTAGAAATTGTAATTGATTTCTATTTACATATCACCTCACATATATCTCAAACTTTTGCTAGTTGCACACACTACACAAATTACTCTTTGCTAAACTTTGTACATGTTATTGTGTGTGATTTTGGTCTGGCCAACCGAGTTTGAAAATTCCTTGAATTTTATGCAAAATGTGTTTGAAGTTTGAGAATTTAAGGAGAATTTTTTGAAAACCTTAATTTTGGGAAAACTGGGTTCAAAACAAGTGTTTTTGAAAAGCATTTCATCTCATACTCATGCATTTTATTCATAACATACTATGCTTTGAGGAGTTTCTGCATCATATTGCTTTGTTTTTTCAAAAAATTGGTTTTTCCAGAATTTCGATTAATTGAACCTGTTTCTCGACCGATCGAAATTGCGATTAAAATTTTGGTTTGGCACTGTGTGTTTCGATCGCTGTTGGATCAATCGAAAGTGATTTTCGATCGATCAAACCTAATTTTCGATCAATCGAAAATCGTATAGAGAGTTTTTTTAAAAAACCTTTGTTTTTCACGTGTTAAGTCACTTTCAAACTTTTTCAAAAAGGTTGTTCTCTCTCTCTTCGATCGGTTAAGGGTCCACATCAAATTTTTGTCGTTTTCCTCAAAAAATTTTGCAAGGTTTTTCTCCTCTAAGGCCAGTAAGACCTTTTTACCCTTCCTTTTGCATTTATTTTCATGTTTCATGCAATAATCATGCATTTTGGGAAAAATTTCGAACCAATGGATTTTTGGGATTTTTGATGATCCAAGCTATTTTTCTTAAAATTGATCAATGGGTTTTTGTTATAAGATGCTATATAACTGTTCTTGATGGTTTGATTTGATCAATTTGGTGATTTGTGTTAAATTGAAAATTCTAGGGCTTGAATGAATCCGAATTGGGGTTTTTGTTCAATTTGGTTTAATTTGACAAAATTGGCTTGTTTGGTTGATTGATTTGGTATCTATCATGTATAATGATCAATTTGGTCAAATTGTTGGTTTTTTGAATTGGGTTTTTCAAATTTTGGGGTTTTTGATGTAACCTCTATGCTCAAGCCAATTTTGTGATTCTAAACCTAAATTGAACCTATTCTCACTGCATTAGGGCATGCATCATGTGTTGATAATGTTCATGCATCATATAGAATTGTTATTTCTATATTTTTTATGTGCTAACTTGCAATCTGCCCTTGGTTTTTCTTGTTTTCTTTTTGGTTCTTTTCTGTTTGTCTTGTTCTTTCCTTAGCATCATGCCTAGGAAAACTAGAGCCAATAGGACCTCCACTTCTTCTCCTTCCCCCACCTTTGATAGTGAGAGGTTCCTAAGTGAGAAAAACCAGGAAGCGTATGACAAGCTTAACCTTAGGAGAAACATTTGGGCTGAGAGAAAGGTTCTTTTAGATGAGCTAGATCCTGAGATTAGGCGAAACTTTGAGCATAGGGGCTGGTTACCTTTATTGGATATTTCTCATCTTCCTCCGGCTACCTTGATCAGAGAGTTCTATTCGAACCTCTTTGTCCACTCCTATGATGCCAAAAATCTTGTGAGGAGTTGGGTACGGGGTGTAGGGTACACCATTACCCCTTCGGTAGTGGCTGATGCTCTTGGGGTACCAGTGGTCCAGCATCCTGTCTACCCTTATGATGAGTCTCTTCCCTTGGATGACATCTGTAAGGTTGAATTTATTCAACCATCTAATTGGCTTTATTCCGTGCCAAATTTGCTTGTAATTCAGCATTTAGTAACCCTGTATTTAGGTGGGTTTGATGTAAGGGTAGTGAGTGAGATAGAGTGAAGATTGCTCAAGAGTGTGCAAGAAAACAGAGACTCGCGGCTGGGACTCGCGGGTGACTCGTGGCTTCAAGCCGCCAGACGCAGAACACGTGCCAAGCATGCTGGAAGGTGAACAGTCATGCCAGCTGGAGCACTACAGGACAAAACAGGACAACTGGCCATACGGTTATCTCGCGACTGGATCTCGCGACTTGGTCAAGCCGCGAGGTCAAGCCGCGAGCCACCCCTGTTTTGTAAAACCTGACGTTTCACATTCCTCTTCCACTCCAGTATAAATACCCCTTTTACCCACGATTGAAAGAGAGCTTCTAGAGAGAATTTTGAGAGAGAAACCCTAAAGAAAAACAAGATTGATTCACCCACAATCTATACCTTAGAGTCTCTCCAAATTCCCCAACTCTCTTCCTCTCCATTGTCAAATCCTTGAGAGGCATTATACCAGACCTGGTTCTCACCATCATCATCACTATGAGACAGTTGTTTGGATTTCTGGGAAACAGTTAGGAAGGAACCAATCTTCATTGGTTGATGCTATGGTCTAGTAGCGGAATCCGGGAAGCTAGAAAAGAAAAAGGTTCGGCGCAACCTCGTTGGAGCAAGAAGCTTGGAGGGCTTAGGTGCACTGGGTAGATTAGGCTTGGAGGGTCTATTGCTGTCCTTGTATCCCAACTACATTTTCTAGTGGATTATTGACCGCTTGGAGGGCGGCGGAGAGGTTTTACGCCGAGGGCTTCGGTTTTCTCTTCGATAACACATCGCGTGTTGTCTTTGTGTTTGCATCTTCCTTCCTCTCTATCTTTGCCTTTTTATTATCTGCTGTGGATTTTATTTTGTTATGGCTTAGATAGTTTTTAACCAATTTCATATTATAGCATATGTTAAGTTTCCGCACACTAGTTGTTTGACATATTGCTTGAATTGGTTAAGTTGTAAGTTGGGGGTCTAAACGTTCAAAGGTGTTTTTACACGTTTTTGAACTTTCAATTGGTATCAGAGCGGGTACATTGTTATTGGTTTCATTACCATTGTGTGATCCTTGACTCCCTTTTGAGATGGATAGGTCTCAATCCCTAAATGCACCTCCATATTTTGATGGTAGTAATTATGCTTTTTGGAAGGGTCGCATGAGAGCATTTCTGTGCTCCATTGATGAATCTGTTTGGGATGCAGTTGAGAGTGGTTGGACTAGACCTAAGGCAGCCAAATCCACATGGGATAAGGCAGCACTCGCTGCATCTAATACTAACAGTAAAGCTTTAAATGCTATTTTCTGTGGTGTGTTTCCAGATGAATTTCACAGGATTTCTCATATCACCATTGCCAAAGAAGCATGGGAGATTTTGGAAACCACCTATGAAGGCACGAAGAAAGTGAGAGACACCAAGTTACAAATGCTGACCACCCGGTTTGAGGAGCTCAAAATGAGTGAGGATGAGTCTTTTGACTCTTTCTATGGGAAGCTAAATGAGGTGGTTGTCAGTAAGTTCAACTTAGGGGAGAAAACGGAGGATTCTAAAATCGTAAGGAAGATCCTTCGATCATTGTCGGAAAGTTTTCGTGCTAAAGTGAAAGCGATTGAAGAGAGCAAGGACCTAGATGACATCAAAGTCCAAGAGCTGGTCGGTTCTCTTCAGACTTATGAAATGTTGCTGCCCAATCAACGGAAGAGTAAATCCCTTACTCTTAAGGCCATTAATGAGAAGGTAGAAGTCCATGACTCATTGGAAGACGATGTGGTTGATAAAGATGTTGCATACCTTGTAAAAAATTTCCGAAAGTTCTTGAAGTTCAAGAATAATGGAAAATTTGGTGATAAAGGAAAACTCCAAAATTCTGGAAGGGAGAAAAGGGAATTCAAAAAGAGAGATGGTAAAGAATCCCAACCTACACAAGGTGTCACTTGCTTCGAATGTAACGGGCATGGACACTTTAAGAAAGAATGTCCGAATTATTTGAAATCGAAAGGTAAGGTGTATGCCACGACATTAAGTGACTCGGATTCATCTGACTCAGAATCAGAAGAAAGCTGTGATGGAGAGGGGAACTATTCAGCTTTTATGGCCATTGCTCACGTTGAGTCTTCAGATGAGTTGAATCTGCTTGTACAAGACCTTGGAGAACATAGTGATGATGAATCACTAGGAATTGTTGAAGAATCAGATGCTGAACAAGATGAAAGCACAGCAAATCTTCAAGAGAATTATAACTCACTCTTGGAAAAGTCGGGTGAGTACACAAGGGTGGCCAAGGCTGCTGTGAGAAAAATGAAGAAGGCAGAGGAGGACTACAAAAGTCTCCTAATCCGATATAGGGAGGCCAAATGCGAGATAGAAACTTTGAATGGTGAGTTGTCCGAAGCTTACACAAAAGTAAGATTTCTTGAGAATGAGGTTGTGCAAGCAAATGCTAAAGTAGAGAGGGTCACCACCAAGAAGCTAGATGATGTTATCTCATCTCAAAAGAGCTTTTCAGACAAATCCGGATTGGGATATACCGGAGGAAGTAGCTCATCTGGAAATGTCACTAAAGAAGTGAAGTTTGTTAAGGCTAAAGATCCAGTTGATGTTGGTCCTACTGCTGAGAAGCCCAAGATAGAAGAGAAGAGAAATGTGGGGAACGAACGGTTGCTGAATTCCCGTAATCAATATGTGGGCAGGTCTGAATCTCATGCCAAGTCACGTCCACGACCACAAAGAGGTCCTAGAGCGACTTATGTGTGTCATTATTACGGACTTCAAGGGCATACTCGACCAAATTGCCAAAAGCTGAGAGCAAAGAACAGTACAACTCCTCAAAGATCAGGAGGACCTAGAAATGATAGAAGAATTTGGGCAGGTGATCAATCTAGAGATCAGAATGGTGATCCCGGAATGATGAACGTGATGAAGATGATTGGTGCATTCACCAACTGCTTGGAAAGCTTCTCACAAAGGTTTGAAAGCCCTAACTCCCGTACCCAATCCTATAAGGAAATCACCCCAAACGCAAGTGACGTGTGGGTGAAAAAGGGTACTCATGCATAAGCATTAGAACATGTCCATGCATTAATACTTCCTATGCTTTGTGACAATGTTTGTTTGTTGTACTTGCTGTTTTTGCTATTGGTTGTTTGCTTGTCTTCGTGTGCATTTTTTTCTTATCAATCTTTTTGCTTCGTGTGTCAAAAATCCAAAAATCACATAAAAAATTAGAAAATCAAAAAGCTTGATTGACTTTGTTGAGTTTTTTGTCTCAAAACTTGTTTTGCCTTGTACCTTTGTGCTAATGGCTTTGTGCATTTTCGAGTATTGCCTGTCTTCATGCACTCATATCACTGTGGGAAAAATCTTGAAATCTATGTGATTGTTGTAAATAGATCTTCAAACTTGTCATGAATGATTAGTGAATGGTTATGTTGATCTTGAGACATGCATAGACTTGTGTCTATATATCTTCCCACTCTTTATTTTTGTGTTTGCTAAAAAGAGCTCACCAAATGTAAATCTCCAAATGAAAAGAGATATTGAGCTGCAAAAGCCTGTCGCACATACTAGTATTCGACTAGGAAAAAGGGAAAGCAACCAAAAATTAAAGAGAAATGTTTATTCAAAAAGCCAAAGGCTTGTTCATCAAAAAGAAATGTCAACTATCACTCTCACAATGAGAGGTGATTGCCTCAAAAGATCAAAAAGATCAAATGTTGATTAAAAGTGGAGTCAAATGTAAAGCTCCAAGTCATGTTATCAAGTTTTGTGGGAGGTCATATATACATACTTCTATAATTGAGATGGGTCACATGATCTAGTGCTAATTGTGTATGTCTTGGTTGAATTGATCATTGAAGCTTCACATTAGACTAAGGACTATCTCATTGTTGATATCCACACACAACACACAAGTTTATGTTCAAAGAATGCCATAATCATTTGTGTAATTGTACTTGATGAAATATGTTTTTCACATGCTCAATCTTTGTTGTTTCAAGCACAAAAAGATTTTTGAGTGTTTTAGGTGTTTTTGGAAAGTATTTTGTTTGAAAAATCTGAAAATTTCAAAAATCCAGTTTTGCCCCGTTTTGGCGGCTCAGTCGCGGGTATGTCAAGTCGCGAGCCTCAGTCGCATCTTCGCTGGTCATTTTTGGCGACTTGTTCGCGAGTGAAAGGTCCAGTCGCGAGGTTATTCAGAGATTTTCGCGGCTCAGCTCGCGACTCATTCGCGGGTAGACCTTCCAGTCGCGAAAAACACTTAGAAGAATTTTTCAAATTTTTGTCCTTAAGTGTTTTGGCG
The DNA here is from genome assembly GCA_028535165.1 of Quercus tomentella. Classification (NCBI taxonomy): domain Eukaryota; kingdom Viridiplantae; phylum Streptophyta; class Magnoliopsida; order Fagales; family Fagaceae; genus Quercus; species Quercus tomentella. Next base: position 34,833,101 of record JAPQVY010000111.1, on the reverse strand, counting down.
GCTTGAACTGGCGACTGTGTGGCGACTTAATCAAGTCGCGAAAATTGCGTGTTTGGCAGAAACAGGAGCAGTTTTTAAATCTTTTTCAGTTTTCCCTCGAACATTTGTAACTGTTCATTTTCTCTCTAAAATATCTCCTTCCCAAACACTCCGTGCTCCCATTTTCAATCTCCATTGTTGCATATTTTCTGCTCAAATTCTTCATGTCACAGGTATGGGTTTTCAGTTTCGAACTCATTTCTACTTGATTTTGTGTTTTTCCCCTTGATTTTTTTTCTTATGTTTATGATTTAGAAATGGGTTTGTGTTTCGGCTATTGCTCTTTGTTCATGCTTAGCTTGCTGATGATCCTGCTAAAGTTTGTTTGTTCCTAGTTGTCTTCATCCTATGCTTAGCTAAGTGTGTCTTTTATTTTATCTGATATTGAGCTGTTGAGTTGTTCTCAAAATGTTCTGTTTGATGATGTGCATGTTCTATTGTGTTAATCTGTTGGGTGCATCTGTTAGTTTCACAATGCTGGTTATGAGCCTTATCATTTCCCATTATCTGTCTCATTGACATATATCTGCCTTTAGGATAGTTTCTATATCTGATGATTTTAGATGTGTTTCCTATCTTAGGCTTGTTTATCCATGTGATTTTCCTAAGTAGCTTATGATTTAAGTGTTCAAAGTTCATTTGTTTGGCTGAAATCTCTTTGTTAAACTACATGGTACTGACTTGTTCTGCACATATATTGCTCTATACTGTTGTGGCCTCTTCTGATTGTTCACAGATGGCTCCCTCTCCTCCTAAGAAGAAAACTCCTGTAAAGAAGGCTGACAAAAGATTGAAAATGGATCCTAAACTGTTTAGGTCAGTTCATCACTTTGAGAGATACAAGGATAACTTCTTGAAAGCAGGAATTATTCAAGAAAGATTTGTAGATTTGGAGGACTTGAGACAAACCTTTATCCCCAGCTGTTTTGAAGGAAGAGGATGGGAAAAGCTTCTGAGTGATTTCCCTGTAGTGTGTGAACCCCTGATTAGGGAATTTTACTCAAATGCTGTGATAAAGGAGAATGAGTTAAGTTGCTGGGTTAGAGGTAAGGAATTCATTTTGGATGCACATGTCATAGATGATGCATTAGGCCTTGAAGGATTAGAAGATGAGGAATTTATCAACTACAAGGATAGGAGTGTTTCTATTGAAAAAGTTCAACAAAGGATAGGTGGGCAGAGAGAAGGGAAATGTTTGAATACCACTGCCTTTCCAGTAGACATGAGGTGTCTAACAATCATCATGATGTTTAACCTCTATCCCATTAAGAAGTTGACTACAATCAATTGTGCTAGAGCAATCTTTCTGATGGATCTCAAAGAAAAGAATTTCATAGACATAAGTTCCCACATATATGACACTATTGTGGATGAGACAAGAACAACCTCTAGGCCAAAATTGATCTTTCCCAGCTTGCTGATGAGGATTTTTAGAAGTAAGGGTGTTACAATCCCTCAAGACATCAGTCCCATGTCCACACCTTCTGCAATTAACAAGCTTACTTGCAAAAGGATAAGTGTTAGGCTTCTAGGAGAAGAAGATGAAGGTGATGAAGGAGAAGGTGTCCCAATGGATACTGAAGCAGAGGCAGCAGGGCATGCATCAACCTCAACACCCAGGAGGAATGGCAAAAGACCCAGAGCATCAACTTCTTCAGATACACCTCCAGATGCTTTCCAAATCATTCTGGAAAGACTTGATGGGATCAGAGAAATCCAGACTGAGCACTCTGAGAGGATGAGAGCCATGCAGGACCAGATTGATGTTTTGTCTGCAAAACTTGACAGCTTCACCACTCAGCCTGCACAGTGACCCTTTGGCCATTCCTGTCAAAAAGGGGGAGATGTTTCTTTTGATAATGACATTGATGATTGAGAAGCAGAAAAGCAGATCTTAAGGGGGAGTAATGTGTTGAGGGGGAGTTGTCAAATTCAAAGACTTTGTTTATATATGTTTATGTTTTGAGTACTCTTAGTGTTTTTGTGGGTTTGATACACTGTGTTTTGGTGTATAGTTGTCTTTAACTCTTATCTATACTCTTGGTTTAAACTTTAACATGTTTTGCTGATGTTATTCAGGATGTTTTGTAGTTTGTACCCATATGCTTTTGTAAGCTTTTAGGGTTAATGTTTTATGCATAGTTTGTAGGCTTTATGGTATGTACCTTGCTAAATGCAGCCTTTATGCTATGTTGAAATCAGTACTTTGATCTAAATGTTTTGCATTTTGGTTTATGTACTGTCACTCTTGTGCCCTTGTAGGATTGTTCCTAGATGCATATACCTTGTGTGTTATGCATTGGTTGAGTGTTGAACATACAAGTGTCTTGCCTTGTGCTTGTTAACTTGTATGTCCTTGTGTTCATTCCAAGTGTGAATGAGTACTGTGATCACTACCTTGTGGTGTTCACTTGGTTGATCAAGCCATGATTTGTTTCTTAACTCCATCTTTGCTTGATCACATATTGCCTGTTTCATATGCATTTTATAATTTTCTGCTTACAATGATCATGGTGTATTGTTATGTTTCAGGAGTATTATGTTCATATGATTCAAGTGCTTCACAGCTTCTAGAGTTAGGTGTGAGTGAGTTTTGTTCAACTGTTCCCAACTCACATGTTAAGTCTAGAGTCTGTTTTAGGGTTTTGTCACGGAATAGCCAAAGGGGGAGATTGTAAGGTTGAATTTATTCAACCATCTAATTGGCTTTATTCCGTGCCAAATTTGCTTGTAATTCAGCATTTAGTAACCCTGTATTTAGGTGGGTTTGATGTAAGGGTAGTGAGTGAGATAGAGTGAAGATTGCTCAAGAGTGTGCAAGAAAACAGAGACTCGCGGTTGGGACTCGCGGGTGACTCGCGGCTTCAAGTCGCTAGACGCAGCACACGTGCCAAGCATGCTAGAAGGTGAATAGTCATGCCAGCTGGAGCACTACAGGACAAAACAGGACAACTGGCCATACGGTTATCTCGCGACTGGATCTCGCGACTTGGTCAAGCCGCGAGGTCAAGCCGCGAGCCACCCCTGTTTTGTAAAACCTGACGTTTCACATTCCTCTCCCACTCCAGTATAAATACCCCTTTTACCCACGATTGAAAGAGAGCTTCCAGAGAGAATTTTGAGAGAGAAACCCTAAAGAAAAACAAGATTGATTCACCCACAATCTATACCTTAGAGTCTCTCCAAATTCCCCAACTCTCTTCCTCTCCATTGTCAAATCCTTGAGAGGCATTATACCAGACCTGGTTCTCACCATCATCATCACTGTGAGACAGTTGTTTGGATTTCTGGGAAGCAGTTAGGAAGGAACCAATCTTCATTGGTTGATGCTATGGTCTAGTAGCGGAATCCGGGAAGCTAGAAAAGAAAAAGGTTCGGCGCAACCTCGTTGGAGCAAGAAGCTTGGAGGGCTTAGGTGCACTGGGTAGATTAGGCTTGGAGGGTCTATTGCTGTCCTTGTATCCCAACTACATTTTCTAGTGGATTATTGACCGCTTGGAGGGTGGCGGAGAGGTTTTACGCCTAGGGCTTCGGTTTCCTCTTCGATAACACATCGCGTGTTGTCTTTGTGTTTGCATCTTCCTTCCTCTCTATCTTTGCCTTTTTATTATCTGCTGTGGATTTTATTTTGTTATGGCTTAGATAGTTTTTAACCAATTTCATATTATAGCATATGTTAAGTTTCCGCACACTAGTTGTTTGACATATTGCTTGAATTGGTTAAGTTGTAAGTTGGGGGTCTAAACGTTCAAAGGTGTTTTTACACGTTTTTGAACTTTCAACATCATGTCTTATATCACAAGGTCTTCTATCCAGTAGGGTTCTGATCCTCGGATCACTATTGTTGAGCTCACTGAGATTCACTATCTTTTCTTTAGAATTGCTTGTCATTCTTTTTGGCCTATCTCTCATCTACACACCATTCCTTTGGAGTGTTGTGCATTTTTGTATGCCCTTGTTACTGATGCTCCTATTAGCTTTCCTCATCTTTTCATTCGTTCTTTGACTGAGGTTCATAGGAGTAGTTCTACTGCTCATGCTTTGTTCTTCCCTATTTTTATTCACCGGATTCTTTTGCATCTTGGTTTAATTGAGTTTCCGGCATCTGAACCTGTCCATATCATAGCTCCCATAGGTGCCACCTTTCTTAGGCAGAGGGCTGCTCAAATGAGAGCTAGCTCTAAACACCCTAGGGTAGAGCCTTCTGGTGTCGCACCTCCTCCTCCTCCTTCTTCTACAGGTGATGCTACGGCTGAGGAGCCCGTTGATCCTACTGCTGATGTTGATGCTGCTGATGTTCCTCCACCTTCTACTTTGGATGATTCAGACATTCGACGTATATTGGAGACTGTCATTACCGTTCAGGCGGCTCATGATCAGATTTTGGTGGACATGCAAATATATAAGGAGAAATGTTGTGCGCATTTATAATATTTTCACAACAAATCTTATGTGGTAAGTTGTTATTAGTTTTAATTTAGGTCCATCACTAACATCATTTTTAGACCCATCAATAACAACTTACCATCTAATATTTATTGTAAAATTAATGTGATGTAGCATTTCTCCATATTACTCTCGAAATAATGTTCATTTCTCATGAATCAATAATGGATCACACCTTGAATTAATAAACTCCTTGTTTTTTTTTTTTAGAATACTAAATATTTTAATATACACACAAAGAGAGAAGGGAGAATGTTTTAAAGAAACTATCAGTAGTGTATATCTAAATGAGTATTAATTACTTATTTTACTAAGAATTACTCCATATATATACGGTGGTGGTGGGGGTCAATCAATACACCTCATGCGAAGCACCCTGCTTTTCTCCAAGACACGTTATACACGTATTATAATCAGGTCTACGAAATGTCTAGCAAAATTTGCTTTCGATTGGACAGAATTACAGAAACGTATCTTGCTGATTTTAATTGGATGTCATTGCTTCCAATTAGAAAAATTTATAGAATTTTGTGGCTGTAGAGATAGGGTTTTCTTTCTTCTTTCTTTGTTTCTCTTTTTTCCCCTTCTTTTTGCTAATTGGTTGTAGATAGGGTTGGAGTAGGACTAACTTTTCTGTGACCCAATGATTATTATTTGGAGCCACATCAGAGTGTGTGTCTATATATATATATATATAATTGTAATTATTATATTATAATTTCTGAAATAGTCTTTAGTTGTGTGGCTTCATGCCATGGCCTCAGTTCGATTTTGACACGGGAGAAGAGTGCCGAAGCTTCAGGCTCATAAAGAGTTAGTCTTGGGTGGACTCACTCTAACTGGTCAATCAGAACCAGTCTTTCCAATTTGGTGCCCACAAGTGTATTACTCAGCAACATAACTTCAGAATAGACAACATAGGCTACTTCATTTGAAAATAATTGTGTCCAAGTCAAAACCGAACAGCCAAGACTAGCCAGAGTCCTACAACACGCAAACGAAGGCGAAGAAACGCTGAAACACAGAGAAGACCGCGTAACTTGTTAACTTGCTATAAATATGCTTTCCCTTTTGGTCTTTCTCAACTCACCACTTCAAACTCTCATTCCTCACTGCTCTGATCTCTACTCTCATTCAGACATCTTGCTATAACAGAGATCAAAAAACAAACATAAACTACAAATGGGTTTGAAAGGCTTCGTTGAAGGAGGCATTGCTTCAATAATTGCTGGAGCTTCCACTCACCCTCTTGATCTCATCAAGGTCCGAATGGAACTTCAAGGCGAATCCAATCCTGCCCTAGTACAGCCCTATCGTCCCACAGTTGCTGCTCTAAACACCCCAAATGGATACATGTCTCTCCACATCGCACCACCACCTCGTGTTGGACTTATTTCCATCGGGACCCAAATCGTCAAATCCGAAGGCGCTACCGCCCTTTTCTCCGGTGTCTCCGCCACCATCCTCCGCCAAACACTCTACTCCACCACCCGTATGGGCCTTTACGAAATCCTAAAACAGAAATGGTCTGATCATTCTGATTCAGACACTGCCAAATTACCAATCATGAAAAAGATAGTAGCTGGCCTTATTGCCGGCAGTGTCGGCGCGGCAGTCGGGAACCCGGCTGACGTGGCAATGGTCCGCATGCAAGCCGATGGACGTCTCCCTATCGAGCAGCGCCGGAACTACAAGAGTGTGGTTGATGCAATTAGTCAAATGTCAAAGCAAGAAGGGATTGCTAGCCTGTGGCGCGGTTCGGCGCTAACGGTAAACCGTGCGATGATTGTGACGGCTTCTCAGCTCGCAACTTATGATCAGGTGAAGGAGATGATATTGGAAAAGGGTGTGATGAGTGATGGGATCGGGACCCACGTGACGGCGAGCTTTGCCGCCGGGTTTGTGGCCTCGGTGGCTTCGAATCCAATTGATGTGATCAAGACTAGAGTGATGAATATGAAGTTGGAGGCAGGAGGTGTGGCACCTTACTCTGGTGCATTGGATTGTGCCATGAAGACTGTGAGGACAGAAGGGGTTATGGCTTTGTATAAGGGTTTTATCCCTACTATCTCAAGGCAAGGGCCATTCACCGTGGTGCTCTTTGTTACACTTGAACAGGTCCGGAAGCTATTCAAGGATTTGTGATCATGGCAGGGTTGAAACATTCTTTTTAGAGTCTAATTGAGGAACAAAGCAAATTGACAATTTTTCCCAATTTTTTTTTTTATTCTTTGTGCTGACCTATGATATAAATATTGCTTTATTGAATGGGTTGGGAGAGCAATGTGATTAGTTTAGAAGAAAATGGTTTGTATGATTCAGCTAAATTGCATACTGTTATCTCCACCCAAAAAAAAAAAAAAAAAAAAAGTTCTAATTCTATTTGGTTGTGATCTTACTATCAGTTTCAACTTAATTGCATACAATACTTAATGGCACTATATTGAATAAAACTGATTTGGATGGATTACTCGAATCTTCAAGATTTGGTACAATAAATTAAGGGTGCTCACTCCTATATTGCCGAATTAGCAGTGTCCCCTAAATACAATAGTAATTTACTGTCCACTACTCACTATTAACGAAATTTTCTGAAAAAAATTCTACCAAATAGCTAAGAGTTTTGGTTCTTTTTCAGCTGCACTAACTTTTCATAGGTTAAGACTTCATTCTGATTTTTCCCTTCAATTGTCCCCAAAAGACAAAGAAAGACAAATATCTTGCAATCCTCTGTTTTACCCCTGGCCTGTTTCTGCAAATTCGCCAAACTGTCCTGTAAATGAATAAATGGGACAAACTTTCCACACAACACAAGAAATCAATCAAACTGGTCCATTCCACTACGAGCTGAAGGAAATCTCATACATATGTTCAAAGTTAATTGATATATTTGAAAAAGGGAGTGCCTAATAGGAGCTGGTTTACTTTCAGTCCGTTAATTTGGATGAAGCATGGACTCAAACTAGGATGTAATATTAATACCCAAGTGAGCAGTGATGGCTCTAGGATTATTTTCTAGGGGGTTCAATATATGAAACATAAATTATACAAAATGTTAAACAAAAGATAAATTAAATATATTGACATCACAAAAAAAAAAAAAAAAAAAAATCTTCAATACATAAAGTTTTACAATTGCCTTCTACGATGTTTTGTACTTTGAAATTGTTGCATGATATCTTCATTATCAATCCTACTAGCTACATCTATTTTAATGTACATAGTCAAACAATCATTCATCCACTTATTTCCCATTTGATTGATTTATTTAATATTTCTTAAGATCTAAATGAGCTTTTTCTAAGGTTTAAGATTTAGCAAATCTACTTTTGTTGTTGGGCTAATTAAAATTATTTTTCCCAGATTTTAGATCAAATTGATTTGTTTTTGAGATTTTTCTTTGTGTTTAAAAATGTCAAGATATTGTTAAAATGATTATATTTAAGTTTACTTCAGTTGGGCTTAAAGTTAGGGTGTTCAAATTTTTATTTTAAGTGTCAAAACAGGAAAAATAAAATAAAAATATTACAATAATAATTTTTTGGTTCAATTCAGGGGGTTCATTTGAACCCCCTGGGCTCCAAGTGGAGCCGCCCCTGCAAGTGAGAAACATAATATCTACGCATTATTAGACCACCAGCCTGCAAAATGCTTTTCATTACTTTACCATATATACACTTATATTATTATGATTTCATTAGGTTCTAAGACTTTAGGAACTAAATGTATTAAAATTTCAATTTGTAATGTGTTGGCAAACCATGATCAAAACTTAAAGTCTAGATTTAGGCTGCTCAAAGTATGTTTATTTGTAAAGTTGGAATTGAGTGAATTGCTGAATTTATTGGCTAAATCTGCAAGGGTCGATCGATCGAACCTTGTGTAAATTATTTTTCTACAGAATTTCCAACTCAACTCAAGCCTAGTTTGACGTGTAGGGTTTTATATTTTACTCCAAGTATAAAAGGAAAAATCCTAGGCATGTTTTAGGAGTTGTTGATATGCTGTGTGTTGAATCTCTTGTGAGATCTAAAGGTGTTTACCTTCGTACATACTTAAGGTTATCAAGATTCATGTCAAAAACTTGGTGATCGCTTCAGTTGCTGCATAAATAATTTAAAGGAGATCTGAAACCTTTGAGTGGAGTCTCAAAGTCACAAGTGGGAGTACTTGTGGTTGCAGTGGATCAAGCAAAGAAGTAGTCCGTGGACTCGGAGTTGTTACGTGATTGTGGTAGTAAGTTTTCTACACGAGGTAGCAATAGGATGTTAGTGGTCTATGTCTTATTGTAAAAACTTCAATTCTTTCATAGTGGATCTGTTTTACCTTGAGGATAGTTAGGTTAAACTCTCCCCAGGTTTTTTCCCCGTTTGGTTTTCCTGGGTTATCACATTGTTGTGTTATTTATTTTTCCGCATTACTTACATGATATGATTTGATTGTATTAATCTAGATCTAAATAATTTATCTAAGTAATCACTTGGCTAAATAACTAGGCTAAACAACTTGTGTTTTAAGGGATCTAAAAACGTTACAAGTGGTATCAGAGTGAGTTAGCTCTTGTATTTAGATCCTTTGATCTAAGAGTTGATCCTTAACCCCTGTTGTTATGAAACACGGTCACTCTTTTGTGATCCCACCTCACTTTGATGGGAACAACTATGCCTACTGGAAAGTAAGGATGAAAGCATTCCTGAAATCTATTGATGAGAGAGTCTGGAATTCCGTTGAATACGGATGGGAGAAACTGACTACATCTGTAAGCCACTGGCAAACTTTTCAGAAAGAAACAGCCACTTTTAATAGAAAAGCCATGAATGCTATTTTTAATGCTATTTCTATGGAGGAATTCAAGAGAATCTCTAATGTTGAGGTTGCTCATATTGCACGGAATATTCTCCAAATTGTACATAAAGGCATAAAGGCAGTTAAAATTAACAAACTGTAGCAATTAACTACTACATTTGAAAGTATTAGAATGTTTGATGATGAGTGTTTTAATGAATTCTATGCTAAACTGAATGATATTGTTAACTCTGCTTATAATTTGGGTGAAATTTATGATCAACCTAAGATTGTTAGGAAGATTCTTAGATCCTTGACTAAGGATTTTAGACCCAAAGTGACCGCCATTACTGAAAGCAAAAATGTGGACTCCATCCCTATTGATGAGCTTGTAGGATCTCTCCAGTCCTATGAGCTAGACCTACCTAAGACAAACAAATTCAAATCAATGGCTCTTAAGTCGGTTGATGATGTTGATGGTAATGGATTTGATGATGAACTCTCTTCTACAGAGATTGCATATCTTGCCAAGAACTTTAGAAACTTTCTTAGGAATAACAACAGAAGGGCAAGAGGTAAAAATAATGTTGAACCTAGGAATTTTAAGAGGAATGAACCCACTAAAGTGAATAATACTGATAAATCAAAAGAAAAAGTAGGTCAAACCTCTAATAATTCCATGGGTCAACAATGTTTTGGTTGTCAAGGGTATGGTCATGTGAAATCAGAATGTCCTACATTCTTGAGATCAAAGGGTAAAGCTATGGATGTAACCCTTATGATGATGAAGTTTCTGATCATGAGTCTGGTAGTGATGAGGATGGAAATTTCATTGCTTTCACAGCTACTGCTATAGTTGATGAAAGTGTTGTGGTTGATAAGAACTCTTCTGATAGGGAACTCTCTAAGAATGCTAATTTGCAAGTAGCCTATAATAAATTTTGCAAGGTTGCTGCAAAGGATGCTATGAATGTTGACTTAGGCTTGTAGAAAATTGCTTTGCTTGAACTTGATAAGAAAAATTTGTTGTTGAAATTGTTTGATGCTAATGAATTGATTAATAAGGTGAAGACTGAAAACATGTTGTTACTTGATAAAGTTTAGAACTTGGAACAAGAATTATCTATTGTTAGAGAACAAACAAATAGGTCTACTAGTTCTAAACTTGAACACATATTAAGTATTCAAAAGTCTCTCTTAGACAAAACTGGTCTAGGTTTTGAAGATAGTATCTCTGTATCTGAAACTCATTCCATAAACTTTGTTTCTTCTTCTAAGCTCCCCAAGAGTGAGATTGTCAAACCAATAGAAGTTACACCACCTCCTAGGAAGATTAGGGTTGATCTTAATGAGTCTAAGCCTAAGAATCCTCATCTTCCTAAGGATAAGTTGCATGATAGACCTTTAAGGGTTTGTCATTTTTGTGAAAATATTGGGAATATTCGTCTAAACTGTTTCAAGTTGCAAGCTGCAAAGTGAGCAAATAAGCCAAAAGTATTTTTGCCTCAAGCACAAGATCCTATGGTACTTATTGGTGAGTTGGTAAAAGCGCTAAACCTTTATACCAATCCTAGAGTTACTCATCATTCTAATATGAATAATAACTTCAATGCAAGAGTTACATCTAAAAGGTTTTGGATCCAAAAGGCTCGATCTAATTGACTCTTTCTGACATGGTCCTTGTGCTTCATCGCAATATTCTTTGTGACCATTCTCCTTTTGCTATTTTTTTTTTTTTTAGGATTTGCATTGAATAACATTCATGCATTTCATGATAGGTTGTTTTTGTTATTCCTTTTATATATAATAAAATAAAAATAAAAATAAAAAAAGGAAGGAAAAATGTGTTCTGCATTATTTCTCTTGGACTTGTAATCAAGGTTGGCCATATTATCTTTACATAACATACTTGTGTACCTTGTTTAGCTTGGATGAGCTTATTTTACTGCACTTTGCTAGTTTTGGCTATATAGTGCATATTGTGTGGGAATTGTTTATAGTTTTTTATCACATGATCTTGATTTTGAAGTCACATGCTTTTGATTGTAAGGACTAAAAAATCCTAAGAGAAATGCATAAATAACCATCTCACCATTGTTTACTAACCAATCATGAACACCTTAGTGCATATCATAAGATTTTGTGCCCTAGAAAGTGTAGCACATGCACAAAAAGAACATAAGGTGTAGCCTCGAATTAATGCTAAAATTGGTGTGTACATTATTGGACTATATTAAATTCACAATGAAATAAAATTGGTGTGTACATTACTTGACTAATCTCATAATTTCAAATAAAATAAAATTGGTGTGTACATTATGAGGCAAAACAAGAAACTTACATGTTTGCAAGTTTGTTTTCTAGGAGATGTGAGAGTTATATGATGTAACTCTTTAGGTGAAAGTCTCTTTCAAACTTATGTAATGAATTTTGTAGAAATTGTGATTGATCACTATCTACTTATCACCTCACATGTATCTCAAGCTATTGCTAGTTACACACACGACACAAGTTATTCTTTACTAAACTTAGTACATGATATTGTGTGTGATCTTGTTGTGGCCATCCAAGATTAAAAAATCCTTGATTTTAATGCAAAATGTGTTTAATATTTGAGTTTTTGAGGAAAAATTGATTCAAAAATGTGTTTTTGGAAGACCTAGGTTAAATTCATATGTTTTTGGAAAACTTTTAAACTCATACTCATGCATTTCATTCATGAAATATGGTGTTTTGAGTCGTTTCTGCATTAACTTGCTCTGTTTTTCAAAAAATTCACTTTTCCAGATTTTTGATCAATCGAAGTTGTTGCTCGACCGATAAAAATTGCGATAAAAATTTAGGTTTGAATCTGCCTAGCTCGATCGGTGCTCGATTGATGCTAGATCGATCGAATTTGTTTCTCAATCGATCGAGACTTATTTTTGACCGATCGAATTTTGATCTGAAGGTTTTTTAAAAAGTCTTTTCTCATGTGTTCTTTATATTTTTTAAAACTTTTCAAACACCTGTTCAATTGTTCTTCTTCAACCAATCCAATCTAAGCCAAATTTGTCGTTTTCTTCCTCAAATTTCTTAAGGGTTTTTGTCTTCTTGTGCTTGTAAGTCACCTTTACCCTTTCTTTTTCAATTTATTCACATTTTTCATGCATTTTTCATGCATTATCCTTAAAATTTTCGAACTCATGATTTTTGGGGTTTTTGAATTTTGGGGTGTTTTTATTCACATTTGGTCATTGGGTTTTCTTCTTTAGATGGTATAAACATGATCCTCATGCATTAATTTGATCAATTTTGTGAATTTGGAAAATTTTGAAATTCTAGGGCTTGAAACTTTGGGAAATTGGGGATTCTGTTCAATTGGACTTAAATTGGTAAAATTGATTTGTGTTATTGATTGATGATAACATTATATGATGTTGTTTAACTAGTGTAATGTTTAATTGATCAATTTGGTTTATTTTTTGAAATTGGGTTTTTCAAAAATTGGGGTTTTTGCTCTAAAACTAAATGTTCAAGTCAGTTGATGGGTTATGAAGTAAATTTGAACAAATTTCAATGCATTAGAGCATGCATCATATGTGCATTCCTTCCATGCATCATATAGATTTTTTTTTTTTTTTTGAGATTTTTGTGCTCTAACCCTCTCTAATGCAGCTTGCCCTTGTGTTTCTTTCTTTGTATCTGTTTTCCTTTTATTCCAATCTTTTAGCATCATGGTTAGGAAAACTAGAGCAAATAAGAAAACCTCCTCTTCCTCTAACCCTGTTTTTTAGAGTGATAGGTTCCGGCTTGAGAAAAACAAAGAGAACTATGAGAAACTACTATGAGAAACTCTATATCTATAGGTCGGTCTGGGCTGAATGTAAGGTCATTCTAGATGAGTTAGATCCAGAGATACGTAGGAATTTTTAGAGTCGGGGTTGGTTACCTCTTATGGACATTGAGCATTCTCTTCCCGCTACCTTGATTAGAGAGTTCTACTCGAACCTCTCTGTCCACTCCGATGATTCCAACACTCAATATGTGATGAGTTGGATAAGGGGTGAGGAGTATGTCATTACACCTCAGGTAGTGGCCTCTACTCTTGGTGTACCTTTGGTATGACAGCCAGTCTATCCTTACACCGAGGTCCCTCCCTTGATGAGATCATGTCTCACATCACTGGTACTACCATTAGATAAGGTACTGATCCTCGTATCATTACTCATGAGCTTACTGAGCTCAATTTTTAGTTTTTCCAAATTGCTTGTCATTCTATTTGGCCTATCTCTCACTTGCACACCATTCCTATTGAGAGATGTGCATTTTTGAATGCCCTTGTGACTGATGCTCCTATGAGTTTTCCTACTCTTTTCATTCGAACTCTAGTTGAGGTTCATAGGAGTAGTTCTAAATCACATGGTCTTTTCTTCCCTGTTTTTATCCATTGGATTTTGTAACACTTAGGTTTAGAGGATTTTCCTGCATCCGAGCCTGTACATATCATTGCTCCCATAGGTGCCTCCTTCCTTAGTCAAAGAGTGGCTTAGTTAAAAGCTAGCTCTAAACGCCCTAGAGTCGAGTCTTCTACAGGTGCATCTATGCCTCCATCTGGTGACCCCACTGTTGAGGAGTATGTCGATCCTACTGTTGCTGTTGATCCTCCACCTTCTTCATCGAGCGATGCTTCTCTACAGAGTATGCTGGACACTATCATGACCGTTCAGGCGACGCATGGATAGATTTTGATGGATGTGCTCATGGAGCTTTAGGCTTTGCGTGCTGATTTGGCAAGTGCTCGACGGTCTACTCCACCACATCCTTTTAATGATAAGTCCTGATTGCCCTTTGGTAATTCGTCACAAAAAGGGGGAGTACATATTGTGCATGGAGATAGGGGGAGTTTTGGAGTTTTGGAGCTGCTTTAGATTGTATCTAGGAGCTTTTTGTGTATATGTTTTTGGCTTGTGATGTATTTATTGTTTATGAGTTGTATATGTTAAGGGGAGACACTTTCTTTTATATTTTATGTTTTACTGTTTCTTGTTTCACATATGATACATTGGTTATTGATTTATATTATGAGGTTATTCATGATATATGTCTTTTATTTTCTATTTTGTGAAATCAAGAATTTACTTTTGTTTTACTTGTATTTTCCACGCATGCGTTTATGTGGTTGTTGAGTGTTTCAGGAATATACAGGTTTATTCAGTCGTGCTGCTGTCTACACTAGCAACTGATAGATAGTAGTTAGGTTGAATTGTTATTGGGCATGTTTAATGTTTAATGGGCTGTTTGTAACTTTGAGCATTTCAGTTTTATGTTTTACTGCTTCTTGTTTCACATATGATACATTGGTTATTGATTTATATTATGAGGTTATTTATGATATATGTCTTTTATTTTTTGTTTTGTGAAATCAAGAATTTAGTTTTGTTTTACTTGTATTTTCCACACATGCATTTATGTGTTTGTTGAGTGTTTCAGGAATATACAGGTTTATTCAGTCGTGCTGCTGTCTATACTAACAACTGATAGATAGTAGATAGGTTGAATTGTTATTAGGCATGTTTAATGTTTAATGGGCTGTTTGTAACTTTAAGCATTTCAGTTTTGTGATGTGTTTTGTCATGAATTGCCAAAGGGAGAGTTTGTTAGGTTCTAAGACTTTAGGAACTAAATGTATTAGAACTTCATTTTGTAATGTGTTGGCAAACCATGATCAAAACTTAGAGTCTAGATTTAGGCTACTCATAGTGAGTTTATTTGAAAAGTTGGAATCGAGTGAATTGCAGGATTTATTGGCTAAATCTGCAAGGCTCAATCGATCGATGAAACCTCATGCAGATTATTTTTTTGTAGAATTTCCAACTCAGTCCAAGCCTGGTTTGATGTGTAAGGTTTTATATTTTACTTCAAGTATAAAAGGAAAAACCCTAGCCAGGTTTTAGGAGTTGTTGATATGCTATGTGTTGAATCTCTTGTGAGATCTAGAGGTGCTTACCTTCATACACACTTAGGGTTATCAAGATTCATGTCAAGAACTTGGTGATCATTTCAGTTGTTGCATAAAGAATTTAAAGGAGATCTGAAACCTTTGAGTGGAGTCTCAAAGTCACAAGTGGGAGTGCTTGTGGTTGCAGTGGATCAAGGAAAGAAGTAGTCTGTGGACTCGAAGTTGTCATGTGGTCATGGTAGTAAGTTTTCTACACGAGATAGCAATAGGACATTAGTGGTCTAAGTCTTATTGTAAAAACTTCAATTCTTTCATAGTGGATCTGTTTTATCTTGAGGATAGCTAGGTTAAATCCTCCTCAGGTTTTTTACTGGTTTTGTTTTCCTGGATTATCATATCGTTATGTTATTTACTTTTCCGTATTACTTACATGATATGATTTGATTGTGTTTACCTAGATTTGAATACTTTATCTAAGTAATCACTTGGCTAAATAACTAGGCTAAACAACTTGTGTTTTATGGGGTTTAAAACCTTACAGATTTTGTGTACCTTCCTTTGCAAAAGTGAAATGGGTTACTAACTGAAATCAGGCAAAGCAAAATCTATAATGCAGAAAGGAAGAAAGAAAGAACAGTTATAAGAGTTAGAAATGAGAAAGAAAGGTGTGTATATTAATACAAATATAGTGATATACTCTCTGCTTATTTACAAAATGAGCTACACTTGGAACCAAGAGACTGTACAGATATTTATACTGCATACATATATAATTTGTGTAACATATAGATTTAAGAAATGAAGGACTATAATTATATAATATTACATCCTCGCTTGCTAAAAGAATGAAAATTTGTTGGTCATTTTCCATCCATATTCCTCACTTTCAAATTTCAAATGCTTCTAAATTCAGTAACAAGTTTCTAAAATTTTAATTACAACCATTAAGAGCAACTACATCAGTTGATGCAAAGTCTTGCAAAATAGAAAAAGTTGCTCATTTTACACATTTTGCGCAAAAAAATACCCACATCAATGGATGTAAAATTGTGCATTTATGCACAATTGCTACAATAACTATGCATATATGCACGGTTATTGTAGGTGTGCATATTATTATTTTATATTTTTTTTCTCACCTATCTTCTTTCTCCATTTGACTTCTCTCTCTCCCTCTCCCTCTTCCTCTGAACCGGACAAAACTGATCGACCATCGACTACCTAATTCAGCAACCCACCACCACCCAATCCAGCAACCTACCACCACCACCACTCTCTAACTCTAACCCGTGAGCCTCTTAGTTCTTCTCTTAGATTTCTCCAATCCCAAACCCACCATGGCCGAACTACCTAAAGCTCTTCCACTTCGTGCCACCACAAGCCGCCACCGCGAGCCACCATCTGTGGCAGCTCCATCTCTTTCTCTCGCTCAATAGCCAACCCCAGGTTGAGCCTCCATGGTTGAACCTAAGCACTCTTCCCTCTATATTTGGATCTAAAACCCAAGGCCGAAGACCTCAAGCTCTCTCTCTCTGATCTACAACTTAGGGCCAAGACTCTCTTCTCTCTCCATTTCTATTTTTATCTTCTTCTTTATATTTATTTTTTGTTTGATCCAAAATCTCCTCTGTTGGTTTGGTTATTTCTGGGTTTGAGGATTGAAAAATGGGATTTTTTTTTATTTTATATTTTCTTTATTTGGGTGTGGCTGTGGAGATTTGAAAAGAAGGGATTTTTGGGATTAGTTGTTTAGCTGTGGGTTTGACGTTGAGTTTGGGGCTTGTTTCAAAAAATGACATATGTATATGTGTGAGAGGATGGGGAGAGATGGGGTTGATGGAGGATTGGAGTTTGTGTTCTTTGATTTTGGGTTTGTGTGTGAGAGGATTTCAAGAGAAGAGAGAAGTGTGAAGGGAGAAGGAAATAATAAAAATTTGTAAAAGAATGAATATTTTATTGAATAAATGTGTAGAATAGATAAACTGATGTGGGTGTTTTGTAAAAATAGATGTGTAAAATAGAAAAGGTAGGTTTTTTTTGCAAAATTTACAAAATTTTTACATCAACTGATGCAGTTGCTCTAACCCAAAACTATATATGGGTATTTGTAACATATACCCTAAACTTCAACATTTTATAGTCACCCTAATACTTATTGCAATATGACATCAAAGATGTTTTCATTAATCGTAAACCATGTAGGTGAAAAACATGGAGAAATAGAGAATGATGAACAAATTTTTTCATTTTTTTTTTTATATATATAAAAACTCACATAATATCGGTGTACATGAAATTATGAATTATTAGATCTATCTTGGCCACACCCACCTTCCACATAATCAAATTCGTACCAAACTTCACGAACCATGGTGGCTGCACTACAAGAAATCCGGGTTTAGGTAGCGTTTTTTTTAGCGGCGTTTTCAAAGACGTCACTATAAATGGTCTATTCCGACGTTTCAAGCTAGCGCTACTAAATAATGATGCTATAGCAACCTCTTCTACAAAATGTTGCTATATCACAAATCAATAGCGGCGTTTTCTAAAACATTGCATAAAATGTAGTTTTAGCAACATTTATTTGGCTTATAGCGACGTTTTCAAAACTCCGCTATATGTTTTCTCAAAAATTTAATTTCTTGCACAAGTTTCCTATTTTTTGGTACTTTCCCAAAAATAATCTATAGCAACGTTTTAGAAAACATCACTATAGTGATTAATGAAAATGTGCTAGCATGTGCAACACTTGGTTAAAAAACAAATACCGATGTTTTCGAAACATTGCTATATGTTCTAATCTTTTAACGTTTCACCATTATTTTTGGTTCCCACACTTTTTTCCCTCTTTTTTTTTTTTCCTACACTTTTTTTTTTCTTTCTTTTTTTTTTTATCCACTTTGTGTCCCACTTCTTTGTTCTTTTCTTTTCTTAACTTCACTATTCATTGTCCCCTTCTTCTTTTCTTTGTTCATAGTCTTTTCTTTGTGACCCACTTCAACACCACCACACATCTTTTCCCTTCCACCACTGCCACCACCATAGCCACCGCGGCCGTCGTCGACCTCCACTAAGACCCACTGCCATCACCACTCTTTTCCCTCTTTTTTGATGTTCAAGTTTCTCTAGACTGTAAGTATTTGTTTTTAGCTTATGGGTTTGCTTTGATTTGGTTTTTCTTTAATGGGTCATGGAGTTTTGTGCTAATTTTTGCTCTTTTTCTATTTTGGTTGGAAATTGGTAGAGAAAGCTCTTATTTAGATTTGGCTTCTTGGGCAAAAGGACTTGAGGATCAAAGGCTAAATCATTGTAAGTATTTTTTTTGCTAGATTGAGATTAATTTTAAGTATTTGAATCATTGTAAGTATTTGTTTATCATTGTCTTTGCTCTCGTCCATGTTCTCTGATTAAAAGCCTAAAAAAGTTTGAACACCTAAGCAAATAATAATGCTTATCCAAACCACTATAATATAAGGTAAAAATTATTAAATAAACCAAGCTCTAACATGGACTCAACGAATTTTCACATTGTTTCTTGGGGTTTTGAATTCACACCCAAGATTGATTCAATTAGAGTTTAATCAAAGAAAGGGGAGAAGAATTTACCAAATGATAGCTTCATCTATTTAACATATATTGCCCAATAGTTCACTATAAGGAAAAGCTAATCAACTTGGCCCATTGGTTCATTTAAAAAACTATAAGCACAATATAGTTTTTAGATCCATGTATGGTACTACTCCTACTACTAGAATTCTAAAATACGTATTATATAGATGTATCAATGTATGCTATTTTGAAAGATAAGTTGATATTGGGAGTGTTTATTAAATTTGGAAATTTTGATGGATATGGTTAAGTTATAGTTGTTGATTAATTTTTAGACTTCAATACTTGTAAGCATTCTATATTTGTGGTGGATTGTTGTGTTGAAGCAAGCGGGTGGCTTGCATGGTGTTATAAGGTGATTGCAATTGATATTGGGAGTGTTTATTAAATTTGGAAATTTGGATGGATATGGTTGAGTTATATTTGTTGATTACTTTTCAGACTTTAATACTTGTAAGCATTTTATATTTGTGATTATGATAATTGTATTGAGTGGATTGTTGTGTTGGAGCAAGTGGGTGGCTTGCATGGTGTTATAAGGTCGTTGCAATTAATATTGGGAGTGTTCATTAAATTTGGAAATTTGGATGGATATGGTCGAGTTATATTTTTTTATTAATTTTTGGACTTAATACTTGAAGCATTTTCTATTTGTGATTATGATAATTGTGTTGGGGTGGATTGTTGAGTTGAAGTAAGTGGGTGGCTTGCATGGTGCTATAAGGTGGTTTACATTCATATTGGAAGTGTTTATTATTTTTTAAAAATTTGGATGGATATTTTTGAGTTATATTTGTTGATTACTTTTTGAACTTCAATACTTGTAAGCATTTTATATTTGTGATTATGATAATTGTATTGAGTGGATTGTTGTGTTGGAGCAAGAGGGTGGCTTGCATGGTGTTATAAGGTCGTTGCAATTGATATTGGGAGTGTTTATCAAATTTGGAAATTTGGGTGGATATAGTTGTTGAGTTATGTTTGTTGATTACTTTTTGGACTTCAATACTTGTAAGCATTCTATTGATAATTGTTTTGTGGTGGATAGTTGTTTGATTATTTCATTTCTTTCACATGTCAAACATGCAAACTAAATGACAATTATCAAGAGATATTGATTAGTTACCAAATGTATTAATAAAATACTTTGTGGTTTTGAATATGTTGTGCACTATATTTAAGTGGATGTGTAATTCTAGTTCCATGGTTTTTGCTTAAATTTGTAGAGATTCAAGACTTAGTCCATTTGTGTGAATGAGGATATAGATAGACTTGATATGGTTTGTTTATTATATTCAAGATTATGTGTAATCTTATTTGCATGTTTATGAAACTAAGTGGTTTTGAATTTGTTGTGTAAATGAAGATATGGATAGAAATGGATATAGATAGACTTGATATGGTTTGTTATATTTAAGATTATGTTTAATCCTATTTGCACGTTTATGAAACTATGTGGTTTTGAATATGTTGTGTACTTTATTTAAGTGTATGTGTAATTCTACTTCCATGGTTTTTACTTAAATTTGTAGAGTTTTAAGACTTAGTCCATTTGTGTGAATGAGGACATAGATAGAATTGATATGGTTTGTTTAGTATATTTAAGATTATGTTTAAACCTATTTGCATGTTTATGAAACTAAGTGGTTTTGAATATGTTGTGCACTATATTTAAGTGTATATGTAATTCTACTTCCATGGTTTTTACTTAAGTTTGTAAAATTTTAAAACTTTGTCCATTTGTGTGAATGAGGATATTGATAGACTTGATATGGTTTGTTTAGTATATTTAAAATTATGTTTAATTCTATTTGCATGTTTATGAAACTAAATGGTTTTGAATATGTTGTGCACTATATTTAAGTGTATATGTAATTCTACTTCCATGGTTTTTACTTAAGTTTGTAAAATTTTAAAACTTAGTCCATTTGTGTGAATGAGGATATTGATAGACTTGATATGGTTTGTTAGTATATTTAAGATTATGTTTAATCATATTTGCATGTTTATGAAACTATGTGGTTTTGAATATGTTGTGCACTATATTTAAGTGTATGTGTAATTCTACTTCCATGGTTTTTGCTTAGGTTTGTAGAGATACAAGACTTAGTCCATTTGTGTGAATGAGAATATAGATAGACTTAGTCCTTATTCTACATTGAATATCTACCATAAAAAATATATTCAAATAATATTTTGTTTAAATATGTAATTTTTTTGAATGTAGGATCTTGCTTTGGTAAACAAGAACAGTTGTTCCAAGCAAACAAATTTACATACTGGTGGTTCAAAAAACTTTGCTTCGTATGTAGAATAAATGGTAATGACTCAATAATTATCTTGTAAATGACTTATTAGATTGTTCTCATCAAAGGTGTTAAAAATGTTAAATGCTATTTTTTAGCATTTCTTACACCTCAAATCGTAAAAGCATACCTGCAATAAAGATGCTAAATGCTAAATATTTTAGCATTCAACTATAGTGAGCTGTTATAGTTAGATTGTAAACAAAAAAAATATTTTTTATCCTCACCAACTCTCTTTTTTCTCACTTCTCTCTCCCATGCCTTTGTTTGTTCTTGGTGGTTCAACGATTGTGGTCCATCGTGGGTTGTGGTCCAATGGTCATGGGTCGTGGATCTGATGGTCATGGTTTTGATTTTGGGTTATGGGTCATGGTCCAATGGTCCAATGGTTGGCAATTGTGGTCCGATGGTCATGGGTCGTGGGTCCAACAGTCCGATGGTCGTGGTTTTGGTTCTTAGATCACGGTGTGGTGTTTTTAATGGTCTTGATTTTTTTTCTACTATTGTTTATGGTTGCAGGTGGATCCTGCTGGTGGCTGGTGGCAACGATGGTGGGTGGATGTGGTGGTTGTGGTATGTTTTAGGTTCTAAATTTTTAAGAATTAAATATTTGGAGTCATTATTGTTTTGTATTGGCAAACAGAGATTAAAACATGTCTAGTCTAGGTGTTTAAACAATGCTTAAATAAGGGTGTTTCAAGTTTTTGAAGTCTAGCTGTTTGCAAAAAAGAAAAGTGAGGTTCTGCCTTTCTTAACCGATCAAAAATTAGGCTTGACTGATCGAAAATCGCAGGCTCAATTTTTCTGCAAATTTTTTAAACAAGCCTAAGCTCATGAGAACGTTTAGGGTCACTTAAACTTCTCCACATATAAAAGGGAAACCCTAGCCATGTTTTGGGAGAGTTGAAGAAGACTTGTGTGTTACTCTTTGTGAGATCTGAGAGGTTCTGTACCTTCTAACTACATAAGATTCTACTGAAACTTAAACTACAACCAAGGATTGGTAGAACTAATTGCTGCATTAAGTCCAACAAGAAAGAGTGATTTGAAACCTTTGAGTGGAGTGCTTGTGTTGCTGTAAATCCAAGAAAAGAAAGAGTCTGTGGATTCAAAACTTGCACGTGATCATGTCAATAAGTTACTACATAAGGTAGCATTAGATTTAGGGTTAAATCTTTTGTAAAAACTTCAATTCTCTTATAGTGGATTTGGTTTACCATGAGGATAGCTAGGTCAAATCCTCCCCAAGTTTTTACCTTGAAACGGTTAGTTTCATTGGTTTTCTTGGGTAATCATATCGGTGTTATTTACTTTTCCGCATCTTTGCATGATATGATTTATTTGTATTTAACTTAGATCTGAAAATTTATCTAAGTAATAACTTGGTTAATAAATTAGGTTAAACAATCTATTAAAGGGGTCTAAACAAACTCTCAATTGGTATCAGAGCGAGTTAGCTCTTGTTTTCAGGTATCTTTACCTAGAGTTGATCCTTGATCCCTTGCTGTCATGGAACACGATCACTCTCTTGTGATCCCGCCACACTTTGATAGAAATAACTATGCTTACTAGAAGGTTAGGATGAAAGCCTTCTTGAAATCCATTGATGAGAGAGTATAGCTCTTTATTGAGAATGGTTGGGAAAGACCAACCACTGCTATTGGTGAATGGACTACTGCCCAAAAGGAAGTAGCAAGCTTTAACAGTAAGGCTATGAATGCGATATTCAATGCTATTTCCATGGAAGAGTTTAAGAGAATCTCAAATGTGGAGATTGCTTACACTGCATGGAACATCTTGCAAAGAGTGCATGAAGGCACTAAGGCAGTAAAGATCAATAAACTTCAACAGTTAACATCTAGATTTGAAAGTATTAGAATGTCGGACATCAGTCTTTTGATGAATGCTATGCTAAATTGAATGATACTGTTAATTCTGCTTCTAATCTGGGTGAAGTTTATGATCAACCTAAAATTGTTAGGAAAATTCTTAGATCATTGACTGAGGAATTTAGACCCAAAGTGACTACCATAACTGAAAGTAAAGATGTTGATTCTATCCCTGTAGATGAACTTGTAGGATCTCTTCAGTCCTATGAATCTAACTTACCAAAGACTAATAAATCCAAATCTATGGCTTTAAAAACTGTTGATGATGTTGAAGATGGTGGATTTAATGATGAACTCTCATCTACTGAGATTGCTTATCCTGCCAAGAACTTTAGAAATTTTCTAAGAAATAATAATAGGAGGGCAAGAAATAGAAACACTGCTGATTCTAGGAATGTTAAGAAGAATGACACTACTAAAAACAATAATGCTGAAAAATCTAAAGATAGAGTAGGTCAATCTTCAAATAATTCTTTAGGACAATAGTGTTATGGTTGTCAAGGTTATGGTTATATGAAATCTGAGTGTCCAACTTTTTTGAAGTCAAAAGGTAAGGCAATGGCTGTTACTTTGAGTGATGATGAAGTTTCCGATCATAAGTCTAAAAGTGATCAAGAAGGAAATTTCATGGCTTTCAGTGCTATTGCAGTAGTAAGTGAAATTGAGACTGTTGATGAGAAACCTTCTGATGGGGAACTCTCTGAGAATGCAGATTTGCAGGAAGCTTGTAACAAGCTTTGCAAGATAGCAGCTAAAGATGCTATGAGTGTTGAAATAGGTCTGAAAATGATAAATACTCTTGAACAAGAAAAGAATAATTTGCTGCTAAAGTTGTTTGAAGCAAATGAACTCTTGAACTCTGTTAAGATTGAGAACATGTTGTTGCTTGAAAAAGTTAAAAGTTTAGAATTAGAATTATCAGTTGCTAGAGAACAAATAGATAGAACTTCTACCTCTAAACTAGATGAGATGATGCATGTTCAAAAGTCTGTTTCTAATAAGACTGGTTTAGGGTTTGTTGAGAATGGATCTACAACCGTAGTGAATCCTCCTAAATTTGTACCTGCTACATCATCTTCTGTTGTTTGTCAAACTCTTTCTGATGTTAAGGTTCAAAAAGTAGTATCTCCTGCTTCTAGAAGAACTAGAGTAGATCTGAGTGAGTCTGAATCTAAAAAGTCAAATCAATCTGGAAGCAAGAAAAACCAAAAATCTCAGTGGTTTTGTCACTTTTGTGGTAGAGCTAGGCATACTAGACCAAATTGCTTTAAGTTGCAAGCTTTAATACAATCTCCCAAACAAAAAGTGCATGTGCAAAAAGCACAAGATCCTGTTGCACTTATTCATGAGTTGGTAAAGGTTCTTAACCTTTATACCAATACTGGAGCTAAAATTAAGACAAATCCCAACTCCAAGTTTGCATCTAAAAGAGTTTGAATGCAAAAGACTCAATCTCAGTAAGTCTGTCTGTCATGGTCCTTGTGTTAATTCTTTCTATCTTTTGTGACCAAAACTATTTTTATTTAGAAATAGATTTGCATAACATTGATACATTACATTCAAGGTTTGTTTTGATTTATGCTTTTCAGTTTTTTTTTTTTTTTTTTAAATGTTTTGTATTACACATCTTTAAGTGTGTAATTGAGGTTGGCCTATGAAATTTACATTTCATGACTGTGTACCTTATTTAACTTTGATGAGCTTTATTTTTCTACACTTTGCTAGGTTGTGCTATGTAGTACTTATATTGTGTGAGTTGTTTATGGATTTTGAAAGTTCAAATAGTGTAAAAACACCCTTGAACATTTAGACTCCCAATTTACAAATTACCAATTCAAGCTTTATATCAAACAATTAATGTGCGGAACATGAACAAAAGCTTAATACAAAATTGGTAAACAATCTAAGCCAATTAAAATCACATCCACAGTAGAAAATAAAAGGCAAAGATAAAGGGAAGAGAGATGCAAACACAAGGACAACACACGATGTGTTATCGAAGAGGAAACCGAAGCCCTCAGCGTAAAACCTCTCCGCCGCCCTCCAAGCGGTAAACAATCCACTAGAAAATGTAGTTGGGATACATGAACAACAATAGACCCTCCAAGCCTAATCTACCCAGTGTACCTAAGCCCTCCAAGCTTCTTGCTCCAATGAGGTTGCGCCGAACCTATTTCTTTTCTAGCTTCCCGGATTCCGCTACTTGACCATAGCATCAACCAATGTAAATTGGTTCCTTCCTAACTGCTTCCCAGAACACCAAACAGCCTTCTCATAGTAATGGATATGGTGAGAAAAGGTTTTGGTAAAATGCCTCTCAAGGATTCAACAATGGAGAGGAAGAGAGTTGAGGAATTTGAAGAGTCTCTTATGTAAAGATTGTGGATGAATCAATCTTGTTTTACTATAGGGTTTCTCTCTCAAAATTCTCTCTGGAAGCTCTCTTTCTTTCGTGGGTATAAGAGGTATATATACTAGGGTGAGAATGGAATGTGAAACATCAAGTTTTTCAAAACAGGGCTGGCTCGCGGCTTGACTGAGTCACGAGATCCAGCCGCGAGATAACAGAACGGCCAGTTGTCCTATTTTGTCCTGTAGTGCTCCAGCTAGCATGACGCTTCAACTTCTGGCATGCTTGGCACGTGTGTTGCTTCTGGCGGCTTGCAGCCGCGAGCCACCCACGAGTTCCAGCCGCGAGACTCTGTTTTCTTGCACACTCTTGAGCATTCAACACTCTATCTCACTCACTACCCTTACAACAAACCCACCTAAATACAGGGTTACTAATTGCTGAAATAAAAGCAAATTTGGCACGGAATAAAGCCAACAAAATGGTTGATTAAATTCAACCTTACAGATTTTAATCACGTGCTCTTGACTTTGAAGTCACATTCTTTTGATTGTAAGAACTAAAAAAATTCTAGAAGAAAGGCATAAATAATCATCTCACCACTGTTACTCGCCAATCATGAACACCTGTGTGCAAATCATAAAAGTCGTGCTCGGTAAGGTGTAGCACTTGCACAGCAAAATTCTAAAGGTGTTATTGTACATTAGTTAAAAGAAGCAAAATAAAAAAATAAAATAAAAAACAAAAAAAGAAAAAGAAAAATATGCTTCAAAATAAATATATAAAAAATTGCATGGTTGCAAGCGTGTTTTTTAGGAGATGTGGGAGTCATATGATGTAACTCTTTAGGTGATAGTCACTTTCAAACTTATGTGATGGATAATGTAGAAAGTGTATTTATTCTCTGTTTGCATGTCACCATGTGAGTATCTCATGCACTTGCTGGTTGCACACACCACAAGCAAATCTTTGTTAAACACTGTACATGTAATTGAGTGTTAGGTTCTAAATATTTAAGAATTAAATATTTAGAATCATTATTGTTTTGTGTTGGCAAACCGAGATCAAAACATGTCTAGTCTAGGCGTTTAGACAATGCTCAAATAAGGGTGTTTCAAGTTTTTGAAGTCCAAATGTTTGCAGAAAAGAAAAGTGAGGTTTCTGCCTTTCTCGATCGATCGAGAATTAGGCTCAACCGATCAAAAATCGCAGGCTCAATTTTTCTGTAGATTTTTTAACCAGGCCTAATCCCATGATAATGTTTAGGGTTTCACTTAAATTTCTCCACATATAAAAGGGAAACCCTAGCCACATTTTGGGAGAGCTGATGAGACTTGTGTGTTACTTTTTGTGAGATCTGGGAGGTTATGTACCTTCTAACTACACAAGATTCTACCGGAGCTTAAACTACAATCAAGGATTGGTTGAACTAGTCGCTGCATCAAGATCAACAAGAAAGAATGATATGAAACCTTTGAGTGGAGTCTCAAAGTCACGAGCAAAGGTATGCTTGTGTTGCTGTAAATCCAAGAAGAGAAGGAGTCCATGGATTCGAAGCTTGCATGTGGTCGTGTCAATAAGTTATTACATGAGGTAGCATTAGATTTAGGGCTAAATATTTTGTAAAAACTTCAATTCTCTTATAGTGGATTTGGTTTACCTTGAGGATAGCTAGATCAAATCATCCCTAGGTTTTTACCTTGAAACAGTTAGTTTCATTGGTTTTCCTAGATAATCATATTAGTGTGTTATTTACTTTTCTGCATCATTGCATGATATGATTTATTTGTGTTTAAAATAGATCTAAAAATTTATCTAAGTAATCACTTGGTTAATAAATTATGATAAGCCAAGAATGTATTGACTCTTTAGGTAAATTAACCAATTAATTAGTCAAGTGAATTAATTAAGTTAATTTACATGCAATACGCATAGTAACACAAACAAATCACCAAATAACTAAATGCAATGGAAATTAAATTTGATAGGGGTGATTTGTTTACGAATGGGGAAAACCACCAAGGCAAAACTCCACCAGGTGAATTTAAGGACACCACTCCCGAGAATCCACTATTATCAAAACAAGCGGTTACAAGTAAAGAATCCCAGTACCTTATACCAACCTACAGTTGAATCCTTACCCCAATACACAATTAGACTTGTAATGTAGTGACAATCTCTTCTTTCAATGCACAGCTCCAAGTACGTGACTAACCAATTGATGCACAGATCCAAGTATGTGACTAACACACCAACTTGAGAAGGATGTTGGCTGCAAAGTTCTTCAGTTCATCCACACAATGAAGATCAAGAAGCTCCTTGGTTACAAAACCCTTGGTGTACAAACGCAGCAGCTTCTTCAAGAGAAAGATGAACTAGGGCAAATTGTCTCCGGTCATAATATGCATCAATAAAACCCTTTGCATCACCTTTAACGGCCCTTAAAATAATCATTATATATGTCTAGGGTTGTGAGAAAAGAAACCCTACACAAATAGCTTGGATATGCGTGAAAAACATATCTGGAAATCTGAATTTAATAATTCTCGATAGATACAGTTGTCAAGCTTCACATATTAAATCTTGATAGATACATCTCTTGAGATATCTATCAAGCTTTAATGAACTGCACTTCTTCACTTGATTGTTGGACAGATTTGCATGGATTCAAAACTTGAACTTGAACTCTTGTTCTTTGAAGTATTAAACACATCTTAGATCTACCCAATAATAAGTAAAGTGCATTTTGTCAAAGGATTTAGCCAATTCTCTATGACATATGTTCTAACAAGTCCTACATATGTCCTAACAATCTCCCTCTTTGGCAATCCGTGACAAAACCACAACAAACAAATGAAATATAAGAGAAGTCATAAATCACTCAACTCATAATCACTTGTTGAATACAATAAAATCTAATCCTAACACAAACTCTTGAAAAACTTTGCAAGAAGAGAGTTCATGGCATAATAGATTTTGACAACCTGTATTTCTGAAACCCTTTAAACAAAACTCATTAAGGCATCTTAGTGTGAAACAGAAATAAAAGATTGCATACAATAAATAAGAAATATATGTATAAAGAGAGAAAAGAAACAACACATGGAGAGATAGGTGAAATGTGATAACAACATTATCAAATATATATATATATATATCAAGGATAAATACAATGTTTGCTATCACTAAGTGGTCACAAGACAGATGTACAAAAAGATAATGTATCTAAAAAGAAAGAAAAGAAAAGATACAAAAGTCCTCACTACATCCCTCATAAAAATGAAAATACTCCTCCTAACAAAAATGTCTTATCCTAACTCTCTCCCTAAGTACATGACTATTTTCATACCCAAAACTACTTCCCCTTTTTTGTCATGAATGACAAAGGACAAGGCATTGAGAAGTAGTCATCTCCTCATCACCGGAAGAGCTAGCATCCTCATCCTTATCATCATAATCATCACCGGAGC
This sequence comes from Quercus tomentella, assembly GCA_028535165.1. Classification (NCBI taxonomy): domain Eukaryota; kingdom Viridiplantae; phylum Streptophyta; class Magnoliopsida; order Fagales; family Fagaceae; genus Quercus; species Quercus tomentella. The sequence continues at coordinate 34,804,266 of JAPQVY010000111.1, read as the reverse complement.
CATCATCACCATCCTTATCCTCTAAAGCTTGTGGAGATGGAGAGGGAGAAGCAACGAAGCCACCAAGGCGAGCTTGATGTCGTGCAATACAACCCACACGGATGGTCACCTAACTCATCTCATCAGTGAGAGTGTTAAGGCGAGCATCCATGCATTGAAGCTACGCAATGATCGCCTCAAGTGTCACACCACCTACAGAAGAAGAAGAAAGAGCGGAGGTGGATGGAGCGGAATGGGCTAAAGGAGTCACCGTCTCGGTCCGTGGCCGCTTCGATCGAAGCTTGGCCTCACTCCATCTAACAGACACCGCATTGATGGCACCCATAACGGTGAAGTGAGCAGACTCGAGATAAGAGATAGAGGAGTGGCGAATGATCCTCATGATAGCAGAAGGAAAAAATAGCTTATCATGGGTTGCCGTATCCATATAAACATCTATAAGGGAGAGTATGAAGTAAAAGGGAAAGTCAATAGTGAGGTCCTCGATGAGGGACAACAAAAAGCGAGCACGAGGTTCAGTTATAGAATTATAGTGAGACAAGGGATGTAGAACAAATGTCATCAACGTATTCAGGAACCTCGAACCTTTTACAAAGCCCGAGCATAAGGTGTTTTGATGGTCACCCCATGATGAAGGTGTCTCATAAAAGAGAGACAAGAATTCATCTTTGGACACAGTTTGTAGACGAGGACATCCAGGGTAATCAGGATGTGATTCCCTTGGAACATGTAGCATATCGGAGATAAGCTCTAGAGTGACTACTATACAAGGACCTCGAACAGAAGTGATGAAACAAGGTATAGAATAATCAAAACCATGCATATTGGAGGAAAACTCATGTATGATCACGGAAGGACAACTCACGGGTATCTCACAAAGAGATTCCCAACCCCACCTATATATGACAGTCGGAAGAGTAGTATCGGAGAAGTTTAATAGGATAACGTGGTGTTCCGAATGAATGCCACATTTGGAGAAGTTCTCCGAAAAGTCCTGACGGGCTTTATCATCATGGAACCTGGTAGAAAGAGGAGTGGAATTAGATGATGATGCCCCAGAACGAAGAGGGTTCTAGGACGGAGTAGTTTTGAATCACATTGTACCTGCACATGTATCAAAAGTAGCAAAGAATTTTGCGTGTTATGTGCGAAAAACATTGCAAGATTGCATAAATGTCTACATGTTATGACGATTTGAGACATGAGAAAATCAATTTAACTTACACACAATCATAATTGCTTGATGTGGACTATCACCTTCGAGGTACATCTTATAACTCTCACATCTCCTGGAAACACGCTTGCAACCATATTTAAAAGCATTTTGATTCTTTTTGCTTTTGATTTTTCTTTGCATATTTTTTCTTTTGAGCATATCATGCATAGGCATATAAGAGAGAGAGAAGCAATACCTAATTATGTTAAGCCAAAAACATCACAATTTTGCTATGCCAAAGCACACAGATGTTATACATGATTGGCGGGTTTTAGTGGTGAGATGGTTATTTATGCTTTTCTCTTAGGATTTTTTTGTCTTTCCTGTCAAAAAGAGTGATATAAGTGTTAAGTACTAGAGATTACTTAATCGTACTCATCACAGACACGAGCCATAAGGCTCACTTGCTTAGTTATGCATTAAGATGTTCATCTAAGCTACAAAAGATACAAAGTTTAGAAAACTTTGCTTCAATGGCCATCCAAGGTACACAAGTACCAATATACACAAAACACACTGTTTTTGTATTTTTCTGATTTTTCTTTTTTTTTTTTATAAAAAACAAAATAAAGCAAAAACTGAAAACAAACAAACAAAAACATGTTAAACAAAACATAGCATAAAACTAGATTGACTCAAAACAAGAAAGAAAAACACACAAGTAATGCATAAACAAAAAGAGGGAGAGAGAGAAAAAGTGACTAAATCACTTTGAGCTTTTTTCCTTCCAGACCTTGGAAAAACCTTTCCTTTGAGTGAATTTGTGATCCGGTGGTGAGGGGGAAGAATTGAAACCATTCAAGTTCGAAAGAAACATGAGGGCCTTAAGAAGATCTCCAAGAGGAGAAAAAGAGGATGGAAACTGATTCTAGTTTCCAGATGAGATCATACCATTGCTTTGTTGAGTGGCTAACCACTTGTCGCAATTAGGTCGAGTATGTCCTAAAGCTCCACAGTGATGACAGAGATGCTACTTCTTCTGTTTAGACTTTTGATTACTTCCCTTCTTAGTCCTAGGGTTTCTAGACTCTTTCTTATCAAGTTTAGGGGATACTCCTAAGATAAATTTACCCTTATCTATGTTCTCACTAGCTAAAACAGTTTTAACATCATTGTTCTCAGAATTAACATTATTAGCAGGTGAAACAAACACAGTAGTACTAGAATAAGCAATATTAGGAGAAGAAAAATCATACCCCAAACCGGTTCTATCAGAAGCAGATTTCTGAAATCTAAGCATCTTATCAAGCTTTGCACTAGAAGTCCTCTCCAATTGAGTTCTGACTTGAAACAGCTCAGCTTCAAGCTTCTTGGTCTTTTCAGCTAAAAAATTGTTCTCGAATCGCAGTGCTCCAATGGTCTGATTAGTTTCGTCAAACTTTGTGGAAAACTCTTCTCGATCAAGTTCCACATCACTCAGCTCCTTGATAGCCAGCCTATATAGTTTCTCATGCTTCTCAGAAACTTTGTACAATTTTTCATAAGCTGTATGGATGTCATCTTGATCGTCCATTTTCTCAAACTTAGAGTCCACAAAGTCATCTTCATCATTTATTGTTTCTGAACCCAAATTAGTAGGATCAACTGTAGCTGTGAAAGCATTCAAGATTCCCTCGTCATCATTGTCATCTGAATCATCCTCAGGCTCGGTGTCACTCAAAGTAGCAGCAAGGGCCTTGCTTTTCCCAATAGTCTTGAGATAAGTTGGACATTCTTGTTTCATATGTCCAAAACCTTAACATCTGAAACATTTTGGTCTGGAGGGAACAGTGTATTGACCACCATCCCTAGCATCCTTCTTCCCTCCATCTTGGCTCTTGAACTGTGAAGAACTGGATTGCTTACAGTCTTTGTCGAATCCTTTCGCATTAGCATTCTTCATGAACTTTTTGAACTACCTTGTGGTATAGGATTTCATCTTAGAATCTTCATCATTAGAAGACTCATCAGTATCACTGTTTTTGGCTTTCAAAGCCATGCTTTTGCTCTTGCTTGATTTCCCTATCCTAGACAAACCCAATTCATAGGTTTGCAAGTTGCCAACCAACTCTGTCAAAGGAATTTGATCAATGTCCTTTGATTCCTCAATAGCGGTGATCTTGGCATGGAATCTCTTTGGAAGAGATCAGAGCACTTTTCTAACAATCTTGAGTTCTAGAATGGTTTCTCCAAGATTAAATGCAAAGTTCGCTATGTCCTTCAGCTTGGCATAGAACTCATCAAACGACTCATCCTCCTCCATCTTAATCTCTTCAAAGCTCATGGTAAGCCTTTGGAGCTTTGAATCCTTGACAGCCTGAGTTCCTTCATAAGTTGTCTAAAGGATGATCCATGCTTCCTTGGCAGTTTCAATGGAGGATATCTTCTTGAACTACTCATTTGTGACCGCACTGAATAAAGCATTCAATGCTCTGTTGTTGAAGTTTGCTGCTTTGATATTAGTATCATCCTAATCAGTCGACTTCCTTTGGCTTGGTCCAGCCTATCTCCACAACTTGCCACACTTTCTTATCTAAAGACTGCAAGAAAGCTCTCATGCGTACTTTCCAGTATGCATAGTTAGTGCCATCAAATAAAGGAGGTATAATAAGAGACTGTCCTTTATCCATGACAAACAGGGGTCAATGGATCACACAGCAAATATTAACCCTAATCAAAGTGTACCTGCTCCAATACTACTTGATAGGCCAAGAATGTATTGACCCCTTAGGTAAATTAACCAATTAATTAGACAAGTTAATTAATTAAGTTAATTAACATGCAATACATATGGTAGCACAAACAAATCACCAAATAACTAAATGCAATGGAAATTAAATTTGACACAGGTGATTTGTTTACGAATGGGGAAAACTACCAAGGCAAAACCCCACCGGGTGAATTTAAGGTCACCACTCCCAAGAATCCACTATTATCAAAACAAATGGTTACAAGTAAAGGAATCCAAGTACCTTATACCAATTTACATTTGAACCCTTACCCCAATACACAATTGGACTTGTAATGTAGTGACAATCTCTCATTTCAATGCACGGCTCCAAGTACATGACTAACCAATCGATGTACGGATCCAAGAACATGACTAACACACCAACTTAAGAAGGATGTTGGCTGCAAAGTTCTTCAGTTCATCCACATGATGAAGATCATGAACCTCCTTGGTTACAAAACCCTTGGCGTACAAATGCAGCAGCTTCTTCAAGAGAAAGAGGAACTAGGGCAGATTGTCTCCAATCACAATATGCATCAATAAAACCCTTTGCATCACCTTTGACGGCCCTTAAAATAATCTTTATATATGTCTAGGGTTGTGAGAAAAGAAACCCTACACAAATCTAAATTTCATAATTCTTGATAGATATAGCTGTCGAGCTATCTGTCGAGCTTCACATATTAAATCTTGATAGATACATATGTCAAGATATCTGTCGAGCTTTAATGAACAGCACTTCTTCACTTGATTCTTGAACAAATTTGCATGGCTTCAAAACTTGAACTTGAAATCTTGTTCCTTGAAGTATTAAACACATCCTAGATCTACCCAATTACAAGTAAAGTGTGTTTTGTCAAAGGATTTAACCAATTCTATATGACATATGTTCTAACAAGTCCTACATATGTCCTAAAAATTATTAAAATAAATTTTTCCTTCCTATAATGAACTATTTACTCGGAGAAAATGACCACTACCACTATTATTTAAGGATCCAATGTGTGTGTTAGCAAGGTAGTCGAGAAAAGGAAGAAGCAAAGAGAGAGATGAATACTAATTTGAGTTCCTTCTTGATCTCTATAGTAGTCTTTGGATCACTTCTAGGAGTTTTCCATGGAGGAGAGTTGAGAAAACATTTTTACAAAGATAGTTGTCATTGGCTAAGGACATTGTGAAGGAAATCATTTGGAAACGTGTCGCAAGCAATTCAACTTTGCTTGCCAAGTTTCTGAGGATGCATTTTCATGATTGTTTTGTCAACGTAATTCACATCTTTTATCTTTCTATCTCTCTCCATACATTACATTCCTCCTTATCATTCATGTCCTAAAATTGCAATATTTAGGAATTAATATTTTTTATAACTGTTGACATAGCTTGTTATGATTGGCGCATAATAAAGTATTGTCAGTGGTAGACTCAAATGGAAGTGATATTATCCTAATCATAACATAGGTCATATCAACAACGTTCATAACTCGCATTCATTTTTTAAACCATGAAACACATGCACTGTTATATGTTTACTAGACATCTAAGGTCTTGAATGGTTATAATGTATCAGGGTTGCGATGCCTCTGTATTGCTAGACTCTACATCAAATAACCAGGCTAAGAAGGCGGCAACTCCAAAACTGTCTCTAGTAGGATTCAATGTAATAGATGAGGTGAAGACTGAGTTAGAGAAGACCTATCCTGGAGTAGTTTCTTGTGCAGATATCGTTGCTTTGGCTACTAGAGACTCGGTTTCCTACCAAGTATTGGAAATATTTTAGTGTGACTTGGAAACAAAATAGTAGCATTAGTGGGATGTGTCTGGTTTGAAAAACCATGCCAAGGTAGTGGAGTTGATGTTTTTGACCAAATTCCTTCTCATTTCAAATGGAATGGAAACGGAAAGAGTCCCTTTCATGATTAAGATTTTATTTCCAAACATCTAACAGCGTATAGAATGTCATGTTATTTATCATCTAAAATAATGTGACACTAGATCTACTTTTAGATTCATAAAATTTTAATCTGAACAATGAAACTATCTCCTTTCCTAGTTCTACACCTTCACTTGGTTTATGTTACTCTTTCAAGTATAATTACACACACCATTACCAAAATAACACTACCTTTACTGTTCCTATAAATCAATTCTACAAGCAAACTGCAATACCTCAAGCTCTTTCTCTTTTCCCCCTTTTTTTTCATCAACATCTTGAATTTAGCATTATGTAATCACATGCTTGTGGAAATGATTGCAGTTTCAGAGGCCGATCTGGGAAGTACTTACCAGTAGGAGGGACAGAAGCATATCGCGTATTTCAGATGCCCTCAACAACATCCCATCACCATCCTTCAATTTCAGCAGCCTAAAACAATCTTTTGCCAACAAAAGCCTCACAGTTCATGATCTTGTTGTTTTATCAAGTAAAGATTCTATATGGGGGAAAAAGCTTTATATAAGTTTGTAATATGATAAAGTTGTTTCACTAAGTCAAAGTCTTTTGATGTAAAAATCTAAGCCCTATTGCTAGTCTTAAGCTGTAACAATCTATTTCTTTCAAAATGATATCTTAAGTTATGTCCAAGTGATTAACAAATTAGTTTTGGTTAGGTGGACATACAATTGGAGTTGGGCATTGCAAATTCTTCAGCCAAAGGCTATACAATTTCGCAGGAAAAAATGATGCAGATCCTTCTCTAAACTCTACCCTATGCTGCTTTCTTGAAAACCCAATGCAAAAGCCTCTCAAACAACATAACTATCGTGCCAATGGATCCTGGAAGCCCCCTATCATTTGACAACAACTACTTCAAAAACTTGAAGCTGGATAAAGGTCTTTTCCAATCTGATGCTGCACTTTTAACCAACAATGAAGCTACCAATACTGTCGATGAGCTGCTTGACTCTCAAGATTTTTTCACGGAGTTTGGTCAATCGATGAAGAGGATGGGAGCCATTCATGTGCTTACAGGAAGTTCGGGAGAGAATAGGAAGAAGTGTAATGTGGTTAATTCTTGAGAGTTAGTTGGTTTATAAGTGTGACAAATAAGTTGTATTTTTTTACTTTTTGTGTCATTATGGATAATTTATAAAAATAAGTTCTCTTAAATTTTTTAATTTTTTTTTTTTTGGAGGATAAATAGAGGATACGCATAGATTAGGAATTAATAAGTCTGTTACATAACATACCAGCTTTATCAAAATTTACAAGTTTTTCCACCACATGTAGTGGTTCCAAAAATATTACAAAAGAGGAGATAATTCCTGATCCAAGTCTTGCCAATGCATCAGCACATTGGTTAGTTTCGCGGTAAACATGATCAATCCACTTATTGAAGATAGCTTTCAATAGGTTCCAAATAGAGGTTCCATTAATAACTTATGACTTAATCTAATATTCTTTTTTTATTAATGCATACACATGTAAATGTATATAATTATGTGGTTTGAATTTTTCTTAACTCAGTATATCAATATCATAATTCAACCTCCTAATTAAATAAAAATATGACCGACTCTTCCCCTGTTTAATATAATCATCTATGTCCACGTTGCATTCAATAGTAGGTTTTTTGTAAGGTAGGTTTTTTTTAGGGGATTCGGCTAAGTTCATTCTCTTCACCAAGTGAGCTAGTTATGGGAGGGCGGTTGTTTTGTCAAAGGAAAATTCGATTAGTACATTAAATAATACATATTCTAGATAGCACCCACAAAAAAAAAAAAAAAAAAAAAAAAAAAAAAAAAAAGAAGGAAAAGTTAACGAATGTCCTAAGGGCGTTAGGTTAGAAAATATTTTTTTCAAAATTTTTATGGGAAAAGAAAAAAGTAATTAAAATTTTGACAACTTTTTTTATATTTCTCATAAACGTGGTATTAAAATTTTTCTAAAATTGTTTATTAACAAATACTTTAAGAGCACCCATTAACTGAACCCATATACACTTATTCTAGAAATCTAATGGAAGCAAAGAACAATATATCTATTGACTGTTGGGGCAACAAAATGAAACTAATCTTCCTGATGGCATCCCATTTTCTAAGCACACATTTGTTAGTCTCCTTGTAATTACTGTGTTCAATTGAATTCTCCTTAAAGGCAGTCAGAAATTTGAACTCCAGAATGGTACTGTATTATTCACTAGTACGGTTTAACTGTTTAATTTGTTGCTCAATTAACAATAAGTCTCCTTTTTGGTCTAGGATAATTGAAAGACATTCTTAATTTCTTATAGGATGTGAAATTTTGGATGCCAGAGTATTTGTAATAGTGTCGAACTTGACAATAATTAGTTTTTGTTTTTAATTTTTGCTTCCTGCACAATATAAAGGTAAGACTATCCATGGACCATGTGTATTATTTAAACAATTTATATAATTTATTAAAAACGTTATGTGACTAAACTATACATGAATATGGTCTTTTTAACAGTCATGTAGTGGATTGGAGGAAAATTTTCTAAATTGCTTTAGAGGAAAACATTTTTCATAAAGGTAATATTGGTTTCTTTTTATTTTTTATTATTTATGATTCAATAAATAAGAGAGGAGATTTGAACTCTGGATGTAGATGCTAGCATGTGTCAACCACTTAATCTGCAAGGCTTTCTTGTTAATATTTGCTTTCTAAAGTACTGATTATGCTGACTTGCCAAATTGTTTGGTGCTGTTCTCCACCTCCACAAGGTTTGAAAGCAAAATTTACTTATTGATCATTATTGAGGTTAATACAATGGATTGAGAATCACATCTTATTTGTGTGTACTTTAATAATATAGCTTTATTAATTTTATCAATAGTTTAATAAAACATCGTTGACTTTGACATTATTGTAAAATTCTTCTATAACAGAAAAATCATCACCCCCAAAAAATTTGTGATTAATTTGGCAAACAACTCCGTGTTCCTTTGACTAGATATAATCAAAGTTCCTAGTGACCGAGACATTTTTTTTATAGAAAAACAAAATATTTATTTATTTAAGCAAACAATTTGATTGCACCAAAAAGTTAGTTGTAGTACACGTTCTTAGCTATTTAAATCTATTAAACATGGAGGCGAAACCGTGTAAGCATGAATATATCTTGGGCATTAAGTAACAAATCAATACAAAATAATATGGATTTAGTCACATTTGATCTATTTCATCAGCTGAATTCAACCTTAACGCCCACTCGGTTCGGCTACCAATTCATCTCGGACAACCCAGCTTGAGCAACCAAGCAAAGGCAGTGAAGATTTCATCTGAACCTACCCAAAGACCAATCAATTCATTAATTAATCATATATATTAAAAAAACCATGTCAATAATTACAACTGTCCATGATGACAAAGCTTTAGAAAAACAGCCATAAATGATCTTGCACAAATGAAAGAAAAACAACATAGATATGATATTTGAGTCGAGGAAAATATTTCTTTTATTTCAAAATAATATTTACTGACTTAATCATCGGATGATCACTGACTAGCACAAAATCGATGGCAATTTATAATTCTTTTTTTTTTTTTTTTTTGTAGGTGTCTATTGTCCACATAGGCTGTACAGCTAATTAATTTAATAATGGATCATAAAAGATAGCAAATTAAGTCTGAAAAGCTTATCAACAAGGTTAGGTATTGGTTTTAGTGTGCGTTTGTTTCCACTTTCTTGATCCAAAACGAGCTTTTTAAAATTTAAATTTTAAAATGAGCATTTGGTAACCAATTAGAAAAGTGTTTTGAAGAAAGTTACATTTTAAAATACAAAGGCTTGCGAGTTTAAAGTGTGGGCAGCCAGCTCCGACTTTTGCAAAAGCAACAACACTTTATTAATCTGAAAATTTATATGCTTCCTACTATGTCAAAAAAGTTCTTATAAATATAAGACCCATCATGGGAGAAATAGTCAGATTGAATATCATAAAGTTTAATAATAAGCATAAGACCACTCATATTAGTTAATGTATAATATTATAAAGGATAAATTTTGCTCATCAAACTCCAAAAATCACCTACATTAATTTATGTAAACTTGTGTAGTAGTTACATAATCGTATAAATATACACGGTTACTATTTACATGTAAATATTTTTTTTAATATTTTTTACTTATATACAAAAAGAAATGTTTTGAGAGAGTAATAAATAATTAATAAAGAAATAATATTTTAATAAAATATAGTATAAAATAAATAATATAATGCAAGTATTTTTAAAAAGTAGCTATATAAATATATAAATAAAAAATCTTACGTTAAAATTGACAACCATTTTAAATTTTTTATAATGCCAATGATCTTGATGGTTATCATCATTCATCAGTTGTCAAGGAATCCTCCGCTCGTGAATTACATTATAATGTAATTATCTCTTTGTCTGTACGTAGTTATATTCATCAAACATCTTGTCAAGTTGACATTCTGATGTGCATGTCTAACATCGTGCCATTTCGGTTATCTTCTGCTGCATTGACATTAATTTCCATTTGAGCTGGCCCAGATAATTAAGTGTACAACTATGACTACAATGTCATGAAAAAGAGGAAATATTGTGTCCTTGCATGGAAGCAAAATATATATATATATATATATATATATATATATATATATACACGATTATTAAGATTTTCCTATTTAAGTCTCACTTAATAAAAATGACAAAAAGTTATTAAAAGAGTTGCCAAAAAGGATAAAAAAAAACTGTTAAAAATTTGTCAAAAAAAAATAAAAAGCTACAAAAAATAGATAAAAAGTTGCAAAAACATTGTTGTTTACGGTGTCCATTAACACAACTCATATACGTATAGATATATACATTATATACCATGCAGAGTAGTGAGTAAGACACATGCGGAGAGTAGACTCGAGATCTATACACAACATTGATAATTGAAATTAATATATATATATATACAACTGCCCTAACCAATTGACGTTGTTCCCCTAAATAATTTATTTGCTATGTTAGGTAATTTTAACTAAGACAAAGAAAGAAATATATAAAAAGTGGTAAGCCAAGTCAAACAATCTCTCCCTATCGCAAATCTCAATATCAACTACAGATTGAACATTATTTAAATTAATTTTACCTTCCTGTAATGAAACCATTTACTCGGAGAAAGAAGACCATTACCTCTATTTAAGGATGCAATGCTTGTGTTGGAAAAGTATGTAGTAGAGCAAAGAAACAAAGAGAGATGAATACTAATTAGAGTTCCTTCTTTATCTTTATAGCAGTGTTTGGGCTTCTAGGAGTTTGTCATGGACAGTTGAGAATGCATTTTTATGAGGAGAGTTGCCCCCATGCTGAGGAAATTGTGAAGGAAATCATATGGAACCGTGTGGCATGCAATTGAACTTTGCCTGCCAAGTTTCTGAGGATGCATTTTCATGATTGTTTCGTCAGGGTAATTCATCTCTCTCCCTTCTTTCTATCTTCATGAATTATGCCCCTCCTTATGATACACTTCCTAAAATTACAATAAATCTAGGAATACAACATTTTTTACAATTATTAACATGACTTCTTATAATTGACACATAATAAAAGTATTGTCACTAGTAAACTTAGGTGGAAGTCATATTTTTTAAATCATAACAGGTCATGTTAGTTACATTCATAGCTAGCATTTATTTCTCATACTAGGAAACACATGCATTGTTATATGTTTACCAAACATCTAAGGTCTTGAATGGTTATAATGTGTCAGGGTTGTGATGCCTCTGTACTGATAGACTCTACTGCAAATAACTTGGCTGAGAAGGCAGCAATTCCAAACCTATCTCTAGCAGGATTCAACATAATAGATGAGGGGTGAAGACCGAGCTAGAGAAGACCTGTCCTGGAGTAGTTTCTTGTGCAGATATCGTTGCTTTGGCTGCTAGAGACTCGGTTTCCTACCAAGTAAGTACTGAAAATATTCTAGTGTGACTTGGAAACAAAAGAGTAGCACAAGTGGGATATGTTTGGTTTGAAAAACCAAGCCAAGCTGGTGAAATTGATGTTTTTGACCAAATTCACAACTAAGATTTTATTTCTAATATATCTAACGGTGTATAGAATGTCACATCATTTAAAATTTTATATAATATGACTCTACATATATATATATATATTTAGATTTCTGATATTTATTTAAAATTATGAAACAAATCCATTTCAAATGAAGAGGATGCTTTTCGAGTTTTGCACCAGTTCACCTGGTTTATGTTATCTTTTAAGGGAAAATCTACCTTTTTTGTGTCTATAAATTAATTTTGCTAGCAAAATGCTATACCTCAAGCTCTTTCTATCTTCTTCTTTTTTAAATAACATACTGAATTTAGCATTAGGTAATCAAGTGCTTGTGGAAATGATTGCAGTTTCAGAGGCCAATTTGGGATGTACTTACCGGTAGAAGGGATGGAATCATATCGCGCCAGTCAGAGGCCCTTGCCAACATCCCATCACCATTCTTCAATTTCACCTCCCTGAAACAATCTTTTGCTAACAAAAGCCTCTCAGTTCATGATCTTGTTGTTTTATCAGGTAAAGATTCTATTGGGGGGGAGGGAAGGTTTATATAATAAGCTTGTAATATGATAACATGGTTTCAATAATTCTGTGTTCACAAAGTATTATTATATTACAAATGTAGATGTAAAATTTAAGCCCTATTGCTAGTAGTCTTAAGTAGTAACAATCTATTTCTTTCAAAATGATATCTTCAGCTGTGTCCCAAAGATTTATAAATTAATTTTGGTTAGGTGGACATACAATTGGTGTTGGGCTTTTCAATTTCTTCAGCAACAGGCTATACAATTTCGCAGGAAAAAATGATGAAGATCCTTCTCTAAACTCAACCTATGCTGCTTTCTTGAAAACCCAATGCAAAAGCCTCTCAAACAATGTAACTACCGTGCCAATGGATCCTGGAAGCCCCCTATCCTTTGACAACAATTATTTCAAAATCTTGAAGCAAAACGAAGGTCTTTTCCAATCTGATGCTGCACTTTTAACCGACAGTGAAGCTACCTACAATGTCAATGAGCTGCTTAACTCTCAGAATTTTTTCACGGAGTTTGCTCAATCGGTTATGAGGATGGGAGCCATTCAAGTGCTTACAGGAACTTCGGGAGAGATTAGGAAGAACTGTAGTGTGGTGAATCCTTGAGAGCTAGTTGGCTTATAAGTGTGACAAATGAGTTATTATTCACTTTTTGTGGTATTATGAATAATTTTGTTGATGTACTTTTTATGGACTCATCGTAAGGCCAAGCAAGATTATCTATCAATAAAAATCTTATCTCACTTTATGTATTTTACTTTATACCATACCAATGTCTATCACATCTCTATAATAAAAAATAAAAAATGTCTATCACATCTCTATCATAAAAAATAAAAATTGTCTATCACATCTATCTCTCTCTATAAAGTAACCACAGTTTAACATTAAAAAAAAAAAATTCAAACGCATAACATACTACAATTTGTGGAGCATAATTTGAAACACTATGAGTAGTGTTGACAAGTAACTTTTACTCAGTTATCTATATGCGTTTTCTGTCTGGATGTATTATTCAGAAAGTACTGTGCATGCTATGTTACTTGAAGAAAGGATCTAATGGCAGGACTTAGTGAAATTAATTTCGTAATACAATCAGGAATTAACCTCATAACAACAGCCCATGAATAATTAACCAAGAATGTATTGACTCATTAGGTAAATTAACCAATTAATTAGCCAAGTGAATTAATTAAGTTAATTAACATGTAATACGCGAGGTAGTACAAACATATCACTAAATAACTAAATGTAGCAGAAATTAAATTTGACACAAGTGATTTGTTTAAGAATGGGGAAAACCACCGAGGCAAAACTCCACCGGGTGAATTTAAGGTCACCACTCCCGAGAATCCACTATTATCAAAACAAGCGGTTATAAGTAAAGGAATCCCAGTACATTATACTAACCTACAGTTGAGCCCTTACCCCAATACATAATTGGACTCGTAATATAGTGACAATCTCTTCTTTCAATGCACGGGTCCAATTACGTGACTAACTAATCAATGTGCGGATCCAAGTACATGACTAACACACCAACTTAAGAAGGATGTTGACTGCAAAGTTCTTCAGTTCATCCACATGATGAAAATCCAGAAGCTCCTTGGTTACAAACCCTTGGCGTACAAATGCAGCAACTTCTTCAAGAGAAAGATGAACTAGGGTAGATTGTCTCCGGTCACAATATGCATCAATAAAACCCTTTGCATCACCTTTGACGGCCATTAAAATAATCCTTATATATGTCTAGGGTTGTGAGAAAAGAAACTCTAAATAGCTTGGATATGCGTGAAAAACAGATCTGGAAATCTGAATTTCGTAATTCACGATAGATACTACTGTCGAGCTATCTGTCGAGCTTCACATATTAAATCTCAATAGATACATCTGTCGAGTTTTAATGAACAACACTTCTTCACTTGATTCTTGGACAGATTTGCATGACTTCAAAACTTAAACTTGAACTCTTGTTCCTTGAAGTATTAAACGCATCCTAAATCTACTAAATTACAAGTAAAGTGCGTTTTGTCAAAGGATTTAGCAAATTCTATATGACATATGTTCTAACAAGTCCTACATATATCCTAACAAATTAGGTTAAATAATCTGTTAAAGTGGTTTAAACAAACTCTCAATATGGGTGGATGTGGATGTGGTGGGTGGATGTGGAAGTTTTTTTTTTTTTTTTTTTTTTTTTTTTTTTTTTTTTTCTCTACTGGTGTTTGTGGTTGAAAGTGGATCTAGCTAGTGGAGGCAATGGTGGGTGGATGTGGTGGGTGTGGTTCGTGGATGTGGAGGTTTCTTTTTTCTGTTTTTCTTTGTTCTTTGTTCTTTGTTTCTGCTGTGATTTTTTCTTTTTCTTTTTTCTTCTTTTTTTGTTAGTTGTGGCATGGGTGGTAGGTTTGTGGTATGGGTGGTGGGTTTTTGGTGGGTGGTTGGGTGGTGGGTTTTGTGGTGACTGTTAGTATTGTGGTGGCTGACAGTGCTAAGAATAGTTGGATTGAGAAAGAGAGAGACAGAGGAAAGAGAGACAGGGAGAGAGAGGAAGAATAAAAAATAATAAATGAAGAATATTTAAATGAAGTGTTAAAAAAAATAGAAGTTTTGATGTAAGGTATATTGTAAAGTGATGTGTTATATGTTATATAGTTGGTTTTTTGGAAGCTAAATGCTAAAATTTTTAAGACCTTTGATGAGAATGCCCTAAGTGTCTTTCGATTTAATGACTTCTGCAAATTATTATGTCCTTGACAGTTGAAATTTTCAATTTTAGTTGAGGCTAGATTAACACACCACATAAAGTGTATAGATTAACACACCACAGAATGTACGAAGGTATATCTCTAGTTTAAAAGAAAAATTGTGATACCTAAGTTGAATTGGATAAGTGTGTATTGTGAAAACATGTTAAATCTTACGTAAGATATTTATAATTAGGCGAACTTTACTTACAAAGTGACTAAATTTTCTTAGATTGTGAGAGAAATAATCAGCATAAATAAATTTCTTCAAAGCATAGGTTATATACTGGTTTGAATCTAATGGACATTGATTTGTGGACTTATATTGTGCAAGTGGTATCGCTCATAATAAGAATCTAAGTGAAATATTTGAAGTATTAATAAAATCTAATCCAAGGCTCAATAACATACCACTAGGCAAGAATTAATAAATTAGAAATTGTTTCAAGATTTTAAGTTTAGGAAATAATAAGTAATTTATCATGATATCAAAGTATGTATCTCTAGTTTAAACATTGTTGCCATTTTATTTCCCATTAAAAATAATATAAAATAACACGTGTTGGCCCAATTTCTTAAGAGAGAATTTGAGTCCATAGAGGAGTAGTAAAATAATGATTAAATAATTAAAAATTCTTCATTTCCTAAAAACTTAAATTTTTTGGATAGATGATAATTTATCAAGATCTATAATGTGCGAGTTGTGGTTTCCTGGCTATGCAATAAGAAGTTCTAAAGAAATTAAAAAGGTTTGAATATTTTTAGCAAATTTTTCCATGTAATTTTGCAAGATCTTTTATGTGTAAAACTGAAAATTTTCTTTAAGTTAAAGTTAAAATTTTGAAACTTTGAATTAAAACTCTTTTTTTATTATTATTCCAACTCTTAAGGAAAATGATATCGATACTTATTTTTCAAAATGAAAATATCAATAAAAATAACTAAAAATGAAAACTAATATATAGTCTAATACTAATATTACTAAGAATAATAATTTGGTGAAAAATTGATTACGAAAATGCAGAGCACATTCATTATGTCATTTTTTTGTTGTTGTTATTTCTCACATCTAAAATCTCTATAATTGTGAAATGTGAAAGGATTTACATAATTCAAAAAATTTAGTCCTTTTGAATTTATAATAAGAATTTTCATACATAACAAAATTTAGGTACAGTTCCTTAGCTGTAATATGTTAGGTTTTCCAATTAAATACAAACACATGATTGTATTAATCAAGAAAGCACAAATAGTATTATCTTTTCTAAAAACACTATGAGCAATATTTGGGTCTACCATCCTTGGTGGGTACGAGGAAGAAACAAAGCTTCAACCTCATTAAAGAAAAGATATGGAGGAAATTACAAAGTTGGGAAGGAAAACTTTTGTCTCAAGCGGGTCGTGAAGTATTGATTAAGGCGGTCATTCAAGCTATCCCAACATATGCCATGGGATGCTTCAAATTACCATTGGGGCTTTGTCATGATATTGAAGCATTGATCAAGAAATTTTGGTAGGGACAAAAGGGAGAGAGAAGGAAAATTCATTGGTTGAAATGGGAAGAGTTGACAAAATCAAAACTTGAAGGAGGAATGGGGTTTAGAGATTTGGCTTTGTATAATGATTCACTTTTGGCAAAGCAAGCATGGCGACTCTTGAAAAACCAAGACTCTCTTTTTTATAAATTATTTAAGGCTCAATTTTTCCCAAAGTGTTTGATCATGGAAGCCAAAAATTCTAGGGGAGGGTCGTATGCATGGAGTAGTATTTTACATGGGAGGGATGTGTTACAAAGGGGTTGTAGATGGAGAATAGGAAATGGGAAATCAGTGGGCATATGGGGTAGTAATTGGCTTCCAAGGCAGCAAGCTCCACAAGTCCTATCTCCAATCTGTGAAACTTTGGCTGAGGCGAAAGTCGAACTTCTTATTGACAGCAAACCAAGGTAGTGGAATCACAGCATGGTTGAGGGCATTTTCATTCAGGAAGAGGCGGAGTTAATCAAGAATTTACCATTACCATCTGTGGCTTGTGAGGACAGTCTCTTCTGGCCTTTCACACACAACTGGGTGTATAATAGTAAATCCGAGTACCGGTTTCTCAAAGTGGAGGAGGCTCCCAACGAGGTTACGATACAGGTTGATTCAAACAAGGCATTGTGGAAGGGTGTTTGGTTTTTGCAAATCCCAAACAAAATGAGAAATCTGTTATGGAGAGCATGCCGGAATTCTTTACCCACAAAAAAAAAACCTGGTTCGTCGCACAATCATTGACAACCCTCTTTGCGATAGAAGCAAGGTAGAACCTGAAACTCCCCTTCACGCCCTTTGGTCATGCAGCGAACTGGATGTCGTATGGGAAGATGAATCATTATGGGCTTGTCGTGGAACCACTACATTCATGGATTTCAAAGAATTGCTGTCGTGGATGATTAGTGCATAGCAAAATACAGAGCTGTTCTCTGTCACGGTTTGGACAATTTGGACACACTGAAACCGAGTCAGAACCAACCATCCTTATTGTAGTCCCAATCAACTCGCAAACATGGCCAAAGAACTCCTTTCGGAATTCCAAGCGGTCCAGCAACCTTCCCCACCACAGTCCACACCAATCTGAGTTCGTTGGAGAGCTCCTATCTTGGACATGGTAAAGGTTAATTTTGACGGTGCACTATTCAGTAGGGAGCAAAAATCTGGAATTGGAGTAGTTATTCGCAACGCACAGGGAGCTGTCTTGGCCTCTCTTTCCAGGATCCTTCACCGTATACATTCACCGTTTGAAGTTGAAGGGCTAGCTGCAGCCTCTGCCTTGTAGCTAGCTTCGGACCTGGGGTTCCGAGAGGTAATTTTGGAGGGGGATTGTTAGGTCCTCATGCTTGCTCTCAAACATGACAGCCACTTCTTGTCAACAGATGGCATAATACTTGATGGTGTGAGGTCAAAGGTTAGATGTTTTAGTAAATTACACTACTCTCATGTAAAGAGAGAGGATAATATGGTCGCTCATGGTTTAGCTCATTTTGCTTTGAATGTCTTAAATTATAATGTGTGGATGGAGGATGTCCCACCACAATTTCATTCTCTTGTACTAGCTGATTTTGATGGAATTCATTGAATAAAAAGCATTATGTTGATTCTCAAAAAAAAAAAAAAAAGGTTAATTGAGTGTAAGGAGATGTATTTTACTTCTACCCTTTTATACTATTGATGTCATGCATCAAGATTATTACTATTATTAATTACAAGCTGCAGGCCTACACAATGTGTGGAAATTGATAAATATTATGTAATTGGGCATGTAATATATAAAATGTAACAATTATTTCAAGTTTTTTTATTTTTAAAAAATATTTCTACGATTATTTTTTTAATTATTTTCTCTACAAATATATCATTCTATTTATTTTATTGTGTTTTTATTATTGTTTTTTAGGTGAAACTACAATATTGGTCCCTCAAGTTTACCCTGTGTGCACAATTGGTCCCTCAAGTTTCAAGCAAGCACAATTAGTCCCTTAAGTTTTTACAACTAAGTTGTATTAGTACTTTTACTAACTTCCATTAATGGTGTTACTTACGTAACTAACGGAACAATAACTTAGCATTTTTTTTAATGATATGACATTTTTTATTAATAAAAATTACAAAATAAATTTACACATAAGAAATTCACAAACCAATACCAAATTTAAACCAGCATTTGCAATTGATTCACAAACCCACCCACGAGAGAGAAGGGGAGAGAGTGAAGCAGGGGCAGAGCTATGTTGAAGGGTGGGGGGGCCATGCCCCCCCCCCCCCCCCCCCCCAAATTTGAAAGTTTTTAAAATATATATAATTATTTTAATGTTTTCAAAATTTAGTCTATAAAAATAAGAGTCCTCCCCCGCACCCCCCCCCCCCCCAAAATATTTGAATTAGACCAATGATGTTCTTAAAAAAAATAATTGGTCTAATAGTTATAGAGATATAACTTTATTTTTCACAATTCTATTTTTTATTGTAAATTGTTCTCTTATATCTATTAAATATTTGATAAAGTTTGGCATCAACCATGTTTGAATTTATCTTTTTTAACCCGTTATGTGGCGATTAACAAGTCATTGACTCATTAAAAAATTCTTCTCACTAAAACTACACATGAAATGTGTCTTTAGTTGCCACATAATAGGCTAAAGCAAGATAGTTTCAATTATGTTTGGAGCCTAACTTATTTTAATGATTTTAGTTGCATTTTTTGAAATTTTCATTAGTTTAATTGAAAGATTTTTTACTTACTTTAGTATAAAATTTGATAATTTGTATTTAAAATGAAACTTTTTAAGAATTTCACTATGAAAATGGAAAAATGAATTTTATTTTATAAAAGATCGCCATCAAACATAATTTTGATTGAAAATACTAAACTCTTTTTTTTTTGTTGGGTGTGTGTATATATATAACTTATCAAATAAAAAAGTGTGTATATATATGTGTGTGTATATAAAATAAAATAAAAACATGTGTGTATATATCTATGTATGTGGGAGTTGTCTTGATAAATATATTAGTGCCACTACTTGGCCCCCCAAACAAAAATTCCTAGCTCCGCCCCTAGAGTGAAGAAACCCAAGCATAATATATAAAAAGTAACAATTATTTCAAGTATTTTTTATTTTTAAAAAAATATTTCTACAAATTTTTTTTTTTCTCTACAAATATATCATTCTATTATTTTTTTGTTTTTGATTAATATTTTTTAAGGTGAATCATATTTTTCTAACTTCTGTTGCAATGTATTATATTTGCCTAATATACAACTAAACTTTATAAGTTTCAAATTTATTATTCAAATTTCTCAACTCTTAAGGAATAAGGAGATTATTATAATAATCAAAACTTATTACAAAATTACTATATTATCTTAACCAAAATTAAATTGAAACCAAAGGAAAAAAATATGTACTTTATAATTATTTATTACTCAAACAATAGGTCGGCATATTCAAATTCATAACCATGTATATTGTGTTTTGATATAAACTCAAATTCTTATTTCCAAAGAAATACTAAGTATTAACCCAAGCCAAAATTCAACCAAAACTATGAAGGGAGAGAGAAGACTTTGTGATGGAAAATTAAAAAACCACAATACCAAAATACATACTAAAAAAAAACCCATCTACCTTAATTAGAGTTATAAGAAAGAACCACATAAAAAAAGAGTTTTAAAAATGAACAAAAATACACTAAAAGAAAGTAGAGAAAGAGAGAGTACTCACTGTTTTGTGTGAGAAAAATATGGATTGAATTGTAGAAATGATATCAAATTCATACAAAATAAAATGGAAAGAAGAAGACTCAAAATATAGGAAAAAGAAAAAGATGAAGGGAGTGTAACAGAAAAGTAAACGGTAGTAGGGAGATAAAGAGGCAAAGAGGAGAGGAAAAGTAGGAAGAAGTGTAATAGTAGGTGTGAACTAATAAAGAGAAGAATTTTTTTTTTTTTTTATGAGAATAGGTAGAAGAAAATTTTAAAAAGAAAAATGAAAATGTAGAAAATAATTAAATGATGTGGCCGCTGATGTAACTCAACAAAAGTGCAGCAATAATAAATGCTACGTTTTCCCTTTTAATTGGATGTAAATTTTGACAAATTCACTGTTAGATTACATTATCTTTGTATATTCTCTATGTTTGCAAAATTTCAAGGTAATCAAAAATCAATAGTCATGTCCTTAATCATTTGTTTAAATTCAAGTTTTTGTGGTTTGAAATAATGCATAAAAGATTATTTTATGGATTGATGGTAAATTACATCTAATTGGCAGGAAATTTGGCGTGTAAGTTAAGAACATATAGAACATGTAATTCAACGGTTGGATTTTCAAAATATAAATTCAATAAAAAGTTATTGAGTAGTCTAACATTACTTAGAGTTATGGGTTCAAGTTACACCTGATGTAACTTTAAGTAATGTTACACCTGATGTAACTTTAAGTTTTTAATTGGACGTAAATTTTGACAAATTCACCGTTAAATTACATTATCTTTATATATTTTCCATGATTGCAAAATTTCAAGGTAATCAAAGATCAATAGTCATGTCATCAATCAATTGTTTAAATTCAAGTTTTTATAGTTTGAAAATAATGCATAAAAGATTAGTTTATGAATCTAATAGTAAATTACATCTGATTAGCATGAATTTGGCATGTAAATTAAGAACATATAGAACATGTAATTCAACGGTTGGATTTTCAAAATATAAATTCAATAAAAATTATTGAGTGATGTAACATTGTTTAGAGTTACACCAGGTGTAACTTTAAGCAATGTTACACCAACCAATAGTTTTTAATTGGATGTAAAATTTGACAAATTCACCATTAGATTATATTATCTTCGTATATTCTCCATGCTTGCAAAATTTCAAGGTAATCAAAGATCAATAGTCATGTCATCAATCAATTGTTTAAATTCAATTTTTTGTAGTTTAAAATGATGCATAAAAGATTATTTTATGAATCAAATAGTAAATTACATCTGATTGGCAAGAAATTTGGCATGTAAGTTAAGAACATATAAAACATGTAATTCAACAATTGGATTTTCAAAATATAAATTCAATAAAAATTATTGAGTGGTGTAACTTTAAGCAATGTTACACCAATTAATGTTTTTTAATTGGATGCGAATTCACCATTAGATTAAACTATCTTTGTATATTCTCCATGCTTGCAAAATTTCAAGGTGATCAAAGATCAATAGTCATGTCATCAATCAATTATTTAAATACAAGTTTTTGTAGTTTGAAATAATGCATAAAAGATTATTTTATGAATCGAATGATAAATTACATCTGATTGGCATGAAATCTGGCATGTAAGTTAAGAACATATAGAACATGTAATTCAACGATTAGATTTTGAAAATATAAATTCAATAAAAAGTTATTGAGTGGTGTAACTTTAAGCAATGTTATGGGTTGGGTTCAAGTTACACCTGGTGTAACTCTAAGCAATGTTACACCATCCAATAGTTTTTAATTAGATGTAAATTTTAACAAATTCACCATTAGATTACATTATCTTAGTATATTCTCAATGTTTGTAAAATTTCAAGGTGATCAAAGATCAATAACCATGTTATCAATCAATTGTTTAAATTTAAGTTTTTGTAGTTAGAAATAATGCATAAAATATTATTTATGGATTGAATGGTAATTTACATCTTATTAGCATGAAATTTGGAATGTAAGTTAAGAACATATAGAAAATTTAATTCAACGGTTGGATTTTCAAAATATAAATTCAATAAAAAGTTATTGAGTAGTGTAATTTTAAGCAATGTTACATCAACCAATAGTTTTTAATTGGATGTAAATTTTGACAAATTCACGTTGAATTATATTATTTTCGTATATTCTCCATTCTTACAAAATTTCAAGATGATCAAAGATCAATAGCCATGTCATCAATTTGTTTAAATTCAAGTTTTTGTAATTTGAAATAATGCATAAAAGATTATTGAATTGAATGGTAAATTATATCTGATTGGCATGAAATTTGACATGTAAGTTAAGAACATATAGAACATGTAATTTAATAGTTAGACACTACAAGAAATTTGGGTTTAGGCGACATTTATAAAACGTCGCTAAAAACCCAAAAAACGTCACTATAGACTACAGTGATGTTTTTTTGCGATGTTCAAAAACGTCACAATAGGCTAGTCGCTATAGGTCTATTGCGACGTTTCTGAAAATGTCAGCATATGTGAATCTTTAATGGCATTCAAAAACTTTTTAGTGACATTTTTTAAAACGTCACTATATAATATAACATTTTCATATATAATTTAGGAAAATACACTTAGCGGCACTTATAAAATGCCGCAAATAACTAGTCCTATAGCGACGTTTTTGAAAACGTCGCTAAAGCTTACTCATTATTTTTTAACATTTAAAATGTTACTATAGACACTTGCTCAAACTAACAAATGTGATGATTTGCCTAATACAAGATATTCCACAATAACAACCTGATCATCAATATTCCACAATATGTACAAACTGTTGTTTTGCTCAAACTAACCTAATCATCAATATTCCACAATAGATGTCCAAACTGTTGTTTTGCTCAAACTAAAACTAATCACCAATATTCCACAATAAATGTCCAAACTAACACAGTAACACATTAACCATAGATTTAAATAGATATATAACTATATATATTTAATTCCAATACAGTTGTCTACCTACACACACAAAAAAAAAAAAAAAAAAAAAACAACAACAACAACAACGACAACCACCTAAACTATGACAATATTATAAACAAAGTACGATACTTCTAAATTAAATGTGGTTGTAACAAGACACTTGTCTACCTACACAAAAAGAACCACCACCCAAACTATGACAATATTATAAATAAAGTAGAATACTTTCAAAATAAATGTGGTTGTTCAAAACAGCTATGGATGGAGTCCTTATAAAACACTAAATGAAAGAGCAAAACCCCAACACCTAGGCCAATAACACTAAATGAAACCTGCAAAAAAAAAAAAAAAATAGAAGAAAGCCACAACATTTTTAGGGGCTCAAAAAAATAAATTTGACTAGATTAGCTAAACAAAATAAAAGAAGTGATGTAATCATCACCAACCTTTTTTGCCAATCTAAGTAAGCTTGCCAGTGGGCCTAGGAATGGACTGGTCACAGCAAATGAACCACACTCATCAATAATTGTGTTCTACATAAGAAAGCAAACAAAATTTTCTCGTAAATTTAAAAAGTAAAAAAACTAAAACTAAAAAATCCATAGAGCAACTTTATTACACGTAATGAAGAATGACAATTTCAGCAATAACATTAAATTCCTCTGGTTAACTAACAAAATGTAAGTAGCTAAATTCAGTAATAAGCTTTTAATGCACACTAATTTAGTTCATTTTATAGTTGAGCTGTCCACATTTAGAAAACAAACAAAACCAACAAATACGAGACCTAAACTAAATGGGAGTGTTAATTAGATTTTGACTCTACCATCTAAGTCTCTACCATCTAGCATAACGTTGTGTAGGTAAACATAGAGATTGTCAAAATAAAATTTCAACTCGTTTTTCCAAATAATGTTTTTAAAGAACTCATCTTCATTTTGAAACCAATGTTAAGAGTTAAGAGGAACCTGCAAATTAATCCAGGTTCATATTCATCACCTTTTAGAACTTTTACCTCTATTTTGCAACCTAAAAGCCATCCCAAATTCATAATCATTTTCATAAGAGATGTGCGTTCAATTCTATAATGAGAAAAATATCAGCAAGTTAGAATGTTAGGATGGAGAACCAATATTAGTAAACTTTTTGTTTAAAACAGTTTTCGTTTGCCTCAAAATGATGTAGAGCCTTCAATTAATTAAGTTGAATATCAATATATGTGCATGGTACAGAGAACCACAAAAATATAGCTACATACATGTAATGTTTCGTTTGCTCCAAAAAGGATGGAGAATCTTCAGTCCACCTTGGCCACCAATAAAACTCTCTCTCACACCAAATTAACGTGCATTAAAACACGTTATATAAACCCACCACTAGTATTCTAGAGATCCTAGAGATCCTATGCATTACTTCTGAGATAGAACTTATCTGCAACCTTTTGTATTCTAGAGATCCTATCCATTACTTCTGAGTTTGGTATTTAAAAAGGGGTCCCAGTCCCCACCATTCATAAAATATTATCACCTTCAATTCAGTAAAGGCAGTTAAGTGTTTCCCAATTCCCTGCAACACTTACAATTACTCAACTTAAATACTGTCAAAATTCTACAAATATTTATCAACCCTTCATTCAACACAACCTTTTAGCATTAACACCACCTCTATTTCTCTCTCCAATAATTCATGGAATTTTTTTTTTTTTTTTAAAACCTTAAAAAGTGAAAGAACACCGATAGGACATTTACCACTTTTACAAACCTTTTAATTACCACACACCTTTCACTTTTCAATAATTCAAAACACAGAGAGCCAGCCTTAAAACTCAAAAGTCGGTCATTGACTGAGACCCACAACAAACCCATCTAGAAAGTGTTACTTACAAACCCCTAAACAAATCAAAATCAAATAGAAACCCAACAAAATTTCTGCAAACTAAACCCAAAAAAAAAACTCTGCTTCATTGATGCAGCCAACCTCTCCAATCCCATTCTTCCCACCTAATCATATGCACCAAATACCAATCAACAAACTCAATTATATGAGACCCAAATGCCCATTTAATAAATGCTACACTAACCCACTACGTCCCTTTCTTTAAACACAAATGAAAAGTTATAAATTTGCATTGAACCCAACCAACAACCCAAAAAAAAAAAAAAACAGGAGGAGGACAAGAACTTTTAGGCATGAAAAGGAAGTTGTATTAATAATTCCATTGAAGCAAACAGTCAAAAAAAGACATTAATGAAAGCTCAGTATAAGGTAAAAGGCACAATTTCATCTCATGGAAAAGAAAAAACATAAAGTTTGAATACTATGGAAGAGATTAGAAAATAATACCTCAAAATCTCTCAAAGTCTCAACTAGGAATGGGTATGGAGGTCGACGATGGCCGCGGTGGCTTTGGCGGTGTGGTGGGTGGTGGCTAGGCTAGGCTAGAGCGGTGGCTAGCAGATCGGCGGCCTGAGGAGGTGGCTAGGGAAACGGCTGTGTAAAGGAGTGCGGCGATCGACGGTGTTAGGAAGTGCAGCGGCGTGAGGGTGGTGGCGGCGAGAGGGTAGTGCGGCGGTGTGAGGAGAGAGTGAGAAGAGGGAGAGAGAGCTAAGGGGAAAAGAAGAGCAATGTGTCAAATGAAGAGAAAAGAGAGAAGAAAAATGAAAAAAGAGTTTTGGCAAAAAATAAAGAAGTGGGAAAGTATACAAAAAAAAGTTGGAAACTTGTGCGGGAAACTAAATTTCTGGGAAAACATATAGCGACATTTTGAAAACATCGCTATAAGCCAACTAAATGCCGCTAAAACTACATTTTCTGCGACGTTTTAGAAAACGTCGCTATAGCATCGCTATTTAGCGGCACTAACTTGAGATGTCGGGATAGACCATTTATAGCGTCGTTTTTGAAAACGCTACTAAAAAAATCGCTGCCTAAACCCAAATTTCTTGTAGTAAGACTTTTCAAAATATAAATTTAATAAAAAGTTATTGAGTGGTATAACTTTAAGCAATGTTACACCAACCAATAGTTTTTAATTGGATGTAAATTTTGACAAATTCACCGTTAGATTACATTATCTTTGTATATTCTCTTACAAAATTTCAAGGTGATCAAAGATCAACAACCATGTTATCAATTAATTGTTTAAAGGACAAAGTTTAGTTACAAAATTGGTTGTAACTTAAGGCTACAAACTCACTTAATAAAATAAATATTACAACATATTTTGAAAATCTAACCGTTGAATTACATGTTCTTTACGCTCTTAATACACATGTTAAATTTTGTGTCAATCGAATATTATTTACTATATGATCTATAAGTTTATATTTTGTACATAATTTTAAATTACAAAAACTTGTAATTTATAAAATTTATTGATGACATAACTATTGATCTTTAATTTTCTTGAAATTTTGCAAGCATAGAGGATATAAGAAGAAGATATAATCCAATGGTGGATTTGTCAAAATTCACCTCTAATAAAAAGATATTATGTAAGTTTGTAACCTAAGGCTGTAACTAATTTTGTAGCTAAACTTTGTCCTTATTTAAATTCAAGTTTTTGTAGTTTGAAATAATGCATAAAAGATTATTTTATGGATCGAATGATAAATTATATCTAATTGGCATGAAATTTGGCATGTAAGTTAAGAATATATAGAACATGTAATTCAACGGTTGAATTTTCAAAATATAAATTCAATATAAAGTTATTAAGTAATGTAATATTGCTTAGAGTTACACCAAGTGTAATTTAAACCCAACTATATATATATATATATATATATATATATATATATATAATTGATGCTTGTATGACATAATGGGATATATGCCCCAAAATTGGGCAAATGTTTGTTTATATGGCGTTGGACAACATTTTAAGAGATAATAAAAAATAGATAGTGTCGATGCATCATTTTGCAACTTACATTTAACCTTATTTCAACAAAATTATTATATCACATCTCAAGCATAAAATTGTAATTTTAACTATTTGATTTCCAATTGCATTGTATCAAATAAATCTTGAAATCACAACAATCAAAATAACAGGTTACGAGCCTTAAATGGATCATCATATTGAAATGTATCATGAAAACAATTTTTAATGGTTAACATGTATTTTGGTAAATATATATGTCAACAATAAATATTCCAACTTCAAGATCTAGATATGTTTTGAGTGAAGATCTAGATTTTTAAAAGCATAGAACAAAGGGTATGTAAATTAATCTGACATAAATAAATAGGGACAATATTATTTAAAAAAAATGTTTAAATCCACTTTGGTTAAACTCTACACCCATCAATACATGGTTATGCAAATCAAGATGTAATCAGGGGCGACTCTATAGTATAAGCAAATTAGGCAGTCACTTAAAGCCTCCAAATAGAAAAAGACTTCCAAATTTTAATGTTATTTCTTTCATTGTACTAGTATTAATTAAGCCCAAATATTAACTAATAAATAAAATAATATTTTTTTATCAAATGAAAAAGTGACAATTACTTGACATATGTTCAAATTCCAAAAAGTGCAATGCACAAGAGCACTAGACCTATGCCAGTTTGGAATGACTAAAAACAGGCACAAAATTTGTCTTACTGTACGTCTATCTCTTTTTTGTTTTTAAATCAAGTAAACAGATTTTAAACATGGCTACCAAAGCAGATGTTATCTATTATTGGATAATTAAGACTGTAGCTAAAATCCAGTTTTGCTAATGGATTGCTTATCTAATTTGGGTTATATTGGTAGACTTATTAAGCAATTTTAACTGAAATGGCATTTTGTCTGCTCCATAATATATATATATATATATATATATATATATATATATATATATATATATATATATATATATAACCTACTTTTTGTTTCCAGGAGTGAAAATTCTTGAGATAAGATTGGGTCTTCTTAAGAGAACCAAACCTTAATCAAAATCAAATCAAAATCCCACAAAATCATCCCAATTAATGGACAGTAAATAAGCCAAATATAATAGAGCCGATTCTATTTTCTTGATAAAAAGTTATGCATGCACCAAGGAACGATTTCTTGATAATAGATGTCAATGTCAAATATTTCCAAAGGAACGATTTCTTCATTTTTTTTAAAACTAAATAGTTTCGAGATTATGCATGCACATTTTTATTAGTATTTGTACTTTGTTTTCACTCAACATATTAATTTACTTTCTTAAATGTTTTTGATGGGGTTAACCCTCTTTATTTTCCGCTCTTAATGACAGAGCGGTGTACTAACTTTTTCATACCATCTCACAATTCACCTTATCTAGACTCCACTACATTATGAATAAGTAATAGGGTGTGAAAAAATATATTTTTGGTGCCTCTAGCAATTTCCTCAATGAAAATGAGTATTATTTGTTAAACATATGGTTCAAAAGTACATTTAGTTTTACCATCTCTACTTAAATAGGAGTTGGTTTTTGTCCAGTGCATTTTGATTACAGGATGTGATACGAACACAACACATGTCCATCATTAGCCATGTGTCAATCTCGTGTCCCATTCAATGCATTGAACAAAAGCACCTCTCTTTCCAATATGTTTTATTTTTGTTTCAAAATATTTTCAAGAAAGTTTTCTTGAAATTAGTATCTTTGTTGATTAAAAAAATTAGTATCACTGAAATTTCATATTTACAAAATATTGCAAAATGTTATTTGCAAAACATTATAAAGTTATATTTTGCGGAAGATAAGCTACTATCGATCATTTGGACATATGATCAATACATAGGATTATTAGAGAAGTTCAAACCTAAAATATACATAGGTAGAGAAATTTGGATATTAGAGAGGTTCCAGCTATTTTCAAGAAGCATTTAGGTGCCTCTCAGTCTCAATTGTTATTAAAATTTTAATTTTATCAATATCGGAAAATTATTGGCTTTCATAAATTGATCTTTATAAATATTTTTCATAAATGCCCTTAGGCATTTCTTAGATACTTCCCTACCATATAAACCTCTGGATCCCAGGCTCATGGTCCCAATGGAAAGGACGGAACAAAAAAATCGTCATCGTGAAGACATTGAGGGCTAGATATACAAGTCCCATGAGAAGCCAGCTTTGATAATCATTAATATGAGAATGAAGTATCATGAAATATAATGGTATCGTGTAGTATCTGAACTCAATCAATGGAGTAGGTACCAGAACTGCAGCAGTAGCCAAGAAAAATGCTAAGATCCATTTCTTCCTCTGAACTTTTCCTGCCAATGATAGATGCCAAAGCAGGATTCATTAACCATGTTTTCATTCGCTCCATTTTCTGTTAATGTTGGGAAAAAAAAAGTAATGTGACAATAAGTGATAAGAGCTTGTACTAACCCAATGTGCTGAGGATGGAAAACCATGAATAAACATAAAGCGGGACTAGAAGGTACTTCATTGACCAATGAGCATTGATGACCTTCCTCCAGAGATAGAATGGATAATGCCGATTGTCAGCTATAAGATAGGGATGGGCTATGCTGAAACAGTCAAATAACCATGTGATGAAACAGTAATATAAACAAAAAGTACGTCAGTAATTGCAATTTATTAGTAGATTGCAAAAACTGCAGAGTATAAACATTACTTTCTTTCCCCCCTTGGATTAGATAAAAATGTAGGAAAAATTTTACAGGACAAAAAGGGTCATAGAAGGATGTGAGATTGCAAAAAGCACTAGAAAAAAAACCTTTCATATAAGATTACTTTGGTAGACCCACCACAAGTAGTAACAAAACCCAATTCACACACATAAATTCACAGATCAAAACCATGAATAGCATTCTCTTCAATTAAGTTTATTTTGGTATTACTCTAAAAGCATCAAGTTCAACTAGGTGTAGCAGACAAATGAAGAAGTCTCTATGGCAATTTGCTTAGGATGCTAACTGGTTCTCTGACCTGTAAAAATGTACAGAGAAGAAGCCAGCAATAACAGCTATGAGCACTTGAAAGAAACTGATAGGCCTTCTCTTCCAAAATGACTGGAACAGGTCCACAATTTGACCTATACTGCAGTGTAGAGGAGCCACAGCAAGAGCAGAAACCAGACCAAAATACATGATCTGTGCAAAATGTGGTGAAACTGTGTGAGCTTCTTTTGCACCTGCCATATTAGGACATACAGTGAGAGACAAGCCACAAAGGCCCTTCATATGCCTCAAAGTTAAAAGAAGAAACATGAACAATGCCTAGAACTACACTTCCATTCCAATGGACAAAAGCTAAAAAAGACACAAATACCATGAGAAAAGGACTAAAGGAAACCAAAAGCTCCCACTTCCTATGCCATAATGCTAAAAGGATGACCTCAACTTCATCAAGCAAACCTGCAACACAGCACCAGTAACTGAATCATAAGGATCAAGAACAAAAAGTATAGATGGTGAGGCAGAAAGAACCAATTTGGCAAGCTACCATATTGGCAGGCTTATCTTCCATTGCTTATAGAAAAAACAGAGTTAATCTAGTAAATTAACTTTCATCATAACATAACATGATTACATCTGTTACAAACTAACAAGCTGATCCTCAAAATAAATAAAATTAACAAACCTGATGAGTGATTTGCTGAAAAGAAGCTTGCACTAGGCATAGATTGTTTATCAGTACCCAAGGCATTATTGAACTTTCTCCTTCTCAAATTTGAGTTTGATGTAACATTATCATTGGAAGTTGATCTATTAGTTTTCCTGATTGCTGTGTCAATATTATTTTCTTCAACATTATCTCTTGTACGGACCAGAGTAATATTTATAACCCCAGTGCATGCAACAAAAAGCATCCAAACTATATTCGTCTGCCGAATGACAACAGCCAAGGCACCAAGCTACATATAACAAAATGAAATTAGTTTTTACCACTAGTTTATGTATTTCTTTGTTTGAGTATGTAAATCTATTGATTTTCAAACAAATTTAATGGTTCATTTTTTTTTTTTTTGATAGGTACAAATTTAATGGTTCATGAAAAAGACTTAAGTTGAGTGCCTTACCACTGCACTGCACCAGTAACTCTTCTTCAAGCATGCAAGATACATAGCAAGCACTGCAGTAAGCGATGCAACATCTGTATAATAGAGAAAAGTGAAGAACCAGTGAAGGGGATATAAAGCTAGGACCACTGCAAAAATTGTTGCTTTTCTTTCACTAAGAGTTGGTCTCAAGAGGGTAATTATCTCATACACAATTATACTGCATAATACTGCCAAAACACCATTTACAGATCGAAGAATGGCAGTGGTGCAGACTTCAGAAAATGATGATGCTGCTTGTACTATAAATATGCTTGGAAACAAAGAAGCAACATGAACAAGTGAAAGATAGTACCTGCAAAAGTTTTAAATTTCAAGTTTCAACTCCTTTATCAGCATATTTGTTCCATATAGGACTAAGCCAACATGGTAAAATCAGCATTTCAAGCCCATCGAGCTTAAAATAGTTAATATCCCATCACATGCATAAAATGATATATCAAGACAAATCATTCTTGGAATAGCAAAGGTCAACTTCCAATTTTCAAGCAGCTTATATTTTTATCAATACATAGTCATGGTAACAAACAACTATTATAATTCATAATACCTACAACCCCACTTCCATACAATCTTTTCATTGCTTTTCTGTCCTTAGCCCAGAATACAAGTTCAACCAAAGCAGAAGCCACATTCAACTGAAAAATCCATTTGAAAAGCAAGAAAATCAATAGCTAATGATCCTAATTCCAAAAGCACCGCAAGGTACACCAAAATCCTCTCTTCTCCCCTCTAATAGTTCTAGTGAAGTAGTGCAAGTTTTTGTCATATCCAAGTCTTACTGAGATTCGAGCTCTAATCAAAAAGTTTCCAAAAGGAAGATAGATAGTTCACATTGAAACACCAATGTTTTTTTTTTTTTTTTTTTTTTTTTTTTGGCGTGGAACCTAACCAATGCAGGGCCCTTTGGACCACCCCAGGGAGTAAACCACGGATTCACACGACCCCACCCGCCAGAATCGTGTATTAGGTAATTCAGGAGAACTCATACTAAGAACCCAAGATGTCTAGGTCTACACCAATTAACGAGTGAAAGTTAAATCTTTCTTTAATCTCTCATTTTATTCAATCTTTCTTTGTTAAATTGCCCATTCAAGTGTATACCCAATTCAAATATCAACTAGTGGAAGTCAAATTCATCCAAAAAAAAAAAAAAAAAATCAGTTTAGAAAAGAAATGCAAAAAGTTTAAGAGGACGTACAGGCCAGGAGGGGTGGTAATCTTGGGATCCCAGCTTCTGAAATTGCCAATGCAGTACTGTTGCGCCTGAGGTATGTGGAATATTTCATCCTACGCAATCAACCCAAAAAGGGAAAAAAAAAATTCAGAAATATTTATCAAAAACATTCATATTCTTTTGGGGTTTGGGGTTTGGGGTTTGGGACTTACCATGTAAGGCTCTGGAACTACGCGGTTAACAAGAATGGAGACAGAAATGACCCACAAACTCACAATCACTGCCACAGCTACTTTTCCCATTTCTCTGTCTCTGTATCTTTCACAGAATCTTTGCAGCTATGGGATCCTTGCTGGGCTCATCCTATGACTCGCGGTCTGTCTATGTGAGTTCAAATCAAAACTGGGTTTTGATTGTATTGCACAAGAAAGTCGAGCTTTATTAATGAAGAGGCATAAGAACAAACTTCGCTAAAAAAGACTTTAACCAGAAATTTGAACTAATTGAATTATCCTTGATTAATTAAAAGTTTGATCAAAGTAAATAAATTTTTAAATTTTCGAAATTAATAATTTGATTATCTTTTTCTCTTTTTTTTTTTTTTTGAGAAGATTTGATTATCTTTTGATTCAAAAGAGAATCAAATGTTAAATTTTTTGTTGTTAGTTTATTGATCAACAATTTTTTTTTGTAAAAAAAAAAAATAGTTGTTGACACTGCTTGGCACAGATTTTTATTTTAATTGTAAATTTGTATTTATTAATCTTTAGATAATTACTATTTTTTTGTAAATTTTCTAAAAAATATAATGAGAATTGTCATTTTTTTTATTGATAATAATAATTTGAAAATATAGTATTCACTCCATGAAGTTCACAGCTTTTTTTTTTTTAGAAGAAATTCACAGCTTAATGGAAGTTTATGTCTATGTTTTCATTTGAATTTTTATGTTTAAACCAAGTAATAAAAAGAAGAAGATTTCAAATAGGTAATAGGATTGTGTAAAATACCGGTAGATTGGTAGGTGTCTTTCTTTAAACTGCTTTGGAACCTCGCATATATAAATTAAAACATTTACAAAATCTGAATAATTGTAAATCACAGAAGAAAATTAGAAATGCATTTTATAAAACATTTTCTCTAAAAATTAATGTGATGAATAGTCCCATATGGCACTTTCTCTCTCTCCCGGCCTTCTAGAAGTATGGATTAAGATCCGGTACAATTCAACTTATCTACTCTTACAAAAATATTTTACTTTTCACTTTTTTAACTTTCACTTTTTACTAAACTTTTTTCTTAATCATTTTAATCAATGGTTGAGAAATTATCAATCTCAACCATTCATAAATATTGCACTTGATCTCAATTTTAAGAGTGTAAAAAGGGTATGGGATTCCTTTTCCTATTTTATCCATTTTAAAATAGGAGATTGTAGAAAATTGCACTTTTGGCATGGCCATTGATTTGGTGAATTTATATTGAAGGAAAGATCTCAAATTTTCTTACTTATTCAGTATAGTAATGGATATTGAATATTCAATTTACTCGTAATTTTTTGAGGAGGAAACATTTGGAATGTTACAATTTTTAGTTCTTTGAAGCATTTGGAGCTCAATTCAGTTAAGACTCTCATATTCTAACCTTCCTTTATGGTAGGGGAGGATAGACTGAGTGGGAGATTAAACAAGAATGGTAAATTTAAAACTTGGTCTTTATGAGCCACCTCAATGGCCATTATTGGGTGGCTTTTTCTTGGAATACTATTTGGAAGGCTAAGGTACCAAGAAAAGTGGCATTATTGGGTGGACCATTTTAGTATGGACAATTGACAATCTAAAAAGGGTATAATTATTGTGAATGGATGTTGTATGTGAAAATCTTGATATAATATCCTATAATTATATATCCACCCTCTCCCATTTTGCGAACTAGGGAGGATTTGAGAAGACCTTTTTGCATTTAAATGAGATATATAGTAACATTTTATGCTACATATTTTCATATTGATTTTGATTTTTTTTTTTTAACTTGTACTACCAAAATTGTCTATGGAAAATTTGACATAAGACAATATTTCATTTTATGAAAGAATATATTCTCATATAGTCATATTCATTGTCACTTTTTTTTTTTTTTTTTTTTTTTAACTTAGACTACCAAAAATAAATTTAGCATGAAAAATAATTTCCTTCCTCTTTGAATGAAGTCTATAGTTGTATTTCACATTTCCATATTCATTATCTTTCTTTTTTTAGAAACATATTCATTGTTACTATTCCCAAGTATATATGTATGTATATATCTTGTACTTCTTTATGGGAACAAATTAATTATTTTCATCGTTGTTTCAATATGGGATATAATTATTAAAATATTAGGTTATATAAAAAAGTAAGAAAAAAATAATACTTATTAATTGTAAGGTTTTTTTTTTTGAAACCATTAATTGTAAGGTTTTAGATTTGATAGTGGCCGGGGGTGTATTCATTTGGGTCATTGTGTTTGGAAAATAGTATTTTTACCTTATACTAAGAGGAAGAAGAAAGAAAGAATGTGCATGGATCTGAAATAATGTTAACGATAATAATGTAATTAAGTGTGTTATCAAAAAAAAAAAAAAAAAAAAAAGGATAATAATGTAAGTGGGCTCGGCATCTTTTTTTTTTTTTTTTTTTAGCAAAGACGATAGAGCTCGGCATCTTTTAATCATTAAAAAAAGGGGAAAAAAAAAAGTAAGTAAATCCGACCTACCGGATTCGAACCAGTGACCTAAGGATAGCTGAGTAAGACCACTACAGTCCTCCGCTCTACCAACTGAGCTAAGGTCGGATCGGTGAACTTATTTAGTATGTATTTATTTTATAAAGTAATTATAAAACAAAAGCCCACCATTGTAACATATTTAGTTATTTACAATCTTAGTGCTATTTGATACTATTGTTTAAATAACAGTTTTCATTATTTAAATAACAGTATATATATTTTTGCAATACTTTTTTACCCATACATATTTTCACAATACTTAAATAACATTATTAAAAATCTTTTATCAAACGGGCCCTTAAAAGCCTGGTTTGACAATTCTTGGATTTTTAATTCTTGCCTCTCCATTTTTTATTACTGATATATATATATATATATATTGGTTCGCCGGGGGTGGGGGTTGGGGTTGGGGTTGGGGGGGTTAAAATGATAGTGAAAAACATATAGAAACGTTTGGAATAAAAATAATTATGATAGCAAGTTTTAGTCTTCTTGAAAATAATAATAATAAGAAGAAGAATATACAAAAAACTAAAATTTAAAGTTATAGAAAAGATTATTAACAAGAGAACTTGACATGGGTGCATTGAGTAGATCAGTATGACATGTTAGTGGATTTCTATTATTTCAATAGATATGTTTATTTATTTATTTATTTATTGAGTGAGAGATCTAGAGTTTGAACCATTAAGGTGAGCAAAAAAAAAAAAAAAAATGTTAGCTCAGTTAAGATGTCTCGATAAATTCTAGTTTTATTTATTTTTTTGGCTGAATGTTCTAGTTTTATTGTTATACGTTTTATATATATATGTTTATTCAATCAACAAAAATTTCTAACCTTTACACATCCACTATTTCACATATCTTTTTTTCACATCCACTTTTATGTGTTAAAATATGGACACCCCCATCTATTATGGATATGTGTGTGAAGAGTGTGAATTTTTTTTTTTTTTTTTTTTCATTTTCCCCTCTTTCATGGCTATGCTCTTTAACACTTTTAGATTAATTTATTTTTAAAAATGAAATTAGATTTATAAACATATATTTTTAGAATAATCTCTTACTTTGATTGCAATAAATATGAATTAATTATTTTTATTCTATATTTTCATGAAGTATAAACTTGTAGTTAATTGAGATTATGGAGAAACCTAAGCATAATAAAGAGTTCAAAATCAAATTTCTAAACAAACTTGTATCAAGGTGGATTTGGCAAAGCTTCCAGCATAACAAATTGAAAACTATTGGAGAATGAAGAAAACATGCCGTGGTTTCAAAATATGATCAAATATGGAGGGAAATTGAGTAAATTAGGCTAGATTTTAAATATTTTCTTTTAAAATTTTCCCCCTGAACTTAAATTCTAATTCTGTAACTATCTTCTATAATTAGGGATGGAGCTATTCGTGGACTAGGGGGGCAATGCCCCCTCCCCCCTCCCCCCTCCCCCTAAAAAAATCATAATAGTATATATATTTTGAATTTTTTAACATTTAAGTCCAAGATAATTACTCTTGGCCTCCCCTCTCCCCAAAAGTTTACAAATTGACTCTTAGAACCCAACCAAAAACATAAGCCCATCACTTTGGTTGATGGCCTCTCCACAGGCAAACAATAACAAAATCCCCAAAACAAGTAACAAATCCTTGAACTGCAAGATATAAAAAGGAAAACTCCTTTGGCATCCCATTTTGTGTTATTCTTAAGGAATGAGGAGGCAACTCAAAGAAATTTACCAGACACTGTAATATCTGTAAAGTCACTCACTTTACTCTACTTAGAATAATGTTTAGTTGAGAGAGATGAATGATTTGTACTTAGACTACGACTCTCTCTCTCTCTTAGCTCATTTTTGTGTGTGGCCATAAGCTATTGAGTGGGTAACTAAGAGGACTACGTGTGTGGTTACTAATTTTTAAGGGAATACAACTATTTGACTTGCTAAGTTAGTGGGCTACATGTGTGGCTATTAAATTTTAAGGAAATACTTCTAATATTTAACTAGTTAAATTGGTTTAACTTGAAAGTTGAAACGTTTGAGGTTTTTTCTTCTTCTTTTTTTGGAGAAAATCTTAGAGGTTTTGTGAATAAACTAGTGTTAATATATTTAAATTGAATAGTTGTGTATATAAATTAATAGTATTTTTTATTAAAAAAATTGATAATTACAATGAGAAGGAAAATTTAAATCTTAGATGTATTGAAAACATTGTAAGCGACTAAATTTCTCGTTCGAAATAAATCAAACAAGTGAAATAGTTTCACAAATGCGAATTTGTATTGATGATTGTGTGGTACAATTCTCTGTGATTACAAAAAAGTTATCCTCTGATTCGATCTCCTTAAAAGACTTGTTGATTGGATTTGTAGTGATGTGATTTTGATTCGAACACCCAATATACTTCAATTTGGCTGAAGAATGGATCGAAGATCTTTGGAACAGAATTACAATGAATCTCTAGCTATGAGTTTGTTGGAAATCCTTTGTTCTTCACGTTCTTCGTGTGTTCTTCCTTTTCGAGGGTTTGTGGTGGAAGTTCTTCGATGCTTTAGAGGCTTGAATCCGTAGAGCTTCACTGATTTGTGATTTGTTGAGGTTTCTGGAGGCTTTTGAGCTTGATTCCAGTGAACTTTGAGATCTAGGCAGGTAGTTTGGATGATTCTGCTTTGAATGTTCTTCGTATTTGAAGGTTTGTGGTGGAAGTTCTTCGGGGCTTTGGAGGCTTGAATCCGTAGAGCTTCACCGATTTGTGATTTGTTGATGTTTTCGGACCTTTGAGCTTGATTCCCGCAAACTTTAGGATCTAGGCAGACGGTTTGGATGATTCTGCTTCGAATGTTCCTTGCATTTGAGGTTGAAGTTCTTGAAGTTGCTGGAGGCTTCAGGGCTTGATTCCAGCAGAGTTTCAGTACTTCTGAGTGCTTCAGCTGGCCTGGTGTCCTCCCTAATGCCTTAGGAAGGCTTCTATTTATAGGAGTTTAGAGGTGGGTGAGTGACATGTGGCGGAGTTTGATTGGTGACACATGTCACAGCCTGATTGGTTCGCTTGTGTCATCGCTTACACGTGCTGGATTGCCTGTGTCATCGCTTACACGTGCGAAGCTGCCTGTGTCATCGCTTACACGTGCGAAGTTGCTTGTGTCATTGCTTACACGTGCGTTGATGCGTGATTGGTTTTTGCATGACACTTGGCAAATTTCTGTTGGTTTCTGAGTAGTGATAGCAAAACCTAGCAGCAATATGTGGTACTTTGTAATTGGCTATATTTTGTGGACTTGATAGTGTGACGTGTCAGCTTGTGATAGGTCGGGAATTTTCCCTCTCTACAAATGCCCCCTCGAGACTCGTTCACGCACACAATTTTGGAGTGTGGTGTGGGGATGAGTTTCGAAAACTGATTTTTACACTTGACTCTTTAAGTGGAGCTGTTGAAGGTGGTGGAGTTGTTGAAGGTGGTGGAGCTTTCAGAAGGATGAGATAATTTCCGAAGAGTAGACCCACCCATATGAAAGGCTTTAATGAGACTGAAAAAGGGTCTGCAAGTATTTGAACGTACTTGCGTGATGGAGCCTTCTTAGCAGAGGTTAAGTTGAAGTAGTTTCAAAAGAGCATTTTGGATCGTTGGCGGCGATCACAAGATGTTGAAGATGGGGAAGATGAGAGAATGGTGGCTGGATACAGCATGCAGGGTCATAGGGCTAACCTCATGTTTTTAAGAACTTCTGGTGAAGTTATCTCGGAAGATCACGAAGAAGACGGAGATGAAGCAAAGCAAATGGGCAAAGCATACACCACCATGGTGCTGGCCCTGTATATTGGGGAGCTTCTGGTGTAGATGTTTATGGGAAGTACACCTTTGGATATGTGACTGACTGCATGCTGAATGAGATCCGATGGCAAGTTATTGAATGTGCCTGTGTAATGGGACCATGCCGACGGACGTTAAGTTGAAGTAATTTCAGAAGAGTACCTTCTGAAATTCTTCAAGCTGATTTTAAGTTGGAGTAATTCCAGAAAATGAGTTTTGAGGTACCAGCAACGATGACCTTTGGGTCCCATAGTAGTGGGGACATGGAATAAGGTTTTGATGACCATTTACCGGCACCAAAGGCTGAATTCTGATGAGCTGGCGCCTTGGAGGTTGTTTTAAGTGTTGATGGAAAACAATTTGTAGGATACCCCAACACTTTTTTACCATCTTCACCTACTGTCACTTGTTGGAAAAGCATAGAAAAATGAAAGATGGAGCTAACTTGTGATTCTGGTCTGGAAACCAAACAAGTTGCTGTTTGTTCCGAACCTCTACCTTTGTTGTAAGACCAAACAACTTGAAAAGGACTATGGAGTTCCCAAAGCAGTTAGGAAGCTCCTTGAGCTAGGGTACGAGAGATTCAGTTGGCCTTAGATCTCCTGATTAGGTAGATCTAAGACTACAAGGAACAATGATACAGGCTATGTTATGAGAAATTTTATGGGCAAATGTAGTCGTTAAGTGGAGAAATAAAGTTTGTTTGGATCTCAAAACTACAATGATGTTGTAAAGAAGGTTTCGACCGAACCATGGGAGGGTTGATCTCGAACTGATTATGAAGCAATATCGGTTGCTAGCCGTTGAGAATGATGAGGTCATAGTGAGAAATGGCCATCAAAAGGAGGACTTTGAAAATCTGAAAGAAGTAACTCTTCATTTCATGATTCAGTGTATTTTTTTTTTTTTTTTTTTTTTTTCGGATGATGAGTTCTTGGTGAACCCGGCTCTCCTATTTATAGTAGAGAGATGAAGAATGGTAGATAGGTAGTTGAGAATGGTAGTTGAGAATTTTTGGTGAGAACGGTAGATGGGAATGGTAGGTGGGAATGGTAGGCACCGAATGAGAATGGTAAGTTGGAGACTGGTAGGCACCGAACAGGAATGGTAGGTTGAACTAATGACTCGGTGTAATTTCAAGTTCGAGACACACTTGTGAGAGTTCATTTGTATTTTGAGAGGAAAGTGTTGATGAAGTCTGGAGAATAACCTTGAGGGGATCCCAATTAAATGGATGAATCTCAAATCTTGATCTTAGGAGTTTAAGTTTTGACACTGCTAGTACTTCAGAGAAGTGGGTCAGATTGGTGGTTTTCAAGCCACGAAAAATTGAGCAAGACAAGTCTGGCTTGAAAATCTTGACTTTAGGTCGATTTCAACACAAAAGTCAACTACCTTGGAATTGAGTCATTTGTACAATTTTCGAGTCTCAAATGATGGAACGGACTCCAAAATCGGAATGTATGCGAAAAATCGAGCAAGATCGGTCCATTTTAAAAATTTTGACGTTTGGTCAACAATTGCACAAAAGTCAACTTTTTGGAAATTGGACGTTTGCACAATTTTCGAGCCTCGAATGAAGAAATGGGTCCCAAAATCGGAATGTACTCGAAAAATTGAGTGGGACAAGTCCGTTTTGAAATTTTTGACTTTTTGGTCAAGGTCAAAGGTCCATTTGGTCAAAGTATTTTTTCTCTCTTTTTTTTTTTTTTTTTAGGTAGTTCGGACCGGGTCAGGATGAACGGGTCAAACCGGGTCGGCCTGGACAAATGGGTCAACCGGTTGTTGAGGATGACATCATCCATACGTCATAGCGCTGAGGCACGTGTGGCACGTGCGAGCGCGTGAAACAGGATGACGGCGCGTGGGAGGGCGGTTCGTTGAGGCAGTGAACGGCGGATCTTCTGGCGGCGCGTGGAGGCGCGTGCGGCATCTTTTGGGCTTGAAATTTTTGGGTTTTTTCGTTCTAAGGCCGTAGAAGACCCCTGTATGGTCACTTTTGTGAAATCATAAACAGATATGCACAGTTTTGAGGGACTAAGCCGCCGGTCATCGCGAGTCTGTGGCGGCGCATGGAGGTGCGTGGGAGCTCTTTTGATCCCGAAATTCTTGGGTTTTGTAGATACTAGGCCGTAGAATCTCCTGGTATGGTCTGTTTTCTGAAATCGTGGGCAGATTTGCACAGATTTGAAGGACTAGGCTGCGGTTTCCGAAGCTTATGGCCGCGCGTGGAGGAGCGTGTATACTCCGGTGAGCTTGATTTTTCAGGGTTTTATAAATCGAAGTCCGTTCAAGGTCCCTGTGGGGTCAGTTTTGTGAAATGATCTTTGGATTTTCACAAATTTGGAAGAGAAGGCCGTGGGTGACAATTTGTCTATGATGACTTTGCTGTTTTTTTTGCAGGCGGCTCTGACAAGGTGGCGCCTGTGTTTTGACTTGTGGGTCTTGAGGTAGTTGGTGAACTACCGTATGCAGTATGTCATCTTGCATTTCAATATTCGGTGCAGTTTTCTTTGATTTTGAGTGCATTCGGGTTGCAAAGGCTGACTTTAAACATTTTGGTGGCAGCATTTTTCCTCTTTTTTTTTGTCTGTTACCTCAGAAATTTTCTATATAAAGGCATGCTATTGCCTTCATCACTGAGGCACATGCTCAACCTTCTGCTTTCTTCTCCTGCTTTCAAGATTTTTTCATTTTTTTTTTTTTTCATGCTACTCATTTCTTTGTACTTGTTGGCTAGAGATAAAAATTGAAGTTCTGTCTCTTTTTGATTTTTTTTTGTTTAGCCGTGCAATGAGATTTTCTTCTGACAAGTTCTTTGTTGTTTGTTTTTGTTATGCAGCATGCTTTTTTTTGCAATTAAGCTACACCAACACTTGTCTTTTCAACACAGCTATCTCAAGAATCTTTGCAATGCAGCCACGTCAAGAGTCTTTGCAACAAAGCCACATCAAGAGTTTTTGCAACGAAGTCATGCCAGCATTTGTCCTTGTACTGAAACCGTGCTAACATTCAACTTTGTCATGGTGTAACGTCAACACTTCATTCGTGCCAACATTCATCTTTGTCATAAAGCTGCCTCAACATTTCATTCGCCGAAGCCGTGACATCGTTCATTTTTGCCATGAAGCTATGTCAATACTTCATTTTTGTCATGAAGCCATCACAACACTCCATTCGCACCTTGCATTTGTATTGAAGTCATGCCATCATTTGTACTGAAGCCGTGACAACATTCATCCATGCCATAAAACTACGTCAACACTTCATTTGCACCGAAGCCATGAAGCCACGTCAACACTTCATTTGCATCGAAGCCATGAAGCCACGTCAACACTTCATTTGTGCCAAAGCCATGAAGCCACGTCAACACTCCATTTTCATCGAAGCCGTGCCAACGTTCATTTTTGCCATGAAGCCACGTTAACACTTCATTCGCCGAAGCCGTGACAACATTCATGAAGCCACGTCGAAACTTCATTTGCACAAAAGTCATGCCAACGTTCATTTTTGTCATGTCAACACTTCATTCGTGTCGAGGCCATGCCAACATTGCATCTATACCAAGGCCATGCCAACATTGCATCTTTACCATTGAAGCTACGTCAATACTTCATTCGTCGAAGCCGTGACAACATTCATGAAGCCACGTCGAAATTTCATTTGCATAGAAGTCATGCCAATATTCATGAAGCTGTGTCAATACTCCACATTGCCATTGAAGCTATGTCAACACTTTATTCGCTGAAGCTATGCCAACGTTCATCTCTGTCATAAAGCAATTTTCAGAGGCAACATCACTCAGACATCAAGGGCGTATAGCACTGTAGCTAGACATCAAGATTTTAGAGATGCCAACAAGATGTTGAAAATGCAAGGAGTCCCTATCAAGACTTTGAAGAAGCAAGGACTTCTCATTAAGATTTCGAAGATGCCAACAAAACCTTGAAGTTTCAAGAAGAATGCCGCCAAGACTTTGACATTGCAAAGAGCTCTCATTAAGACTTTGAAGATGCAAGGAGATATCAACAAAACCTTGAAGTTTCAAGAAGAATGCCGCCAAAACTTTGACATTGCATGGACATGCCCTTGGAGGAGAGATGATGCAACACCTACTTCAGATGCTGGAGGAAGGTGACATTGTTCAACTTTTGGAGACATGATATGATACTGCACCACTCAGAACGGAGACGATGTACCTTAGACTTGTAAGGTACAAGAAGATGCCCCCAGGAGATAAATGATACAAAGTATACTTCAGAGATGTAGGAGAATGTCCATAGAAGATGGACAATGCCATGAAGACTTCATTTCTTGCAAAAGAAGTTGGAGATTTTATTTTACACCACAACCAAGCATCAACTTATGTTTAACATCATTTCAAGGAAAGCTAAGCAATGTCAACTCCTTTCAGTCTTCATCTTCGACTACAACGATCTTTGATCATCCTATTAAGCAGTTGACTGTCTTTAAGCAATGCCTTACCAACCAAAGGGACCTTAAAAGCATATCGATGACCGTTGGAAAACTCTTCAAGCTAGACTGACAATCCTTCTTCTTTTCATGTGACTGAACTTAGTGACAAGTACTAAGCTGCCTACGTACCCCGGAGCAAGATCAAGTCATCACGTAGTTCAACAGATTTTTTTTTTTAATAATTTCTTTTTTCTTGATGATTTTTTTTTTCTTTTCGGATTTTTTTTTTTTGATGATTTTTTTCTTTGATAACTTCTTCTTCTTCTTTTTTTTTTTTTGATGATTTTTTTTCTTTGATAATTTCTTCTTTCTTTTTTTTTTGATGATTTTTTTTTAATGAATTTTTTTTTTTAATGCGTGACTGAACTTAGCAAAAGATACTAAGTTGCCTACATACCCTTGAGAGGGATCAAGTCATCACGTAGTTCAAAAGATTTTTGTTTTATTTTTTATTTTTTATAATTTTTTTTTTCTTTTTCTTATGTGTTTTTTGCAAAAAGGGGGGCTCAGTGTGCAATAGTGGGTATCACCACTAATCGAACCCGAGACGGCCTCAAGGGCGACATGGGCATCCAACCACTACGCCACACTAGCAATTGGTGACATAGAGTGGGATTAATTTCTTCTTATTGGTACGCTTTCAAGGGTAATGGGAAGACATCATGTACTCTTGCAGCGCTACAGTGGGTAGTTTAAGCTCTTACCGAGGAGCAATCCTTGATTTTCAAGTGTAGAAGTGTTTAAGGAACTTCCCATTGATGGGGCCGATCCTTGCATCATTATTGTTGATCAACTTGTAAGCTTGGTTAGTGTTTGCCCCCTGCTTGAGAGTTGGAAGTACATCACAAGCAATGGTCACATGGTTTGACTCGACAACTTCATTGAAGTCTAGATCAATCTTGTTTTCTTTGGCAAGCTTCATTA
This sequence comes from Quercus tomentella, assembly GCA_028535165.1. Classification (NCBI taxonomy): domain Eukaryota; kingdom Viridiplantae; phylum Streptophyta; class Magnoliopsida; order Fagales; family Fagaceae; genus Quercus; species Quercus tomentella. Next base: position 34,759,657 of record JAPQVY010000111.1, on the reverse strand, counting down.
TTTGTTCTTTGAAGACGAAGCATTTTTGGATTGGGTGACCAATGATGCGATGATATTTGCAGTAGTTAGGGTCATCAACTTTCCCTATGTCTTTTGGCCGCCTGCATTCTGGCAATTCAATCAGTTTCAATTGCAATAGTTGTTCTAAGATGTTTGGCACATCTTCATCGGGGAACGGATATACTTTTTGCTCACGTTCTTTAAAAGTCAGACGACGCACTTCGTTCTTTTTCCATCCTTCAAGTTGTTTTTCATTTGCATTTGCTCCTCTTCTTGGAACCTTAACTACGGCAGTGTTAGCAGCCATTGGGTCTTTGAGGCTGACTTTTGTATCATTCCTCTTTACTTCCCTTCTACTTTCCTCAAGTATGGGGGGGTTTGTACTTCCGCGGCTAGCAATGCTCAGCTCCATGTCATGCGCACGAGTTGCTAACTCTTCAAATGTTCGGGGCTTTATCCCTTGAAGGATGTAAAGAAGTCCCCAATGCATGCCTTGGATGCACATTTCTACAGCAGATATTTCAGAAAGTCTATCCTTGCAATCTAGACTCAAAGAACGCCACCGATTGATATAATCAACGACGGGTTCATCCTTCCACTGCTTAGTATTGGTAAGCTCTATCATGCCTACCGTGCGCCGTGTGCTATAGAATCGGTTGAGAAATTCTCTTTCTAGTTGTTCCCAATTGTCGATTGACTCAGGTTCTAAGTCTGTATACCAATCAAAGGCATTTCCCTTTAGTGAATGAACAAACTGTTTTACAAAGAGGCCTCTTTGAGTCCCTACATTCTCACAAGTTTCTACAAAGTGAGCAATGTGTTGCTTAGGATTTCCATTGCCATCAAACTGCAAGAACTTGGGGGGTTGATACCCATTTGGCATTCTCATGTTGTCGATGCGCTTTGTGTAGGGTTTTGAATATGTGAGAGAACTTGTAGAAGAACCTCCATATTGTGCTCGGATGGTATTTGTTATCATGTTTTGTAATTGTTGAACTGATAACGAAGCAACCGAAGTAGATTGTTCCTGTTGAGGAGTGTCTTGATTTTCTTTCCCTTTGTCACCTTTTGTAAAAGTGAAGCCAAATGGGAACTTAGGATCATGGCTTGATTCACCAAGATCTTGTATTTCAAGTTTATTTATTAGAGTTGAGATTTGGAGGTCCTTATCTTCAAGTGCTTTTGTGAGAAGGACGACCCTTTGTTCCATTTCAGCCATCTTTTCTTCCATGGTAGAGGTGTTAGTCATCATGACTGACACAACTTCCCAAGATGATGGAGAACAAAGTGATTTGAAGTAAGCATATGAAATCTCATCTTTTGGGTTCCCTTTGATGGGAGAGAAATCGTGCGACCAACTTCTGGTGAAGGAAGGAGGGGATTTGCCCCCATACTTGTGGTGTTCCGAGGTGGAGACGTCCTTGTTAATGACCTTGTTTCTTGTAAGAGGGTCTAAGGAGATGATTGTCTGGACCTTGGCTTCCTTTGTTGATCGAGATTGAAGTTGATTATTTGCTTTGGGTTGGCTACAATTGATTACACCAATGTAGTTATTGGTGGTAGCCGTACCAAGTTTAGTTGAAGTAGCTATTATTGAAGCTTGAATGTCCTTGCTAGTGGCCATTAAAGTTGGTAGCAAGATGATGAAGATTTCTTTCTTTGAAGGAGAATGGGATGAGAGGCAGAGATGTCCCACTGGGCGTGCCAGAATTTGTAAGCGACTAAATTTCTCGTTCGAAATAAATCAAACAAGTGAAATAGTTTCACAAATGCGAATTTGTATTGATGATTGTGTGGTACAATTCTCTGTGATTAGAAAAGAGTTATCCTCTGATTCGATCTCCTTAAAATACTTGTTGATTGGATTTGTAGTGATGTGATTTTGATTCGAACACCCAATATACTTCAATTTGGCTGAAGAATGGATCGAAGATCTTTGGAACAGAATTACAATGAATCTCTAGCTATGAGTTTGTTGGAAATCCTTTGTTCTTCACGTTCTTCGTGTGTTCTTCCTTTTCGAGGGTTTGTGGTGGAAGTTCTTCGATGCTTTAGAGGCTTGAATCCATAGAGCTTCACTGATTTGTGATTTGTTGAGGTTTCTGGAGGCTTTTGAGCTTGATTCCAGTGAACTTTGAGATCTAGGCAGGTAGTTTGGATGATTCTGCTTTGAATGTTCTTCGTATTTAAAGGTTTGTGGTGGAAGTTCTTCGGGGCTTTGGAGGCTTGAATCTGTAGAGCTTCACCGATTTGTGATTTGTTGATGTTTTCGGACCTTTGAGCTTGATTCCTGCAAACTTTAGGATCTAGGCAGACGGTTTGGATGATTCTGCTTCGAATGTTCCTTGCATTTGAGGTTGAAGTTCTTGAAGTTGCTGGAGGCTTCAGGGCTTGATTCTAGCAGAGTTTCAGTACTTCTGAGTGCTTCAGCTGGCCTGGTGTCCTCCCTAATGCCTTAGGAAGGCTTCTATTTATAGGAGTTTAGAGGTAGGTGAGCGACATGTGGCGGAGTTTGATTGGTGACACATGTCACAGCCTGATTGGTCCGCTTGTGTCATCGCTTACACGTGCTGGATTGCTTGTGTCATCGCTTACATGTGCGAAGCTGCCTGTGTCATCGCTTACACGTGCGAAGCTGCTTGTGTCATTGCTTACACGTGCGTTGATGCGTGATTGGTTTTTGCATGACACTTGGCAAATTTCTGTTGGTTTCTGAGTAGTGATAGCAAAACCTAGCAGCAATATGTGGTACTTTGTAATTGGCTGTATTTTGTGGACTTGATAGTGTAACGTGTCAGCTTGTGATAGGTCGGGAATTTTCCCTCTCTACAAACATTATAAGGTACCAACCAATTGAGATACAAAACTAATATTGACAATATTAATATCCTTGAGTAGTGTGTATGGCTATTGATATTATTAATATCACATGCATTAATCCACAACATATTTTAAATTGTAGAATACATAATTTTATATACAATAATACAATCAAAATAATATTAATAACTACTATAATTAACAATTCTATATTATTTTTTAAAAAATAAATAGAGAATATGATGTTTTGTTGAACTTTTCGAGCACCGCAAATGTTGTTGACTAGTTTAAAACATAAATTCAAGGTAAAGTTGTGTCATTTTAGTATTATATTTTACATACAATTTTCTAGTGGCATATATATATATGACAAGATTACTATAATTGGTCTATATGTGTAAAAATTCAGTTAAAATATGACAAACGGGTCAAGTTGGGGTATTCAATTTTGACTTACTCGAATATGGGTTAAAATTGACTATAGGTTAATAAGAGGTCGGATTAAAATGAGATATTAATCTTATCACTTTTACCTTTAAGCTATTTTTACTAGTTGGGTTGACTTCAATGGCAACTCTAGAAATTTTTTTAGGGAAATTATTAGGAAATTTAAATCAAACAAATTTTAATAGAAAAAGAATTTGAATATATTGATTCATCAAAAAAAAGAAAGAAAGTAAATATATGAAATTTTACAATTTCCTTCTATGATTTTTTATATTTTAAAATTGTTACATGATGGTTCATTATAAGTTTTTATTATCTATTGTTAATGTGGCTAGGTGTGACTATTTTATTTTGTTAAGTTTGTATAAAATTTATTTATTTTTATGCAGCTATCATTATTTTTATAAAATTATTTTTAACTAAATGAAAATATGCAACCCACTGACACTATATTATTTATTAACCCACACATCCATATCCATCCATACATAAATATTACATTAAGTATCTACTTAACCAATCAAATATTTGAACAATTGCTAACTTTACTATTTTTTCTGTTAATTACTAACATAAATAATACACTAAGTGTCTAATTGTTGTTTAGTTTTAGGTTGTACTAATCTGTAATCAGAGTGTGCAAGATTTTAGCCAATGTCTGCAAAAATATTTTTAAGCATAAAATAAACTAATAAAAAAATATTTTTTTATATATAATTTTTTTTGAACACCTGAACAACAAGTGTTGCTGCCCTTGGTCAACTTGGTGATTCTTTACTAGTTGGATCGACTTGGTGATGAATTTTTTTTTTTTTTTTTTTTTCACATATAAATCTTAATAAGAAACTATAATATATTACTCCTTTTTCTACCAAAAAAATAAAATAAAATAATATATTACTTTTTCTGTTTCGTTCCATATAAACAAAAAACAAAGAAACAAATTAATCGCTCCAAACTAAATTTTTGATAATACATAAATCTTAATGATTATACTATTATAGTTCGATAATTAATTTTAATTGTACTAGTTTAATAAATTCATAAAATAAAAAGAGAGAAATTGAATATGAAAGTCCAAAGATTAGCTTTAGGTGTATTAAAACTTGGAAATAAAGTAAAATCACTTATAACCAAGATTTAGGATCGGAAAAAAGTGGATTTTATTTAATTCAATTAGTAAAATTTTTGATAGGTGAATAAAAAATCTAAGGTTCAATCTCGCCTACACAAAATACGGATTGCTGTCTTGGTCTTTTTGTTTTGTTTTGTTTTTTTTTTATTTTTAGGAAAATACTAATTATTTTAATATACACACATGGGAGATTAGATGAAACTATTATTATTATTAGGAAGAGACACCATAATCTGAATTTTTTTTATTTTTTTAAATCCGAAAATATATATACCCCGACAGAGGACGGCAATTATTTGTGTTCATTGCATTTGTGGTCCCCACTGCACATGTCGACAAATGATTGAAAAACCCAATCCAGCGCGTGTTTGGTTCTAACTTGAAGAAAGTCTGCTTTGCACTGTCCATTTTTGCTTCTAATGGAGTCAACAATGAAGAAACCCCACGCCATTTGTATTCCTCTTCCTGCTCAAGGCCACATAAACCCTATGCTAAAACTTGCCAAACTTCTTCATTCCAAAGGCTTTCATATCACCTTTGTCCACACAGAGTTCAACTACAATCGCTTACTGAAGTCTAGAGGTCAAAACTCTGTCAAAGGCTTAGATGATTTCAGGTTTGAAACAATCTCAGATGGCTTGCCTTCAACAAACCAACGAGGAATACTTGACCTCCCAGCTTTATGCACAACCATGCCTGTTGATGGGTTGTGTTCACTCCATGACCTTATCACAAAACTCAATAATGCTTCATCAGATGTGCCTCCAGTTTCTTGCATAGTTTCTGATGGGGTTATGGGCTTTACCTTAAAGGCTGCCCAAGAATTTGGCATTCCGGAGGTGATGCTCTTCACTCCTAGTGGTTGTGGTATGTTGGGTTATCTTCACTATGAAGACCTTAAAGAAAGAGGCTATTTTCCATTGAAAGGTATATCTCTAACTATGGTATGATTAACATGCTAATATTTTTTGTTGTCCTATTTAATTGTTGCTTCCCAATCAGTATTAAGCATATATGATTCAGTATTAACTAAAAAAAAAAAAGGCACATGGTAAGATATACGGGTTGGTCTAATGATTCAAATTCTTTTTGTTTTGTTTTTGTTTTTGTTTTTTTTGTTTTTTTTTTTGGGGTAACAAGCCCCTTCTTTTGTATTTGTCATTTGGGCTTGTTTGTCTGTGTAATTTGTTTTCTCTCTTAATAAAATTTTTGGTTTATTAAAAAAAAGATATACTTATATTGTACTTCGATTTATGAGAAAGTGGACCATTCCTATTATTTTCTTTAAAGATTTATATTTTTGTTGCAAGTTCTTTAATAGTTTACTATTATTTTCTTTAATGATTTATATTTTTGTTGCAAGTTCTTCAATAGTTTATAAGATTTAGAGGAAATAATTTTTAAATTTATTTGTAAATGATAAAAGTAAATTTAGAAGTTTAGTATACAATATATAACTAAAACTAACCCACCCACTTTGCCGATTGTAAACTATCCAATTTTTTAACTGACCTGCCATTTTTGTAATATGGTGAGTTGGCCTTAAAATGTGTTTAAAGTGAAACCCATTAGGAAAAGGAAAGTAAAAAACTAGTGGGTTTGCATGTGCCACTGCAACTATAGGACAATACTAGTTTTTACCACCGACATGTCGGTGGGAAAGGCATTCTATATCATAAACTCCCCATTGGGTCCGCCTAGGGATGGCCAAAACCCCTACCTGAAACTTCCACGTATTATTTGAGATGTCATGGGTAAAGAGAATTCGGTTGGGTTTGGGAAATAAATTGATTTTTTCGGGTCAGAGTTAGGGATGTCTTCTTGTAATAGTTACTAATTCAGTTGAAATAAGAAGTTTATACACACAGAAAATAATTAAGTACTTGAAGAATTCTGAACTTCCACGTTAAAAAATAAAATAAAATAAAACATATTTCTTATAGTACATAAAGAAAAAGTTAAATAGCATCAATTTTTATTTATTTATTTATTTTTATTTTACACATTTTGTTATTCACTTATTTGTCTCAATCTTGTGCGTAGATGAGGGCTGCTTGAGTAACGGATGTCTTGATACTGCCATTGATTGGATACCAGAAATGAGAGGGATTCGATTGAAAGATCTTCCAACATTTCTTCGGTCCACCGATGAGAATGACATAATGTTCAATTACAACTTAGAATCAGTGAATAATGCTGTGAAAGCTAAGGCTATTATCCTGAACACGTTTGATGATTTGGAAGAAGAGGTTTTAGAAGCCATCAAAATTAAGTATCCCAATCTTTACACTATTGGTCCACTGTCTATGCTTAATCAACAACTTCAAGAAACAAAGCTGGAGACTGTTGAATCAAACTTGTGGAAGGAAGATAATGACTGCTTGAGTTGGTTAGATAAAAGGGAGCCCAATTCTGTTGTTTACGTGAATTTTGGAAGCCTAATAATAATGACTTCTGACCAATTGAGTGAATTTGCTTGGGGACTTGCTAATAGCATGTATTCATTCTTATGGGTCATACGGTCAAATCTTGTGGATGGTGGAGTTGAGATCATATCCAAGGAATTCATGGAGGAGACTAAAGAAAGAGGATTCCTTTCAGACTGGTGTCCACAAGAAAGAGTTCTTAGTCATCATTCAATTGGAGGATTTTTAACTCATTGTGGATGGAATTCTACGTTGGAAAGTATTTGTCGGGGAGTGCCACTGATATGTTGGCCTTTCTTTGCCGACCAACAAACCAATTGCTTTTACGCATGCAACAAGTGGGGGATTGGGATGGAGATTGATACGGATGTGAAGAGAGAAAAAGTTGAGGGGCTTGTGAGAGAATTGATGGAGGGAGAAAAAGGGATGGAGTTTAGAGAGAAGGTCATGGAGTGGAAGAAAAGAGCCCAAGCAGCAACAAAATCAGGTGGGTCTTCTTACACTAACTTTGATAGTTTAGTGAGGAAACTAAAAGAGCTTACGGATTTTGACTTTGATAAGGTTATTTGAGGTTCCATGGATTTCCCATCAAAAAGTGGGTGACAATGTATGATAATTAGGTGTTTCACAAGAAAACATTTGGTCCAAATTCAAATTTTCATAGAACTTATGTTAAGAGACCTAATGTAAGATTGATGTTTTAGTGTTTTATGTTTGTGTATGTATAAGACTCTCTTATACTTTTTTATTAAGAATTTTGCCAACATGCCAAAAGTCTTGTAACTTAATTGGCATTTTTTAGTATTTCTAATAAAAAGGTCTAAGATTATCCCTCATTCTCTATGGTAGGTTTGTAACTATTGAATTAAGAAAAATAAAAAAAATTGCCACCTCATATATCTAAAAAATTAAAAATTCTCTTCTATGCGACTTTACAATGTTGTCTGGGAGGCCTTTTTATTGCCATAACACATGGGTTGCATTCTTATCAAATCAGCCAATAGTTCCTAGTTTTTAAGGGTAGTCAACTCCAATATTAATGCCAATAAAAGTATATAGCGAGCGTGATTTCATAGATTTTTTATCCAAAAGTTGGTGACAATGCATGTAACATGATAAGTACGTAGGTGCTGAATTAGAAAACATTTGGTACACAATTTTTCATAGATTTTATGTAAGAGACCTCAATTAACATGGGTGGCAAACATGTCAAGCTTCGCATTAAAAGTGACTCATGAGTCATGCATGACATGCACCACTTTTGTGTATATAATTCCACTTATTATTATTATTATTATAATAAAACCGAAGTCTTTGAAACTTCCACAATTTTTCATGTTAGCACAATATTTTTTTTAAAAATAAAATAAAATAAACTAATAAAACATTTCTAAACCCGATAGTTTGCCTTTCCCTTTCACGATGCATAGCCTTCTCTTCCCTGTCTTCCTCTACCAGCTCCTCCTCAATCAAAACCCACCAATGGAGCTTACAGTCCCATACAAACCAAACCTACTTTTATTTTCTTCATCTCCACTCACACACAACTCTCAAACTCTCATTCCTCTCAAGCTTCCTAAGAACCCCAGGTCCAAAAATTCCCACCACAGACCCAATTTTTGTGTTCTAGCTTCTGCAAAAACCCAAATGGGTCTGATGGGTTTTCATGGCTGAGTCTGACTCGGTCGGTCCGACGTGGCTCGGAGTGGTTATGGTTGAAACTTGGTGAGTCAGGGAAGAAGGAAATTAGGTTTACTTGGAAGATGCCAATGTGAAGGTGGGTGAGTTTGTGGGGCGAGCTAATTGCAAGGACGGAGGTATTCATGGACCATGGGGGGCCATGGCCCCCCCCCCCCCCCCCCAGATTATTTTTATTTTTATTTTTTACCTACCAAATATGTTTATATGACATTTTAGTATCTAGCTCAAGAAAAATCTTTTTGGCCCCCCAGTATTCCAATCAACAACGAAATTAAACCCAACAATAACAAAAATATAGATCTCTAGCCCATTTTTAGCCCTTCAAAAACAAAACAAAAAAAAAAAAAAAAAAAAAATCACATGGACAGATCCTATTTCTATTAATTTTTTTATTTAAAAAAAAAATCCCTAAATTCATACTGATACCTCATACTAGTCGAATTAGAGACTTTTGTCTCCTTCACTTCCACTGCATAGCAGTACAAGCCACACCCACACTGCCACACATCCATTCCATGTAAGTGAGACTCACCTTCAATTTTGCAATTTGAATCACGCTGGCAGAACCCAATCTGCTGCTTATTGGTAATTTCTCTCAAAGTCCTCTCTCTCTCTCTCTTTCCTCTCTCTTTTTTCATTCAATTAACTTTCTTTGATCACTCTCTCACTTTATTGTAATGATAGGCTTCAATAGTTTTAGACTTTTTAGTAAAGTCAGTGCTTTGTCTTTAGATTGTTGTTGCTTGCTTTTATTTTTATTTATTTTGGAGAACATAGTGGGGTCACCTTACAATTTATAAGATTGATAGTTTTTGGGCTAATGCTAACTAGATTTAAAATTGTTCAAAACTGACAAATTTAATCCTTAAATCTAACTTAGTTTTTGCTAAACTTAAATCTAACTTAGTTCCTAAACTAAAGATTGTTAACTAATATTTTACCCAAGTTTGTAATATGTGTTCATATGCATTACATATTATGGCATTCATAGGCTTACTAAATAGCCTTCTTCATATGTTTTTTTTTTTTTTCTTATCTTCTTATGTAGTTAGAAAAATTAATTAGTCTTTTTGTTAGAAGACTACACGACATATAATGAGATAATAAACATAGATTATTGTATTGCAACATAATAAGAAACAATTATTTTGTTAATACTAAATGAATGCTAAGGAAGGGGTCAGCAAAGGTCGGGGTGAGTTGGAACGATTTAGGACTAAGTTAGTGCCTGAATTTGTGAGTTGGAATCAGTGGGAGTGTTGGAAGGTAATTCTGCACTTTGAGACCCTTTTGTTTTAATTTTTGTTTGGTAGATTAGAAATTGCAGGAAAATGATAGAAAATGGACAAGTTTAAGTATTTTCTTCTGAGCTGTTGGGGCATTGTATATTAGCTGGTTGTTAGTGTACATACTAATACAGATAAGGATAGCATCTATGAACTTGGTGGAAATGGAAAATTTTGAGCATTGCATGTAATCTATATATATATATATATATATATATAACCGAACCCTTTGGCTCTCACAATTTTCCACGTCAGCACAATATTTAAATAAAATTATCATTTTATTTAAATAAAATTATTTTTGTTTAATCTAAACTTAATAAGGAGTGAAACTCTATCTCTCTAACAAGTTCAACTTAAACTCAAACTCATCATTATCATTTTTTTAAACAAAATTATTTTTGCTCAATCCAAACTTAAGAAGGAGTGAAACTCTATCTCTCTAACAAGTCCAACTTAAACTCAAATTCAAACATTGATAGATTATCTCCAAATTTGTGAGGTTAATCATGAACACTATAAAAGCAAAACAAACCCCAATTTTATTTTATTTTATTTTATTTTTATTTTTTTAAGCTAAGTAGAGGTTTGAGCTCTTCTTATGTTATTTTCTTCTCCTCTATTTTGTTAATATATATATATATATATATATATATATATATATATATATATATATATTATGGTTTTTCATGTATTTTTTAAAAAGTAATTTTCATACATCAACCACAAACTCTCTTTAGGTGTTTTTTACAAGATAAAAAAGCTTACAATAATTGAAATTATTATTTCAAATGTAACCCATCTTTTTCTTATATTTCTCTATTGTTAAGTCATATATACTTTGTTTTGTTTCAATAATTTCTAAACAGTGAATCATCTGATTCTTTAATATTTTTTGGTCTTTCAGAAGTTTTAATATCTGGATTTTTGAGTTATTTTTTGCAGTATCTGAAATTGTCTGACAAATTTTTTATAATTCATTGCACATTCAAGCAATAGCTTCTTTATCAAATTGTAACACAAATTGAAGTCATACAAGAGCAAATCATGCAATTGTGTAGTTTCTTAAATTTTTTATAAAATTATTTTAGTCTACCTCGCAAATAAGTAGGTTCCCGTGCATAGCACAGGTTTGCGACTAGTTATTATGATCACCTTTACTATTTTTACCATTATTATTAAGAGAAGTTGCAATATTCCCATGTAACCTGATTATATTACAATTTAGCATAAAACTTTCAAAAATTTTATGTTTAACCCCTTAAATTTTAAATTAAAATGAAATCCTAAACCCAATTTTATATAGAATCTTAATAATTTTATTTTATCCTAAATCTCTTATGAGGTCTAATTTAATAATTTAATGGGTAATTACAGTAAATCCACTTATAGTTTGACCCAAAATCACTTTGCCTACCTGTAATTTGAAAAGTATCACTTTACTCACCTGAGGTAAACTCTGTTTGTCTTGCATGACCCACCTTTATTAAAAATAAGAGCAAATGTGCATTTTTGACAAACAAACCAGTTGCTTTTACTCATGCAACAAGTGGAGGATTGGGATGGAGATTGATACGGATGTGAAGAGAGAAAAAGTTGAGGGGCTTGTGAGAGAATTGATGGAGGGAGAAAAAGGGATGGTGATTAGAGAGAAGGTCATGGAGTGGAAGAAGAGCCCAAGAAGCAACAAAATCAGGTGGGTCTTCTTACACTAACTTTGATAGCTTAGTGAGGAAGCTGAAAGAGCTTACGGATTTTGACTTTGATAAGGTTATTTGAGGTTCCATGGATTTCCCATCAAAAAGTGGGTGACAATGCATGGTATTTAGATGTTTTCACAAGAAAACTTTTGCTTCAAATTCAAATTTTCAAAGACCTTATGTTAAGAGACCTAAAGTAGCATTGATGTTTTAGTGTTTTATGTGGGTATGTATAAATAAGACTCTCTTAAACTTTTTTATTAAGAATTTCGCCAACATATCAAGAGCTTTGTAGCTCAAATGACACCTTTAGATATTTTCAATGGAGACATCTAAGGTTATCCCTCATTTTAACTATGTAAATTTACACTATCACTATTCATTTTGCATTTAGTTTTTTTATTATTTCTTTACATATCCCGATGATGAAGTAAGAGAATAGTTGTTGTGTATAAATAAAGAGAAATAATTAAAAAAATAAAGAAAAAAAATGATTTTTTAATGAAATGTAGTCTATAATAGATCATCTGGTTTGAAGTTTTTTAAAAATTGAGTATGTAAAAAAAAAAAAAAAAAAAAAGTAGGTTCTTCTACTAAAATAGACAAATATTTTTGCACAACCTAATGCAATGGACTTTTCGGCGGTCAATTAACTTAGTTATGGTCGTACAAGGACCTGACATCAACTATTCCATCCACTACATAGCTTAGCCATCTGCTGAGCATTCTCGAAAAACTGACAAAAACTCATGAAATATTAGGATTGAGATCAGGTCCAATACCCTATGTATTGCACTTGATGCAATAGCATTGAATAGTTGAGATTGAGAGATTGAGAGTTGGAAAAAGCAACTTTCAATCTCAACTATTGAATAAAATAAAGTAAAAAATAGTTAAAAAGTATGTGTGGTAAAAACTTTTGTGAGAGAAGGTGTAATTGTATGGTGCAATTGCACCAGATCTCATTCCAAATTACTATGAGAAATGCTAGTGGCCTAGGGCAGACCTTTTAGTGAAAAGAGATGGAATCCAAGGTCACTTTAACAAAGTTTGTCAGGGACCCAATAAGAAAATAGTTAATTTGAGGCCTTATTACAAGTTCACAAAATTTATGTGAAGTAAAAACCTCAAAGGTTCCAATTTGTCCTCCGAAAGCTCGATAATCTAAATGACTAGAGCTTGTTTAGACCTCCAATTTAAATTGCGGCTTGATTAATTTTAATCTAAACACACTTGATGCAGAATATACGTAATTAGCAAATTAATTAATCAAAGCATTCAACAATTGCATGGATAAACAAATAAGTGCAATGCTAAAATGGAAAGGGCGGTGTATAAAAGAATAGCAAACCTAAGATAACATAGCGATGTGTTATCGAAGAGGAAAACCGAAGAACTCGGCGTAAAAATCTCTCCGCACCCCTCCTAGCTGAAATGATCCACAAGTGAATAAGTTGGAGTATAAGGATACCAAAACGACCCTCCAAATCTAATCTACCCAAAGTACTTGAGCCCTCCAAGCTCCAGCTACTAATGGACTTCTCGAAGTCTTGTCTTCACTAGCTTCCCGAATCCTGCAATACCGCCTAATTACATTACCAAGCCTTACCAGCTTATTTTAGCAAATACCCAATGCTTCCCAAGCTCCAAAACATTCTCTACACTCAATTTGGGTGTGGGTTGTATTTAGGTACAAATCTCCTCTCAAGGTATGTCAATGGGAGAGGGGAAGGAGAAGAGACTACAAATGAATTTTCACTTGAGGATGAGTAGCTCTCTCTAACAAGGTGGGGTGTTGTAGAAACTTCTCTAGGGTTTTCTATCTGATTAGCTTCTTTACAATTTTGTGGGTAATGAGGGTATATATAGTACGGGTGAAGGGTATAAGAGTTACACTTAAAATCCCAACTATTAGTGCATCTCGCAGGTCATCTCGCGGGTTGGCCAAGTCGTGAGATTACTCGCGAGATACACTAACTCTTCAGCTTCCGGCATGTACTCCTCATGTGACCTTTAACTGTCTTGATTAAATCTTCACCACTTAAGACTAAACCCATTACAATTGTAAGATTGAATTTATTCAACCACCTAATTGGCTTTATTCCGTGCCAAATTTGCTTGTAATTCAGCATTTAGTAACCCTGTATTTAGGTGGGTTTGATGTAAGGGTAGTGAGTGAGATAGAGTGAAGTTTGCTCAAGAGTGTGCAAGAAAACAGAGACTCGCGGCTGGGACTCGCGGGTGACTCGCGGCTGCAAGCCGCCAGAAGCAGCACACGTGCCAAGCATGCTGGAAGGTGAACAGTCATGCCAGCTGGAGCACTACAGGACAAAACAGGACAACTGGCCATACGGTTATCTCGCGACTGGATCTCGCGACTTGGTCAAGCCGCGAGGTCAAGCCGCGAGCCACCCCTGTTTTGTAAAACCTGACGTTTCACATTCCTCTCCCACTCTAGTATAAATACCCCTTTTACCCACGATTGAGAGAGAGCTTCCAGAGAGAATTTTGAGAGAGAAACCCTAAAGAAAAACAAGATTGATTCACCCACAATCTATACCTTAGAGTCTCTCCAAATTCCCCAACTCTCTTCCTCTCCATTGTCAAATCCTTGAGAGGCATTATACCAGACCTGGTTCTCACCATCATCATCATTGTGAGACAGTTGTTTGGATTTCTGGGAAGCAGTTAGGAAGGAACCAATCTTCATTGGTTGATGCTATGGTCTAGTAGCGGAATCCAGGAAACTAGAAAAGAAAAAGGTTCGGCGCAACCTCGTTGGAGCAAGAAGCTTGGAGGGCTTAGGTGCACTGGGTAGATTAGGCTTGGAGGGTCTATTGCTGTCCTTGTATCCCAACTACATTTTCTAGTGGATTATTGACCGCTTGGAGGGCGGCGGAGAGGTTTTACGCCGAGGGCTTCGGTTTCCTCTTCGATAACACATCGCGTGTTGTCTTTGTGTTTGCATCTTCCTTCCTCTCTATCTTTGCCTTTTTATTATCTGCTGTGGATTTTATTTTGTTATGGCTTAGATAGTTTTTAACCTATTTCATATTATAGCATATGTTAAGTTTCCGCACACTTGTTGTTTGACATATTGCTTGAATTGGTTAAGTTGTAAGTTGGGGGTCTAAACGTTCAAAGGTGTTTTTACACGTTTTTGAACTTTCAATTGGTATTAGAGCGGGTACACTATTATTGGTTTCATTACCATTGTGTGATCCTTGACTCCCTTTTGAAATGGATAGGTCTCAATCCCTAAATGCACCTCCATATTTTGATGGTAGTAATTATGCCTTTTGGAAGGTTCGCATGAGAGCATTTCTATGCTCCATTGATGAATCTGTTTGGGATGCAGTTGAGAGTGGTTGGACTAGACCTGAGGCAGCCAAATCCACATGGGATAAGGCAGCACTCGCTGCATCTAATGCTAACAGTAAAGCTTTAAATGCTATTTTCTGTGGTGTGTCTCCAGATGAATTTCACAGGATTTCTCACATCACCGTTGCCAAAAAAGCATGGGAGATATTGGAAACTACCTATGAAGGCACGAAGAAAGTGAAGGACACCAAGTTACAAATGCTGACCACCCGGTTTGAGGAGCTCAAGATGAGTGAGGATGAGTCTTTTGACTCTTTCTATGGGAAGCTAAATGAGGTGGTTGTCAGTAAGTTCAACTTGGGGGAGAAAATGGAGGATTCTAAAATCGTAAGGAAGATCCTTCGATCATTGCCGGAAAGTTTTCGTGCTAAAGTGACAGCGATTGAAGAGAGCAAGGACCTAGATGACATCAAAGTCCAAGAGCTGGTCGGTTCTCTTCAGACTTATGAAATGTCGCTGCCCAATCAACGGAAGAGTAAATCCCTTGCTCTTAAGACCATTAATGAGAAGGTAGAAGTCCATGACTCATCGGAAGACGATGTGGTTGATAAAGATGTTGCATACCTTGTAAAAAATTTCCGAAAGTTCTTGAAGTTTAAGAATAATGGAAAATTTGGTGATAAAGGAAAATTCCAAAGTTCTGGAAGGGAGAAAAGGGAATTCAAAAAGAGAGATGGTAAAGAATCCCAACCTACACAAGGTGTCACTTGCTTCGAATGTAACGGGCATGGACACTTTAAGAAGGAATGTCCGAATTATTTGAAATCGAAAGGTAAAGTGTATGCCACGACATTGAGTGACTCTGATTCGTCTGACTCAGAATCTGAAGAGAGCTGTGATGGAGAGGGGAACTATTCAGCTTTTATGACCATTGCTCACGTTGAGTCTTCAGAGGAGTTGAATCTGCTTGTACAAGACCTTGGAGAACATAGTGATGATGAATCACTAGGAATTGTTGAAGAATCAGATGCTGAACAAGATGAAAGCACAGCAAATCTTCAAGAGAATTATAACTCACTCTTGGAAAAGTCGGGTGAGTACACAAGGGTGGCCAAGGCTGCTGTGAGAAAAATGAAGAAGGCAGAGGAGGACTACAAAAGTCTCCTAATCCGATATAGAGAGGCCAAATGCGAGATAGAAACTTTGAATGGTGAGTTGTCCGAAGCTTACACAAAAGTAAGATTTCTTGAGAATGAGGTTGTGCAAGCAAATGCTAAAGTAGAGAGGGTCACCACCAAGAAGCTTGATGATGTTATCTCATCTCAAAAGTGCTTTTCAAACAAATCCGGATTGGGATATACCGGAGGAAGTAGCTCATCTGGAAATGTCACTAAAGAAGTGAAGTTTGTTAAGGCTAAAGATCCAGTTGTAGCTGACCTTACTGATGAGAAACTCAAAATGGAGGAGAAGAAGAATGTGGTGAACCAACGGATGCTGAATTCCCGTAGTCAATCTGTGGGCAGATCCGAATCTCGTGCCAAGTCACGTCCACAACCACAAAGAGGTCCTAGAGTGACTTATGTGTGTCATTATTGCGGACTTCAAGGGCATACTCGACCAAATTGCCAAAAGCTGAGAGCAAAGAACAGTGCAACTCCTCAAAGGTCAGGAGGACCTAGAAATGATAGAAGAGTTTGGGCAGGTGATCAATCTAGAGATCAGAATGGTGATCCCGGAATGATGAACGTGATGAAGATGATTGGTGCATTCACCAACTGCTTGGAAAGCTTCTCACGAAGGTTTGAAAGCCCTAACTCCCGTACCCAATCCTATAAGGAAATCACCCCAAACGCAAGTGACGTGTGGGTGAAAAAGGGTACTCATGCATAAGCATTAGAACATGTCCATGCATTAATACTTCCTATGCTTTGTGACAATGTTTGTTTGTTTTTCTTGCTGTTTTTGCTATTGGTTGTTTGCTTGTCATCTTGTGTATATTTCTTTTGTCTTATCAATCTTTTTGCTTCGTGTGTCAAAAATCCAAAAATCACATAAAAATTAGAAAATCAAAAAGCTTGATTGACTTTGTTGAGTTTTTGTCTCAAAACTTGTTTTGCCGTGTACCTTTGTGCTAATGGCTTTGTGCATTTTCGAGCATTGCTTGTCTTCATGCACTCATATCTATGTGGGAGAAATTTTGAAATCTTTGTGATTGTTGTAAATAGATCTTCAAACTTGTCATGAATGATTAGTGAATGGTTTTGTTGATCTTGAGACTTGCATAGACTTGTGTCTATATATCTTCCCACTCTTTATTTTTGTTTTTGCTAAAAAGAGCTCACCAAATGTAAATCTCCAAATGAAAAGAGATATTGAGCTGCAAAAGCCTGTCGCACATACTAGTATTCGACTAGGAAAAAGGGAAAGCGACCAAAAATTAAAGAGAAATGTTTTATTCAAAAAGCCAAAGGCTTGTTCATCAAAAGGAAATGTCAACTATCACTCTCACAATGAGAGGTGATTGCCTCAAAAGATCAAAAAGATCAAATGTTGATTAATTGTGGAGTCAAATGTAAAGCTCCAAGTTATTTTATCAAGTTTTTGTGGGAGGTCATATATACATTCTTCTATAATTGAGATGGGTCACATAATCTAGTGCTAATTGTGTATGTCTTGATTGAATTGATCATTGAAGCTTCACATTAGACTAAGGACTATCTCATTGTTGATATCCACACACAACACACAAGTTTATGTTCAATAAATGCCATATTCATTTGTGTGATTGTACTTGATAAAATGTGTTTTCACATGCTCAATCTTTGTTAAATCAAGCACAAAAAGATTTTTTGAGTGTTTTAAGTGTTTTTGGAAAGTATTTTGGTTGAAAAATCTGAAAATTTCAAAACTCCAGTTTTGCCCTGTTTTGGCGGCTCAGTCGCGGGTATTTCAAGTCGCGAGCCTCAGTCGCATCTTCGCTGGTCATTTTTGGCGACTTGTTCGCGAGTGAAAGGTCCAGTCGCGAGGTTATTCAGAGATTTTCGCGGCTCAGCTCGCGACTCATTCGCGGGTAGACCTTCCAGTCGCGAAAAACACTTAGAAAAATTTTTCAAATTTTTGTCCTTAAGTGTTTTGGCGGCTTGATCTGGCGACTTTGTGGCGACTTAATCAAGTCGCGAAAATCGCGTGTTTGGCAGAAAAAGGAGCAGTTTTTAAATCTTTTTCAGTTTTCCCTCGAACTTTAGTAACTGTTCATTTTCTCTCTAAAATATCTCCTTTCCAAACACTCAGTGAATCCATTTTCAAACCCCATTGGTGCTTCATTTCTTCTCCAAATCATTAAGAAAAGGTATGGGTTTTACTTTCTCAATCTCATTTTTTCCTTTTCCTGCATATTTTTGTTACTGTTTGGATTGATATTGTGTTCGAAATTCTTCTCTCATTGTGTAATGGGTTTGGCGTGTCTTGCTTGATATTGCTCTCATCTGTTTTTATGTAGAACGGTCACAATGTGTTTTTCATTGCTCTGATATTTGCCTATTTGTGTGTCTGACAATCGTTTCTTACATGGGTTTGGTGTTTATTTAATTTACTCATTTCTCTTGCTTGAGTATTGATGTTGGATTTCGGTATTGGTTACTAAGTGTTTATGATATCATAATGTGTGTCTCTCAACCATGTGGCCTAGTATAGATGATTTGTTTCTTCTTGCTGAAATATTATCCATTGTTCATATATCTTGTGGAGTGTTTTTATGTTATCAGTTTTCAATGTTCGAATGCTGTATCCGTTTGCATATCATGGTCATGGTAACCTGTCTGATTGACAGTTTTGTCAGTTGTTGACATTCATTTTGTGCTCCTTTGTTTTGATTGGAAGTTTGGTTGGGTCTACACTACCTTCAGTTTGTATTTATGTGTTGGGAGAGCTCTATTCCTTTGTGATCTTATTACTGGAGCCCCCATTGATATATGTGCTCACATCTACTACACCTTGAGGAAGACCGCTTGTCGAACTGCAGCTCGAGGAATCATCCCATTTTGCAGTCTAGTCATGAAGCTCATTCTACGTGAAGGCATTACTCCCCCTGCAGATGGAAAGATGTTGTCCCGTCAGCGTCTTATTTCCATGGTCACTCTTCAAGCTAGCAGAAGTCACTCCTCTAACACACCAAGGAGTGCTCACATCTCTTCGGTCACTCCATCTGCCCCTGACTCAGAAACACATGCACATACCACATCTACTTCACGTGCTGTTCCTGAAGCTTCACCGGCTAGTATTCCGCAAGCACAGACTGCTCCTCATACTGATAGAGTCAGCAGTGCACTTGAGCATATTCAGAAACGCATTGAGGAGCTTGTGGCACTTCTCTACTCCACAAACAACCATGTACAAATGCGTCTTGAGACTATGGAGAATCAGCTAGATGCTATTCAACAAAGGTTGGACGAGAGCCTTTAGCTATTCGTGCCAAAAAGGGGGAGAGCATTCAGTAAGGGGGAGAAAATTCAAAGGGAAGTGAGCATAAGTGTGCATAGTGATAGGGGGAGTTCTCACATACTTTTGCCATACTTTTGTTTTAAGTCTTATTCTCTACTCTTAGTCTTTTATGGGTTTGATACACTGTGTTTTGGTGTATAGTTGTTTCTAACTCTTATCTATACTCTTGGTTTAAACTTTAACATATTTTGATGATGTTATTCAGGATGTTTTGTTATCTGTACCCATGTGCTTCTGTAAGCTTTTAGGGTTTATGTTTTATGCATAGTTTGTAGGCTTTATGGTTTGTACCTTGCTAATTGCAGCCTTTATGCTATGATTGAAATCAGTACTCTGATCTAAATGTTCTGCATTTTGATATTTGTACTGTCACTCTTGTGCCCTTGTAGGATTGTTCCTAGATGCATATACCTTGTGTGTTATGCATTGGTTGAGTGTTGAACATACAAGTGTCTTGCCTTGTGCTTGTTAACTTGTATGTCCTTGTGTTCATTCCAAGTGTGAATGAGCACTGTGATCACTACCTTGTGGTGCTCACTTGGTTGATCAAGCCATGGCTTGTTTCTTAACTCCATCTTTGCTTGATCACATATTGCCTGTTTCATATGCATTTTATAATTTTTCTGCTTACAATGATCATGGTGTATTGTTGTGTTTCAGGAGTATTATGTTCATATGATTCAAGTGCCTCACAGTTTCTAGAGTTAGGTGTGAGTGAGTTTTGTTCAACTGTTCCCAACTCACATGTTAAGTCTAGAGTCTGTTTTAGGGTTTTGTCACGGAATAGCCAAAGGGGGAGATTGTAAGATTGAATTTATTCAACCACCTAATTGGCTTTATTCCGTGCCAAATTTGCTTGTAATTCAGCATTTAGTAACCCTGTATTTAGGTGGGTTTGATGTAAGGGTAGTGAGTGAGATAGAGTGAAGTTTGCTCAAGAGTGTGCAAGAAAACAGAGACTCGCGGCTGGGACTCGCGGGTGACTCGCGGCTGCAAGCCGCCAGAAGCAGCACACGTGCCAAGCATGCTGGAAGGTGAACAGTCATGCCAGCTGGAGCACTACAGGACAAAACAGGACAACTGGCCATACGGTTATCTCGCGACTGGATCTCGCGACTTGGTCAAGCCGCGAGGTCAAGCCGCGAGCCACCCCTGTTTTGTAAAACCTGACGTTTCACATTCCTCTCCCACTCTAGTATAAATACCCCTTTTACCCACGATTGAGAGAGAGCTTCCAGAGAGAATTTTGAGAGAGAAACCCTAAAGAAAAACAAGATTGATTCACCCACAATCTATACCTTAGAGTCTCTCCAAATTCCCCAACTCTCTTCCTCTCCATTGTCAAATCCTTGAGAGGCATTATACCAGACCTGGTTCTCACCATCATCATCATTGTGAGACAGTTGTTTGGATTTCTGGGAAGCAGTTAGGAAGGAACCAATCTTCATTGGTTGATGCTATGGTCTAGTAGCGGAATCCGGGAAGCTAGAAAAGAAAAAGGTTCGGCGCAACCTCGTTGGAGCAAGAAGCTTGGAGGGCTTAGGTGCACTGGGTAGATTAGGCTTGGAGGGTCTATTGCTGTCCTTGTATCCCAACTACATTTTCTAGTGGATTATTGACCGCTTGGAGGGCGGCGGAGAGGTTTTACGCCGAGGGCTTCGGTTTCCTCTTCGATAACACATCGCGTGTTGTCTTTGTGTTTGCATCTTCCTTCCTCTCTATCTTTGCCTTTTTATTATCTGCTGTGGATTTTATTTTGTTATGGCTTAGATAGTTTTTAACCTATTTCATATTATAGCATATGTTAAGTTTCCGCACACTTGTTGTTTGACATATTGCTTGAATTGGTTAAGTTGTAAGTTGGGGGTCTAAACGTTCAAAGGTGTTTTTACACGTTTTTGAACTTTCAACAATTAATCCCACAAAATACAAGGAAATAAAATTAATGAAATTACAACACTTTTTTTCATGGAATATAGCCAACATAAATGTTATGTGTTGGTTTTTAGACCCCTTAAACAATTGATTAAACCTAGGTAATTAGCCAAGTTGTTACTTAGTCCAATTAAACAAGTCTAAGTTATCACAATATAAAAGATCAAATCATGCAAAGCAGCGGAAAATAAATAACACACGATATGATCACCCAGGAAACCAAACCGGTAAAAACTTGGAGAGGATTTAACCTAGCTATCCTCAAGGTAAAAAGCAAATCCACTAGAAAGAATCGAAGTTCATACAATAAGACTTACAAGCCCCCCCGCTCGACTTCTTATTGCTACCAACCAGTAGAACTTACTGACATGACCACGTGCAAGCTCCGAATCCACGAACTCCTTCTTTCTTTGATTCCCACCAGCTACAAGCACACCCGCTTGTGTATTCTTTAAGTTTTAATGGCAGCAACTGAATTGATCATCAAGGCGTAGATATATCTTCTCATTGAAAACCCTAAGTTTGTGTAAAGTAAAGCTCCTCTAGATCTCACAAGAGATTTACACAAACCGCAAATATGAGCAACACTAAAACGTGGTTAGGGTTTGCCTTTTATACTTAGGACAAATAAGAAACCCTAAAAATGTTTTAAAACACTTAGGGCTGAGTTGGACGAATCTGCAGAAAATCATTCTGCTCGAGCTTCGATCGATCGAGCCAGGCCGAAAGGTACAATGCTTTCCTGCTTTAACTCGATTCCAACTTTACATAAATGCACAACTTTGAGCTAGACTAAAACACTTCTAAACACATTGTTTTGATCATGGTTTGCCAACAATACAAATTAGAGTTCTAAATACATAAAATCCTAAACTTTAGAACCTAACAAACTCCCCATTTGGCAATCCGTGACAAAACACAACTTAGGAGCTCAAAGTTTACAAAATAAAAAAGCCCTTTACAAAATAATGCTCATAAAACAAATTCAATCCTAACTACTATCCATCAGTTGCAAGTGTAGACAGCAGCTCAATTGAATCAACCTGTATATTTCCTGAAACACTAAACAAAATGCATAACCGCATGTGTGACAGAAAAACAAAAAGAGTAACTAACTCTCCCCCTAAGTTAGATACGTCAAAAACAATGTTAACTCCACCTAAACAGAACATTCTTGTATTTTCCACACATGTTCTCAAAAACAATTTCAAATAAATCTCCCCATTTTTGTCACGTATTGACAAAGACTACTCATACAAAGAGTAAACAGACAACATACGCAACAAAGTAAGAGAAAATAGAGACATCTCCCCCTATGAAGAGCAACAACTCCCCCTAAGAACCACAAAGGTTAAAAAAATTTCTCCCCCTATAAAAATAGGAAAAACAAAACAAGTTTTGGGAAAAATAGTTTTGGGGAAAATTTAGGAGGTGGGGAATAAATAAAAAGACACAAACCAAGTTTTTTTAAAAAAAAAACTAAGTTGAGGATACACATGAAGAAAAAATATTCTCTCTTTCAATAAATGCAAACATGACACTATGTGACCCATAAACAGTTGCATGAGTAGAGAAAATATTTGTACATTGATTATCCATCATATCTCTTAAGAAAAAAAATTTCTACAATTCACACATAAAAAAGGCATATACTAGAAAGTACATAGCTCAAAAATTAATCAATCAATTATTTGATCAAGTTAAGTACCCAATGTAGCAAAGTGTATGCATGTTATGTGTGAAAACAATGAGAGATATGACTGCAAAACTGCAAGATGGATACAAAAACAATGCAATGCATGTGAATCCTAAACACAAATGATGCATGAAAAAAAATTTTGGTCAAAAACATAGAAATTAAAAATTTTTCAGTTTCGATTGATCGAGAATTGATCGAACATCAATCGAGTCAGGCAGACTCAAACCAAAAATTTTAATCGCAATTTCGATTGATCGAAAAACAGGTTCGATCGATCGAAATTTTGGAAAAATTAGATTTTTGAAAAACAGAGCATTTTAATGCAGAAACTCCGCAAAGCACATTGTTTTATATAAAAAAAATGCATGAGTATGAGACGAAAAGTTTTTCAAAAACACTTGAATTCAATCCAGATCTTCCAAAATCAAGATTTTCAATCAATTTGTCCTCAAAGCACAAACATTAAACACATTTTGCATTAAAATCAAGGAACTTTTAATCTTGGATGGCCACAATAAAAACACACACAATATAATGTACCAAGTTTAGCAAAGAGTAAATTGTGTAGTGTGTGCAACTAGCAAAAGCTTGAGATACATGTGAGGTGATATGTGAATAGTAATCAATCACAAAGTCTACAAAATTCATCACATAGAATTTAAAAGAGACTATCACCTAAAGAGTTACATCATATAACTCTCACATCTCCTAGAACATAAGCTTGCAATCATGTAAGTTTCTTGAATTTTGCCTCATAATATACACACCAATTTTAATTATGTGATTTGGCATCAAGCCTAATAGTACACACCAATTTTAAGCATTAAGCAATTAAACCGAGACTACACCTTATGTTCTTTTTGTGCATGTGCTACACTTTCTCGAGCACAAAATCTTACAATATGCACTAAGGTGTTCATGATTGGCTAGTGAACAGTGGTGAGATGGTTATTTATGCCTTTCTCAAAAGGATCAAGTCCGACAGTCAAATAACATGTGACTTCAAGATTAAGACAAAGTGATAAACACCATAAACATCTTTCCCACACAACATGCACTACAAAGCTCAAACTAGTCAAGTGCAAAAAAAATAAGCTCATCAAAGCTAAATAAGGTACATAAACATGTTATGTAAAGATAATATGGCCAATCCTTGATTATAAATCCAAGATGTGAACTACAAAACACAAAAATCTTTTTGGTTTTAGAAAAAAAATGATGACCAAAAACTAAAAGCACACATTATGCCAAATGAACAATGCAAATGCAATGCATGACAGTGCTTAACTAAGCTATAGAGAGTACACAAACAAGAAATATCAATTTCTTAATTAACCCATGAGTATATGTATAAACTAGTACATACTCATACAAAATCAAAAAATAGCTTAGCACATACATAACACATTATATTCAAGTTTCTCCACAATGTCAAGCATGTTCTAAATCAAGAGAGAGATATCATAATTCATGTAATCCTCAAGAAAAATAAAACTAAACACAAAATAAAATATTTTTGTCTTTTTGAAATTTTTCAATGTTTTTGGATTTTTTTTTTAATAAAAAAAACAACCTAAAAAACAAAACAACCAAAAACAAAAACAAGACATGTCCACAAACAATTGAAAAAATTAAATTAGGGACAAGTCAGTAACACTCACCTTGGAGAATCTTTTCTCACCCATCTAGCACAAGTCTTCGGCTTTGTAGGTGAAAATCCATGTGAAGCAGAGTGTATTTAAGGAATTACACCAATCTTCTGAGAAAGACTAAAATCCTGCAAATTCCTTTCACAAGCCAACAAGCTCAAATTTTTCAAAATAATATGAAACAATTTATATGGACTTATGATAGGAGAAATATCATCACATATTTTAGACTGAAACATAGAATGCTTAATTTTCAGTTTATGACAATTAGGACGAATGTGACCACGGACACCACAAAAGTGACAAACAGAAACAAATTTAGGAACATCAGTATTCCTTACAACAAGTCTAGTCTCAGATTTTGATTTTTGCCTCAACAAAGAACAATTTGGTCTAATATGACCAACAACACCACAAAGGTGACAGGTAGGCACAAAAACAGATTTATTATGCTCTCTAACAGTAGATTTAGACATAAGTTTAGAAACTTCAGCGTTAACATCAGAACTTTTACCTTTGTCTAACCTAGCAAAATAAGCCTTTTCTTTATTATTCATTTTAAAAGGAGGGATATAAACTTTCTCAGTTTTAGGCTTAAGAGAAGCAGAAACACTTCTGTTATCAACAGCAGGCTTAGTACTAGTCAAATTTTCAATTTTAGCTTTAGATTCAACTAACTCTTGTTCCAAGCTTTTCATCTTCTCATCTTGAGAGGAAATTTGATTTCTCAAAAATTCATTCTTTTTATTAGATTCATCTAATCTAACAATCAATTCCTCTTTTTCAAGATTAACCAATTTTAACTCTTCCTTGAATTTCTTAGCAATTTTCATAGATTTCAATAATTCCTTACGAAGAGTTTCACAGGCATCAATAAAATCAACAGAAGCATGAGCAAAAACATGATCAGAAAGACACTTCAAATTATCCATGACAACAGGGGTCAAGGATCAACTCTTAGATCAAAAGATCTAAAACAAAAGAGCTACCCGCTCTGATACCACTTGTTGGTTTTTAGACCCCTTAAACAATTGATTAAACCTAGATAATTAGCCAAGTTGTTACTTAGTCCAATTAAACAAGTCTAAGTTATTACAATATAAAAGATCAAATCATGCAAAGCAACGGAAAATAAATAACACACGATATGATCACCCAGGAAACCAAACAAGTAAAAACCTGGGGAGGATTTAACCTAGCTATCCTCAAGGTAAAAAGCAAATCCACTAGAAAGAATCGAAGTTCATACAATAAGACTTACAAGCCCCCCCCCCCCCCCCCCGCTCGACTTCTTATTGCTACCAACCAGTAGAACTTACTGACACGACCACGTGCAAGCTCCGAATCCACGGACTCCTTCTTTCTTTGATTCCCACCAGCTACAAGCACACTCGCTTGTGTATTCTTTAAGCTTTAATGGCAGCAACTGAATTGATCATCAAGGCGTAGATATATCTTCTCCTTGAAAACCCTAAGTTTGTGTAAAGGAAAGCTCCTCTAGATCTCACAAGAGATTTACACAAACCGCAAATATGAGCAACACTAAAACGTGGCTAGGGTTTGCCTTTTATACTTAGGACAAATAAGAAACCCTAAAAACGTTTTAAAACACTTAGGGCTGAGTTGGATGAATCTGCAGAAAATCATTCTGCCCGAGCTTCGATCGATCAAGCCTGTCTTTCGATCGATCGAGCCAGGCCGAAAGGTACAATGCTTTCCTGCTTTAACTCAATTCCAACTTTACATAAATGCACAACTTTGAGCTAGACTAAAACATTTCTAAACACATTGTTTTGATCATGGTTTGCCAACAATACAAATTAGAGTTCTAAATACATAAAATCCTAAACTTTA
The DNA here is from genome assembly GCA_028535165.1 of Quercus tomentella. NCBI lineage: Eukaryota > Viridiplantae > Streptophyta > Magnoliopsida > Fagales > Fagaceae > Quercus > Quercus tomentella. The sequence goes on along the minus strand of JAPQVY010000111.1, from coordinate 34,733,184 downwards.
GAACCTAACATTATGTAAAAACCATAACTTTACATCCTCAAACATGGCAAGCTTTGCATTAAAAAGTGACTCATGAGTCATGAATGGCATGCACCAATTTTGTGTATATAATAATAATAATACCACTTATTATTATTATTATTATTATTATTATTATTATTATTATTACTCAGCAAAAAAGTTATTCTTATTATTATTATTATTATTATTATTATTACTATTATTATTATTATTATTATTATTAAGAGAAGTTGCAATATTTCCATGTGGTCTGATCATATTACAATTTAGTATAAAGCTTTCAAAAAATTTATGTTTAAATTTAAACCCTTTTATGTTTAAATGAAATCCTAAACCTAATTTTAGAAGGAATCTTAATAATTAAATTTTAGTTTAAATCTTAAGAGGTTGTTGAGGGCCAACATGTGACAAGGAAGTTTATTCCATGAAAAGAAAGGAAGGACCATGGGCCTTAACAAAAGAAGGCTCAGCTCGTGAAGTAAAGAAGAGAAAACTTGAAAATTCTGAGATGGACGTAGACAACCTAGAGAATGCTGAGAAGGAAGTGGAAGAGGCGGAAGGTTGTCTGGGAACAAGTCACTCACATGTATCCTTGAAAGAAGGAAAATAAGGAAAGAGCCGTTGGATGTGCTCTCAAAATCAAGTTTTCTAGGAGGCAAAGAGAAGTGAGGACAAGTGGTGGCCTTAAGGTCAGAACCTAGCAAAGGAACCAAGGGACCTCAGTCAAGGCAAAGGACATGCAATAAGGGGAAGGATGGTCAGAGTCTTTCCAAGCTTACCCATTGCAAGGAGGAATCTACCCCATTTTTGGGAAAAGATCAAACTAAGAAGAGTCAACGTCAAGGTTCTAGGCCCTTTGAAATGTCCTTTTAAAACTTTGAGAAGAGGACCTTGGCTGACAAATGGGAAAGCTAACATGTATATTCAGTTTCCTAGCAAAAAGCCATTAAGTACCTAGCAAACCAGGCATCATCTTTGTAACCATTAATCCAAGCCCACGGGATCTCTAATTGGTAGTAAGGAAGAAGTGGTTTGGTTGGTAGGAAAGTGATTTCTAGTGAAAGGAGGAACTTTTCTTTTTTCCCTTGGTTAATGTATTTGCTTGGAATGCATGAACCAATGGCCTAACTCAGTTCCTCTATGTGCATGGCATCTCTTCACAACTTCCTCTCAATTGTCCTTATCAGTCAAGCTATCATCCATTGCATTGAATATCCCACCCACTCCTTTGACTTTCCAAGAAGGCATCTTCCATTTGTAGCTAAAGCCAAATACTCTCTTTGAATTATAATTGCCAAACTAAGCTAACCCTCTGCCCAATGAACTCCTTTAGATTCCTGTTAGAGGACATGGTTTACCCAGCAGACCAAGGACATTCTTGTTTGGAGGAACCAAACCATGTCCACTATAAAATGAACACTAAAGCATAACAAAAAAAGGAGAGTTCAGAGAGTTCTAGGAGGGAGAAAAAAAGAATAAAACAAGAGAGCCAAGGATGAGGACTTCGACTCATATCCTTCAAGGTCTTCAAAAATATCACTTAACCTCTAAAGAAAATCATACAAAAATATGCACATATAAGATCTAACTCTCTCCCACAAAATCCTCCTCACCTGACTATTTTGGAAGGAAATATCCAAGAAAAACTACTTGGATTTGAGTTCCAAACCCCACAAGTCTTGTGCAAAAGTACTAAGTTTGTGAGAATGGGGCCAAGGACCTCATGGTTGACCCATTTTTATGAAGTTCATTCATATATATATATATATATATATATATATATATATATATATATGTTCTAGAATGTATATCCTAACCTGATGAATTAAAAATTATTTGTGAATATTTGGATTGTATAGTTGTTCTTATGCAGAACTTGCAGAGGTAAAGGGAAAGGAAAAAAATTCATTGCATAGTAAGCATAGAGAAAGATCTTGTGGCCCAGGGAACTAGTATTTCAGGTTCCCTAGATTAAAGGCCCTATGGTTCAAGGAACTATGACCTCACACTCTGGGAACCATGAGATCACGACCTAGTAACCACGACTTCACGCTCTAGGAACCACGAGATCACGACCTGGGAACCACAAACTCATGTTCTGGTAAACACAAGATCACGCATAGGGAACCACAATATTATGCTCAGGGAACCATGACATCCCCCTCCGACGAGGAACTACCACATAATATTAGAAAAGTATCACATTAGAGTTCGGTGAAGGAATCAGTACAACATCTTTCCCAAGGAACCATCATGGAGGAACTATTGCAACCTCGTTCCTGAGGAACCAAGTGATGGACCTCTGTCACAGAAAGTAATTCATACAGTAAAAGATAAGCCTTAAATATTATATTTTTAATCTCCCTTTTATGGTGAATATTATGAATTATTGTTTCTCATTTCATAAGAATAAAAGGTCATTTTACAACATTTAAATATTTACAATGATATTTTAGTGTTTGGGAGAAAGTGCAATTTTTGCCTTGTGGAGATTTATGTGACTTGCGCACAGACCGGTTCATATAATGACCCCAATAGGCCGTAGAGAACCATACCTTGTTCACCCAACATCTATTCTAGCCCATTTTCAGGGACCCAAGATCCTAGATCAGCATTGGGTCTGGGAACTGTCTAAAAAAAGGACAGATCCCACATTAGCACTAGACCTGGGAACTGTCTAAAAAAAGGGACTCGCATTTAATGGTGACTTCGCTAGGAACTAAGAAAAAGAAAGGGAAGAAGTAGTCCTTTCGCAAGCATGGCTCCAAATCTTAGAAACAGGAAGAGGTAGGAAAGTTCCTCTTAGTGCATTCAACACCAGGATCCAAAAAGTGTGGGTTCCTCTAAAAAAATTCAACTGGAGGACTCTATATGGAATTTTGGGGAACTTCCCAACACAAGATATGTTCTACACATTATTATTTCCTCCATTTATATTGTGAATCTAGTGAATCATTGCCCTATTTTTTTTTTTTATTAAAAAAAAGTGAAAAGGTCATGCTATAACATTTAAGCATTCATAGTATTGTTTCATTACTTTTATATAAAAAAAAAAAAAAAGAAGTAAGCAAATCAAAGAAAATTGATGAAATGAAGATTGTAAGAACTACATAGCAAAGCAATTGCCTCATTTTTTGAGGTTAAAGCATTTTGTAGCAATTTGGTAATAACACCATATGGTGCTAGTTAGCAAAATGGGATAGTTCCTTGATTCTAGCAAAGGTGGAGTAGTTCCACGGTTCCAACAAAAATGGAGTAGTTCCTTAATTGCAGCAAAATGGAATAGTTCCTTGGTTCCAGCAAAGGTGGAGTAGTTCCATGGTTCCAATAAAAATGGAGTAGTTCCTTGATTCCAGCAAAGTTAAGTAGTTCTTTGATTCCAGTAAAGCTGAGTGGTTCCCTAGTTCTAACCACGGTTCTAGCAAAAATGAAGTAGTTCCTTTGCTCCAGCAAAATTAAAGTAGTTCTTTGGTTCCATCAAAATGGGAATAGTTCTTTAGTTCTAGAAAAAGTGGAGGAAGTTCCACAATACTAGTGAAAATGGAGTAGTTCCCTAGTTCTAGCAAAGGTGGAGTAGTTCCACGATTCCAGCAAAAATTGAGTAGTTCTACGATTCCATTGTAGTTCCCTGATTCCAGCAAAGGGGAACAGTTCCTTGGTTCCAGCAAAAATAGAGAAGTTCCTTGATTCCATCAAAATGGAGTAGTTCCTTGATTCTAGCAAAGTGGAATAGTTTCTTGGTTCTAGCAAAGGTGGAGTAGTTCTACGGTTCCAACAAAAGTGGAGTAGTTCCTTGACTCCATCAAAACGGAGTAGTTTCTTGATTCTAGCAAAGTGGAATAGTTCCTTGGTTCTAGCAAAGGTGGACTAGTTGATGTATTCTATTAAAATAGAGTAGTTCCTTGGTAACAGCTCATCGCAAAATTAGAGAAGGTGGAGTAGTTCCATAGTTCCAGCAAAGTGGAGTAGTTCCCCTAAAAAAATAGGGGCATTAGGAAGTGGATAGAAGTTCCACAAATAGCACCCATATCAAGAGAAGGTGGATCAAGCATGACACCAAATTCATTCAACTGTCTCTCGTTCTGGGGGTTAAAGCCTATTGTACGATGGACCTTTAATATATTTTAAAGAAAACCAATAGTAACACTATATTGCAAATCAGTGTCAATATCTATATTATTTATTTAAGCTCAACAACTATACAAGTGCATCCACCATTTATTACAACTTAACAATTGGGTTCACCCCTTGCAAAGCCAGCCATACACTTTGTAAAAGTACGAAAGAATCATGAATGCAATGGGAAGAATGAAGTTCATGAAGTTAGCCTCTAACATGCATGCCTAGAGGAAGCTTTCCTCTTCCAAGGTCCTTGTAAAAGGAACCCCACTTGAAGAAAGCACCATGAAAAAATTATCTTGGTGGAACTCCTCCCAGCCAGTGGTTCACCAGTAAGAGCAACCTTGGATGTCCCAATAAAAAATAAGAGAAAAATATTTCTATGAAGAATTTGTTCACAACCAAAAGAAGACTTGATTTTTTTAGAAGTTCCTCGGAGAAGGAAACAAATCCTTAACCTTTTAAAGAAAAGAAAAGAAGTTAGTTAAGTGACCCCACTAGAGAATAGGGGCTACAAAGAAACCTTTTGAAGATTGAATAATTCAATGGGCCTGAATGGACCATGAACCAATGACCTAGTAATGGGAGCAAACTGTAAGTATGGCCTAACAATGGGTGCAGATTGTAGGTATGACCTAGTGATGGGTACTAACCATAAGTATAGCCTAATAATGGGTGCAAATTGTAAGCATGGCCTAATAATAGGTGCAAGCTGTAACTATGACCCAATAATGGGTGCAAATCGTAGGCATGACCCAGTAATGGGTACAAACCGTAAGCATGGCCTAATAATAGGTGCAAATTGTAACTATGGCCCAACAATGGGTGCAAATCGTAGGTATGACCTAGTAATGGGTACAAACCGTAAGCATGACCTAATAATAGGTGTAAGCCCAACAATGGGTACAAACTGTAAGTATGGCCTAATAATAGGTGCAAGCTATAACTATGACCTAACAATGGGTGCAAATTGTAAGTATGATCCAGTCATGGGTACAAACTATAAGTATGACCTAATAATAGGTGCAAGCTATAACTATGACCCAACAATGGGTGAAAATTGTAGGTATGACCCAGTAATGGGTACAAACTGTAAGTATGGCCTAATAATAGGTGCAAGCTATAATTATGACCCAATAATGGGTGCAAATTGAAGGTATGGCCTAGTAATGGGTGCAAACCGTAAGTATGGCCCTATAATGGGTGCAAATTGTAAGTATGGCCTAAGAATAGGTGCAAGTTGTAACTATGACCCGACAATTGGTGCAAATTGAAGGTATGACCCAATAGTGGGTGCAAACCGAATATAAATGCCCAATAATGGGTGCCAAAAAAAAAAAAAAAAAAAAAAAAAAAAAAAACCTTGAATGGATATAAAAACCCAAAAGTGGGTGTATAAAATGTACAAGATTGGTCTTCTTGAAAAGGACCATAAAAAAAAAAAAAAAAAAAAAAAATCAGTTTAAGGGAACTCAAGGAAGTCATCTCAAAATTTATGTGAGAGCAAGAAAAGCATAACTTAAAGAATTCTAAGAGTACATCACTTGAAGCCACAAAGACATGGATAGTTTTGCAAGGCTCTACACAACGAGATTACTTAGTAACGTTGCAAAACCAGTTAGCAACATTCCACTTCTCTACGAGATGCAAAAGTCATTAAAGGCTTGGAGGTTAGCAAACTCATTTATGAAATCATTCTAATGTCCATTTTATGACATTTTAGCAAGTGAAACACTATATTCTTCAATTGATTATCATTCATCATACATTTTTGTTCAAATACCCAACCATAGTTCTTGTTGGTCATTAAAACCTTACTCTACATCATATCATTTGATAGCATTATATTGATGTATGTACTCATAGATACATCAATTCAATAAAAGGAAGGTACCCGTTTGGTGAACCCATTCATTGATGCTATATTTGAATATATCAAAACAAAAGATTTGTTGTGCAAGAGGTATCATCCCATGCACTAGCAATTTATTCATACCAATTGGAATGGAAATCCTAATATTTTGGTCTTCTTACATGACCAATTATCAAAAAACAAAAAACAAAAAAAAAAAATAAACAAAAAAAAAAAAAAATTGAAAGTCTTACATGGTTGAAATCCTCACATGGTTTTCATATACATGAAGTAATCTTTATTGCTATGACTTATTTGGCAATTGGGTTTGACTCATAACTCTAGTACATACATTGGGGGCTAAAATAAGATTAAAAATTGTCCTTAGATATATGTTTTAATTGATGAAACTTTAGGAGTCTAGTGGAAACTTTTATTTCATAGGTTCATACACTATTATTTTCTTTAGCTCATGAACTATATTGTATGTAGCAATTCAACAGCAATATAATCAGTGGCATACCATGTAATCTATTGTAGTCCACAAATGTATAATTTGCAACAATTTGAAATACTATACAATTTGTCACAATCTAGAAAATGAATAAGGCAAAGGTCAAGAGCATCCACTAGAAGAGCAAGGTTCTTAGCTAAAGCAAGGCATAGGGATGTTCTTAGGGAAGTTTCTAATCTCTTAATACATTTTGAGAAGAATAGCTAGCCTTGATTATATGACATTCTTAGACTCTAAATTAGCATGTTTATATGACTCAATGATTTACGATATCATGGTCCCATTGGTAAATCACTGTCCATGGACTAAAAGTCTCATGTGGCAAACATCTTGGTATTATTCTTCCTAGCCATAACAAACATATTCTACAATGCATAGAATACTTTGACAAGGATCATGGGGGCTTCCTTGACTCAAACTACTATCTTGTAAAAAAAAAAAAAAAAAAAAAAAAACCTTGTTGACAAAACAATGCTATCTTATATCAAGATTGAATGTGCATTCAACAAGATTTTTGTATGCTACTTTCAAAAAAGAAAAGTATATCTTAGAATTGCTAACAAATACTAGTACTAGAAATATACTCTTACCATCAAATGCAATACCAACATAATTTGGCTATATATGCATACTTCTTTAATCCTTAATTGTCGGTTTGACAAGGTTGATTTGCTTTATGGGAAAATCGAATACTGATCTAGAGCTTAATACTAACATGAAGGTGAATTCTAATTATTGGCAGTATGTTAATTCCTTTCATGAAGAAAGTGCAGCAATTCCTTTGGAGTTTACCTTATAATTATTTGGTCTACAAATTGGTTCTACAAACTAGGAAAGTATCTAAGAATTATTTCTTTTTCTACCATGTGGGCTACAGGTAACCCACAAGCTTGAGGGGCTAAATGTTAGGGACCAAAATGTGACAAGGAAATCTATTCCATGAAAAGTGAGGAAGGACCATGGGCCTTAACAAAAGAATGACCAGCTCATGAAGTTAAGAAGGACCATGAAGGCCCAAAGGCCTAAAAAGAAGGAAAGTGAAAGAAAAAAGTAAAAAAAGAGGAGAACCATCCTTCATCCTCCAGGAAGCGGGTCCTTTGAGAGAAAGTTGGAAAATCTTAAGGACGTAGACGACTTAGAAAGGGTTGAGAAGGATGTGGAAGAGACAAAAGGCAGTCTGGGAACAAGTCATTCACATGTATTCTTGAAAGAAGGAAAAGAAGGTTTGAGTCCTTGGATGTCTTCTTAAAATCAAGTTTCTAAGAGGCAAAGAGAAGTGAAAGGGACAAGTGGTGGCCTTAGGGTCAGAATCTGGTGAAGGAACTGAGGCACCTTGGTCAGGGCAGAGGACATGCAATAAGGAGAAGGATGGTTAGAGGCTTTCCAAGCTCACCCGTTGCAAGGAGGAATCTATCCTATTTTTGGGAAAATACCAAACCAAGAAGAGTTAGCGTCAAGGTTCTAGGACCTTTGAAATGTCCTTTTAAAACCTTGAGAAGAGGACCTTGGCTGACACATGGGAAAGCTAACATATATATTCAGATTCCTAGCAAAAAGCCAGTAAATACGCAGCAAACTAGGCATCATCTTTGCAACCCATGGTCCAAGCCCATGGGATCTCAAATTTGTAGTAAGAGAAAAGTGGTTTAGTCGGTAGGGGAGTGATTTTTGGTGAAAGGAAGAACTTGTAGTTTTTTCCCTTGGTTAATGTATTTTCTTGGAATGCATGAACCAATGGCCTAACTCAGTTCCTCCGTGCACATGACTCCCCTCACAACTTCCTCTTAATTGTCCTTATCAGTGAAGCTATCATTCGTTGCATTGAATATCCCATCCACTCCTTTGACTTTCTAGGAAGGCATCTTCCATTTGTAGCTAAAGCCAAATACTCTCTTTGAATTATAATTGCCAAACTAAGCTAACCCTCTACCCAATGAACTCCTTCAGATTCCTGTCAAAGGACGTGGTTTACCTAGCAGACCAAGGACATCCTTGTTTGGAGGAACCAGACCATATCTACTATAAAAGGAACACTAAAGCATAACAAAAGAGGAGAGTTTAGAGAGTTCTGGTAGGGAGAAAAAAACAACAAAACAAGAGAGCCAAGGATTAGGACTTCATCCCATATCCTTCAAGATCTTCAAAAATATCACTTACCCTCTAAAGAAACTCAAACAAAAACATGCACACATTAGATATCACTCTCTCCCACAAAATCCTCCTCATCTGACTATGTTGGAAGGAGATGTCCAAGTAAAGCTACTTGTATTTGAGTTCCAAATCCCACACGTCTTGTACAAAAACACTAAGTTTGTGAGAATTGGGGCCAAGGACCTCGTGGCTGACCCATTTTTATGAAGTTAATTCATAAATATATATAAATATATATATATATATATATATTTATATATGTTCTAGAATGTAAATCCTAACCTAATGAACTAACAATTATTTGAGAATATTTGGATTATATAGTTGTTCTTATGTAGAACCTACAAAGGTAAAGGGAAAGTACAAAATTCATTACATAGTAAGCATGGAGACAAATCTTGTGGCCTAGGGAACTAGTATTTCAAGTTCCTTAGAATAAAGGCCCTATGGTTCAAGGAACCATGACCTCACGCTTTGGGAGCCACGAGATCATGACCTAGGAACCACAATTTTACACTCTAGGAACCACAAACTCATGTTCTAGGAACTATGAGATGACACCCAAGGAACCAAGATATTGCCCCCCCTCCCCCCAGGGAACTACCACAGAATATTAGAACAGTACTGCATTAGAGTTCGATGGAGGAAGCACTGTGATATCTTTCCCAAGGAACCATCACGGAGGAACTACCGCGACCTCATTCCTGAGGAACCAAGTGAATGACCTCTGTCGCAAAAAGTAATTCACATAATAAAATATAAGCCTTAAATATTCGATTTTTAATCTCCCTTTTTATGGTGAATATTATGAATCATTGTTTTACTCATTTCATAAGAATAAAAGGTCATTTTACAACATTCAAATACTTACAATGATATCTTATTGTTTAGGAGAAAATGCAATTTTTGCCTTGTGGAGATCTATGTGACTTGCGCACAGTTTGGTTCATATAATGACCCAGTTCACCCAACATCTATTACAACCCCTTTTTAGTAACCCAAGATCCCACATTAGCATTAGGCCTGGGAGCTGTCTGAAAAAAGGACAGATCTCACATCAACACTGGGCCTGGGAATTGTCTAAAAAATGGACTAATCCCACATCATCATTGGGCTTGGGAATTGTCTAAAAATGGATAGATCCCACATCAGCACTAGGTCTGGGAACAATCTTAAAAAAGGGACTCATAGAGGTCAAATATAATAATTTAAATATGTGAATTAAATTATGATAAGACTAAGACACAGTAGATAAATTATTATTTACTATTGCCATCATCATTCTCTCATTACGGTTATCGCAATAAAAACTATAATGTATTATATAGTATACCACACTCCCATCTAAAACTAGGCCTCATATATAAGATCCATATTTAAAATCCATTGTGTTAGGTTCTAAAGACTTAGGATTTATGTATTTAGAACTCTAATGTGTATTGTTGGCAAACCATGATCAAAATAAGATATTTAGTCGTGTTTAGACTTGCTTAAAGTTGGTTCATTTATGTAAAGTTGGAATAAGCTGTTGCAGAATTTATTTATGCTTCTCGGCTTGGTTCGATCGATCGAAGCTTAGGCTCGATCAATCGAAAATCGGGTCAGATGCGTTTTCTGTAGAATTCCAACTCAGCCCTAGTTTTGTTTTAAAACGTTTAGGGTTTTCTAATTTGCCCTAGGTATATAAGACAAACCCTAGCCACGTTTTTGTGTTGCTCATATTGCTGTTTGTGTAAATCTCTTGTGAGATTTGTGAGGAGCTTTCCTTTACACAAGCTTAGGATTATCAAGAAGGAGATTTCTTCAAGAGCTTGATGATCATTTAGTTGCTGCCATAAGAACTTAAAGAAACACAAGCGGGTGTGCTTGTACTTGCTGGAGAATCCAAGAAAAAAGGAGTCCATGGTTTCGGAGCTTGCACGTGGTCGTGTTAGTAAGTTTCTACTGGTGGGTAGCAATAGGATGTTAATGGTCTAAGTCCTGTTGAACAACTTCGATTCTTTCATAGTGGATTCAGGTTTACCTTGAGGATAGCTAGGTTAAATCCTCCCCAGGTTTTTACTGGTTTGGTTTCCTGGGTGATCATATCATTGTCTTATTTATCTTTCCACTGCTATGCATGATATGATTATTTTGATTGTGATAACCTAGATTTGGAATTTGGACTAAGTAACAACTTGACTAATTACCTAGGTTAATCCAATTGTGGTTTTAAGGGGTCTAAAAACTATCAAGTGGTATCAGAGCGGGTTGCTCTCTTGTTTTTGATCTTTTGATCACTGAGTTGATCCTTGACCCCTGTTGTCATGGAACACAGACATTCTCTTGTTATTCCTCCTCACTTTGATGGGAATAACTATGCTTATTGGAAAGTAAGGATGAAAGCATTCCTGGAATCAATTGATGACAGAGTCTGGAACTCCGTCGAATACGGATGGGAGAAGCCCACTATTCCTGTTAGTGAGTGGCAAACTTCTCAAAAGAAGCAGCCGCGTTCAATAGCAAGGCTATGAATGCTATCTTTAACACTGTTTCTATGGAGGAATTTAAGAGAATCTCAAATGTTGAGGTTGCTCATACTGCTTGGAATATCCTCCAAACTGTGCATGAAGGCACAAAGGCTGTCAAAATCAATAAATTGCAGCAATTAACTTCTAAATTTGAGAGCATTAGAATGTCTAATGATGAATCTTTTGATGAATTCTATGCTAAACTTAATGATATTGTTAATTCTGCTTATAACTTGGGTGAAATCTATGATCAACCTAAAATTATTAAGAAGATTCTTAGATCTTTGACTGAAGATTTTAGACCCAAAGTGACTGCCATCACTAAAAGCAAGGATGTGGACTCCATCCCTGTTGATGAACTTGTAGGATCTCTTCAATCCTATGAGTTGGACCTACCTAAGACTAGCAAATCCAAATCAATGGCTCTTAAGTCAGTTGATGATGTTGATATTGGTGGATTTGATGATGAGCTCTCTGCTACAGAGATTGCTTACCTTGTCAAGAACTTTAGGAATTTCCTTAGAAACAACAATAGAAGGGCAAGAGATAAGAACACTGCTGAACCTAGAAACCTTAGGAAGAATGATCCCACTAAGGTTAACAATACTGATAAACCTAGAGAAAAAGTAGGTCAATCTTCAAATAATTCTATGGGTCCTCAGTGCTTTGGATGTCAAGGGTATGGTCACATGAAATCTGAATGTCCTACCTACTAGAAGTCTAAGGGTAAGGCTATGGCTGTAACCCTTAGTGATGGTGAAGTTTCTAATGATGAGTCTGGTTGTGACGAGGATGGAAACTTCATTGCTTTCACTGCTACTGTTGTAGTCAATGAAAGCATATCTGCTGAAGAGAACCCTTCTGATGGGGAACTCTCTAAGGACGCAGATCTTCAAGAAGCCTACAATAAACTTTGCAAAGTTGCTACAAAGGATGCTATGAATGTTGAAATAGGCTTGAAGAAAATTGCATCTCTTGAGATTGATAAGAAAAATTTTCTCGTTAAACTGTTTGATGCTATTGAACTTTTGAATAATGTGAAGATTGAGAACATACTTTTAATTGATAAAGTTAAGAATTTGGAACATGAGCTTTCTGTTGCTAGAGAACAATTTAATAGGTTTGCTAGTTCCAAACTTGATCATATGCTAAGTGTTCAAAAGTCTCCTTCTGACAAAACTGGGTTAGGTTTTGTAGAGCATCAATGTGTCTGCACCCAATTCCACTATCTTTGTTCCTTCATCTTCTTCTGAACCCCCTATGAGTGAGGTTATGAGTGAGGTTGTCAAACCCTTAGAAGTTACACCTCCTAGGAAGATTAGGGTCAATCTAAAAGAGTCTAAACCTAAGCAGCCTACCCTTTCTAAGGACAAGTCACATGATAAGTTTGCATGGGTTTGTCATTTTTGTAAAAAGTCTGGACACATTCGTCCAAACTGTTATAAGCTGCAAGCTGCTAAGAGAGCAAACAAACCAAAAGTACCTGTGCCTCAAGCACAAGATCCTATGGTACTCATTGGTGAATTGGTAAAGGCTTTAAACCTTTATTCAAATCCTGGAGTTGGTAATCATTCCCATGTGAATAAGAACTCCAATGCTTGTGGTGCATCTAAGAAGTTTTGGATGCAAAAGGCTCAACCTAATTGAGTCTTTTTGACATGGTCCTTGTGCTTCATTGCTATTCTTTGTGACCATTGTTCTTTGGTTTTTTGTTTTCTCTGTTTCTAGGATTTGCATTGCATAACATTCATGCATTTCATTCTAGGTTGTTTTGTTTATCTTTTTCAAATAAAAAAAAAAAGGGAGAAAAAGGAACCAAATTGTGTTTTGCACTATTTTCTTGGTTTTTGAAAACAAGGTTGGTCAATTATTTTCACAGAATATGTTTTTTGTACCTTGTTTAGCTTTGATGAGCTTACTTATTGCACTTTACTAGTTGAAACTTTGTAGTGTATGTTGTGTGGGAAATATGTTTATAGTTTTGATCACTTTCTCTTGATCTTGAAGTCACATGTCTTTGACTGTCGGACTTGAACCTTTAGAGAAAGGTATACATAACCATCTCACCACTGTTCACTAGCCAATCATGAACACCTTAGTGCATATCGTAAGATTTTGTGCTCGAGAAAGTGTAGCACATGCACAAAAAGAACATAAGGTGTAGCCTCGGTTTAAATGCTAAAATTGGTGTGTACATTATTGGACTTAATGTTAAATCTATCAAATAAAATTGGTGTGTACATTATCCCGGCTATTTTAATAAGTTTCTGAATAATTAAAATTTGTGTGTACAATATAAGGCAAAATCAAGAAACTTACATGATTGCAAGCTTATGATCTAGGAGATGTGGGAGTTATATGATGTAACTCTTTTGGTGATAGTCTCTTTCAAATCCTTGTGATGAAGTTTGTACACTTTGTGTTTAACTGCTATACACATATCACCTCACATGTATCTCAAGCTTTTGCTAGTTGAACACACTACACAAGTTACTTTTTGCTAAACATTGTACATGTTACTATGTGTGTCTTTGGTCTGACCAACTAAGTTTGCAAATACTTTGAGTTTTTATGCAAAACAGATTTGATACTTGAAAAATTATGGAGAATGTAAGAAATTTTAACTTTGGGAAAATTGGGCTTAAATCTTTGATTTTTGAAACACATTTCATCACATACTCATGCATTTTGTTCATCAATTTCAATGCTTTGAGGTATTTTTAAAATGTTTTTTTGTTTTTTTTCAAAACTGCGTTTTTTTTCAAAAATTTTGTGAGCCTCTGTCTGTTTCGATTGATCCAATCTGTTTTTAAATCAATCAAAATTGTTTTGAAATTGTTTGAAAATTTTTAAAGAAGCCTCTGTCTGTTTCGATCAATCGAAACTGATTTTCGATCAATCGAAACTCATGAATCAGGTTTTTAAAAAATCAGATTTGACTTGTTCAAACCACTTTTTCAAAACTTTTTCTCTCTCTTCGACTCGGCAAGGCTCCACAACGATTTTTTTGTCGTTTTTCTCCAAATTTCTTGCAAAGTTTCTCTCTCCCTAAGCCGGTATGTCTATATTACCCTTCCTTTTGCATTGTTTTTCATGTTTCATGCATTATTTCATGGTTTATGGGTAAATTTTCGAACTATGCATAATTTGGGATTTTTGTTGAATCAAGCCTTATCTTGTGAATTTGATCAATGAGTTTTGTTGCTGTATTGATATATTCATGATCTATAATGGTTAATTTGATCAATTTGGGGATTTGTGAAAAATTAAAAATTTTAGGGCTTGTATTGAACTTGAATTGGGGATTTTGTTCAAATTGGTTTCAATTGATGAAATTGGCTTGTTGAATTGATGTAATTGATCATTATTTTATGTAATCTATCTTGTGTGATGATCAATTGGTCAATTTTTTACTAATTGAACAAGTGGTTTTTCAAATTTTGGGGGTTTTTGTTAGAAACTCTATGCTCAAGCCAATTTTGTGAACTTGAACTTCATTTGAACTTAATTTCACTACATTAGGGCATGCATCATGACATTAACTTTGCTCATGCATCATATAGATTTTTGTTCTATTTTTTTTTTGTGCTAACTTGCAATCTGCCCTTGGTTTTTGTTTTTTTTTTTGCTTTGTGTCTTGGTCCTTATCCTAGCACCATGCCTAGGAAGACTAGAGCCCATAGGACCCCCTCCACTTCCTTTGAGTCTCCCTCTAGGAGTGAGGTGTTTAGAAATGACAAAAGTAGAGAGGTCTTTGAGAAGCTGAACTGTAAGCGTAAGATTTGAGCTGAGCATTTTGTGGTATTAGATGAGGTTGATCCGGCCATTAGGGCAAACCTTGAGTCTAGAGGTTGGTTGTCCCTGTTAGAGATAGATCATCCACCCCCGATTGCCTTGATTAGAGAGTTCTTCTCGAATCTCTCTTGCCACGTCTATGATTCCAACACCCTTGTTAGGAGTTGGATACGAGGTGTAGAGTTCACCATTATCCCTCGGATAGTGGCTAATGCTCTTGGGGTTCCAGTCGTTAGGGAGCCTGTCTATCCCTATGATGAGTCTCCACCCTTAGATGACGTAATGTCATACATCACTGGGTCTTCTATCCAGTGGGGTTCTGATCCTCGGATCGCGTCTGCTGAGCTTATTGAGACTGCCTATCTTTTCTTTAGGATAATGTGTCATTCCTTGTGGCCTATTTCTCATCTCCATACCATCCCTCTTGAGCGATGTGTGTTTTTGTATGCTTTTGTGTCTGGTGCGTTTATCAGCTTTCCACATCTATTCCTTCGTTCTTTGAACGAAGTTCATAGGAGTTCTGCCGTAGCCCATGCTCTTATTCATCCTATTTTCATTCATAAAATTTTGTTATTTCTTGGTCTAGATGATTTCCTTTCCGGTGAGCCCGTTCATGTTGTAGCTCCCATAGGTGCCACCTTCCTTAGGCAGAAGGCTGCTCACTTGAGAGTTGGTCCTACACGTCCTAAAGGTGCGTCATCTGGTGTTGTTCCCCCTCCTCCCTCTTCTACAGGTGCTGATGCTGCTGAGGCGTCTGGTGCTGGTGCTACTGATGCTGATGTTCCTCCACCGACTACTTCGGATGATTCAGACATTCATCGTATATTGGATCATGTCTTGACCGTTCAGGCGGCTCAGGGACAGATTTTGGTGGACGTGCTCAATGAGATTCGTGCTTTGCACGCAGAGTTGGCATAGTTTCGACGATCTTCACTCCCACCTCCTTTTGATGATGGTTTTTTATTGCCTTTTGGCATTCCGTCACAAAAAGGGGGAGTACATATTTGAGCACTTGTAGGGTTTTGTTTTTAGGGGGAGAGCATTTTTTGTTGGTTGGAGCTTGTGGAGTTTAGATTGTATCTAGGTGCTTCACATTGTATTTTATCTTTTTAACTCTTGCCATATTTTTGTTAGGTTATTCATGTTAGGGGGAGATTTGCTTTTATTGCTTTATATGTTTCTTGCTTCAACTGCTTATTGATTTATATTTATGAGTTATTCATTGATATATGTCTTTATTGTGTGTTGTTTGAAATCAAGAATTTATTTTGTTTACTTGTATTTTCCACACATGCGGTTATGCATTTTGTTTAGTAT
Source organism: Quercus tomentella (assembly GCA_028535165.1). Classification (NCBI taxonomy): domain Eukaryota; kingdom Viridiplantae; phylum Streptophyta; class Magnoliopsida; order Fagales; family Fagaceae; genus Quercus; species Quercus tomentella. The sequence goes on along the minus strand of JAPQVY010000111.1, from coordinate 34,716,905 downwards.
TTCAGGAAATATACAGGTTGATTCAATTGAGCTGCTGTCTACACTTGTAACTGATGGATAGTAGTTAGGATTGAATTTGTTTTTATGAGCATTATTTTTGTAAAGGGCTTTTCATTGTAAACTTTGAGCTTTTAGTTGTGTTTTGTCACGGATTGCCAAAGGGGGAGTTTGTTAGGTTCTAAAGACTTAGGATTTATGTATTTAGAATTCTAATGTGTATTTTTGGCAAACCATGATCAAAATAAGATGTTTAGTTGTGTTTAGACTTGCTCAAAGTTGGTTCATGTATGTAAAGTTGGAATAAGCTGTTGCAGAATTTTTTTATGCTTCTCGCCCTGGTTCGATCGATTGAAGCTTAGGCTCGATCAATCGAAAATCGGGTCAGATGCGTTTTCTGCAGAATTCCAACTTAGCCCTAGTTTTGTTTTAAAACGTTTAGGGTTTTCTAATTTGCCCTAGGTATATAAGGCAAACCCTAGCCACGTTTTTGTGTTGCTCATATTGCTGTTTGTGTAAATCTCTTGTGAAATCTGTGAGGAGCTTTCCTTTACACAAGCTTAGGATTATCAAGAAGGAGATTTCTTCAAGAGCTTGATGATCATTCAGTTGCTGCCATAAGAACTTAAAGAAACACAAGCGGGTGTGCTTGTACTTGCTGAAGAATCCAAGAAAGAAGGAGTCCGTGGTTTCGGAGCTTGCACGTGGTCGTGTCAGTAAGTTTCTACTGGTGGGTAGCAATAGGATGTTAGTGGTCTAAGTCTTGTTGAACAACTTCGATTCTTTCATAGTGGATTCAGGTTTACCTTGAGGATAGCTAGGTTAAATCCTCCCCAGGTTTTTACCGGTTTGGTTTCTTGGGTGATCATATCATTGTCTTATTTATCTTTCCACTGCTATGCATGATATGATTTTTTTGATTGTGATAACCTAGATTTGGAATTTGGACTAAGTAACAACTTGACTAATTACCTAGGTTAATCCAATTGTGGTTTTAAGGGGTCTAAAAACTATTACACTGTAATATACTTATATGCTAATTTCTTAAAGGGTAAATACAATGTGGGTAATAATTGGTTGAGTTCCTATCACCAAAATCATCTTCATGGACTTGGATTTGTCCAAAGTCAAGCAATGGTTTGACAAGGACACTTAGTTAAGACAATTCTAAAAATACCTTGATAGACTAATAGATAGGCAAGAGGTTATATGGATTTTAGTAAATCCAACTTATTAAGATTTGGTGAAGGCTACAAAATGTATTACCAACTTTGGAGTTTTTAGTCACACTATGATTTGACTAAACTGTTGGGTTAAAATGAATTGACCCATTGCAAATCAATTAATTACCCAAGTTAATTAATTAAGTTCAATTCCATGCAATAGCGTGGTAGCACAAACAAATCACCAAAATATCTAAATGCAGCGGAAAATAAATTTGACAGGGTGATTTGTTTACGAATAGGAAAAACCATCGAGGCAAAACCTCACTAGGTGAATTTTAGGTCATCACTCCCAAGAATCCACTATTATCAATCACAAGCGGTTATAAGTATAAGGAATCTTACCAAACCCTTTGGCCTATCCCGAAATACCAACTTACAGTTGATCCCTTACTCCAATACCCAATTGGACTTGTATTGTAGTGGCAATCTTCCAGTTCAATGCACGAATCCCAATACATGACTAACCAATGATGTAAGGATCCAAGTATGTGACTAACCAATGATGCAAGGATCTAAGTACGTGACTAACACCAGCAACTTGAAGAAGATGTTGGCTGCAAAGTTCTTTAGTTTATCAACGATGGAGATCAGGAAGCTTCTTGGTTACAAAACCTTATGGCGCAAAGATGCAATAGCTTCTTCAAAGAGAATAATGAACTAGATCACCTTCTACATCTGTTCTCTTTTTTGACGGCCTTTAAAATAAGCCTTATATATGTCTAGGGTTGTGAGAAAATAAACCTTATACAAATATTTCAGCATGGGCCAAAAATCAAATCTGGAAATTCTAATTTCTTAGATCTCGACAGATTCAACTTCTGTCGAGCTTCTGTCGAGCTTCGTTCTTAAATCTTGATAGATACTGTTTCTGTCAAGGTATCTGTCGAGCTTTAATGAACAGCTCTTCTTCACTTGTTTCCTGGTCAAATATTCATGGCTTTAACACTTGACTTGAACAACATATTTCTTGAAGTCTTAAACTCACCCTAGATCTACCCAATTACAAGTAAAGTGCATTTTGTCAAAGGATTAGCTAATTACATAAAATGTGTCCTTAACAATCTCTCCCTTTAGCAATCCGTGACAAAACCACAACAAAACAAATAATCATGTGAGAAGTTTTAAATCATTAAACTCATAACCACTTGTTGTATTACAAAGTAAATTTATCTCTACTACAAACTCTTGAAAAACTTTGCAAGAAAAGAGTGCACGGCATGATAGACTTCCACAACCTGTATTTCTGAAACACTTAAACAAAACTCATCAAGGCATCATGTGTGAAACAAAAGTAAGGATTGCGTACATAAAGAAACATGTGAATAATGATAGAAAAGAAACAACACATGTAGAGGTAGGTGAAGAAAATAAACATACATCATCATCATATATAAGAAAAATAAAGTACAATGTATGTCATAAAAAAATAATGGTCACAAGACGGTGTACAAGAGGCTAATATAACTAAAAAGAATGAAAAGTACATATAAACCTCACTACATCCCTCAAAACTATATACACTCTCCTATCAAAAAATGTCCTATACTAACTGTCCTCCTAAAAACAAGTCTACTCTCAAATCCAAAACTACTCTCCTTTTTTGTCACGAATGACAAAGGGTAAGTCACTGAGAGGTCGTCATCTCATCATCATCGGAAGAGCTAGCACCATCCTCATCATCCTCATCATCATCATTAGGCGAGGCCTTTAGAGAAGGAGAGGGAGAAGGAGAAAGACCAGCCATGCGAGCCTGCTGATGGGCAATGCGGCCTACTCGGGTGTTCATCTGACACATCTCATCGGTGAGATAGTCAAGACGACCACCAAAGTTAGCCTTCATCCACTGAAGCTGCGCCATGATGGCTTCGAGGGTCACACCACCAGCTGCGGAGGTAGAAAGAGCTGAGGAAGAGGGTGGAATAGCAGAAGCTATAGGATCGGTTGTCTTCACTTGTGGCCGCTTTAGTCGAAGCTGGGCCTCGCTTCATCAGACAGAACTATCGCTGATGGCACCCATGATGGTAAAGAGAGGAGAGAGAGGAATGTGAATGGAGAAGTGTTGAAGGATCCGCGTGATAGTCGAAGGAAAGATGAGCTTATCATGAGTAGCAGTATCTTGATAGACATCTATGATAAATGTGATGAAATGAGAGGGAAAGTCGATAGAAAGATCCTTCATCAAGGAAAGAAGAAAATGAGCATGAGGCTTAATGATGGAGTAAAAGTCATCACCGTGTTAAGGAATCTCGGGCCTTTAGCAAAGCCCGAGCATGGGGTGTTTAGCTTACCACCCTATATAGAAGAAGTCTCACAAAAGTGAGAGATGAGGTCGTCTCTAGACATGGTTCGAAGACGCGCATAGCCAGGGTAGTCAAGATGCTCTACCCTAGGGACGTATAGTACCTCGGATATAAGATTCAGAGTAACTACAATACGTGTACCTTTGAATGTTGAAACAAACTAAGGCACAGAGGTATCAATGCCATGTATGTTGGAGTAAAACTCCCGAATAAACACCACGGGACAACACATGGGTTTCTCACAGAGAGATTCCCATCCCCGAGTCCGAATGACATCGAGTAGCGTAGTGTCAGAGAAATCCGACAGAATGACCTGGTTTTCCGGATGAATGCCACGGTTTTGGAAGTTCTCAAAAAAGTCCGTCTTGGCCTTCTCATCACGGAATCGAATAAGAGAGGGAATAGAAAGATCAAAAGAGGATGACCCAAAACCACGAAGAGGGTTTTGAGCCGGGGTGGATTTTCTCTATTTGGGTGCCATAGAGAGGTTCTATCCGAGAGAGAGAGAGAGAGAGAGAGAGAGAGAGAAAGAAAGAAAGATAGAACATAGCACATGCTAAGAATAGAAATGAAAAGAAAGAATGTATGCATGAAGAATGCATGAACATGTGACATGCAAAAATCAAAAGCATCATGGGAAAAACCCAATCCAAACCTAACAGTAGTCACAGGTTTAATCAAGCACACAATTCTAAAATGCCTGAAACATTGTTATAATGTATAAAAGATGTAATGCATTAACATATAATAACAATTTCATAAAGCCCAACCCAAAAATTTCATGAAAAACTCAAAAACCCTAAAATCTAGGTCTAAAATGCATGAATGCATGAAAAGAGAGAAGATGAGAACACATACCAAGTGTTTGGAGCTTGATCTAGGCTGAAGAACACGTGGGTGAGGAGATTTGAGAATGAGAAAGAGTTTTGGGTCGAGAGAGAAGTGAGAAAATGAAAACCGGTTTGCGCCTCAGCTATATATAGAAAAACGCAACTCGATGGATCGAGGATCTGTTGAGAATCTATCAAGCACTAAATCTTGATAGAAATGAATCTGTTGAGGCACTGTCGAGGATCTGTCAACGACAAAAATCACCTCGATGGATCGAACAATCTGTCGAGAATCTTTCGAGCAAACAGAGAGCAAAGAAATTTAGCTCGATGGATCGAAGAAGCTGTCAAGAAGAAACCCAGAAATCTCAATGGATCAAGAATCTGTTGAGACCTGAAGAAAAAAGCTCGATAGAAAGGAATTTGTTGAGGATGTGTCGAGAAGTTGTCGAGCTTGAAGAAGGAAGGTTTTTCAAGAAGCAAAAAACACATAGAGATGAATGCAACAAGCAAGCTACTCAAACAAACATCCAAGCCACATATTTAGCTCCCAAAACATCTTTCAACATATAAGCATAGCATCCATAGATCCAAAAACACACACACACACACACTAAACAAGTCTAACCAATTTTATATTTCAAAAAAAAGTTAAGACAATTTAGTGAGCATATATTAACACATGTATTCCTTGTGATGGCCAAATTACATTGTACCTGCACATGTATCAAAAGTAGTAAAGAGTATGCGTGTTGTGTCTGAAAATATAGCAAGAGCACATAAGTTTCTCATATTATGAAGATTCAAGATATAAGGTGATCTAATACACTTCACACACAATCATAACCGTTTGATAGGGACTATCACCTTTGAAGTACATCATATAACTCCCATATTTCCTAGAAACACGCTTACAACCATTTTTAAAAGCATTTTGATCTTTTTTCTTTTCATGTTCTTTGTATATTTTTTTTTTTCTTTTTGAACATACCATGCATGGGCATAAATAAAGAGAAAAGAAATACCCAATTATGTAAGCCAAAACATCACAATTTTGCTATGTCAGAGCATACAGATGTTATACATGATTGGCGGGCTTTAGTGGTGAGATGGTTATTTATGCATTTCTCTTAGGATTTTCTAGTCGTTCCCATCAAAAAGAGTGATTAGAGTATAAAGAGTGAAATATCACTTGATCGTACTCATCACAAACACGAGCTACAAAGCTCACTTTCTTAGTTGTGCATAGAGATGCTCATCTAAGCTACTAGAGATACAAAGTTTATAAAACTTTGTTTCAATAGCCATCTAGGGTGCACAAGTACCAATATACACAAACACACATTGTTTTTGTATTTTTTCTGATTTTTTAATTTTTATATAAAACAAAATAAAACAAAACTAAAAAAAAACAAACAAAAACATGTTAAACAAACCACACAAAGCATAAAGACTAGACTGACTCAAAAGCAACTAGAAAGTAAAACAAACAAGTTATGCAAGAACATAAAGGGAGAGAGAGAAAAAGTGACTGAATCACTTTGAGCCTTTTTCTTTCCAAACTTTTGTTTTGGTGGAAGATCCTTTCCTAGAGTTGAACCTTTGTTTCAGAGGTGAGGAGGAAGAATTGAAACCATTCAAGTTCGAAAGGAACATGAGGGCCTTAAGAAGATCTCCAACGGGACCCAAAGATGGTGGAATCTGAGCTTGACCACCAGATGATAACACACTATTGCTCTGTTGAGTGGCTAACCACTTATAGCAATTTGGACTAGTGTGCCCTAAAGCTCCACAGTGATAACAGAAATGCGGTTTCTTTTGTTGAGACTTTTTATTATTGTCTTTCTTAGTCCTAGGGTTCCTAGTCTTTTTCTTTTCAACCTTAGGGGGTGCTCCTAGAATAGATTTTCCTTTGTCTAAGTTTTCACTAGCTATTTCAGTTTTAGCTTCATTATTTTCAGCATCATTATCATTAGCAAGTGAAACAAAAACAATCTTACTAGAAGAGGCAATATTAGGAGAAGAGAATTCATACCCCAAATCAATTCTGTTAGAAGCTGATTTCTGAAGGTTCAGCATTTCATCTAGCTTTGCACTGGAAGTCCTCTCCAACTGAGCTCAAACTTGGAACAATTCTGCTTCAAGCTTCATGGTTCGTTCAGCCAAGAAGTTGTTCTCAAACCTCAGTGCTCCAATGGTTTGATTTGCTTCATCAACCTTTGTGGATAGCTCCTCTCATTCCAGCTCCACTTCACTAAGCCTCTTAGTAGACAGCTTATACAACTTCTTATACTTTTCAGATACCTTGTATAACTTTGCATAGGGTGTTTGGATGTCATCCTGTTCATCCATTTTCTTGAACTTGGATTCCACCAAGTCCTCTTCTTCATCCACTACTTCTATGACCCCCTTAGTAGGATCCACTATGGCAGTGAAAGCACTCAAGATTCCCTCATCATCAGTGTCATCTGACTCAGTCTCAGGCTCGGTATCACAAGGTAGCAGCAAGAGCCTTGCTTTTCCCAATCGACTTAAGATATGTTGGACATTCTTGTTTCATGTGTCCAAAATCTTGACATTCGAAGCACTTTGGTCTAGAGGGAATAGTATACTAATCGCCATCCTTAGCATCCTTCTTCCTTTTGTCTTGACTTCTGAATTGAGAAGAACTGGATTACTTACGGTCTTTGTCAAAACCTTTCACATTAGCTTTCTTCATGAACTTCTTGAACTGCCTAGTGATGTAGGACTTCATCTTGGAATCTTCATCATCTGAAGACTCATCAATCTCATTACTTTTGGCCTTCAATGCCATATACTTACTTTTGGTTCCTTTCCCAAGTCTAGTCAAACCCAATTCATAGGTTTGCAAGTTGCCAATCAGCTCCGTCAAAGGAATGGTGTCAATTTCCTTTGATTCTTCAATCGCTGTTATCTTGGCATGAAATCTCTCAAGGAGAGATCTAAGCACCTTTCTCACAATCTTGGGCTCGGGAATATGATCACCAAGATTGAATGTTGAGTTCACTATGTCCTTCAGCTTGGCATAGAACTCATCAAACGTCTCATCCTCCTCCATCTTTATCTCCTCAAAGCTAGTCATGAGTCTTTGGAGCTTTGAATCCTTGACAGCCTTAGTCCTTTCATAGGTTGTCTGGAGGATGGTCAATGTTTCCTTTGTAGTTTCAATTGAGAAAATTTTCTTGAACTCCTCATTGGTCACCGCACTGAATAGGGCATTCAATGCTCTACTGTTGAAGTTTGTTGCTTTGATCTTGGCTTCATCCCAATCAGCCGGCACTTCCTTTGGCTTCACCTAGCCAATTTCCATAGCTTGCTAGACTTTCTCATCTAAAAACTGCAAGAAAGTTCTCATGTGTACTTTCCAGTATGCATAGTTAGTGCCATTAAATAAAAGAAGTATAATAAGAGACTGTCATCTATCCATGACAAACAGGGGTCAATGGATCACACAGCAAAGATTAAAACCTAATCAGAGTGTGCCTGCTTTGATACCACTTATTGGGTTAAAATGAATTGACCCCTTGCAAATTAATTAATTACCCAAGTTAATTAATTAGATTCAATTACATGCAATAGTGTGGCAGCACAAACAAATCACCAAAATATCTAAATTCAGTGGAAAATAAATTTGATAGGGTGATTTGTTTATGAATGGGGAAAACCACCGAGGTAAAACCCCACAGGGTGAATTTCAGGTCACCACTCCCAATAATCCACTATTATCAATCACAAGTGGTTGCAAGTATAAGGAATCTTACCAAATCCTTTGGCCTATCCTGAAATACCAACCTACATTTGAACCTTTACCCCAATACCTAATTGAACTTGTATTGTAGTGGCAATCTTCCAGTTCAATACACGAATCCCAGTACGTGACTAACCAATGATGCACGGATCCAAGTATGTGACTAATACCAGCAACTTGAAGAAGATTTTGGCAGCAAAGTTCTTCAGTTCATCAACGATGAAGATCAAGAAGCTCCTTGGTTACAAAACCTTGTGGCACAAAGATGTAGTAGCTTCTTTAGAGAGAATAATGAATTAGATCACTTTCTGTATCCATTCTCTTTTTTGACGGCCTTTAAATAAGCCTTATATATGTCTAGGGTTGTGAGAAAAGAAATCCTATACAAATATTTCAGCATGGGTTGAAAATCAGATCTGGAAATTCTAATTTCGTAGATCTCGACAGATTCAGCTTTTATCGAGCTTCTGTCGAGTTTCGTTCTTAAATCTTGATACTGTCAAGGTATCTATTGAGCTTTAATGAACAACTCTTATTCACTTGTTTCTTGGTCAGATCTTCATGGCTTTGACACTTAACTTGAACAACATGTTTCTTGAAGTCTAAAACCCATTCTAGATCTATCCAATTACAAGTAATGTGCATTTTTTTCAAAAGATTAGCCAATTACATAAAATATGTCCCTAACATAAACAATTAAACTTATCATTGCTGAGTGATTTGGTTTGGATATTGCTGGAATGTGAGGACTGATCCGATTCGGTTTCAAGATGTTGCTAAGTTATTCATAGCTCTAATATCCCTTCTACCATAATTAAACTTATCATTTGTGCAAAAGAAAGACCTCACCCTATCCGGAACTTAGATTTTAGATCAAATTTGGAAGCTAAGAAACCAAGACATGTTTGAAAACACAATCGAGATCAATTATAGTTGATGATCGAAGGGAATATCCAAACTTGCCTAAGAACATGCTAGCCCTAGACAAGTTCATTACCTCAATTTTGAATTCCAAGATGTAGCTCGGTGGTCTAAGCCACAAAAAGGTATAGGCAAATGTGATGTTGTTGGTAGCAATTTTTCAGTGCTTGCTGATGTTGCTAGAGATTAGACAGGGGCATTGGTGTTTGCTAGTTCAAAGAAGGCTTACACCAATATCCCCATCCAAGTGGAATTAGAAGCAATCTATTGGACCTTGAACATGGCAAAAAAATGGAGTTTGGATAGGATTAGAGTTGAGAGTGATGCCAAATCGGCCACTGAATTCGATAGATTGTCCCTGTGAATCTTTCATCTTGTATTTTATTCATATTTTGAAAATTGACCTATATATGGATTATAGCAGGACTCTTTGATGTCTTAGTTATGTTATGAATAAAATTTATTTGTATAATTTTATCAAAATTACAAATTAGAATACACCAAATCTACTGAATAATGAATAATTTGATGGCTATCACCTTGGTACCATTTTGCAGCCAATAAAATGTTCATTCCACCACACCAAATCAACATCGAGGCAACCATTATTGCCTTTTTTTTCCCTACAATTTTAAAGGTAGTCTGCCTACGGACAACAATTCTCAAACCCAATTTCTAACGTAAATGATGGATCACACAAAATGTAAAATATTGACTCACTACAAAAAAAAGGTTCTATGGCCGCGTTTTTAAAACGCGGATATATGTCAAAAAAACGTGGCTATAGCCTATAGCCGCGTTTTTTTAGGCCACGCTTTCTAGTGTGGCCTAAAACCTGTGACTATAGGACTGACAGTCCTATGGCCACATTTTTTAACCGCAGCCCAAGACCAGATTCTATAGCCGCGCTTAAAACGTGGCCTAAGACCAGGACCTATGGCCGCGTTTAAAACGTGGCCATAGGATTGGACCAATGGTCGCATTTAAAACGTGGCCTAAGACCAGGACCTATGGCCGCGTTTAAAACGTGGCCTAAGACCAGGACCTATGGCCGCGTTTAAAACGTGGCTATAGGATCGGACCAATGGCTGCGTTTAAAACATGGCTATAGGTGACAACTATAGCCGCATTTTTTAAATGTGGCTATAGGACATATTTTTAGCCGCGTTTAAAAACGCGGCTATAGCCCTTTTTTTCTTCTTTTTTTTTCCTGTAGCCCTTTTTTCTTCAGCACAATGCTGAAGAAAGACATTCACTGTCAAATAAATCATCAAATTCTTATCAATGTAACTCTCCTCAAACGAAATCCTTGTTTTCTATTTCAATTTATTGTATTCCTTACAAGATCTCCACCCACACAGTAAACACTTAAGTTGGGACTCCTAACCTTTTGCTTAGTAAATCAAAATAGGCATTTAACCAAACATAACAAAAAAGAAATCCATATTTGAATATGATATAAAAGAAACCAAAGAAACAAGCTTTAAAATGAAATGAAAGATATTCATATATCCCCCCCCCCCCCCCCAAATGTTTATGGGTATAAAAGGGGGGAAGAACATAACACAGTAACTATTCTCAGGGACTAAATGTGCATCTGGCAAAATATGCATTTGGCAAAATATTGATGCCAAGCATGGATAACATCTTGGTCGTGTATTTGAGATTGAGATTGAAACGGAAAAGTGAAAGGCCAAAAGTCAGAATAGCAAGAGGTAGAAAGCTATGAGTTTGTGTAATTGAGGAGACATTTGGATTTTGTAAGAGTCAGAGACATAAAGAGAGAGTTGTGTTATGAGCGAGAACTTCAAAGGCACTACGTTGTTCTCTGTGCATGGGTTAATTGTAGCTATTAATTATTACTTATTAGAGTTTGGCTGGGATAAAAAATGGGCTTGGGCTTGCTATGAACTTCAATCTTGGACAAAATATATTGTTAATTAAAAATAGGCTTGGGCTTGAGCATCGATTATTTTCTATCATCTAATTAATTAGGAAATCAAATTTGTTATTGTCTTTTGATATCATACTAATTAATTGACCGCTTTAGATAAATAATTTTTATTCTAAGCTGAAAATAATGTATCTAAAATTAATTGTGATATTTCTTGTTCAACCAACATACCTCTTCATCATCAGTTTTCTTCTCAGTTGAAGGCTCCATCCGCTTGTTCTAAGCCATTGAAAACAAATTGATAAATGAACTGAAAAATAGTTAAATATCAAGAGAAAATGGTAAATATGCATAAATAGAACCCAATAGGCAACAAAATTGGCTTCAATGAAATGGATTCCGTCAATATTATACTATCCATATGAGATTTAACCATAGTTCACTTTCAAGTGACATAGTCAAGTTGAAGTTGGGTTTTTTCTATGTTCGGCCTACTGATTTTCAAGTAAACCCATTTTCAACGTTATATTGGGCTTGTTAAATTGGTATTGGACCTATTTTTAAAATAAAGAATAACAAACCATTTTGATTAGCCTAAAAACACACAAGTGACTGCCTTCTGAAACATACTAGAATATCTACCAATCATAGTTCATGTAATTTCAACAACACTCAAAAGCATAAATATAGTAGGATAAATATCACAAAACAATAAATACGTACCTTATTACCCATCAGGAGACCAACAGCATAGCCAGGATTTGAGTGGCACCTTCCATGATGACGACAAAGTCTAAAAAGAAACCAGAAAATATATATTACAGTGTGCACAAAAAAAAGTTTGACAGCAAAATAGCTAGGTTACAAGGACATAACAGCCTTAATAAATGTGGTTTTCCATAAATAAAAATTCATAAAACCCAACTTCAAAAATCAAGAAATAATGAGAATTATGACATGACAAAAGTCACAATTGCACTAAAAAGTAGCGTAAAAGAGGACATTGACTAATTCATGATTGGTATTTACCTAAATACTTGGGATACCACTAACTAAATGAGAACTTCATTGCAAAAGCGGAGCACTGTCAGGGACCCTGCTATTAGCTACTTATCCAACAAAAAAGAAAAAGAAAAAAAAAAGAGTCTAACCAAACTCAATCCATCCTCCAGGAAAAATAAAAAGACTATGCTACCTAGCCTAGTATTATTCAATAGTAATAGTACTCGACTACTCGTTAATTTTTTTTTCTTTTTCTTTTTGCAACAAATTCAAAATCAAAACTTGATTGTCTTATCATGTTCGTTTTCCCTGCAACCAAAGAAAGGGTACAGCTATAACAACTCATTCAATCAACAAACAAACAAACGGCTCAAGATACTCAAAATTCTCATCTTTTATTAGCCTTTGCCAACTATCAAAACAGAAGGGGAAAAAACTATCTTTATCCCAACAAACATGAATTTTGCCAAACAGAACAAAGAAAAAAAAATGCGTCCATGTTAATCCAGATTGCATAGCAAAACTCCAACAAACCAAATTAAAATCTCATAACATAAAAGATCAGAGAACCAACCTCAGAATTGTCACCTCCACCCACTTCATGAAATCGAAAAATGCGATTTGGCAAAGCCGACCAAGTAGTGAAATTCCGATCTTCAACATCAAATAATATTGAAACTGAACATGCACATAGATTTAATCCACTGAAGGAGTTTAGTACTTACCATCATCCTCCACTTTCACATAACACGTGCCAACCCCTACATAAACTGATACCTAAAACCACAACATCAACAAAAAAATTATCAATTCTCAGAATTTCGATAAAAAATTAAAGAAACAATAACAAATTATGTATTTCCAACATGGAAAAACAAACTCAAATTTGGATCATTAAAAAAAAATTAACAAAAAAATTAAACAAAAATTAACTCAAAAGAAAAAAAAAATGTAAAAAATACCCATTACACGAACTGATGCGTTGCAGGTTGTGGTGGGAGGCGAAGGGTTGCCGGAAGGCGTCGCCAGATGGTGCGAACTGAAGCGTCGCCAGATGGTGCGAACTGAAGCGTCGTCGGATGGTGCGAACTGAAGCATCGTGAACATTCTGTGAGATGAAGCGTCGCGATCGGCGCCAACGGCGACGTTTTAATCGTCACCATCGATGCCTTGTCACCATCGACGTCGATCGCCAACGACGGCGCTCAAGCGTCGCGATCGACGTCGATCGCCAACGGCGACGCTCAAGCGTCGCGATCGACGTTGATCGCGACGCTTGAGCGTCGTCGTTGGCGATCGACGCCGAGCGTTGGCGATCGGCGTCGATCGCGACTCTTCAGCGCTGGCGACCGGCGCCGATCGCAACGCTTCAGCGCTGGCGATCGACGCCGATCGTGATGCTTCAACGTTGGCGATCGGTGTGGGTTGGAGTCTTGGCGTCGCCGTTGAGCTTCATCGGCGACGGCTGAGCTCAACGGCGACGGTGTTTGTGGTTTGTGGTTTTTTTTTTTTTTTTTTTTTTTTGACCGAAATGGCTCTGGGTTGAAATGTTCTGTGGCTTTGGGTTTCTTTTTGGTGTGCTATTACTATTGAATGGCCCCGTTTTTAAAATGCGGCCACAGTTAAGGAAAAGAAAAAAAAAAAAGTTTGCCAAAAAATAAAATACGGAGGTCCTTAGGCCGCGTTTTTAGCTCAAAAAAACGCGGCCTAAGAACCTGTCTATGGCCCCGCTTAAAAAACGCGGCCTAAGAACCCGTCTATGGCCCCATTTTTAAAATGCGGCCACAGTTAAGGAAAAGAAAAAAAAAGTTTGCCAAAAAATAAAATACAGAGGTCCTTAGGCCACGTTTTTAGCTCAAAAAAACGCGGCCTAAGAACCCGTCTATGGCCCCGCTTAAAAAACGCGGCCTAAGAGCCCGTCTATGGCCCCGTTTTTATGAAACGCGGCTTCAGTCTATCTTGGGCCGCGTTTTTTATAGCCACGGCTTAAAAAACGCGGCCCAAGGCCCCCGCGTTTTGTAGTGACTACTCACAATCTTACAAATGAACGAGCTACGAAATTGGGTGTGATTGATTGTCTCTGAAAATTTTCTTTTAAAGCAATTAGTGTGAAATAACATCATGATTTTTATTCACACTTGCAGGCCGGCAATTCTTGTACTAAAAAAAAAAAAAAGTTAAAACCCAGTCACGATTCTCTGTCCAAATGCTACAAGCCTAGAACATACATTTTGAACTTCATGCGGAAACTTTCTATAAAAGTCAGAAAAAATATATGTGAACTGTTAGAGAAGTTGAGACAAGAGAATGTGATCGCAAATTTCCTTTTTTTTTAAAAAAAAAAAATAGTTAAAATACTATTGCAGTAGTACATTTTAATGTCAGAATTTTCTAATAATGTGTGCATGATCCAACAAGTGGTCGCACGTACATGATGTCGATAATTAACATGTTATTCTGATAGTTGTCATAACCCTTTCTTGAACCCAAATAGTTCAGATTTATCTATCAAAAACAAACAAAATAGTTCAGCTTTGTAAGTTTGTAACCATTGTTTTATTTTGTAATTTTTTCAATTATCATTTGTCTGGCGAGATCAACGGAGATGGTTGATTTTCATTGACATGTGTCTTATTACTTTTGTCCTTGAAAGTTTTTGTGTCCCTCAAGTTCAATTCCATTTTTAAGTCCGAAATAAGCACTTAGTCATGTGTCTACTTCCTCCTTTTTTTTGCTTTGTTGTCTAACAGCATTACCCAAATAAGGGTTTGATTCATACTGATCTACCATTTCATATCTCTTTTATTACATTTATTTTTATGCATTAAAATATGAACATTCTTGTATAATTGTGAATATGTGTGTGAAATAATGAATATAAATGGATGTGAAAGAATATTTTTCTCCCGAGCTAAATAATAGGAAAGAAAAAAGTTTAATACATAAAAGTTAGGGTAAAATGTATAACACATCCTGAAGTTTAGAGATTTTTGGATTTTACATCTTAACATTTCTGAATTTGAATTTTACCACTTAAAGTTTCATACTGTTTTGATTGTTAGCCCTTCCATTAATTTTCAATTAATGTGTCCATTAAATACCATGTAAGCATAAGATCTGTTAATTGATCCAATTGAAAAGTTATACTTGGACTTAACTATTCCATGTCAGATAAAATAGCTTATAATTTTTAAATAATTAAAATAAAAACATTTTCTTTTTGAAATATTTAAAATAGGAACTAAAACCAAAAAATAAAATCTTTCATTTATTTTTTTTTTTCATTCTCTTAAACATTTTCTAGGGACTCAAACAAGCAAAAATTTCTCAACATCAAATCCAAACAATACAACATTATCATAATGAAAATACAGTATTTGCATTTCATTCTCTGTATACACAACATTATCATGAAAATCGTTCGCAATTAAACACTCACACAATAGCTTACATAGTCACATACAAATGATACAATCTTACATCCAAATAATCATAGTTTACACAAACACGTGCCCACCTCAGTTTCACAGGGCTCTCTGGCACTCCACAACACAAAACGGGTTCAAACTTAAAATATTAACAACAGAACAGTGACCCCAAAATACAAGGAATTATTTGAATAGGCGTATGGGAAGCATATGGGTATCATGAGACCAGCGGCAGGAAATACTTTCTCCCTCAAATGATATACCTACATCACCCACCCCTGCATAATTAGGCAATATATTTTTCTTTTGACAAAAAATCTAAGACCATAATATTGTCTGCGTCAACTTTGTCACAATTTTGACGTAGGTGAATTCCTCTTTTCTTCTTCCTGATGATATACGCAGCTTCAAAGTACCTTCGCTGGCTCAGTCGCATTCACCATTTCCAATTCTCCATCGCCGTCATGAGCGAACTTCATGGTTGGCCATCTGTCAAAGTTAGCATAAGACGTGTGCGTGTGAAATTTTGACAGTTCCGAGTCAAACCTCAATCTTCGCGAGATATCTTTATATAAAATATTATCACAAATTTCAATCGAAAACGCAACTCGCGACGTAACAACAGCAGATTCCCATTTTTGTAAAGACAACCTGTGCGCAGTTTATAAAAATAATTTCCCCGAGCTTTCCCTCTGGCAGTGATCGTATTTTTGCCGACTTCAACTTTTTATGTTCGGCAGTTTGTCCTATATAAAGGCCTGGACTGACCCAAATTTCACAACAAACTGTCCCATCCTCAGTGTGTATTTCAGATAGAGAGAAAAAAGAGAGATGGGTTCCATTAGCGCAGGCGTTAAACCTCACGTAGTTTGCGTCCGAATCCCACTTCAAGGTCACATAAACCCAATGTTCAAGCTAGCAAAACTCCTCCACCATAAAGGGTTTCACGTGACTTTTGTTAACACAGAGTACAACCACAAACGCTTACTCAGGTCTAGAGGTCCCAACTCCCTTGATGGCTTCCCTGGCTTTCACTTTGAAACCATTCCCGATGGACTCCCACCCTCAGACGCAGATGTCAGCCAAGAATTAATTGAAAGATCTATAATAGATACCCAAAATGATAGCTTGACAGAATTAACTAAAAAGATGAAAATTTTAAATACACCTTTACAGACAAACAGATTAAGAGACATAGCAGTTTTAAATACTACTGAGTTATCAGATAATGAGCAAACTGACAGACATGTTAATAATACTATTTGTCATAAATGCAAAGGATATGGACATACTAAAAAACAATGTGACAGACATAATAGAATTATTAAACAGATTAGTAAATTAGAATTTGAGAAAGATAGAATAAAAGAATTAATGGAAATTTTCAATGTTAGTCAAAAAGAAATAGATCAAGTAAAGACAGAGTTAAAATCAACCAACCCACTTAAGATTAATAAAAGAAAAAGAAAACAAAAAGACATAATAATAAAACTGATAGAAAATTTACCAAATCACCATAAAGACAAGAAAGAATATTTATTAAAATTGAAAGACTCTATAGAAATACCTATTGCTTGCATTAGGTGTAGGAAATATGGACACCATGTTACGGATTGTAGAAAGGAAGAAAAAGCCAAGAAAGAAAAAGACAAGAAAGAAAAGGTAAAAATGAAAATGAAACAAGATGGTGTAGAGATGAAACCAGTAGCTCAACAAGACTTAATGGTAAAACAAGAAATTCAAGAAATTCAAGAAGATAATTCGACAGAAATAAATGAACAAAATATTGCAGAAATAATAAATCTAAAAGAATTTTCTAATCCCATAGACAGAAAATTTGATGATGATGATGATGATGGCAATAGATAGGATTTTTTAAGTTTAATTGACAGAGTAATTGTCCAAAAATGACATACAAAAATTAATTTTGTAATTAATAAAGAGTTTTCTTTGACAGAAATTGCTTTAACAGATTCAGGTGCTGATATGAATTACATACAAGAAAGATTAATACCCTTAAAGTATTATGATTTTAGAAAGACTTTGTAATAGCTTTCCCTCTCCCTCTCTCCGAAAGACTTTTGTACTCCACTTTCTTTTTGTAATCTTGTAACCTTCCCTTCAGACAGATAATCTTGTAACCCCTTTACAGATTTTACTTTGTAATCTTGTAACTCTTCAGACAGTGTTTATTTTCAAAGCTTGTAATAAAGACAGTTTGTTTTCAAGTTTAATCAAAGACAGAAGTATATTGAAGTAAGATTTTATTAGTTTCAGTTTTCATATTCCATACTCTGTTTTAATTTATTTTGACTATATCTATTTTGCTATCTTCTTCTTTATCAACTATTTAATCATTGTTTATGCTTTTATATTATTGCTGTGCTCTCTCCTGGGTAGTCAATGGTATCAGAGCCATAGATGGTAGGTGTATGAGTTTTATTTCTCTGCAATTAAGAAGTTACTAGGAATTATATTACTGCATAGCCACTACTTGCTCCATGTTAGCGTTGGTCAGCCTAAAGACTCGTTGGCAAACCATAGTTTCGCGTTGGTCAGCCCCTTTGTTGTAGCCGACGAACAGGCGTTGTTTGGGTGGTCCCGCAATGGAGTTTCCCGAGGAGGTGGTCCTGATAGCAAGGATACCAGTGGTTAGTAATAGTTCCGCCAGTAATTATTAACTGCTTAGAAAGAGAATAAATACATTTATCAGTTCATCATCTGTTTGCTTGTTCACACTTAGGCTAGGCACACACTAATTTGAAACATGGACTATGATGATATAGTTTATGATGAAGGTTATAGCATGAAAGATATAGATTATAATGAGTCAAATAGTGATATGGATTATGAAACAGATTCTGATTCTGACAGTGAAATTAATGATTATAATTATAATGGTAACACAAATAATTGGAGTACTTTAACAGAAGATAAAATCAACCGACAGACTAATAAATCCAATAATAGTTTTTTAGATAAAATTAATAGAAAATTAGAATCTTTAGAAAATATTGATAGATCCACTATATATACTAAAGTTGAAAAGAAAAATGATAGTTTTTTGGACCTCTATGAAAGAATGAAAGCTTTAAATTCACCTTTGAAAAAAGAAATAGAATTTGAACCCCATCAAAGATCATCTTTTACAGAAACCATGACAGATAATTGGTATATAAGTAGTAATTCAAAAGAAGTTGTAGATAAGAATTTACAGACATTAAAAGCAACTGACAGATTAGTTGATGAGGAAACTGGCCCAACTAAGGAAAGAGTAACACGTATAGAAGATAAAATAAAAGATCTCACAAAAGAAAGAAGTACTATAGAAAATGACAGACTAAAAGAAATAGTGGAAAAGCAAAACAATAAAGAAGTTTCTAGTTCAGTACAAATTATATGTAAAAAGCTAGACACAGACAGACAAAAGAGCCTAATAGAGACAAGCAAGAAGGAATCTCCACATGAAAAATTAATAGATAATAATAAAGAAATAATAAAAAAAGGAATGGTAAAAGAGATGTTAGAAAGAATAGAAAGACAACAAACCAATTCAAAAGATGGAACTCTACGTAAAGGTTTAGATATAGGAAAAGACATAGTAAAACAAAGAAACATGACAAAGAAAGAGACAAAAGATGGTAGTCCTAGAAATAATAATGATGGTTTGAAAGAATTGTATGAAAGACAAGATAATGAAATAATACGTAGGAAGATAGATACAAAAGAAATAGAAAGAGATAGTGTAGTAAAAGTAATAGTCAACAATGGTGGGAAAAATAATAATGGTAATTTAAAAGAAAATAGTGATAGTGTAGTAAAAGTAAAAGTAAAAGACAAGAAGTATAATAGTTTAAAAGAAATGGTAGATGAAAGACTAGAATTAATTGAAAGATCTATAATAGATACCCAAAATGATAGTTTGACAGAATTAACTAAAAAGATGAAAATTTTAAATACACCTTTACAGACAAACAAATTAAGAGACATAGCAGTTTTAAATACTACTGAGTTATCAGATAATGAGCAAACTGATAGAGATGTTAATAATACTATTTGTCATAAATGCAAAGGATATTGACATACTAAAAAACAATGTGACAGACATAATAGAATTATTAAACAGATTAGTAAATTAGAATTTGTGAAAGATAGAATAAAAGAATTAATGGAAATTTTCAATGTTAGTCAAAAAGAAATAGATCAAGTAAAGACAGAGTTAAAATCAACCAACCCACTTAAGATTAATAAAAGAAAAAGAGAACAAAAAGACATAATAATAAAACTGATAGAAAATTTACCAAATCACCATAAAGACAAGAAAGAATATTTATTAAAATTGAAAGACTCTATAGAAATACCTATTGCTTGCATTAGGTGTAGGAAATATGGACACCATGTTACGGATTGTAGAAAGGAAGAAAAAGCCAAGAAAGAAAAGGTAAAAATGAAAATGAAACAAGATGGTGTAGAGATGAAACCAGTAGCTCTACAAGACTTAATGGTAAAACAAGAAATTAAAGAAATTCAAGAAGATAATTCGACAGAAATAAATGAACAAAATATTGTGGAAATAATAAATCTAAAAGAATTTTTTAATCCCATAGACAGAAATTTTGATGATGATGATGATGATGGCAATAGACAGGATTTTTTAAGTTTAATTGACAGAGTAATTGTCCAAAAATGGCATACAGAAATTAATTTTGTAATTAATAAAGAGTTTTCTTTGACAGAAATTGCTTTAACAGATTCAGGTGCTGATATGAATTATATACAAGAAAGATTAATACCCTTAAAGTATTATGAAAAATCATCTGAAAGATTAATTCAGACTAATGGAGAAAACCTAATAATCAATTATAAAATACCTAATGTTCATATATGCCATGATAGAATATATTTTGAAACAATTCCTTTTAAAATTATTTTAGGAATTCCTTTTATGGCTTTAATTTATCTAATGACAGATAAAGGAATTAAAACCAATGTATTGAAAGAAATACACTTTTCTAAAAAGGTTACTATTTTAACAGATATCAACAAAAGAGGAATCTATAGAACTAAAAGAAGTTTGTCATCTTTAAAGACAGAAATATTACTTGTTAATCAATTGACAGAAAATGACAAAAAGAAAGTTAGACAAGACAAAGAGACAGAGATATGTTTTTATTCTCCTATTGCTTTTTTGCATATGTACCAACATAAAGTCCAATCTACAGAAGAACTCATAAAAAACAGAAATATGAATACAATCTTTTGTAATCAATATGCATGGACTAATAGTATATGGACTGACAGATGGCAACTTGAGACTATTGCCCCTACACCAAATATAGATGGTACAATTATTATTCCTTTTAATAATAATGACAGACATACTGATAGTCTCATAAGACTAATAGAAGTACTAAACAAAATAATAATAAATGACAAATGTACACCCTTTATAGCATCTTTAAATATTCATATAATAGATATTTTAATAAAAGAATCTTTGACAGACTCTTCTTTATTGATCATTAAAGAAAATATTAATTGTGGTAATCTCTTGAATAATAACAAATTTAATCTCCCCATAGACAGAATTAATCCCCTGATGGATTGTCATATTAATGAAAGACTTTACGAAAAGATATATAGTAGTACATGCATGGATAGAATCATACTAGATTTTAGATATATTCTGAATCTCACTTACTTTGACAGATCCCATCATGACTACTCTAATACTGTTGCTACTTAGCAAGAGCACAAAAGTATACAAAGAGAAGTTTGTTTTATAAATGTTGTTTGTACTTTTCTTGCATTTCTTATAAAATATTTTAAAAGAATTTCACAGAAAGACATTGACAAAAGAATTTCAAAAGAAGTTTTTATTTGTTCCAAATATAATCCTTTTCCAAAAACCCAATTGCAGACTACCATGAGTAAAAGATTCTCTCAGAAAGACAAGGGCAAGGCACCAGCGGTGCAACCCAAAGGTACCCGAAAGCCTTTAGTAAAAATTTTAGATTTGCATGAAGGCGTCTCGATAGAGACAATATCCCTTCAGGATACGCTGCTAGCAGAGGCAATGTATTCATGTGGTGATAAAAGTGTAATTTTGCAAAAAGTGCCCAACACTGATCTCATGTTTCAAGATGGAGAATTTACAGACCTTCCTTTTCATATTAAACTACTTCTTGATAATTTACAGGCAGCCTTTACCCTCAGACAGAAACCCTTATTCCAAATGACCCTTCAAGCTTTGGAATTACATCTTGTTAACACTGGTGCAGTTATTGAAGCACTTAGTTGTCAACTCCCTGGCAAGGAGGATGGAGGTTCAAGCTCCACAATGACAGAATCACAGTCTCTAAAAAGCTATCTTATGGGAACAAGCTTTTCGAAGCTCCACCCTAAGATTCAGCAAAATACGAGACTTGCCATCACAGCTTTACTTCCTGAAATTCAACAGAAAATATTGACTCATAAAGCCCTAACAAGTTCTTATGACAGATGGATGCATCTTTTTAAAGTAATAATTTCTACAGCAATTATCCGAACAGAAGATATGACAGATGATACATGGCTATCTCATAAAGCTACATGGTATGAAAGTTTTGGAGATGCAGACAGAGTTTATGAAGGACTAGGAGACAGATACAATCCTTATCCGGGATTACTTATTAATACAGAGACAGAAGATCCAGTAATTTGTGATCCTTTTTGGCTATCTGAAATGCTAGAAGCACGGTTTATCAGCAAATTAACCATAACTTCTGCAGATCAGATCAGTTTATTTCCTAATGTCATCCGAGAAGCAGTCGCACAGATTGGAGGACTTAATTATATGAAATTACTAATCTGGAGTACTCTTCCAGCCTGGGATAATAGCTATTATATAGAAGCTCAACCAGTCCACATTTTAGTTCTTATCCATGATTAGGGTTGTATCCCTGAACACAATTGGTATACAGGAGATACTTATTTATCATTTGATGATCCAGGTACTCTGGCTCAAGAATGGTCTAATTTCATGAGTAACAAGATTTTTGATGTACAGAAAGAATTAGACAGAGAAGGCTTCCACTTATATGGCTACACCAACAGGATAGCTGTATATGGTCCAAGACCTTCAGCAAGAAAGCTTATTGGGCAAAGAAAGATTGTTAAGGATCCCAGACTAATGACAGCAAAGGATCGTGGTCCTATTTACCGTCTTATTTCATATTGTGCTTTATGTAATAGTTATGGAGTGTACCACGAGCATGATGAGGACAACTCTGATTTGCTAGATTATGATAATTACGTGGATACAGATTGATAGACAGATAGACAGAAGGCACAGACAGATAGAATACTATTCCGAACAGACAACGACGACAGATCACTATTCACTGGAGACAGATCACTATTCACCAACATGCATGAATAGCTTCTAGATAGATCCATTACAGTTGAGACAGATACAGAGAGATTCTAGACAAATCCATTACAGTCTATCCACCAACATGCATGAATAGCTTCTAAACAGATCCATTACAGTCCAGACAGATCCAGACAGATTCTAGACAGATCCATTACAGTCCAGACAGATTTTAAGTCATTACTGTTCACTAGCATGCGTACCCGGACAGATTGCCAGATAGACTTTTACTGTACAAGATTCTACCGACAGATTAACTTGAGTTCACTTTACTTAACTCAGGTTACTTTTGAAGACTTACCATGGTTCACTTTATCTATAAATAGACAGACTCCAAAGACAGAAGGTAGGTCTAGAATTAAGGTCCAGTTTTTAGGTTCAAATTTTAGAAAGACTTTGTAATAGCTTTCCCTCTCCCTCTCTCCGAAAGACTTTTGTACTCCACTTTCTTTTTGTAATCTTGTAACCTTCCCTTCAGACAGATAATCTTGTAACCCCTTTACAGATTTTACTTTGTAATCTTGTAACTCTTCAGACAGTGTTTATTTTCAAAGTTTGTAAGAAAGACAATTTGTTTTCAAGTTTAATCAAAGACAGAAGTATATTCAAGTAAGATTTTATTAGTTTCAGTTTTCATATTCCATACTCTGTTTTAATTTATTTTGACTATATCTATTTTGCTATCTTCTTCTTTATCAACTATTTTGTCATTGTTTATGCTTCTATATTACTGTTGTGCTCTCTCCTGGGTAGTCAATGGTATCAGAGCCATGGATGGTAGGTGTATGAGTTTTATTTCTCTGCAATTAAGAAGTTACTAGGAATTATATTACTGCATAGCCACTACTTGCTCCTTGTTAGCGTTGGTCAGCCTAAAGAGTCGTTGGCAAACCATAGTTTCGCGTTGGTCAGCCCCTTTGTTGTAGCTGACGGACAGGCGTTGTTTGGGTGGTCTTGCAATGGAGTTTCCCGAGGAGGTGGTCCCGATAGCAAGGATACCAGTGGTTAGTAATAGTTCCGCCAGTAATTATTAATTGCTTAGAAAGAGAATAAATACATTTATCAGCTCATCATCTGTTTGCTTGTTCACACTTAGGCTAGGCACACACTAATTTGAAACATGGACTATGATGATATAGATTATGATGAAGGTTATAGCATGAAAGATATAGATGAAAATTGATCAAATAGTGATATGGATTATGAAACAGATTCTGATTCTGACAGTGAAATTAATGATTATAATTATAATGGTAACACAAATAATTGGAGTACTTTAACAGAAGATAAAATCAACCGATAGATTAATAAACACAATAATAGTTCTTTAGATAAAATTAATAGAAAATTAGAATCTTTAGAAAATATTGATAGATCCACTATATATACTAAAGTTGAAAAGAAAAATGATAGTTTTTTGGACCTCTATGAAAGAATGAAAGCTTTAAATTCACCTTTGAAAAAAGAAATAGAATTTGAACCCCATCAAAGATCATCTTTTACAAAAACTATGACAGATAATTGTGTATAAATAACAATTTAAAAGAAGATATAGATAAGAATTTACAGACATTAAAAGCAACAGACAGATTAGATACCTGGCATAATAGACAAAAGGATAATTTGACAAGTACCGAAATATCAATAAATATGATAGACAAAGATAGAAGTACTATAGAAAGTGTCAGAGATATAATAAACGAAGACAAAGAAAGAGGTAAGATAAGGGAAGGCATAGTAAAGGAAATGATAGAAAACATAGAAAGACAAAAGATAAAGACAGATAATGAAGAAAGAGTAAAAGAAAATAACACTAATCTCTAAGTCAGAAGTTAAAAGAAGAAAGGACTAATACTATAGTACAAAACAAAACAAAAGAAATGTTTGAAAGACAGAATAGTAAAGAGGTAGGGAAAGTAATAATAAAGGACATGCAAAAACCAAAACCAAATAGTAGTAAAGAATCTCTACGAAGAAAGATAGAAATAGAAGAAAAGATAAGACATGAAAGAGGAAAAGTCAACAAAGGTAGGAAAAACATTAATGGTAATTTAAAAGAAAATAGTGATAGTATAGTAAATGTAAAAAAAGTGGAAATAGTCAACAAAAAAGACAAGAAGTGTAATAGTTTTAAAGAAAAAATTGATGAAAGACTAGAATTAATTGAAAGATCTATAATAGATACCCAAAATGATAGTCTGACAGAATTAACTAAAAAAATGAAAATTTTAAATACACCTTTACAGATAGATAGAAAAAGAGACATAACAGTTTTAAATACTATTGAGTTATCAGATAATGAGAAAACTGACAGACATGTTAACAATACTATTTGTCATAAATGCAAAGGATATGCACATACTAAAAAACAATGTGACAGACATAATAAAATTGTTAAACAAATTAGTAAATTAGAATCTGAGAAAAATATAACAAATGAATTAATGGAAATATTTCATGTTAAGCAAAAAGAGATAGATCAAGTACTAAAAAAGGAAGAAATAAAATCAACCAACCCACTTAAGATTAATAAAAGGAAAAGAAAACAAAAAGACATAATAATAAAACTAATAGAAAATCTACCGAATCACCATAAAGACAAGAAAGAATATTTATTAAACTTGAAAGATTCTATAGAAACACCTATTGCTTGTATTAGGTGTAGGAAATATGGACACCATGTTACGAATTGTAGAAAGAACGAAAAAGACAAGAAAGAAAAGATAAAACCAGTAGCTCTACAAGACTTAATGACAGAAGCAAAAATGGTAAAACAAGAAATTAAAGAAATAAAAGAAGAAAATTCCACAGACATAAATGAGCAAAATATTGTGGAAATTATAAATTTAAAAGACTTTTCTAATCCCATAGACAGAAACTTTAATGATAATAATAATGAAAATAGACAGAATTTCTTAAGTTTAATTGACAGAGTAATTTTCCAAAAATGGCATACAGAAATTACTTTGATAATTAATAAAGAGTTCTCTTTGACAGAAATTGCTTTAATAGACTCAGGAGCTAACATGAACTGTATACAAGAAGGATTAATACCTTTAAAGTACTATGAAAAATCTTCTGAAAGATTAACTCAAGCTAATGGCGAAAAGCTAATAATTAATTATAAAATACCTAGTGTTCACATATGTAATGATGGAGTTTGTTTTGAGACAGTTTTTGTTTTAATTAAAGACCTTTCCTCTAAAATCATTCTAGGAAATCCCTTTATGACTTTACTTTACCCCTTTTTAACGACAGAAGAAGGTATAAAAACTAAGGTGCTAGGGAAAGACATACTTTTTAAATTTATTTTACCACCAATTCCAAAAGATATTTATTCACTTAATACCATAGTAAAGGAAATTGGTAAAGAAAGAATTGACAGAAAGAATAGACATTAGGAATCTTTGAAGTCAGAAATAATATACAAAAGAATTGCTGATCAATTAACAGACCCCATACTAAACAATAAAATAAAATTATTCAGACAACAGATCGAGACAGAAATTTGTTCCAATCTCCCTACTGCTTTTTGGCACAGGCATCGACATATTGTACAATTACCTTATGAAAAAGATTTTAATGAACGACAAATACCTACTAAAGCTAGGCCAATACAAATGAATAATGAATTATTAGAACATTGTAAGAAAGAAATTGAAGATCTTTTAACTAAAGGATTAATCAGAAAGAGCAAGTCTCCTTGGAGTTGTGCTGCTTTTAATGTTAATAAACAGGCTGAATTGGAACGAGGAGTTCCAAGATTAGTTATAAACTATAAACCTTTAAATAAAGCATTACAGTGGATAAGATATCCTATTCCCAATAAGAAAGATCTTCTTGATAGACTTCATGAAGCAACCATATTTTCTAAATTTGATATGAAAAGTGGATTTTGGCAGATACAGATAGATGAGACAGATAGATACAAAACTGCTTTTACAATTCCTTTCGGTCATTATGAATGGAATGTTATGCCTTTTGGTTTGAAGAATGCACCTAGTGAATTTCAAAATATAATGAATGACATATTTACACCTTTCACAAATTTTTCCATTGTTTATATAGATGATGTCCTAATCTTTTCTAAATCAATAGATGACCATTGGAAACATTTAAATATATTTCTCAGAATAATCAAACAAAATGGTTTAGTTGTTTCAGCCTCTAAAATAAGCTTGTTTCAAGATAGAATTCGATTTTTAGGTCATAATATTTATAAGGGAACTTTAAGCCCTATTGACAGAGCTATTCAATTTGCAGATAAATTTCCGGACGAGATTAAAGATAAAAATCAATTACAGAGATTTCTTGGCAGTTTAAATTATGTTTCAGATTATTTTCAGGGATTAAGAAAAATATGCAGACCCTTGTATAAAAGATTAGAAAAGAATCCCCCACCTTGGACAGACAAACATACTATGATAGTTAGACAGATTAAAAAATATGCTAAGCAACTTCCTTGTATTGTTATCCCCTCTCCTGATACTTTCAAAATTGTTGAGACAGATGCTTCTGACATAGGTTATGGTGGAATTCTAAAACAAGTAGCAAAAAATGATGCTAAAGAACAAATTGTTAGATTTCATTCTGGCTCTTGGTCAGCTACCCAACAGAATTACAACACTATTAAGAAAGAGATTTTATCTATCATACTATGTATTTCAAAATTCCAAAATGATCTTTTTAATCAGAGTTGATTGTAAAAGTGCTAAAGAAGTTTTACAAAAAGATGTTCAAAATCTTGTTTCCAAACAGAGCTTTGCCCGATGGCAGGCTATTTTAAGTGTTTTTGACTTTGATATTGAATATATTAAAGGGGAAACTAATTCAATTCCTGATTTTCTAACCTGTGAATTTCTACAGGGAAGATGAGTTCCCCTGCAGATAAGAGCAAATCCCCAAAACCCAGAACCAGACAGTCTTATGCTGCTACCCCAATTCCTACTCCCCCTACCAGATTCCTCCCATGTCCCTCTTTCACTTCACCCACTTTCTCTTCAAATAAATCTCTAGACAGATCCCCATTAACTTGTAGTCCAAACCCTTTCCAACCACTCTCCCCCAGCCCCAATCCAACATCCAAACAGACTTATGCCCTACCCTCAACCTCCTCAACCCCTCCTTTAAAGAAACCATTTAATGTAGTTGCATCCTCTTTTCCTCCTTTGGCCTCTCCCTCCAACCAACCAAAATATAAATCCTCTACCTCTCAGGAAACCCAAACTCAAATCCCAAAAGAAGATTACAGCATTGAACTCCCAAAAGACTCCTGGAATTTTATTTTATGGATTGAACCAGAATACCAACACATAACAGACACCCTCTCCCTAGTTAGACAGCTCATACCCCCAGGATGGGAACATCCTAAGACAGAAACTTTTAAGACCTAGACATTTTATGAGCATATTTTAGTAGATATAGACTCAATATTAGTAACACATATGCCTTGTTCCCAGGAACCAAACAGAGTTGGTTATTCTAAAGTTGTTATAAAACAGATTCTCACCCCTTCTTAGTGGAAAGCACAACCCTGGATCACCAGGAGCTTCTCCGTACCTTTTGAGCCTCAGTTTTACAATTATTATGACTATATGGAAGCTTGGGACAGATTCCTTTTATTCCAAAATAATATTAACAGGCATACTTGGTTTTTCCGATTTGATATGTACAGAAAGAAAGACATGATGATTCCAAGATGGTTCATTGACTGGTGGAATTCCTATGGTCTTGAAGCCATGATTCTCCCCCCTGATCTTTTAAAAGCTTATGAGACTTTCAAGAAAGAACCTAACATAGCGCATCTTAGGGATTTCCCACATCTTTTATAGTTCTTTTACAGGTTTCCAGATCTCCCATGGATCATTAGATGGGAATACAAGATAGAAAAGCATCCCCAGTATCGTTTTCCTATGCTCGCCAGAAAGTTTAAATTAAAATGGTGGAATAAGTTTAATTTTGATCATATTTGCCAAGAATGACAAAAAAATACCTCTTCCTCCCAGACAAAAACTTCTAATTTCTTCTTAGAAAAGAGTCAAGTTCAGTGCCAGCTTGCCTTTGTTTCAGACAGAAGACAACTTACAAAGCAACTGCTTGAGGCTACATCACAAATATCAGATGATGAAGACGACACAGTAATGGAATCCTCTTCTCCAAACTACAGAACTCATCCAGAAGCATTTCAAGATTCCCAAGACCCCTATGACATGTGACAGATAAGACAAAAGGAGACAGATAAGACAAAAAGAAGACAAAAGACCAAAAGATAAAATGACAGAATGCAAACAGATCCAGAAAGATATTTTGACAGAATATTATTCGTACACAGATTCTCACAGACAGAAAGTTACTGTTCACTAGCATGCGTACACGGACAGACTGCCAGATAAACTACTTTTACTGTTCAAGACTCTACCGATAGATTAACTTGAGTTCACTTTAATTAACTCAGGTTACTTTTGAAGACTTACCATGGTTCACTTTATCTATAAATAGACAGACTCCGAAGACAGAAGACAGGTTCAGATTTTAGGGTTCAAATTTTAGGTCCAATTCCAAGGTCCAAGCTTTAGAAAGACTTTGTAATAGCTTTCCCTCTCCCTCTCTCCGAAAGACTTTTGTAGTTTACTTTCTTTTTGTAATCTTGTAACCTTCCCTTCAGACAGATAATCTTGTAACCCCTTTACAAATTTTACTTTGTAATCTTGTAACTCTTCAGACAGTGTTTATTTTCAAAGCTTGTAAGAAAGACAGAAGTTTTCAGTTTTAATCAAAGACAGAAGTATTTTCAAGTAAAATTTTATTAGTTTCAGTTTTCATATTCCATACTCTGTTTTAATTTATTTTGACTATATCTATTTTGCTATTATCTTCTTTATCAACTATTTTATCATTGTTTATGCTTCTATATTACTATTGTGCTCTCTCCTGGGTAGTCAATGGTATCACATGAGTTTTATTTCTCTGCAATTAAGAAGTTACTAGGAATATTATTACTGCATAGCCACTACTTGCTCCTTGTTAGCGTTGGTCAGCCTAAAGACTCGTTGGCAAACCATAGTTTCGCGTTGGTCAACCCCTTTGTTGTAGCCGACGGACAGGCGTTGTTTAGGTGGTCCTGCAATGGAGTTTCAAGAGGAGGTGGTCCCAATAGCAAGGATACCAGTGGTTAGTAATAGTTCCGCCAGTAATTATTAACTGCTTAGAAAGAGAATAAATACATTTATCAGTTCATCATCTGTTTGCTTGTTCACACTTAGGCTAGGCACACACTAATTTGAAACATGGACTATGATGATATAGTTTATGATGAAGGTTATAGCATGAAAGATATAGATTATAATGAGTCAAATAGTGATATGGATTATGAAACAGATTCTGATTCTGACAGTGAAATTAATGATTATAATTATAATGGTAACACAAATAATTGGAGTACTTTAACAGAAGATAAAATCAACCGACAGACTAATAAATCCAATAATAGTTTTTTAGATAAAATTAATAGAAAATTAGAATCTTTAGAAAATATTGATAGATCCACTATATATACTAAAGTTGAAAAGAAAAATGATAGTTTTTTGGACCTCTATGAAAGAATGAAAGCTTTAAATTCACCTTTGAAAAAAGAAATAGAATTTGAACCCCATCAAAGATCATCTTTTACAGAAACCATGACAGATAATTGGTATATAAGTAGTAATTCAAAAGAAGTTGTAGATAAGAATTTACAGACATTAAAAGCAACTGACAGATTAGTTGATGAGGAAACTGGCCCAACTAAGGAAAGAGTAACACGTATAGAAGATAAAATAAAAGATCTCACAAAAGAAAGAAGTACTATAGAAAATGACAGACTAAAAGAAATAGTGGAAAAGTAAAACAATAAAGAAGTTTCTAGTTCAGTACAAATTATATGTAAAAAGCTAGACACAGACAAACAAAAGAGCCTAATAGAGACAAGCAAGAAGGAATCTCCACATGAAAAATTAATAGATAATAATAAAGAAATAATAAAAAAAGGAATGGTAAAAGAGATGTTAGAAAGAATAGAAAGACAACAAACCAATTCAAAAGATGGAACTCTACGTAAAGGTTTAGATAAAGGAAAAGACATAGTAAAACAAAGAAACATGACAAAGAAAGAGACAAAAGATGGTAGTCCTAGAAATAATAATGATGGTTTGAAAGAATTGTATGAAAGACAAGATAATGAAATAATACGTAGGAAGATAGATACAAAAGAAATAGAAAGAGATAGTGTAGTAAAAGTAATAGTCAACAATGGTGGGAAAAATAATCATGGTAATTTAAAAGAAAATAGTGATAGTGTAGTAAAAGTAAAAGTAAAAGACAAGAAGTATAATAGTTTAAAAGAAATGGTAGACGAAAGACTAGAATTAATTGAAAGATCTATAATAGATACCCAAAATGATAGTTTGACAGAATTAACTAAAAAGATGAAAATTTTAAATACACCTTTACAAACAAACAGATTAAGAGACATAGCGGTTTTAAATACTACTGAGTTATCAGATAATGAGCAAACTGACAGACATGTTAAGAATACTATTTGTCATAAATGCAAAGGATATGGACATACTAAAAAACAATGTGACAGACATAATAGAATTATTAAACAGATTAGTAAATCAGAATTTGAGAAAGATAGAATAAAAGAATTAATGGAAATTTTCAATGTTAGTCAAAAATAAATAGATCAAGTAAAGACAGAGTTAAAATCAACCAACCCACTTAAGATTAATAAAAGAAAAAGAAAACAAAAAGACATAATAATAAAACTGATAGAAAATTTACCAAATCACCATAAAGACAAGAAAGAATATTTATTAAAATTGAAAGACTCTATAGAAATACCTATTGCTTGCATTAGGTGTAGGAAATATGGACACCATGTTACGGATTGCAGAAAGGAAGAAAAAGCCAAGAAAGAAAAAGACAAGAAAGAAAAGGTAAAAATGAAAATGAAACAAGATGGTGTAGAGATGAAACCAGTAGCTCTACAAGACTTAATGGTAAAACAAGAAATTCAAGAAATTCAAGAAGATAATTCGACAGAAATAAATGAACAAAATATTCTGGAAATAATAAATCTAAAAGAATCTTCTAATCCCATAGACAGAAAATTTGATGATGATGATGATGATGGCAATAGACAGGATTTTTTAAGTTTAATTGACAGAGTAATTGTCCAAAAATGGCATACAGAAATTAATTTTGTAATTAATAAAGAGTTTTCTTTGACAGAAATTGCTTTAACAGATTCAGGTGCTGATATGAATTATATACAAGAAAGATTAATACCTTTAAAGTATTATGAAAAATCATCTGAAAGATTAATTCACACTAATGGAGAAAACCTAATAATCAATTATAAAATACCTAATGTTCATATATGCCATGATAGAATATATTTTGAAACAGTTCCTTTTAAAATTATTTTAGGAATTCCTTTTATGGCTTTAATTTATCTAGTGACAGATAAAGGAATTAAAACCAATGTATTGAAAGAAATACACTCTTCTAAAAAGGTTGCTATTTTAACAGATATCAACGAAAGAGGAATCTATAGAATTGAAAGAAGTTTGTCATCTTTAAAGACAGAAATATTACTTGTTAATCAATTGACAGAAAATGACAAAAAGAAAGTTAGACAAGACAAAGAGACAGAGATATGTTTTTATTCTCCTATTGCTTTTTTGCATATGTACCAACATAAAGTCCAATCTATAGAAGAACTCATAAAAAACAGAAATATGAATACAATCTTTTGTAATCAATATGCATGGACTAATAGTATATGGACTGACAGATGGCAACTTGAGACTATTGCCCCTACACCAAATATAGATGGTACAATTATTATTCCTTTTAATAATAATGACAGACATACTGATAGTCTCATAAGACTGATAGAAGTACTAAACAAAATAATAATAAATGACAAATGTACACCCTTTATAGCATCTTTAAATATTCATATAATAGATATTTTAATAAAAGAATCTTTGACAGACTCTTCTTTATTGATCATTAAAGAAAATATTAATTGTGGTAATCTCTTGAATAATAACAGATTTAATCTACCCATAGACAGAATTAATCCCCTGATGGATTGTCCTATTAATGAAAGACTTTACGAAAAGATATATAGTAGTACATGCATGGATAGAATCATACTAGATTTTAGAAATATTCTGAATCTCACTTACTTTGACAGATCCCATCATGACTACTCTAATACTGTTGCTACTCAGCAAGAGCACAAAAGTATACAAAGGGAAGTTTGTTTTATAAATGTTGTTTGTACTTTTCTTGCGTTTCTTATAAAATATTTTAAAAGAATTTCACAGAAAGACATTAACAAAAGAATTTCAAAAGAAGTTTTTATTTGTTCCAAATATAATCCTTTTCCAAAAACCCAATTGCAGACTACCATGAGTAAAAGATTCTCTCAGAAAGACAAGGGCAAGGCACCAGCGGTGCAACCCAAAGGTACCCGAAAGCCTTTAGTAAAAATTTCGGATATGCATGAAGGCGTCTCGATAGAGACAATATCCCTTCAGGATACGCTGCTAGCAGAGGCAATGTATTCATGTGGTGATAAAAGTGTAATTCTGCAAAAAGTACCCAACACTGATCTCATGTTTCAAGACGGAGAATTTACAGACCTTCCTTTTCATATTAAACTACTTCTTGATAATTTACAGGCAGCCTTCACCCTCAAACAGAAACCCTTATTCCAAATAACCCTTCAGGCTTTGGAATTACATCTTGTTAGCACCGGGGCATTTATTGAAGCACTCGGTTGTCAACTCCCTGGCAAGGAGGATGGAGATTCAAGCTCCATAAAGACAAAACTACAGTCTCTAAAAAGCTATCTTATGGGAACAAGCTTTTCAAAGCTCCACCCTAAGATTCAGCAAAAAATGATACTTGCTATTAGAACCTTACCCCTTGAAATCCAACAGAATATATTAACTCATAAAGCTATAACAAGTTCTTACGATAGATGGATGTATCTTTTTAAACTATTAGTGTCTACAGCATTTATCAGAACAGAAGACATGACAGGTGATATATGGTTATCCCATAAGGCTAAATGGTATGAGAGTTTTGGAAATTCAGACAGAGTTTATGAAAGAACAGGAGATATATTCAATCCCTACCTGAGATTACTTGTCAACACAGAGACAGAAGATCCAGTAATCTGTGATCCCTTACGGTTATCTGAAATGCTAGAAGCAAGGTTTATTAGTAAATTAATTCTAACTTCTGCAATTCAGATTAGTTTATTCCCCAGAGTCATCCAAGAAGCAGCAGCACAGATTGGAGGACTTAATTATATGAAGATAGAAATCTGGAGTACTCTTCCAGTTTGGGACACTAGCTATTATATGGAAGCTTAGCCAGCACACATTTTAGTCCTTATCCATGATTGGAGTGGTATCCCTGAATATAACTGGTATACAAGAGATACTTATTTATCACTTGATGATCCAGGTGCTCTAGCTCAAGAATGGTCTAATTTCATGAGTAATAAGATTTATGAAGTACAGAAAGAATTAGACAGAGGTTTCCATTTATATGGCTACACCAACAGGATAGCTGTGTATGGCCCAAGACCTTCAGCAGGAAGGCTCATTGGGAAAAGAAGGATTGTTAAAGATCCCAGATTGATGACAGCCAAGGATCATGTTCCTGTTTTCCTTCCTATTTCATACTGTGCCCTATGTAATGATTATGGAGTGCTCCACGAGCATGAGCAGTATGAGGACAACTCTGATCCGCTAGATTATGATAACTACGCGGATACAGATTGATAGACAGATAGACAGAAGGCACAGACAGACAGAATACTATTCCGAACAGACAACGACGACAGATCACTATTCACTGAGACAGATCACTATTCACCAACATGCATGAATAGCTTCCAGATAGATCCATTACAGTCTAGACAGATACAGAGAGATTCTAGACAGATCCATTACAGTCCAGACAAATACAGACAGAAGCAGAAAGATATTTTGAAAGATATTTTGACAGAATATTATTCACATGCAGATAGACTTTTACTGTTCAAGATTCTACCGACAAATTAACTTGAGTTCACTTTACTTAACTCAGGTTACTTTTGAAGACTTACCATGGTTCACTTTATCTATAAAAGGACAGACTCCGAAGACAGAAGAAAGGTTCAGATTTTAAGGTCCAGTTTTTAGGTTCAAATTTTAGAAAGACTTTGTAATATATAGCTTTCCCTCTCCCTCTCTCCGAAAGACTTTTGTACTCCACTTTCTTTTTGTAATCTTGTAACCTTCCCTTCAGACAGATAATCTTGTAACCCCTTTACAGATTTTACTTTGTAATCTTGTAACTCTTCAGACAGTGTTTATTTTCAAAGCTTGTAAGAAAGACAGTTTGTTTTCAAGTTTAATCAAAGACAAAAGTATATTCAAGTAAGATTTTATTAGTTTCAGTTTTCATATTCCATACTCTGTTTTAATTTATTTTGACTATATCTATTTTGCTATCTTCTTCTTAATCAACTATTTTATCATTGTTTATGCTTCTATATTACTGCTGTGCTCTCTCCTGGGTCTTGGGCCATACACAGCTATCCTATCGGTGTAGCCATATAAATGGAAACCTCTGTCTAATTCTTTCTGTACTTCATAAATCTTATTACTCATGAAATTAGACCATTCTTGAGCCAGAGCACCTGGATCATCAAGTGATAAATAAGTATCTCTTGTATACCAGTTATAT
Source organism: Quercus tomentella (assembly GCA_028535165.1). Lineage (NCBI taxonomy): Eukaryota > Viridiplantae > Streptophyta > Magnoliopsida > Fagales > Fagaceae > Quercus > Quercus tomentella. The sequence continues at coordinate 34,681,332 of JAPQVY010000111.1, read as the reverse complement.
TTAGGGATACCACTCCAATCATGGATAAGGACTAAAATGTGTGCTGGCTGAGCTTCCATATAATAGCTAGTGTCCCAAACTGGAAGAGTACTCCAGATTTCTATCTTCATATAATTAAGTCCTCCAATCTGTGCTGCTGCTTCTTGGATGACTCTGGGGAATAAACTAATCTGAATTGCAGAAGTTAGAATTAATTTACTAATAAACCCTGCTTCTAGCATTTCAGATAACCGTAAGGGATCATAGATTACTGGATCTTTTGTCTCTGTGTTGACAAGTAATCCCGGGTAGGGATTGAATATATCTCCTGTTCTTTCATAAACTCTGTCTGAATTTCCAAAACTCTCATACCATTTAGCCTTATGGGATAACCATATATCACCTGTCATGTCTTCTGTTCTGATAAATGCTGTAGACACTAATAGTTTAAAAAGATACATCCATCTATCGTAAGAACTTGTTATAGCTTTATAAGTTAATATATTCTGTTGGATTTCAGGGGGTAAGGTTCTAATAGCAAGTCCGAAATTTTTACTGAAGGCTTTCAGGTACCTTTGGGTTGCACCGCTGGTGCCTTGCCCTTGTCTTTCTGAGAGAATCTTTTACTCATGGTAGTCTGCAATTGGGTTTTTGGAAAAGGATTATATTTGGAACAAATAAAAACTTCTTTTGAAATTCTTTTGTCAATGTCTTTCTGTGAAATTCTTTTAAAATATTTTATAAGAAACGCAAGAAAAGTACAAACAACATTTATAAAACAAACTTCTCTTTGTATACTTTTGTGCTCTTGCTGAGTAGCAACAGTATTAGAGTAGTCATGATGGGATTTGTCAAAGTAAGTGAGATTCAGAATATTTCTAAAATCTAGTATGATTCTATCCATGCATGTACTCCTATATATCTTTTCGTAAAGTCTTTCATTAATAGGACAATCCATCAGGGGATTAATTCTGTCTATGGGGAGATTAAATCTGTTATTATTCAAGAGATTACTACAATTAATATTTTCTTTAATGATCAATAAAGAAGAGTCTGTCAAAGATTCTTTTATTAAAATATCTATTATATGAATATTTAAAGATGCTATAAAGGGTGTACATTTGTCATTTATTATTATTTTGTTTAGTACTTCTATCAGTCTTATGAGACTATCAGTATGTCTATCATTATTATTAAAAGGAATAATAATTGTACCATCTATATTTGGTGTAGGGGCAATAGTCTCAAGTTGCCATCTGTCAGTCCATATACTATTAGTCCATGCATATTGATTACAAAAGATTGTATTCATATTTTTGTTTTTTATGAGTTCTTCTGTAGATTGGACTTTATGTTGGTACATATGCAAAAAAGGAATAGGAGAATAAAAACATATCTCTGTCTCTTTGTCTTGTCTAACTTTCTTTTTGTCATTTTCTGTCAATTGATTAACAAGTAATATTTCTGTCTTTAAAGATGACAAACTTCTTTCAGTTCTATAGATTCCTCTTTCGTTGATATCTGTTAAAATAGTAACCTTTTTAGAATAGTGTATTTCTTTCAATACATTGGTTTTAATTCCTTTATCTGTCACTAGATAAATTAAAGCCATAAAAGGAATTCCTAAAATAATTTTAAAAGGAACTGTTTCAAAATACATAAAAGTTAGGGTAAAATGTATAACACATCCTGAAGTTTAGAGATTTTTGGATTTTACATCTTAACATTTCTGAATTTGAATTTTACCACTTAAAGTTTCATACTGTTTTGATTGTTAGCCCTTCCATTAATTTTCAATTGATGTGTCCATTAAATACCATGTAAGCTTAAGATCTGTTAATTGATCCAATTGAAAATTATACTTGGACTTAACTATTCCATGTCAGATAAAATAGCTTATAATTTTTAAATAATTAAAATAAAAACATTTTCTTTTTGAAATATTTAAAATAGGAACTAAAACCAAAAAATAAAATCTTTCATTTTTTTTTTTTTTTCATTCTCTTAAACATTTTCTAGGGACTCAAACAAGCAAAAATTTCTCAACATCAAATCCAAACAATACAACATTATCATAATGAAAATACAGTATTTGCATTTCATTCTCTGTATACACAACATTATCATGAAAATCGTTCGCAATTAAACACTCACACAATAGCTTACATAGTCACATACAAATGATACAATCTTACATCCAAATAATCATAGTTTACACAAACACGTGCCCACCTCAGTTTCACAGGGCTCTCTGGCACTCCACAACACAAAACGGGTTCAAACTTAAAATATTAACAACAGAACAGTGACCCCAAAATACAAGGAATTATTTGAATAGGCGTATGGGAAGCATATGGGTATCATGAGACCAGCGGCAGGAAATACTTTCTCCCTCAAATGATATACCTACATCACCCACCCCTGCATAATTAGGCAATATATTTTTCTTTTGACAAAAAATCTAAGACCATAATATTGTCTGCGTCAACTTTGTCACAATTTTGACGTAGGTGAATTCCTCTTTTCTTCTTCCTGATGATATACGCAGCTTCAAAGTACCTTCGCTGGCTCAGTCGCATTCACCATTTCCAATTCTCCATCGCCGTCATGAGCGAACTTCATGGTTGGCCATCTGTCAAAGTTAGCATAAGACGTGTGCGTGTGAAATTTTGACAGTTCCGAGTCAAACCTCAATCTTCGCGAGATATCTTTATATAAAATATTATCACAAATTTCAATCGAAAACGTAACTCGCGACGTAACAACAGCAGATTCCCATTTTTGTAAAGACAACCTGTGCGCAGTTTATAAAAATAATTTCCCTGAGCTTTCCCTCTGGCAGTGATCGTATTTTTGCCGACTTCAACTTTTTATGTTCGGCAGTTTGTCCTATATAAAGGCCTGGACTGACCCAAATTTCACAACAAACTGTCCCATCCTCAGTGTGTATTTCAGATAGAGAGAAAAAAGAGAGATGGGTTCTGATGAAGCCGAAAATACCACCAGTAAGTCACACGGTTCTCGCTCGCTACAAACAGCACCTGCACAACAAGGAAGAACCTAGCAGAGAGTACCGGTGTGGTACCGGCCAAATACCCTCCGAAGGTTAAGTTAGAATTATTCTCACAACTCTAGAGTGCTAGAGAGGGTAAATTATGCGTACCTCCGTTTGTGAGGGTATTGGGGCTTTTATAGTAGGAGAAAGGCTGACCTCTCTTTCTTGGTGTAGAAGTCTTTTCCTTATAGGAGTCTCCTTGGGCGTATTTTGCGGGATTCTTTCCATATAGGAGTTCTTAGACTTCAGGAAGCGTGGGGAGCAAGTTATTTACTTATACACGCAAACGTGGTGATCAAGTAGTAGGGACTGACGCCGTCAGCCTATGATATTCCGTCTGATATAGCGCTGTCAGATCAAGCACCGTCAACTTCAGGATGTTTATCTCTGTGGCACCCTATCCAAGGAGTTCCTTTTCGTCAAGTCGCCGTCGGCCGTCAGCTCTTATAGAAAGGCTGACGGCAGAATGTGTCCCGTCACCTTCTCAATTTATTTTATCCTCATCAGTTGCCCCCTACTCCATTACTCCGTCAGTTTTATTCTGACGGGTTGTGGAGTTGGTTATGTTATATTTTTAAAGAAGTGAGGTTAATGCTCTCGTGGGTATCCTCGAGCCGCCGTGTTATTAATGCTCTGGACAGGTGGCTCATTTTTATTGGCTTTGCTTCTGACGAGGCGACGCTTCGTCTTCCGCGCCCTTTTATTCCATATATAAATAGTACCTCTCCCTCATTTTCCTCTATTTCAACCCGGCTGATCTTGGAGAGAGAGAGACCGTCGCACATTTTTTGTCAGTTTCACTCCCGTCAGTTATTCCGTCGCTGTCCTCAGAGCCATCCGCAAGACCGCCATACAGTAAGTTTTCATCTTCTCCCTTCTCCCTCTTTCTCTTTTTATTTTCGCCTCACTAGTGAGGTCATCAGTTTAGGTTCTTAGATTGAATCCGTCACTTGTAGGTAGTCAGATGTCAAGTGACGCATCTTGTGAGGAATCGTCAGCCCGCGAAGGAGCGGGCTACGACGAGGCCTTTGGTTCCGGAAATGAGTCAGGGGACTCTTCAATTCCGTCAGAGAGAGAGACGTCGGCCCAATCTCCTGACGGCGATGAGAGTTTTGCTGAGGGAGATAAGGACGAAGAAAGAGGGGATGAAATGGTTGTTGATGGAGAGGATAGTGACGGGGATGAGGGATCTACTGAAGGAACCTCGGAGGGTCCTGGAGATAACCGTCCCTTCATTCTTCCTGAGGATTGGGCCGTTAACAAATTTTTGCCTAGAATGAGTGGTAAGGTCTTTAGGGAGTTGCGTATTCGTTATCAAATCCCAGACCACATTCCAATCCGTCTCCCTAGAGAGGATGAGAGGTGTTATTCCGGACGGACTGCTGACGTTGGCATGTATGATGCCATGTTTGCCGCGGGCCTGAGGTTACCTTTGACGGCTCTACACCGTCAACTTGTTGACTTTTTGGGTATATCCGTCACCCAAATTGCCCCAAACGCCTAGAGGACTTTTATAGGAGCTGAAATCCTGTGGGGCAGCTTTAGTGGAGGACACCGTCAGCTTACGCTCGACGAATTTTTTTATTGTTATAGGCCCCATCATATCGCCTCGTCTAAGGGGACATATCATTTCAACGCCAGGGAAAAAGGGTTACGGCTTGTGTCAGATATGCCGGATTCCAATAGGAACTGGAAAAGTAGGTATTTTTTCGTTGAGGGGACGGATTGGGTTTGCCGTCAGGAGGAGTGGGCGACGATGCCCCGTGGCTATTTTGACAACACTTGGGCCTTTGTCAGGGATTCAGGTTGATCCCGTCAATTATGTTCTTGCCTTTTTTAAAGTGACGCTACTAACACTTATGTTTCTTTCAGCCTATACCCGTCCGCACATATCTGACGAGCAAGAGGAGTTCATCCAACGGATTCTGGAAATCCCTTTGGAAGACCGTAAGTGTCGGGAATTGATCACCCTTGACACCCTTCACTTATATTGTGGGGGTCCAGTACCGTCAGCGGCAGCTCGAAGGTTGGAAGAGTTTGCACGACGACGTGAGTAAACTTCTTTCATTCCCGTCAGTTTCATTCCCCCGTTCATGCCCTAACAGTCTTTTTCGTGTTTGTAGAGATGGAATCCGCGAAGCAAAGGATAAGGGCTGCCGCAGCCCGTCAGAAGGAGGAGAGGAAGGCTAAGGAGGCTGGGGGGGAGGCCTCGTCTACCCCCAAGTCCGTCGCTAAGGTGACGAAGAGGAAACCCGACGGGAGCAATAGCCGTCCCGCAAAAAAGGCTGCCGTCTCTCCTGGAGACGAACCATCGAAGGAAAAATCCCCTCCGAAGCCTAGTCATGGTGCGGGCAAAGGAGTGATGACTTCTGCTGGTCCCGTCAGTGAGGGTCCCTGTCGCCTCCTGACTCATAAGGACTATGCCGTCGGGGAGATTGAATCCTTGATAAAACCGACGGACATAGAGCCTTGTGACCAGGTGGGGACGGAGGATTTAGGGGCGTCGGCCCTCTTCGATCTCACCAGGGTAGGCTTCTTGTATTTTTGGTTGAACAAGCTTTATTTTGTTCTTTCAGTTAATTTTTGGTTGAACTGACGGATATATTTTTTAGGCCTTGGTGCGTGTCAAGGCCCTTCACGACCGTTGTGTGGCGAAGGAGGGGGTCGTCACCCGAGTTCGCAAACACAACGCGAACTTAATGAATCAGCAGGCTCAGTACAAGGACGCCGTCCGTATCCTCAACCAAGAGCTGCAGGACGTTAAGGAGAAGCTGACGGAGGTCACTCGTCAGAATGACAAGCTCCAGGTAGAGGTGACGGACTTGGGCGAAAAGCTGCAGACGGCGGAAGCTGACGCGATCAGGGACTTTAAAACGTCGCAGTCTTTTATTGACTCATGTGCCGGGTATTATGGCATTGGGTTCGATGATTGCCTTCGGCAGGTCGCGTCAGCCTTCCCGGAGTTGGACTTGTCTGGGATTACCATGGATGATGAAGATGACGGCTCTCATCAACCTACTCCTACTCCGGAGCATGATGATAGTGTAGTCCTGGCCCAGCCTGCTACTAACCCTGCTGCGTCTGATTCTCCAGCTGTGATTGTGGATATCGAAGACCATCAAGCTGACGGCAATCCTGCGGACACTCCTGCTGCTTAGTTTTTATTTTGTATTTTCGCCGTGTATTTATTTTGTAGACAATCGTTGTTCTTCAAACGTTTGGCAAACAATTGTATTTTTGAACAATGTTTAAGGGCCTTTGTTTATATACAATTGTGTATGCATTTGCTTCCGTTGCCTTTATATATTTTGTTGTTGATGGCCCTAGACGAAATTTCGATAAAACTTTCCGTCTGTTTAGTAACTCGTTAGTTCTTCGAATTGTTGGAAGACTCCGTCGGCATGACTTTGTGCCTAGTCTTCTTACCCCATTTGTTTTATGGGTTTCCCGTTGGATTTTTCGGCCTTGTCCATTATTTTCCAAGCTCCGTCAGCTTGGTAAAATTTTCCGTCTGTTAGACAGCCCGTCAGTTTCCCTTTAGCTTTGGCCTTCATTTTTGTAGATCTTTTTGGTTGGGGGTCTTTGTCCGTATGATGATGGTTTTATCTACGGGACCATCAGCTTTTTGCTTTGGTTTTGATGATCTTGTCATCTTTGTAGGTCCGTTAGTTTTCAGACCTTATCCGTACAGTGACGGTTTAATTTATGGGGCCGTCAGCTTTTTTGCTTTGGCTTTTGATGATCTTGTCATCTTTGTAGGTCCGTTAGTTTTCAGACCTTATCCGTACAGTGACGGTTTAATTTATGGGGCCGTCAGCTTTTTTGCTTTGGCTTTTGATGATCTTGTCATCTTTGTAGGTCCGTTAGTTTTCAGACCTTATCCGTATAGTGACGGTTTAATTTATGGGGCCGTCAGCTTTTTTGCTTTGGCTTTTGATGATCTTGTCATCTTTGTAGGTCCGTTAGTTTTCAGACCTTATCCGTACAGTGACGGTTTAATTTATGGGGCCGTCAGCTTTTTTGCTTTGGCTTTTGATGATCTTGTCATCTTTGTAGGTCCGTTAGTTTTCAGACCTTATCCGTACAGTGACGGTTTAATTTATGGGGCCGTCAGCTTTTTTGCTTTGGCTTATGGACATGGTTGTTTTGGTTGCTCACTTTTGTGAACTTAGTTGCTCACTTATGTGGACTTTGAACTGTAGATTTCTAAACATAGATCAGCAATTTCTGAATAAACTCCTCTTATTGCCATGCATTTAAATAAAAGTAATTAAAACCAAATCCTGCCCTTTGGGCTAAAAAGCATTGTTGCAAAAAACTAAAGTAAACGATAAATTTGAGGAGTAAAACTAAAATTTGCTGGAACAAAAAGAGGTTGGTCTCCATGTTGCCGCTCCTATTGGTAATACTTTCGTAGGTGCTCGGCGTTCCATGGGTGCGGTAGTTTCTGCCCTTCCAACGTTTCCAGGTGGTAAGTACCTTTTCTCTGCCACGACGTGACTCGGTAAGGTCCTTCCCAATTGGGGCCGAGTTTCCCTTGGGCAGGGTCTCTAGCGGCGCCCATGACCTTCCTAAGAACAAGGTCTCCAACTTGGAAGTCTCTGTGTCGGACCCAAGAGTTGTAGTGTTTGGCCATGCGGTCCTGGTACCTAGCGAGCCTTTGTTCTGCTGCTGCTCTGATCTCGTCCACTAGGTCGAGCTGTAGTCGCATAGTCTCGTCGTTTTTGTTCTCATCATGGTTGTGCACCCTGTAGCTTGTGAGTCCAATTTCGGCCGGGATGACTGCTTCGCCTCCGTACGTCAGTCGGAACGGTGTCTCTCCTGTGGGTGTTCTTGCAGTCGTCCTGTATGCCCATAATATACTTGGCAATTCTTCGGGCCATATACCCTTTGCCCCCTCGAGCCGAGTCTTGATAATCTTGAGCAAGGATCGGTTCGTGACTTCAACCTGGCCATTAGCTTGAGGGTGGGCGGGGGAGGAGTAGTGGTTTTTTATTCCTAACTGTGAGCAAAAATCCCGGAAGGAGTCGTTGTCGAATTGCCTCCCGTTGTCCGAGACAAAGACTCTAGGAATGCCGAACCTGCATATGATGCATCTCCAGACGAAGCTCCACACGTTCTTCTCTGTAATCGTGGCCAAAGCTTCAGCTTCTACCCATTTCGTGAAATAGTCGATGCCCACTACTAGGAACTTCAGCTGTCGTACGGCTGTAGGGAATGGTCCCATAATGTCTAATCCCCATTGTGCGAATGGCCATGGGGCCGTCATTGGGGTCAGCTCTTCGGTTGGTTGTCTAATAATATTGCTGAACCTTTGGCATTTGTCGCAGGCCCTGACATAGGCCTCGACGTCCTTTTGCATGGTGGGCCAATAGTACCCTGCTCGTACAAGTTTGTGTACCAACGACCTGGACCCTGAGTGATTTCCGCATACTCCTTCATGCACCTCTCTCATGACGTAGTCTACCTCTTCCATACCCAAGCATCTCAAATATGGTCGGGAGAAACCCCTTTTGTAGAGGATGTCTTTTATCAGGACGAACCTCGCCGCCTGGACCTTAAGCTTCCTTGCGACTTCCTTTTCGTCTGGTAAGACCCCATCTTTTAGGTATGAGACTAACGGCGTTGTCCAACTATTGTCGGGGCATATTTCCTGCATGTTGCTGAGATCTATTAGCGGAGAAAGCTGCACGAAAGAGAGTACATTACCAGGGATGACCATTTGTTCTGCTGAAGCTGCTTTCGCGAGGCGGTCGGCTCGCTCGTTTTCTCCCCTGGGAATTTGGACAACTTTGGCTTCTAGGTCGTCCACTCTCGCCTTTACTTCATCAAGGTACTTCTTCATCTTTTCGCCCTTGCACTCGTAGTCTCCATTTATTTGGTTAGTGATAACCTGGGAATCGCAGTAGATGACTACCCTCGCGGCTCCTGCTGCTTTGGCGAGGTCGAGCCTTGCTATCAGAGCTTCATACTCTGATTCATTGTTGGTAGCAGGGAAGTCGAGACGGACCATACATTCAATGGTGTCTCCTTCGGGTGATAGTAGCACAATGCCGGCCCCTGCGGCTTGTCTGTTGGACGATCCGTCCGTATATATACTCCATTGGGGGGACTCCGCTGCCCCCTTGTCTTCGTCATGAGTGAATTCAGCTATAAAGTCGACGACGATCTGCCCCTTGACGGCGGTCCGCGGGCGGTACTGAATATCGAACTCGCTCAATTCTATAGCCCATAACGCCAGTCGTCCCGCGGCTTCGGGACTGCTCATCGCTCGCCGTAAGGGTTTGTCAGTCAGGACGTTCACCGTATGAGCTTGGAAGTACGGTTTGAGCTTGCGGGCTGCCGTAACTAATGCAAAGGCAAGTTTTTCCATGGGCGGGTACCTCTCTTCGGCACCGTGAAGCGCTCGGCTTGCATAGTACACGGGCTTTTGCACTCTCTCTTCTTCTCTGACCAAGGCCGCGCTAACGGCTGCGGGGGAGACGGCTAGATAGAGAAAAAGCTCTTCTCCTGGCTGCGACGGGCTCAGCAGTGGTGGGGAGGAGAGGTAAGCCTTCAATTCCTCGAATGCTTGCTGGCACTCGTCAGTCCATTCGAAGGATTTTTTCAATGTTCGGAAAAAGGGTAAACATTTGTCCGTTGCCCTTGATACGAACCTGTTTAGTGCCGCTATCTTTCCGTTGAGGCTTTGTACCTCCTTCACATTTCTTGGTGGTGCCATACCCATAATGGCCCTGATTTTGTCCGGGTTTGCCTCAATTCCCCTCTGAGATACCATGAATCCTAAGAATTTTCCTGCCGTTACTCCAAAGGCACATTTTCCTGGATTAAGCTTCATGTTGTAGGAGCGAAGTGTGTCGAATGTTTCTCTGAGATCTCCTAGATGATCTTCCTCCTTCCGGCTTTTAACTAGCATGTCGTCCACGTAGACTTGGACATTCCTCCCAATCTGTTGTGCGAACATCTTGTTCATAAGTCTTTGGTACGTGGCGCCTGCGTTCTTCAGGCCGAAAGGCATCACCTTATAACAGAAGAGGCCTTGGCTGGTCACAAACGACGTTTTTTCTTGATCGGCTTCGTGCATTCGAATTTGGTTGTACCCCGAGAAAGCATCCATGAAGCTTAGCAACTGGTGTTGGGCCGTAGAATCTACTAGGACATCGATCCTCGGGAGGGGGTAGCTATCCTTGGGGCAGGCCTTGTTAAGATCGGTGAAATCCACACACATCCGCCATTTTTCGCTCGCCTTTTTAACCATCACTACGTTTGCTAACCAGTCGGGATAGTATACTTCCCTAATGAAGCTTGCTTCTTGTAGTTTTCTGACTTCTTCTGCTACGGCTCGGTCTCGCTCGGGGGCAAATACTCTCTTCTTTTGTCGGATAGGTGGAAAGGTGGGTGATACATTCAGTCTGTGCACCATGACCGAAGGATCTATTCCCGGCATATCTTCATGACCCCATACGAACACGTCTCGATTACATCTGAGGAAGGTTATGAGCTCCTGGCGGATCGTGGGGTTAGCGAGCGTTCCAATTTTGGTCATTCGGCCAGGATTGGAACTGTCAAGGGGTATCTCCTCTAACCTCTCAACCGGCTCTGTTACCGTCCGGTGTTCTTCTATGCTTAGAGCCTGAACCTGATCCTCCATTTCCATCATGGCTATGTAGCATTCGCGCGCGGCCATCTGACTTCCGCGCAACTCCCCTACTCCGTAGTCAGTCGGGAACTTTATCATCAGGTGGTAGGTGGAAGTTACTGCCTTCCATGAATTGAGCGTTGGTCGCCCGAGGATAGCGTTGTAGGCAGACGAGCAATCGACTACCAAGAATGTTATGTCCCTGATTATCTGTTGAGGGTAGTCGCCCACTATTACGGATAATGTGACCGCGCCCAGTGGGAACACCCAACTTCCCCCGAAGCCCACAAGCGGGGCGTTCGTCGGGATCAATCGCTTCCTGTCGATCCTCATCTGCTGGAACGCTGGGTAGTATAAAATATCCGCTGAGCTGCCATTGTCGATCAGCACCCGGTGCATGTTGTAGTCTCCTACTCTCAGGCAGACGACGAGTGCATCGTCATGTGGATGGTGAAGGCGTCGCGCGTCTTCTTCTGAAAATCCGATCATGGGACCTTCTCTCCGTGCTATCTTTGGCACGACTCCCGTCAGCTGAACATTTTGTACCATCCGAAGATAGGTCTTACGGGCTTTCTTAGTTGACCCGACGACAGTCGTTCCTCCTACGATCATCCTTATGTCCCCGATCGGGGGCCTCGGTCGTTCATTATCCCGTCGGGGGTGTTGGTCTTGTGCAGGGTTTTCCGTTTTCTCTTTGCTAACGAATCTCTGTAATTTTCCTTGTCTGATAAGGGCCTCAATTTGTTGCTTGAGATCATAGCAGTCGGCTGTGTCGTGGCCATGGTCGCAGTGGAAACGACAATACTTATCTCTAGAACGTTTGTTGGGGTCACTCTTCAGCTTTCCTGGGAACGTCAGAGCCTCCTCGTCCTTGATTTACATAAGGACTTGATCTATCGGGGCCGTCAACGGAGTGAAGCTCGTGAATTTTCCCCCAGGGGTTTTGGGCGCCTTTCGTCCCTTCGGTCCGCTGTTCTTGCCTTCTTTCGGCCCTGATCCTGTCGAGCGTCTTCTTGCCTTTCTCTTTTCCTGGGCCTCTCTTCTCGAGCTAACAGCGCGTCTTCAGCATTCATATACTTTGTGGCACGATAAAGTACTTCCGACATGGTCTTTGGGTCGTTTTTGTATAGAGAGAACAAAAACTTACCCTTCTTCAAGCCGTTCGTGAATGCCGCAACCAGTATCTTATCGTCGGCTTCGTCGATCGTGAGCGCCTCTTTGTTGAAGCGGGAGATGTAGGCTCTTAAAGTTTCATCTTCTCGCTGCTTCATACTCATCAAGCAAGCCGTAGACTTTTTGTACCGGTGGCCTCCGATGAAATGTGCGGTAAATTGAGCACTGAGTTCTTTGAAGGTGCTGATGGAATTCGGTATCAGTCGGCTGAACCAAATTCTTGCTGCGCCCTTCAGCGTTGTAGGGAAGGCCCTACACATGATTGCGTCTGCTACTCCTTGAAGGTGCATTAGGGTCTTGAAGGTCTCCAGGTGGTCCAGAGGGTCCTTGACCCCGTCATAACTGTCTATCTGTGGCATGCGGAACTTATTCGGTAGGGGGTAGGCGTTGACAGTGGCGGTGAATGGCGAGTCGGTTCTGTTTACCAAGTCGTCGAGATCAGAAGATACCCGTCCCTTAAGGGCATTCATCATGACCTCCATTTGCTCCTTCATCGCCTGCATCTCCGCGACGATAGGTGGTGGGGCGAGGTCTATGAGAGACGGAAGGCTCATGTTTTGCCGCTCCGGTCGACTTGGGGCGTTGCTGCCTTCAGGCTTCTCCTGCTCTCTTCGCTCGGCACTGTTACCTTCCTGGTTTTGCTCCTGAAGGATAGGTCTTGCGTCCCTTTGGCGTAGCTGTTCCTCTAGGTCTTGATTCTGTCGCGTGAGCCGTTCCACAGCCGCTGCGAGAGTCTTGACTTGCTTCTCGAGGGCGGTCGTGGGTGGCTCTTCTTCTTGAATGTCGTTAGTGGTTGCCATTGAGCGGGTAAGCACCATGCGACTTTTTGTCCGGGAAGCTGTAATATGGCTTTACAAGGTTCCCACAGACGGCGCCAACTGATGAAGCCGAAAATACCACCAGTAAGTCACACGGTTCTCGCTCGCTACAAACAGCACCTGCACAACAAGGAAGAACCTAGCAGAGAGTACCGGTGTGGTACCGGCCAAATACCCTCCGAAGGTTAAGTTAGAATTATTCTCACAACTCTAGAGTGCTAGAGAGGGTAAATTATGCGTACCTCCGTTTGTGAGGGTATTGGGGCTTTTATAGTAGGAGAAAGGCTGACCTCTCTTTCTTGGTGTAGAAGTCTTTTCCTTATAGGAGTCTCCTTGGGCGTATTTTGCGGGATTCTTTCCATATAGGAGTTCTTAGACTTCAGGAAGCGTGGGGAGCAAGTTATTTACTTATACACGCAAACGTGGTGATCAAGTAGTAGGGACTGACGCCGTTAGCCTATGATATTCCGTCTGATATAGCGCCGTCAGATCAAGCACCGTCAACTTCAGGATGTTTATCTCTGTGGCACCCTATCCAAGGAGTTCATTTTCGTCAAGTCGCCGTCGGCCGTCAGCTCTTATAGAAAGGCTGACGGCAGAATGTGTCCCGTCACCTTCTCAATTTATTTTATCTTCATCAGGTTCCATTAGCGCAGGTGTTAAACCTCACGTAGTTTGCGTCCCAATCCCACTTCAAGGTCACATAAACCCAATGTTCAAGCTAGCAAAACTCCTCCACCATAAAGGGTTTCACGTGACTTTTGTTAACACAGAGTACAACCACAAACGCTTACTCAGGTCTAGAGGTCGCAACTCCCTTGATGGCTTCCCTGGCTTTCACTTTGAAACCATTCCCGATGGACTCCCACCCTCAGACGCAGATGTCAGCCAAGACATTCCCTCTCTTGCTGAATCCCTTCCAAAGACTTGCCTAGTCCCACTTTGCAACCTCATTACCAAACTCAACGACACTTCGTCTTCGAATGTGCCTCCTGTTACCTGTATTGTTGCAGATGGTTGTATGTCCTTCACCCTTGATGCTGCCGACAAGTTTAGAATTCCATGTGTTCTTTTCTGGACGCCTAGCGCTTGTGGCTTCTTGAGCTATATGCATTATCGCCATCTAGTTGAACAAGGTTTAATACCCCTCAAAGGTATAATTTTGTGGGAAATATCCACTACCATTTTAATTTTTAAAATTCTTTTAAGCTTTAATAGGTATAACACGTATCTTAATTTTAAGCTTTATTTTATGTGTTTACATGGATTTGGATGATTATTGAATTTTTTTAAATAACACGTATCTTATATATGAATAAAAATAAAAGGAATTTGAAAGATTTAAATAGGGATGACCTCCTAAATTTGTATCGTAATAAATACTTATATTGACATTGGTATTTAATGTGTTCACATCTCTCTCTCTCGTCTACATTATTAATATCTCATTCAATTATTGTACATGTTAAGTTTAATTTAAAATCAAACATTAAAAGAAAAATGTACATGGGATGGGAGATCAACAATAACATTTTCTCTATGCTAGTTACATCCTACGTCTATCAAATTATAAAGGGATTTCTTTTTTTCCTTTTTAAATTTGAAAATTTGTATGCAATATCTTATATTTTAATTGGAGTATGCTATTAATAATGGTCAATCCCATGTGATTTACAGATGCCAGCTATCTAACAAATGGATACTTGGAAACTGAAATAGATTGGATTCCTGGGATGAAAAATATTCGTCTCAAGGATCTTCCAAGTTTTATTAGAACCACAGATGAGAATGACATCATGCTTAACTTCCTTATCCGTGAATCCGAGAGAACATTAAGAGCTTCAGCTGTCATTTTGAACACATTTGACTCATTTGAACAGGACGTGTTGAATGCTTTATCCTCCATGCTTCCTCGTATATACACCATTGGACCACTTGTTTTGCTTGATGATCAAATCAAGGACGATAACTTGAAATCAATAGGTTCAAATCTATGGAAAGAAGAACTAGGGTGTGTGGAATGGCTAAATTCAAAAGAGCCCAACTCTGTAGTGTATGTAAATTATGGTAGTATAACTATCATGACACCTCAGCAACTCATTGAGTTTGCTTGGGGGTTAGCAAATAGTGAAAAATCCTTCTTGTGGATTATAAGGCCGGATCTTGTTGGAGGTGATTCAGCTATTGTTCCTTTTGAATTTGTTACCAAAACTAAAGATAGAGGCATGTTAGCAAGTTGGTGTCCTCAAGAAGAAATCCTAAAGCATCCATCAATTGGGGGTTTTTTAACACATAGTGGGTGGAATTCAACACTCGAGAGTGTGTGTCATGGAGTTCCAATGGTCTCTTGGCCCTTCTTTGCTGAGCAACAGACAAACTGTCGACACTGTTGTGTTGAGTTAGGAATTGGAATGGAGATAGATAATAATGTTCAAAGAGATGAAGTGGAGAAGCTTGTTAGAAAGTTAATGGATGGTGAAAAAGGTAAAGAAATGAAGAATAATATAATGAAGTGGAAGAGAAAGGCAGAGGATGCTACCAAACCTGGTGGTTCTTCGTTGCAAAATGTGGACAAATTGATTGCCGAAGTTATTTTAGCTAGAAATGTTTAAACCAAGCAAAGAAGACTTTCTACATTTAATGCACTAGCGCTTCAAGTCTCATTTGATATATAAAATATTTTTAAATATGGTAAAATACAATTAACACTTTTGATGTTTGGGCCAATGCCAACTAGGTTTAAGACTTTTCAAAATTAACCAACTTGGTCCCTAATCACTGTGAGAAAGAGGAGAAAATGAGTAACAGTTTAAGGACCAAGTTCGGTTTAGGGACCAATTTGGTTAGTTTTGAACCTTATTGTAATTAGCCCAAATCTCAGGGGCGTTAACTGTATTTTTTTACCCTTTCAAATATTTATGTAAAATCTTCAATAAATTCCTGATATTTGTATGATTTGGTTAAATTATTTTTCTATTTAGTACTACTACATATTTAGTTACACATTCACGTAGCCTTAACCTCGGTGCAAAAAAAATAATTTGTGTTGCATTCTAAAAAAAACATTTGTGTCACAAGTAGAGAATTAAATATCATAGTTCAAGAATAAATTTTAACAAAAGTAAATGAAATTTTATTTTTTTTCATAAGGAGAGGTTGAGATCAAGAGAATGTGATCGCCCTTTCCTTTTTTTTTCACATAAATAGTATTACATTTTGAATACAAATCCTTTAAAATTCAGTTAATTTATAAAATAAGTGAAATTAATACATGACAAGTTGTGATTGATAGAATATAGAGTAATACACAAAAAGTCGTACAAAAGTTTTGTATTCCTGTATTTTAAATGTCACTCAAAACTTATAAATTATTTGTTGCAACTTGCAACCTCTAACATGTAGTCGCACATGCAAGTCATAACTCGTTATTGTGACAGTTGCCATTACTCTATTTTTAATAAGAAATTAATTTACTACATCTACCATCGTTGCCAAAGCAATTCGAAAAAAAAAAAAAAAAAATCTATCATCTCACAGGTCCAGCACCTTGCCAATAATCCAAATCGCCCCTATCTCCATCATCGCCTACCAACTAAACCCACACATCCTTTGTCACCTACCAACTGGATCGTGACCTATAAATCATATCAAAATAGAGGGTGTGAAGAATGTTAATTCAATAGCAGCAGCAGAAGCCACAGCCACAGCCACAGCCAAACCCAACCACCATTTCCCCCACCAGTATACCCAACCACAGCAAAGACTAGGGGGAGATTCTTTGTTTGGTGGTTTTACATCTGATGAATCGAAGTAAATTGGGATGGAAGTGTCCAAATCCAAGCAATGGTTGGCTCAAGTATATAGATAACTTAGACAATGGACTAACGCCCCCAAATAAAAGAAGGTCTCCTCTTTTAACTAATATAATATAATATATTTATCTATATATTTTAATTCAGGCTGCTTTATGCCTTTACCTAAGAAGAAAACAAGGACCCTTTTATTGGCCAATAGAATGCATTGTGTATTAAAAATGCTCCACTTCCCAAAATACAAAAGATAAAGAGAAGGTGAAGAGAAAAAAATCAATCAAAATACTCCTTAAAAAATTAAAATCTAAATTAATAGTAGACAAATTCATTAATAAATTTAACGTTTATCTCTTAAAATATGCCAATAGGAAGACTATAAATCTCTAAGAACAAAAAACAAAAAACAAAAAGAATTCTCTTATTTCTCTATCTCTTGATCTCCCCATCTTATTTATTGAAGAAATTAAATCCTCTTTTTTTTTTTTTTCTCATTCCTCACCTTTGTGTTCTTTAACTTGATCTTTTTCCTTTTAAACTTTCATTTTAATAGTTGCTTGTGGTGGACGGTTTGTGGGCTCATTGGTCTGCTTCAATCTTTCATGTCAAGATAACCTCTCACAATCTCAGTCTCTCCATCTTTTTCTGAAATGCAAGAGTATTGTAAATTTGGGGGGATTCTAGCATTTTGCCCTTATTTTTAAAACAATTTAGTAATATGTCCCTGTTTTGAAACTATTTAGGTATATGCCCTTGTTTTGAAACTTGATTTTAGTAAAATTGAGTTTCGATTGGTTTAAAATCAAGTTATGCCCGATCAAACTTACAAAAAAAAAAAAAAAAAAAAAAAAAAAAAAAAAAAAAAAAAAACCTTGCCTGGAACTCGAGTTCATGGAGCTCAAGTTCCACACCTATATCTACGTTTTGATTGTCCTATAATGGCGTTTTAAATGGAACTCGAGCTCCATGAACTCGAGTTCCATGCAATTTTTTTTTTTTTTTTTTTTTTTTTTAAGTTTGGTCACCCCAAACCTATAGCTACGTTTTTATTGTCCTATAGTGGCATTTTAAATGGAACTCGAGCTCCATGCACTCAAGGTCCATGCAATTTTTTTTTTTGATCGTCCCAAACCTATAGCTACGTTCAGGGAGTGCTATAGTGGTGTTTTAAATGGAACTCGAGCTTAATGAACTCGAGTTCCATGCAAGTTTTTTTTTTTTATAAGTTTGATCGGGCCATACTCGATTTTCTACAAATTGAGTTTTTCATTGAAACTCGATTTTGAGAAAATCGAGTTTCAAAATAGTGGCATAGACCTAAATAGTTTCAAAACAGGGACATATTGCTAAATTTTTTAAAAAATAAGAGCAAAATGCTAGAATCCCCTTGTAAATTTGTAATAAGGACAAAACTCATCTACCTTTTTCAAGTACTTTCCAAGCTTTATCTTTATTTTTTACTATTTTTTTTTTTTTAATCTCCTTGGTCCGTACTCCATACACGATTACTATCCCTTCATCTAATTTTGAAATTTGAACAAAACACACCAACACACATTTACACTTTTTTTTTTAATTAACAATAGTCAATAAACTGATAAAGTCGGTAGGTTTGTAGCCATCGCGTGGGTTGAGAACCCATTTGTTAATTATTACTTCTTTTTTATACCATTGAATATAAAAACTTAATTAGTAATTTTGTATCTCAAGAAAAAAAAAATTAAAAATAAAATATATTAAATTAATATTAAAAAAAAAAAATCATTTAAAGCTTTCACCTTAAGCCTTAAGTTGTGGAGTAGCCTTGGGTTTGAGGGGGACACTTTGAAGGAAATTCTTAAAATCCCTTAGCCGATTGATAGCCAACCGAATATATGGATTTAGGCCAGAACAAACTCTAGTGAACTCTCTGTAAAATGAGCTTATAAGAAGTCATTGAAGTCTACGGATCCTAGACAAGGTCGGCCAGACCTAGGTAAAATTTGAATGTTAAAAATCCTTTGAGAGAGGAATTTGGTTTTGGTTTGGATATTGCTGGAATGTGAGGACTGATCCGATTTAGTTTTAAGATGTTGGTGCAAACATAATAATGATGGAAATAACACCAAGAGAAACTGAATAATACTTTTGAATATTATTAATTTGAATAAAAAAATTCCACAAGGATACAACAGCCCCAACAAATTTCTTGGATACAACCACAGGGTATAACAGCCCTAACAAATGTTGTATGACTAGAACAATCTCAGCATAAAGTGTTCAAGCCCAAAGCTCTATAAAAAAGAACACACTTCCTTGCCAATAATCTCTCTATTTTTAGTATGTAAAATGCTTGTAATTGTTGTATTTTTTGGTATATAATGGAATGGGTCTGAATGAGTCTATTTCAAGGCTCAACGGGCCTCACAACATTATTACTCAAATTAATATGATTAATTAGGTCTATAATTTTGATCTGATTAATTACATCTAGAATTTTGATGTAGATATAATGCTAATGTTACAACAACATTATAAAAGAGTCCATTAAGTGGTTTAATGGCTCTTCATTTTTGTAATAAAAGACCATTTACTCACCAATGTTGTATGGTCGTCTTCTCATATAACAACCTTGTGGACTATGTGCTCATCATTTATGTGGACAAGCTTGTGGCTTGAAGGTTCATTAGCTATATGACGAACCCATAATTTTAGTACTCATTAGTTGCCCCCTTATTCCTTCGTCATATTTTTGGACGATGGTAGGAATATTGATGGTTTTTATTTCCCATGATGAGGATGTTTTGATGCCATTCATGTCGCATTAAATACGCCTTCATTTTCACGTTTAGTCATGGCCACGTGTCACTTTTTGATTGGTTGGACATGCGAAGGAGGTTTGTCAATTTTCCCGTGCTAAGCTCATGTCTTTCTTTACAAAACCTTTTATCTTCAATTTCCTCTTCATATTCTTCTAGCTTCTGAGCCTATTTTCTTCTGCGTTTCTCAATGAGATCCCTCTTTTCTTTTTGTGACTAGAAGTCTAGGTACTTCTTTGTCTATGGAAGGGAATGGGAAATTGCTTTTGAAGAAGTTTGGGGTGAGGCGCTCCCATTGCCGCGTATGTGGGATGTTCCCACACTTGGTGCATTTTCCCTTCTTTTGATTCTCTTCACCATTTGAGCATTTGCTCATCCTAGTCCTTTTCTTTTTGTAGCGAAAGCCCGTCCAAGCTTAAAGAGACGATATTAGGAACAAGTTCATGCTACTTTGGACTTCTCTCTTGGTATTGAGGATTTTGACGAGCTTGTGGATCTGCGGTCTCTATATGACCATTGTTTGGAAAGAACCTTCAGCCTACGTCCAGAGGTTGCTTCTTAGGGCAAAGAGGAGAAAGCTTTTGGCTTTGTAACCTTACCTCATCATTCTCTTTCCTTCATCATTTCCTTATGAATGACCTATTCTCTTTTGCAGACGTGGCCCACTCGCTCTAGCCGAGATAGGTAAGCTCGTGCCAAGGAGAACAAGAATCAACCTTTGTCGAAGATTTCTTTACCTCCTTTGAAGAAGCAAAATGTCGAGGGTAGTAGAGGCATCGTCATATCTAGCCTTATTCGTACCCCACTACATCCATCTCCAACAGTGTCAATTGAAGAATTACCTTCTCCTCTTTGGACCCAAAAAGGAAAGGAGAAGAAGGATAAAGGCGTATGGGCGTACCCTGCCTACAGCTCTTGGACGGGCTCACAATGTCATCTCTGATGATGAGCTTAAAGTTTTATCCTCTGTACCTTCTCATGAGCTTGTTAGTCGTCATGTCCACAAACTCGTGCATGTAAGGTCTTCTTAAACAGTCATCTTCTTCTCTTATGCTTGTTTGCTTTAGATGTGATTTTTTTCTAGTAGGTCCTTGGGGAATCATTGCACCTAACCACTGATTATCTCACGATGGAGGAGAAGGTCGTGATGGCCAACTCAAGGGTGGAAGCAATTGAGGCCGAGAGTTCAAGGCTGAGGAAGGACTTGATCGAAGCTATGTATCAGGCGAATGAGGCCGAAACCAAGCTGAAAGAAGTTTTCTGACCAGTTGAGGACAGAGAAGATACTCGTCATTCCCAAGGACGAAGAGATTCAGTCAGCAAAGCTGAAGGTTTCTGACGAGTATAAGAAGGAAGTCGCTGAATTCCAAGTGTCTAAAGCTTTTGGTATCATCACTTTTGATGAGTTTTTCAAAGACTTTGAGCTCTTGCGGAGGTGTACAATGAAGCATACTCTAAGGCCATTAACTACTCTGATCTGGACTTTGAAGCCATCGACAAGGAGATGATAGCTGACGAAGAAGTGAAACGAGCCCGAGCCAATGAACAAGCTGGAGTGGAAGGAGGATGTGAAGGAGAAGGCCTCGAGGAAGTCCTAGTAGATCCTCTCGTTGATCCTACCATATTTATTTTGCTTTATTTTGGTTTGCCCTTGTTTTTGGGCTAGTTCTTGTCCATGTTTTGACGAGTTTGTTTAAAACAATTTCTCTTTTATTCCTACTTTTATGAACAATTTGGAGCATTGGATCTTTTGCATTCTTCTTGCTAATTCTGAAGAACTTTGGGCTTTGTGGTTGCATGCTTTTTATGACTTCTTTGAGAATCTCGTCGAAGGCGTTATGCTCTTTAGTATGATTTTATCCCGTAGTTTTAATCTTATAAGTTTAATCGTATGACATTTTCTTGATTTGAGAATTTTCATCGTCAATATAATTTTACTCATTGATTTAAACCTCGTGGATGTGATCACACAATTTTACTCTTGTGGTGAGATTCTAACCGTCATTGTGGTTTATTCTCGTGTTGAGAATTTGATCGTCGTTATGATGGTACTCGTCGGTTTTTAACCTTATGAATTCAATCAAAATGGCTTATTCTGTGTTAAGAATTTGATCTTCATTATGAATGTACTCATTTGTTTTGAACCTTGTGAATTTAATCATATGACATACTCTCGTTTTAAGATTTTGACCGTCATTATGACTGTACTTGTCGGTTTTTTACCTTATGAATTTAATCACATGACTTACTCTCGCTTTGAGAATTTGATCGTCATTATGACTGTACTCGTTGGTTTTGAACCTTATGAATGTAATCCCATGACTTACTCTAGCTTTGATAATTTGATCGTCATTACGACTATACTCGTTGGTTTTGAACCTTGTGAATTTAATCAAATGACTCACTCTTGTTTTGAGAACTTGTCCTTGGTGAAATCGACACAATGTTTTTGCGGATCTTCCAAGAAAATACGTTTATTCATTTGAGGGAACTTATCCCTTTATTCTTCCTGCTTATAAAATGGTTTGTCATAGTAAAATTGAAGACATCACTTAACTAACAATAGTACCTCTTGAGGTGTTCTACATTCCATAGGCGAGGTAATTGTTTACCATCAAGTGACTCTAGGTAGTAAGTTCCTCTTATGGAGTATTTGACGATCTGGTATAGGCCTTCCCAAGTTGGATTTAGTTTTCCCTACGCTAGGTCCTTCGTGGCTTCTGTTACTCTGCTCAGCACTAAGTCTCTAGGGTTGAACCTTCTAAGCTTGACCCTTTGATCATGATATTTTGTCATTTTTTTTTTTTGTATCTCTGTAGGGCGTCATCTCTGATCTCGTCCAAACAGTCAAAGTCCAACCTACGAATCTCGTGGTTGGTTTTCTCGTCAAAAGGCTCTCTTCTGAGGCTAGACAGACTAACTTCCACTGGGATTACTACTTCTGTGCCAAAAGCTAATTTGAATGGGGTTTCTTCTGTAGGAGTTCTTGTTGTCATCTGGTATGCCCAAAACACGCTAGGGAGTTCTTTTGGCCATGCCCCCTTTGGCCCCTCAAGTTGGACTTTGATGATCTTCAGTAAGGTCTGATTTATTACCTCTATCTTTCCATTAGCTTGAGGGTGTCTAGGGGAGGAGAAGCGGTTCTTGATTCCTAGCTCACGACAGAAATCTTTAAATTTGGAGTTATCGAATTGTCGTCCATTATCAGAGATGATGATCCTCGGAATTCCAAACTTGCAAATGATGTTCTTCTAGATGAAGCCCTAGATTTATGCCTCCGTGATCTTGGCAAGGGGTTCTACCTCAAGCAACTTGGTAAAGTAATCAATTGCAATAAGTAAGAATCGAGTTTGCTTTTTACCATGTGGGAGTGGTCCAATGATGTCTATTCCCCATGTTGCAAATGGCCATGACGAGGCAATACTCGTCATATTCTTTGCAAGAATTCTTTGAATATTTCTTGTTGGCATTTGTCACATTTTTGGACTAGGAAATATGCATCTTTCTACATTGTTGGCTAGAAATACTTGGCTCTGACGACCTTATTTACCAATGACCTTGGTCCTGAGTAGTTTTTGTAGATCCCTTCGTGAATTTCTCTAAGTGCATAGTCTGCTTCTTGTTGGTCTAAGCATTTGAGGTATGGCAGTGCATCCCCTCTTTTGTATAATTGGCCATTAAGAACGGTGAATCTCGCTAAACGGACCCTAGTTCTTCTAGCTTCATTAGGATCGTCTGGTAACTTCCCTTCCTTCATCTTGAGTCTGTTGCTTTGATGAGGTTATCCGAGCAACCTCTTTTGCTTCTGAATTCTCTTCCCTTGGCACTTGGATGAACTTAATTTTGTCAAAATGATTGGCCATCTTGATGGCTAACTTTTGGTATTTTTGCATCCGTTTCTCTTTTGCTTCATACTCATGGTTCACTTGTCTGATTATGAGCTTGGAGTCATTTTTGATTACTAAACTTTTGATGCCTAGAATTTTGGCTAGTCTTAAGCTAGTGAGTATTACCTCATATTTTACTTCATTATTTGTGGCTAGGAATTGAAGTTGTACTCCATATTTAAGGATGTCCTTGTTAGGAGATATGACGACTCCTACGCCTCCCAGTTCTTTGATGGATGATCCATTAGCGTGAATTGTCCAAAACTGTGTTTGGTCGTCACCTGAAAAAGTGAACTCAGCAATAAAATCTACTAATACCTAGGCTTTGATTGTTGATCAAGGTCTGTACTCAATGTCGAACTGACTGAGCTCAACGACCCATTGCACCAGGTGTCTAGCTGCATCTGATTTATTCATGGCCTTCTTGATAGGAGGCTCATTATGAACGTAACTGATGGCAGCCTCTTAATGGCTCTCTTGGCTATCTTAACGTATGCCTGAGCATATATGAGGCTTAAGTGGCTCATGGATGGCCTTTCTGACTATTGTAGCTTGTCTTTTATGAAACCATTAATGGCTATGCCATTAATGTTGCATGGTCGTCTTCTCATATAACGGCCTTGCGGATTGGATGCTTGTCATCTGTCATGACGAATGTGTAAATTCCTGCATGAACATTATTAACCTGTCTTTAGTGGGCTCTTCATAAAGATTTGAATGACCCTCTAGTGACTGGTCCTCTAGTGATCATTCTTATCTCACCAATAGTGGCCCTGGCATCTTGCTCGTCATCTTTCCTGATGTCTGCTTGCTTGGGATTTCCTTTTGTTTTGTGATGATGATAGTTCTATTTCACAAACCTTTGTAATTTCCCATTCTGTATTAATTCTTTGATTTTCCCCTTCAGATCTCTGCATTCTTTAATGGTATGGCCATGATCTTTGTGAAATCGGCAATACTTCTTTTGATCTTGTCTATGTAGCAGCAAAGTCAAAGGCTTCAGCCACTTCAAGCTCGAATCGTCATTGATCTGCAGCAAAAATTTCTCCACATACATATTTAGAAGGGTGAAATTTACCGTTTTCTTTAAAAGGTTCGAGCTTCCCTTTTCATTCTTCTGATTAGGGGAGCAATCCTTCTTCTCTTTCTTCTTGTGTTAGGGCTCGTCAATGTTGTCTATCTTTCACTTGCCATCCATCCCCTTCACTGTCAACGCGTCTTCTTCATTCATATATTTTTGAGCTTTGAACAGGAGATTCGTCATTGTTGTTGGTGGAGTCTTGACCAAGGAGAAGATGAAATCTTGAGTGGTCAAACCAGCCTAGAAGGCCATCATTGGACTTGGTCGTCTGCTTCATCTATTTCTAGGATTGCTTGATCGAAACATTTCACATAGGCTCTTAGGATTTCTCTTTCTTGTTGTTTTACCATCAACAAATGGGAAGTCGGCCTTTTATGCCTCTAAGCCCTAATGAAATGTTGAACAAACGAATCACTTAATTGGTCAAAGTTTGCTATTGATGACGACTCTAGTTTGCTAAACCAAACTCAAGCGGCCCCTTTAAGGGTTGTTGGGAATGATCTGCACATCACTTCATCAAGTGTCTTCTAAAGGTTCAGCAGTGTCTTGAAGGAATCTATATGATCTAATGGGTCAGTACTCCCATCATAAGATTCCAAATGAAGGAGCCTGAACTTTAGTGGGAGTGGGCATTCTAGGATTTCACTAGTGAATGGTGAATCCCTTTTTTTGATCATCCCATCTAAGTTTTTGGTTGATTTCCCTTTTAGAGCATTCTTCATCTTGTCCATTTCTTTCCTCATGTCTTTCAAGAGCTCATCATTATTACAATTGGGCTGCTCTGTTCGTCTGGAATTGGACCACTCTATTTTTTTGGAACTTTCTTCTCTATTGCTAGTTGGGGGGCTATGCTCCTCCTCGTCATCATTGTTTCGATTACGCAGGTGAGGATCGGGCATGTTGCTATTCTCATGGGATAGGCATTGTCTCAATTCCTCGTTCTGCTTGATTAATTCTTTAACACTTTGTTGCTAGTGTTTGAATCTGCTGGGTCATCGGCATTAGATCAAGTAGGGCTACTAAACTTGGATCCATTGCATTATTTGAATGGTAGAGCTACGAAAATCTGTATGATTTAGATCTACGCTCATTATAGACAGTGCCAAACTGATGAAGTCAAAAATGACCGTCAATTGATAACCTCGTCAGAGCTTATGAAGAGGTCACGTTCCCTGCAAAGATGAGAGAGAAAGACACTAGAGTGGCGTTAGCTAATGATTCTCCGATGATAAAGTCAGTAGAGTTCTCAATATCTCTCAAAGAATAATAATGTAATTTGGTAGGTTTGAATTTGTGTACCTTGTTTCTATTGCTTGGTGGCTTATTTATAGCCTTGATATAGCTATTGGGAGCCTCATTTATGAGTGTAACTATCGCTGGCCCCTTAATGGCTCTTTTGGCTATTTTATGTAACGTTTGCCTAAGCATAAATAAGGCTTAACTGGCTTATGGTTGGCCTTTCTGACTGTTGGAGTTTGTTCAATATGAAACCATTAATGACTATGCCATTAATGTTGTATAGTCTTCTTCTCATATGACGACCTTGTGGACTATGTGCTCATCATCTGTGTGGACGAGCTTGTGGCTTGAACGTTCGTCAACTATATGACGAACCTATAATTGTAGTACTCATCACTAAGAAACCAAAACATGTTTGAAAAAACAATCGAGATCAATTCCAGTTGATCATGGGGAATATCCAAACTTGCCTAAGAACATGCTAGCCCTAGACAAGTTCATTACCTTAATTCTGAATCCCAAGATGTAGCTCTATGGTCTAAGCCACAAAAAGCGATCATTAAAGTCAATTGTGGTGATGTTTTCGGTAGCGATTTTTCAGTGCTTGCCGATGTTGCTAGAGATTAAACAGGGG
Organism: Quercus tomentella; assembly: GCA_028535165.1. Classification (NCBI taxonomy): domain Eukaryota; kingdom Viridiplantae; phylum Streptophyta; class Magnoliopsida; order Fagales; family Fagaceae; genus Quercus; species Quercus tomentella. Next base: position 34,655,220 of record JAPQVY010000111.1, on the reverse strand, counting down.
CATTGGTGTTTGCTAGTTCAAAGAAGGCTTACACCAATATCTCCATCCAAGCGGAATTAGAAGTAATCTATTGGACCTTGAACATGGCAAAAGAATAGAGTTTGGATAGGATTACGGTTAAGAGTAATGCCAAATTGGCCACCGAAGCTCTTGTACAAAAGTCGATAGATTGTCAAGTGAATTATTAGGTGCAAAAATCAAAGAGTCTAAATTCAATTAGATTCTAAATTGAATTTTAATTGAAATTCAATTTTGTATCATGTTTTCCATCTAATTTTTTTAATTTTTGTAGCAAGTGAATTATTGGGTTCAAAAACCGTAAAGTCTAGATCCAATTAGATTCTAAATCATGTATAATTTTGCACCACGTGTCTCATCTAATTTTTAAATTTTTCTGTCAAGTAAATTATTAGGTGCAAAAATCAAAGATTCTAAATTTAATTTTAATTGAAATTCAATTTTGTGCCATGTGTCACATCTAATATATATATATATATAGACAAAGCTAAGAGAAAATCCAATTAAATTTTAAATTAGAGTCTAATTTTGCAACACGTGTTTCATCTAATTTTTAAATTTGTGTGTCAAGTGAAGTATTAGGTGAAAAAATCAAAGAGTCTAAATTCAATTAGATTCTAAATTGAAATTCAATTTTGTTTCATGCATGTGTCCCACCTGATTTTTTTAATTTTGTGGCAAGTAAATTATTAGGTGCAAAAACCGAATAGTCAAGACCCAACTAGTTTCTGAATTATTTCTAATTTTGCACCACGTGTCTCATCTAATTTCTAAATTTTTCTGTCAAGTAAATGATTAGGTGCAAAAATCAAAGATTCTAAATTTAATTAGATTCTAAATTGAATTTTAATTGAAGTTCAATTTTGTACCATATGTCCCATCTAATATATATATATATATATATATATATATATATATATATATATATGTATATATATATATATATTATTAGCCAAAGCTGAGAGAAAATCCAATTAAATTCTAAATTGGAGTTGTAAGGACCAAAAAATCTAGCGGCCCAAGCCCACTTAGAATAGTGGGTTGTGCAGTTCAACCTTGGCCCAAATCAATAAAATTTGTAAGAGAAGAGAACGAACAACAACAGAGGGCTTTGCCTGAGGACAAGTGCAGGGAAAAATAAGGTTTATATTAAGAAATAGAGGAGCATTCAGCTCTCCACAAGCTCGCCCGAGGAGGCTAAGTTTACACAAAAGTAATATTATTCACTCTTTTCTCTTAATGTTCTTCCTTCTGTTTTTTTCTCGATTATTCGATCCCCTTTTCAGTGCTCTCTCCTATCCTTATATACTTCTACTCCTCTCATATCTTAACCATCTATTCTCACCCAACCCTCATCCTTTCATGACACTTGTTGCTTTTAACATTTGAAGAAGATGGTGGAAGGAATCTGCTTAATTGTGACTTATACTATTCAGGTCACTTTCTCATCAATGCGGCTGATAAAGCTATTGCCCACCATTTAATGCGGTTGCAACAGGCTACGCCAAGCTAAAAGCTTTCCTAATGTCCACTGACTTCCTTTCTCTTCAGGCTCCAACTCCTACTTAGAACATTATAGAGTATTTTGACTTAATCGTTCCCTTCCTCGAGTGGCTTTCTTCCTCGAGCCGATGGCCCAGGGCATTTCTACACCAATACTACAACCCTTCAACTTCATCCTCGGTCCTTGGGCACCCATAAGAGTCTAATTTTGTACCACGTGTCTCATCTAATTTTTAAATTTGTGTGTCAAGTGAATTATTAGGTGCAAAAATCAAAGAGTCTAAATTCAATTAGATTCTAAATTGAATTTTAATTGAAATTCAATTTTGTGCTATGTGTCCCATCTATTTTTTTTTTAATTTTTGTGGCAAGTGAATTATTGGGTGCTAAAATCGAAGAGTCCAGATCCAATTAAATTCTAAATCATGTCTAATTTTGTGCCACGTGTCTCATCTAATTTTTAAATTTTTCTGTCAAGTGAATTATTACGTGCAAAAGTCAAAGAGCCTAAATTTAATTAGATTCTAAATTGAATTTTAATTGAAATTTGATTTTGTGTCATGTGTCCCATCCAATTTTTTTATATTTGTGGCAAGTGAATTATTGGGTAAAAAAACCGAAGAGCCTAAATGTACCCGTGCATATGCACAGGATTACACATTAGTTTATCTAGCATGGAATAATTAAATCCAAGTGTCACATTTTGACTAATACACATTATAAGCTTACATGGCATTTAATGAACACTTTAGCAGAAAACTAACAAAAGGGCTAACAATCAAAACGGTGTGAAATTTCAAGGTATAAAATTCAAATTCTGAAAAGTTAAATTATAAAATCCAAAAACTTTCAAACTTCAGGAATGTGTTATACATTTTACCCAAACTTTAATGTATTAAACTTTTTTCTATTACTTAATTGAGGGAAAAATATTATTTCACTCACATATTCACATTTGATACAAGAATATTCAACTCTTAATGTGTGAAAAAGAGATTTGAAATAATAGATCTGTATGAATCAAACCCTTATTTGGGTATCTCAAACAAAAAAAAATAAAGGCGGAAATCACATTTTTATCCCTACATTTTCAGGCGATTCCCACTTTGGTCCCTAGATTTTATTTTTACTGCTTTTAGTCCCTATCTTGAAAATCGCTTCCCATTTTGGTCCCTGCGATTACGTTAGAGACGAAAAAAGCACACGTGGCAAACAGCAGAATTAAAAAATATTAAAAATATTTTATTTTATTTTAAAATAAAATAAAATTTTAGTTATCATTTAATTATTTAAATAATAATTGTTTTTCATGTTCTCCCCCCAAGAACATGGTTGACCAAAAAATAAGAAATTCAAGACTTTCTTCTCTTTTCTTGCATTTTCTTAGCATCCAAACAAGCAAAAACATATACAAAACCAAACCACTTGCAACCTCAAATTCGAAGCTATCAAATCCAAACGGAATCAACCTCAAACCAACCAAAACGAAATCAACCTCAAACCAACCAAAACGGAATCAACCTCAGATTCAATGCTTTCTTCTTTCTCGTGTTTGCCTGGGGTGTGGATTTGAGAGGACAAGGGAGAGAGGAAAAGAGAGACAAAGAGTATGGGATTGTGTGGGTTTTAATGAAAAGGAGAGGATGAAAGACTGAAAAGGAAAATGTTGTTCTTGTATTTAAATCTGGGTTGGTTTTTTTTTTTTTTTTTTTCTTCTGTTAAGAAGCATCTTTGTTGGTATTTTTTTTGTTCTTCTTCAAGATACACTTAGATCTTGATTCATGTGGTTTTTGGTTTTTAATTATGTTTTTAGGTTTTTTTTTTAGTTAAAATTGATAAATTAGTTTTTTAAATTTAGATGCTGATGTGGCATTTTTTAATGCCAAATAACATTTTTTATTATTATTTTAATGGCCACGTCAGCTTTTAGTGTGCCAACAGTGCACTCTGTTTGCCATGTAGGCTATTTTCCGTTAGTGAGATGACGGTAGGGACTAAAATGGAACGGTTTTTTATTTTGGGGACTAAAAGTGGGGTATAAATAAAATCTAGGAACCAAAGTGGGAATCGCCCGAAAATGTGATTTCCGCCAAAAATAAATCCATTGTTTGGGTAATGTTGCAAGACAAAAATGCAAAAAAGGAGGAAGTAGACACATGACTGAGTGCTTATTTCGTACTTAAAAATCTGATCACTAAAGGAGATAAGTGGAAGTACCAACTTGAAAATGGAATTGAACTTGAGGGTCACAAATGAACACCGTCAAAAACTCTCAAGGATAAAAGTAATTAAGGCACAGGACAATGAAAATCAACCATGTCAGTTGAACTTGCCAAACAAATGATAATTAAAAAAAAAAATACAAAATAAAACAAAAGTAACAAACTTAAAAAGCTAAACTATTTTTTTTTTTTTAATAGATAAATCTGAACTATTGTTCTAAGAATGTGTCTCTTGAAAAACTAGCTTAATCCTACTTTTTATATATATTTTTTTATGGTGAAACTAGGAATAGATATATTCCAACTGAAAATGGAGTACAACAGAAAGGAAAGCAACTAAGGAACAGAGTTACATGACAAATCAGATATCAAATATTGCAGCATAAGAAGAGGGGAGATCCCTTTCTAGACTTGGGATGTCCCAGAAGATCTAGCTGCTTTGGTCAATTCGTGAGCTATTATGTTGCTGTCCCTTTTCAGGTGCTAAAAGGAACATGAGCTAAAGGTGTTCTTGGTACTTCCAATCTCCTAGAGGATATGTCCCTATTCGCCCCCATCCTCACCAAAGTTCAAAGCTTGGACAAGGGAAAGGACATCAAATTCAAAGATGGTTTGAGAGAGTTTCATTTTTGAAGCAAGCTGGACTCCTTGTTGTAATGCAAGGGCTTCGGTAACCTCTGCTAGATAGGGCATGGGCAAAAACTTACTCATAGCTGCTAAGGGTGATATATGGCTATCTCTAATAATCACCCTAATGCTAGAGTTTACGTTATCATTTGAAGCTGCCCCATCAACATTGATTTTGAAAAAGCCATGAGGGGGGGCTTTCCAAGTGAGATAGATGAGGGTTGTAATTTGAGGGAAGTTGAGGTGGCACCTTATAGTCCACCAAAGTTCTTTTGGCTATTTCCCAAGCCTGAGTAGGAGGAGAGCCCAAGTCATCATGAGCAGCTTGGTTGCGATTCCACCAAATTGTCCAAGCTATAGTAAAGAATAGGTCTAAGTCATGGGGGTACCTTTATCTAGCAATTTTGAGGGCAATGTCTAGGACATTCTAAGCTTTCAAAGACAAGTCCACAGCGTAGTTATTCCAACAAGCCCAGGTTTTTTTTTGCATGCTCACAATGAAGTAAGGCATGAGGGAGGCTTTAAGGGACTTTGTCACAGAGGGGGCAAAAACCAACAGTGTTCACACCTCAAAGCTTTAAATTCTGCATTGTGGGGAGGGCATTCATGCATGTCCGCCCAGCAAAAATACGAATTTTTGCTAGTAACTTTAGCTGCCTCATCAATTTCTAGAGTTAAGACCTTGAATCCCTATTTGAGCTTTCTCCCTCCTCACTGGAGTCAACATCTTAGCATCAATGTAGTAAGCTTTTTTAACCATGAAGTAACCCCTTTTATTTCCCACCCATATTAGTTTGTCTTCTGGCAGATTGTAGCTTAAGGGGATTTTTAGGATTGAGCTTGCTTCAAAGAGGAGGAACAGAGCCTTGATAGTATTCACTTTCCACCATTTTGTGTCCTTGTCGATGTGGGATGAGACCATTGGGAATTCTCCAAGGTCATTAGGGGGAGAAATCGCTTTATAAGTAGTCGGAGTGAGGAGCCATTTATCTTCCCAAATATGGATTCTTCGGCCATTTCCTACCCTCTATCTGGTACCATTCCTTATCATCTATAAGCTATTGTGGATGCTTCTCCAAGCATAGGAAGGATTACTACCCTTCTTTGAGTTGAGCACATCATCAAAAGGAAAGTATCTAGCTTTGTATACCTGAGCAACAAGCGAATCTGGATTTTGGAGAATTCTCCAACCTGTTTGGCTAGCATAAAGAGGTTAAAAGAAGGGTTAGTATACCCTAACCCTACTTACTCTAAGCAACACAACCTTTTCAAATTGGCTCCACTTCACTATATATCCCTCCATCAAATTTTTCCATGTAATTATCTAGTGTATAGAAAGTGATGAGATTATGTATGGGCCAAGGGGACTACCTTTTGATTTTGATTTTGATTTTTTTTACTTTCCTATAAAAAAGATGTCGTATAAAAATTTCGTAGCTAGCTCCCCCCCTAAAATTGAAAATGTCTCCTTAAAACCCCAAAGTTCAAGTGGCCATCTACAAGAACATGTAGACTCTTTTTTTTTTGGGTAGAAGAGGCTTTTCCTCAACAAAAACTAACTAGCCCCAGCAGAGATAATAGAATGGTTATACAAAACACCAACAACATCTAAGTTGAGCAACAAAATCTTGAGAGAGAAGAGCTCTTCTTCTAGCAAGAGCGTCAGCACACTTATTGGCTTTCTTGTAACCTATGTTGCATGGACACGGCATTTTTGGCCCAGTACCCGTGTCTGACATGTGTTGGACACGGGTATTGGTAAGACACGCCCAAAATCCGTATCAAATGATGTCTCTCCTTTTTTTTTTTTCTCTCTTATTTATTTATTTATTTATTAATTTTGACATGGTGGACACGGAAAATCTTAAAAAAGAAAGCTCAAGATTTTGACATTTGGAAAACCACTTACCATTGATCTTGTTTGACTAAACCTAAAAATTTGCTTGCCTCTATCTTCTAGGACTGATGCCTCACACAGTCACACACACACTCCTTCAGACTTCAGCCCTCACTCCTCAGCTCTTCTCATCTGCTGTGTCGAGATCAGCGACCACCATAGAGCGTAGATTAATGACCACCAAAACTTCTCCGATGACCCCAAAGCCTTTCTCTCCCTCTGCCGTTCCTCTCTCCTTCTTCAAGTATTGCTAATTGCGTTCTTTCTCTCTCTTTTCGTCGTTCTTTCTTTTCTTTTCTTTTTCTTTTTTCTTTTTTTCCTTTTTTGCTTTGGGACTTATCTGCCTAATGTGTTAAATAAACTAATAAACTAATATTACTTTAATAATATAAATGTTTGGGATAATAGTATTATTTACGTTTAGGTACCATCAGATTTGGGATAATAAATAGTACTGTTATTTATGCTAATAGTATATTATAGATAATAATAATATAAGTTTAAGCTAATAAATAGTAGTATTTTTTTTTTCTTTTTGTCGTTCTTTTTTTTTTTTTTTTTTTTTTTTTTTTTTTTTTTTGTGTGTGTTCTTTTGGTTTGTACTTTAAACAACAATTTATAGGTGTTATTGTATTACTTTGGGTGTTAGTTTACTTATTTGTTGTTTGTACTTAATTTAAATCCTAGACATAAACATATTTTATGTCCTAAAATATTTAAAAATATACCTAAATATAAATATTAATTAATTGCCATATTCACGCTGTGTCGTACCATTTTTTTTTTTCAAAAATTATGGTCTCTTAAGGCCCACAACTTCACTGCAGCACTCATAGTAATCCCAATGGCTCTAGTGTACGGTGTACCCTCTGATCCAATCTCTGTTAGGCTCTTTGCTCCCTACACAATAATTCAAGAAGATAATCAGGTATAGATTGAAGAAGGTCAAGTTCTTGACATCTCTTGTGAATGTAGATACCAAAACTGTGTCAACTGCTGCTTTTGTGAGCACACATTTGCAATGCTCAGTCCATCTATGGTGATATTATAGAAGGACATCAGGTGTTTGATATAAGTTGTGACCATGGTTGTCAAAATCCCGATCTGAATTTTACAATCCTATGATTTTAAGTTTCCACCTGCCCAAAACGATTTGGATCTTTCAAAGATCTTTGCAATCATTCAGGATTGGTAGGATCGTATGATTCTGACGATCCTAAACGATTATGGTTTCTTGTAGTCTTCTTTAACTTGACAAAAGGCTCAGTTAGACTCAAATGAAAAATAACATCCCGATAAAATGTCAGGCTTTGAGGTTTTTGGCATCTTTAAATATTGTTTACAAATGGATGTAGTGATGTATGGTAATTATATCAAATGGATGCAAATTTATGAATGAATGTATAATTTATGTGATTATTTAACATACCAATGTGTTTTCTTTTTCCTCAAATAATGTAGAATCTTACAATTCATAATCCAATCCTACGATCCACGATCCCACCTATCTCTTACAATCCTACGTAGGATCCCGATTTTGACAACCTTGATCATGACTAGGAAAAGGCTCAAAAGCTTTTAGTATTTTACAGAATCTTTACTAGTTTCCCCTTGTTCAGTTCAACTTGTCAATTATTTTTAGCTATCAGGAAAAGTTGCCAGTTGGCGTAAGAGCATTACCATCAGATGTGTCAAATGCCAAATATTTGGCATTTGACACACCAAACACCAAAAAACTCTTCTCATAAGGTGTTCTATATCCTATAAATTTTGACACATGTGAACAGTACCATTCCATCTTTATAATGGTACCGACAGATGTGTTAAAAAAATATTTTTTTATTCAACTTTTTCTCTCTCCTCTCAATATTTTATTCAACTTTTTCTCTCTCCTCTCGATATTTTATTCAACTTTTTCTCTCTCCTCTCAATATTTTATTCAACTTTTTCTCTCTCTTCTCACAGATTCAACCTGTGTTCTCTCTCTCTCTTTCTTCTTCAGATCAGATTCCCTCACCCTTCCTCACCCTCACCGATCCCTCACAGATCAAGCCGCCGCCATCGCCTCTGGTTTGAAGACTCCATCGCCGCCATCACCGCTGCTGATCTGAAGCTCAACTCTGGTTTTATTCAACTTTTGATGTGCATCTCAGCTACACCGCTGATCTAAAGCTTGCCGATCTGAAGCCGCCATCGCAGCCATTGATCTGAAGCTCGCCTTTGGTTTTATTCAACTTTTTGATGCGCATCTCAACCACGCCGCTGATCTGAAGCTTGCCGATCTGAAGCTACGTCTTCCTCCACAGCTCTCATTGCCAATGGTTGGTTGAGTTTGGTCATTGATTGATCTGTTGGGTTGGGGTTTTGTTGAAGATTTTGAGGTTTTTTTTTTTTTTTTTTTTTTCCTCTTTTGTTGAGGTTTTTGGATTTGAAATTTGTTGGAGGATCTGGTGATTGTGGTTGTAGTTTGTGGCGGTGGTTGTTGGTTGTTGGGTGGTGGCGATTGCCACTGGACTGTGCATTTGTGTATTTGCTGGGTTTTGAGTAAATATATTATTTAATGTGTTGGATATATTATTTTAATGTTTAGAATCAAAGAATAGAAGATGTGATAAATGGTAAATTGTAAAATGGAGTGTTAAAATAATAAAGTAGGATTTTGGTGTATCAAAATGACATTTTTTATAAGAGACCTGATGGTAATGCTTTAACAAGTTTTACCAATCACTTTTAATTCCCAAAAAAAAAAAAAAAAAAAATGGCAACCGTGTTGCTGGTTGCTCCCTTCTAAAACAAAAACAATTTTTTTTTCTTTTTTACCATAAAAAAAAAAATCTAATAAAAAAAATTCTTCACTAAAGAAAAATTACAAGTAACTTGTGCTTTATAAGTATATGATTGGTATTGGTTAGAGCCCAAAATTAAAAGTTTGGAGCTTCTGAATTTAGGCACCACCATGTTTTCTAGCTCCTATTATTGCTTAATTTACAATTATAATTATATGTTTATTACTATATTTATGGTTGTAATTGTATTTTAATTTTAGATATATAAGAATTGATAACATATTATTCAAGTCAAGTTCGACTTATTAATGAAACAGGTTATAAATGGGTTATTTGTTTGATGTTTACATGACTTGTTAATAAAACCAGTTAAACGTATCGTGTCGAGTCTAAAGAAGTTAACACCGTACCGGCCGGTATTCTCAATGCAAAAGTTAAAAAATATATTTAAAAGTTAGTTTCTAGGACACGTGGTTGATGGAGGGTGTTAAGAGTTTGAAAAAAGCTTTGAGTTTTGCCTTTTTCAATGTGAATGACAACCATCAGTCTTTTTTGAAATTTAAAACTTAAGCTTTTTTCTTTATTTTTTTCGTTGATTGAATTGTACTCATATGATGACATTTCCACTCGTTGTTCAAGAATTAAGTCTTCATTTTATTTTTTATTTTTTAGGAATTAATCCAAGGTAAAAAAAAAAAAAAAAAAAAAAAAAAAAAAAAAACTAGATCTATATATGTACTTGAATATCTATATTATTATTATTATTATAATTTTACAATTACAATGTTGGGTTGGGTTAGAATGTAATATTATATATATTTATATGTATATATATATATATATATATATATATATATATATATATATATATATATATAATTGGTGATGATTCTAGAACGGTACATCGGTATTAATAGGTATCGAAATATTTTGTATCTATGATCAAACCGAAATAGCTCCCGGTACGGTATTGACTCCCTTGGTCGAGTCTACCTGTTTAATAAACAGGTTGTGTTAGGATCAAGAATTCTTCACACTTTTACTAAACAGGTCGGGTACTCGGGTTTGGGTCAACCCATATAGCTAAATACTCATGGCTTAACATGACAAGAACCCGACATGTGAATATGAATTGCCACCCCTAATGCTGAGCCTATTCATTGGGTTAGGAGAGTGATAAATTCAAATTTATTTATTTTTTTATTTTTTTATGTATCATGACTGCTTAAGTTAATATATATTAAAAAAAAAATAGTATCTAGTTTTATTTTTGGCTAAAATGCAAAATTGACCTTCTAAATTTTTTTAGATTTTATTTCAGTCCTTTAACTTTGCTTTCATTCATTTCAGTCCTCTAACTTTCAAGTTTATTCAATTAAGGCTTTTCCATTAATTTTTGTTATATGTTATCGTTAATTTTTCGATTTTTAATTTTTTTCCTCAAATTTTTTAAATTAAAAAAAAATAAATTAATGATTGAAAAATATTTTCCAGATTTTTTTTTTCAAAAAATTATAACAAAAGTTGACGGAAAAACCTTAATTGAATAAATATGAAACTTAGAGGACTAAAATGAACAAAAAAAAAGTTAGAGGAATGAAATGAAATCTGAAGAAACTTAAAAGATCAGTTTTGCATTTTAGCCTTTATTTATTTATTTATTTATTTTAAGTATTAATTTAGTTTTTAATTTTAGTATATTTCTTAGTCTTGAATTATCAAACTTTGTTAATTCAAATTTTGGCCCATCCTTTCAGTCAAAATCCTAACTTCATCCTTGTGTTTGGGACAATAAGACTATACACATGTAATAGTATAATCAAATATTCAAACTTCAAACAACCCTGAACACCCCAAATAGTTATGTTCATTTTAAATACAATCAAACTAGTACCAATTTAATTTAATCCAAATCTCATGGGAAAAATGTGTAGAGTCTATAGACTAATGAAAATATGGTTATAAAAAAAAATAAATAAAATGAAAATATGAATAAATTATAATTTATTTATCTAATTATTATTGCCACCATCATCATTATATCGGTTCCCTCCTTCATGCCATTTTTGCCGCCAATAATACATGCATATATGCACATCGCACCATCACTCCAACATCAATGCCTGATTCATTCATTCAAAATTTCCTCCAGCAAAGCCGCCCAAACAAAACCCATCCAAGGCGCGCGTCCTCTCTTCCGTGTTTACACGACACATAATTCATTCCCCCAAACACTCCATTCCACCGTCACTCCAACAATTGAAAAGCAATTACGGATAAAATAATATCATGGTTTCTATTTACACGTGACATTTCTGCAAATCTTTTACAACTCAGACAAAACGATCCTTTCTCAGTCCAAAAGTTAGGGCATATTCTGAACTTAACACTAAAAGTCGAAAACTTTGGTGTTATTTATTTATATTTTTAATTATATATATATATTAAAAGAAAAAAACTCATAAAAGTTGTATGTGAATATGGAGATGGTATTGCATGTTTCAGAAACATGCATCCTCTCCCTTACAAGGGAGTGGACCTCACATGTGTGAAATTCACCCTCTTGTAAAGGGGAGGATGCATGTTTCAGAAACATACTGAAGTTTCTCGTGAACAAGAGCACGCATTGACTTTTCCATCATGTGAAAAGTTTCCTTTTGTTTTTATTTTTTATTTTTATTATTTGTTTTTTTTAAAGAAACAGACACAAACAAAAATTATTATTTATTTTTTTTGATAAGTACGAAAAGCACAGATAAAGTCACCCATTTTAATGTCAAACCTTTTAAAATAATATGCAAACGATGCAACATGTGATTGCAGATCTCCATAAAACGATACTGGTACAGTTGTCGCTTGTCATATCTCTTTCTTTAATGCCCTTTAACGAACAATTCTGGTACAGTTGTCACTTGTCAGTTAGCACTGTCCATTAAAACAACCCAAAAAATAAAACCATTTTTTTTTAATGCAAATGATTCAGCTTTTGTTTTATTTGCCATTTTTTATTTTTATTTATCCCGCGAGAATCGGATTGCTGATTTTCCACACACACACACATATATATATATATATATATATATTAAGAAATAGTTTATGATCACAATATTTTCAAAACAATTTTACAACAAATTTAAGCTATAAATTGTAACTGATTTTAATTTGAAATTTAAATCAATTACTGAAATTACTTTATTACCCACTAATAATATCTAGTGTGGGTTTGGCTTCAGTTTAAAAAATTAATTTATTTTACTATTTAACTTATTTTTGTTACTATTTATGAGCTCCATTGTACTTTTTGGTACTATTTATAGGTCATACTATACTATTTCAGCTAACTTTTACCTTTATCTAAAATACTTTTAATAAAAAGTTTTCAATTTCAACAAAATAAGCAGATCTCAAACAGACTCTTAGTAAGAATTAACAAGTTAGGATTTGTTGTTTAAATATAATTAACAGAGTATTTCTCATTTTTCTAATGCCCACCCTATTGCACTTTCCAAGATTTTCTTTTGACATAAAGACCAATCATTAGCCTCTACGATTTTTAAGGTGAAAATAGAATGTGAAAGCTTTGTTCATAGTCATACTCCACTTCCTCCATACGCATAGGTACCTAATGATTAAATAAAACATAAAAGGTAACAAACAATTAGAAATCTGAATGGAAAACAGATACATATCTACAATTCTACATAAGAACCATAACCTATTCGATAGGATATAAATAACTTTTAGACACTACAAAAAATGCGAGCTTTAGCTGCGTTTTTTTAAGCGGCGTTTACAAAAATGCAACTATAGACTGGCTTTGAGCCACGTTTGGCAAAAACGCAGCTACACCAACCTCGTTTACCAAACGCAGCCCAAAGATCAGCTCTATAGCCGCGTTTTTTGATGTTTGAGCTATGTTTTTGTGGGTTGGGCTTAGGCCGCGTTTTAAAAACGCAGCCTAAGCCCTACCTAAAGCTGTATACTGTAAATGCGGCTACAACTGTATACCTAAGCCGCGTTTTATATAAACGTGGCTTAAAGCATGTCTGTAGCTGCATTTGTTTAAACGCGACTACAGGTTTGGTATAAATTAAAAAAAAAAAAAAAAAAAAACCTAAACAGTACTCTAATCTCTAACCCGATCTCTCACCTTCTCTCTCACTCTCTCCCTTTGACTCCCAAACCCTCACCTTCAACCCACCCCTCTTTACCACTGATCCTCTTCACCCTTGCCCTAGCCTAGATTTTTCGCACTCATTCAATTATGATTTGAATTTTCTAGTTTTTTTTTTTTTTTTTGAAGGATTACGTTGCCGGATGGGACTGTGAAGGAAGGGAAGAAGTGGGTGACATCACCATTGGGTGTTGCGAAAGAGATTTTGAAGAGTTTGGCTGCCAACACTTTGATTTCTGAGGTCAATGGGGTTCTCTAGGACATGTCTATGCCTCTGGAGTCTGATTGTGAGCTCAAGCTCTTCACTTTTGAATTTGACAAAGGCCGCGGCACTTTCTGGCACTCTAGCGCTCACATTCTCGGCTAGGTATGATCTTTGCATTGGTGATTTTTCGCATTTGGGTTTTTTTTTAAGAGAAAGTTTGAATGTTTGGCTTAATTTTGGATGTAGTCACTTGAGCAAAAGTATGGGTGCAAGTTGTGTATTGGACCCTGTACTACAAGGGGAGAGGTAAATTTTTGCTATGATTTTTGTGAATCAAAATGTTGTTTTGGAAAATTTTGGTTTTTTTTTTTTTTTTTTTTTTTTTTTTTTTTTTTTTGTTAATGTGATTTATAAATGCAATGAAAATTTTTGTGATTTTTTTGGTGTTCTAGTTTGAATTGAGTGAATTACTTATACCGTGATTGAGAATTTTATTTTTGAGCAACAATATGTGTATGTTTGGTAATGTTTAGCTAATGGTTGTTGTGTTTAGTATGCTAATCACCATTATTAATTTTAAGTTTCTTTGGAACCCTCCTGTTGTGGAGTCTTAACTTATATTTGGATATTTGCACTTCGCACAATGATCAAGATTTAATCGTCTTTGTTCTCCAGTTCAACTCGTGATGGGTCAGATTTACAAGTCTCAACTGGTGGCTTGTTATTGCAGCGATAGTCATGTTTGATATATTCCCACTTTTCTCTTATGGAATTTTGACTTGTAGTTATTTGGTCATCATGGGCAATAGCAACCAAGCCTTACCTCCCATAATTTTGAAGTAGGCATGGAACCTTTTTTTTTTTGCATAAGTAATAAGACTTTTATTGAAAAAACTGAACATCATGTTCACAATAGTGAGCACTCTGTACAAGAAACAAATACAACAAGTTCAAGAACTAAAGCTAACAGATTGTAAGAATTTAGAAATTGAAATACAATGCGTAAAACCCCAAATATGAGCCCATTGAAACAAAGAGGCGATTTTAAGAGGTCTAAGGGTCTCTCTAGTCTCCATCTTGATTCTATTTTTATAGCATTCTTCGTTGTTTGCTAGCTACTCTTCTTTGATCTTCATTCAGGTTTGCTTCTATTTGCTCTTCCTTTCTTTTTATTCTTCTTGCTACTGAGTTTTTTTTTTTTTTTTTTTTACTTGTTGCTGAGTTTCATATGTTTGCTACTCTTCTTTGATCTTCATTCAGGGTCTCTCTAGTCTTTTTTTTTTACTTGCTATTGACTTCAATTTACATATGCCAACATTCCATAGACTATTTTGTTTAAATTGTGAAGATGTTTTTGTGTGCCTTAGGTCAATGAAATATGTTTACCAGTTGTATTTAAGTTTTTGTTTTGTTTGCCTCTGGAATCTTGCTATGTTGGTTGAAAATTCTCTCTCTCTCTCAGATTCTTTCTTTTGCCAAAGGATAATTACAAACACACTTTAATTATTATTATGAAAGTGCTTTGCTTATACAGTCATGAAAAACTTTAGCAAGAAAATAAAATAGAAAAAAAAAAAAAAAACCTATAGCTGCGTTTTTAAAAACGCAGCTATAGATCCATTTTATTTATTTATTTATTTTTGAAATATGTCCTAAAGCTGCGTTTAATAAACGTGGCTTCAGACCTACCTAGAGCTGCGTTTATAAGAAACGTAGCTTTAGTATTGTCTGTAGCCGCATTTTTTAAGTGCGGCTCTAGGTTGAACAATTTTTTTTTATTTTTTTTTATTTTTTATTTTTTTATTTTTTTTTATTTTTTTAAATCTTGAAAAAGGACCTAAAGCGGGCCTGGCCTATAACTGCGATTCTAAATGCAGCTCAAAGTGAAAACGCAGCTATGGGTCTCAGCCTATAGTCGCAATTAAAAAACATGGCTATAGGTCTAACCTGTAGCCACGGTTAAAAAAACGCAGCTATAGACCCGCAGGGGGCTATTGCTGCGTAGTATAAGCTTGGTTTGTAAATACGACTATATCCTATAACTGCATTTTTGGGGTCTATAGCCGCGTTTTTTGTAGTGAAAATTGAAAAGTTGGCTATAGGATTCAAATCTTGCTAATTTGCTCTAGTCAGGAGATAGACTTCAACAGAAAACTATTTTTATTTGACAGTGAAGAGAGCATGGGAAGCAGTAAAGAGAGATCGGCTGAAGTCGTAAGAATGGAGACAACCAAAGAGAAGAGAATGAGTCGCATAATAATAGCGTAGGTCAGGATTTTTTTTTTTTTTTTCTTTTGTGAATCAGTCAGGTATAAAATCAAAATAAATAAATCCAATTAAAAATAAAAAATAAAATGCTGATGTAGAAAATTATGAGAGCTGCAAAACTTATCTGTCGAACTTTAATGAGATTAACAAAAAGTCAAAAGTTTCGGTTTTATAGTATATATAGATAATACAACCATAATAATATTAATAACTACTATAATTAGCAATTATATATTATTTAGGAAATATAAATTGAGAATATAATGTTTTGTTGAATTTGCACGACAGAAGTTATTAACATAAATTCAAGGTAAAATTGTGTCATTTTAGTCTTTCACATACAATTATTTAGTGGCATATATATATATATATATATATATATATATATATATATATATATAATTGGTCTTTTTTTTTCTTTCTTTTTTTTTTCTTTTTTTCTTTTTTTGAGAATGTACTATAACTGGTTTGTATGTGTAAAAATTCAATAAAGATATGACAAACAGGTCAAGTTGGGGGTATTCAATTTTGACCTACTCGAATATGACAAACAAGAACTTCAATATATCGAGTCATCAAAAAAAAAAAAAAAAAGTGTAAATATATGAAATTTTACAATTTCCTTATTTGATTTTTCATATTTTAAAATTGTTACATGATAGTTCATTATTAGTTTTTATTATCTATTATCAATGTGGCTATGTGTGACCATGTGACCAATTTATTTTGTCAAGTATGTATAACATTTATTTATTTTTATGCAATTGTCATTATTTTTATAAAAATGTTTTAAACTAAATGACAAAATACAACTCACTGGCACTATATTATTTATTAACCAATCAAATATTTGAACAATTGGTAACTTTACTATTTTTTTTTCCCTCAATTACTAACATAAATTATACACACTGTGTCTAATTGTTGTTTAACTTTAGGTTGTACTAATCTATGATTAAGGTGTGCAAGATTTTAGTCAATGTATGCAAAAATATTCTTAAGCATAAAATAAACTAATAAAAATATATTTTTCTTGAAGCCAACCCCCTAAACAAGTGCCGCCGTCCCTGGTCCACTTGGTGATTCTTTACTAGTTGGGTCAAGTTGGTGATGAAAATTGATTTTTTTTTTTTTTTTTTTCACTTACAAAACTTAATAAGAAACTATAATTTATTACTTTTATTTGTTTCGTTCCATACAAACAAAAAACAAAGAAACAAAATCGCTCCAAACTAAAATTTTGATAATACATAAATCTTAATGATTATATTATTATATAGTTCGATAATTAATTTTAATTGTACCAGTTTAATAAATTCATAATTGAAAAAGAGAGAAATTGAATATGAAAGTCCAAAGATTAGTTTTAGGTGTATAAAATAAAATAAAATCACTTATAAACAAGATCTTGGTTCTGAACTTGAAGAAGGTCCGCTTTGCACTGTCCATTTTTGCTTCTAATGGAGTCAACAATGAAGAAACCCCACGCCATTTGTATTCCTGTTCCAGCTCAAGGCCACATAAACCCTATGCTAAAACTTGCCAAACTTCTTCATTCCAAAGGCTTTCATATCACTTTTGTTCACACAGAGTTCAACTACAATCGCATAGTGAAGTCTAGAGGCCAAGACTCTCTCAAAGGCTTAGATGATTTCAGGTTTGAAACAATCTCAGATGGCTTGCCTTCAACAAACCAGCGAGGAATACTTGACCTCCCAGCTTTATGCACAACCATGTCTGTTGATGGGTTGTGTTCACTCCATGACCTTATCACAAAACTCAATAATGCTTCATCAGATGTGCCTCCAGTTTCTTGCATAGTTTCTGATGGGGTTATGGGCTTTACCTTAAAGGCTGCCCAAGAATTTGGCATTCCGGAGGTGATGCTCTTCACTCCTAGTGGTTGTGGTGTGTTGGGTTATCTTCACTATGAAGACCTTAAAGAAAGAGGCTATTTTCCATTGAAAGGTATATCTCTAATTAACTATGCCACAATGGTATGATTAATAGGCTAATATTTTTTTGTTTTCCTCTTTATTTTTTGCTTCCCAATCAGTATTAAGCATATATGATTCAGTATTAACTAAAAAAAAAAAGAAAAAAAAAAAAGCACATGGTAAGATATACAGGTTGGTCTAATGATTCAACTTTTTTTTTGGCAACAGCCCCCTTCTTTTGTTTTTGTTATTCGGAGTGATGCTTGTTTGTCTGTATAATTTGTTTTCTCTCTTTATAACACTTTCGGTTCATTAAAAAAAAAAAAGTATAAATACTTATACTATTGATTTATGAGAAAGTGGATCATTTCTATTATTTTCTTTAATGATTTATATTTTTGTTGCAAGTTCTTCAATAGTTTATAGGATTTAGAGGAAATAATTTTTAAATTATTTGTAAATGTTAAAAATAAATTTAGAAGTTTAGTGTACAATATATAACTAAAACTAACCCACCCACTTTGCCGATTTGAAACTATCCAATTTTTTAACCGACCTGCCATTTTTGTGATCTCGTGAGTTGGTAGTGGTTTGGAATTTCCAAAATAGCTCTTAAAATGTGTTTAAAGTAAAACCCATTAGGAAAAGGAAAAGTCAAAAACTAGTATTGTCCTATAGTTGCAGTGTACATGCAAACCCACTGCAACTATACACTGCAACTATAGGACAATACTAGTTTTTACCACCGGGGAAAGCATTCTATATCATAAACTCCCCCATTGGGTCCGCCTAGGGATGGCCAAAACCCTACTTGAAACTTTCACATATTATTCGAGATGTCATGGGTAAAGAGAATTGGGTTGGGTTTGGGAAATAAATTGATTTTTTTAGGTTGGAGTTAGGGATGGATTCCTGTAATAGTTACTAATGCAGTTGAAATGAGAAGTTTATACACTCAAAAAATAATTAAGTGTTTGAAGAGTTCTGAACTTTCATGTTAAAAAATAAAATAAAATAGAACATATTTCTTATAGTACATAAAGAAAAAGTTAAATAACATCAATGGTTTTTATTTATTTATTTTACACATTTTGTTATTCACTTATTTGTCTCAATCTTGTACGTAGATGAGGACTGCTTGAGTAACGGATATCTTGATACTGCCATTGATTGGATACCAGAAATGAGAGGGATTCGATTGAAAGATCTTCCAACATTTCTTCGGTCCACCGATGAGAATGACATAATGTTCAATTACAGCTTAGAATCAGTGAATAATGCTGTGAAAGCTAGAGCTATTGTCCTGAACACGTTTGATGATTTGGAAGAAGAGGTTTTAGAAGCTATCAAAATTAAGTATCCTAATCTTTACACTATTGGTCCACTGTCTATGCTTAATCAACAATTTCCAGAAACAAAGCTGGAGACTGTTGAATCAAACTTGTGGAAGGAAGATAATGACTGCTTGAGCTGGTTAGATAAAAGGGAGCCCAATTCTGTTGTTTACGTGAATTTTGGAAGCCTAATAATAATGACTTCTGACCAATTGAGTGAATTTGCTTGGGGACTTGCTAATAGCATGTATTCATTCTTATGGATCATACGCTCAAATCTTGTGGATGGTGGAGTTGAGATCTTATCCAAGGAATTCATGGAGGAGACTAAAGAAAGAGGATTCCTTTCAGACTGGTGTCCACAAGCGAGAGTTCTTAGTCATCCTTCAATTGGAGGATTTTTAACTCATTGTGGATGGAATTCTACGTTGGAAAGCATTTGTGAGGGAGTGCCACTGATATGTTGGCCTTTCTTTGCTGAGCAACAAACCAATTGCTTTTATTCATGCAACAAGTGGGGGATTGGGATGGAGATTGATACGGATGTGAAGAGAGACAAAGTTGAGGGGCTTGTGAGAGAATTGATGGAGGGAGAAAAAGGGAAGGAGATTAGAGAGAAGGTCATGGAGTGGAAGAAGAGAGCCCAAGCAGCAACAAAGTCAGGTGGGTCTTCTTACACTAACTTTGTTAGTTTAGTGAGGAAGCTAAAAGAGCTTACCGATATTGACTTTGATAATGTTATTTGAGGTTCCATGGATTTCCCATCAAAAAGTGGGTGTCAAGGCATGGTAATTAGGTGTTTCACAAAGAAAACATTTGGTCCAAATTCAAATTTTCATAGAACTTATGTTAAGAGACCTAAAGTAAGATCGATGTTTTAGTGTTTTATAAGTGTATGTATAAGACTCTCTTATACTTTTTTTATTAAGAATTTTGTCAACATGCCAAGAGGCTTCTAGTTTAATTGGAATTTTTTTTGTATTTCTAATAAAAACGTCTAATATTATCCCTCATTCTCTATGGTAGGTTTGTAACTATCAAATTAAGAAAAATAAATAAAATTGCCACCTCATATACCTAAAAAATGAAAAATTCTCTTCTATGCGACTTTACAATGTTGTTGGGGAGGCCTTTTTATTGCCATAACACATGGGTTGCATTCTCATAAAATCAGCCAATAGATCCTAGTTTTTAAGGGTAGTCAACTCCAATATTAATGCCAATAAAAATATACAGTGAGCGTGATTTCATGGATTTTTCATCCAAAAGTTGGTGACAACGCATGTAACATGATAAGTAGGTGTTGAATTAGAAAAACATTTGGTACACTCAATTTTTCATAGATTTTATGTAAGAGACCTCAATTAACATGAGTGGCCTGGGGCAGACCTTATATTGAAAGAGTTGGAATCCAAGGTCACTTTAACATAGTTTGTCAGGGCCTAAGCCCAATAAGAAAATAGTTAATTTGAGGCCCTATTACAAGTTCACAAAATTTACGTGAAGTGAAAACCTAGAAGGTTCCAATTCTGTCCTCAAACATGGCAAGCTTCGCATTAAAAAGTGACTCATGAGTCATGCATGACATGCACCACTTTTGTGTATATAATTCCACTTATTATTATTATTATGATCACCTTTACTATTTTTACCATTATAATTAAGAGAAGTTGCAATATTCCCATGTGACCTGATCATATTACAATTTAGCATAAAACTTTCAAAATTTTTATGTTTAACCCCTTAAATTTTAAATTAAAATGAAATCCTAAACCCAATTTTATAAAGAATCTTAATAATTTTAATTTATTCTAAATCTCTTATGAGGTCTAATTTAATAATTTAATGGGTAATTACAGTAAACCCACCTGTGATTTGATCCAAAATCACTTTGCGTACCTGTGGTTTGACTCGAAATCACTTTGCCTACTTGTGGTTTGAAATGTATCATTTTACCCACTTGAGGTAAGCTCCATTTGTTAAAAAATAGGAACAAATGTGTATTTCTGCTTCCTTTTAATATCCCTCTCCCCCCCCCCCCCCCCCAAAAAAAAGACAAAAATACTTGAAAAACAAGATCAAAAGCTAATATTGGTCTCTCTCCATTCACACAAATCTTGAACACGAAGAACAAACCCCTAGGAAAAATCAAACCCAAATCAACCTCCACAAAAACAAAAGGACTGCAACAAAGTTCCTCGCTAAGGACTAAAAACAAGAAAGAGAAAACTCATCTTCTTCTTCACATGTACATAAAGATAGATAAAGCTCAAAATGAATAAGAGATCTTACCATCTTCACTGCCTATATCTGATTTTGATACCTAGATGATGACGACAAGCTATAATCCCAAACATAACTACTGATTTCAATAAAATGTTCCCTACCAACGTAGCTACTAAAAAGAAAAAAAAAAAGTCAAGGCACCCATTTAAACATTTAAATATTTAGTAATGGAGAAAGAATTGAAACAAAAACAAAAATAATTGTGCACAAGATGCAACCCATCTGCAGTAAAGTTGAAAAGAAAATGAAAAGCCAAAAGAAAGAAATGGAAGTGAAAAAAAGAAAAGAAAAAGAAAACATAACCGACACTACTGTTGAAGCATAAAGATTAGGAGGAATTATAGATTACCCACCTGTGGCTTGCCTCAAATTTAACTTATCCATCTATGGTTTCATTTTTGACACTTTACCCACCTGTGCTTTACTCTGTTACTATTCCGTAACCCACCTCCCAATCAGACATTACTCTAACACATTTTTTATCAAAAACAAAATCCAAAACAGATCAAACACTCATCTCTCTCCCAAAACACACTCCCATCCACACATACAAATTTTCAACATTTTAAGCTTGTACCAATTCTAGTCAGGTTTGTGCCACGTCACAAATCTCATGTTGCAAAAGCAAAAGGACAGCAGTAGAAGACATTAATCCAATTGAAGACAAAAGCATGAGGGAATAATCATTATTCGTTAACCCAATAGAAGACATTCATTTCAATGAAACAAAAACAAAAGCCCAGCAACATGAGGTGGATCTGCTCTCTCTCTTAGGATTGAAACAAAAGCTCGGCAACATTGTTTCCTCTCACCCGTTCTCTTTACTCTCTCATCTTTGCTCTCTCTCTCTCTCTCTCTCTCTCTCTCTCTCTCTCTCTCTCTCTCTCTCTCTCTCTCTCGTGGTGGCATTTTGGAGGTCGATCTACCACCATAGTGAATAGCCTAGCAAACCCAGATCAACCACCATCATTTTTGTGAGGAGTCGATGCCGAATGTGGCGTTTTGGAGGTCGATCTACCACCATAGTGAAAAATCCAGCAAACCTAGATCAACCACCACCTTTTTTGTGAGAAATTGATGCCGAAGGTTTAGATCGAACTACATCTCTTCTCTCTCAAAATTTTCTTCATTGGTTTCGTTTTATTTTTGTAGTTTTAGGTTGTGGATTGATTTGATTTTGGTGGTGGCTGTAGATTAGGGCTTGTAGTGGTTATGGTTTCCAATGGAGGTTGCAGTGGTTATGGGTTCCGATGGTGGTTGTGATGGCCCATATGGTTCTCGGTCTATTATCTAAAGCTCTTTGCCTTGTAGCATCTAGGATCTTAGTTTGGTGAGCATGCATGAATGGGAGTGTGTTTTGGGAGAGAAGAGTGTTTGATCTGTTTTGGGTTTTGTTTTTGATAAAAAAATGTGTTAGAATAATGTCTGAAAGGGAAGTGGGTTACGGAATAGTAACGGAGTGAAGCACAGGTGGGTAAAGTGTCAAAAATGAAACCACAGGTGGGTAAGTTAAATATAGGCAAACCACAGGAGGATAAAGTGTAATTCCCCCTAAAGATTAATTGAAGATGAAAGAGAGATCAGATCAACTACAACCAAGACCCAAATTGCAAACCAGCGTGCTCCTCCTTAAAACCCAAACCCAACCCAACACTGTGCTCTTCCTCAAAACCCAGACCCAACCCAACGCAGCCACCTCATGCTCCCCTTCAAAACCCAAACCCAACCCAACGTCATGCTCCTCCTCAAAACCCATACCCAACCCAACGTAGCCACTTTATGCTCCTCCACAATCACCACCAAAGCCACTGTGACCCAAAGCTACCGCTGTTTGAATTGGAGTGTCAATTTGAACTAGAGTGTGAGAGATGAGATAAACAAGGACAAAACAGAGAGAGAGAGAGGCATAAAGAGCATGACAAATAAATTAATGTATAGATAAAAAAAAATTTTGCCTTCTGCGTTCTTTTTCTCTTACATTAAGTTATGGATGTAAGTAAATTTTGCCTTTTTGTATTATTTTCTTTTGAGTGTGTTACAAAAATATATTTTGTGATTTATTGGAGTTCTTAAGCCAAGTTTCTAAATTTTTACAAATAGCATCTTATGATCTTATTTTCTTTTGTTTTTGTGTCTATTTTTTGTTTTTGTTTTGTTTTGTTTTTTGTTTTGTTTTTTGTTTTTTTTTTTTTTGTTTTCGTTTTTGTTTTTGTTTTTGTTTTTGTTTTTTTTTTTTTTTGTTTTTTTTGTTTTTGTTTTTGTTTTGGGAGGAGAGAGACATAAAAAAAAGAAAAAAAAACTTAGTTACCTCTATTTTTAATGAAGGTGGGTTATGGGAGACAAACAGACCTTAACTTAGGTAAGTAAAGTGATGCTTTTTAAACCACAAGTAGACAAAGTGATTTCAACCCAAACTACATGTGGGTTTATTGTAATTACCCCCTAATTTAAATATATGAATTAAATTATGATAAGGCTAAGACACATTGGATAAATTATTATTTACTGTTGTCATCATCATTCTCTCATTACGGTTATTGCAATAAACTATTATGTATTATTTAGTATACTACACTCCCATTTAATCTAAGCCTCCTATATAAGATACATATGTAAAATCCATGTTATGTACTTTTATGCTAATTTCTTAAAGGGTAAATATAAGGTGGATAATAATTGGTTGAGTTCCTATCAGCAAAATCATCTTCATGGACTTGGATATGTCCAAAGTCAAGCAATGGTTTGACAAGGACACTTAAGGCAATTCTTAAAATCCCTAAGGGTATGTTTGTTTGGAGGGATTTTAGATAGAATTGAAAATTGAGGAGAGAAAAGTGGAGAGAAATTTTTTTTAATGGGTGTTTGGTTGGGAGGGGAAAGGAAAAAAATGTGATGGAACCTAAGTGTTTTCTCTCCGGACTCACCAAAATGTTTTTTTCCCCAAAATGTGGAGAAAACTAGGAGGGGAAAGCTTAATTTGCTGGACTAACAAAAATGCCCATGTGCACTTGCACATGGGTTTTGTCTAGTTGCCTTGTGTGTGTGTGTGTGTGTGTGTGTGTGTGTTAAAAGAAAAAAAATTTGAAGTGTCCATACACAATTTTTTTAATAAAAAATATGTTTACTTTTTTATTTTATTTAATAGGAATATAATTGTAAATTTATACTAACTTCATTTTTCATCGTCTCATTTTTCTTCTCAACTAAACAAATAAGTTTTCCATTTCTCCACTTTTCCATCCTTTCAACCAAACACAAATAGGAGAAAACTAAATCTTTTCTGTCCCGTCCTCATTTTCTATCCTCCAATTTTTCACTCTTCCAACCAAATAGACATTAATAAGCAAGAGGATATATGGATTTGGGCTAGAACAAACTCTAGTGAACTTTGAGTAAAATCAGCTTATTAAGATTTGGTGAAGTCTACATGTAAAGTTGTGATTTACAACTATATTTTATGTTGGCTTTATTCCATGACAAAAAGTGTTGTAATTGCTTTAATTTATTTCCTTGTATTTTGTGAAATTTTATTGTATTGGGTTTAGTATTAAGTTGGTGAAGAGTCGTGCATAAAATGAAGAATCAATGGATTTCGCGAGTGTCTTGCTGGAAGCTAACCCGCGAAAGAGCCAAGTGAGAAGCACATGCTGGAAGCTGAAGAGTCATGCTAGCTTGGAGGATTTCGCGAGTGTCTCACGGGTAAGGCCTTCCCTACCCTTCACCCATACTATATATACCCTCATTACCCACAAATGTAAAGGAGGTCATTCAGAGAAAAAAACCCTAAATAGGTTTTCTACAACACACACACCCATCTTTTAGAGAGAGAGCTACTCATCCTTAGTGAGAAATCCTTGTAGCCTCTTCTCCTTCCCTCTCACATTGTCATACCTTGAGAGGAGATTTGTACCCAAACACAACCCACACATTTTCAGAGTGTAGAGAGTGTTTTGGAGCTTGAGAAGCTTTGGGGAATTGCCAAAATAAGTTGGTGAGGCTTGACAGATGCAATCAGGTGGATTGCAAGATCTGGAGAGCTAGACAAGACACGGTTCCGAGAAGCTTTGTTGGAGTAGGAGTTTGGAGGGCTTAGGTACAATGGGTAGATTAGGCTTGGAGGGTCTTTTGCTAAACCATATATCTCAACTGATTGTCTAGTGGATCGATTACCGCTTGGAGGGCGGTGGAGAGGTTTTACGCTGAGGACTTCGGTTTCCTTTTCGATAACACATCGCTGTGTTGTCTTTGTGTTTGCATCTCTCTTCCCTACTATTTTACCTTTTATTTTACTGCTGTGTTATTATGAATATGGGTTAGAGTAGCTTGTTTGTTTATACGCTCGTATTTACTCTTTTCCGCACTTAGTATAAGTTAGAGTAAAATCTATCGAGCCGTAATGTTAATTTGGGGGTCTAAATAGCTCGTGTTTTCACACATTTTAGAGCATTCACTATAGATCCTAGAAAAGGTCAATCAGACCAGGGTAAAATTTGGAGGTTAAAAATCAATGGAAACCTCAAGATGCATTTATGGAGGATTGCAGCAAATGTATTCCCTACTTGGGATTGTTTAGTCACAATATGAATTGACTAAACAATTAAACTTATCATTATTGTTGAATGATTTGGTTTTGATATTGCTGGAAAGTGAAGACTGATCCGATTCAGTTTCAAGATGTTGCTGAGTTAATCATAGCTCTAATATCCCTTCTACCATAATTAAACTTATCATTTGTGCAAAAGAAAGACCTCACTCTATCCGGAACTTAGATTTTAGATCAAATTTGGAAGCTAAGAAAGCAAGACATGTTTGGAAACACAATCAAGATCAATTCCAGTTGATGATTAGGGGAATATAAAAACTTGCCTAAGAACATGCTAGCCCTAGACAAGTTCATTACCTCAATTCTGAATCCCAAGAAGTAGATTGGTGGTCTAAGCCACAAAAAGGTATAGTCAAAAAGGTATATATAGTTAAAGTCAAATGTGGTGATGTTGTTGGTAACGATTTTTCAATGCTTGCCGATTTTTCTAGAGAATAGACAGGGGCATTGGTGTTTGCTAGTTCAAAGGAGGCTTACACAAATATCCCTATCCAAGCGGAATTAGAAGCAATCTATTGGACCTTGAACAGCAATCTATCCAAGCGGCAAAAGAATAGAGTTTGGATAGTATTTACGGTTGAGAGTGATGCCAAATTTGCCACTGAAGCTCTTGTGCAGAAGTCGATAGATTGTCTCTGTGAATCTTTCATCTTGTCTTTTATTCATATATTGAAAATTGATCTACATTTGGAGCATAGCAGGACACTTGATGTATTATTTATGTTATGAATAAAATTCATTATAATTTTATAAAAAATACAAATTGAAATACACCAAATCTATTGAATAATGAATAATTTGATGGCTATCCCCTTTGTACCATTTTGCCGTCAATTCAATGTTCATTCCACCACACCGTAGACATCAAGGCAACTCTCACAATTTGTTGACTTAAGCGATTGTGAGTAACCAACGTAAACGGTGGATCACACAAGGAATAAAATATTGACTACTCACAATCTTGTAAGTCAACAAGTTATGAAATTGGGGTATGATTGATTGTGTCTCGGGAATTATTCTTTTAAAGCAAATAACGTGAAACTAACATCATGATTTTTATTTACACTTGCAGGTCGGCAAATCTTGTACTAAAAAAAAGTTAAAAACCATTCATGATTCTCTGTCCAAATGCTAGAAGACTAGAGCATACATTTTAAACTTCATGTGGAAACTTTCTAATAGTCAGAAAAACTACACGAGTACTGTTAGAGAAGTTGATCAACTTCTCTAACAGTACTCGTGTAGTTTTTCTGAAAATGTGATCGCCCTTTCCTTTTTTTTGAAAATAGTTAAAATACTAGTAGTATAGTTTAATGTCAAATCCAACAAGTGGTCGCACGTACATGATGTCGATAATTAATAGAATAATTCTTGTGCCACACCAAAAGACACAACATTGGCCACAACTCGCCCATATGGTGAGTTGTGGTTGGTGGAGGGGTGATTGTGGGTTTATGTGGGGACACCCCTCCACCAACCACAACTCGCCACATGGGCGAGTTGTGGCCAATGTTGTGTCTTTTGGTGTGGCACAAGAATTTTTCTAATTAACATGTTATTCTGATAGTTGTCATAACTCTTTCATTAACCCAAATAGTTCAGATTTATCTATAAAATAAGAGATTTACTAACGTGTGCTCTTATCTTAGGGCATATATTAGTAAATCATTTTAGAAAATTTTTTATGGAAAAACTAATTCACTGTTTTGACAGCTTTTTTAATTTCCCTAAGGGCACATAGATAGTCAATGTGTACCCTAAGGGCACATATTAACTGGACTCATAAAATAAAAGTGAAATAAAAAAATTCAGCTAAAAAAAAAAAAAAAAAAAAAAAACAAAATAGTTCAGCTTTGTAAGTTTGTAACCATTGTTTTATATTGTATTTTTTTTATTATCATTTGTCTGGTGAGATCAGCGGAGATGGTTGATTTTCATTGTCCTGTTCCTGTACGCCTTTAA
This sequence comes from Quercus tomentella, assembly GCA_028535165.1. Taxonomy (NCBI): domain Eukaryota; kingdom Viridiplantae; phylum Streptophyta; class Magnoliopsida; order Fagales; family Fagaceae; genus Quercus; species Quercus tomentella. Next base: position 34,627,398 of record JAPQVY010000111.1, on the reverse strand, counting down.
GTACATACTAAGCACTCAGTCATGTGTCTACTTCCTCCTTTTTTGCTTCGTTGTCTTACCACATTACCCAAATAAAGGGTTTGATTCATATAGATCTATATTTCAGATCACATATTTATTCACGCAACAAAATGTTAACATTCTTGTATTAATTGTGAATATGTGCGTGAAATAATTGATATAAATAAATGTGAAATAATACTTTTTCCCCAACTAAATAAGAGAAAAAAAATAATTTAATACATTAAAGTTGGGGTAAAATGTATAACACATCCCTAAAGTTTGGGAATTTTTAAATTTTATGTTTTAACGTTTTAAAATTTGAATTTTACACTTTAAAGTTTTATACTGTTTTGATCATTAGCCCCTCTATTAGTTTTCTATTGATGTGTCCCTTAAATGTCATGTAAGCTTATGACGTATGTTAATTGATTTAATTTGGATTTAATTATTCTTCGTCATATAAAATAGCCTAAAAATTTTAAATAGTTAAAATAAAAACTTTTTTTTGAAATATTTAAAATGAGAACTAAAACCAAAATATAAATTTTTTTTTTTTTTTTTTTTTCATTCTCTTAAACATTTTCTACGGACTCAAACAAACAAAAATTTCTCAACATCAAATCCAACTAATACAATATCAGTATCTGTACAACAACACAAAATAGGTTCAAACTTCAAATAATAACAGAAAACTGACCCCCAAATACAATGAATTATTTGAACAGGGGAATGGGAAGCACATGGGTGTCATGAGAACCGCACAGGAAATACTTTCTCCCTCAAATCATGTTCCTACATCACCCTGTCCTACATTGAGGTTATTGAAGATTAGGTAGCATATTTTTCTGTTAAAAAAATCTAAGGACCATAATATTTGTGCCGCAATTGTCACGAGTTTAGCATACCTTCAGTATTTTTTTAGTTGGAAGTGTCTTTTTGTTTTAAATACACAATAGCAAGTGGTTGTGAGTTTTAATCTTCATCTTTTATTTAGTTAGTGAGAGATTTTAGTTAAAAAAAGTATTGAAGGTAAGTCAAACATTTTGTCACAATTTTGATACAGTGGTAAGTCAATATAAAATTGAAAGCAATAGTTAATCACTTACATGCCGTCACACATAAAAATGTGCCCTAAAAGTTGTGGTCCTAGTCTCCTAGAATTGCTCTTTTCTTCTTCCCGATGGTACGCAGCTTCATAGTACCTTTGCATTCACACTTTCCAATTCTCCATCACCGACATGAGCGAACTCAATGGTTGGAGAAAGTATACCATATTTCGGTAATACCAACTCAACATCTGTTTTGGTATTTCCTACCCAATAAATGAGTGACACATGTTTCAAAAAACCACATCAGACTACTCTAATAAATAATTAATTTATCTTCCCGATAGTATAGAAGATTGTGATTAATTTATTGAAGTAGTTTGATATGGTTTTTTGAAATAGGTGTCACTCATTTATTGGCTAGGAAATATCAAAACAGATGCTGAGTTGGTATTACCGAAACATTGTATACTTTCTCCAATGGTTGGGCATTTGTCAATGTTAGCATAAGACGTGTGTGTGAAATTTTGAAAGGAAATGCTAACGAGTGCCCTTAGGGCATTGATTAATAATCCATTTTAGGAAAGTTTTGACATTACTTTTATGGAAAATTAAAAAAACTGTTAAAACATTATTATTATTATTATTTTTTTGCTTTTCCCATAAAAATTTTCGTTAACTGGATTGTTCACAAATGTCTTAAGGGCACTTGTTAGCATGACCCAATTTTGAAAACTCAACACTTCCAAGTCAAACCTCAATCTTCGTGACATATCTTTATATATAACTAGTAAGGGTTGCACGTGCAAGTCACGTGCTACCTTTGAGCGAGAAAATTTAAGATAGAATCTTTTTTTGAAGTAGTGTCAAACCATATATTTAAATTTAGAATAGTTATTTAACATATGACTATCTATTTAGTATAATAATTTTTTAGGAAAAGGTATTTGGTATCAAATGATATCATGTCAGTAGTATCAAAACCTAATAAGTATGAAACATGTCAGCAAAAAATAACTAACTCACTAATAATTGAAAGACATGTGTTAGTAGGTAGTTATTTTTGCACATATGTCTCTCGTTTATTGAATTTTGATATGGATGACGTGGTATCATTTGATACAAAATACTTTTTCATTTCTTAGAACCTATTTACTAAAGACAGTATCTATTCATAAAAAAAAAAAAAAAAAAAAAAATTAAAAAAAAAAATCTACTATGAATGATAACAAATGTTCTCATCTTTCAACAATTAACAACTAAGTTTTGATAAAGCATTGTCACAATATCTAAATTTTCACAATAAATGATGACATATGCTACAATTGAAACTCTTCATCAAATTAAATACCTACAACCATTTGTAATGAATATTTTGTTATTCATATTTCCTTCTTTATCATTTTATTTTATGAGTCTAACTACGATGCTTAGCTTACTTAATTTTTAATGAACACCTTTTTAAGAAAGAGAACAAATAAAAAAAAGAACAAAATAACAAAAGACATATGTTATTAAAGTATTTATTAGATAAAATTATAAATCTAGAAGATTTAAACCACTAATAAATTAGTGTTCTCTAGGTAACAAATAGAATACCATACATCATCATTTTTACTTTCTAAGTATGACTAACATATAAAACTCAAAATACATGAAGAAAATTTTTGGGACATTGAAATTTAATGTGTCATTTTAGTTATTGCACAATGAAATATTTTAGGAATCATAAGATTTTGTTAGGGTTTAACTAAGAGAGTAATAGTAGGAACTATAAAATTGTCTACAAAATATAAAGTAAGAAATATTGAACTTTAAAATTGGAGGGGATAAAACTACCCCAAACATAAAGGGGGAAAATACTTTTTTCCATAATTCTTTTTTGTTGGTAAAACTATGTGTTTTTTACTTTAAACAATATGTTAAAAAAAAAGAAAAAAGAAAAAAAGTCAGCCTAAGAAAACTGTCCGTAAAACTATAAATTTTGGTTCAAAAAATTGGCTAAAAAAAAAGTCAGGAACACAATAAATGTCACGATATTTTCTCAATACCTTTATTTTAGCTATGGTGGCCCCTGGTATGATATTTTATAATTTTATTTTAGAGTAATGCTACATCCACAATATTTTCACAATAAATCATAGGTGGTAAATTGTTATTGGTTTTAATTGGGACAACCACTTTAAACTAAGCACTAAAAAAACAATAAACAAAAAAACCAACAAAAGAAAATTGTGCATGAAACAAGAATTTTTACTCACCAAATTTGACTAAACCAAAAAAAAAAAAAAAGTCTATGAGCACAACAAATTGTCACAATATTTTCACAATACCTTTATTTTCAACCGTTGTCAGTTTCAGTCTGATATATTATTATTTATTTTATAGAAATGCTATCTCTATAATATTTACATAAGAAATTCTAGTTGGCTAGTTGTTAATGATTTTAAAATAGACCCACGACTGATATCACTTTTTATCTATCAATAGTAGCTTACCTATGATTTGTTGTGAAATTAATGTGAAAATGTTATGGACTTAGCATTTTTTTTATTTGATCTATAAAAAACTGAGATATCAAAAATTGTGAAAATATTGTGAAATTTGGTATGTCAGTATAACAGTATACATGCAAGCTTATATAAATATTTATAAAAAAAAAAAGAAAAAAAAAAAAAGAGCACAAATTGATGACTAAAAAAAAAATGAATAGTACATATTGAACAAACCAAAAGTGCTGTAACTTTTACACATTCACCCAACAAGTGTCACAACATTTTTAGTTGTGGTTGGTCACAGTTTCATATTTTATTATTTTATTTCGACCTATAAGAAGTTGACATCTCAATAATTGTGAAAATATTGTAAAATTTGTTGTGTCAGTATAATAATATATATGCTAGTTCATATAAATATTTAAAAGAAAAAAAATACAACCGGAAGACTAAAAAAAAAAAAAATTGTTGTAGCTACACAAACCAAAAGTAATGTAACTTTTACACATTCATCCAACAAGTGTCACAACATTTTCACAAAACATTTATTTTCAATTGTAGTTGGTTATAGTTTCATATTTTATTATTTTATTTCGACCTATAAAAAATTGACACCTCAATAATTGTGAAAATATTGCGAAATTTGTTATGTCAGTATAACAATACATATATATATATATATATATATATCAGTTCATATAAATTAATATTAAAAAAAAAAAAAAAAAACTGTAGCTACAGTGCCATTGAACAAACCAAAGTGGTAGTGTATGCGCGGGCAAAATGTGCAAATGCCCTTTTTGCGCAAATTATACAGCCTTCTGCCCCCTTTCCCCAAACTGATTAGGGAAATGCCCCTCTTTTGTAACTCGATTTTCTAAAAATCGAGTTTCAACTTAAAACTCAATTTTTGGACAATCGAGTTATAAAAACTGAAAATTAAAAAAAAAAAAAAAAAAATTGCTGGAACTCGAGCTCCATGCAATTTTTTAAAGCCCTATAGTGGCGTTTTAAAACATGCAAGTTTTTTTCTTAAGTATGATCGCTCCATAGGAAGTCTTATAATGGCGTTTTAACATACAAGTTTTTTTCTTAAGTCTGATCGCTCCATTAGAGAGCCCTATAGTTGCGTTTTAAATACCTATAGTGGCATTTTTTATGAAACTCGAGCTCCATGAACTCAAGTTCCATGCAATTTTTTTTTTTTTTTTTTTTTTTTTTTTTTTTTTTTTTTTTTTAAGTTTGATCGCTCCATACTTGATTTTCTACAAATCGAGTTTTACATTGAAATTCGATTTTGAGAAAATTGAGTTACAAAAGAGAGGTATTTCCCTAATTAGTTTAGGAAATGGGACAGAAGGCTATATAATTTATGCGAAAAAGGCATTTGCCCAGATTCCCCCTGTTTGCGCATTAGCACTTTTTATATATAGAAATTATCACAATTTCTATCAAAAACGTAACTCACGACACAACAACAGCTGAATATAAATTGGGGTCGATTCCCATTTTCTTAATTTCGTAAAGACAACCTGTGCACATTTTATAAAAAATTTCCCTGAGCTTTCCCTCTGTCCGAGATCGTATTTTTGGCGACGCCAATTTTTTTTTTTTTTTTTTTTTTTTTTTTTTAAGATTTGATAATGTAAAATAATGAATATAGGATATTAAATATTATTGTAATAGACTTGTCTAAATGTGAAACTTTCTATTATTTTATATAAAAAAATCGAATGTGATAATATATTTTTTCATTTGATATGTAAATTATGAATAGGTTATTAATGGGATTTTGTCAATGTGACATTTTCTTTTATTTTATATAAAAAAATATTATATGATAATACATTATTTCTTTCTTTCTCTCCTTTTTTTTTATTTTTTATTTTTTATTTTTTATAACAATTATCTCTTTCTTTCCCGTTCTGAGTTTAGGTATAGGGCATGTTATTGACTTAATATTATCTCTTTATGACAATAAAAAAGAGAGTAAAAGCTTTGTTATGTTCGGCAGTTTGTCCTATATAAAGGCCTGGACTTACCCAAATTTCTCCAAAAACTGTCCCATCCTCAGTGTGTATTTTAGATACAGAGAGAAAAAGAGAGATGGTTTCCATTAGCGCGGATGTTAAACCTCATTTAGTTTGCGTCCCAATCCCACTTCAAGGTCACATAAACCCAATGTTCAAGCTAGCAAAGCTCCTCCACCATCAGGGGCGGAGCCACGTAGTGGCTTGGGGGGGCCCCGGCCCCTGCAAAAAAAAAAAAAAAAAATTGGGCCCCCCAATATTGGACAGCTGGCCCCTCATACCCAATTCTCAACTATTCTCCCAAGCCCGGCTCAAATATTCTCCCAAGCCTAGCTTTAGTTTTAGGCCTTATCACCTTATGTACTACAAATAAAACAAGCTAGCCCGCTCAAGTCCAAACACTAAAAACAAAACTTCACTTTCTCTTCATCTCAAAAAATCCATCCACTGACCCACGGAATCCCTTTCTTTACTTCTTATTCTTTTGTTTTGTCTTCTTTGATACACTTTCATTTGCACTGGTACCGTTGCCTACCTACCAGCCCCCAAAACTCCAGTCCTCTGTACTCACAATCCGAAAAAAAAAAAAAAAAAAAAAAAAAAAAAAAAAAAAAAAAAATCCTGACCAATTTTTTCTTTCTTCATCAGTTTTAGTTTTGAAACTTGGTGACTACTTGGTGATTGGTGAGTTTTCTTCTCTTTCTTAAGCATTAGACATTCATCTCTTTTTAGTGTCTTTTTTTGATTTTCTCAACTATCTACACCTAAATATTTACATGCTCTTTATATTTTCATAGATTTTTAGAGAAATACATGATTGAAGGCATGAGGAGATTGTTTGTGATGAGTCTTGAAGGGAAGATCTAAAGTTGGAGGCAGTCAAGCAGAGGCAGTAGGCATTGCCACACGGGTGACCCATCTTTGCACTTTGTGAAGACAAAGTTTCTAAGGTAAAATTGTTTTGATTTATTACCTATTTTTGATTAGTTAGATATCATGTGGCTGTGGGTGTTGTTAAATTGTTTGGTTTATGTTGTGTACCAATACTTGTGTGTTTAATTTTTGTTTTGTTTGAGGGGTTATTATTAATTAAAGTCGTATTAAAAATGGGTTGTATGTTTAAATTATAGTGGAAATTTTGTTTTTTCTTGAGTATGAATAACATCCATATAACTAAGTAAAAATTTCTAACTAAAATTTTATTTTTTAAACTTCTTTTCAGGTTAATTTTTTAGTCATATTTTTAAAGCTAAAAGAATTACGAGCAAACGAAAAACAATTGATGCATTCTTTAAGAAAAAAGATGTTAGCAATTCAAAAATTAGGACACATATGGCTGTAGAAACAAATGTTGATACTTCAATGCCTGATGAACACCCTGACCCCTCCAAATGTTCAAGAATTCAATCTGAAGAGATAGATCGTGATCCAGGATCACGTAAACAAATATGTGAATTCCCTATTAACAAACAAGATGAAATCCAACGAGCTTATCTCAAAGAAGGTCCATATCAACCTAAAAATATAGACTATCCATACAACGATGATACTCATCGTCGTCGATTTCAACCTTCATGGTTCGAATCGGCCCCCCCATGTAAAAATTCCTGGCTATGCTCCTGTCCACCATAAAGGGTTTCATGTAAGTTTTGTTAACACAGAGTACAAGTTGTACTGTACAACCACAAACGCCTACTCAAGTCTAGAGGTCCCAACTCCTTTGATGGCTTCTCTGGCTTTAACTTTGAAACTATTCCCGATGGACTCCCACCCTCAGACGCAGATGTCAGCCAAGACATTCCCTCTCTTGCTAAATCCCTCCCAAAAACTTGCCTAGTCCCACTTTACAACCTCATTACCAAACTCATTATCGCAGATGGTTGTATGTCCTGCTGACAAGTTCAGAATTCCATGTGTTCTTTTCTGGACACCTAGCGCTTGTGGCTTCTTGAGCTATATGCATTACCGTCATCTAGTTGAACGAGGTTTGATACCCCTCAAAGGTATAATTTTGTGGGAAATATCCACTACCATTTTAATTTTTAAAATTCTTTTAAGCTTTAATAGGTATAACACGTATCTTTTAAGCTTTATTTTATGTGTTTATATGGATTTGGATGATTATTGATTTTTTTTTTAAAAAAATTTAAATAACACATATCTTACGAATGAATAAAAATAAAAGGAAATTGAAAGATTCAAATAGGGATAACCTCCTAAATTTGCATCATCATATATACTAAGCTTACATAGACATTGTTATTTAATGTGTAAACATCCCTCTCTCGTCTACATTATTAATCTCTCATTTAATTACTGTACATACTAAAGAGATGTACATGGGATGGGAGATCAAACATACTAAGATTTCAAAAAAAAATAAAAAAAATAAAAAAAATCAAACATACTAAAGAGATGTACATGGGATGGGAGATCAACAATAACATTTTCTCTATGCCAATTACAGCCTGTCTATCAAATTATAAAGGTTTTTTTTTTTTTTTTTTTTTTTTTTTTTTTTTTTTTAATTTGAAAATTGGTATGCCAGTTCTTAGTATTTTAATTGGAGAATGATATTCACATGAATGGTCAATCCCATGTGATTTACAGATGCCAGCTATCTAACAAATGGATACTTGGAAACTAAAATAGATTAGATTCCTAGGATGAAAAATATTCTTCTTAAGGATCTTCCAAGTTTTATTAAAACCACAGATGAGAATGACATCATGCTTAATTTCCTTATCCGTGAATTAGAGAGAACTCCAAGAGCTACAACTATCATTTTGAACACATTCGACCTCTTTGAACAGGACATGGTGGATGTTTTATCCTCCATGCTTTCTCGTATATACACCATTGGACCACTTGTGTTGCTTGAAGATCAGATTAAGGACAATAACGTGAAATCAATAGGTTCAAATCTATGGAAAGAAGAACTTGGGTGTGTGGAATGGCTAAATTCAAAAGAGCCCAAATCCGTAGTGTGTGTAAATTATGGTAGTATAACTATCATGACACCTCAGCAACTCATTGAGTTTGCTTGGGGGCTAGCAAATAGTGAAAACCCCTTCTTGTGGATTATAAGGCCCGATCTTGTTGGAGGTGATTCAGCTATTGTTCCTTTTGAATTTGTTACCAAAACTAAAGATAGGGGCATGTTAGCAAATTGGTGTCCTCAAGAAGAAACCCTAAAGCATCCATCAATTGGGGGTTTTTTAACTCATAGTGGGCCCTTCTTTGCTAAGCAACAGACAAACTATCGATACTGTTGTGTTGAGTGGGGAATTGGGATGGAGATAGATAATAATGTTCAAAGAGATGAAGTGGAGAAGCTTGTCAGAGAGTTGATGGACGGTGATGAAGAATAAGATAATGGAGTGGAAGACAAAGGCAGAGGATGCTACCACACCTGGTGGTTCTTTGTACCAAAATGTGGACAAATTGATTGCTGAAGTTCTTTTAGCTAGAAATGTTTAAATCAAACAAAGAAGACTTTCTAGATTTACTGCACTTGCGCTCCCAATCTCATTTGATATATAAAATATTTTTAATTATGGCAAAATATAGTTAACACTCTTGATGTTTGCACTAATGCCAGCTAAGTTCAATACTTTTCAAATTTAGCCAACTTGATCCCCAATTACTATGAAAATGAGTAACCATTTAAAGATCAATTTGGGTTTAGGAACTAATTTAGTTAGTTTTGAAAAGTCTTGAACCTTATTGGAATTAATCCAAACCTCAGGGATGATAACTGTATTTTTTACTCTTTTAAATATTCATATAAAATCTTCAATAAATTCCTAAAATTTGGTTAAATTAATGTTCTATTCAGTACTACTACATATTTAGTTACATATTCATGTAGCCTCAACCTTGGTGCAAAAAATAATTTGTGTTGCATTCTAAAGAATGAATTTTGACAAAAAGAAATGAATTTTTTTTCCAGAGAGGTTAGATCAAGTGAATGTGATTGATGTTTCCTTTTTTGTTTTTTTTTTTTCACATAAATAGAACTGCATTTTGAATACAAATCCTTTGCATCATTTTTTGTGTACCATTTTATGTTCTACCAATTACAACTTACTATATGTATGGTTTTTTTTTTTTTTTTTTTTTTTTTTTTTTTTTTTAACTTCAATTAATTTATAAGGAAAGTGAAATCAATACATGATAAGTTATGATTGGTGGAATATAGAGTGATACACAAAAAGTGGTACAGAAGATTTGCATTCCTACATTTTAATGTCACTCAAACTTATAAATTATTGGGTAAATTACAATGTTAGTCCCTATCCTTTACACTATATTTCAATTTAATCCATAATCTTTCAATTGTATCAATTTGGTCTCAAACATTTTCAATGTTGTGTCAATTTAGTCATTGTCGTTATCTATTGGATGGAAAAAGTTGATGTGTCAAACAAAATAATAAAAAAATATTTTCCATATCACATCAACTGCCAACTATATCGCCACATCATATTACATTTTAAAAAAAAAAAAAAAACCCAAAATTAACATGTTCACAACAAGGCACTCTAGTCATATCAAATTCTAAATATCTTCCCACATCAGAAAATTCGATTTATTCCCAGAAAATTCAATCCAAGTTTCAATCGGGATTATTGAAGACAAGATGGTGAAGATGGTGGTCATGGCCATGGGCTCAGTGTTGTTGACGACGTTGCTGGCCACCCATGAGTCCAGCTTGTCCTCCAACAACCTCCGCAACATCATCATTCCGCCCAAACTTGACCCTGCCTTAGAAATTGCCAACCCAATCCTCCACAAAGTTCAAGAGGTACCCAAAACCTCCACCCTGCTTGACAATGATGCAATATGGACAAATCCATATTCAAGTCGGAAACAAATAAACAACCATGATTTTGCAAATCAAAAGCCCATATTTGAATTATAAAATTACAAATAACCGAAACTTACAAATAGGACATTGAGACCTTCCTAGGACTTCATGATAAGTTCATTCCAACAAAACCCAAACTTTGGGTACTAAAGAATTCAAAAATGAAAAAGCAGCCAAAGGAAAGAGGCAAGAACTTGGACTTGGCAGTTTATCTATTGAGCAAAAGAATTAGACTAGCGGAAAAGCCCAAAGGGATCACAAAGAATTAGGTCTTTTAATTTGATAAGGCCATGTTTGTTTGATGGGGAAAATTTTAAGCTTGATTTCTTTTCTTTTTTGTTAATTGGGTAAATTAAAATATTATAGATTAAAACATAATTTGGTTATTGTGGTTTTTTTATTTTTTTTTATTTTATTTTTTTGTGTTTGAGTTTGATTTTTGTGTTCCCTGTTGTGAACATGTTAATTTGGGTTTTTCCAAAAAAAAAAAAAATTAACCTGATGTGGCGGTACAGTTGGCTGTTGATGTGGTATAGAAAATAATTTTTCATTATTGCGTTTGACACATTAGTTTTTTTCCATCTTGAGGATAATGCTAGTGACTAAATTGACACAATACTGAAAATGTTAGGGACCAAATTGACATAATTAAAAGATTAAGAATCAAATTGACATATAGTGTAAAGTATAGAGACCAACTTTGTAATTTATACTAAATTATTTATTGCAACTTGCAACATCTAACATGTGGTTGCAAATGCAAGTCATAAGTCGTCCTTGTGACAGTTGCCTATCTTTAATAAGAAATTAATTTACTACATCTACCATCGTTGACAAAGCAACCCGACAAAAACCTATCATCTCACAGATTCAACACCTTGCCGAAAACCCAAATCACCCCATCTCCGTCATCACCCACCAACTAAACCCACACACCCTCCATCACCCACCAACTAGATCACAACCTATAAATCATATCAAAATAAAGAGTGAGAAACATTTCAAAAACAGCGGCACAAGCAAGATCTAGAGTTTTGGTCTAATGGAGGAGATGAGAGAGAGAGGAACAAATATAAAATTTGCGAAAATTGGTTTGGCAATTAATAGTGTCTCAACAATAGTATTGAGGACACTACATTTGTAACTTTTTAGGACCAAATAGTGAGATTAATGCACAAGAGTTATGGGAGGCTTTAGCTATATATTTTGGCTGAAAAACTAATTTGGAGAGGCTAATGCTAATGCTTTTTTTCTTTTTCTTTTTCTTTTTTTTTCGGATAAACCTAATGCTAATGCTCTTAATTAATTGTTAGAGTAGTTAGTTGTAAGCACTTTAGCTTTATCAATTAGAGTAATTTGTTAGGCTTTGGCCAATCAAATAGTGACCTTTAATACCTAACTCAGTACATGTCCAAAAGTGTAATCAGTATTTTTAAAGAAAAATTAACTCCAATCCTAGTCTTATTGTTCTAAGAATGTGTCTCTTGAAGAGCTAGCCTAACCCTACTTACTCTAAACAACTTAGCCTTTTCAAATTGGCTCCACTTCACTATGCAAGTATGCATCTCTCCATCAAATTTCTCAATCTAATTATCACAGTGATATTGTATAATATAAAAATTTTATAGCTAGCTCCCCCTAAAATTGAAAATGTCTCCTTAAAACCCCAAAGTTCAAGTGGCCGTCTACAAGAACAAATAAGCTCTATTAACTCAAGAAGATAATTGAGTATGGATTGAAGACAATTTCGTATCGGAGGCTGTTTCGGTTTGGACTAGAGAACGAAATATTTCGATACCAATTGATACCGGTGTACCATTTCGAGTTTACCGCTATTTATATATTTCTAAAATATATATATATATATATATATATATATATTGTAACAACCTAGCCGTTATTAGACTTGTCACTTAAGCATATTACACTATTACCCACAAATAATAATTCAAAGGAGGAGACTCTTCAAGGATTTCAAGAAGAAGAAGACGACGGAAAACTTTCATGAGGTAAGAACCCAAGAAATTCCTTTTTCAATGAAATTCAATTACTACAAGAGGATTTTTTTTTTTTAAAAAAAAAAAAAAAAAAAAAACAAGAAAACAATTTAACTAAGTAGAGATCCTTTTATTGTTGGGTTCTTTTGAAAGACCGGATCAAGAAAACAATTTAACTGTTGTCAATTTGAATTTTAAACTGATGTCAATCTAAAGCTTGATGTGCATATTGTCTTAGGTGGTCTATCAAGCTTTTGAGGCCGTAATAGATATCTACTGCATGCTAATAGTTGCATGCTAATAGTACACTTTATATATATTAGCCCTTTGAAGTTTTTATATAGTGGGTACACTTTTTATATATTAGCCCTATAATAATAATAATAAATATATAAACTTTCATGGATAAAAAATTATCAATGCTTCCAAGAATTGCATTCACAATAAACATCACACAGAGCCATATCTAAAAAGAAGTCAAGATTTATTAAAAAATAATAATAATAATAAATATATAAACTTTCATGGTATAATATTGAAAAACAAATATGTACACTCTAAAAAAAATACTTACAATGATTCAGCCCATGATCCTCAAGTCCTTTTGCACAAGCAGCCAAATCTGAATAAGAGTTTTCTCTACTAATTTCCAACCAAAATAGAAAAACAGCAAAAATTAGCACAAAACTCCATGACCCATTAAAGAAAAACCAAATCAAAGCAAACCCATTAGTTAAAAACAAATACTTACACTCTAAAGAAACTTGAACAACAAAAAGATTCCAACCAAAACTGAAAAATAGCAAAAATTAGCACAAAAACTCAGTGACCCATTAAAGAAATACCCAATCAATGCAAACCCATAAGTTAAGAACAAAGACTTACACTTTGAAGAAACTAGAACAACAATAAAGAGGGAAAAAAGTATGGGGGTGGCAGTGGGTCTTGGTGGAGGTCGACGACGGCTGCGGTGGCAGTGGGTGGCAGGCAAAATGTGTGGTGGTGTTGGAGAAAATGGCTCACAAAGAAACAATAGGAACAAAAAAGAAAAGAAGGGCTTAATGAATAGTTGACTGAAGAAAGGAAAAAGTGGGACACGGAGTGGCCAGCTAAAAAAAAAAGGGGGGGGGGGGGGGGGAGAAAGAAGTGTGGGAACCTGAAAAAAGTGGCGGAATGCCAAAAGTTAATAACATATAGCGACGTTTTGAAAACGTCGCTATAGAGTCTTTATAAAACGTCGCTATATAGTACACTTGAAACAAAATTTGTTACTTAATTGCTAGGTTATAAAACGTCGCTATATAGTACACTTGAAACAAAATTTGTTACTTAATTGCTAGGTAATATTGTCAATTGAATGGACTGATACTTTTGGGTCATCATATAATCGATTTAGGTGGGACTTGTGGATCTTAGGAAGAAGGTTTAGAGAGAAGCATTCGTATCATTCTAGCTTGCCAAGAGCTAACCTTTCTCCTAGCTAGTTATATTTTGCATAAACAACCTTATTTTAGCTAGTAAATAATTCCTTTGTTTTTTATTACAAATTTTATTTCAATTGTTTTAGCTATATTGACTTAAAGTAAAGAATAAACATCATAAATGTATTTGAATTACTTGGTTATTAATAAACTCTATATTTTACAAACTAGGCTCAACTGTATATAATATTTTGAAAGAGATATATACTTTTGTTTTAACTATGATTTAATATATATGATTTTGGACAATCTTACTATACTCTAATACCCAGCCAATGAGGGTTATACATTAGTATCGAAACTAGTTTTATTTTGGGCATTAAAAGCCTATTGTGTTTATAGACCTAGCTAATAGGAGATATACAATGGCACGAAACTAGTTTCATTTGAATTCGATACTTAGTCACAGGGATATAGCATGACCATAGTCACATAAGATAGCTAAGAATATGTATCTTTTTTTTTTTTTTTTTAGAAGAAGAAGAATATGAATCTATTTGAGTATGTGAATTGATTTAATTTCTTGAAATTTCTTATGTTTTTGGAACCTATTGTAAATTATAACTTTTAATAGATGTAAAACTGATTGCAAATTAAAATTATATGCTAGTTTCTAATTAAACTAGGATACATTATTAAGAGTCAAATATTTGACCCTATGTACAATTTAATTTAATGCCTGATCTAGCTAGTTAGGATCATGGTTACTTATTGAGTTGTGAAACTCACCCTCCTTCCCCCCCCACCCCCCTCTAGATTCAAATTACAAAGAATAGCAAGTTTTGGAACTTTTGTTGATATTATGCACATGACGGGAGCTTACAGATTTTGGAATAAAATGATCTTGCAATAATCAAATCATTTTTTATTAGTATTTAATTACATGAAGTTTGGATTTTTGTTTGTATTAATACTTTAGAGATCTTTTCATAATTGCATTATTATGGATATTTTTTGATTTATTCAATGTAAATTTATTTGAATTAGGACATAAGTGATTCAATGTTAGGAACATATGTCACTATTTTATGTAATTGGCTAATCCTTTAACAAAACGCAATTTACTTGTAATTGGGTAGATCTAGGATGTGTTTAATGTTTCAAAAAACAATGTTTCAAGTTCAAGTGTTAAAGCCATGCAAATCTGTCCAAGAATCAAGTGTAAAAGTGTTACTCATTAAAGCTTGACAACAAGCTCGACAGTTAGCATCTATCAAGGCTTAGAGAGCTGTCTGAATCCCGTGGCTTGACAACTGCTCAATAGATAGGTATCTGTCGAGGTTTATGAAACTCAGTTTTTTAGGATTGTTTTTCATCGAATCCGTGAGTATGTGTTTGGGCTTTCTTTTCTCATAACCCTAAACATATATAAGGATTATTTTAAGGGCCATAAAAGGTTACGCACAATTGCACAAGAGAAAATTGTACAAGTGTGGAGAAGAGTGTAATCGGAAACCTAGTTTGCCCTAGTTCTTCATTCTCTTCAAGAAGTTGTTGTGTTTTGTACACCGTAGGATTTTGTGACCAAGCAACTTCATGATCTTCATTGAGTGATGAACAGAAGAACTTTGTAGCCAACAACCTTCTCTAGTTGGTGATTAAAGTCGCGTACTGGGATTTGCGCAATTGGTTAGTCACGTACTGGGAGCCGTGCATTGAAAGGAGAGATTGTCATTACAGAACAAGTCCAATTGGATATTGGGGTAAGGGTTCAACTGTAGATTGGTATAAGGTATTGGGATTCATTTACTTGTAGCCGCTTATTTTGATAATAGTGGATTCTCGAGAGTGGTGACTTTAAAATCACCTAGTGAGGTTTTTGTCGTATAGGTTTTCCCCATTTATAAACAAATCACCGTGTCAATTTAATTCCCGTTGCATACTTAGTTCAATTGGTGATTTGTTTGTGCTACCACGTACATTGCATGTTAATTTGATTAATTAATAAACTTGGCTAATTAATCAATTAATTTATCACAAGGGGTCAATACGTTTTTGGCCTATCAAGTGGTATCAGAGCAGGCACACTTTGATTAAGGTTAATCTTTGTTGTGTGATCCATTGACCCCTGTTTGTCATGGATAGAGAACAGACACTTATTACACTTCCTTTATTTGATGACACTAACTATGCATACTAGAAAGTACGCATGAGAGCTTTCTTGTAGTCTCTAGATGAGAAAGTGTGGCAAGCTGTGGAAAAAGATTTTTTACACTAAACAAGATTAAAAAGGGGGGGGGGGGGGGAAGATAGATACTTCATCTCACCAAGATTAATCATTCTCATGAAAATTACATTTGGTTCAATTTACCAGAATGCTAATTTGAAACACTTCTTGTCTTTGCAAAGATTCCAGACTTGAAGACCCAATCAGTATTTGTTGTCTATGCAGAGATTCTAGACTTGAAACGCTTCTCGTCTATGTAGAGATTCTAGACTTGAAGACCCGATCAATATTTCTTGTCTATGCGAAGATTCTAGACTTGAAACACTTCTTGCCTATGTAGAGATTCTATAATTGAAGACCCGATCCATATTTCTTGTCTATATAGAGATTCTAGACTTGAAACACTTCTCGTCTATGCGGAGATTCTAGACTGGAATACCCAATGAGACACTTCTCATCTATGTAGAGATTCTAGACTTGAAGACCCATTCAATATTTCTTGTCTATGCAGAGATTCTAGACTTGAGACACTTCTTGTCTATGCAGAGATTCTAGACTTGAAATACTTCTCGTCTATGTAGAGATTCTAGACTTGAAGATTCAATCATCCTTTCTTGTTTGTGCAGAGACTCCAAACATGAAAGCTAATCACCATCTCCCGTTTGTGCAGAGACTCCAAGCGTGAAATTTAATCATCCTTTCTTGTTTTTGTAGAGACTCCAAACATGAAAGCCAATCACCATTTCCCATTTGTGTAAAGACTCCAAATGTGGTATTCAATCATCCTTTACTGTTTGTG
Source organism: Quercus tomentella (assembly GCA_028535165.1). Lineage (NCBI taxonomy): Eukaryota > Viridiplantae > Streptophyta > Magnoliopsida > Fagales > Fagaceae > Quercus > Quercus tomentella. Next base: position 34,610,510 of record JAPQVY010000111.1, on the reverse strand, counting down.
CAGAGACTCCAAACATGAAAGCCAATTACCATTTCCCGTTTGTGTAAAGACTCCAAATGTGGAATTCAATCATCCTTTCTTGTTTGTGCACAGACTCCAGACATGAAAGCCAATCACCATTTCCCATTTGTGTAGAGACTCCAGGCGTGGAATTTCATCATCCTTTCTTGTTTGTGCAGAGACTCCAAACATGAAAGCCGATCACTGTTTCCTATATACAAAATTCTTCATTCAGCTGGCAAGCTAAAAGTCAACATTTCTCAGGGTTTTTATTTTATTTTATTTTATTTTATTTTTATGTCCCAAGGTTCTAGGTTCTTGGGCTAGAGAGCCTTTGAAAAATCAATCTTGATTAAATCATGGCTGCTAAATTAAGTGTCTTTGTTTTACATTGACATTCGTTTTTCAAGCTGTGTCAATGAGGGGTATTCTATAGACACTCAATTTTGCACCCATAATTTAATCTTAGAAGATGACTGAAATGATCATTCTAAGTACCCCAAAAATCATAACTGCATTTTATGCATTAAATCATGCATCACATATCATAAAAATGATCTTGAGATTCTAATGATCACAATGATATGCCCGATTCTCAAATTGAGCTGTTGGATTAAAAGATATCATGAAATCAAGTTTTCATGATCTGTATGCATTTCATTTGGGTGGAACTGATCACATGTGATTAATTGAAATTAATTTTGATTGGTCAATAATTAAAATTAATTAAATAATTTATGTGATTGGTTGTTGAATTTGATTAAAAATGAGTTTGGTTGCATAGGAAAATAATTTATGTGATTGGTTGTTGAATTTGATTAAAAATGAGTTTGGTTGCATAGGAATAAAATGGATAATCTAATAATGTGGGAATTGTTGATAATGAGGCTTTTAGAAGTAATTATCTTTCAGATAATTATTATTTTAAGGATTTAATTATCAAATTAAAATTGATTTTATTTGGAATATAAGTTTGAAAAACGTCCAAGTATAATTCTCGGCCCAGAAAATACCCAAAAAGAGTCCAAAACGAATCAGAAGAGGAAACTGGGCCAAGCACTGAGGAGTGTCAATTGGCACTTCAATGGTGCCAATTGGCACTTGAGGAGTGCCGACTGGCACTTCCACAGTGCCGATTGGCACAGGTTGTGAATTAGGCCCAAAAACGATTAGCTCAAGTTTAGATCTATCAGATTCGATTTTTAAGGGATAAAACCTAACCTAATTCATATTTACTAATTTTCTAAGCAACCCTAGCTTATTTTTTAAGCATAAACACCTCTATAAATAGTAGAGAAAATCAAAAATCGGCACTTCCACAGTGCCGATTGGCATAGGTTGTGAATTAGGCCCAAAAACGATTAGCTCAAGTTTAGATCTATCAGATTCGATTTTTAAGGGATAAAACCTAACCTAATTCGTATTTGCTGATTTTCTAAACAACCCTAGCTTATTTTTTAAGCATAAACACCTCTATAAATAGTAGAGAAAATCAAAAATTCAAAACCTCTAACCCCTCTACCCCTTAATGTTAAAGAAACTCTAGAAGTCTGACTTTAAAATTTTCTTTTCTGTTAAGTGATAATTCTTTAGGACATAGAAAGACTCACTCTCTCTCTAACTCTAAAGTAATTCCTCCCTGCAGAATTTATTCATGCATTGATGCAGGTATCACTTCTACTCTCTTATTAACATGTTGATTCTTTCATTAGCATGTGCATTTGTTTATATTTTCTCTGTGAACATTAAATGGTTGTTTGTTCATGTATTTTCATATGTTTGATAATATAGATGTAGGATAAATGTAATATAGTATTAGATCTGTTGTTTTTAATAAAAAAAATCAGATTTGAAAAATCTTTTCAAAATCCATTCTACTTTCTAATAAAAAATTCAGATCTGAATATTCTTTTTAAAACCCTTTTTTTTTTTAATTAAAAAACCAGATTTGAAAATCCTTTTCAAAATCTATTCTACTTTCTAATTAAAAATTCAGACCTGAAAATTCTTTTTAAAATTCATTCTGTTATTTAATTAAAAAAATCAAATTTGCAATTTCTCTTTTAAGTTCATTATGTTTTTTAATTAAAAAATCAGATTTAAAAATTCTTTTCAAAATCCATTCTGCTTTCTAATAAAAAATTCAGATATGAAAATTCTTTTTAAAATTCATTCTGTTATTTAATTAAATAATCAGATTTGTAATTTCTCTTGAAGTTCATTCTATTTTTTAATTAAAAAATCAGATTTGAAAGTTCTTTTCAAAATCCATTCTGCTTTCTAATAAAAAATTCTGATCTGAAATTTTATTTCAAAATTCATTCTTTTTTTTTAATTAAAAAATTAGACATGTAATTTCTCTTTGAAGTTTATTATGTTTTTTAATTAAAAAATAAAATTTGATTCTTTTAAAATCCATTTTGTTTCCTAACCATAAAAAAATCAGATCTGAAGTTTTATTTAAAATTCATTCTAATTGTTAATAAAAAAGTCAAATATGATATTTTTCTTTAAAATTTACTCCCTTTTTGTTAGTTAAAAAAATTATATCTGAAACTTTTCTTTTAAATTATTCTTTTTAATAATTTGAAATTTAATCTAAAAATTTTCTTTAAAAATCACCTTTTATAATTATAAAAATCAGATTTAATTTTTTTCACACAAAAGAACTACAAATCTAAGATTTTGTATAATATCTAACCATAGATTTAAGAATATTAATACCATGTTGCATGTCATTGTTTAAGGGTACTTAAGTGATCATAAAAAGTCTAGAAGACCGAACTCTGTCCGAGTAGAATGGGTGTCTAACACCTTCCCATTCTGTAACCTAGCTCCCGAACATTAAAATCTTAGGTTGGTAGAACTAGTGCTTTATTTTGTTTTAGTAGATTGTATCTAGGACCAAAGTTTTGTATTTTTTTTTTTTTTACGTAGATTGTATTTAGGACCAAAGCCTTGTAATGATATTCTACCAAATTGTATTTGTATATTCAATTAATGAAACTTGAGGAATTTCAGACATGTAAATTGTGCATCATAGTTTTTTTTTTTTTTTTTTTTTCTTATTTTTTTGTAATAAAAAATAAATGGCAGCTCCACATCAACCCCAAAAAGAGAGGTGTCGATACCTTTCTCTTTTGATTGAGAGTACCCCAAAAGGACAAAAGTTCTGGTCTCTCACAATATGCTAGTTTCCAATTAAACTAGGATACATTATCAAGAGTAAAATATTTGATCCTATGTACAATTTACTATAATGCTTGATCCGGCTAGTTAGGATCGTGTTCACTTATTAAGTTGTGAAACTCACCCTCCTTCCCCCCCCCCCCCCCCCCCCCTCTTCTAGAGATTCAAATTACAAAGAATAGTAATTTTTGAGACTTTTGTTGATATTATGCGCATGAAAGGAGCTTACGAACTTTGGAATAAGATGATCTTGCAATAATCAAAACATTTTTTTATTCGTATTTATTTACATGAAGTTTGAATTTTTGTTCGTATTAATAAATTGGAGATCTTTTCATGATTGCATTATTGTGGATATTTTTGGATTTATTCAATGTAAATTTATTTGAGGATAATTGTTAATCTCTAAGAACCTCTTGTGCACTTATGTGCTAAAAGCTTTATAGGTGTGTAGTCGTTATCGCATGCCCACTTGCCTAGCCTATTCGTTGGGTTGAGGGCGTGACAAGTTCCTTTTTTTTTTTTTTTAAATGTATCGTGACGGCTTAAGTTAATATATATTTTTTTAAAAATAGCACTACAAAAAACAAGGCCTATAGTGGCGTTTTGTGAAACGCCACTATGGGTCCTAAAAACACCACTAGAGGCCAATTTGGGCTATAGCGGCGTTTTTTATAGTGACAATAACAAACGTCACTATTATACCGTGACTATAGACCTATAGTGGCATTTTACAAAAACATCACTATAGGTCCATACCCTATAGTGCCATTTGTAAAAAGTTGCTATATGCCAAATTTATTTATTTTTTTAATTAGGCTATAGCAGCATTTTAAAACGCCACTATAGGTCCATACCTTGTAGTGGCATTTTTAAAACACTACTATAGACCCTTATATTTTTTTTATTAAAAATTGGCTATATCAACGTTTCAAAACACCACTATAGCCAAAATATGTTTACAAAAAAAAAAATAAAAAAATTGATTACCAAAAATTAAACCAAAAAAAAATAAAAAAATTGATTACCAAAAATTAATTTTTGGTAATCAAAAGATTTAAAAAAAAAAAAATTAACTTTTAAATTTTGAAAGCACTAATATTAATGCTTTCAAATTTTAAAAATTAAAATTAAAATTTTAATTAAATTAAGAAATTCAAAACAAAAATACAAACCCCAGCAAATTCAAATTCAAACACAAACCTAGACCCAGAAAATTCAAAATCAAACAACACAATATGCTCACAATACAAACACAACATGCTCCAAAATACAAGAACACAAACCCATAAAAATCCAACACCAAATCCATTCAAGGAACACAAAAGCGCAAGCTCAGAAACACAAAAGCCCGAGCTTAAGAACACAAACCTAGATTTAAAATTAAGCACAAGATTAGATACACAATAGCACAAATCCAAGAACACAAACCCAAATTTAAACATAAGCACAAGATCAGATACAAAATAGCACAAATCCAAAAACACAAACCCAAATTTCAACATAAGCACAAGATCATAAATATGAACATAGACACAAACATTGCTAAAATATTTGCTTCATTCAAAATGTTCCTCCATTTTCTTACCACCCAAATAGAAAAGAACAAAAAAAAAAATAAATAAAAAAGCTAGATCTACTGTCAACAAAAAATACAAAAAAGCAAAGAGAGAGATAAAGGGAGGGGAAAAGGAAGGGTCTCACCAGGTTGGCAGCGGCGTGGGCAGGGAGGGTTGGGTGGTAGGATCATGGGTAGAGAGGCGTGGGTTGGTGGCGTGGTGGGTCTATGTTGGGGTCAAACTGGCGGCGGGATCGGCAACGTAGTGGGCTGAGTGGTGAGATCGGCTGCATGTGGGTTTAGCGGCGGGCTTGGCGGCATTTCGGGTTGAGATGAGAGAGTTTAGATACTTAGAGATGAGAGAGTTTAGACCCATTGTTTTGTGTGTTCGGTGTTCACATGAATAGTCAATAAACACTATTTAGGGAAGCGAAGTAATTAAACTTAAAGGTAAAACATGTGGACGACAAAAAGAGAGGAAATTTTTTTTAAAAATAAATAAATATAAAACTTTTAAAATGTGAGATTACGTGCCAGAGTTATTGACTAGGTGATTTCAAAATTCAAATTTTCAATTTTATCATTTACTATTATCGTTTTTCTTTTCTTGGTTGGACCTATGGTGGCGTTTGAAAAACGCCACTATAGGTATTTATTTATTTATTTATTTTTTGTGGCTAGACTTATAATGGCGTTTGGAATGCCACTATAGGGTCTTGTAAGACCAGGACCTATAGTGGCATTTTATGAAACGCTGCTATAAGTCATTTTAAAAATATTTTTTGTTTTTTTTTTTTTTTGGTTGTCTTTTTTCTTTTTTTAAAGTACCTATAGTGGCATTCATGAAACGCTGCTATAGGTCCTTTTTATTTTTTATTTTTTTCGTTTGGTATTTTTTTTAAAGGACCTATAGTGACATTTATGAAATGCCAAACCTATAATGGCATTTATGAAACATAGCAGCTTCTTCAAGAAAAAGAAGAACTAGGGCAAACTAGGTTTCTGGTCACACCTTTCTTCACACTTGTGGAATTGTGCTCTTGTGCAACTGTGCGTAACCTTTTACGGCCCTTAAAATAATCCTTATATATGTTTAGGGTTGTGAGAAAAGAAAGCCCAAAAACATACCCACGGATTGGATTGAAATTAGCTCTGAAAAATTGAATTTCATAAACCTCGATAGATAGCCATTTATCGAGCTAGCTGTTGAGCCACCGGCTTCAGTAGCTTTTAAACCTCGATAGATGCTAGCTGTCGAGCTTTAAAATCTGGCACTTCATTACTTGCATGGTTTTAACACTTGAACTTGAAACCTTGTTTCTTGAAGCATTAAACACATCCTAGATCTACCCAATTACAAGTAAAGTTCATTTTGTCAAAAGATTAGCCAATTACATAAAATGTTGACATATGTTCCTAACATTGAATCACATATGTCCTAACAATCTCCCCCTTTGGCAATCTGTGACAAAACCACAACAAACAAATGAGATATGAGAGAAGTCATAAATCACTCAACTCATATTCACTTGTTGAATACAATAAAATCTATCCTAATACAAACTCTTGAAAAACTTTGCAAGAAGAGAGTTCATGGCAAGAAGACTTTGACAACCTGTATTTCTGAAACACTTTAAACAAAACTCATCACGGCATCTTAGTGTGAAACAGAAATATAAGATTGCATACTATAAATAAGAAACATGTGTATTAAGAAAGAAAAGAAACAACACATGTAAATATAGGTGAAAGAACTATAATAACAACCCCAAATGTATATATATCAACAATTACAAGGTTTGCTATCACACCATGATCATAAGATCTAAGGTACATGAACAGTGTATCTAAAATAGAAAGAAAAGAAAAAGATACATAAAGTCCTCACTACGTCCCTCAATAGAAACACTTCCCCTATCTCCTAAACTAACCCTCCCCCTATGAGTATGACTACTTTCATCTCAAAACTATTCCCCCTTTTTGTCACAAGTGATAAAGGGGTAAGTACATCAAGTAGACATCTCATCATCACTCGACGAGCCATCATCATCATCCTCAACATCATCAGCATTGCCAGAGCCATCACTCTTATCCTCAAATGTCTCAGGAGAGGAAGCCACTATGTAACCACCCATCACAGCCTGTCGTTGTGATACGAACGACACGGGTGTTCACCTGACACAACTCATCACTGAGAGTGTCAAGGCAAGCATCCATGCACACAAGTTGTGCCATGAAGGCCTCAAGTGTGACTCCACCCACTGAAGAAGAAGGAGCGGAGGTGGATGGAGCGGTAGAAGCCGAAGGAGCTGTCGTCTGTGTCTGGGGCTGCCTCGAGCGAAGCTGTGCAAAACTAAGCTTAATGGTAGCGGCGTCAATGGCACACATAAATGAGAAATGGGGAGACTTGGGGCAGGAGGCAGAAAAGTGGCGAAGGAGTCTTGTGATAGTGGAAGGAAAAATGAGCTTATCACGAGTCGTCGTGTCCTTATAGACATCTATAAGGGAGAGTATAAAGTGTGAAGGGAAGTCAATAGTGAGAACTTCAATGAGGGATAACAAAAACAGAGCATGAGGCTCTGTGATAGTGTTATAGTGAGATAAAGGATGAAGAATAAATGTCATCACCATATTAAGGATTCTCGAACCTTTAGTAAAGGCCGAGCATGAGGGGTGTTGACGGTCACCCCATGAAGAAGGTGTCTCACAGAATAGAGATAAGAGTTCGTCTTTGGACACCGTCCTCAGACGCTCACAGCCAGGGTAGTCAAGATGCGCTACCCTAGGCACATGTAGTACCTCGAATACAATACTTGGAGTAACTACCATGCGTATACCTTGAATGTGAGTGATAAACTAGGGTATAGAGTAATCAAATCCGTGCATATTGGAGTAGAAGTCCTGTATGATCACGGAAGGGCATGTGACCGGTGCGCCACATAGTGACTCCCAACCCCTACTGTAGATGACAGTGGGTAGGTCAATGTTAGAGAAGTCTGATAGAACGACTTGGTGTTTTGAATAAATGCCGCATCATGAAAAGTTCTCAAAGAAGTCCGATTTGGTCTTTTCATCATGGAATCGGACATGAGAAGAAGAAGAAGATGCCCCGGAACGAAGAGGGTTCTGGGACGGAGTAGACTTGCACTTAGGTGCCATAACGCAACTAACTTAAGACGAAGAGAAAGAAAGAAAGAGAGGGAGACAATCAGAAAAGTACCAAACAACAAATATATCAAAACATATAGAATTGAAGGTATGTATGCATGAGAATGCATGAACAAGTGACATGCAAATATAAATTCATCATGGGCTTAGCCCAATCCAAACCTACCAGCACACATCATAGCAATAAAGTAAACTCATATCTAGAATGCATGAAACATTTTTATAATGCACATGTGATGCAATGCATGAAGCTTAAAGATCATTTAAACAAAAAACCTTCCCAAAATTTTAACAAAAACTCAAAAGTTTTGAAAAATTTCAAACAATTTCAAAAACCCCAAAAGTTAGGTCAAAGATCATGAAAATGCATGATAAAGATGAAGAAAGTATCATACCAGATGAGTAACAAAGATCTTGAGATTGAAAATGAAGTGAGGAAGAAGTTTGGAGTGTTTGAGAAGTGTTTTGGGAGGTGAAGAGGCTGAAGGTAACGAGAGAGATTGAGGGAATGAGATCTAAAATCGCGATGCCTCTTTATATAGAAACTTCATAAAGCTCGATCAATCGAGAGCTATTGAGCTTTAAAAAGACGTGATTCAGCTATCGAACTAGCTATTGAGGATCTAACGAGAGGTTTTCAACACAATGAAGCTCGATGGATCGAGGTAACTATCGAGCAGCTATCGAGGACACAGAAAGTTTCTCGATTGATCAAACTAGCTATCGAGACCTATCAAGAATTTGATAAAAAGAAGCTGAAGTGTCTCGATAGATCGCTTATCTGTCGAAAGCTATCGAGAAGCTATCGAGATTGCTTAAAAACAGTTTTTCAATGGAGATAAAAACAGTTTTTCAAAGGAGAGAAAAACATAGATATGAATGCAATCAAGTATGCAACTTAACCAGAGATTTAAACAACATTTTAAGCTTTCAAAAACATCTCTCAACACGAAAAATGTTAAGCACAAAGATCCCAAAACACATACACACACTAAACAAGTCTAACCAATTTTATATTTCAAAAACAAGTTAAGACAGTTTAGTGAGCATACATTAACACAAATATTCCTTGTGATGGCCAAATCACATTGTACTTGCACATGTATCAAAAGTAGCAAAGAATATTGTGTGTTGTGTGTAAAAAAATATCGCAAGATTGCACAAGTGTCTACACATTATGACGATTTGAGATATGAGAAAATCACTTTAACTCACACACAATCATAACTATTTGATGAGGACTATCACCCTCGAGGTACATCCTATAATTCCCACATCTTCTAGAATACACGCTTGCAATTATATATAAAGCATTTTGATCTTTTTGCTTTTATTTTTCTTTGCATATTTTTCTTTTTAAGTAAACCATGCATGGGCATATAAGAGAGAGAAAAGAAATACCCAATTATGTCAAGCATTTGACATTCCACTTTTGCTATGTCGAAGCATACAAATGTCATTTCATGATTGGCGGACAATAGTGGTGAGATGGTTATTTATGCCCTTCTCTTAGGTTTTTCTAGTCCTTCTTGTAAAAAAAAAATGATACAAGTGTTAAGTACAAGAGATTACTTAATCTTACTTATCACAAACACGAGCTATAGAGCTCACTTGCTTAGTTGTGCATAGAGATGCTCATCTAAGCTACAAAAGATACAAAGTTTAGAAAACTTTGTTTCAATGGCCATCCAAGGTACACAAGTACCAATGTACACAAACACACACTGTTTTTGTATTTTTTGATTTTTCAAATTTATTTTTTATATGAAAAACAAAATAAAGCAAAACTGAAAAATAAACAAACAAAAACATGTTAAACAAAGCAATGCATAAACTAGACTGACTCAAAACAATAAAGCAAAACACACAAGTAATGCAAAACAAAAACAAGAAGGGGAGAGAGAAAAAGTGACAGAATCACTTAGAGCCATTTTCCTTCCACACCTTAGAAGAACCTTTCCGTTTAGCAAATCTTTAATCCGGCAGTGAGGGGGAAGAATTAAAACCGTTCAAGTTCGAAAGGAACATGAGGGCTTTGAGAAGATCTCCAAAAGGAGCAAAAGAGGATGGAAACTGATCCTAGTCTCCCAACGCGATCATGTTGTTGCTCTTTTGAGTGGCTAACCACTTGTAGCAATTAGGTCGAGTATGTCTAGCTACGCCACAATGATGACAAAAATGCTGTTTTTTCTTCTTAGGCTTTTGAGAGTTTCCCTTCTTAGCCCTAGGGTTCTTAATTTCTTTCTTATCAAACTTAGGGGGTGCTCCTAAGATAGATTTACCCTTAGCTATGTTCTCACTAGCTAATTCATTTTTAACATCATTGTTCTCAGTTTTAATGTTATTAGTAGGAGGAACAAAAATAGTAGTACTAGTAGAAGTAATACTAGGAGAAGAGAAATCATACCCTAAACCGGTTCGATCGGAAGCAGATTTCTGAAGACTAAGCATCTCATCATGCTTAACACTTGAAGTCCTTTCCAGTTGAGTTCTGACTTGGAACAATTCTACCTCAAACTTCTTGGTCTTCTCAGCTAAGAAATTGTTTTCAAATCTCAGTGCTCCAATAGTTTGATTGGCTTTATCAAAGTTAGTAGAGATTTCTTTTCGCTCAAGTTCCACATCACTAAACTTCTTGGTGGCCAACCTATACAACTTCTCATACTTTTCGGAGACCTTGTATAGCTTTGCATAGGCTGTGTGGATGTCATCTTGTTAATCCATCTTCTCAAACTTAGACTCCACCAATTCCTTTTCTTCATCCACATCTTCAACAATCCCCTCAGTAGGATTTACAGTGGCAGTGAAGGCATTTAGGATTCCATTATCCTCATTATCGGAGTCATCCTCAGGCTCGGTGTCACTCAAGGTAGCAGCAAGTGCCTTGCTTTTTCCGATGGTCTTGAGATAAGTAGGGCACTCTTGTTTCATGTGATCGAAACCTTGACACCCAAAGCACTTTGGTCCTGAGGGAACAGTGTACTGACCACCATCCCTAGCATCCTTTTTCCCTTTATCTTGGTTCTTGAACTGTGAGGAACTAGATTGCTTTTGGTCCTTATCAATTCCTTTTGCATTGGCATTCAACATAAACTTCTTGAACTACCACGTGATATAAGATTTCATCTTAGAACCTTCATTGTCTGAAGACTCATCAGTGTCACTGCTCTTGGCTTTCAATGCCATGCTCTTGCTCTTGCTTGATTTCCCAATCCTTGTCAAACCTAACTCACAGGTCTGCAGATTTCCAACTAGCTTAGTCAAAGGAATTTTGTCGATTTCCTTTGATTCCTCAATGGCAGTGATCTTGGTATGGAATCTCTCGGGTAGAGATTTGAGCACCTTTCTCACAATCTTGGGTTCAGGAATGGTTTCCCCAAGATTAAAGGCTGAGTTTACTATGTCCTTGAACTTGTCATAGAACTCATCAAACGACTCATCCTCCTCCATCTGGATCTCTTCAAAGCTTGTAGTAAGCCTTTGAAGCTTTGAATCCTTGACAGCCTTAGTTCCTTCATAGGTTGTCTGGAGAATGGTCCATGCTTCCTTAGCAGTTTCAGTGGAGGATATCTTCTAGAATTCCTTATTAGTGACTGCGCTGAATAGAGCATTTAGTGCCCTGTTGTTAAAGTTTGCCGCCTTGATCTTATCATCACCCCAGTCGGCCGGCGCTTCCGTAATCTTGGTCCAACCTATCTCCACAGCTTGCCACACCTTTTCATCTAATGACTGCAAGAAAGCTTTCATGCGTACTTTCCAATATGCATAGTTAGTGCCATCAAATAAAGGAGGTATAATAAGAGACTGTCCTCTATCCATGACAAATAGGGATCAATGGATCACATAGCAAATATTAACCCTAATCAGAGTGTACCCACTCTGATACCACTGGCCAAGAATGTATTGACCCCTTGTAATAAATTAATTGATTAATTAGCCAAGTTTATTAATTAATCAAATTAACATGCAATGTACGTGGCAGCACTAACAAATCACCAATTAAACTAAGTATGCAACGAAAAATAAATTGACATGGTGATTTTTTTACGAATGGGGAAAACCTATATGGCAAAAACCCCACCGGATGATTTTAAGGTCACCATTCCTGAGAATCCACTATTATCAAAACAAGCGGTTAAGAGTAAAGGAATCCCAGTACCTTATACCAACCTACAGTTGAACCCTTACCCCAATACCCAATTAGACTTGTTTTGTAGTGACAATCTCTCCTTTCAATGTATGGCTCCTAATACGTGACTAACCAATTACGCAGATCCCAGTATGCAACTTGATCACTAACTTGAGAATGATGTTGGCTGCAAAGTTCTTCAGTTCATCACATGATGAAGATCATGAAGTTGCTTGGTCACAAAACTCTACGATGTACAAACACAGCAGCTTCTTCAAGAGAAAGAAGATCTAGGACAAACTAGGTTTCCGGTCACACATTTCTTCACACTTGTGGAATTGTACTCTTGTCCAATTGTGCATAACCTTTTACAGCCCTTAAAATAATCCTTATATATATTTAGGGTTGTGAGAAAAGAAAGCTCAAACATATACCCATAGATTGGATTGAAATCAGCTCTGAAAAACTGAATTTCATATACCTCGATAGATAGCGATCTATCGAGCTAGCTGTCGAGCCACGGGCTTCAGCAGTTTTTAAATCTCGATAGATGCTAGCTGTCGAGCTAGCTGTTAAGTTTTAAAATCTGGCACTTCATTACTTGATTCTTGGACAGACTTGCATGGCTTTAACACTTGAACTTGAAACATTGTTTCTTGAAGCATTAAACACATCCTAGATCTACTCAATTACAAATAAAGTGTGTTTTGTCAAAGGATTAACCAACTACATAAAATGTTGACATATGTTTCTAACATTGAATCATATATGTCCTAACATTTTTTTTTCCTAAGGGACCTATAGTGGCGTTTATGAACGCCACTATAGGCCTTTGTATGACTATGACCGATAGTGGCGTTTATAAAACGCTACTATAGGTCCTTTTTTAAAAAAAAAAAATTTGGTTGACTTTTTGTTTTTTTTTAAAGGACCTATAGTGGCGTTTTAAGAACGCTACTATATGCCCTTGCAAACGCTGCTATAGTCCTAGTGTTTTAAAACGCCACTATAGGCAGCTTTTATTGTAGTGTAGTATTTAGTTTTATTTTTTAAGTATTAATTTAGTTTTTAATTTTAGTATATTTCTTAGTCTTGAATCATCAAAATTTGTTATATCATATTTTGCCCCATCCCTTCAGTCAAAATCTTGGCTTCATGCATCCTTGTGTGTGGAACAATAAGACTACACACATGTAAGAGCAAATTCAGGTATTCAAAGAACTCTAAACACCCTAAATAATTATGTTCATTTTAAATTTCCAGTAAATAATTTCATCCAATCTGTCAAAGTCAAAACACCAAAAAAAAAAAAAAAAAATGGAATAACACTATTCAAATAAATAGTTGTACATCACATAGGATAACAACTAGTTATGTTCATTTTATATACAATAAAACTAGTAACAAATTAATTTAATCCAAATCTTATGGGACAAATGTATAGTCTATAGATTAAATGGAAATATGGTTATAAAAATAGATTAAATGAAATTATGAATAAATTATAATTTATGATTCTAATTATTAATTTATTATTGCCACCATCATCATTATATCGGTTCCCACCTTCATGCCATTTTTGCTGCCAATATTAGCCAATCCATTTCCGCCACCCCATCACCACCACGCCATTCACACCAATAATTAAAAAGCAATTAAGGATAAAATAATATCATGGTTTCTATTTACACGTGACATTTCTGCAAATCTCAGACAAAACGATCCTTTCTCAGACCAAAAGTTAGGGCATAGTCTAAACTTAACACAAAAAGTCGAAAACTTTGGAGTTATTTAATTATGTTCATTTGGTTGATGTTTTTATTTTATTTTTAATTTGTATGTTAGTTTTAATATTTTAATATTGCGGTGGTTATTCACTAAAGTCAACAATACTTTTGCTTGATTCACAGATGTAAGCGACCTAACAAATGGATACTTGGAAACTCCAATAGATTGGATTCCTGGAATGAAAAATATGCGTCTTAAGGATTTTCCAAATTTTATTAGAACTACAGATAAGAATGATATATAGTTAACTTCCTCATTTGTGAAACTAAGAGAGCTCCAAGAGCTTCAGCTGTCATTTTGAACACATATGATCCCTTTGAACAAGATGTGTTGGATGCTATGTCCTCAACGCTTCCTTGTATATATCTAATTGGCCCACTTGTGTTGCTTGTTGTTCAGATTAAGGACAATAAATTGAAATCAATAAGGTCCAATCAATGGAAAGAAGAACAGGGGTGTCTAGAATGGCTAAATTCAAAAGAACCCAACTCTGTAGTATATGTAAATTACGGTAGTATAACTATCATGACACCTGAGCAACTTATTGAGTTTGCTTGGGGGTTAGCAAACAATGAAAAACCCTTCTTCTGGGTTATAAGGCCTGATCTTTTGGGAGGAAATTCGGCTGTTGTTCCTCATGAATTCGTTACCAAAACTAAATGTAGAAGTATGTTAGCAAGTTGGTGTTCCCAAGAACAAATCCTAAAGCACCCATCAATAGGGGGGGTTTTAACGCATAGTGGGTGGAATTTAATGCTTGAAAGTGTGTGTAGTGGAGTGCCAATGTTCTCTTGGCCCTTCTTTGCTGAGCAACAGACGAACTGTCGGTACTGCTGTACTGATTGGGGCATTGGAATGGAAATAGACAATAATGTTAAGAGAGATGAAGTGGAGAAGCTTGTAAGAGAGTTAATGGACGGTGAAAAAGGTAAAGAAATGAAGAAGAAGGCAATGGAGTAGAAGACAAAGTCTGAAGATGCTGTCAAACCTGGTGGTTCTTCTTACCAGAACTTGGACAAATTGATAGCCGAAGTTCTATTAGCCGGAAATGTTTAAGCCAAACAAAATTTACTTTCTAGCTTTGAATGAACTAGCATTCTCAGTCTCATTTACTACATGTGTTTATTTATATATATAATTGATTCCCACTTTTGTTGTAATAAATTCCAATTACATTGTGTAATTTTTCTTTTTAATTTTTTTTTTGTGAAAAATTGAATTGTGTAATTTGGTTAATCAATGTTCTATTAGATAATGATAATAATTGTCGTTTGTGCTGCAAATTTGTTCATTTGTATTTTTCAAGTCTTGCTTTTCATAAAGGTAGGTAAAAACCCGTTTAAGATTTTTAAACCCTGATGCGTTTAATATAAGACTTTTGTTGGAACTTGGAAGCTCATATTTTTCTATTTGCTTAAAATTGGTTTACTATAGTTGTACTTAGAAAAAAACAAATTGTTAAAAATTGCACGTAAAAAAATAAACAAATAAGTTAGGAAAATAAAAGTAAAGACTTAGTGCGCAAATATTCATTTTATGAATTGATTTATTTTTCTAGTTAACTTGTGAAAAGTTTTGGAAACATCATGTGTAGGTTACGGTCAATGACAGCTCCAGAAATTCTTTTCAATGTGGTCATTAAAAACAATTAAATTAAAAAAATTAATAACAATAAAACTTGAATATATTAATATCACAAAATAAAAACATACGCAAATGCATAAAGTTTTGAAATTTCCTTTCACAAGTTTTCATACTTTGAAATCATTGTGTGATATGATAGTTTCACTATCAATGTTATCAGCTATATCTTTTTCAATGTATACAACCAAACAATTATTAAGTTGCTGACCACTCATTCAATTACTAACATATTGCCTAAATAAGTACTAATATAAACAAAATGCATTATCTTTTTGAAAAAAATATATCATATAAATCCAACAAATTCGGCAAAAGATTTGACTGTTCGAATTAATAACAATTTATTAGCAATCCCAAAATTTAAAGTTGGTCCAAAGAACACAAAAAATAAAAGTTTATAGCTAACACAAGTGCAACTTCAAATTTTGAAAAATTATCAAATATTTATGTATTTATATTTACTCTTTCAATTTCTACTGTTGGTTTAAGTGGAAGATGCTTTTCAAACAAGACTATTTGATTTTGTACATTAAAAAATAAATTGCTATGAAATTTAGCACATAATCAATTATAGATGATTTTTGGTCTTAAGAAAAAGTTAAATACCACTTTTGATAGATCATAAATGATAGAGCTAAGATGTATTAGGAAACAACTATTTCATAACTTCTCTTTGATTTGTATTTATTAATATTGAATATATAATGTAGTGGGGTAGGTCTCAAATCATACTCACGGGGCCACTAGTCATAAGCCTGTCCAAGAGATAGAGCAGGTTAAGGTAGGGCCTAGATCAAGCCCAAGAGGAGAGCCTAGACCCCCAATAAAGGGAATGAAGAAAAGCCATAGAGAGCTATCACACCTCCTCAGATAAATGACCAAAAATATACGGCTCCTCGACCTCGATACAGCCAATGAGTTGAGTTCTAAGTTCTAACAAAGCCAATGAAGATGAGAACAGTCCAAGGAAAAATGTCCAAGGAACTTGAGAAGGTGGCTCTAGGATTAAGAAGCAATCAACTCTGCATTAATTAGATGTTCCCTTCTATCATTAGTCACATTTATTACCAAATGACTTACCTAAATAGTAGTTTATGCCCCAAAAGTTCATTTTCATAATCAAAAGAGGTGAGGAGACACGTGATGGGACAAATATCTCCTCACCCCATTATGACAGCTTACTACTGAAGAAAACTTGAAGGGTATAAATAAGGACAGAGTGCACACATAAAATGGATCCGAAAATTAAGAAAAAGAGAGGGAGAGGGAGCTTGTACTTGCTTTTGGATGCTTGCATCCTCAGCAAGAGTTGTATAAAAATCATTCCACATAAATAAGACTTGCATCATCAATTCAACACTCATGTTCTAATCTCCCATTATGGGTTATCCATCTCCCAACCTATATAAATTAATTGTGTTAATCAATGCCTAGTTAACTCATCCCTTGTTTCTAGTTTTTAACTCCCACATATAATTTTTTTACTGTTTTTATATTAATTTAGTTTTGAAATTTAGTATATTTCTTATTCTTAAATGTTTAAAATTTCGTAATCCATGCTCTTACACTCAGATAAAATTTTGAACCAGTCTCTGGCTATACTTTTAGTCAACTAATTTTTCAAGTAAAAACAAATAAAAAGAGTATTTTCTTCCCCACTAAAAAACCCAAGGCAGGGAATTTTTTATTTGTTCTTTTTTTGGGGGGGGAGGGGGGGGGGGGGGGGGGAATTAACATTGAGGCTTTGCTAGTTTTGGCGTAAAATGGTTTTTCTTTTTCTTTCTTTCTTTCTTTCATTGTATCCTTGAAAATAATCTAGAAAACATTTTATGATGTGTGTCTCAACTGAAAAATCACAAACTATCCTCTCTCTCTCTCTCTCTCTCTCTCTCTCTCTCTCTCTCTCTCTCTCTCTCTCTCTCTATATATATATATATATATATATATATATATTATAGAAACTTTAAATCACCACTATACAACATTAATATATACAAAACAACATCTAACTGGTATAATTTCACACATATTAACATAATGAGCATAAAGCCCGCAATGCTAACCGTAAAGATTTAGACCCCTAAAAACACAATATGTTTAATCTAATTTAATAGCCAAGCAGTTACTTAGGTTAATTATTCAGATCTAGGTTAAATATTTATCACATATATCAAACACAGCGGAAAAGTAAATAACATAAGAAGTGATGTCCTAAGAAAACCAATGAAACAACTCATTTCAAGATAAAAAAATCTGGGGAGAACTATCCCAAGAGAACAATTCACTATATCAAATTGAGATTTACAGTCAAGAATACCAATTCGTAGTAAATCTAACACAGTTACCAAACTGGACTCTGAACTTCTCAAACTTCTTTGATCTGGATCTATTTTCACATGAACCACTTGTTCTTGCCTTGATCTTCAGTACACTTGATAGTTGAAGGCTTGGTTGTAACTTTACTCCACCGGTACTAGCAATATGGATTTGATCTTCGGTAGGAGCTTGATAGGGGTAGAAGTTACAAAACCTCATAGATCTCACAGTAGTAACTCTCAAGACTTGAAAAACGTGTATTAGGATTTGCCTTTTACACCTAGCAGTGTTGGACTCAAACTTTAAACGTTTTATGGGCTGTTGGGCCTTATTTAAAATTCTCCAAATTCATAGTTCGATCGATCGAAGCTCTCTCCCGATCGGTCGAGCTCTTCAGTTTTTGAATTCTCTTTTCTGTAGCTTACTTAAATCTTGACTTGTATTAACTTGAGCAATGTCTAAAACACTTCAAAGACCCTAATTAAGATTTAATCCTAGATAAGTTTTTGTTCTCGATTTGCCAACATACAACATATTTAGAACCTAAACAGTTATGGCTAAATATTTAGAATCTAACACCAACATCTCATCTAAAAAACAATCAATCCAACAATAAATGTAGCCGACAAAGCATGTAAAAGTTTTTACCTCAGTGCTTTCAATGCCATAAATTATAGAGAAATGCTACTCCACAACATTTTCACAATAAATCATAGGTGGCATGTTGTTATGGATTTTTAATTTGAATCCATCATTGAAATTACTTTCTTGCCCACTAGTGATAGCCCATAATACCCTGCCACTTAAGATTTGTTGTGAAAATCTTGTGGATATAGTATTTCTCTAAATTTTAAGTCGAAAATTTAAAAGTGATATGATTGGAAATCTCATAAAATTATTTTAGAAATTATATTTTTTTATAAAATTATAAAATAGATGGATAGACAGAAAGGCATATAAAATTGAGAGAAATTGGTGTAAGGAGAATTGTGATGAGTGAGATCCACATAGATAGAGAGAGAATGGGACAAATAAAATTGTTAGTCTCATTCTAGACATTGTGATGAGTGAGATCCACACTGATATAGAGAGAATGTGATGAGTGAGATCCACATAGCTTTTAACTTATTTTGCTACAGTACTTTCGGCAAAAAGTTTTCAGTTTTAATAAAATAAGTAGTTCCCAAACAGACAAAGGTTTGAACAGACCCTTTTTTTAACCGTGGTTTTTAGACCCGGTTCAATGAACCGTAAAAGAAAGAGGTTCAAGGTTTTTGAAGTCAGACCGAGATTGAACCAAGGTCAAACCGTGATGACATCATAATTAATTTAATAATTATTTAAATATAAATAAGTATATTAAATTAGTATAAATAGAAAAATTAAATTAAATGACCCAATTAAATATAGAAATTTATCTTTCAAATGTATTTTTTCATATCATAACTTTCACAGGACAAATAAAAAATATCAAATCTTGAGCATACATAGATATAATATTTATTTATATGTTGATTAGTTAAACTCGTGATAGTAATATTGTAATAATGTAGGAATTATAAGGACACTTACATTAAATAAAATAAAAAATTTAAATTACTTAGTAATTTTAAATTAAAATAATTATTATATACTTAATTGAATCTGTTGCCTTTAAAAAAAAAAAAAAAGTTCTAAAATCATATGCTATTTATAATATTTTGTCACAATTATGATGAGTCCCACTATTTTTCCTCCACCATTCACATTTTGCTACATCATAATTATGAAAAAAAAGTTGTGAAATATTTTGTAACACTAAATATTCTCATTTAATAAAATTGTAAATATTAATTAAAATTAATTATAATATTTTATTTGTTACATATCAATCTATCAATATAAGTCACATCATGGGCTCAAAGCTGCAAAAATCTAACGACTGAAACATTTTGCCATCTTTAATTCAAAAATCAAAAGTTTTCTTCCTTCCCAATGCAAGCCATGCGAAGGGGCTTTGGAAACATAAAAATGAATTCAAAACAAATAGAGAGAAGGTGAGAAACCACAGCAGTGGAGACAGAAAGAAGAAAGAGAAAATGGAGAAAAAGAAGAAAGAAGAAGAAATAGAAGCAGAATACGAAGATGAAGATGAAGGCTGCGATCTGTGTTGGGTTGCTAGCTTTCTGCTTCAAGCCTTCAACTTCACATAACCCCTACTTTGTCATCATCTTCTTCTCAATTTGTTTTTTTTCCCTCACAAATCTTTTGGTTCTAGATCTGAAAAAAGTCCAAAGTGCATGCTAGCCAAATCTTTAATTTCAGCCGGTATTTGCTATAAAAAAAAAAAAAAAGGAACCGTGAGAACTGTTCACGATTTTAAGAACCGTGCAGTTCAACCATTCACGGTTTTAAGAACCGTGCAGTTCAACCGCAGTTCGCATGGGTCCATGCTTTTTTTGCCTAGAGGGGTTCTTAAAACTAAAAGAATAGCAAAGAAAAGGGGTTCATGGTTAACTAGGTTGGACCGTACGGTCCGGTCCGGATTTCAAAACCATGTTTGAGGATAATTGTTAGTCTCTAAGAACCTCTTGCGCACTTGTATGCTAAAAGCTTTATAGGTGTGTGGTCGTTATCGCATACCTACTTGCCTAGCCTATTCATCCGGTGAGAACGTGACAAGTTACTTTTTTTTTTTTTTTTTTTTTTTTCTAATGTATCATGATAGCATAAGTTGATATATATTTTTAAAATAGTATCTAGTTTTATTTTTTAAGTATTAATTTATTTTTTAATTTTAGTATGTTTCTTAGTCTTGAATCATCAAAATTTGTTAATTCATATTTTGCCCCATCGCTTCAATCAAAATCCTGGCTTTATCCTTGTGTGTGGGACAATGAGACTACACACATGTAAGAGTAAAATCAGATATTCAAAGAACTCTAAACACCCTAAATAATTATGTTCATTTTAAATTTCTAGTAAACAATTTCATCCAATTTGTCAAAGTCAAAAAAGAAAAAGAAAAAGGAATAACACTATTCAAATATATATTTGTACATCACATAAGATAACAACTTGTTATGTTCATTTTAAATACAATCAAACTTGTAACAATTTAGTTTAATCCAAATATATATCTGTAGTTTTGTACATCACATAGGATAACAACCAGTTATGTTCATTTTAAATACAGTTAAACTAGTAACAATTTAATTTAATCCAAATCTTATGGATCAAATTTGTAGAGTCTATAGATAAAATCATAAAATGGAAATATGGTTATAAAAAAAATAAATTAAATGAAAATATGAATAAATTATAATTTATCCTTCTAATTATTATTGCCACCATCATCATTATATCGGTTCCCACCTTCATGCCATTTTTGCCGCCAATATTAGCCATTCCATTTCCACCACCACGCCATCGTTGCGTCCACTCCAACAATTAAAAAGCAATTAAGGATAAAATAATATCATGGTTTCTATTTACAACTCATTATTATTTATTTTTTGATAAGTACGAAAAGCACAGATATAGTTACCCATTTTAATATCTTTTTCTTTTTTTTTTGGTAAACACCCATTTTAATATCAAACCTTTTAAAATAATATGCAAATGATGTAACATGTGGATGCACATCTCAATAAAACGATTCTGGAACGGTGGTCATATCTCTGACTTTAATGCTTTCATTTAAAAAATAAAACCATTTCTTTAATGCAAATAATTCAGCTTTTGCTTTATTTGCAATTTTTTATATTCTTGTCTGGGGAGAATCAAGCAACATACTGATTTTCAATATTCTTGTCTGATTTTTCTTAAATTTTTAATAAAATGTTACGATTTTAATATTTTTATTACAAATTTTAAGTAATAAATTATTATTAATTTTTATAAAAAAAGTTGTTAATAGTTCTAATTTGAACTCACTACTAAAATTATTTTCTTTTTTTAAAAATATTAATTTTTTACTCACTAATATCACGATTAACAACCCACCACCCCAAATTTATGGTAAAAATATATCATTAATGCCCAACCGGTTGCACTTTCCAAGATCCTTCTTTTGACATAAAAACCAATCGTAGGCCTCCACAATTTTTAAGAAGAAAATAGAATGTGAAAGCTTTGTTACGTTCGTTGTTCGTCAGTTTGTCTATAAGAAGAAGGCTTTGAACGACCCAATATTCTCCAAACCTTCTTATTCTCTGTGTGTGTTTCGGTCAGAGAGAGATATCAAAGATGGGTTCCATTACAGCATCAACAAAACCTCATGTAGTTTGTGTAGCATACCCACTTCAAGGTCACATAAACCCAATGATCAAGCTAGCAAAACTCCTCCACCATAAAGGGTTTCACGTAACTTTTGTCAACACAGAGTACAACCACAAACGCTTACTCAGGTCTAGAGGCCCCAACGCCCTCGATGGCTTGCCTGACTTTCACTTCGAAACCATTACCGATGGGCTGCCACCGGTAGATGCAGATGTTAGCCAAGACGTTCCTTCTCTTTGTGACTCCACCTCAAAGCATTCGCTAGTTCCACTTTGCAACCTCCTTTCCAAACTCAACGACACTTCGTCTTCGAACGTGCCGCCTGTGACTTGTATGGTCGCAGATGGTTGTATGTCCTTCAGTCTTGATGCTGCTGAAAAATTCGGAATTCCGATTGCCCTTTTCTGGACTCCTAGCTCGTGCGGCGTCTTGAGCTATATGCACTATCGCCATCTAGTTGAACGAGGTTTAATCCCCCTCAAAGGTATGATTTTGTATCATCATATATTGAAAGTGGTATTTGATAACACACCTCTCTCATCTGTATCATTAATATCATGTCAAATTATTATACATGTTAACTTCAATTAAAAATCAAACATACAAATGAGAAGTATGTATTTAAAAGATGTGCATAGGTGATCTGCAATAACACATCTTAATTATCAAGTTTGATGTTTTTATTTTTTTTAATTTCTATGTTAGTTTTAATATTTTAATATTGCGGTAGGTTATTCGCTAAAGTCAACAGTACTTTTGCTTAATTCACAGATGCAAGCGACCTAACAAATGGATACTTGGAAACTCCAATAGATTGGATTCCTGGAATGAAAAATATGCGTCTTAAGGATTTTCCAAATTTTATTAGAACTACAGATAGGAATGATATTATGGTTAACTTCCTCATTCATGAAACTGAGAGAGCTCCAAGAGCTTCAGCTGTCATTTTGAACACATTTGATCCATTTGAACAAGATGTGTTGGATGCTATGTCCTCAATGCTTCCTCGTATATACACAATTGGCCCACTTGTGTTGCTCGCTGATCAGATTAAGGACAATAAATTGAAATCAATAAGGTCCAATCTATGGAAAGAAGAACAGGGGTGTCTAGAATGGCTAAATTCTAAAGAACCCAACTCTGTAGTATATGTAAATTACGGTAGTATAACTATCATGACACCTGAGCAACTTATTGAGTTTGCTTGGGGGTTAGCAAATAGTGAAAAACCCTTCTTGTGGGTTATAAGGCCTGATCTTGTGGGAGGAAATTCGGCTGTTGTTCCTCATGAATTCGTTACCAAAACTAAACATAGAAGTATGTTAGCAAGTTGGTGTTCCCAAGAACAAATCCTAAAGCACCCATCAATAGGGGGGTTTTTAACGCATAGTGGGTGGAATTCAACGCTTGAAAGTGTATGTAGTGGAGTGCCAATAATCTCTTGGCCCTTCTTTGCTGAGCAACAGACAAACTGTCGATACTGCTGTACTGATTGGGGCATTGGAATGGAAATAGATAATAATGTTAAGAGAGATGAAGTGGAGAATCTTGTAAGAGAGTTAATGGACAGTGAAAAAGGTAAAGAAATGAAGAAAAAGGCAATAGACTGGAAGACAAAGGCTGAAGATGCTGTCAAACCTGGCGGTTCTTCTTACCAGAACTTGGACAAATTGATAGCCGAAGTTCTATTAGCTGGAAGTGCTTAAGCCAAACAAAATTTACTTTCTATATAGCTTTGAATGAACTAGCATTCTCTGTCTCATTTACTACGTGTTTATTTATATATATAATTGATTCCCACTTTTGTTGTAATAAATTCCAATTAAATTGTGTATTTTTTTTTTTTTTTTTGGGTGAAAAATTGAATTGTGTAATTTGGTTAATTAATGTTCTATTAGATAATGGTAATAATAGTCGTTTGTGCTGCAAATTTGTTCATTTGTATTTTTCAAGTCTTGCTTTTCATAAAGGTAGGCAAAAACCCATTTAAGATTTATAAACTTGATGCGTTTAACTTTTTTTTTTTTTTTTTTGAGATAATATAGACAGAAGACATAGGGAATGAGGAAAGAGGGACTGGGAAAACAAAACTTATAACGCTAACACTTACAAAGGGGCCCAACCTTTGTAAATACTAGTGAGGCTTATAAACCGAAAACTCACTCACTAACTGACCGATGTAGTATTTTAGACCACTTATCTTTTTTTTCTTTTCTTTTCTTTTTTCTTTTTTTGAGATAACATAGACAGAAGACATAGGAAATCAGGAAAAAGGGAGTGGAAAGACAATACTTTTGTTGGAACTTGGATGCTCATATTTTTCTATTTGCTTAAAATTGGTTTACTATAGTTGTACTTAGAAAAAATAAATTGATAAAAATTGCACATAAAAAAATAAACAAATAAGTTAGGAAATTAAAAGTAAAGACTTAGTGCACAAATAATCATTTTATGAATTGGTTTAATTTTTCTAGTTAACTTGTGAAAAGTTTTTGAAACATCATGTGTAGGTTACAGTTAGAGGCGGCCCCAAAAATTCTTTTTAGGATGGTCATTAAAAACAATTAAATTAAAAAAAAAATTAATAATAATAAAACTTGAATATATTAACTTCACAAGATAAAAACATACGCAAATGCATAAAATTTTGAAATTTCATTTCACAAGTTTTCATACTTTGAAATCATTATGTGATATAATAGTTTCGCTATCAATGTTATCAGTTACATCTTTTTCAATGTATACAACCAAACAATTATTAAGCTACTGACCTCTTATTCAATTACTAACATATTGCCTAAATAAGTACTAATATAAACAAAATGCATTATCTTTTTGAAAAAATATATCACATAAATCCAACAAATTTGGCAAAAGACTAAAGCAAGCATTAACAAACTAGCTTTTTAAAAAGTGTGCATTTTTTATATATTAAAAAAAAGCAATTTTGAAATATGTCATTTGAAAACACAATTTAAAAAATCACAATTAAACATTTGGTTTGAGATTTTAGGCTAATTTGTTTGTTTAGGCAATTTTTGAGAAGTGCTATGTTCACAACATTTTTGCAACACTTTCACAACAAAGATTAGGTGATAAGTTTTTACTTGTTCTAATATGAAGTTACCACTGAAATTATTTTTTTGTTTACCAGTAACAACATACTATTTAGGATTTGTTACGAAAATATTGTGAATATTACATTTCTTGCAATTTTTTTGTTCAACATTCAATGGACCAAATTTTGGAGAGGTTGAATTTTATTTTTAATGGGTTCAATTGTTATTAAGGGTGTTCAAGTCTTTTTTGAGGGTAGTCAAGTTTTTTTTTTTTTTTTTTTTTTTTTTTTTTCTAAGGTGGTCAAAAGACCTATATTAATTTAAAACTCAAAATTTTTTAAGGTATTTTTTTTAAAAAATATATATTCAGGGTGGTCCTGTGACCACCCTCATTAGTACTTGGCGCCGCCCGTAGTTACGGTACACTGATAGACATGTACCTAATATCACACCAAGATTGTCATAGTCCCCTGAAATTTTAAAATTTTGTTAATGGTATATATAAATACATAAGATTTGAGTGTTCGGATTAAAAACAATTAATTAGCAATCCCAAAATTTAAAGTTGGTCCAAAGAACACAAAAAATAGAACTTGGTAGCTGACACAAGTGCGACTTCAAATTTTGAAAAATTATCGAATATTTTATAAATTTATACTTACTCTTTCAATTTCTAATATGTAAGGTTGAATTTATTTAATCATGTGTTGGCTTTATTCCATGCCAAATTTGCTTGTATTTCAACAATTAGATACCCTGTATTTAGGTGGGAATAATGTAAGGGTTGTCTGTGAGAAGAGTGTGAAGAATTCAGTGTGAGCATTCAAGAGGTTTCTCGTGAATGGATCTCGTGAGTGACTCGCGAGTGACTCGCGACTCGCGAGTGACTCGCGACTCGCGACTGGCAACTCGCCAAAATGCCACACGTGTGAAGCATGCAAGAAGCTGAAGGGTCACCACAGCTGGAGTACTACAGGACAAAAATTGACAGTTTGGCTTGGCAGTTAACTCGCAACTCATCCCATTTGCGAGACTGAGTCGCCAGAATGCCCTGTTTTGTAGAAAAATGACTTTTCACATTCCTCACGTACCCTACTATAAATACCCTTATACCCACGAAATGTAGAGAGCTTCCAGAGAGAATTTTAAGAGAGAAACCCTAAAGAAAACCAAGATTGACTCATCCACAATTTTAGACATTTGATTCTTCATATTCCTCTACTCTCACCCTCTCCATTGACATATCCTTGAGAGGCTCATTTGCTAAATCCTTATCTCACTATACCCATATTAGTGAGGATGTATTTTGATGCTCGGGAAGTAGTTCAGAGATGACCAATTCATTTGGTTGATGCAATGGGCTTATTTCGGGATTCGGGAAGCTAAAGAAGACACGGTTAGGCTTAACCCTATTAGAGCAAGAAGCTTGGAGGGCCTAGGTATATTGGGTAGATTAGGCTTGGAGGGTTTACTGCTTTTCGTGTATCCCAACTTTATTCTTTAATAGATCATTTTACCGCTTGGAGGGCGGCGGAGAGGTTTTCGCCGAGTTCTTCGATTTCCTCTTCGATAACACGTGCCGGTGTTATCTTGTGTTTGTATCTCTCTAACCCTTACTTTTATCTTTTAATTGCTCTGTGTTGTGCTTAATTATGGTGTAGAGTTGTTTATCTGTTTGGGTTTTTGCTTGTACTTATTATTCCTCACATTTCTTATTTAAGCATAAGCTTGTGTTGGTTATATTTAAAATTGGGGGTCTAAACATTCATTAGTGTTTTATACACCAAGTGAACTTTCATACTATTAAAAGTAGGTTTTAGTGGAAGATGCTTTTCAAACAAGACTATTAGATTTTGTACATTAAAAAAGAAATTGCTATGAAATTTAAGCACATAATCAATTATAGATGATTTTTGGTCTTAGGAAAAAGTTAAATACCACTTTTGATAGATCATAAATGATAGAGCTAAGATGTATTAGGAAACAACTATCGCATAACTTCTCTTTGATTTGTATTTATTAATATTGAATATTTAATGTAAGGGGTGGGCCTTAAATTGTACTCACTGGGCCACCAATAAAAAGCTTGTCCAAGAGATAGAGCAAGTCAAGGTAGGGCCTATACCAAGCCCAAGGGGAGAGCCTAGACCCCTAATAAAGGGAATGAAGAAAAGCCATAGAGAGCTATCCCATCTCCTTGGATAAATGCCCAAAAATATATAGCTCCTCGACCCCGATACAGCCAATGAGTTGAGTTCTAACAAAGCCAATGAAGACGAGAATAGTCAAAGGAAAAATGTTCGAGGAACTTGAGAAGTTGGCTCTAGGATTAAGAAGCAATCACTTCTGCATTAATTAGATGTTCCCTTTTGTCATTTGCCACATTTATTACCAAATGACTGACTTGAATAGTAGTTTATGACCCAAAGGTTCATTTTTATCATTAAAAGAGGTGAGGAGACACGTGATGGGACTAGTATCTCCTCGCCCCATTATAACAGCCTACTACTGAAGAAAACTTGAAGGGTATAAATAAGGACGGAGTGCACACATAAAATGGATTCGGAAATTAAGAAAGAAAGAGCGAGAGAGCTCTTGTACTTGCTTTAGGATGCTTGCATCCTTAGCAAGAGTTGCATAAAAATCATTCCACATAAATAAGATTTGTATCATTCAATTTAACACTCATGTTCTAATCTCCCATTGTGGATTATCCATCTCCCAACCTATATAAATTAATTGTGTCAATCAATGCCTAGTTAACTCATCCCTTGTTTCTAGTTTTCAACTCCCACATATAATTTTTTTACTTTTTTTATATTAATTTAGTTTTGAAATTTAGTATATTTCTTATTCTTAAATGGTTAAAATTTTGTAACCCATGCTTTTGTACTCATAGATAAAATTTTGAATCAGTCTTTGGCTATACTTTTAGTCAACTAATTTTTCAAGTAAAAACATATAAAAAGAGTATTTGCTTCCCCACTAAAAAACCCAAGGCAGGGAATTTTTTATTTGTTCTTTTTTTGGGGGGAAGGGGGGGGGGGGGGGGGTGGGGGAGGAAATAACATTGAGGCTTTACTAGTTTTGGCGTAAAATAGTCTCTCTCTTTTTTTTTTTCTTTTCTTTCTTTCATTGTATCCTTGAAAATAATCTAGAAAACATTTTATGACGTGTGGCTCATATGAAAAATCAAAAACTATCCTCTCTCTCTCTCTCTCTCTCTCTCTCTCTCTCTCTCTCTCTCTCTCTATATATATATATATATATATATTATAGAAACTTTTAATCACCACTATACAACATTAATACAAAACAACATTTAACTGGTATAATTTCACAAATATTAACATAATGAGCATAGAGCTCGGAATGCTAACTGTAAGAATTTAGACTCCTGAAAAACACAATATGTTTAACCTAATTTATTAGCCAAATAGTTATTTAGATTAATTATTTAGATCTAGATTAAACATTCATCACATGTATCAAACACAGCGGAAAAGTAAATAACATAAGATGTGATGACTTAGAAAAACCAATGAAACAACTCGTTTCAAGGTAAAAAAAACATGGGAAGAACTATCCCAAGAGAACAATTCACTATATCAAATTAAGATTTACAGTCAAGAATACCAATTCATTGTAAATCTAACACAGTTGCCAAATTGAACTTTGAACTTCTCAGACTTTTTTGATCTGGATACGTTCTCACATGAACCACCTGTTCATGCCTTGATCTTCAGTACACTTGATAGCTGAAGGCTTGGTTGTAACTTTACTCCACCGGTGCTAGCAATATGGATTTGATCTCTAGTAGGTGCTTGATAAAGGTAGAAGATACAAAAGCTCATAGATCTCACAGTAGTAATTCTCAGGACTTGAAAAACATGTATTAGGGTTTGCCTTTTACACCTAGAAGTGTTGAACTCAAACCCTAAACATTTCACAAGCTATTGGGCCTTATTTAAAATTCTGCAGATTCACAGTTTGATCGATCAAATCTCTCTCCCGATCGGTCGAGCTCTTCAGTTTTTGAATTCTCTTTTCTTCAGCTTATATGTTCTTAAATCTTGACTTGTATTAACTTGAGAAATGTCTAAAACACTTCAAAGACCTTAAGATTTAATCTTAGGCAAGTTTTTGTTCTCGGTTTGCCAACATACAACATATTTTGAACCAAAACATTTATGACTAAATATTTAGAATCTAACACCAACATCTCATCTAAAAAACAATCAAACTAACAATAAATGTAGCCGACAAAGCATGTAAAAGTTTTTACCTCAATGCTTTCAATGCCATAAATTATAGAGAAATGCCACTCCACAATATTTTCACAACAAATCATAAGCGGCATATTGTTACAGGTTTTTAATTTGAATCCACCACTGAAATTACTTTCTTGCCTACTAGTGATAGCCCGTAATAGCCTGCCACCTAAGATTTTGTTGTAAAAATCTTGTGGACGAAGTATTTCTCTAAATTTTAAACTGAAAATTTAAAAGTGATATGATTGGAAATCTCATAAAATTATTTTAGAAATTATTTTTTTATTTATAAAATTATAAAATAGATGGATGGACAGAAAGGCATATAAAATTGAGAGAAATTGGTGTAAGGAGAATTGTGATGAGTGAGATCCACACAGATAGAGAGAGAGAATGGGACAAATAAGGGCCCATTTGGTAAGAGATTTCTAGTAACGTTGTTTTAATTTTGTGGAAATGTATGTGGTTGAAAAAGTGTATGAAAATACGTGTTATAATATTTAAACAACAGTTTTCATTGTCTGTTGTTTAAACACTGTTACCAAACGGGACCTAAAATTGCACAAGATAGAGAAATTTATTAACCGGTGATGGCTTGGCCAACAGTGGTCATGTGGGATAGGAATAGGAGCAATAGTGGGTGGGTGGGTTGATGGTGTTGTTCAGGGACATATTTACACCTCAATGTGTATTTTTTTTTTTTTACCAAATTTCTTCGCAAAATATTTTATGTAGACAGAATCAAACAGGTCTTTATTTTTTATTTTTTATAATCTTCAATTCTCATTCAACCAAGAAGAAGCAAGATGGCAGTCTTTTTTTTTTTTTTTTTTGGTTGAATGCAGTCTTATTCACTTTATGTATGCCTAAAGATAGTCATAGATATTTATAGTATTATTTTAAAGCAATCCTATTCCTATCCATGATGGGTCAAAATTTGAAATTTCTTCTCATCATAAATTCGCCATGCCTCTTTATTTTATTTATTTATTTATTTAATAAAGTCCAATACTCCATGCTTCTTAAATGTGTCACAACTACTCTACTTATATATATATATAGTTGGTTTGCTTTTTTACTTGGGGGCGGGGATGTTAAAAGCACAAGAAATAGAAAACTAGAAAACTTTTGGGACAAAGAGACATTAACATTACCTTTCCACGTGATGGACAACAGAAGACCGTGGATTCCAATAAACCTAAAAGATCTATCTTCGTTACAAACCATCTTCGAAGGCTTTAATCTCACATCATCATCCTCATTTTAAAAAGACTTCAGCACCACATCATTTGGAATGTGTACTTTTTTTTCTTCTTCTTCTTCTTTTTTTTTTTTTTTTTTTTTTTTTTGATTTTATTTATTTATATTTTTTGCGTCCTATTCAACAGTTAAAACAGAAATGTCTAATTAGAGGGCTAATTGTCAACCGTTCCTTATAGTCCAAAAACAACTCCAAGAAAGAGACATAGTTCTCAATTCTTTTTCTTTTTCTTTTTCGATTACAATACGTGGGAAGAACAAGAACTCTAAGTCAAAATAACAGGCTAAAGCCTATTAGAAGTTGAGAGTTTGATCTTGAAAGAACCTAAAAGGTAGGCATGAAATTCACGTCCAAATTATTTTTTTTCTAATTTAATTCTGCAATATAACCATTACTAATTAATGGGAATATTTAAACTGTATTTCAATTTTAGATGAAGCAGCAAAATTCAATATACTCAGGGAAAAAAAGTAATTTCCGCTCTTTATGTTTGGAGTAGTTCACAATTCCCATCTTATCTTTAAAACCAACTAATTTCGCCCTCTATATTTGCAAAATGAGCAAATACTCCCAATTCGTTACTTTCTAGTTAAAGTCAATGATTTTTTTTTTTTTTTTTTTTGAAGTATTAGTCATATACTACAAGAGAAAACATTGATAATTGCATTATTGTTTTTTTGAATCTGCATTTGTAATCATTGTGATTCCATTGAATTTAACTTAAAAAAATAATAGATTGAGGGTACTTGCTCATTTTTCGAACATAAAAGGGGAAATTGATTTTTTTTTTTTTTTTTTTAATGGAAGGAATAAGAAAATTGGTTGGTTTTAAAAATAAGAGGAGAAATTATGAACTACTCTGAACATTAAGGGGGAAATTACATTTTCACAATATACTTATTTTAAAATGAACTCAAACACCCTTTAAGAATAATTTATTGTAGGATCCACCAAATAAAAAATTAGCATGAAGTGATGAGAGAGTGATGCAAACTCAGTTGGAGTGATAAGAAGAGCTGAAAGGTTGAATTGTTTCTTTTTGGCCAAAAATGCCCTTAACACATTTTCCTCCCTTTCACATTTTATTTCTCACCAAATCTCACACTACAAAAAAATGGGGCTATCCCAGCGTTTTCAAAACCGCTGGGATAGCCCTAAAAAGCGCTGGGATAGGGTCAAAAGTCCTATCCCTGCGTTTTTTTTCCCGGCGCTTCAAATCGCTGGCTTTTGAGTGTGGGGATAGGGTCACGCGGACCTGTACCAGCGCTTTTCAAAAGCGCTGGGATAGGTCCCGGCGCTTTCAAACCCTGTTCCGGCGTTTTTACTTGTGTTGGGACAGCCTTTATGAAAATGTGAATATAACCTATACCAGCGTTTTTACTACTTGTGCCAGCGCTTTTGAAAGCACCGGCATAGGTTGTACCTATGCCAGCGCTTCTAAAAGCGCTGGTATAGGTCATGGATGAATAAAATTTAAAAGGCCTATACCAGCGCTTTCAAAAGCGCTGGCATAGGCGGGTACCTATTCCAGCGCTCTCAAAAGCGCTGGGATAGGTCATTTTTTTTTAAAAAAAAAAATTTATATTTTTTGAGCACCTGTAATGTACCTACAATACATATTTTCCAATACCTATTTTATAGCAACGGTAATGAACCACAATTCATATTTTCCAATAGCAAATACAATAACACATTAAACCAAGAAACTAAATATATTTAATTACACCATATCTATAATTACATCCCAAATGTCTAGAATGTTATATATACACAAAATAAAACATCCCAAGTGTCTAGGATGTTATGAGGCGCACCTACACTACAATTTCACCATTGCACATTGAGTTTCAAAAATATAAGTCACAAAACAAACAATACTCCTAATAGAAAATACTCCACCTTTTCTCTCCAACAACCACCCACCACAGCATACTATATGTATTTACTTAGACAAAATACAAGAAATTGACAACAAATTGAACAACAATATGTTAACATTCACAAAACAAACAACACTCCCAATATATTCCACCTTTTCTCTCCATGCAAGCCACCTGCTTGCTCCTAAACAACAACCCACCACATTATTTTACAATTTAAGGGAATTAAGAAGTAGATCTTACTCACCCTTTAGCAATCCCAGTGTTTGCCCACGGAAAGAAGAATGTAAACTTCAAACAAGCTGCCACTCCTGCAAAAGAGAAATGACCATTGCTCACTACTATGATAACTTAAATGACGTAAATTAATCCAACTAGCTTTTAACCTGCGCAATGCGCAAGATCATTTTATGTATTAATGAGCTTACTTTCAATATAAACTTAGTTCTCATGCTTCCACTACATGCATTCAAACCTAAATAATGGTAGCATATTTAAACATATAGTATCCAATATCCCCTAAAATTTTTAAACATCTCTTCAAATCACTTCATGTGTACTTCCCTCATTCCAAATGCACCACATCAAACACAGTGGGACAATTGTGCAACTAAGCTACCCTTTCCTTTTCCAACCCACCCCTTTCCAACATTCCATAAGGCACAACATGGTTTTGGGCATGAAACAGAACGTGCAAAACAAAGCAAACACCAATAATCTCTATAATTTCAATAGAGAAATAAAAGCAAATCACTAATTTTAAGAAACAGAGAGAAATAAATTGTAATTTATTAAAAAGCCTACCCAACCTAGGGTAAAGTTTCTATATGTCACACACAATTAATAGAACTTCAAACACACAAATTCATAATTATCAAATAATTGATGCTAAGATGAACACATGTCATTCCAATAATCCAAACTCATAGGGAATCCTAAAAACAAATGTGGATAAACATAAACTCACTTATGTATTTTCACCTTAATTAAATTGTAGTTCAAGCTTTCCAAAATTTTGTGATGGAAGAAGGGAAATTTATCATACAATTTCATAACACAAAAACCATTATATGAGACTTCTGTGTCTAACTTATAAGCAAAGACTAAAGAGTCCTAGGTTTAGTAGTAAACAGTTTAATGTTTTGTTTAGTTCAAATGATTTTAAATACTTAAGTGAATATAATTCCAATAATATCATAGAAATAGAAGAAGTCCAATAATATTCTTCAAGAGATAGTTAATTTAAAATTTTGAACACATATAGTAATTTGAAATTTTGAACACATATAGTATAAGCATTCATTCATAAATTCTAAATAATTTAAACTATAAGCTTCAGCAATTCCTAATTGGAAAATATAATGGATCAAGTATTGTCATTATAAAAAAAAAATTAAACTAAAATAACACAATGATGATAGTACAAGAGTGCTAAACTTTATTCAAGACGTATCATGCTGGCCATTATTGGTTTATAACTTTTATAAGTCACATGGCATTTATGTGACACACCTCTATTAATTATTGTTAATAGCATATGGATTAAAAAAAAAAGGTTTGAAATTAAACCAATCTTCTTTTTTTTGGTTAAATAATTTAACCAATCTTAAAGCACAAGGTATGTGATTAAAACAATAGAGGTGAGAGAGTAGTTGTTGAATTATAGTTCATGCAAGTTGAGTAGTGAAGATTTCAATGTAGGGGATTTGCTACTCACAGTCACTTTTGGGCTCCCCGAACCTCTATCTGAGGATTGTGTAAGACTCTCAATATCCAACACAACCGTTACTGTTTTATCTATGGCTGTAATGTCAGTCTGTAGAGTTAATCAAATATATGTATGTATTAGAGGTAAAAATAAATTGTCAATAAGAACTAGCTAGTAATCTGATACTCATACTGTCATGATTTATTCTATTCAACAACCAGTAGGTTACAAGTTCTCTTTCTAAATCTTTATCTATATCTTAAGAGAATAGCATATCAATTTTAACAAATTAAAAAACATAAAAACAAAATTTAAATCATTGTGGGAAAGGGAAGCTTTAGCCTAAACCCTCAACAGCTCATTATGAATCCAAAAGACAAGATAAGGCCACAACACACAAACACACATGCTAAAAAATTTCACCCCTTAATTTGAACCACCTCTGAAGTATAGGGTTTAAAATGTAATTTGCTCTAAGATTTATTGATATTTGTTGCCTATTTATTTCTCAATATGATAGACCACTTTTCTATAGTCTTTAGAAGTGACTGCAGTCACTTCTAAAGACTGCTTTAAACTATACTAATAATGGCTGTAATCACAAGAAATTCATTAATCTGAAACAATTTGGTGAAATAATTATTATGTATCATTAAAGGTAATGTATGAAACACAACCAACTTAACTAAACTAAGTCTTATACCAATTAATTAATTTAGGATAATCCTTTA
Source organism: Quercus tomentella (assembly GCA_028535165.1). Lineage (NCBI taxonomy): Eukaryota > Viridiplantae > Streptophyta > Magnoliopsida > Fagales > Fagaceae > Quercus > Quercus tomentella. The sequence continues at coordinate 34,575,548 of JAPQVY010000111.1, read as the reverse complement.
ATTAAAATGAAAGAAAATAGTATATTCTAAATGACATTTAATCATTAAAAAAAAAAAGTGGAGTGGCATTTCAAGTATATGCTTTTCTTTTTATCTTAATCAAAGAAGTAACTTAAATAAATGTTATGTTCACTCCACTTTGAATGATATTTAATACCCCTTAAGCATACTAGATTTTTAAGGCTGCAGCAAGAAAAGCGAATGACAAAGAGAAAGATTAGTGACTTGTAATTTATCCACTAAAATTGGGGGGGAGGGGGGGGGGGGGGGGAAGAGAGAGAGAGAGAAATACGTCAGAAAAAAGAATGAGAATTTAAAATAGCTAGGTTGCCATTAATAGATCGGTAAGAGTTCGTGAAGTAAAGCATTTCAAGCATCTACACAATTTATAGACATGAAAAATTATAGTACTAGAACCAAAACAACCACCACCATAACATAACAATAATTTTATTTTTTTTGGATAGGTAACAACTTGACAATCAAAATTTAGATCTGATATGAAATCAAAAATCAGCATGAGTACCAAAGAGATTACAATAGATTCAGTAATATCACCCAATCAGACAGAAGGGCATACGGCAAATTTTCTAAGAAGAATGCCCGTGGTACAAAAACGAAGCTTTGTTTTTTCACTCCTGAGATCACAAAATTAAAGCAAATATAAGTGATACAGTTGACATATATATATATATATATATATATATATATATATATAACGTGAAAGGTACATTTTAATTGGCACTGCTAACATGATTACTACTTTAGTTTAGTCCTAAGTATACTGATGGTGATCAGTAACTCTCTCTGCTAGTTTATATACCCACACCAAACAAAACATCAAACACTTGATTCTATATACTATAAAGAACATCTCAGCCAAACACGTCAACATCAGATTACTAACAAAAGAAAAACCCAAAAAGAAAGACACATAAGGCAGGATTTGAAATCACAACTGAACTCCAAAATTGTATGTCTTTGAAAAAGATTTAAGATAAGTGAAATGGATTGTGTCAAACTATAGAATACTGAGAAAATAACAACAAAATGCAGTCAAAGCAATATAAGATGATGCCTCTGATATTATAAGCACCATTAAAAAACAATTAGTGGAGCAGGCATATAAACACCTTGCACTATCAAGACGGACTTGATAACCGACCAAAGAACCATCCTAACCTGGTGAAGGTTCACAACACTCATCAGCAACTCTTTCAGCCACAGAAATAGCCTACAATACAACATAGCAAATATAAACTACAGTTGCCAAGTAAGAAATAAAAGCCTGCCCTGTGTTTCAGTATAAAGCAATCTCAAAATTAAAATTATTTGCAGAAAATTATGCAACAATCTATCTCCTAATGATTAACATAGCAGTCTTATAACATAGTATCAACCAGTCCAGATTAAATATGTTTTTCGAGGATTAATAACAATAATCACACAAAGGATGGTTAACAAACAATGAGGATAATAAGTTAAATAGAGATAATATGTTTCCACCAGTGCATTTGCAGCTGTCATATTGCCTCATAATGCCCCTAAACAAGGCTCAAATAGATCTGCAAGGTAGAGCCAAGCAACCAAAGCCACCATCAAGACAATATTTGCAAGGGAAAATGACTACCAACTACACGATTTCAAGCAACAGGGTAATGATTTTAAGTGTAATAATCAGATAGATGAAATATTTTAAGTTATACCAATTTCCTTATATCAGAGAATCGAAATTAAAAAAAAAAAAAAAATGTACAGAGGCAGATTAACGATTTTTGATGTAAACCTTAGAGAAAATTTTTGTTAGCACTACTGCCACCTACAGTTCCTCCAAAATAGAGCAAACTTTAACCAAAATAAAAAATAAAAAGCCACAAAATGAACTAAACTTTAACCAAAACCAAAACTAAAACCCACACAATCAACCAATAGTTACACAAAAATATACACATAATCCAAACCAAACTTCAACCAAAATCAAAAATAAAAAACTAGAAATTTAACAACAAATATATATACAAATATTGCTACAAAATAGAAATGAGAGCTAGAGAGACTTACCTTGCTTTGTACAGAGGCAGATTAACGATTTCTAATGTAAACCTTAGAGAAAATTTTTGTTAGCACTACTGCGACCTACAGTTCTTCCAAAATAAAGCAAACTTTAACCAAAATCAAAAATAAAAAGCCACAAAATGAACTAAACTTTAACCAAAACCAAAATTAAAACCCATACAATCAACCAACAGTTACACAAAAATATACACATAACCCAAACCAAACTTCAACCAAAATCAAAAATAAAAAACCAGAAATTTAACAACAAATATATATACAAATATTGCTACAAAATAGAAATGAGAGCTAGAGAGACTTACCTTGCTTTGTACAGAGGCAGATTAACGATTTCTGATGTAAACCTTAGAGAAAATTTTTGTTAGCACTACTGCCACCTACATTTCCTCCAAAATAAAGCAAACTTCAACCAAAATCAAAAATGAAAAGCCACAAAATGAACTAAACTTTAACCAAAACCAAAATTAAAACCCATACAATCAACCAATAGTTACACAAAAATATACACATAACCCAAACCAAACTTCAACCAAAATCAAAAATAAAAAACCAGAAATTTAACAAAAAAATATATATACAAATATTGCTACAAAATAGAAATGAGAGCTAGAGAGACTTACCATGCTTTGGGTAGGGTTTGTGGTTTTGGGTAATATTTTTGTGTTTGAAATTTTGGAAAAAAAATGGTGGGTTTTGAGTAAAGAAGAAGAGAGGAGGGGAAATGGGTTAAGGAAGAGAGAGAGGGAGAGGGAGAGGGAGAGAAAATGTGGGTGAGAGGAAAACATCTGAAGCAAAGAAGAGGGAGACCAAAAACGAGAGGCTAAAGTTGTGGGAAGGTGAAAAAAATAAGTGGGAAGTCTGAAAATTTTTAAGTGGTACGAGGGACCTATCCCAGCGTTTTGGAGAGGCCTGTCCCAGCGCTTTTAGAAGCGCTGGAATAGATGTACCCTATTCCAGCGCTTTTAAAAGCGCTGGGACAGGCCTCTTTTCATAAGGGAACGGAGAGACCTGTCCCAGCGCTTTTAAAAGCGCTGGGACAGCTCAAAAGCGTTGGGACAGCTCATTCTCCATACGGAAATGGAGAGACCTGTCCCAGCGCTTTTAAAAGCGCTGGGACAGGTCATTCTTATAAGGGAATGAGAAAGACCTATCCCAGCGCTTTTAAAAGCGCTGGGACAGCTCATTCTCCATACAGAAATGGAGAGACCTGTCCCAGCGCTTTTAAAAGCGCTGGGATAGGTCGTTCTCATAAGGGAATGAGAAAGACCTGTCCCAGCGCTTTTATAAGCGCTGGGACAGGTCTTTCTCATTCTCCATAATGGAAATCAGTAACCCTATCCCAGCGCTTTTGCGCTTCCTATACCAGTGTTTTTGAAAAACACCGCTATAGGCCTCCTATGGCAGCGCTTTGCAAAGCGCCGACAAAAAGCGCTGGTATAGGCTTATCTATTACGGCGGTTTGTAAAAACGCTGGGACAGGACGATTTTTTTGTAGTGTCACTTTATCAATATTCTATCCATTTTATTTTACTTTACCAATATTAGTTGAGAACTAAAATCAAAGTAAGATAAATAGTACCAAAAAGTGAGATCTATGAATAGTATCAAAAAGTACAGTAGGACCTATGACTAGTAGTAAAAGTAAGTTGAATGGTAAAATAAGTTGGCAAAAAATAATCTAGCCAAACAAACACATAATCTCACTCCCTTCCATTCTACCAATATCAAAAAGAAAAAGAGATGAAAAATGTTCAATGAGGAATTAAGGAATTATTCAGCAAGATATAATTATTGTATATTATTTTATTTACATTTGTTTCAGCCATGGCGCGTAAAAACTAGAGTCAAAGCAAGATAAAGGGGTTTGAAGATCGGAAAATTAGAATGTTTGAGTCTATCTAGTGTGTTTGGAGTCAGGGTGAGTCTTCTAGTTTGTTTTTGAATTGGGGAGAAATAGGAGAAGGGTAGTTTGATCTCATTACTAAAGTTGATTTGTTTTTATGTTGGCATGTCAAACTGACTCTGCTGTGAATAAAAGGATATGACTTTGGGCAATTAATGCCTCCTAGCCCGCCAAACAAAATAGCTAATACCTATAATTCCATAATATAAATCATTTGTTCTACTTTTAGTGTTCCATTTTATAATCCATCAATCATTGTATGTCATGTGATTTTTTTTTTTTTTTTTCCATTATATACTCAAATTATTTTATAAGGAAAGTTAAATGAATACAGGACAAATTTTGATTAGTGGAGTATAAAGTGGAACACAAATCCCTTCTCAAAAAAAAAAGTGGAACACAAATCCAAGGATAGAACACAAATTTTCTTTTTAATGAAAACTAGTATTTATTTAGTATTAACAAAATATCAATAACAAAAATGCTATTGTTGCTACTAATTTTACTAAAATCTTACAAACTAATGTGATAATGAATTGAACGGAATTAGTGAAACATCAACGCCACAATAAAATTACTACCAATTTTACTACAAATATTTACAAGCTAATGTGCCAATCATGAATGTGAATGGTGCTAAATCAATCAACATTATAATAAATAAATATCTTAATTTTTTTTTTAAATTGATATATCAGTTTGTAAAATTTATGTAGTACAATTTATAATAGTTGTGTCTAGGGGTGTGCATGGGTCAAGTTAGGTCAAGTTAAAGGGATTTTTCGACCTAACCCACCATGGTGGGTCAAAAAAAATTCAATTCAACCCAACCTATCACAAGGGTACAACCAAACCCAACCCAACCCACATGGATCAGGTTAGGTCGGGTTGAACTCATGGGTTGGACAATTTTTTTTATTAATTACTATTTTTATTAAATTTAACAGAAAAAATATATCTCATGTGCCACCTGAGTTGACAAACAAAATATACATGAACAATTATTCCAACTCAGTTATAAACAAAATATATCCAACTTAATTGATAAACAAAACATACATGAACCAGTATTCCAACTCAGTTGTAAACAAATTGGAATGGAGCGGGAGCATGGGAGTGGGAGGCGAGAGAGAGAGAAATAAGATTGTTAGGGTTTGTGAGGTAATTGAGTTTTATATAGGAAGAGCCAAATAGAGGGGAAAATTAAATAAACAAATATTAATTAAATAATTTAAATTTTAAATATATAGGTAGGTCGGGTTGAGTTAGGCAAGTTTGTGATTCTTATGACCTGAACCCAACTTAACCCACTATTAAATTTTTTTTGATAACCCAACCCAACCCACCAACCCACTAAAAACTGATCCAACTCGACAAATTGGGTTAGGTCAGGTCAATTTTGGCAAGTTGGCTGCACACTCCTAGTTTTATCATCATTTAAAATAAATTCCTTTCACCAATCACTAAAAAAAAGACACAAAATAGTTGTTTCATATTTACATATATCAGTTTGTTTTTCATTTAAAATTTTTTTGTTTGATTTGATAAGCTATCATCTCTGTTAAAAAGCTATTGACTCAGTTATATGTAAATTTTCAATTTTTTTTTTTTTTAAATAGAAAGAAACATACTTAATAATTTTTAGATTAAATTAAAAATTACACCCTCTAACTTTGCTTGAAATTCAATTCAATTTTATAACTTACTTTCGTACAATTCAATCGTTAAAATTTCAATTTTATTTAATTTAGGCATTTTGTTCAATTTCCGTCAAAATTGCCGTTACTAACCCAAAGTGATTGAATTTTTTATTTTATTTTTAAATGTTTTTTCAAGTAAAAAGAAGAAAAAATAATAAAAAATAATTTTCAGCAAAAAAAAAAAAAAAAACTATTTTGATGAAGAGGGAGAAAGAAGAAAAATCGTTTTATGAAGAAAGTTTTCTGTACAATTTGATTGCTCATTTATGACGTTAACGCAATCAGAACACCCAAATACATAGAAAGCACAACAAATCCAACTATTGGGCCTTACCCAGATACCTATACTGTACCCAAAAATACAGCAAACCCATTATTCAAAAGCCTACTTATTTGTATAATAGCCTATAGATGCGATTGATGACCCAAGCCGATTTTGGGCCACAGAGAGACTGCTACATCTCTTGCGGAACCTCTTGATCGAAATTGGAATTGGTTTATTATTATTATTTTTTTAAAATATTATTATTTTTTTATATTTTTTATTATTTACTTAGATTTTTTTTTTTTTAACTCATTTGTTACTTAGATTTTTAAAAATTTAAAAATCTGAAGAAAAGCAGAATTCGAAGAGTGAACGACAATTCCTTAACAAAAGCAAACGAGTGATTGAATTGTACATGACGAGGGGGAGGAGGGGGCGACGGAGCCTTCTGCTGTTGCTCCCCAATAAGTGGACCCGTCTCCTTCTTCAACAAACGATTGTCCTTGGTGCTATTTTTTCTCTTAAGCATGGCTTTGAGGGTCACATTAGGAGTCAATCCCGACGCCTGCTCTTGCTGCTTCCGTATAGCAATGGCTTTCCTCACCAGCGCTCTTTGCCTGCCTATGTCCGTCTCTAGAAAAAGTGACGGGAGGAGTTACAAAATGGACAGATAGATATAACAAAGTTACAAACGGATAGTAGGACTTATGATGTCATGAGGAGGCGTGCAGTCGTCGAGTTGTGGGCATCGGCTGAGGTCCTCCACAAAATGCATGAAGGGTGTCAAGAGTGACCAAGTCCTTCCACTTCCGTTGCTCCAAGGGGATCTCCCAGACCTTCCTAAGAAAGTTCTCCTGCTCGCCAGTTATTTAGGGACGGACCTACGCTGAAAACAAAAGAGAACAAAGTGTTAGATACATAATGAAACCAAAGAAGTAACAGAGAAAAGACACCGATGACTCACCAGACTCTTTGACAATTCCCCATGTGTTATCAAACTTGTCAGGCATGCCATTCCACTCCATTACCTTAATTAAAAAAAAAAAATACCTATTTTTCCAATTTCTATTGGAATCTGGCATGTCAGATACTAATTTGAGCGATGACCTCTTAGCCAGGAAGTGGCAGTTGCCCTTTGACGATGAAATCTGCTGGGGTTTGTAACAATAAAAGAACTTGTCAAGTGTAAGTCGACAGTTCCCTCCGCTTAGTTGACCTCATATCACCTCGGCACCTATGAAAATCCTCCAGGCGTTTAGGGTGATTTGGCTGATGAACAAGTCGAGATAATTGGCAAGCTAACGGTGTAGCTCCGTTAGCGGCAATCTCAACCCAGCGGTATACATAGCACCATACATCCCCATGTTTGCCATCTTCCCTGAGTAACATTTCTCAAACTTCCCTGGTAGACAGACGGGAATGTTTTCTGGGATTTGGTGATGGTCACAAAGGGTGTTAAAAACTTTCCTAATCATGGTCGAGTAAAAGTTGTTTATCGTCCATATACTCAATAGAATGAAGGGCTTAGTGCCGCTATTGTCTACCCAGCCTACCAACCCATCAATATCCTCTTCGCACCCTTTGTCACTCTCATCTTCTTCGTCATCATCTCCTCCTCCCTCTTCGTCATATCCTTCCTCCCCTTTGTCACCCTCTTCTCCCTCATCCTCCTCATAACCCTCTTCCCCTTCAGCAGGAGGATGGGTGGATGATTCCCTTGCTGGGGACCAAGTTAAATCCTCCTTGGGCTCGTGCCTTGATGGATAGACCACGTCATAGCCCGTGCCCTAAAGGACTGACGACAACTATTCACTCATCGCTTCTCTACCACCTGACATCTATTCACCTACAAGTGACGGAGGTATTCTAAGAACCTATTCGACTGGTCTTGACAACAAACAGGAAAATAAATAAAAGTAGAGGACAAGGCGAAGAAACTTACGGTATGACGATTGTACAAAGTGACGTTTGTATGAAATGACGGTTACTCAAAAATGACGACGCAACACAGCAGCTCTGATCTCCAAAGATCTCAAATAGCAAAAAGCAAATTAGAAAAATGACTGAAGAACAAGGGACTATTTATAGAGAGAAGAGGCACGATACACGAAGCGACGCTTCTGATTAGAAATGATGCCAACCAGCAGGTGTTACGTGTCGCCTAGGATTTAAACTCAAGGCCGCCTACGCCATTTAATGACACTGTCTCCAATAAAACACTTAATTAATGGTCATAAATACTCAGGTACTCCACGACCCGTCAGTAAGAGCTGACGGTATCATAGAGTAAGGGGCAACATATACGGGTATTTTAGACAGATTCAATACTTTTGAGAACGTCATACAAAGGAGCCGACGGCGCCCATAGGCCCGTCAGTTTCTCGGACTCAAATGGAAGACTTTGGGCGACAGTAACACAAACGACGACCCCGCAATAACAACCCGACGGGCGCTTTTGTGAGCTGACGGGAGACCCTTGGACGGGGTGAAGAGGCCAATAGGTGGAGAGGTCGACAAGTCCAGCGTGGCTTGGCTTGGTCCCCATGAATACCTATACATGGAAAAATCTTGTGCAACACGTAAGACATAACCCATTTCTCACCCATACCGCTCTTATATGGAAAGGTATCCTAAAATATCGGAAACCCTAGGTGCCAGACCCTCCTAGCAAGGAAAGATCCCTACTTTGGAGGGATTTCGATTCACCACTCACCACTATATAAGCACCAGACCCCCACTATTCTCAGGTACGCAGAAATTCCTTAGCTCTCTCATTATAGAGCTCTTAGAGATTTCTCATTCACTAACTTGACATTCGGAGGGTTCTTGGCCGGTACCACACCGATGCATTCTATTTGGTCCGTTTGTTCGTACTTCACAGGTACCCATTGGAGTGATTTAGAGCCTACAACTCACTAATAATTTCAGCACATCATCAGATTGATTTATATTTTGGTATTTGGGTTACATTAGGTTCTTATTTGTATAAGATTAAAGAAGAACCTTGCGAGTATTCTCTGTATTGTCCCTTTTAAGCTATCTCTATTTTTTTTTCCCTAAGAGGGAGGGGGGAGGCAGAGATGGTTAACACAGAAAACACCAACAACCTTAATGAAGCAGTAATGTGTTTTCCTTTTCTTTTTTTCTTATTCGATTCATTTGTACCCCTTAACATCAAGCTTTTTGTTTTTTAAACTAATGCAATCGATCAAAATTACCTAATCAGATTGTTAGAACCGGCTCCGATACATTTTTCTCCATTTTTTTTTTTTTTTTAAGATTTGGGTGTGAAATATTACTTTTTATTGAGTTTTTTTGTTGGATAGGTTTTGATTCCTTTTTGTTTCAGGTTTTTGGGTTCTCCTTGAAAATGTTTATTTTCACAATTTTTTTTTTTCTTTTCCTATTTTGGATTATAGAAATCACTAAAAATATTTATTTTAGTTTTGTACTTCTGTTTCTAATCTTAAAAAAAAATAAAAAAACATGAAAGGTAGTGACTTTAAAACATCAAGTGTTTCAATTTCATTCTCTGAATTTTTTTTTTCTTCCTTCTTTCATTTATCTTCAATCCTTATATGATGGTTGTTGTTGAAAGGTAGAGACAGAGTTATGTTTTGTTTTTTATTTTTGAAATTAAGGTGTTAATTATGATTTACATGTGGGTATTATGGTTCAATTGGTTATTAATAGCCAAAATTGAGAGAAAATCTAATTAAATTCTAAATTGGAGTCTAATTTTGCGCCACATTTCTCATCTAATTTTTAAATTTGTATGTCAAGTGAATTATTAGGTGCAAAAATAAAAGAGTCTAAATTTAATTAGATTCTAAATTGAATTTGAATTGAAATTCAAATTTGTATCATGTGTCCCATCTAATTTTTAAATTTTTGTGGCGAGTGAATTATTGGGTGCAAAACTAGAAGAGTCTAGATCCAATTAAATTCTCAATCATGTCTAATTTTGTGTCATGTGTCTCATCTAATTTTTAAATTTTCTTCTCAAATAATTATTAGATGCAAAAATCAAAGATTCTAAATTTAATTAAATTCTAAATTGAATTTTAATTGAAGTTCAATTTTGTGCCATGTGTCTCATCTAATATATATATTAATAACCAAAACTAAGAGAAAATCCAATTAAATTATAAATTGGAGTCTAATTTTGCATCACGTGTCTCGTCTAATTTTTAAATTTGTTTGTCAAGTGAATTATTAGGTGCAAAAATCAAAGAGTCTAAATTCAATTAGATTCTAAATTGAATTTTAATTAATCTTCAATTTTGTGCCATGTGTCCCATTTAATTTTTTTAATTTTTGTGGCAAGTGAATTATTGGGTGCTAAAACTAAAGAGTCTAGATCCAATTAGATTCTAAATCATGTCTAATTTTGCACCACGTGTCTCATCTAATTTTAAATTTTTCTGTCAAGTGAATTATTAGGTACAAAAATTAAAGAGTCTAAATTTAATTAGATTCTAAATTGAATTTTAATTGAAATTTAATTTTGTGCCATGTGTCCCACCTAATTTTTTAATTTTTGTGGCAAGTGAATTACTGGATAAAAAAACTAAAAAGCCTAAATCCAATTAGATTCTTAATATTGGTTTTAAATGTACCCACTAGTTTATTTAGCGTCGAATAATTAAATCCAAGTGTCACATTTCAAGTACCACACGTTATAAGCTTACATGGCATTTAACAGACACATTAGCAGAAAACTAACAAAGGGGCTAACAATCAAAACAGTATGAAATTTCAAGGTATAAAATTCAAATTCTGAATCGTTAATGTGTAAAATCCAAAAATTCTCAAACTTCAGGAATGTGTTGTACATTTTACCCAAACTTTTATGTATTAAACTTTTTTTCTATTATTTAATTGAGGGAAAAATATTCTTTCACATCCATTTATATCTATTATTTCACACACATATTCACATTTGATACAAGAATATTCAAATTTTAATGTGTGAAAAAGAGATTTGAAATAATAGATTTGTATGAATCAAACTCTTATTTAGGTATCTCGAAGAAGAAGAAAAATCCCTTTTTTGGGTAATATTACAAGAGAAAAAGCAAAAAAGGAGGAAGTAGACACATGGCTGAGTGCTTATTTCGTACATAAAAATCTGATCACTAAAGGAGATAAGTGGAAGTACCAACTTGATAATGGAATTAAACTTGAGGGACACAAATGAACACCTTCAAAAACTCTCAAGGATACAAGTAATTAAGGCACAGGACAATGAAAATCAACCGTCCCCGTTGAACTTGCCAGAAAAATGATAATTTAAAAAAATTACAAAATAAAACAATGGTTACAAACTTAAAAATCTGAACTATTTTGATTTGTTTTTTTAATATTTTATAGATAAATTTGAACTATTGTTCTAAGAATGTGTCTGTTGAAAAACTAGTCTAATCCTACTTCTTCTTCTTCATTTTTTTTTAAATTTATTTTTTATTTTTTTTATGGTGAAACTAGGAATAGATATATTCCAATTGAAAATGGAGTACAACAGAAAGGAAAGTAACTAAGGAATAGTGTTACATGACAAATCAGATATCAGAAATTGCAGCATAAGAAGAGGGGAGATCCCTTTCCAGACTTGGGATGTCTCAGAAGATCTAGCTACTTTGGCCAATTCGTGAGCTATTATGTTGTTGTCCCTTTTCAGGTGCTAAATTGAACATGAGCTGAAGGGTTCTTGGTACTTCTAATCTCCTGGAGGATATGTCCCTATTCGCCCCCATCCTCACCAAAGTTCAAAGCTTGGACAAGGGAAAGGACATCAAATTCAAAGATGGTTTGTGAGTGTTTCATTTCTGAAGCAAGATGGACTCCTTGTTGTAATGCAAGGGCTTTAGTAACCTCTGCTAGATAGGGCATGGGCAAGAGCTTACTCATAGCTGCTAAGGGTGATATATGGCTATCTCTAATAATCACCCTAATGCTAGAGTTTATGTTATCATTTGAAGCTGCCCCATCAACATTGATTTTGAAAAAACCATGAGGGGGGGCCTTTGCAAGTGAGATAGATGAGGGCTGTAATGGGAGGGAAGTTGAGATGGCACCTTTATAGTCCACCAAAGTTCTTTTGGCTATTTCCCAAGCCTGAGTAGGAGGAGAGCCCAAGTCATCATGAGCAGCTTGGTTGCGATTCCACCAAATTGTCCAAGCTACAGTAAAGAATAGCTATAAGTCATGGGGTGGTACCCTTATCTAGCAATTTTGAGGGCGATGTCTAGGACAATCTAAGCTTCCAAAGACAAGTCACAGCGCAGTTATTCCAATAAGCCCAGGTTCTTTTTGTATGTTTACAATGAAGTAAGGCATGAGGGAGGCTTTAAGGGACTTTGTCATAAAGGGGCCAAAAACCAACAGTGTTCACACCTCTGATCTTTAAATTCTGCATTGTGGGGAGGGCATTCATGCATGTCCGCCCCCCAAAAATATGAATTGTTGCTGGTAACTTTAACTGCCACATCAATTTCTAGAGTTGAGACCTTGAATCCCTATTTGAGCTTTCTCCCTCCTCACTGGAGTCAACAATTTTAGCATCAATGTAGTAAGCTTTTTTAACCGTGAAGTAACCCTTTTTATTTCCCACCCATATCAATTTGTCTTTTGGCAGATTGTAGCTTAAGGGGATTTTTAGGATTGAGCTTGCTTTAAAGGGGAGGAACAGATCATTAATAGTATGCACTTTCCACCATTTTGTGTCCTAGTTGATGAGGGATGAGACCATTGGGAAGTCTCCAAGGTCATTAGGGGGAGAAATCACTTTATAAGTAGTCGGAGTGGGGAGCCATTTATCTTCTGAAATATGGATTTTTCGGCCATTTCCTACCCTCTATCTGGTACCCTTCCTGATCACCTCTAAGTTGTTGTGGATGCTTCTCCAAGCATATGGAGGATTATTACCCTTCTTTGAGTTAAGCACATCATCAAAAGGGAAGTATCTAGCTTTGTATACCTGGGCAACAAGCGAATCTGGATTTTGGAGAATTCTACAACCCTGTTTGGCTAGCATAGCAAGGTTAAAAGAAGGGTTAGTATAGCCTAACTCTACTTACTCCAAGCAACATAGCCTTTTCAAATTGGCTCCACTTCACTATATATCCCTCCATCAAATTTTTCCATGTAATTATCTAGTGTGTAGAAAGTGATGAGCTTATGTATGGGCCAAGGGGACTACCTTTTGATTTTTTTTATTTGATTTTTTGATTTTTTTGATTTATTTTACTTTCCTATGCTATTGTATATTATATAAGAAAGAAAAAAAAAAAAGATATGGTATAAAAATTTCTTAGCTAGCTCCCCCCTGAAATTGAAAATGTCTCCTTAAAACCCCAAAGTTCAAGTGGGCATCTACAAGAACATGTAGACTCTTTTTTTTTTTTTTTTTGGTAGAAGAGGCTTTTCCTTAACAAAAACTAACTAACCCCAGCGAAGCTAATAGAATTTTTCCTTAACAAAAACTAACTAACCCCAGCGAAGCTAATAGAATGGTTATACAAAACACCAGTAGCATCTAAGTTGAGCAACAAAATCTTGAGAGAGAAGAGCTCCTCTTCTAGCAAGAGCGTCAACACACTTGTTGGCTTTCCTGTAACTTATGTTGCACAGACACGGCATTTTTGGCCCAGTGCCCATGTCCGACATGTGTTGGACACAGGTACTGGTAGGACATGCCCAAAATCTGTGTCCAACGATGTCTCTCTCTTTTTTTCTTTTTTTTTTCTTTTTTAAATTCTGACACAGCAGACACGACAAATCCAAAAAGAAAAAGAAAAAGAAAGCTCAAGATTTTGACATTTGGACAACCACTTACCGTTAATCTTGTTTGACTAAACCCTAAAAATTTGCTTGCCTCTATCTTCTAGGACCGACGCCTCACACAGTCACACACACATTCCTTCAGACTTTAGCCCTCACTCATCAGCTCTTCTCATCTGCTGTGCTGAGATTAGCCCACCATAGAGCGTAGATCGGTGACCACCAAAGCTTCTCCAATAACCCTAAAGCCTCTCTCTCCCTTTGCTGTTTCTCTCTCCTTCTTCAAGTATCGCTAATTGCGTTCTTTCTCTCTCTTTTCATCGTTCTTTCTTTTCTTTTCTTTCTTTTCTTTTTTCTTTTTTCTTTTTTCTTTTTTCTTTTTTTCCTTTCTTTGTGTTCATTTGGTTTGTACTTTAAACAGCATTTTATAAGCGTTATTGTATTACTTTGGGTGTTAGTTTACTTTCTTTTTTTTTTTCTTTTTTTTTTCTTTTTTTTGAGAAAAAGGTAAGCGAAATTTTATTAAAAAATTAAACAAAATCAGACTGGAATACATCCTCTAGATCATTAGGCAGATATTCTACCCATAACATTCCCTGAAGAGCCCTCGAAAAACAACCCCGATCCAAGCACAGTCCAAAACATCAAAAAGGGCAATGTCGAAATTACCTTTGTAACAAGTGTCGGGTGGTGGAAACCAGCAGACTGGTGGCCATTGAATTGGATTCCTCACCTCCTGTTTGTGTACCTCCCAAAACTCATGAACCAACGCCGATGCTTTCTCACCAATCTTGTGAAGTTGCCATGAGGGTTAGTGTTCCCTCAACCTGTTCCGTCGCTACCATAAACACCAAGCCACTGAAGCAAACAAAGCAACTCTAAAACTGGAACCATTTTTGAATACCTCCTCCAAAATATCATACATAGACCTGAACTATTTTTGAAATAAAAAGCTAAACCTCGGGTCCAACCTCCAAATAGACTTGGCCTGATCGCACAACCATAAGCAATGTAGTATCGACTCCACATGACCACCACATACATCACAAATGTCATCCATCGGAACATGTCTCGTCTTCAAGTTCTGTTTAGTAGGGAGACAGTCCTTCATAGCACGCCAAACAAAATGCCAAATTTTATTTAGGACCCTGATCTTCCAAATAGCCTTCCAAAAAGCCTGAGAAGGGTTCGAGGAGGATGAACTCGGCATAGAACTACACTCCGCTGCAGCAATCATACAATATGCGCTACGGACATTGTATTCACCATCTAAAGTTAACGGCCAAATTAAAATATCCTCATCCTAATCTTCACAAAGAGGAATCCTAGCCACCATCTCAACTTCCCATGGAAGGAAGCATTCTGCCTATCGCCCTGGATCTCAAATCCTAGTATCCGAGTAGAAAAGATCACACACTCGAGTCACTGAAGAATCGGCCCTAGGTGAGATGATTTTGTTGCATGCCGGATTAGGCTGCCAATTGTGATTCCAAACATCTATTAAATGACCATTCCCCACCCTTGCCCCTTGATTAATAACATCTCGAGCTTGCAAAATACTTTTCCATGCATAGGAACACTTCGGGTGAACATGAGCCTCAAGGATACTACCAGTAGGAAAATATTTAGCACTGAAGACTTTAAAAAGAAGTGTGTGTGTGTGTGTGTTTTTTTTTTTTTTTTTTTTTTTTAAATTTATTATTATTATTTTTTTTTTTTTATGAAGAAGGCGCCGCACTTGTTTAGCTAGCAAAGCATTGTTGAATTTTTGGAAATCACGAAAACCCATACCTCCCACAGATTTAGAGAAGCATAGGGAACTCCATTTAACCCAATGAATTTCTTCGAGTCACCATTGTCCCACCAGAATTTTCTAATCATTGCTTCAAGATCTTTACATAGACCAACCGGAAGCTTGAAGACACTCATAGAGTAGGCAGGAATAGATTAGACCACGCCTTGATCATGACCTCCTTTCCTGCTTGAGATAGGAGCTTTTCCTTCCATCCTTGCATTCTTGCCCATATTCTTTCTTTGATCTAAGTAAAACACGCTGTCTTATTTCGTCCCACAAATGAAGGTAGTCCCAAATATTTCTCATAATGCTGAATGGCAGGCACGTTTAAAGCCACCTTGATAGCCTTCTCGGATTGCTCGTTCGTATTCTTGCTAAAGAATAGGGTAGTTTCATCTTTATTAATCATTTGGCCCGAAGCTACTTCATAATAGGTAAGAAGTTCTTGAATTTTGTTACACTCCTCCAAGATAGATCTACAAAAAATTAGACAATCATCTGCCAAAAAAAAAAAAAAGATGAGTCAGTTTAGGCCCATTTCGACAAATAGAAAACCCTTGTATTTCTCCTCTTGATGCGGTATTACGAAACAGCGCATTTAACCCTTCCGCACAAAACAGGATTAAATATGGAGAAAGAGGGTCCCCTTGTCTTTGGCCTCTTGATGGAGAGATTAGACCCTTTGATTCCCCGTTCACAAGGATAAAGTATGACACTGTAGTAATGCACACCATAATCAAAGCCACCTAAGAATCTTGAAAGCCCAGTTTGAGGAGGATTTTTTCAAGAAAGCTCCACTCCACCCTGTCATAAGCCTTACTCATATCCAGTTTCACAGCCATAAAGCCTTTCTTTCCTGTGCAATTGGTTTTCATATGGTGCAAAGATTCAAATGCTGTTAAGATATTATCAATAATCAATATGTCAGCAATAAAAGCACTTTGAGTCTCTGAAAGAATAGAGTTAAGCATAGGTTTAAGACGATTAGCTATCACATTACTGACAATTTTATATATTACATTACAAAGGCTAATGGTTTGAAATCAGACACTCTCTTCGGGTTATTAACTTTAGGGATCAAAGTAATGAAGGTATGATTGATAGATTTAGGAATGGAGCTTGAGTTCAAGTAAGACAACACAGCCTGAGTAATATCCACACCTACGTCAGTCCAATAAGTTTGAAAAAATTGAGGAGGCATACCATCAGGACCTGAAGCTTTAAGCGGAGCCATCTCCCTCATTGCAACTCCAACCTCTTCATTGGTGTAAGGATTTGCGAGAGTTACCCTCATCTCATCTGATACTACGGGTTGAACCCCTTCCACAATGTGCTCCAAATCATGAAGAGATGATGAAGTGAAGAGTTGAGAGTAGTAATCAAGCAAAAGGGCTGAAACTACCTCCTCATCCTCCTGCCACACCCCATTCCCATCACGCAGCCCTTTAATAAAATTTCTCCTCTTCCTATGGGTAGTCAAACCATGAAAATTTTTGTATTTTGATCACCCCCCTTCAGCCATTGAATCCGAGACCGCTGTTGCCACATCTATTCTTCCTTGTCATACAAAGAATTCAACTCTTTCTTTAAACAGACTATTTCCTCAAGATTGCCAAAGCTAGCCGAAGCTTCCTCTACCCTCTAGAGCTGCTCTTTTGCTATTTTAATTTTTCTTAGAACATTGCCAGAGTGATCCCGACTCCATGCCTTCAGATGTTTCTTGCACCACTTTAATTTTATAGCAACTGCATACATAAGTGTACCATCAGGAGTACAATCCCAAGCTCTAGTAATTATCTCTTTGCAACCTGGATCTTCAACCCACATAGCCTCAAAACGAAAGGGTTTCCATCTCCACTTTTGGTGTTCCCCATTCTCATCCAATGACAAGAGAATTGGCCTATGATCTGAAGTAAAGCAGTTGAGATGTTTAATCCTGCCCGTAGGGAACTTAGCTAGCCACTCATAGTTTGCAACACCCCTATCCAATCTCTCCCATATCAACTCCCCCCTACGTATACAATGCCAAGTGAAATCTAGACCTGAGAATCCTAAATCAACAAACCCACAATGGTCTAGGATGGCACGAAAGTTCTGCATCAAACTATGTGTCCTAGGAACGCCACCCCGTTTATCCTACACCTCAAGTAATTCATTAAAATCCCCAAAACAACACCATGGGAGTTTCTGCTTTGAGCTCAACATTCTTAGCATATTCCATCCCTCCTTTCTTTGACTAGTATTAGGTTCACCATAAAATCCAGTAAATGTCCACGCATTTTCTGAATCACCATGAACAATTGAATCAATATGGTACTTTGAAAAACTATAAGCCTAAACATTTACACCTGCCTTCCAAAGGAGAGCCAAACCTCCTCCCCTTCCATTGTTCGGTACCATGAAACACACATCAAAGTAAATCCTATCTCGGACCCACTTCATATGCTCCTTATCTGACCATCTTTCTAACAAAAACACAATCATGGGAACTTGTGCTTGCACTCTATCGACAAGCTCTTGAACTGCATGGCAGTTCCCAAGCCCCCTACGGTTCCAAGCTAAGAGTTTCATGGCTGTTGGCGGGGCTAATCATCAACCTCCACCATTTTAATAAAAGTTTTTGATGTCCTTCTCTTCCTATGACAACTCTCTTCCTCCCTGTCTTCATCTGAATCCTACCTCATACGCTTAGATAAAATTGGTTCCATCTTCCCAGGAAGCAAAGTTGGCTACCTGACTACCCATGACATTTTCTGCTTCACTGAAGCTTGTTTGCTTGATCCAGTGGGAGTGAACAAATTTTTCAAAAAGAGTGCTGAATCCACAACCAAAGCACCCACCCCACCTAGTAGAGCAATTGATTTCGCATCCTTGTCCTCATCCTATTGATCAAACCTTGACAACTTTTCATCAATAACCTGCAATTGCACCTGGAAGTCACGGGAAGGAGGTGCATCCACAACCTACACTGAAGCCATACCATCAGGTGAGTTAATAATCTCAAGGTCTGAAGCAACACTACTCGAAGCTCCGTGTGCCACCCCCAGTTCAATCTACTCAGCGTCCACTGTCATGCGTTCTCCCTTTGATGAAGTGTGAATACTAGCTTCACCTCTGCATTCCGTACCAAGCTCCGTGGGATCATCAGTCTCCCTTACTTCCGCGTGGTCCATCCTAGTGCTCTTCGCTGCTCTCGGCGATGCCTTATCATCGTTACTCTCCACATCTTCATAACCCGCTACGCGAATTATCGTCTTTTTCCAAGGTTCGAGGTGCTTGCTCTTAGCCATGTCCCGAACTATTGATCGCCCTCCTTCAGTGGTCCTTTCCGTTTAGACCATAGTGAGCATTCCTTGTCATGGTGGGTAAGATGGCCGCACCAATAACAGAGATTAGGCAGACGCTCATATTTGAAGCTAACCCAACTATCCTCCCCATCGTTCAACCTGATCTTCCTACCTCTACATAAAGGCTTCGTAATATCGATAGACACCCTAACTCGCATGAACTGGCTTCCCTCATAGTCTTCGTTACTTTCTTTACTCACATTGACTTCTCCAGAAACTAAAACAATATCTTTAGCCACTCCCATATTCAGACAACCTAGAGGAAGGTCATGGACTTGTATCCAAAAAATTGCCTTATCGAAGATCAATCCCTTCACCTTCGTGTGCTGTCGAACCTTTTCAGTGCCACTAGGTTCTTATCAAACGACCACGGCTCCCCTGACAGGACCTTGTCAATATCGGACTCATCTGAAAACATAAAAAGAACTCTGTGGTCTCCCATATCGTGCACCTCAAACCCCTTCTTGGTATGCTAGAGGATTTTGAAGGTACGAGCCTCGGCTTCCATACTCAACACTCTGCCGGTAAAGAATCTTGCAGCCAACAGAAATTTTCCTTCATAACCCTTCTCGTAAACCGGGTATTTACTACCTTCAGACTCAGAGAGTGAGAAGTTCTCCCACATAATAGACAGGTTTTCCATCCCAGAGTGATTAAGAACAAGCTCCATGAAGAATAAAGCAAAATTAAAGAAGAAAGATAGCTAACTGTAGCCCAACTCAAGGAGTAGGCACGAATTCTACTGACTTCTAGGGTTTCCAGGGAGTACTAGTGCAGAGAAACGTTTTTTAGTATATTCTAAACAAAGTACTCTTGGGTGTTAGTTTACTTATTTATTGTTCTTACTTAATTTAAATACTAGACATAAACATATTTTATGTCCTAAAATATTTAAAAATATACGTATATATAAATATTAATTAATTGCCATACCCATGCTGTATTGTACCCTTTTTTTCAAAAATTACGGTCTCTTAAGGCCCACAACTTTGCTGTAACACTCATAGTAATCCCAATGGCTCTAGTGTACGATGTACCCTCTGATCCAATCTCTGTTAGGCTCTTTGCTACCTACACAATAATTCAAGAAGATAATCAGGTATAGATTGAAGAAGGTCAAGCTCTTGACATCTCTTGTGAATGCAGATACCAAAATTGTGTCAACTGCTGTTTTTGTGAGTGCACATTTGCAATGCTCAGTCCATCTATGGTGATATTATAGAAGGACATCAAGTGTTTGATATAAGTTGTGACTAGGAAAAGGCTAAAAAGCTTTTAGTAGTGATGATGCCGAAAAATCACCAGTGAGCCACACAGCCCTTGCACGCTCGTAACAATACCTACACAACAAAAAGAAAAGACCTTACAGAGAACACCGGTGTGGTGCCGACCGAATACCCTCCGAAGGTCAAGTTAGAATCTTTTCGTAACTCTAGAGTGCCAGAGTTGGGATCAATTATGCGTACCTGTATTTTGAGGGTCTTTGGGTTTTTATAGTAGCGTAGAGCCAAACTCCTTTACTTGCGTCACAAGTCTTTTCCTCATGGAGAAGATTTCCATCAATGTACGTATCTTCTATAATCCTCTTCATGTTAGAATTCTAGAGTTGCGTTTAGAGTTTCTTGAGACGCAAGTCATTTCCGTTTAGAGTTTCTTGGAGACCACATAATGACCAGTTGAGTGCCACATGGCCTTTTGATCCGTCCACCCTGGGTCCATTCACATCGGATCCGTTTACTTTAGCCCAGTTGTCTTGCACTGTCAAGTCCATCTAAATGGATCCATCACCTCCAATTTTCTCCCTGTGGGGTGACGGTTCAATCCGGCCTCTTGAGGAACACCCCAAGCCTTGACAGGCTAGCCTAAGATCATTAATGACGAAGGACACGTGGCATTAACTGAATGGTCACTCACTTGGATCGAAGCGCCCCTTCGTCTTCTGTGCCGTTCCCTCTATATAAACCAAACTCCCTTCCTCTCATTCCTTTACTTTCTACTAAAATCTACGATCAGAGCGCATCCGTCATTATTGTCAGACGAACTTACCGTTCAGCTATTTCATCCATCATCAACGCTTCTTTACCGTCCAACCTGGTAAGCATTCTTTTCCCTCAAAAAAATTATGCACTTTTTATCTCTAGACTTTGTACTACTGTCATCCATTATAGACCCATCAGAGTCTTAGGATTTATCGTCACATGTAGGTCATGTCTAGTGCGTCGAGTAACCAGTCATTTGTCCGTGACGAGGCGGGCTACGATGAAGTGTACCCGTTAGGTCACAAAGACCCTGACAGTCCAAGTAAAGATAGGAGTCCGTCAGCCAGTTCTCCTTCCTCAAGAGATGAGGGTTTGGAGATGGAAAGGCCAAAGGATGATGATGTTATAGATGATGCTGAGCCTCCAATCCAATTCGTCATAGGTCCTGATGGACTGAGGGAGTTCATCATGTTACCCATATGGACGGTCAATGACTTTACCTCTACAATTAAAGAATCTCACTTTAAAACACTTGGGGAGAAGTACCAAATACCCGTCAATGTACCCCTTCGTCTACCCTACATGTCAGAAAAGTGTTACTATGAGGGCGTTGAGGGCGTCGGGGTCTATGAGCAAATGCTGAAGGCAGGGCTCAGATTCCCCCTAAGTTCACTTCACCGTCAACTCCTTCAGTATCTAGGCTTGGCCGTCACCCAGTTCTCCCCAAATGCCTAGAGGGTCTTCCTTGGCATGGAGGTTTTGTACGAGGTCATGTCTGGCGAAACACGGAGGCTGACGGTGAAAGAATTCTTTCACTGTTACCGTCTAGATGAGATTTCTCAGATAAAAGGCATGTATAGCTTTGTGCCTAGGAGCTTGTGGTTGAGGCTTATGTGTGAGACCCCCAATTCCAACAGGAACTGGAAGAGTCGGTAATTTTTCATGGAAGGTGACGAATGGATGTGTCGTCCTGGTGACACAAATTATATGCCCGTCGAAAAAACATGGGGCATATTGCCCCCGTCTGGTATGAATCCGTCCATAGTCAGTATATAGTTTTTAATTATTATATCACTAACCGTCTTCTTTTACAGTTTGGGACCATCCACAAGTTTCTCCAGAGGAGTGGAGCTTTTTGGAAAGGATTTTTAGCAAAACTAAGTTAGAGGAGAGGACGTGGGCAAAGTTGGTCACACTAGATACCCTCCATTGGTACTGTAACGGTCCAGAACCAACAGTAGCCGCTTGTCGATACAACGCTCAAGTTCGTCAACGTAAGTCCGTCACTCTATCTTTGGGTTTCTTAATACTTTATTTCACTCTAACCATTCGTCTTCCTTTGTGTAGAAATGGACGCTGCCAAGAGAAGGGCCGTCATCAAACAACAGGCAGCCAAAAAGAAAGAGGTGGAAGGACAACTCCCTAAGGAGACGGATTCATCCACAAAAAGAAAGCTGTCGGAAAAGCAAGGTCGTCTCCCCAAGAAGCCCAAAACCATCCTGGAGCCCGTCGTGGTACTAGAGGCTGAGGGCAAGAAGATGGTTACCCCTGCCAAGCATGGAGCGGTAAAGAATTTTATGAAGGGTCCGTCTACTACCCAAGAGAAGTCACCCGTCCTCTGTAAGGATTCTAAATATGCTTTGGAGAAACTTTCGTCTATCATAACGTCCGAGGACTATAAGGACTTAAGCAACCATGCTATGAAAGCCATGGGGGAGACGGGGCTCTTTTGTATTGCTCAGGTAAGTCATGTTTGTCCACACACTATCCTTCCCGTCCACTTACCTCCGTCACTAACCACCTTTGTTTTTAGGCAATGGTGATGATGAAGGGACTGATGGGACGGTGCCTAAACCACGAGATGGTGCTGCAATGTGTAAGGTCGAGGGCCAACGAGACGGAGGATGAGCTGAACGGTCTTAAGGATTGGAAGGTTAGCATAGAGAAAAAATTCAATACGTCAGAGAAGGCCAGGAAAGAACTTGAGGAACATATGGAGACCTTGAGAAAGGTCCTAAAGGATAAAGAGAAAGAGATCAAGGATGCCAAGGACCAACTTCGTCAGGCAAAGGAGGTAGCGATCTGTGAATATCGCAACTTTGACGCCCTCCTAGAAGAGCTCGGGACCTCCTATGCGGACGGCTTTGATGACGCTGTCTGTCAGGCCAAGAAAGGTTATCCTGACCTTGACTTTTCTTAACTCAACATTGATACCCAAGCCCAAGCCTCTGCTCAGCTTGTTGCCTTTGAGAGTACAGAGGACCTGTTTGTTGATGATGCAACTCTTAGCGACGGAGAGTCAGCTCCTGTTCAAAGCCCAACTCAGCCCGTCGAGGGTGATGCCTGTCAACCTGAGAATGTTCAAGAGAATGTTGAAAACACCCCCCCTCATTAGTAGTTTTTTTTTTAATGGAATTGTAACTATTTGGAAAACAGCCTTTTAATTATCCGTCATGCATGTAAAACATTTCCCTTTAAGGGCTTTAAGTAATATTTACTTACTCTATTGCCTGTCTACTTTTATGACTTTAAACATGTAGTTAGTGATCAAACAACAACCATCTTTTAGATGGATCCGTCTTCTAATGAATGTGTAGTGTCAATTTTAATTTTACGTTGAACCCGTCTACTATAGGGATCTTATAATTATCCTCTTCAAGGGGGCCCGTTCACTTGCGGACTAGTGAGGAACATTCAACTGTAAGTTGGGTCCGTCCTATAGGATGAGTCCTTCCACTCAGGGACTAGTATCATTAATCCAACTTTATGTTGAATCCATCCTCAATATTGACTAGTTATCATCTTTTTAGGATGAGTCTGGTAACATTAATCCAATCATAAGTTGGATAGGTCCACTATATGGGCTTTATTTTGAATTTCTAAATGGAGTCTGTCCACTTTGTGGATTTTATAATTTAAATCCATCCACTTTCTACGCTTATCTGCTAGCTTTATATTTTATTCATGATTATAACGGGTCCATTTTGTTGAACCCGTCCATTGTGTGGGCTAGAAGCCGTTGATTCTGACTTATATGCTCCCGTCTATTTTATGGACTTGATAACATTTCATCTTTCCTAGATGAATCCGTCCATTATAGGAGCTTAATGATTTTTATCCTTCTTGGTTGAATCTGTCCGATTTAAGGACTTTAATAATTTGTCGATTTCAAGGACTTCAGAATATTTCATCCTCCTGGGATGAACCGTCCAGAAGGATTATAGTTATTCCATCCTTCACGGATGGATCCGTCCACTTTATGGACTTGATTAATAACTTGTCATTTTCATGGACTTCAGAACATCCCATCCTCTTGGGATGAACCGTCCATTTTATTGGACTTCGTAATAGACCTGTCCACTTGTTGGACTAATATTTTCACCCCCTGGGATGAATTCGTCCACTTTATGGACTTGATAAAATTTCGTAGAAAAAAAACACTAGTCATATCTGAATACTTCTCTTATTATATAGTCATTTATTCATAGGAGAGTAATTCTCTAGGGAGAAGCTTAAAAATATACTTAAAAATAATTGTAGCAAAAATAAATTGTCTAAATAGTGAACTAAAAAACTAGAAAATGTAGCAAAAATTAACTAAAAGTAAACTGGAGGTGTGGTGGATGTTGTTCTCCACGTCGTCATCTCTACTGGTAGTACTTCAGTAGGTGCTCAACATTCCATGGATGTTGCAATTCCCACCTATCTAGTGTCTCAAGGTGGTAGGTGCCTTTCCTTTGATTGATGTAACTCTGTAAGGTCCTTCCCAATTGGGGCTAAGCTTTCCTTGGATAGGATCTTTAGTGGCGCCCATTACCTTCCTCAAAACAAGGTCTCCGACCTGGAAGTCTCTGTGTCTGACTTTGGAGTTGTAGTGCTTCGCCATGAGGTTCTAGTATCGTGCCAACCTTTGCTCAGCTGTTGCCCAGACCTCGTCCACCAGGTCAAGTTGCAGGCGTATAGCTTCATCATTCTTGTTCTCGTCATAGTTCTCCACCCGGTAGCTTGTGAACCCTACTTCTGCTGGGATGACTGCCTCGCTTCCGTATGCTAGTCAAAATGGTGTCTCCCCCGTAGGTGTCCTTGCTGTTGTCTGGTATGCCCATAAAACACTTGGTAGTTTGTTTGGCCATATGCCCTTTGCCCCTTCGAGCCGAGTCTTGATGATTTTGAGCAAGGATCGGTTCGTAACTTCAACCTGTCCATTGGCTTGTGGGTGGGTAGGTGACGAGTAATGGTTCTCGATTCCTAGTTCCGAACAGAAGTCTCTGAATGCATTGTTGTTGAACTGCTTTCCATTGTCCAAGATAAGCACCCTGTGTATCCCATATCTATAAAGATGTTCTTCTAGACAAAACTTCAAATATTCTTTTCCGTGATAGTGGTTGTTAAGAACATATTTTATGTAATTGGCTAATCCTTTGACAAAACGCACTTTACTTATATTTGGGTAGATCTAGGATGTGTTTAATACTTCAAAAAACATGTTGTTTAAGTCTAGTATTAAAGCCATGAAGATTGGACCAAGAAACAAGTGAAGAAAAGCTGTTCACTAAAGCTGGACAGCTAGCTCGATACCTGCGGACAGATAGCTCGACAGCTGATCGACACCTCTCAACAGCTAGGCTATCTATCGAGCTCTTCAGTTGATTGTTATCGCAATCTCGACACCTCTAGATAGCTGGTGGATTGATCGAGAAAGCTCCTGTCTCCTCGACAGCTCCTCGATAGCTTCTCGATAACTGTATCTGTCGAAGTTGAAAGCTCGACACCTCCTCAACACCTCCCGATCAATCGAGGTTATGGGAATTTAGATTTCCAGATCTGATTTTTGGCCCAAGTTTTTGTATTTCTGTAGGGTTTCTTTTCTCACAACCCTAGACCTATATAAGGCTTATTTTAGAGGTCGTCACATAAGAGAATACAAGGAGAATATATGCAAAAGGTGACCGATGCCTTATTCTCTCTGAAAAAAGCTACTGCGTCTTTGCGTCTTAGGGTTTTGTAACCAAGTGCTTCTTGATCTTCATTATTGATAAAGTGAAGAACTTTGCAGCCAACATTCTTCTTCCTCAAGTTGGTGAGTGAGTCACGTACTGGGATTTGTGCAAAGGAGTTAGTCACGTACTAGGATTCGTGCATTAAAGGGTGGCGTTCATATATTGAAGAGTTCAGAGGTTCTGAAGCGGTAGAAGATTTCTGCTGTGAGTTCATCTACGAGGATTGTAGAGTCTATGGATAAAGGTTTTGTACTAGATCTGAAACTTCTCTTTACTATAGTGGATTGCTTTTCGGGAAGGTTTTCCCCCAGGTTTTTTACTGTGAAACTAGTTTGTTTCATTGGTTTTCTTGGATCATCATATCTTGTCTTGTTTATTTTTCCGCTGCATGATTTTGACATGATATTGATGTTTGTTTGTTTTAACAAGTTTTATTCATAATAAATCTAATTAACAACTTGGGCTTAAAACTTGTTAATTTTATCAACCGGGGTCTAAATTTCCCAACAAGTGGTATCAGAGCGTGTACACTCTGATTGGATTAATTTCCTGAGCGTGATCCTTGACCCCCGTTGTCATGGATCGTGGACAATCTCTTTTGATTCCTCCTTTATTTGATGGAACTAATTATGCATACTGGAAAGTTCGTATGAAAGTTTTTTTGCAGGCTCTAGGTGAACAGGTATGGCAAGCTATTGAAGTTGGCTGGATTAAGCCAATGGATGCGCCGGTGGATTGGGATGATGCAACAATCATAGCGGCAAATTTCAACAGTAGGGCCTTGAATGCTTTGTTTTGTGGGGTGACCAATGAGGAATTCAAGAGAATATCATCCACAGAAGTTGCCAAGGAAGCATGGACCATACTTGAAACCACCTATGAAGGTACCAAGGCAGTAAAGACTATGAAGCTTCAAAGACTCACTAGTAGTTTTGAAGAAATAAAGATGGAGGAGGATGAGACCTTTGATGAGTTCTATGCTAAACTCAAGGATATTGTGAATTTTGCTTTCAATCTTGGAGAATCTATTGCGGAATCCAAAATTGTTAGGAAAATCCTTAGGTCCTTACCTGAAAGATTCCATGCCAAGATCACTGCCATTAAAGAAGCAAAGGACATTGATCAAATTCCTTTGACTAAGCTTATAGGGAACCTTCAAACCTATGAGATGGGATTAGGCTCAATGGGAAAAGGTGGAAAGAGTAAAAACTTGGCTCTTAAGGGTATAGAGGAAGAGATTGAGGACTCTGAAGATGAATATGAAAGTGAAGATGAATATGAAGATGATGATGAGGATGAGGATCTAACCTTCATAACTGATGAGATTATCAAGCTTCTTCAGTTCAGGAAAAAGGATAAGGGTAAACCTCCTAGGAAATCTAAATCCTTTAGGAAGGGGAAGAATGAGAAACCCCTCATCCAATGCCATGAGTGCAAAGGTTTTCGTCATATGAGGATAAAGTGCCCAAACTATCTCATGAAGGAAAAGACCAAGGAGTCAAAAGATAAAGGGTTGGTTGCTACCTGGAGTGATACTGAGAATGACTCTTCTGATAAGTATGTGGGTGAAGGTAGTCACGTTATGGCCTTTGTTGCCTCAACCGATAAGGTGATTGTGGAGAGTGCTAGTGACAATAAGGATTCTTCTGATGATGAAGTACCCCAGAAGTTGACCCTTCAGGAAGCCTATAATAAGCTATGCACTAAATTCATAAAATCTGAAAAGACTTCTCATCTTTGTAGAAAAGAGCTTAATGAGGTAAAAACTGAAAAGGCTAATCTGTTAGTCAAACTAGATGAGACTACAAGGTTAGTTGAGACTTTTGTTGTGGAGAAGACCTCATTAGAAGAGAAGGTCAAGAATCTTGAAGTTGAGCTTAGTCAAGCTAGAACTCAAATAGAGAGGATGTCTAGTGCAAAGCTTGATGAGGTATTGAGTGCTCAGAAGCCTAGTTCTGATAAGACTGGCTTAGGATATGCTGTCTCCTCCGGCCCCTCCTCTTCCACGGCTTCTGGATCAAGGACTGTCTTTGTGCCTCAATCTGAGAAAGGTAATAAAGGTATGAAATCCAAAACTATTTTGGCTAATTCTAAATCCTTTGTTAGACCTTATGTTTGTCACCATTGTGGTGTTTCTGGACACATTCGTCCTAATTGCTTTAAGTTGTATTCTTATAAGCAATTGTCCAAATAGTCACAGGTTTCCTTTCAAGGACCTACACCTTTGTTTGGAGGGTTATTAAAAGCTTTGATCTTTTTAACTCAATTTCAGGAGAATTTTAATTCTTCTATGTCCTTTAGTAGACATACTAGGACACATGCCTTTTCATCTTCACGGCCAAAGACTGGTGCTGTATGGGTGAGAAAGGAGCCAAAGACTTAATTGTCTTTTCTGTTTGTCATCTGCTTTAATTCTTTCTATCTAAAGTAGGACTCTCTTTGCTTGATTTCTTATCTGCTTTTGGAATCATGCCTTCATGCATTTGCATATTTCTTTCATGCTTTCATGTTGTTTGTCTATTTTTGTTTGGCTGTTTAGTTTTTATTTTGTTTTGTTTTCAAAATAAAAATAAAAAGAAAAAAATCAGAAAAATACAAAAATAGTGTGTGTTTTGTGTACATTGGTACTTGTGTACCTTGGATGACCATTGAAACAAAGTTTTCTAAACTTTGTATCTCTTGTAGCTTAGATGAGCATCTCTATGCACAACTAAGCAAGTGAGCTTTGTGGCTCTTGTTTGTGATGAGTAAGATTAAGTAATCTCTTGTACTTAACACTCGTATCACTCTTTTTGACGGGAAGGAATAGAAAATTCTAAGAGAAAGGCATAAATAACCATCTCACCATTGTTGTCCGCCAATCATAATATGACACCTGTATGCTTCGGCATAGCAAAAGTGCAGTGTCAATGACATTTGTGTGCTTTGGCATAGCAAAATTGGAATGTCAAATGCTTACCATCATTGGGTATTTCTTTTCTATCTCTTATATGCCTTTGCATGATTAGCTTAAAATAAAAATATGCAAAGAAAATAAAAGCAAAAAGAATAAAAAATGCCTTAAATATGATTGCAAGCGTGTCTTCTAGGAGATGTGGGAGTTATAGGATGTACCTTGAATGTGATAGTCCTCATCAAACAGTTATGATTATGTGTGAGTTAAAGTGATTTTCTCATATCTCAAATCGTCATAACATGTATACACTTATGCAATCTTGCGATATTTTTCACACACAACACGCAATATTCTTTGCTACTCTTGATACATATGTAGGTACAATGTGATTTGGCCATCATAAGGTTTTACATGTGTTAATGTATGCTCACTAAACTATCTTGACTTATTTTTGAAATATAAAATTGGTTAGACTTGTTTAATGTGTGTGTGTGTGTTTTGGTATCTATGTGCTTAACATTTTTCTTGTTGAGAGATTTGTTTTTCACATGTTTTGCATCTTTCTATTATCTTGTTATCCATAGCATCTTGTTTCATTACATTCATGCATTTATATGGATTTCTTGTGCCCCCTTGATCATCCTTGATCATCTTTATGTTTCTCGGGTGAAGCTTTCTAACTTCTTGTACCCTTTGTCAATCATGACAAAAAGGGGGAAAAATTGTGGAGAATATGTGGTTTCTTTTTAAGATTCTACATGTTAGGGGGAGAAATACATGCCTCTGTAAGGGGGAGCTGTGTTTCATCTTGTTAGGGGGAGTGTTTACCTCCTTATTGTTGTAGGAGCTTCTTTTAGCTTCTTCTTCTTGTACCTTGGGTCTTGTGACCATTATTGACATACATTGTACTTATCTTCTTGATATGATGATGTATATCTTCTTCACCTATCTCTACATGTGTTGTTTCTTTTCTTTCTTTATACACATGTTTCTTATTGCTTGTATGCAATCTATTATTTCTGTTTCACACAAAGATGCCTTGATGAGTTTTGTTTAAAGTGTTTCAGAAATACAAGTTGTCAAAATCTACTTGCCATGAACTCTTTTCTTACAAAGTTTTTCAAGAGTTTGTGTTAGGATAGATTTTATTGTATTCAACAAGTGAATATGAGTTGAGTGATTTATGATTTCTCTCATATGTTCATTTGTTTGTTGTGGTTTTGTCACGGATTGCCAAAGGGGGAGATTGTTAAGAACATATTTTATGTAATTGGCTAATCCTTTGACAAAACCCACTTTACTTGTATTTGGGTAGATTTAGGATGTGTTTAATACTTCAAGAAACATGTTGTTTAAGTCTAGTATTAAAGCTATGAAGATTGGACCAAGAAACAAGTGAAGAAAAGCTGTTCACTAAAGCTGGATAGATAGCTCGACACCTGCAGACAGATAGCTCGACAGCTGCTAGACACCTCTTGACAGCTAGGCTATCTATCGAGCTCTTCAGTTGATTGTTATCATAATCTCAACACCTCTCGATAGCTGGTGGATCGATCGAGAAAGCTCCTATCTCCTCAACATCTCCTCGATAGCTTCTCGATAGCTGTATCTGTCGAAGTTTAAAGCTCGACACCTCCCGATCGATCGAGGTTACGGGAATTCAGATTTCCAGATCTGATTTTCGGCCCAAGTTTTTATATTTGTGTAGGGTTTCTTTTCTCACAACCCTAAACCTATATAAGGCTTATTTTAGAGGTCGTCACATAAGAGAATACAAGGAGAATATATGCAAAAGGTGACCGATGCCTTATTCTCTCTGAAAGAAGCTACTGCGTCTTTATGCCTTAGGGTTTTGTAACTAAGTGCTTCTTGATCTTCATTGTCGATGAAGTGAAAAACTTTGCAACCAACATTCTTCTTCCTCAAGTTGGTGAGTGAGTCACGTACTGGGATTCGTGCAAAGGAGTTAATCACATACTAGGATCCGTGCATCAAAGGGTGGCGTTCATATATTGAAGAGTTCAGAGGTTCTGAAGTGGTAGAAGGTTTCTGCTGTGAGTTCATCTACGGGGATTGTAGAGTCTAGGGACAAAGGTTTGTACTAGATCTGAAACTTCTCTTTACTATAGTGGATTGCTTTTCGAGAAGGTTTCCCCCCAAGTTTTTTACTGTGAAACTAGTTTGTTTCATTAGTTTTCCTGGATTATCATATTTTGTCTTGTTTATTTTTCCGCTGCATGATTTTGACATGATATTGATTGTTGTTTGTTTTAACAAGTTTTATTCATAATAAATCTAATTAACAACTTGGGTTTAAAACTTGTTAATTCTATCAACCGGGGTCTAAATTTCCCAATAGTGGCTAGGGCTTCTACTTCCACCCATTTGGTGAAGTAGTTGATGCCAACTACTAGGAACTTTAGCTGCCTGACTGCTATTGGGAAGGGGCTCATGATATCTAATCCCCATTGGGCGAACGGCCACAAGGCCATCATAGGGGTAAGTTCCTCGGACGGTTGTCTGATGATGTTGCCAAATCTCTGGCACTTGTTGCAAGCTTTGACATAACTTTGCGCGTCCTTTTACATAGTAGGCCAATAGTATCCTGCTCGAATCAGCTTGTTCACCAAAGATCGTGCCCCCGAGTGGTTTCTGTAGATCCCCTCGTGGACCTCTCTTATGACGTAATCTGCCTCCTCGAGCCCAAACACCTTAGGTACGAGTGGGAGAAACCTCTTTTGTATAAGACGTCTTTTATTAGAACAAACCGCAATGCTTGGACCTTTAATTTTCTGGCGGCGTCCTTCCCGTCTGGTAGCATGCCATTTCTTAGGTAGGAGACTAATGGCGTGGTCCAGTTGCTTTCAGAACCTATCTCCTGCACACTCGTAACCTCATCTATAAATGAAGAGATTTGGATGAAGGATAGTACCTGATCGGGGACAAGCATGTATTC
This sequence comes from Quercus tomentella, assembly GCA_028535165.1. Lineage (NCBI taxonomy): Eukaryota > Viridiplantae > Streptophyta > Magnoliopsida > Fagales > Fagaceae > Quercus > Quercus tomentella. The sequence goes on along the minus strand of JAPQVY010000111.1, from coordinate 34,543,849 downwards.
TGCTGAGGCAGCCTTAGCTAGTTGATCGGCACACTCGTTCTCCTCCCTTGGGATTTGGACGAATTTGATTTGGAGACTGCCAATTCGACCTTTCACCTCCTCAAGGTACTTCTTTATCCTTTTGTTCTTGCATTCGTAGTTGCCATTAATCTAACTGGTTACGACTTGGGAGTCATAGTATACGACCATGTTTTTAGCTCCTGCCGCTTTCGCGAGGTCCAATCCTACCACTAAAGCCTCGTATTCTACTTCTTTATTGGTCGTAGGAAAGTCCAGGCGGATCATGCACTCGATCTTATCTCCCTCTGGGGTGTGGAGTAATACACCTGCCCCTTCTGCTTGCTTATTTGAAGATTCGTTCGTATGGACGCTCCATTGTGGAACCACTTCTGCCCCCTGGCCTTCCATGAGAGTGAATTCGATGATGAAGTCAGCCACCACCTATCCCTTTATAGCTGTACGTGGACGGTACCGTATATCAAACTCACTCAGCTCGACTGCCTACAGCGCCATCCATCTCGCAACTTCAGGGCTACTCATGGCTCTTCTTAGAGGCTTATCCGTCAAAACAACAATAGTATGTGCTTGGAAATACGGCTTGAGTTTTCGTGCTGCGGTTACCAATGCGAACGCTAGCTTTTCCATCTGGGGGTACCTTTCTTCTGCTCCTCAAAACCCTCGACTTGTAAAGTAAACGGGTCTCTGCAACTTATCCTCTTCTCTTACCAAAGCCGTGTTGACAGCGGCTTGCGAGATGGCTAAGTATAGATAGAGCTCTTCCCCTGGCTTGGATGGGCTGAGTAATGGAGGAGACAAAAGATACAACTTTAGATTTTCGAACGCATTGTTAGGACATATGTGATTCACTTGTTAGGAACATATGTCACTACTTTATGTAATTGGCTTATCCTTTGACAAAACGCACTTTACTTGTATTTGGGTAGATCTAGGATGTGTTTAATACTTCAAGAAACTGTGTTTTAAGATCAAGTGTTGAAGACATGCAAGTCTGTCTAAGATTCAAGCTGAAGAAGTGTTGTTCATTAAATCTCGACAGCTAGCTAAACAGCTAGTTATCCATCAAGCTTAAGAAGCTGTTCCAGCCTCGTGGCTCGACAGCTGCTCGACAGTACCTCGACAGACAGCTATCTGTCGAGCTTTATGAAAAACAGAATTCCTGTTCTGTTTTGACTCTAATCCGTTATTATGTGTTTGGGCCTTCTTTTCTTCTAACCTTAGACATATAAAAGGATTATTTTAAGGGCCGTCAAAGTGTACACAAGTTGCATAAGTGTTGAGCAAAGTTTGTTCAAGCAATTTGTAACCGGAGACAAAGTTTTGCCCTAGTTCATCATTCTTGTGAAGAAGTTGCTGTGTATATGCACCGTAGGGTTTTGTGACCAAGCATCTTCTTGATCTTCATCGTTGGGATGAACTGAAGAACTTTGAAGCCAACAACCTTCTCTAGTTGGTGATTGAAGTCGCGTACTGGGATCCGCACATTGGTTAGTCACGTACTTGGGAGCCATGCATCAAAAAGGGAAATTGTCACTACAGAACAAGTCCAATTGGGTATTAGGGTAAGGGTTCAATTGTAGGTTGGTATAAGGTACTGGGATTCCTTTACTTGTAGCCGCTTGTTGTGATAATAGTGAAATTTCGGGAATGGTGACCTAAAAATCACCCGATGGGGTTTTTACCGTTAGGTTTTCCCCGTTCGTAAACAAATCACCGTGTTATTTATTTTCCGCTGCATAATTAGTTTATTGGTGATTTGTTTGTGCTATCACGCGTTTACATGATTAATTAACTTAATTAATTCACTTAGCTAAATTAATTGGTTAATTTATCACAAGGGGTCAATTCATTTTTAGCCTATCACACCTGCTGGCACTCGTCCGTCCACTCGAATGATCTCTTCAATACGCGGAAGAAGGGTAGGCATTTATTCGTCACCCTTGAGACGAACTTGTTTAGTGCTGCTATCTTGCCATTCAGGCTTTGCACCTCCTTGACCGTCTTCAGTGGGGCTAGCTCCACTATAGCCCATATTTTCTCTGGATTGACCTCGATACCCCTTTGGGATACCATGAATCCCAGGAATTTCCCCGCAGTAACCCCGGACACACACTTATTCGGATTTAATTTCATGTTGTACACCCGGAGGGTGTTGAAGGTCTCTTAGAGGTCACTCAAATGTTCATCTTCTCGTAAGCTTTTCACCAGCATGTTATCTACATAAACTTGTACATTCCTCCTAATCTAGTGTGCAAACATCTTGTTCATTAATCTCTGGTACGTTGCCCCTATGTTCTTGAGTCTGAACGGCATCACTTTGTGGTAGAAGAGTCCTTAGCTGGTAACAAAAGAAGTCTTCTCTTGATCAGCCTCCTCCATTTTGATCTGGTTGTATCCTGAAAACGCATCCATGAAGCTCAGAAGCTGATGCCTCGCTGTTGAGTCTACCAAAGTATCTATCCGTGGGAACGGGTAACTATCCTTAGGACAGGCTCTATTGAGGTCCGTGAAATCTACGCACATCCTCCACTTTCCATTGGCCTTTTTGACCATAACCACGTTTGCCAACCAGTCAGGGTAGTACACTTCTCGAATGAAATTTGTTTCCAGTAACTTCCGAACCTCCACAACTATAGCTTTGTCTCGTTCCTGAGCGAATACTCGCTTTTTCTGTCGAACGGGAGAGGATGAGGGTGACACATTCAATCTGTGAACTATGACTGAGGGGTCAATCCCTGGCATGTCCTCGTGACTCCAGGCGAATATTTCCTTATTTTATCTTAGAAACGTCGTGAGTGCTTGACATACCGGCTGACTAGCCAACGTACCCATTCTAGTCATCCGCTCGGGCCATGAGTCATCAAGGATCAGTTCCTCTAGTTCTTCCATTGGCTCCGCTGTTGTTCGTTGTTCTTCTATACACATGGTTTGTTGGTGATCATCCATCTCTAGCATGGCAATGTAGCATTCACGCGTTGCCACTTGATCCCTTCTTACTTCTTCTACCCTGTATTCAGTGGGAAACTTGATCATCAAATGGTAGGTTGATGTTACAGCCTTCCATGAATTCAAAGTAAGTTGTCCCAATATGGCGTTGTACACGGAAATGCAGTCAACGACTAGAAAGGTCACGTCCTTCGTGATCTACTAAGGGTAGTCTCCGACCGTCACTGGTAGGGTGATCGCACCCAGTTGATACACCCTTGTTCCACCAAATCCTATGAGTGGGGCATTGGTTGGGATCAATCGTTCTCTCTTTATTCTCATCTGCTGAAAGGCTGGATAATATAAGATATCAACAGAGCTCCCATTGTCAACCAGCACCTTGTAGGTGTTATAGTCTCCTACCCGTATACTAACTACGAGTGCATCATCATGTGAGTGGTGGAGACGTCGGGTATCTTCTTCTGTGAACCCAATTACGGGATTGTCGACCCACGCCATCTTTGGGGCATACCCTGTTAGTTAAATACTCTGAACCATCCGTAGGTATGTCTTACGTGCCTTCTTAGAGGAACTAGAAGTACTACCCCCTATGATCATCCTTATGTCTGCCAAGGGTGGCCTGGGTCCCTCGTTTTCTCTCCGAGCTGGTGCTCCTTGGTTTTGTTCTGTTCCTTCTTTGCTGACGAATTTTTGTAGTTTCCCTTGCCTAATGAGGGCCTCTATCTGCTACTTCAAGTCATAGCATTCAGACGTGTTGTAATCGTGGTCTCGGTGGAAACGACAATATTTATCCCTGGATCTCTTGCTGGGATCACCCTTCAATTTGTCGGGAATGTCAAGGCTCCTTCGTCTTTGATCTACATCAGGACCTGATCAATCGGGGTATTAAGGGGGGTGAAGTTTGAGAACCTCCCTGTCGGGGGTTTAGATTGTCGATCATCTCTTTTATCTCTCATTCTTGCCATTTTTCGGCTCCAATCCTGCCGAGCTTCCTCCTACCTTTCTCTCTTCTTGGGCTTCTCCTCGCGGGCCAGCAGCACATCTTCAGCATTCATGTACTTGGTGGCCTTGTAAAGCACATCCGACATGGTTTTCAAGACATTCTTGTATAAGAAGAATAGAAACTTACCCTTTCGTAGCCCGTTCGTGAAGGCTGCCACGAGTATCTTGTCGTCAGCTTCATCAATCGAGAGTGCTTCCTTGTTGAAGCGGGCTATATAAGACCTCAGCGTCTCATCCTTCCATTGCCTAATGCTCATTAGGCATGCGGTTGACTTCTTATATCTATGTCCCCTGATGTAGTGTGAAGCGAACTGGGTGCTTAAGTCCTTGAAAGTACTGATGGAGTTAGGTGTCAACCTACTGAACCAAATTCTTATGAGACCCCCTAGTGTGGTAGGGAAGGCCTTACACATGATCTTGTCTGCCACCCCTTGAAGGTGCATCAGGGTTTTGAAGGATTCCAAGTGATCTAGAGGATCCTTGGCTTCGTCGTAGCTTTCTATCTACTGCATGCGGAACTTCTGTGGTAGGGGGAAGGAGTTGATGGACGTGGTGAATGGTGAATCGGTTCGGTGGACCAAATCGTTGAGGTCGCTGGACACTCTCCCTCTAAGAGCGTTCATCATAAATTCCATCCGTTCTTTCATCATTTGCATCTTTGGAACAATGTGGGGTGGAGCCATATTAGTGATGGATGGATGGCTCATGTCTTGTCGTTTCGGTCTGCTCGGGGCGTTACTACCTTCCGGCCCCTCTTGGTCTCTTTGTTCAACACTGGTACCTTCTTAGTCTTCCTCTTGGGTACCCATCACTGCATTCTTCTGCCGTGGCTGTTCCTCTAGGTCTTGGTTCTATTTGGTGAGATGTTCCACTACTGCTGTGAGGGTTTGGACCTGCCTCTTCAAGGCAGTGGGTCACGCGGCTCGTCTCCCTGAACATTGTTGGTGGTCGCCATTGAGCGAGTAAGTACCATGCAACTCTTTGTCTGGGAAGCATTTGTATGGCCTACAAGTTGCTGTCTTTCCCACAGACGGCGCCAACTGATGATGCCGAAAAATCACCAGTGAGCCACACAGCCCTTGCATGCTCATAACAATACCTGCACAACAAAAAGAAAAGACCTTACAGAGAACACCGGTGTGATGCCAGCCGAATACCCTCCGAAGATCAAGTTAGAATCTTTTCGCAACTCTAGAATGCCAAAGCTGGGGTCAATTATGCGTACTTGTTTTCTGAGGGTCTTTGGGTTTTTATGGTAGTGTAGAGCCAAACTCCTTTGCTTGCATCACAAGTCTTTTCCTTATGGATAAGATCTCTATCAATGCGCGTATCTTCCAGAATCCTCTTCATGTTAGAATTTTATTCATATTAGGACTCTATGGACTAGGGCTAATCTTAAGACCTAAGTCGTTTCCGTTTAGGGTTTCTTGGAGACCACATAATGACCAGTTGAGTGCCACGTGGCCTTTTGCTTCGTCCACCCTAGGTCCATTCATATCGGATCCATTTACTTTAGCCCATTTGTTTTGCACTGTCAAGTCCATCTAAATGGATCCATCACCTCCAATTTTCTCCCTCTTCAAGTATTTTACAGAATCTTTACTAGTTTCCCCTTGTTCAATTCAACTTGTCAATTTGTTTTAGCTATCGAGAAAAGTTGCCAGTTGGTGTAACAAGTTTTACCAATCACTTTTAATTCCAAAAAAAAAAAAAAAAATGGTGACCGTGTTGCTGGTTGTTCTCTTCTAAAACAAAGACAATTTTTTTTCTTTTTACCAACCAAAAAAAAAAAAAAAAATTAATAAAAAAATTCTTCACTAAAGAAAAATTGCAAGTAACTTATGCTTTATAAGTATATGTCTGGTATGACATTTTGGTTAGAGCCCAAAATTAAAAGTTTTGAGCTTCTGAATTTGGGCACCACCATGTTTTCTAGCTCCAATTATTGCTTAATTTACGGTTGTAATTATATGTTTATTACTATATTTGTGGTTGTAATTGTATTTTAAATTTAGACATATAGGAATTGATAACATGTTATTCAAGTTAAGTATGACTTATTAATCAAACAGGTTATAAATGGGTCATTTGTTTTGATGTTTACATGGCTTGTTAATGAAACAGGTTAAACGTATCGTGTCGGGTCAACCTGTTTAATAAACAGGTTGTGTTAGAGTCGAGAATTCTTGACACTTTTACTAAACAGGTCGGGTACTCGGGTTTGGGTCAACCCATATAGCTAAATACTCATGGCTTAGCATGACAAGAACCTGATATGTGAACATGAATTGCAACCCCTGATGCCTACCCTATTCATTGGGTTGGGAGCGTGACAAATTCCTTTTTTTATTTATTTATTTTATTTATTTTTATTTTTTTTATTTATTTTTTTATGTATCATGACTACTTAAGTTGATATATATTTAAAAAAATAGAATCTAGTATTATTTTTTTAAGTATTAATTTAGTTTTTAATTTTAGTATATTTTTAGTCTTGAATCATCAAAATTGGTTAATTCAAATTTTGCCCCATCCTTTCAATCAAAATCCTGACTTTATCCTTGTGTTTGGGAGAATAAGACTATACACATGTAAGAGTATAATTAGAACTCTGAACACCCCTATCGTTTTACTGTCAAAAAAAAAAAAAAAAAGAACTCTGAACACCCCAAATAGTTATGTTCATTTTAAATTTTCAGTAAACAAGTTCATCCAATCTGTCAAAGTCCAAAAAAAATAAATAAATAATGGAATACCACTATTCAAATATATATTTGTACATCACATAGGATAACAACCAGTTATGTTCATTATTTACCAAAAAAACCAGTTATGTTCATTTTAAATACAATCAAACTAGTAACAATTTAATTTAATCCAAATCTTATGGGACAAATTTGTAGAGTCTATAGATAAAATGGAAATATGGTTATAAAAAAAATATATAAAATGAAAATATGAATAAATTATAATTATCCTTCTAATTATTATTGCCACCATCATCATTATATCGGTTCCCACCTTCATGCCATTTTTGCCGCCAATATTAGCCATTCAGGGCTTGTTTGGTTTAAAAAAATGGTCACTCATCACTCATCACTCAATTTTCGTCACTCATCATTCAGCACTCATCATTTAAAATACCCCAATTTCTTACACCCACCTGTTTGGCACATATTTTCAGTTTCCCTTCACTCAATTTTTTTTACTTTTTGGGGACCCATGCCTGAGCACCTGTCAAAAATTCGGTTAGCCTACCCGCCTCACCCTCACTCTCTTCATTTCATTTTCTCCTCCTTCAGTACCAACAGATGTTCATTTCAAAACCCACAAATACCCAAACCTCCAAACCGGCTAGGACTCAGCCCAACTGTTAGAGACGTCGCCCAAAACCTCTGGAGATACCACCAAAATCCAACATAGAATCCGCTCATCCTCCTTCCTGAAGATCTCACCGACCGTCGTGCTCGTCATGAGCCTTTACTTCATCGGCTTCGTCACTGCGCTCCACGTCTTCAGTAAGCTCTATCGCTGATCCGCCGCCGCCGCCGCTTAATTTTCTGCTCTCGGTTTCGGTTTGGAGCTCTTTGATCGCTGTTCTAGATTCACACTGATCTTCGGTTCTTTGACTCGGTAACTGAACGCTTCATTTTCCTTTTCCCTTTTTTTTGTTGGCTCTGTAAATTTTTGTCGGCGCTATACTTTCTTCGTTTTTGTTAATTTCGGATTCTTCGGGTTTTATTTTTTTCTTTTTCCCGAACCCACTGACCTCTGTAAGTTACTGTTTTAATTTTCATAATTTAGTACATGTGGGTTAGAAAGATATCCAATCTGGGTTGTGTGCATATGGGTTTTTGGAATCTGGGTTCTTGGTCTATTGTGGGGTTGGTTTTTTTGGTTTTTGTTTTTTAAGGTTTTGTAAAATAAAATTTAGGGAGTGGTGGACTAGTGGCGGGTGAAGTCATCGGCGGCTTCTTCAGCTTCTTCACCTTCAAAAAATTTTGATCTTGCCAAGGAGATACAGAGAACTCTGCAAATCTGGTGGAGGGTAGTCTTTGGTTGCTGGGTTTCATTCTTCACAGTTGCTGGGTTTTTGAAGAAATGTTGGTTTGTTGCTGGGAGAAGGAGAAAGGGGAAAGAGAGAAAGAGAAAGTCGTTGGTGCTGAGGACTTGATGTAGACATGTCCCTGACGCGGGTCCCACAAAGGGGCCACAATCTCAGCAATATTACGGAACTGCCACTGAGTCATGGATGATGAGTTTTGAAAACAAGGAAAATGTGTTTTCACTTTCCCTCTTCATCACTCAGTTTTTTGAGTGATAGAATCACCAAAACTGGATGACCAAACATGAGTGATGGTGTCCAAACAAATTGTTTTCCGTGGGTCCCACAAATTTTGGATGATGAGTGATGAAAACAGGATCATATCACTCAAAACTCACTCATCCAAACAAAACGATCCTTTCTCAGTCCAAAAGTTAGGCATATCCTGAACTTAACACAAAAATCGAAAACTTTGGTGTTATTTTTATTTATTTATTTATATTTTTAATTTTATATATTAAAAAAAAAAGCTCATAAAAGCTGTAAGCAACTAGTCGCTAATCCGTGTTATGCACGAGAACCTACCTATTTTTGAGGTAAACTAAAATAATTTTATAAAATCTTAAATTGATAAAAAAATTACACCACCGCATGATTTGTTCTTGTATGACTTCAATTTGTGTTACAATTTGATGAAGAAGCCATTGCTTGAACATGCAATGGCTTACAATTTTTTTTTTTTTTTTAGATAGTTTCAAATACTGCAAAAATATAACTCAAAAATTCAGATATTAAAACTTTTGAACAACCAAAAAATATTAAAGAATAAGATTATTCACTGCTTAGAAATTATTGAAACAAAATATATACGACTAAACAATAGAGAAATATAAGAGAAAGATGAGTTACATTCAAAAGAATAATCCATGGCTATAACTATTGAAATGAATTAAAAGATTTAGAACCTACAAATTATAGATAATATATGTGTGTGTGTGTGTGTGTGTGTGTGTGTGTGTGTGTGTGTGACTACTCAAATTCAGTTGTTAAAACTTCCAAAATGCCAAAAAAGATATATAATTAAAGAATAAGTTATTGAAACAATTCAAAAAATATATGACTATTCAAAAGAGAAATATAAGAAAAAGAAAAAAGTATACAAACCCATAAAACAATAAGTTTTAAATTTTAACGGGTCTAAACTTTAAACGAATCTTATCAACATGTGGCACATGCTAAAAAATGTTGAGTAGGAGCCCATGTTGAAATAATGAAAGTCATACCTCCTCTTAATATATCGTATATAATCTTTCTGCCTAAAAAATTAACATACTTTCATATCGTGAGATGAAGTAAAGACATATGCAGTAGTAGTAACCTTAAATTTCAATTATTGCAAGCTTTTTTATCTTGTAAAAAACGGCTAAAAAGAGCTTGGTGGTTCATGTACAATTTTTTTTTTTTTTAAATACATGAAGAACCATAATATAAATATATATATATATATATATATATATATTAACAAAGTAGAGGAGAAGAAAATAACAGAAGAAGAGCTCATACCTCTACATTGTTTAAAATATATATATATATATATATATATATATATATATATATATATATATATATATATTGGGGTTTGCACTGCTTTTATAGTGTTCATAATTAACTTCGCAAATTTGAAGATAAATTATCAACGTTTGAGTTTAAGTTTAAATTGGACTTGTTAGAGAGAGAGAGTTTCACTCCTTATTAAGTTTGGACAAAACAAAAATAATTTTGTTTAAAAAAATAATAATGATGAGTTTGATTAAAAAGTCAAAAATCTCAGTTATATGAGTTACAATTATAACTTAATTTAGCAATTTTAAGATTTTTTTTTTTTTTTTTTTTTTTTTTTTTTTTTTTTTTTTGTGTGTGTTGAGAAACAGCCCTTCTAAAGTTATAACGCAGTATTATTACCCGTTAAAACGTGTTTCGCATGGGGACATAGCAACTCAAATAATAATGGTTGTCATCCAATAAGCTTGATAGATAGGGGCATGAGAACTTGAACAATATGGTCCAAGAGATTGACAAATTCTCCACGGTACTGTATTATAGTCTTGCATAGTCTCAATCTCACCTGTAAAGCAAGTGGCCATATATGCACCCAAAAATATCTATGCAGTAAACACTGTCCAAAATGAGAAGAATTCTTTCTCTCTCAAAATAAGGACAAAACAAAAAACATCATATTTTCCTTGACAATGATATCCTCTTTTTCTTTCACAATTCAAACAAATGATAGGTTCACATCCTAAAACAAAAAAACAAAAGCAAAAAAAAAAATCATAGGTTAGGTGAAAGTTACTAGCATATATACTAATACCACATACAAACAAGGACAAAAGAAAAAAAAGCTCATTTTCTTTGATCTCTTGCTTGACTTTCTCAAATCAAGCAAATCATAGGTAAGGTGAATGATACTAGGCTCACTAGAATATACTTACTACACACAAACAAGGACAAAAAAAAAAAAAAAAAAAAAAAACAACAACAACAACAACAACAACCAACCCCTGATATCTTATTTATTTCTCAATTCAAACAAATTATCATAGCCATAGGTAAGGTGAGTGTGATACTATTACTAGCATTTACTACAAGTTCCAATTTTTACAAATTTCTCAATCCAGACAAACTTGTGGGACTCAAACCACGTGAATATCGATTCAACCATGTTTCTCAAAATCAAGAAGAAAAATCCATAAAATATGGACATGTAATAATAAGATGTTACACTTATAGAATGTGTTTAGATTTGATCCAGTCAAGTACATGTGTCATAAACTTAACAGCGTACAACAAATTTGTTATTCATGACTTCATGTATGACTAGTGATTTTTTCACAAAAAAAGAAAAAGAAAAGAGAACTTGCATGCTTTTTAATGACAACTAGTAATGAATTATGTTGTAATGGGTGGATTTGGGTTAAGCATAATGATAACTGATAATGAACTATGTTGTAATGATTTCGAAATATAAAAGCTCCTAAAAGAAAGTTGTAATACTTTATATATTTACGTGTGTATTTTTAATACCACAACGTTGACGTGGATACAATAGCAAGTTTTCCATGGAATGAAAAAAATCTTGTTCCAAAGACTAATTTATTAGAATAATTTGTTTATTTTTTTTTTATAATTTTTTATGGCCATTGTAATTCTTATATTTTTCTGTGCTGGTTGTGCCATAAGTTGCTAGTATGCTATTGATATACCTGATGCTCTATGAGTAAATGTGTCCCAGAACCAAAACACTCAAATATAAAACATTAATTAACCTTGTGACCTTCTAGAAAAATTAAACAAGGATACCCCAGTCAATTATGCCTAATTAATCCTTATTAGTCTGGTTGATGAGGAATGCGGAGATATAAGATTCTTAGTGGTCTTTCAGTTAATTTTGACTTTTCAATAGCCAACCGAAGCATCTACACATCAACATCACTAACTCCTAGTTGCTTTTAGGGTATTTATTAATGGGTCATTTTAGGAAAGTTTTACACCACTTTTACAAGAAACATAAAACACCGTAAAAAATTAGTTACTATTTTTCTTTTTTTCATAAAATATTTCTAAAATAGTTCCTAAACTATGGTCATCTGTAAAATTTTTCCCTCTCTTAGTTTATGTTCAGTGCTTGCGGATGCCATTTTTGGATCTTTTAACTCTAATTAAATAGCATCACATGGAGGTGGAAGTGTAAAGTGGTTGATTATATCTAATTTAGCAGGACATTAAATTATGTGTTGTAGAAGATGATAATATGATAAGAACTTTCAACTCCCTTAATTGAGTTTATTGCATTTGTGGTACTGTAAGTCTTTAATGTTCTTTAATGTTTTCTTATTTGTTATGATGGCTCTTTTTTTCGTCACTCTTAAATACTTTTTCCATATATGTTGATACATTGTTCTCCTTTCTCTATCTACGGCCAAAATGGGCAAATGCCATTTTCATGCAAAAAAATCAGCATTTTGCCCCTTTTTCCAAACTGATTAGGGAAATGCCCCTGTTAAGGACATATTTTGTGTAATTGGTTAATCCTTTGACAAAACACATTTTACTTGTATTTGGGTAGATCTAGGATGTGTTTAATACTTCAAGAAACATGTTGGTTAAAACATGTTGGTTAAGTCTAGTATTAAAGCCATGAAGATTGGACCAAGAAACAAGTGAAGAAAAGCTGTTCACTAAAGCTGGACAGATAGCTCGACACCTACGGATAGATAGCTCGACAACTGTTCGACACCTCTCGACAGCTAGGCTATCTATCGAGCTTTTCAGTTGATTGTTATCGCAATCTCGACACCTCTCGATAGCTGGTGGATCGATCAAGAAAGCTTCTGTCTCTTCGACAGCTCCTCGATAGTTTCTCGATAGCTGTATCTGTTGAAGTTTAAAGCTCGACACCTTCTCGACACCTCCCGATCGATCGAGGTTACGGGAATTCAGATTTCCATATCTGATTTTCAGCCCAAGTTTTTTGTATTTGTGTAGGGTTTCTTTTCTCACAACCCTAGACCTATATAAGGCTTATTTTAGAGGCCGTCACATAAGAGAATACAAGGAAAACATATGCAAAAGGTGACTGGTGCCTTATTCTCTCTGAAAGAAGCTACTGCGTCTTTGCGCCTTAGGGTTTTGTAACCAAGTGCTTCTTGGTCTTCATTGTTGATGAAGTGAAGAACTTTGCAGCCAACATTCTTCTACTTCAAGTTAGTGAGTGAGTCACGTACTGGGATTCGTGCAAAGGAGTTAGTCATATACTGGGATCCGTGCATCAAAGGGTGGCGTTCATATATTGAAGAGTTCAGAGGTTCTGAAGCGATAGAAGGTTTCTGCTGTGAGTTCATCTACAGGGATTGTAGAGTCTAGGGACAAAGGTTTTGTATTAGATCTGAAACTTCTCTTTACTATAGTGAATTGCTTTTCGGGAAGGTTTCCCCCCAAGTTTTTTTTTTTTTTTATTGTGAAACTAGTATGTTTCATTGGTTTTCTTGGGTCATCATATCTTGTCTTATTTACTTTTCCGCTGCACATGATTTTGACATGATATTGATTGTTGTTTGTTTTAACAAGTTTTATTCATAATAAATCTAATTAACAACTTGGGTTTAAAACTTGTTAATTCTATCAACCGAGGTCTAAATTTCCCAACGGCCCCTGTTTTGAAACTCGATTTTCTCAAAATCGAGTTTCAATGTAAAACTCGATTTGTAGAAAATCAAGTATGGGGCGATCAAACTTAAAAATATAAAATATATATATATATAAAAAATTGCATGGAACTCAAGTTCATAGAGCTCGAGTTCCATTAAAAACGCCATTATAGGCCTTCATGAAACGCAGCTATAGGTAAAATTTAAATAAATAAAAAAAAAATTGCATGGAACTCGAGTTCATAGAGCTCAAGTTCCATAAAAAACGCCACTATAGGGCTCCCTATGGAGCGATTAGACTTAAGAAAAAAACTTGCATGTTAAAATGCCACTATAGGGCTTTAAAACGCCACTATAGGGCTCCCTATGGGGCGATCAGACTTAAGAAAAAAATTTGCATGTTTTAAAACGCCATTATAGGGCTTTAAAAAATTGCATGGAACTTGAGTTCATGGAGCTCAAGTTCCATAAATTTTTTTTTTTTTTTTTAATTTTCAGTTTGCTATAACTCGATTTTGAGAAAATTGAGTTTCAAAACAGGGGTATTTCCCTAATTAGTTTGGGAAAATGGGCAAAATGCTAATTTTTTTGCACGAAAAGGGCATTTGCCCAGATTCCCCCTCTATCTACCTTCATGATTCTGCTTTAATTCATTGTCTATGGGGCAAGTCAATCAACATCACTGCATCAGTAGAATCACTAGAAGTAATTAATTAAATCTAGAGCATAAATTTGCCTCAATGATGAATTTCTTGTTTCTATAGGTCAAACAATTTTCTTTCTCTACAATTAATCATGGAGTAGAAAAGCTTTTAATAAATAATAATAATAATAATAATAATATAGAAAAAGGTTATAACGATAGCTGCGCCTCGCTCTGTTTAACAGTAGCGGCATCTATGACACACATAACATGGAAGTGGTCAGAAACGGGAAAGGGAATAGAAAAATGGCATAAAATTCTCGTGATAGCCGAAGGGAAGATGAGCCTGTCACGGGTCGCCGTATCCCTATATACATCTATGATGGAAAGAATAAAATGAGAGGAAAAATCTATAGTAAGATGCTCTAAAAGGGAAAGTAAAAATCAAGCACGGGGCTCTGTAATGGAGTTATAATGAGACAAGGGATGTAAAACAAAAGTCATAACCATGTTAAGAAATCGAGGACCTTTAGCAAAGGCCATACAAGAAGTAAACTGACGATCACCCCAATCAGAGGGACGCTCACAAAAAGAAGATATGAGCTTGTCTTTGGACACAGTTCTCAGATGCTCACTAAAAGCTCGAAATGTGTAAAAACACAAGAGCTTGTTTAGACCCCCAATTCAAATTACGGCTTGGTTGATTTTACACTAACTTAATACTAAGTGTGGAATAGTGTAAAAGCAAGCATACAAGCAAGGGAGCTACTCTAATCCATATTTAAAGTAACACAGTAGTAAAATGAAATGAACAAGAGTAGGGAAGAGAGATGCAAACATAGATAACACCGAGACGTGTTATCGAAGAGAAAACCGAAGAACTTGGCGAAAAACCTCTCCGCCGCCCTCCAAGCGGTAATCGATCCATTAGACAATCAGTTGGGATACATGGGTAAGCAAGAGACCCTCCAAGCCTAATCTACCCTCTGTACCTAAGCCCTCCAAGCTCCTACTCCAACAAGGCTTCTCGGAACCGTGTCTTGTCTAACTTTCCGAATCCCGCAACAAGCTCCATGTTGCATCTGCCATCCTTGGCTTCTTCCAATGTTTCCTAGCAGCACCAAAACCTCACTGGACACTCTCAAAAGGTGTGGTAAGTGTTTGGGCTATTGACCTCTCAATGGTATGGAAATGGAGAGGTAGGAGATGAGGAAAAACCACAAACAAATGTGTAGAGAATTGTTAGTATAACAATTTCTAACTCTCAAGTGTTTTTGCTAGGGTTTTCTCTCAGAAGCTCTGCTTCACATTTGTGGGTAATATGGGTATAAATAGTGAGGGTACAGAAAGTGTGTATCAGACAGTATAGACTGGCAGAACAGAATGTCTCGCGGGAAGGCCTTACCCGCGAGATACTCGCGAGACACAGCTGTCTCCATCTGTACAGACTCTTCGCATTCCAGTCATGTGCAAGGCACATGCTTCACTTCGCGGGAAGCTTAGTCGCAAGACACCCGTGAGAAGTCTTCTGTCTTCACTTGCTTGAGTCTTCACACTCTCTCTCTCTAGCACACAACCCTTACAATCAAATCCCACAATAAATACAGGGTACACAAGATTGAAAATAATTACAATCAAATTTGGCACGGAATAAAAGCCAACAAAATACAAATTTGTAAATCACAACTTTACACTCACAACTAGGGTAGTCAGGATGCTCTATCCTCGGGACACAGAGCACCTTGGATACAATATCCGAAGTGACCATGATGTGCGTACCTCGAACGCGAGTAACAAAGAGAGGTATTGAATAATCAAATCCATGCATGTTGGAGTAGAACTCCTAAATAAGCACAGATGGACAAGTGACCAGGACATCACACAGTGACTCCCAACCCCTACTGTGAATGACAGTGGGTAGGTCAGTGTCGGAGAAGTCTGACAAGATGACTTGGCGTTCCGAATGAACACCTTGTCTAGAAAAGTTCTCAAAGAAGTCCGTTTTGGCCTTCTCATCACGGAACCGGACGTGTGAGGGAGTAGGGTCAGAAGAAGTGGATGCCCCGGAACGAAGAGGGTTCCGAGATGGAGTAGATTTATATTTAGGTGCCATGATGCAACTAACGTAAACAAGAGAGAGATAGGGAGAGAGAAACACGTAGAAAAGCACCAAACACAATCAAAACAAAAGAATAAAGAGAATGTAAGGTACGTATGCATGAAAATGCATGAGCATGTGATATGCAATAGTAAAGACATCATGGGCTCAGCCTAATCCAATCCTACCAGCACACAATTAGTTCAACAAAGTAAACACACAACTATCATGCATGAAACATTATTATAATGCAAATGAGATGCAATGCATGATGATTTAGAACCATTTTCACAAAGCCCACCCAAAAATTTTGCAAAACCCTCTTTGATTTTGAAAAACCCTAAATTTTTCAACAAATCCCAAAGTCTAGGTCAGAATGCATGAAATGTATGATTAAAGGCTTGAAAAGAGATCAGACCTGTGAAATATGCAATGAAAAGACCAAAGAATGAGTAGGGAAGATGAAGGGGTTGAGTGAGAAGAGTTTGGGAGTGAGAGAGAAGTTTGTCTATCGAGAGAGATTGAAGAGAAATGAGACAAAAATCGCGAAGCACGTATATATAGAAGTCTCATAATTCTTTACAAATCAAGAGGTGTCGAGAGGTGTCGAGTTTTAAAGGCATGAAGAGATACAGCTATCGAGCAGGTGTCTAAAGGTGTCCACAGTAAAAACAAGCTCGATAGATCGAGGAGCTATCAAGCAGCTATCGAGGAGATAGAAACTTTCTCGATGGATCGACGAGCTATCGAGAAGCTATCAAGATTGCGATAAAAAGAAGCTGAAGAGCTCGATAGATAACCCAAGTGTCGAGCAGTTGTCGAGATAGCTCAAAAACAATTTTTCAAGAAGAGAAAAACAAAGAAATGAATGCAATCAAACATGTAACTCAACGAAGGATCCAAACAACATTTTAATCTCTCAAAAACATCTCTCAATCAAGAAAAATGTAAGCACATAGATCCCAAAACACACACACAGACACTAAACAAGTCTAACCAATTTTATATTTCAAAAACAAGTTAAGACAGTTTAGTGAGCATACATTAACACAAGTATTTCTTGTGATGGCCAAATCATATTATACCTGCACATGTATCAAAATTAGCAAAGAATATTGCGTGTTATGTGTGAAAAACAACACAAGATTGCATAAATGTCTACATGTTATGACGATTTGATATATGAGAAAATTACTTTAACTCACACATAGTCATAATTGTTTGATGGGGACTGTCACCTTCGAGGTACATCCTATAACTCCCATATCTCCTAGAATACACGCTTGCAATCATATATAAAGCATTTTGATCTTTTTGCTTTTATTTTTCTTTACATATTTTCTTTTAAGCAAACCATGCATGGGCATATAAGAGAGAGAAAAGAAATATCCAATTATGTTAAGCATTTAACATTCCACTTTTACTATGCCGAAGCATACAAATGTCATTTCATGATTGGCTGGCAACAATGGTGAGATGGTTATTTATGCATTTCTCTTAGGATTTTCTAGTCATTCCCCTCAAAAAGAGTGATACGAATGTTAAGTATAAGAGATTACTTAATCTTACTCATCACAAACACGAGCCACAAAACTCACTTACTTAGTTGTGCATAGAGATGCTCATCCAAGCTACAAAAGATACAAAGCTTAAAAAACTTTGTTTCAATGGCCATCCAAGGTACATAAGTACCAATGTACACAAACACACTGTTTTTGTATTTTTCTAATTTTTCAATTTTTTTTTTTTAATGAAAAAAAATAAAGCAAAACTGAAAAAAAAAAATAAACAAACAAAAACATGTTGAACAAAACAAAGCAATGCATAAAACTAGACTGACTCAAAACAAAAAAGCAAAACACACAAGTAATGCAAAACACAAAAAACACAAAAGGGAGAGAGAATAAGTGACAGATCACTTGGAGCCCTTTTCCTTTCACACCTTGGAAGAACCTTTCCGTTTAGCAAACCCTTGATACGGCAGTGAGGGGGAAGAGTTAAACCCATTCAAGTTCGAAAGGAACATGAGGGCTTTGAGAAGATCTCCAAGAGGAGCAAAAGAGGATGGAAACTTATTCTAATCTCCCGACACGATCATGCTATTACTTTTTTGAGTGGCTAGCCACTTGTTGCAATTAGGTCGAGTATGTCTAATTGCTCCACTGTGATGACAAAAATGCTGCTTTTTCTGCTTAGGCTTTTGAGAGTTTCTCTTCTTAGCCCTAGGGTTTTTAATCTCTTTCTTATCAAGTTTAGGGGGTGCTCCTAAGATAGATTTACCCTTATCTGTGTTCTCACTAGCTAATTCATTTTTAACATCATTGTTCTCAATTTCAATATTATTAGCAGGAGGAATAAAAACTGTAGCACTAGTAGAAGCAATACTAGGAGAAGAGAAATCATACTCTAAACCAGTTCGATCGGAAGCCGATTTCTGAAAACTGAGCATCTTATCGAACTTAGCGCTTGAAGTCCTTTCCAACTGAGCTCTGACTTGGAACAGTTCTGCCTCAAGCTTCTTGGTCTTCTTAGCCAAGAAATTATTCTCAAATCTCAGTGCTCCAATAGTCTAATTTGCTTCATCAAACTTTGTAAAGATTTCTTCTCGCTCGAGCTCCACATCACTAAGCTTATTGGTGGCCAACCTATACAATTTCTCATGCTTTTTTGAGACCTTGTATAACTTTGCATAGGCTGTGTGGATGTCATCTTGTTCATCCATCTTCTCAAACTTAGACTCCACTAATTCCTTTTCTTCATCCACATCTTCAACAATCCCTTCAATAGGATCTACAGTGGCAGTGAAGGCATTTAGGATTCCGTCATCCTTATTATCGAAGTCATCCTCAGGCTCAGTGTTGCTTAAGGTAGCAGCAAGTGCCTTGCTCTTCCCAATGGTCTTGAGATAAGTAGGACACTCTTGTTTCATATGACCGAAACCTTGACACCCAAAGCACTTTGGTCCTTATTATCGTAGTCATCCTCAGGCTCAGTGTTGCTCAAGGTAGTAGCAAGTGCCTTGTTCTTCCCAATGGTCTTGAGATAAGTAGGACACTCTTGTTTCATATGACCGAAACCTTGACACCCAAAGCACTTTGGTCCTGAAGGAACAGTGTACTGACCGCCATCCCTAGCATCCTTCTTCCCTTTGTCTTAGCTCTTAGATTGAGAAGAACTTAGTTGTCTACGATCCTTGTCAAAGCCCTTTGCATTGGCATTCTTCATGAACTTCTTGAATTGCCTAGTGATGTAGGACTTCATCTTAGAATCTTCGTTGCCTGAAGACTCATTAGTGTCACTACTCTTGACTTTCAAAACCATGATCTTGCTCTTGCTTGATTTCTCTATCCTCATCAAACCTAACTCATAGGTCTACAAATTGCCAACCAACTCTGTCAAAGGAATTTTGTCAATGTCCCTTGATTCCTCAATGGGAGTGATCTTGGCATGGAATCTCTCAGGTAGAGATCTGAGCACTTTTGTTACAATCTTGCATTCAGGAATGGTTTCCCCAAGATTAAAAGCTGAGTTTATTATGTCCTTGAGCTTGGCATAGAACTCATCAAATGACTCATCCTCCTCCATCTTGATCTCTTCAAAGCTAGTAGTGAGCCTCTAAAGTTTTGAATCCTTTACAACCTTGGTTCCCTCATTGGTTGTCTGGAGGATGGTCCATGCTTGCTTTGCAGTTTTAGTGGAGGATATCTTCTTGAACTCCTCATTCGTGAATGCACTGAATAGAGCGTTCAATGCCCTGCTGTTGAAGTTTGCCGCCTTGATCTTAGCACCATCCCAGTCGACCGGCGCTTCTGTAGGCTTAGTCCAGCCTATCTCCATAGCTTGCCACACTTTCTCATCCAAAAACTGCAAGAAAGCTCTCATGCATACTTTCCAGTATGCATAGTTAGTGCCATCAAATAAAGGAGGTATAATAAGAGAACATTCTCTATCCATCACACAGCAAAGATTAACCTAATCAGAGTGTGTCTGCTCTAATACCACTTGATAGGCCAACGACGAATTGACCCCTTGTGATGAATTAATTGATTAATTAGCCAAGTTTATTAATTAATCAAATTAACATGCAAAGCGCGTGGTAGCACAAACAATTCACCAATTAACTAAAGTATGCAGCGGAAAATAAATTGACATGGTGATTTGTTTACGAATGGGGAAAACCTACATGGCAAAAACCCCACCGGATGATTTTAAGGTCACCACTCCCGATAATCCACTATTATCAAAACAAGTGGTTACAAGTAAAGGAATACCAATACCTTATACCAACCTACAGTTGAACCCTTACCCTAATACCCAATTGGACTTATTTTGTAGTGACAATTTCTCATTTTCAATGCACGGCTCCTAGTACATGACTAACCAATTGTGCGGATCCCAGTACGCGACTTGATCACCAACTTGAGAATGATGTTGGCTACAAAGTTCTTCAGTTCATCACACAATGAAGATCATGAAGTTGCTTGGTCACAAAACCCTATGGTGCACAAACACAGCAGCTTCTTCAAGAATTAGGGCAAACTAGGTTTCCGGTCACACCTTTCTTCACACTTGTGGAATTTGCTCTTGTGCAACTTGTGTAACCTTTTACGGCCCTCAAAATAATCCTTATATATGTTTAGGGTTATGAGAAAAGAAAGCCCAAACATATATCCACATATTGGATGAAAATCAGCTTGAAAAACTGAACTTCATAAACCTCGATAGATAGCCATCTATCGAACTAGCTGTCGAGCCACGGGCTTCAGCAGCTTTTAAATCTCGATAGATGCTAGCTATCGAGCTAACTATCAAGTTTTAAAATCTTGCACTTTCTCACTTGATTCTTGGATAGACTTGCATGGTTTTAACACTTGAACTTGAAACCTTGTTTCTTGAAACATTAAACACATCCTAGATCTATCCAATTACAAGTAAAATGCGTTTTGTCAAAGGATTAGCCAATTACATAAAATGTTGACATATGTTCCTAACATTGAATCACATATGTCCTAATAAATTTGAAGAGAAAAAAAAAATTTTCCTCACTAGATATTCAATTGACCTAACTTTAAATTAAGGTAAAAATGCAAAACTGACCCTCTAGCTTTCACTCTTTTTCATTTTAGTCCTCTAACTTTCAGTTTTGTCAATTCAGCCTTCTAACTTTCAATTTTTGTCAATGCAAGATTCCGTTAAACCCCAGTCATGGGCTACCATTAATGTCACTAAAACAACGCCGTTTTTCCCTCTTTTTTATTTTTATTTTTAATTTCAGAATTAAAAGAAAAAAAAAAATCTGTAAGGAGTAATATTGGTTTCCTCCAACAAGTGGCCAATAGTCGCAAACAAAGGGTGTGAGTCAATACCCAAGTATTTTTTGGCAAACACCTTGAATGCTTCAAAGCCACAATAAGACAATTCTCTGTGCTTGTCCATACGTCCCCTCCTAATAAGAGCCGGATCAAGCTTTTCCACATAATTGGTGGTGAAAACAATGATCCTCTCTCCCCCAATAGCCGACCAAAGCCCATCTATGAAATTCAACAAACCAAAGAGAGTGACCTTACTATTGTTGTCTTCTTCACCTTCGATCATTTTAGTGAAAAGATCCTTCCCTTCTTCATCCTTCGCTTTCTTCTTTGCCTTCTTTCCTTGGTTTTGATTTCAGGGGAAGGGGAATGACGGAACAATGACGTTGTTCCCCTTAAATGTTTTTTTTTTTAATTCCGAAATTGTAAAAAAAAAAAAAAAAAGGGGAAAAAACAGCGTCGTTTCGGTGACATTAACAGCAGCCCATGACTGGGGTTTAACGGAATCCTACATTAACAAAAATTGAAAGTTAGTGACCTTAATTGATAAAACTGAAAGTTAGAGGACTGAAATGAAAAAGAGTGAAAGTTAGAGGGTCAGTTTTACATTTTTTCCTTAAATTAATATTAAAAATGTTGTGTACTAACCTTCCATTTGCTTAAGTATAAGTTCTCAAAATTATCTTATTTCATAATTAAAATTCATTGCTTTAAATTTTTAAATAAAGTATATTTTAAAATTTTAATTGTGAATTTTGGTTTTTTTTTTTCATCAAGTTAAGGAGAGATTGTAGTTGCAAGTGTTTTGATACTTGATAAATTTTACATTTTTATTATTAATTTATCAATTATTTTTTTACTAATCATGGTTAAAATTTTGTAAAGAAATTCTTATAAGAATTTAGAATATTTAATTACTAAATATAAACAAAAAGGGAGGGGGCGTAAATTTCTTCAAACCTCAAAGGAGGTGAATGTCTTTTCCTCTTAAGTTTGGAGTGAAATGTCATTCCCCAAACCTTAAAAGAGTATAGTGTAATTACCTCTAAATATTATTTCATAAAACAATGACAAAGTTTCTTTGGAAAAGTTGACCTTCAAAAATCCTACAGTAAAATCAATTTATTTCTTGTTATATATATATATATATAAAAGAAGCTTGGGAGGGGAGGGTAGCAAACTCTACGTGCTGAGGGTAATAAAAATGGAGATGAGTATCAACCCGCTCATTAGTGGTGATTAGGCAACTTGAATCCAAGTCAAAATTTTTATTGGCCCATGGTATGGCAATAATGGCCCATAATAATAGCCCTATCAAAACTCTAGTGATGCATGTTATGTTATTCATTACCGTTACATAACATGTGGTCGATTGGGCTATACTAAAGACCTTCTTTCTTATTGGGTTAAAAAAAAAAAAAAAAAACTTATGGCCCTAAACGAGTCTAGAAATATTGTTGTAACCTGTAAACAAGATGACTACACTCTAGGTAGTGTAGCTTTCTTGGTGATTAGGTAGGTGGAGTCCATGACTTGATTAGTTAATAATAATTGCCCATCTAGAAAGTCCTTCAATGCCTCTAGAAAAATTTCAATCTACTTCCTGGTGTTCTGTCAACTGCTCAACTCAACTTATTTAGAACTCACAATGTTATGGACTCACAATTGTACTTTCATCATTCACAACTTGTTATGTGTTTAGTTGTAATAAAAGTTGTGAATTTTTTTGTGTCCTTAACATTTTCTTATTTAGAAGTTTGTTAATTAATTATTGCTAACTGGTTCCTTGATGGCTTTGTTTTCCCCCATCAATATTTGTCTTCACTGTTTTTTTTTTTTTTTTTTTTTTTTTTGTTCCTTCTATTTATAAAATTGTATTCACTATTAGTCTTTAGCAAAGTTTGTGTTTTATTATTCATTTATTCTTCAATCTACTATGGTCAAAAAGAAACTTAATGAATTTGTGATGCAAGAATAACAATAAAATATAAGCTTTTGAATCCCATTCTATAGTGAGAGGGTGAAAAGCGCATAAGTAGAATGATTTTTAAGCATAGGCTTGTAGATGATAGATGGAGTTATTCATAAATAAATAAATAAAAGAGCAAAATTCATAATTTACAATATTTTATGTTTTTTATAAATGTATATAATGTTTTACACATTTTACATGTCTATGATATAAGTTTACATTGGTAGGCTATGCGAACAAGAGCACGCATTGACTTTTCCATCCTGTGAAAAGTTACATTTTGTTTTTATTATTTATTTTTTGATAAGTACGAAAAGGACATAAAGACCAAAATTTAAAATAAGTACGAAAAGCACATTTTTTTTTATTATTATTTATCTTTCCAAAATCCTTTTTTTGACATAAAGACCAATCTTAGGCCTCTACAATTTTTAAGAAGAACTAGCCCCTTTAGTTAAAAAATTAATATATATATATATATATATATATATATATATATATATATATATATTTTTGGAGAAGTATGAAATTATGTACTTAAATTTAAAATAGCTTTTTTTTTTTTTTTTTTTTTTTTGAAGCCAGGACCAAATGAATATCATTAATGAAGAATACTAGAATCCAAATACAGAACATCAACTGCTGGTGAAGGATCCTCCTCTAACCATACAGTTTCATTATCAGATAATCTAGCAAATCTAGCCAATGCATGAGCAACACCATTGGCACTACGCCTAACACAATTGACAGAAAAGGATCTAAAACTTGCAATCAAGCACCAAATATCTTCATAAATAAACCCAAGCCGAGCTAGATCTGGTTGAGCCTGTGCCATTGTCTTCAATACCCTTGTGTTGTCACCTTCCAAAATCACCTCCATAAACCCTGCATCTATAGCAAATTCAAGAGCTTTACGGTAAGCCAGTACCTCCACCTCTTCACTATCCCTCACAGCCCCAACCTTAGCCGAAATAGCAGCCATCACTTCACCATTTCCATTGCAAACCACAGCCCCATAACCCGAATTAGCTCCATTATTAAAACATGCTCCATCAAAGTTCAGCTTGAAGAAATCTCCTTGTGGTGGCTGCCATGCCTGACTTGTTGGAACCGGAACTGTCACAGGTACACTCAGATGCTCTTGCGCCTCATGAAACTCTCTCAAATAATCCAAAGCCCGCTGGTAAGACCGTGATGGATGTTGAAAAGCTCCCCTATGCAAGACCGAGTTCCATTGAAGCCAGATTTGCCAGCAAATCACCCAAAATAAATCCAGCTCCTCATGTGACAACCTCGGCATAAGCCTAGCAACCAACTACCCAAAGTCCACTTGCACCGTACCAAAGTTTTGAAACCTGATTACATTGCCAGCCCAAACATCCTGTGTTGCCCCACACTCCCAAAGAACATGTAGCATCGATTCATCAGCTTTATGACAGAAACAACATCGAGCATCCTCCAACACCCTCCTTTTCACCAGATTGTCTTTTGTAGGCAGTATATTATGGCATGCTCTCCATGAAAAAATTTTGATCTTATTTGGGACCCTAGCCTTCCATATCCATGACCACAAAGAAATATTTGATGGTTGCACCGAAGCCTCTCCACTGTTAGTCTTAGCCAACCTCAGTTGCTTGGCCACATGGTACCTGGACTTCACATTGTACCTACCATTCTTTGTAAAAGACCAAGCCAAGACATCTTGCACCACCTGCCTACTTAAGGGAACTTGAAGTATAGCATCAGCATCATACGGGTGAAATAGAGCACGAATTTGATCTCTATCCCACTGGTGGTTCTGCCAATCAATCAAATCTGAAACTCTCCACTCCCAAATTTCCTCCTCAGGTTGGAAAAGAACTCCCTTTGTTGGCTGATTAGGTAACCAACAATCCTTCAAAACATGGATAGAAGCACCATTCCCCACTCTCCAATAACACCCTTTCCTCAATACTAGTTGAGCAGCTAATAAACTCTTCCAAACATAGGAGCTGTTTTGACAATCCTTTGCCTCAAGGAACTCACACCGTGGAAAGTACTTTGCCTTAAAACAGCTATACAAAAGAGAGTTTTTGTTCTGCAACAATTGCCATCCTTATTTAGCTAGCATAGCTAGATTAAAAGCTCGAATATCTCTAAATCCCATCCCTCCCTCCTTTTTCGACTGCGTTAGAAAACTCCAACTCTTCTAGTGAATTTTCCTTTCCTCACTAATTTGGCCCCACCAAAATCTAGCACACATAGCATCCAATTCATCACATAATTTTCCGGGCAATTGAAAAACTCCCATCGTATAAGTGGGAATAGATTGAGCCACAGCTTTTATCAAAACCTCCTTTCCAGCCCTTGATAACAACTTCCCCTTCCAGCCTTGAATTTTTTTCCAAACCCTTTCCTTAATGAAAGCAAAAGTGTCATATTTCCTTTTTCCAATCAAAGTAGGTAGCCCCAGATAAGAATCAAACTTCGCCACCTCCTTCACCTTCAGTTGGTCAATAATCCATGCTTTCTGCTCCACCTGCACATTGCTACTGAAATAGGCTGAAGACTTCTCAAGATTGATGCATTGACCAGAGGCATCAACTTAAAGCTGTAGAGTATCTGATACAACCTGCACTTCATCATTATTAGCCTGACAAAAAATCAAAGAATCATCAGCAAAAAGCAGATTAGTTATACGAGGAGCATTCCTACAGACTGCCACCCCATGCAACCTCCCATCTAATTCTGCTTTAGCAAGGAGTGATGTGAAACCTTCTGCACAAATCAAAAACAAATAAGGGGACAGCGGATCGCCCTGCCGAATACCTCTAGAAGGCCTGATATTCCCATATGCTTTTCCATTAATCTGAACAGAAAAGGAAGGTGTAGAAACACATTTCATAACCCTATCCACCCAAACCTCCGGAAAGCCCAATTTAAGCATCATACCCTTAAGGAAACCCCATTCCACCCTGTCATAGGCCTTACTCACATCCAATTTAAGAGCCCTCTTTTTGCCCTTTTTTTCTAATATGCATGGCATGCAAAGTCTCATAGGCTACTAGCACATTATCAGTAATAAGGCGGCCAGGTACAAAAGCACTTTGAGAAGGAGAAATAATTTGTGGCAAGATCAACTTTAATCTGTTCGCCAAAACTTTTGAAATAATTTTATAGATCACATTACAGAGACTAATCGGTCTGAAGTCAACCATTTTTTCCGGTTTCTTTACTTTAGGGATCAGTACTATATGAGTATAATTAATATCAGGCTCCATATTACCAGAATGTAAAAAATCTAACACAGCATCAGTCACCTCATTACCCACAATATGCCAAAATTTTTGATAGAAAAGTGCATTCATACCATCGGGTCCAGGAGCCTTTGTTGGTCCCATCTGAAACAACGCTGCTTCAACTTCATCACTACTAAACGGCCTGGATAGCACCTCCAACATATCATCTGTAATTTTCTGATTTACTGTGCTGAGACATTCCTCTATTCTGTCACAAGTGCCTGCATTAAAAATATTCATGAAATAATTAGACGCCACCTCAGCCACAACCTCGACTTCCTTCACCCAAACCCCATTAGCATCTTTAATTCCTTCAATATAATTCCACCGCCATCTTTTGGAGGCTTTGGAATGAAAAAATTTAGTATTCCTATCTCCATGTTTTAGCCATGACACTAGGGATCTCTGACGCCAAAATATCTCTTGCTTCAACAGTAGGTCATCAAGCTATTTACTTACATGTAGAAACTCACTTTTGCTCTCTTCGATCAGCTCACATTCGTTCATCACCTCCAATATTTTTTGAAGCCTTTTAATCTCTTCTATTTCAGGTTTGGTCTTAGAAGAACCCCATGCATGTAGTTCAGCCCCACAAACTTGGATTTGATCCCGTACACCACTTAAACCTGAGTTACCACGACTTCCCTTTGTCCAAGCTTCAATCACGGCCTCCTCACAATCTGCCCACAACAACCAATTCTCTTCAAACCTAAAACCACCAGCCCCCCTTCCCCTAACCCGCCTATCAATCATGGTTTTCGAAAGAATAGGAATATGGTCAGAAGCATGGCTAAACAAACTGGTAGGAAATTTGTCAATCCACGCCCTATTAGCTGTATCTCTATCCAACCTTTGTTTTGTGTGAGCCGAACCTGGCCTCCTATTAGTCCATGTAAATTTATGCCAAATGAACCCTAAATCAGTCAACCCGCAATCCTCCAAGGCAACCCGAAAGTCCTCCATCTGATTATAATAAGGGGCATGGACACTTTGCTTCTCAGATGCATGAAGAATGGCATTGAAATCCCCTATACAACACCAAGGACCCTCAATGAAAGACCGTAAGTGAGATAAAAGAGCCCAAGACTTTCGCTTTTCATTCGCCTCTGGCCACCCATAGAATCTTGTGAGATACCACACAAAACCATCATCTTCAACTACCTTTGCTAAAATATGGTTATCAGTGTAATTAATAACATCTAAAGTCATCTCTTCCCTCCAAAGTAAAGCCAACCCGCCACCTGAATTTGGCTTTTTAACTATCAATTTATTTTTAAACAGTAAATCACCACAATGCTTCTCAAACCCGTCTCTATCCAATCTTGTTTCCATCAAGAAGCATACATCGGGAACTTGTTCCCTCACTAACTTGTGAAGGCTTTGAACTATCCAAAGGTTCCCAAGCCCTTGGCAGTTCCAACTTAAAAGCCTCATTGCTCTCGGCAAGGGTGGTTCAACACCCCTACTGCTTCATTCATGTTTAATTCATTACTGACCTTCCCCCTTTTTCCTTTACACTTATCATCATCCTCTGTATCCCCAAAAGAAAACACTTCCAACATATTTCTTTTCCCCAAAATGGACTTAGCTCCTTCCTTTAACATTTCCACAGGCTGAACGTCCATACGTGATTGGGGTTTAATGGAATCCTACATTAACAAAAATTGAAAGTTAGAGAACTGAATTGATAAAACTGAAAGTTAGAGGACTGAAATGAAAAAGAGTGAAAGTTAGAGGGTCAGTTTTACATTTTTTCCTTAAATTAATATTAAAAATGTTGTGTACTAACCTTCCATTTGCTTAAGTATAAGTTCTCAAAATTATCTTATTTCATAATTAAAATTCACTGTTTTAAATTTTTAAATAAAGTATATTTTAAAATTTTAAGTGTGAATTTTGGTTTTTTTTTTTTTTTTTTTTTTCATCAAGTTAAGGAGAGGTTGTAGTTGCAAGTGTTTTGATACTTGATAAATTTTGCATTTTTATTATTAATTTATCAATTATTTTTTTACTAATCATGGTTAAAATTTTGTAAAGAAATTCTTATAAGAATTTAGAATATTTAATTACTAAATATAAACAAAAAGGGAGGGGGCGTAAATTTCTTCAAACTTCAAAGGAGGTGAATGTCTTTTCCTCTTAAGTTTGGAGTGAAATGTCATTCCCCAAACCTTAAAAGTGTATAGTGTAATTACCTCTAAATATTATTTCATAAAACAATGACAAAGTTTCTTTGGAAAAGTTGACCTTCAAAGATCCTACAGTAAAATCAATTTATTTCTTGTTATATATATATATATATATATATATAGAAGCTTAGGAGGGGAGGGTAGCAAACTCTACGTGTGAGGGTAATAAAAATGGAGATGAGTATCAACCCGCTCATTAGTGGTGATTAGGTAACTTGAATCCAAGTCAAGAGTTTTATTGGCCCATGGTATGGCAATAATGGCCCACAATAATAGCCCTATCAAAACTCTAGTGATGCATGTATGTTATTCATTACTGTTACGTAACGTGTGGTCGATTGGGCTATACTAAAGACCTTCTTTTTTATTGGGTTAAAAAAAAAAAAAAAAAAAAAAAAGAACTTATGGTCCTAAACAAGTCTAGAAATGCTGTTGTAACTTGTAAACAAGATGACTACACTCTAGGTAGTGTAGCTTTCTTGGTGATTAGGTAGGTGGAGTCCATGACTTGATTAGTTAATAATAATTGCCCATCTAGAAAGTCCTTCAATGCCTCTAGAAAAATTTCAATCTACTTCCTGGTGTTCTGTCAACTGCTCAACTCAACTTATTCAGAACTCACAATGTTATGGACTCACAATTGTACTTTCATCATTCACAACTTGTTATGTGTTTAGTTGTAATAAAAGTTGTGAATTTTTTTGTGTCCTTAACATTTTCTTATTTAGAAGTTTGTTAATTAATTATTGCTAACTGGTTCCTTGATGGCTTTGTTTTCCCCCATCAATATTTGTCTTCACTGTTTTTTTTTTTTTTTTTGTTCCTTCTATTTATAAAATTGTATTCACTGTTAGTCTTTAGCAAAGTTTGTGTTTTATTATTCATTTATTCTTCAATCTACTATGGTCAAAAAGAAACTTAATGAATTTGTGATGCAAGAATAACAATAAAATATAAGCTTTTGAATCCCATTCTATAGTGAGAGGGTGAAAAGGGCATAAGCAGAATGATTTTTAAGCATAGGCTTGTAGATGATAGATGGAGTTATTCATAAATAAATAAAAAAAGAGCAAAATTCATAATTTACAATATTGTATGTTTTTTATAAATGTATATAATGTTTTACACATTTTACATGTCTATGATATAAGTTTACATTGGTAGGCTATGCAAACAAGAGCACGCATTGACTTTTCCAACCTGTGAAAAGTTACATTTTGTTTTTATTATTTATTTTTTGATAAGTACGAAAATGACATAAAGACCAAAATTTAAAATAAGTACGAAAAGCACATTTTGTTTTTATTATTTATCTTTCCAAAATCCTTTTTTTGACATAAAGACCAATCGTAGGCCTCTACAATTTTTAAGAAGAACTAGCCCCTTTAGTTAAAAAATTAATATAATTTTTTTTTTTGAAGAAGTATGAAATTATGTACTTAAATTTAAAATAGCTATTTGAATATCTATTTACTATGACAATTTCTTAGAACCTATTTACTAAATGTAATATCTACTCACCAAAAATGCCACAAATAATGATAATGAATGTCATTATCTTTCCACAATATTTAAACTTTCACAATGAATGATGATATATGCTACAATTTTTTTGAAGATCTTCATCAAATTAAATACTTGTAACCATCTACAATGAAAATTTTGTTATTCATACTTCATTCTTTATAATCTTATTTTATGAGTCTAAATAGGATGTTTAGCTTACTTATTTTTAATGAATAACCTTTTAAGTAGGAAAAGAAATTAAAAAAAATACAAAATAACAAAAGAAATTTGTCATCAAAGTTTCTATTAGATATAATTATAAGTCTAGAAGATTTTGAACCTAATAAATTAGAGTTCTCTAGGTAACAAATAGAACACCATATATCATCATTCTAACTTTTTAAGTATGACTACCAGTCTACCACATAATATTCAAAATACATGAAGAAATTTTTTGAGACATGAAAATTTAGTAGGGGTATTTTAGACATTCCACAATGGAATATTTTAGGAATTATAAGATTTCGTTAGGGTTTACCTAAAAGAGTAACAATAGGAGTATATGCTCATTTACAAAATATAAAGGAGAAAATTATTCAACTTTAATTCAGGGGGAATGAAACTACCCCAAACATAAAGGAGGAAAGTGCTACCTCATCAATTCGTGTGTGTGTGTGTGTGTGTGTGCGCGCGTGTGTTTTTTTTTTTTTTTTTTTTTTTTTTTTTAACTTGAAACAATGTGTTAAAAAAAATCAACCTAAAAAAACTATGCATAAAACAATGAATTTTGGTTCAACAGATTGACTAAACCAAAAAAGAAGTTTAGAAACACAACAAAATGTCACGATATTTACAATACCTTTTATTTCTAGCTATGGTGGGTTCTGATCTGATATTTTATTATTTTATTTTAGAGTAATGCTACATCAACAACATTTTCATAATAAATTCTAGGTGGTAAATTGTTACTGATTTTAAATTGGGCTAACCACTTTTAACTGTGTATTTAAAAAAAAACAAAAACAAAAACAAAAAACAAATAAAAAGGCAATTGAAGAAAATTGTGCCTAAAACAATGAATTTGGCTTACCAAATTTGACTATACAAAAAAAGAAGCCTAGGAACACAACAAAATGTCACACAAAAAAGAATCTTAGGAACACAACAAAATATCATAACATTTTCTCAATATTTTTTATTTCTAGCTGTGGTAGGTCTCAGTTTGATATTATTATTTTATTTTTTATGTCCACAGCATTTTCATAGCAAATCTTTGGTGAAAAATTATTACTGGTTTTAAAATTATGCATTAAAAAAAAAAAAACAAAAAGACAACACAAGAAAATTGTGTGTGAAACTGTGAACTTTGGCTCACCCAATTTGACTATACTAAAAAAGAAGTGTAAGAATACAACAAAATATCACGACATTTTCACAATACCTTCATTTTTAGGATCCGAATAGATTTTTTTTATTTTGTTTGAGAAAAATGCTATGTCCATAATATTTTTAGAACAAATTCTAAATGACAAGTTGTTGTTGGTTTTAAATTGGGCTCACTACTGATATCACTTTTTTATCCATAAAAAATACCTTCTCACATAAAATTTATTGTGAAATTATTGTGAAAATGTAGTGGACATGGCATTACTCGTTAAACTTTAAAATCAAACAATTTTTTCCTTAATATTTTGGAAAATAGCAAAAATTTCATATTGTTATTCTTTCAATTAAACCCTAATGAAAGCTTATGATTCTTAAAATATTTATTGTGTAATGTCTAAAATACTCCCACTAAATTTTAACATCTCAAAAATTTTCTTCACGTATTTTGAGCTTTAGAAGGTAATAATTCTCAGTTTCTTATTCATTCTGACCTTTAAAAAATTAACACCTCAATAATTGTAAAAATATTGTAAGAATGTGTTGTGTTAGTGAAACTGTATATGCACATATAAATATTTAAAAGAAAAAACTAGAAGAGTACAAGCAAAACCAGCTTACTGTGAAAAAAAAAAAAAAAAAAAAAAAAAGGCCAACGAAGAGTAAGGGTTAAACAAACCAAATGTACAGTACAAATTACTGTACGCGCATTCCCGCAAAATAGAATGTGAAAGCTTTGTTATGTTCGGCAGTTTGTCTATAAGAAGAAGGCTTCGAACGATCCAATATTCTCCAAACCTTCCTATTCTCTGTGTGTGTTTCGGTCGGAGAGAGAGATCAAAGATGGGTTCCATTACAGCAGCTACAAAACCTCATGTAGTTTGTGTAGCATACCCACTTCAAGGTCACATAAACCCAATGATCAAGCTAGCAAAACTCCTCCACAATAAAGGGTTTCACGTAACTTTTGTCAACACAGAGTACAACCACAAACGCTTACTCAGGTCTAGAGGCCCCAACGCCCTCGATGGCTTGCCTGACTTTCACTTCGAAACCATTACCGATGGGCTGCCACCGGTAGATGCAGATGTTAGCCAAGACGTTCCTTCTCTTTGTGACTCCACCTCAAAGCACTCGCTAGTTCCACTTTGCAACCTCCTTTCTAAACTCAACGACACTTCGTCTTCAAATGTGCCGCCTGTGACTTGTATGGTCGCAGATGGTTGTATGTCCTTCAGTCTTGATGCTGCTGAAAAATTCGGAATTCCGATTGCCCTTTTCTGGACTCCTAGCTCGTGCGGCGTCTTGAGCTATATGCACTATCGCCATCTAGTTGAACGAGGTTTAATCCCCCTCAAAGGTATGATTTTGTATCATCATATATTGAAAGTGGTATTTGATAACACACCTCTCTCATCTGTATCATTAATATCACGTCTGATTATTATACATGTTAACTTCAATTAAAAATCAAACATACAAATGAGAAGTAAATATTTAAAAGATGTGCATAGATGATCTGCAATAACACATATCTTAATTATCAAGTTTGATGTTTTTATTTTTTTAATTTGTATGTTAGTTTTAATATTTTAATATTGCGGTAGCTTATTCACTAAAGTCAACAGTACTTTTGCTTGATTCACAGATTTAAGCGACCTAACAAATGGATACTTGGAAACTCCAATAGATTGGATTCCTGGAATGAAAAATATGCGTCTTAAGGATTTTCCAAATTTTATTAGAACTACAGATAAGAATGATATTATGGTTAACTTCCTCATTCGTGAATCTGAGAGAGCTGCAAGAGCTTCAGCTGTCATTTTGAACACATTTGATCCATTTGAACAAGATGTGTTGGATGCTATGTCCTCAATGCTTTCTCGTATATACACAATTGGCCCACTTGTGTTGCTTGCTAATCAGATTAAGGATGATAAATTGAAATCGGTAAGGTCCAATCTATGGAAAGAAGAACAGGGGTGTCTAGAATGGCTAAATTCAAAAGAACCCAACTCTGTAGTATATGTAAATTACGGTAGTATAACTATCATGACACCTGAGCAACTTATTGAGTTTGCTTGGGGGTTAGCAAACAGTGAAAAACCCTTCTTGTGGGTTATAAGGCCTGATCTTGTGGGAGGAAATTCGGCTGTTGCTCCTCACGAATTCGTTACCAAAACTAAACATAGAAGTGTGTTAGCAAGTTATTGTTCCCAAGAACAAATCCTAAAGCACCCATCAATAGGGGGGTTTTTAACGCACAGTGGGTGGAATTCAACGCTTGAAAGTGTATGTAGTGGAGTGCCAATAATCACTTGGCCCTTCTTTGCCGAGCAACAGACGAACTGTCGATACTGCTGTACTAATTGGGGCATTGGAATGGAAATAGATAATAATGTTAAGAGAGATGAAGTGGAGAATCTTGTAAGAGAGTTAATGGACGGTGAAAAAGGTAAAGAAATGAAGAAAAAGGCAATGGGGTGGAAGACAAAGGCTGAAGATGCTGTCAAACCTGGCGGTTCTTCTTACCAGAACTTGGACAAATTGATAGCCGAAGTTCTATTAGCTGGAAATGTTTAAGCCAAACAAAATTTACTTTCTAGCTTTGAATGAACTAGCATTCTTAGTCTCATTTACTACATGTGTTTATTTATATATATAATTAATTCCCACTTTTGTTGTAATAAATTCCAATTAAATTGTGTAATTTTTTTTTTTTTTTTTTTTTGTGAAAAATTGAATTGTGTAATTTGGTTAATCAATGTTCTATTAGATAATGGTAATAATTGTCGTTTGTGCTGCAAATTTGTTCATTTGTATTTTTCAAGTCTTGCTTTTCATAAAGGTAGGCAAAAACCCGTTTAAGATTTTTAAACCTGATGCGTTTAAGATAAGACTTTTGTTGGAACTTTTTTTTTTTTTTTTTTTGAGATAATATAGACAGAAGACATAAGGAATGAGGAAAGAGTGATTTGGAAAACAAGACTTACAACACTAGCACTTACAAATGGGCCTTACCTTTGTAAGTACTAGCGAAACTTATAAACTGAATATTCACTCACTAACTGACCAATGTGATACTTTAGACCACTTTTCTTTTTTTCTTTTTTTCTTTGAGATAACATAGACAAAAGACATAGAAAATGAGGAAAGAGGGAGTGGGAAGACAAGACTTTTGTTGGAACTTGGATGCTCATATTTTTCTATTTGCTTAAAATTGGTTTACTATAGTTGTACTTAGAAAAAATAAATTGATAAAAATTGCACATAAAAAAATAAACAAATAAGTTAGGAAATTAAAAGTAAAGACTTAGTGCAATAATCATTTTATGAATTGGTTTATTTTTCTAGTTAACTTGTGAAAAGTTTTTGAAACATCATGTGTAGGTTACGGTTAGTGGCGGCTCCAAAAATTCTTTTTAGGATGGTCATTAAAAACAATTAAATTAAAAAAATTTAATAATTATAAAACTTGAATATATTAACTTCACAAAATAAAAACATACGCAAATGCATAAAGTTTTGAAATTTCCCTTCACAAGTTTTCATACTTTGAAATCATTGTGTGATATGATAGTTTCACTATCAATGTTATCAACTACATCTTTTTCAATGTATACAACCAAACAATTATTAAGCTATTGACCTCTCATTCAATTACTAACATATTGCCTAAATAAGTACTAATATAAACAAAACGCATTATCTTTTTTAAAAAATATATCACATAAATCCAACAAATTCGGCAAAAGACTAAAGCAAGCATTAATAGACTAGCTATTTAAAAAGTGTGCACTTTTTATATATAAAAAAATAGCGATTTTGAAATATGTCATTTGAAAACACAATTTAAAAAAACACAATTAAATATTTGGTTTGAGATTTTAGGCTAATTTGTTTGTTTGAGCAATTTTTGAGAAATGCTATGTTCACAACATTTTTGCAACACTTTCACAACAAAGCCTAGGTGATAAGTTTTTACTGGTTCTAATTTGAACATACCATTGAAATTATTTGTTTATTTACCAGTAACAACATACTATTTAGGATTTGTTACGAAAATATTGTGAATATTGTATTTCTTGCAATTTTTTTGTTCAACATTCAATTGACCAAAATTTTGGAGAGGTTGAATTTTATTTTTAATGGGCTCAATTGTTATTAAGGGTGTTCAAGTCTTTTTTTAGGGTGGTCTAGTTTTTTTTCTAAGGTGGTCAAAAGACCCATATTAATTTAAAACTCAAAATTTTTTAAGGTATATTAAAAAAAAAAAAAAATTCAGGGTGGTCCTGTGACCACCCTCATTAGTACTTGGCGCGGCCCCTAGTTATGGTATACTGATAGACGTGTACCTAATATCACACCAAGATTGCTATAGTCCCTTGAAATTTTAAAATTTTGTTAATGGTATAAATAAATACATAAGATTTGAGTGTTCAGATTAAAAACAATTAATTAGCAATCCCAAAATTTAAAGTTGGCCCAAAGAACACAAAAAATAGAACTTGGTAGCTGACACAAGTGCGACTTCAAATTTTGAAAAATTATCGAATATTTCTGTATTTATACTTACTCTTTCAATTTCTACTATTAAAAGTAGGTTTTAGTGGAAGATGCTTTTCAAACAAGACTATTTGATTTTGTACATTAAAAAAGAAATTGCTATGAAATTTAGCACATAATCAATTATAGATGATTTTTGGTCTTAAGAAAAAGTTAAATATCACTTTTGATAGATCATAAATGATAGAGCTAAGATGTATTAGGAAACAACTATTGCATAACTTCACTTTGATTTTTATTTATTAATATTGAATATATAATGTAGGGGATTGGGCTGCAAATTGTACTCACTGGGCCACCAATCATAAGCTTGTCCAAGAGATAGAGCAGGTCAAGGTAGGGCCTAGACCAAGCCCAAGGGGAGAGCCTAGACCCCCAATAAAGGGAATGAAGAAAAGCCGTAGAGAGCTATCCCACCTCCTCGGATAAATGCCCAAAAATATACGGCTCCTCGACCGAGATACAGCTGATGAGTTGAGTTCTAACAAAGCCAATGAAGACGAAAACAATCAAAGGAAAAATGTCCGAGGAACTTAAGAAGGTGGCTCTAGGATTAAGAAGCAATCAGTTGTGCATTAATTAGATGTTCCCTTCTATCATTAGCCACATTTATCACCGAATGACTGACCTGAATAGTAGTTTATGCCCCAAAAGTTCATTTTCATCATCAAAAGAGGTGAGGAGACACGTGATGGGACAAGTATCTCCTCACCCCATTATAACAGCCTACTACTGAAGAAAACTTGAAGGGTATAAATAAGGATGGAGTGCACACGTAAAATGGATTCGGAAATTAAGAAAGAGAGAGGGAGAGAGAGCTTGTACTTGCTTTTGGATGCTTGCATCCTCAGCAAGAGTTGTATGAAAATCATTCTACATAAATAAGATTTGCATCATTCAATTTAAGACTCATCACTACAAGAAACCTGGGTTTAGATGACGTTTGTAAAACGTCACTAAAAACCCAAAAAAGTCACTATAGACACAAATGGTCTACAGCGATGTTTTTTGTGGCGACATTCAAAAACATCGCAATAGAGCTGTCGCTATAGGCTATTGCAACGTTTCTTAAAACATCACTATATGTGACTCTTTAGTGTCATTCAAAAACTTTTAGTGACGTTTTCTAAGACGTCACTAAATAATATAACATTTTCGTATATAATGTAGGAAAATACATTTAGCGATGTTTTTAAAACGCCGCAAATAATCACACCAATAGCGACGTTTTCAAAAACATCGCAAAAGCATTTGTCCTCTTGCTTTTTAGTGACGTTTTAAAGGCATCACTAAAAATGTCACAAAACTTGCTCATTATTTTTCTTTTAAAATAAAAAATGATATATAAACCTATTTAAAATTCAACAATAACTAACATAAGCTTGTAATAGATCAAATATACCTATCATCAATATTCCACAATATCAAATGTCCAAACTAACACACTAACACATTAACCATAGATTCAATACATGTATCATCTTGAATTGAACAAAACACTTGTCTACCTACACACAAAATAAAAACCACATAAACTATGACAATATTAAACAACGTACAATACTTCCAAAATAAATGTGGTTGTAACAAAACACTTGTCGATCTATACCAAAAAGAACAATAACCACCCAAACTATGACAATATTATAAACAAAGTACAATAGTTCCAAAATAATTGTGGTTGTTCAAAACAATTATGTAATAGCCCATGGAGTCCTTAAAACACTACACGTACCGGTATATGCTAGTTTCTTGATGGGATGAAGCTTGCGATCTATAAGGAGTTGGAGATTGATGATCTAAACCGAAACCACCTTGAATTCAAATTAAGAGTATCTAATAAGTTCATAAAAAAATCATTTCGATTAACAAAATAATAGTTGCTATACTTAAAAAATTTAAACACCAAATACATTCTTAAAACATTAAAATTTAATACCCGACTAGCTTTTGAAGAATGATTTTGCTGATTTTGCACTAGTTGCATCAATTGGGTCAGTCGCACCTCCAAGTTTTCATAATGATTCACTTTCTCTATCAGAAAAGCCACTTGGTTCTTCAACTGAGTCACTTCAGCATCCCTTTCATGGCTTCTTACTTGAGCAATTGCAGGAGTGTTCTTGGCAGGATGCATACTTGGGGTTGGGCCAAATCCCACACCCTGAACATGACCATTGTGCTCATTACCAAATACTTGAGCATATACATCATCTGGTGCCCATGCAATACTTCCAATAAGGTTGGATGACTGCACACGATTTGCGGACTCACTCAACAGTTCATTGATTTTTTCCTAATATTCAAAATTTGAACACAATAACACATTAGAAATTAACAATGTTAATAGATTCAATATTACACTTAGCAAATCATGATATTACTTGCAATGTTGCTTTCTGCTTCGGTGTTAATAGGAGTACCATCTTTACGAAGATGGAGTTTTACATATACATTTGCCCACTCTACAGGATGCCCAAGCGTTGTTGCCTAAATTATGGTCATTACATTTATTTAATTAGGAATAATGGTTTCATACAAACTTAAGAACAATCTAATAAGTCATTTACAAGATAATTATTGAGTCATTACCATTTCTTTTGCGTACGAAGCAAAGTTTTTTGAACCACCAATATGTACATTTGTTTGCTTGGAACGACTGTTCTTGTTTACCAAAGCAAGATCCTACGTTCAAAAAAATTACATATTTAAACAAAGTATTATTTGAATATATTTTTCATGCTAGATATTCAATGTAGAATAAGGATATCCATATGAATGTTCTTGTTCTGATGATGATGTAGAACAATTAAAGCATATCAATATAGAATAATACCTTTGTTTTTGGTAAATTCCAATGCTGGACAAGGGCTTCATAATCTTCAGGAATTACATTTGATGGTACTCGTGCTCTATTTCCACTTCCTAGGAAATACTTCTTCTTCAAAGTTGACTTGTGGTTCCTCCAAGGTTTTGCAATTGTAGACAATGTCCTATTCTTCATTGCCTCCAACCTAGCAGGTTCTTCAGGAAAAATCCATTTTGACTACATGCAATAGCTTAGTTAGCAAAATCCATATCAAGCTAAACACTTGTGTAAAATTCAGTACAAGATAGAATAATACACATGTAGTCTATAACTTCCTAAATACCTGAACAATATCCCATATTTCTTCCTTAAATTCATTTGGCATTCTTGTCCAATTCTCATACTTAATTGGGCACAAATGGAATTTTCATGCAATTGTACCCAACCAACCATTGAAGTGCCTCCCTGCCTTCTTAATTGGCTGATTTGAACTAGTTAATGGCAATTCAATCTTGTGATTTTCAAGGAGATGAATGAGTACTTGCTAGCACCGCGAGTAGCACGTACTGATAGCGGTACAACTATAATGAGAATAAAACAATAAAAGCCATTGTCGTCCAATATGGGATATTTGTCAAACAATATTAACCATAATCACAAACATGATCTTAGAAATATATAAAATACCTGGATTTGATGCATTTGATGGATTAACTGTGGATAATTGACCAATTTCTTGTTGTGACTCATGATCCACATCTTCATTAGAGGCTTGTTGTGACGACCTTACCAAAACGTCACGTATAACTAAACCTCTCACTTTCCTTTATACCTTCAAGAACTAAAATAAACAAAGAAGATTTATATCTATTTCTATCCATATCTTCATTTACACAACAAATTCAAAACCACTTAGTTTCATAAACATGCAAATAAGATTACACATAATCTTAAATATAATAAACAAACCATATCAAGTCTATCTATATCCTCATTCACACAAATGGACTAAGTCTTGTATCTCTACAAACTTAAACAAAAACCATGGAAGTAGAATTACACATACACTTAAATATAGTGCACAACATATTCAAAACCACATAGTTTCATAAACATTCAAATAAGATTAAACATAATCTTATATATACTAAACAAACCATATCAAGTCTATCAATATCCTCATTCACACAAATGGACTAAGTTTTAAAATTTTACAAACTTAAGTAAAAACCATGGAAGTAGAATTACATATGCACTTAAATATAGTGCACAACATATTCAAAACCACATAGTTTCATAAACATGCAAATAGGATTAAACATAATCTTAAATATACTAAACAAACCATATCAAGTCTATCAATATCCTCATTCACACAAATGGACTAAGTTTTAAAATTTTACAAACTTAAGTAAAAACCATGGAAGTAGAATTACATATACACTTCAATATAGTGCACAACATATTCAAAACCATTTAGTTTCATAAACATGCAAATAGGATTAAATATAATCTTAAATATACTAAACAAACCATATCAAGTCTATCAATATCCTCATTCATACAAATGGACTAAGTTTTAAAATTTTACAAACTTAAGTAAAAACCATGGAAGTAGAATTACATATACACTTAAATATAGTGCATAACATATTCAAAACCACTTAGTTTCATAAACATGTAAATAGGATTAGACATAATCTTAAATAGACTAAACAAACCATATCAAGTCTATCAATATCCTCATTCACACAAATGGACTAAGTTTTAAAATTTTACAAACTTAAGTAAAAACTATGGAAGTAAAATTACATATACACTTAAATATAGTGCACAACATATTCAAAACCACTTAGTTTCATAAACATGCAAATAGGATTAAATATAATCTTAAATATACTAAACAAACCATATCAATTCTATCTATGTCCTCATTCACACAAATGGACTAAGTCTTAAAACTCTACAAACTTAAATAAAAACCATGGAAGTAGAATTACACATACACTTATATAAAGTACACAACATATTCAAAACTACATAGTTTCAT
This sequence comes from Quercus tomentella, assembly GCA_028535165.1. Lineage (NCBI taxonomy): Eukaryota > Viridiplantae > Streptophyta > Magnoliopsida > Fagales > Fagaceae > Quercus > Quercus tomentella. The sequence continues at coordinate 34,502,831 of JAPQVY010000111.1, read as the reverse complement.
AAACATTCAAATAGGATTAAACATAATCTTAAATATTCTAAATAAACCATATCAAGTCTATCTATCTCCATTTCTATCCATATCTTCATTTACACAACAAATTCAAAACCACTTAGTTTTATAAACAAGCAAATAAGATTACACATAATCTTGAATACAATAAACAAACCATATCAAGTCTATTTATATCCTCATTCACACAAATGGACTAAGTCTTGAATCTCTACAAATTTAAGCAAAAACTATGGAAGTAGAATTACACATCCACTTAAATATAGTGCACAACATATTCAAAAACACAAAGTAATTTGTTAATACATTTGGTAACTAATCAATATCTCTTGATAATTGTCATTTAGTTTGCATGTTCGACATGTGAAAGGAATGAAATAATCAAACAACAATCCACCACAAAACAATTATCAATAGAATGCTTACAAGGAATTAAGTCCAAAAAGTAATCAACAAACATAACTCAACAACTATATCCACCCAAATTTCCAAATTTAATAAATACTCCCAATATCAATTGCAATGACCTTATAACACCATGCAAGCCACCCGCTTGCTCACCACCCGCTTGCTCCAACCCAACAATCCACCCAATACAATTATCATAATCACAAATATAAAATGCTTACAAGTATTGAAGTCCAAAAAGTAATCAAAAAATATAACTCAAAAATATCCATCCAAATTTTCAAAAAATAATAAACACTTCCAATATGAATGTAAACCACCTTATAGCACCATGCAAGCCACCCACTTGCTACAACTCAATAATCCACCCAACACAATTATCATAATCACAAATATAAAATTCTTACAAGTATTAAGTCCAAAAATTAATCAAAAAATATAACTCAACCATATCCATCCAAATTTCCAAATTTAATGAACACTCCCAATATCAATTGCAACGACCTTATAACACCATGCAAGCCACCTGCTTGCTCCAACACTACAATCCACTCAATACAATTATCATAATCACAAATATAAAATGCTTACAAGTATTAACGTCTAAAAAGTAATCAAAAAAATATAACTCAACCATATCCATCCAAATTTCCAAGTTTAATAAACACTCCCAATATCAATTGCAATGACCTTATAACACCATGCAAGCCACCCGCTTGCTCCAACACAACAATTCATCACAAATATAGAATGCTTACAAGTATTGAAGTCTAAAAATTAATCAACAAATATAACTTAACCATTTCCATCAAAATTTCCAAATTTAATAAACACTCCCAATATCAACTTATCTTTTAAAATAGCATACATTGATACATCTATATAATACGTATTTTAGAATTCTAGTAGTAGGAGTAGTACCATACATGGATCTAAAAGGGAACCAAAAAGAAGTAGATATTATTTCTAGTGTTATGTTGAAATGGCAAAGGCAAATTACTAATTGTCATAGCTACTGCCAATTTAGCAGCTAGTTTAATTATAAAGAACTCTAAGGCCCTCTTTTTCTTTTTCTTTTTTAATAATTAAAACTCTAAGGTTTAAGCATGCACAATAAGTGCGAAGGACAAAATTGGAGAATAGTTAAAGGACTATCTATATTTGTATGTAGGTTTTTTATAGGAAAATAATAAAGTTATTATCAGTTTTACCACCAAAATTTTATAAACTAATGAAATAATGAATGTGATTGGTATCACATCAACATATAAATAAAAATGTAAATTATTCTATTATTTATCTTTAAAAATTGATATATTTATAAGTTTTATATAGTAACATTCCTCTTGAGTAAACTTTAGAAAATGGTCCAACTTTTAAAGTAAAAATCTCACATTTTGGATCCCTTCTTTTTATGAATACTCATGGCCACTCCTCCAATGCCCTCCTTTCGTTTTCTCAAAAAAAGAAAGGGGAAAAAAATTCATACACTTAAGGACAGAAATCAATACATTAATTCTACATTGAATATAGAGAGATTTTATTCTCAGTTCCAACAAATTGGAACAGAGATAAAGGAAGAAACTATATAAGAATCTTATAATATTCTAAATGTGTTACTTCTTGTAAATACATTTTTATTGTTGGTACATTGTAATTGACATCTTACGATTCGATTAACCAAACTGTGCTTATAGTTTTTTAAATGAACCAATGGGCCAAGTTGATTAGCTTTTCCTTATAGTGAACTATTGAGTAATATATGTTAAGTAGATGTAGCTATCAATTGGTAAATTCTTCTCCCCTCTCTTTGATTAAACTGTAATTGAAACAATCTTGGGTGTGAATTCGAAACCCCAAGAAACAATGTGAAAATTCGTTGAGTCCATGTCAGAGCTTGGTTTATTTAATAATTTTTACCTTATATTATATTGGTTTGGATAAGCATTATTATTAGCTTAGGTGTTCAAACTTTTTTAGGCTTTTAATTAGAGAACATGGACGAGAGCAAAGACAATGATAAACAAATACTTACAATGATTCAAATACTTAAAATTAATCTCAAGCTAGCTAAACAAATACTTACAATGATTCAGCCCTTCATCCTCAAGTCCTTTTGCCCAAGAAGCCAATCTGAATAAGAGCTTTCTCTACCAATTTCCAACCAAAATAGAAAAAGAGCAAAAATTACCACAAAACTCCATGACCCATTAAAGAAAAACCAAATCAAAGCAAACACATAAGCCAAAAACAAATACTTACACTCTAAAGAAACTTGAACAACAAAAACTTTCCAACCAAAACTGAAAAATAGCAAAAATTAGCACAAAAGCTCCATGACCCGTTAAAGAAAAACCATACAAAAGCAAACCCATAAGCCAAGAATAAAGACTTACACTCTAAAGAAACTTCAACAACAAAAAAAAAAAGGGAAAAGAGTATGGAGGTGGCAGTGGGTCTTAGTGGAGGTCGACAACGGCCGCAGTGGCATTGGCAGTGGTAGTGGGTGGAAGAGAAAAGATGTGTGGTGGTGTTGAAGTGGGTCACAAAGAAAAGAAGAAGGGGACAATGAATAGTGAAGTTAAGGAAAGAAAAGAACAAAGAAGTGGGACACGGAGTGGATAAAAGAAAAGAAAGAAAAAAGAAAGTGTAGAAAAAAAATGGGAAAAAAGTGTGGGAATTGAAAATAATGGCGGAATGTTAAAAGATTAGAACATATAGCGACGTTTCGAAAACGTCGCTATAGAGTATTTGTTTTTCACCCACATGCTTGCACATTTTCTTTAATCACTATAGTGACATTTTCTAAAACATCACTATAGAGTATTTTTGGGAAAGTAAAAAAAGTGGAAATTAAATTTCTAGGAAAACATATAGTGACATTTTTAAAACGTCGCTATAAGCCAAATAAATGCTGCTAAAACTACATTTTCTGTGACATTTTAGAAAACGCCATAGCATCACTATTTAGCAATGCTAACTTGAAACATCACGATATACCATTTATAGCGGTGTTTTTGAAAACACCGCCTAAACCCGAATTTCTTGTAGTACATGTTCTAATCTCCCATTGTGGATTATCCATCTCTCAACCTATATAAATAAATTGTGTCAATCAATGCCTAGTTAACTCATCCCTTGTTTCTAGTTTTTAACTCCCACATATAAGTTTTTTACTTTTTTTTATATTAATTTAGTTTTGAAATTTAGTATATTTCTTATTCTTAAATGGTTAAAATTTTGTAACCCATGCTTTTGTACTCATAGATAAAATTTTGAATCAATCTCTAACTATACTTTTAGTCAACTAATTTTTCAAGTAAAAACATATAAAAAGAGTATTTGCTTCCCCCACTAAAAAACCCAAGGCAGGGAATTTTTCATTTGTTCTTTTTTTGGGGGGGGGGGGGGGGGGGTGTTAACATTGAGGCTTTACTAGTTTTGGCATAAAACAGTTTTTTTTTTTTTTTTTTTTTTCCTTTCTTTCTTTCATTGTATCCTTGAAAATAATCTAAAAAACATTTTATGACGTGTGGCTCATACGAAAAATCACAAACTATCCTCTCTCTCTCTCTCTCTCTCTCTATATATATATATATATATATATATATATATATGTTATAGAAACTTTAAATCACCAGTACTATACAACATTAATACAAAATAACATTTAACTGGTATAATTTCACAAATATTAACATAATGAGCATAAAGCCCGCAATGATAAATGTAAGAATTTAGACTCCTGAAAAACATAATATGTTTAATCTAATTTATTAGCCAAATAGTTACTTAGGTTAATTATTTAGATCTAGGTTAAACATTCATCACATGTGTTAGGTTCTAAAGACTTAGGTTTTATGTATTTAGAACTTTAATATGTATTGTTGGCAAACCATGATCAAAACAATATGTTTAGTAGTGTTTAGTCTTGCTCAAAGTTGTATGTTTTATGTAAAGTTGGAATTGAGCTGATGCAGAAGTTACTATGCATTTCGGCTTGGCTCGATCGATCGAAGCTTAGGCTCGATCGATCGAATCTCGGGCAGAATGCGTTTTTCTGCAGATTTCCAACTCAGCCCTAGTGTGTTTAAAATGTTTAGGGTTTTCTAATTTGTCCTAAGTATAAAAGGCAAACCCTAGCCACGTTTTAGTATTGCTCATATTGCTGTTTGTGTAAATCTCTTGTGAGATCTAAAGGAGCTTTCCTTTACACAAACTTAGGGTTTTCAAGGAGGAGATATTATCTACACCTTGATGATCAATTCAGTTGCTGCCATTGAAGCTTAAAAGAAACACAAGCGGGTGTGCTTGTATCTGGTGATGAATCCAAGAAAGAAGGAGTCCGTGGATTCGGAGCTTGCACGTGGTCGTGTCAGTAAGTTCTACTGGTGGGTAGTAATAAGAAGTCGAGCTTGGGGGCATGTAAGTCTTATTGTATGAACTTCGATTCTTTCAAGATAGTGGATTCAGGTTTACCTTGAGGATAGCTAGGTTAAATCCTCTCCAGGTTTTTACCAGTTTGGTTTCCTGGGTGATCATATCTTTGTGTTATTTATATTTTCGCTGCTTTGCATGATATGATTGTTTGATTGTGATAACCTAGATTTGGAATTTGGACTAAGTAACAACTTGGTTAATTAATTAGGTTAATCCAATTGTGTTTTAAGGAGTCTAAAAACTATCAAGTGGTATCAGAGCAGGTAGCTCTCTTGTTGTTGATCTTTTGATCACTGAGTTGATCCTTGACCCCTGTTGTTATGGATTCTTGGAAAATCTTTTTGCTTATCTATCAACTTGCTTACTTGTGTATTTGTCTCTTGTTGCTTTTGTTAAATCTTTTCTTGGACTTCTTGGTCTTATCACATGTGATAATAATTATTTGTGTTATACTGCCTTAACCGCCTTAAAGGCACGTGATTCTTGTCTTTGGTATTTGGATAGTGGTTGTTCCAGGCATATGACAGGAAACAAAGGACTATTCAAGACCCTCTTTGAAGGAAAGATTGGGATAGTCACTTTTGGAGATGGAAGCAAATATGTGATCAGAGGCATTGGAACTATGGACATTCCAGGGCTGCCGGTCTTTGAAGATGTTTGGTATGTTGATGGGCTGAAGGCAAATTTACTCAGCATCAGTCAGATTTGCAACAATGGACTGAATGTTCTCTTCACTAAGTATGAATGTGAGATACTTGATGGAGGAGGTGACTATATGTGTGTCGGTATAAGGACAGCAGACAACTGTTATGGATTGACACCAAGCATAGGCAACAAGTGCTTTAGTGCAAAGATTGATCAAGTTGATTTGTGGCATCAATGGCTGGGGCATGCAAGTCATAAGCAGTTAGAAAAGATTTCCAAATGTGATGCAGTTGTTGGTTTACCTAAGTTTAAGAAGATAGATAAGTGCATATGTGGACCATGTCAGATAGGTAAACAGATAAAATCTAAACATCCGTCTGTAGCGAGTGTTCAAACTTCAAGACCTCTAGAGTTACTGCACATTGATCTTATGGGTCCTGCTAGAGTTCAGAGTTTAGGTGGAAAGAAATATATTCTAGTGGTTGTGGATGACTTTACTAGATATACTTGGGTTGTGCTTTTAAAAGATAAAGTTGAGGCTCCTGAGAAGATGATACATCTGTGCAAAAAATTGCAAGTTGAGAAGGATACTGTGATAGCCAGAATCAGAAGTGACCATGGAAGAGAATTTGAGAATACCAAGCTGGCTACTTTCTACAATGATCAAGGCACACATCAAGAGTTCTCTTCACCCAAGACACCTCAACAGAATGGAATAGTGGAATGGAAAAATAGGGTTGTTCAGGAGATGGCACATGTCATGCTACACAATACAAAGTTGCCAAAATCCTTCTGGGGAGAAGCAGTTAACACTGCTTGTCATACACTCAACCGAGTGTATAGAGAGGGAAAATTCCCGACCTATCACAAGCTGACACGTCATACTACCAAGTCCACAAATTACAACCAATTACAAAGCACCACGTATTGCTGCTAGGTTTTGCTATCACCATTCAGAAACCAACAGAAATTTGCCAAGTGTCATGCAAAAACCAATCACACAACAGCACGTGTAAGCGATGACACAAGCAGTCCAGCGCGTGTAAGCGATGACACAAGCAGTCCAGCGCGTGTAAGCGATGACACAAGCAGTCCAGCGCATGTAAGCGATGACATAAGCGGACCAATCAGGCTGTGACATGTGTCACCAATCAGACTCCACCACGTGTTGCTCACCCACCTCCAAACTCCTATAAATAGAAGCCTTCCTGAGACATTTAAGGGGACCAAGATCCAGAAGTGAAAAAGCTCTGCAAGAATCAAGCCTCAAAGCCTTCAAGAACTTCAACCCCAAAATCGGAGAGCATTTGAAGCAGAATCATCCAAACCATCTGCCTAGATCCTAAAGTTTATGGGAATCAAGCTCAAAGGTCCGAAAAACATCCACAAATCATAAATCAATGAAGCTCTACGGATCCAAGCTTCTAAAGCCCTGAAGAACTTCCACCACAAACCTTCGAAGACAAAGAACACACGAAGAACACGAAGAACGTGAAGAACAAAGGATTTCTAACAAGCTCATAGCCAGAGATTCATTGTAATTCCGTTTCAACAATCTTCAATCCATCCCTCAACCAAATTGAAGGATATTTTGTGTTCAAGTCAAAATCACATTACCACAAATCCAATCAATAAGTCTTGCAAGGAGATCGAATCAGAGGATCACTCTTTTGTAATTTCAGAGAATTGTACCACACAATCATTAATACTTCGCATTTGTAAAACTATTTTACTTGTTTGACTTATATCGAAACGAGAAATTTAGTCGTCTACAGAGTGTATTTTAGACCTGATTCCAAGAAGACTCCTTATGAACTCTGGAGAGGAAAGAAGCTGGTTGTTAAGTATTTCAAGATATTTGATAGTGATTGTTACATTCTACGTGATAGAGAGAACCTAGAAAAATTTGATGCAAAGAGTGATAAGGGATATTTTCTAGGGTACTCCTCTACTAGTAGAGCATATAGAGTGTATAATCTGAGAACCAAAACAGTCATGGAATCGTCAAAAGTTGTGATCAATGATGAAGTATGTCCATAAGCACATTCAGAAAGTACTACTCCGGTTCAAGATAAGCCTATGGAGGTTAATGACTCACTTCCTGTTGATTATGTTGGGAAGCATAGTGATGAAGAGTTGATGGTGTTGAATGATGCAATTTCTGTGCCATCAAGTCCGGAACCATCCACTCCGGTTCATGAGACTCAACTAGCTCAACATGAGTTTAGTCCTTCATTAGAATTGAAAGGTATCTCTACATCTCTAGTCAAAGGTCCTTCTTCTAGAGTAAGGCTTAATCATCCTTCCGCAAACATATTGGGAAGTCTGAATGATAACATGAGATTAAGATCAAAAGCCTTAAGTGTAATTACTCACTCATGCTATCTGTCCCAATTTGAACCGAAAAAGGTAGATGAGGCACTTCAAGATGCTGATTGGGTAAACTCTATGCATGAAGAACTTCATCAATTTGTTTGGAATGATGTGTGGGAATTAGTTCCTAGACCAAAGGGTGTAAATGTAATTAGAACTAAATGGATCTTTAAGAACAAGTCAGATGAACATGGCACTATTATCATAAATAAATCAAGACTTGTTGCTCAAGGTTACACACAAGTGGAAGGGATTGACTTCGATGAGACCTTTGCACTGGTAGCAAAATTGGAATCCATTAGGATACTGTTGGCTATAGCTAGTCATCTGAACTTCAAGCTATATCAAATGGATGTCAAAAGTGTTTTCTTGAATGGTATGTTGCAAGAAGAGGTTTATGTTGAACAACCGAAAGGTTTTGTTGATCCTCACAGACCAGATGATGTGTATAAATTGAAGAGAGCCCTGTATGGTTTGAAACAAGCTCCACGGGCTTGGTATGATAGATTGACTGCATATCTCACTGAGCATGGATTCAAAAGGGGATCTGCAGACACTACTCTCTTCATAAGAAAGGATAAGAATAGTTTTGTTGTAGCTCAAATTTATGTTGATGATATTGTTTTTGGTGCTACTAATGACTCTCTTGCTCATTCTTTTGCAGATAAAATGAAGGCTATGTTCGAAATGGGTATGGTTGGTGAACTAACTTAGTTCTTGGGATTACAGGTGAAGCAAACGGACTCAGGAATCTACATCAACCAAGCAAAATATGCAAGGAATCTAGTCAAGAGATTTGGACTGGACAATGCTGCACATGCCAGAACACCAATGGCTGCCAATGCAAAATTAACAAATGATCCGTCAGGTGAGTCTGTTGATGTTACATTATACAGAAGCATGATTGGATGCCTTTTATATTTGACTGCTAGTCGACCTGATATTGCCTTTAGTGTTAGTGTTTGTTCTAGATTTCAATCTAATCCTAAAGTTTCACACTTGAATGCTGTCAAAAGAATCATTAAATATGTTGGTGGAACTTGTGATTATGGATTATTTTATAGTAAAGAGTCTAATCTGTCTCTTGCGGGTTTTTCTGATTCTGATTGGGCTAGTAATGCTGATGATAGAAAAAGCACCACTAGTGGGTGTTTTTATGTAGTAGCCAATCTTATTGCTTGGATGAGTAAAAAGCAAAATTCTGTGTCTTTGTCTACTGCAGAGGCAGAATATATTGCTGTTGGAAGTTGTTATTCACAGCTTCTTTGGATGAAAAAGGTTTTAACTGATTATGGAATATCCCAAGATACCATGGTTGTTTACTGTGATAACTCTGGTGCTATTGATATATCTAAGAACCCTATTTAACATTCTAAAACTAAGCACATAGAGATTAGGTATCACTTCATTAGGGATCTTGTTGAAAGAAAGATTGTGTGTCTTGAGTATGTCCCTACTGAATGACAAAATGCTGACATTTTCACCAAACCTCTTGATAGAAGTAAGTTTGAGACACTTCGTCAAGTAATTGGTGTGATTCTGTGTCCCTGATCTGTCTTGGCTTTCTTGGTCCTTGTGCTTCATTGCTCTACCCTTTGTGACCATTGTTCTTTGGTTTTGTTTTTTTTTTTTTTTTTTTTCTAGGATTTGCATTGCATAACATTCATGCATTTCATTCTAGGTGTTTTTTTTTAATATAAAAATAAATAAAATATTAAAAGAGGAAAAAGGGAAGAAAGAAAAAGGAAGCAAATTGTGTTTTGTACTACTTTCTTGGTTTTTGAGAACAAGGTTGGTCAATTTATTTTCACATAATATGTCTTTTGTACCTTGTTTAGCTTTGATGAGCTTTTTTTTTTTTTTTTCACTTGACTAGTTGAAGCTTTGTAGTGCATGTTGTGTGGGAAAGATGTTTATGGTGTTTATCACTTTGTCTTAATCTTGAAGTCACATGTTATTTGACTGTCGGACTTGATCCTTTTGAGAAAGGCATAAATAACCATCTCACCACTGTTCACTAGCCAATCATGAACACCTTAGTGCATATCGTAAGATTTTGTACTCGAAAAAGTGTAGCACATGCACAAAAAGAACATAAGGTGTAGCCTCAGTTTAATTGCTTAATGCTTAAAATTGGTGTGTACTATTAAGCTTGACGCCAAATCACATAATTAAAATTGGTGTGTACATTATCCTGGCTTTTTAATAAGTTTCTGAATAAATTAAAATTGGTGTGTATATTATGAGGCAAAATCAAGAAACTTACATGATTGCAAGCTTATGATCTAGGAGATGTGGGAATTATATGATGTAACTCTTTAGGTGAGAGTCTCTTTTAAATTCTATGTGATGAATTTTGTAGACTTTGTGATTAACTACTATTTACATATCACCCCACATGTAACTCAAGTTTTTACTAGTTGCACACACTACACAAGTTACTCTTTGCTAAACATTGTACATGTTATTGTGTGTGTTTTTGGTCTGACCAACTAAGTTTGCAAATACTTTGAATTTTGTGCAAAATTGATTTGATGCTTGAAAATTTATGGAGAATGAAAATTTTTTTAAATTTAGGAAATTTGGGCTTTAATTCTTGTTTTTGAAAATCATATCATCACATACTCATGCATTTTATTCCTCAATTTTAATGCTTTGAGTTGTTTTAAATTTTTTTTTTCAAAAAATGTTTCTTTTAATTCTTTGTGAGCCTCTATCCATTTCGATTGATCCAACCTAATTTTCGATCAATCGAAATTGTTTTGAAATTATTTTAAAATTTTTTTAAGAGCCTCTGTCTGTTTCAATCGATCGAAACTGATTTTCGATCGATCGAAACTCGTGAATCAGGTTTTATAAAAAACCAGTTTTGACTTGTTCCTCTCACTTTTTCAAAACTTTCTCTCTCTCTGACTTGGCAAGGCTCCACAAAGATTTTTTTTGTCGTTTTCAACCATTCTTTTTGCAAGGTTTTTCTCTCCATAAGCCAGTATGTCCATATTACCCTCTCTTTTTCATTTATTTTCAGTTTTACATGCATTTTTTCATGCATTGAAGGGTTATTTTCGGACTTAGCATATTTTGGGGTTTTTGATAATACAAGCCATATTTTGTGAAATTGAACGTTGGGTTTTTGTTCTAGGATGTTATAATCATGATCCTTGTGGTTTATTTTGATCAATTTTGTGGTTTTTGAGGAATTGAAAATTCTAGGGCTTGTAATTAACCCAAATTGGGGCTTTTTGTCACTGGGACTTCTATCCAGTGGGGTTCTAATCCTCGGATCACGTCTGCTGAGCTTACCGAGACTGCCTATCTTTTCTTTAGGATAGCATGTCATTCTTTGTGGCCTATTTCTCATCTCCACACCATCCCTCTAGAGCGTTGTGTGTTTTTGTATGCTTTTGTTTCTGGTGCGTCCATCAGTTTCCCTCATCTGCTCCTTCGTTCTTTGAATGAGGTTCATAGGAGTTCTACCGTAGGGCATGCGCTTATCCATCCTATTTTCATTCATAGGATTTTGTTGTTTCTTGGTCTAGATGGTTTCCCTTTGGGTGAGCCTGTTCATGTTGTTGCTCCCATAGGTGCCACCTTCCTTAGGCAGAGGGCTACTCACTTGAGAGTTGCTCCTTCGCGTCCTCGAGGTGCGTCTTCTGGTGTTGTTCCCCCTCCTCCCTCTTCTACAGGTGTTGATGCTGCTGAGACGTCGGGTGCTGCTACTGCTGATGCTGATGTTCCTCCACCAACTACTTCGGATGATTCAGACATTCGACATACGTTGGATCATGTCTTGACCGTTCAGGCGGCTCATGGACAGATTTTGGTGGACGTGCTTGATGAGATCCATGCTTTGCGTGCAGAGTTGGCACAGTTTCGACGATCGTCACCGCCACCTCCTTTTGATGATGGATTTTGATTGCCCTTTGGCATTCCGTCACAAAAAGGGGGAGTACATATTGAGCGCTTTGTAGAGTTTTGTTTTCAGAGGGAGAGTATTTTTGTTGGTTGGTGCTTGTGAAGTTTAGATTGTATCTAGGTGCTTCACATTATATTTTATCTTTTTAGCTCTTACCATATTTTTGTTGGGATATTCATGTTAGGGGGAGTTACTTTTATTGATTTATATGTTTCTTGTTTTCAACTGCTTATTAATTTATATTTATGAGTTATTCATTGATATATGTCTTTCTTGTGTGTTGTTTGAAATCAAGAATTTATTTTGTTTACTTGTATTTTCCACACATGCGGTTATGTATTTTGTTTAGTGTTTCAGGAAATATACAGGTTGATTCAATTGAGCTGCTGTCTACACTTGCAACTGATGGATAGTAGTTAAGATTGAGTTTGTTTTATGAGCATTTGTTTTGTAAAGGGCTTTTCTTTGTAAACTTTGAGCTTCTAGTGTGTTTTGTCACGGATTGCCAAAGGGGGAGTTTGTTAGGTTCTAAAGACTTAGGTTTTATGTATTTAGAACTCTAATATGTATTGTTGGCAAACCATGATCAAAACAATATGTTTAGTAGTGTTTAGTCTTACTCAAAGTTGTATGTTTTATGTAAAGTTGGAATCGAACTGATGCAGAAATTACTATGCATTTCGGCCTAGCTCGATCGATCGAAGCTTAGGCTCGATCGATCGAATCTCGGGCAAAATGCATTTTTCTGCAAATTTCCAACTCAGCCCTAGTGTGTTTAAAACTTTTAGGGTTTTCTAATTTGTCCTAAGTATAAAAGGCAAACCCTAGCCACGTTTTAGTGTTACTCATATTGCCGTTTGTGTAAATCTCTTGTGAGATCTAAAGGAGCTTTCCTTTACACAAACTTAGGATTTTCAAGGAGGAAATATTATCTACACCTTGATGATCAATTCAGTTGCTGCCATTGAAGCTTAAAAGAAACACAAGCAGGTGTGCTTGTATCTGGTTGTGAATCCAAGGAAGAAGGAGCCCATGAATTCGGAGCTTACACGTGGTCGTATCAGTAAGTTCTACTGGTGGGTAGCAATAAGAAGTCGAGCGTGGGGGCTTGTAAGTCTTATTGTATGAACTTCGATTCTTTCAAGATAGTGGATTCAGGTTTACCTTGAGGATAGCTAGGTTAAATCCTCCCCAGGTTTTTACCGGTTTGATTTCCTAGGTGATCATATCTTTGTGTTATTTATCTTTCCGCTACTTTGCATGATATGATTGTTTGATTATGATAACCTGGATTTGGAATTTGGACTAAGTAACAACTTGGCTAATTAATTAGGTTAATCCAATTGTGTTTTAAGGGGTCTAAAAACTATCAACATGTATCAAACACAGCAGAAAAGTAAATAACATAAGATGTGATGACTTAGGAAAACCAATGAAATAACTCGTTTCAAGGTAAAAAAACATAGGGAGAAGTATCCCAAGAGAACAATTCACTATATCAAATTAAGATTTACAGTCAAGAATACCAATTCGTAGTAAATATTACACAGTTACCAAATTGGACTTTGAACTTCTCAGACTTCTTTGATTTAGATATGTTCTCACATGAACCACCTGTTCATGCCTTGATCTTCAGTAAACTTGATAGCTGAAGGCTTGGTTGTAACTTTACTCCACCGGTGCTAGCAATATGGATTTGGTCTCTAGTAGGTACTTGATAGAGGTAGAAGATACAAAACCTCATAGATCTCATAATAGTAACTCTCAAGACTTGAAAAACATGTATTAGGGTTTGCCTTTTACACCTAGCAGTGTTGGACTCAAACCGTAAACATTTCATAGGCTGTTGGGCCTTATTTAAAATTCTGCAGATTCGTAGTTTGATCGATCGAAGCTCTCTCCCAATCAGTCTAGCTCTTCCGTTTTTGAATTCTCTTTTCTGCAACTTATATGTTCTTAAATCTTGACATGTATTAACTTGAGCAATGTCTAAAACACTTCAAAGACCTTAAGATTTAATCCTAGGCAAGTTTTTGTTCTCAGTTTGCCAACATACAACATATTTAGAACCTAAACATTTATGACTAAATATTTAGAATCTAACACCAACATCTCATCTAAAAAACAATCAAACTAACAATAAATGTAGCCGACAAAGCATGTAAAAGTTTTTACCTCAATGCTTTCAATGCCATAAATTATAGAGAAATGTCACTCCACAATATTTTCACAACAAATCATAGGTGGCATATTGTTACAGGTTTTTAATTTGAATCCACCACTGAAATTACTTTCTTGCCCACTAGTGATAGCCCGTAATAGCTTGCCACCTAAAATTTGTTGTAAAAATCTTGTGGACGTAGTATTTTTTGAAATTTTAATTCGAAAATTTTAAAAGTGATATGATTGGAAATCTCATAAAATAATTTTAGAATTTTTTTTTTATAAAATTATAAAATAGATGGATGGACAGAAAGACATATAAAATTGAGAGAAATTGGTGTTAGGAGAATTGGATGAGTGAGATCCACACAGATAGAGAGAGAGAGAATGGGACAAATAAGGGTCTGTTTGGTAAGAGATTTCTAGTAATGTTTTTTAAGTTTTGTGGAAATGTATGTGGGTGAAATGGCCCGTTTGGTTATGTTGTTCTAGTAACGTTGTTTGTAATTTTTGAAAATATGTGTGGGTGAAAAAGTGTGTGAAAATACGTGTAATGTTGTTTAAAAACTGAAAACATGTGTTTAAACACATGTATCAAACGAGCCCAAAGTGTGTGGAAATACGTGTTGTGATGTTTAAACAACAGTTTTCGTTACCTGTTGTTTAAACACCATTACCAAACAGGGCCTAAAATTGCACAAGATAGAGAAATTTATTAACCAGTGATGGCTTGGCCAACAGTGGTCATGTGGGATAGGAATAGGAGCAATACTGGGTGGGTAGGTGGGTTGATGGTGTTGTTCAAGGACATATTTACACCTCAATGTGTATTTTTTTTTTTTTTTTTTTTACCAAATTTCTTTGCAATATATTTTATATAGACAAAATCAAACAGGCTTTTATTTTTTATTTTTAATAATCTTCAATTCTCATTCAACCAAGAAGAAGTAAGATGACAGTCTTATTCTTTTTTTTTTTTTCTTTTTTGCTGAATGCAGTCTTATTCACTTTATGTATGCCTAAAGATTGTCATAGATATTTATATTATTTTAAAGCAATCCTATTCCTATCCATGATGGGTCAAAATTTGAAATTTCTTCTCATCATAAAATCGCCATGCCTCTTTATTTTTTTAATAAAGTCCAATACTCCATGCTTCTTAAATGTGTCACAACTACTCTTATTTCTTATTTGTGCTTACTCGAAACTTTGATACTCCTTTGTTGTGTTCCCTTTTTACCATCGTTGGCGCCACCCGTGTCGGAAAGTGAATTCCCAGAACCGAACAGTAAGGCCCGTTTGAGCCAAGAGAGGGCGTGTAGGGCATGAGAGGTATAGGGTTGACTAGGGTATGTGTTACGAAATGCAACGGTGTTAAGAAAAACATGATAATTGAGTGTTAAACCTAGGATAGTATGGATAGGTTGTGGAGATCCAACTCTTCTGTCAGCTCTAGGACTAGTTGTCCTCCTGATATTGTAAATGAAGAATATCACACTGTTGAAGATAATGAGTTGTTTCCTGATTTCCAGAAATGGAATATGCCCAAAATTGATACTAAAACTGTTTACAAAACTAGTTGGACTAAAAATGCTTTTCATTCTGCTTACAAAGCTAGAACTGTTGAACAAATATTCTCTATTTCAAAAACTCATGAAAAATGTTGCTTGTTTTCTAAGAGAAATATTGGTGAATTTATTGCTGCTAAAAAATTCAATTATTTGCATATTGGTATGGTTCAAGTTGCTGTTAAACCACTTACTAGAAAAGGAATAAATGCTTCTGTTCTCATGTGTTTAAGAGATGCTAGATTTAAGAACTTTAAAGATAGCATTCTTGGTATGATTACTGCTTCTATGTATGATGGTCCTGTATATTTTAACTGTTATCCTAATATTACTCTTGCTTTGGATGATCCCAATATTGTTAAAGCTTTAACTTTGAATATTGCTTCATCTGGTTATCACATGGAAGAAGGTAGTAAACCTTTTGCTTTGATTTATCGTATTTATTATAGACTTTTGAGTACTCAATTAAACCCTAGTGCTAAGATTAGTAGAGAACCTTCTGGAAAAACCATGTTAATCCAATGTTCAACTCCTGATGCTAAAGTTCAAGTTCCAAAAATGATTCAATGGCAAGACATAAAGCTTCCCACTAAATGGTTGTTGGAACAAGAATCCCCTCTTGCTAAACCTATTTTTGATGAGCTAGATTTCACTCATATTCAACAATATCTTGATGGTACTGTAAAAATAAGTTTTCAAAACAATCAACCTTTGAGGATCAATGAAGGAAGACATTCCTTTGCTGGATCTGAAAGTGTTTCAAAAAGAGACCAAGATCTCAATGATTTTTTGCAAAAGAGTTTTGAAAAACCCACTGATTTAAAATTAAAAGGTGTTTCAAGTGATAAATCTCAAATTAGCTCTGTTTACTATTCCACTAAACCTGAAGCTTCCTCTCCATATAGCAGAACTACTAATGAAGAAGAAGATGACACTAAATCTGTTTGTCCATCGGATTTTGATTTCCCTCCTATTGAAAATCCTGCTTTCCAAAATTAACTAAGAGTTTTGAATGTTTTGGATGAAAGTTTTGAAATTGATATGGTTTCCCTGTATAATGAATTTATGCTTGCTAAAAACAGAAATAAAAGAAAATATTACCAAAGTAATTTTGCTCAGTCTAAAAAAGACCGTGTTAAAAGGAAATGGTTTGAAAAGATGAATCAATTGAAAAAATATATTTTGTTTTTTGATTTTCTTGAAAATTATTATGTTTCAAAAGATGAAGTTTCAAAACAACCTTTGAATGTGATAAAAAAATAAAATTTTATTAAAGAAGATAAAATCATTTTTAGGTCTAGTCATCCGCCTCTTGAGACAATTTTGATAACTTGTCAAAAGACGGAAGTGAAGGCCTCCCCTTTCAAAATTGCTGATGCTGATACTCCTGTTTTTAGTATTATTGAACAAAATAATTTTACTAATGAATCCTTGCATGTTATTGGTCAACAACTTGACCGTATTGAAGAAAAAATTAAAGAAAAAACTCCTGTTTCAAAAATTGAGAAACCTTTGATTGATTTACCGAGTCAAAGAGAAAAAGTGAATTTTAAATCTTCTCAAGCCAAAACTTTTGACATTGTTGAGAAAATGCTTTCTGATTTAAAGGTAAAAACTGAAGATACTTCTACAAATACTCCTGCTACTCGAACTATTTCAAAATATGAAAAAGAAATTGTTTCTGAAGAAAATATAGATTCTGATACTATTTCTGCTAAAAAGGTTTTTGATGATGACCTACCAAAAATAATTAAAAGATTTGTTGGAAATTCCAAACCCATATCTTTTACAAAAAATTGGTATTCAAAACCTACTCCTCCTGATATACAGTTTGAAGAAAGAGCTTTTCAAACACAATTCTCTATTACTAGTGATAAAATTTATGAATGGAATATTGATGGTTTGTCGAAGTAAGAAATCATTAATAAAACGGGTCATATGTCTATATATATTGGTTTGCTTTTTTACTTGGGGGCGGGGGTGTTAAAAGCACAAGAAATAGAAAACTACAAATCTTTTGGGACAAAGAGACAATAACATTACCTTTCCACGTGATGGACAACAGAAGACCGTGGATTCCAATAAACCTAAAAGATCTATTTTCGTTACAAACCATCTTCGAAGGCTTTAATCTCACATCATCATTCTCATTTTAAAAAGACTTCAGCACCACATCATTTGGAAAGTGTACTCTTTTTTTTTTTCTTTTCTTTTTTTCTTTTTTTGGCTGCGTCCTATTCAACATTTAAAACAGAAATGTCTAATTAGAGGGCTAATTGTCAACCGTTCCTTATAGTCCAAAAACAACTCCAAGAAAGAGACATAATTCTCAATTCTTTTTCTTTTTCTTTTTCTTTTTCGCTTACAATATGTGGGAAGAACAAGATCTTTAAATCAAAATAACAAGCTAAAGCCTATTAGAAGTTGTGAGTTTGATCTTGAAAGAACCTAAAAGGTAGGCATGAAATTCACGTCCAAATTATTTTTTTTCTAATTTAATTCTGCAATATAACCATTACTAATTAATGGGAATATTTAAACTGTATTTCAATTTTAGATGAAGCGGCAAAATTCAATATACTCAGGGAAAAAAAGTAATTTCCGCTCTTTATGTTTGGGGTAGTTCACAATTCCCACCTTACCTTTAAAACCAACTAATTTCACCCTCTATATTTGCAAAATGAGCAAATACTCCCCATTCGTTACTTTCTAGTTAAGGTCAATGAATTTTTTTTTTTTTTTTTGGGTTGAAGTATTAGTCATGTACTACAAGAGAAAATATTGATAATTGCATTGTTGTTTTTTTGAATTTGCATTTGTAATCATTGTGATTCCGTTGAATTTAACTTAAAAAATAATAAATTGAGGGTACTTGCTCATTTTTCGAACAGGAAATTGATTTTTTTTTTTTTTTTTAATGGAAGGAATAAGAAAATTGGTTGGTTTAAAAATAAGGGGAGAAATTATGAACTACTCCGAACTTTAAGGGGGAAAATACATTTTCACAATATACTTATTTTAAAATGAAGTCAAACATCTTTTAAGAATAATTTATTGTGGAGTCCACCTGATAAAAAATTAGCATGAAGTGATGAGAGAGTGATGCAAACTCAGTCGGAGTGATAAGAGGAGCTGAAAAGTTGAATTGTTTCTTTTTGGACAAATAATGCGCTTAACACATTTTCCTCCCTTTCACATTTTATTTCTCACCAAATCTCACTTTATCAATATTTTATCCATTTTATTTTACTTTACCAATATTAGTGGAGAACTAAAATCAAAGTAAGATTAATAGTACCAAAAAGTAGGACCCATGAATAGTACCAAAAAGTGCAGTAAGACCCATATATAGTAACAAAAATAAGCTGAATATTAAAATAAATTGGCAAAAAATAATCTAGTCAATCAGACACATAATCTCACTCCCTTCCATTTTACCAATATCAAAAAGAAAAAGAGATGAAAAATGTTCAATGACGAATTAAGGAATTATTAAACAAGATATAATTATTGTATATTATTTGATTTACATTTGTTTCAGCCATGGCGCGTAAAAACTAGAATCAAAGCAAGATAAAGGGGCTTAAAGATCGGAAAATTAGAATGTTTGAGTCTATCTAGTGTGTTTTGAGTCGGGGCGAGTCTTCTAGTTTGTTTTTGAATTGGGGAGAAATAGAAGGGTAGTTTGATCTCATTACTAAAGTTGCTGTGTTTTTTTGTTGGCATGTCAAATTGACTCTGCTGTGAATAAAAGCTAGCTTTGTTGTCAATAAAATTAAAAATAAATATGCTCTAAATGGGTGCTGCACTGCACCCGTTAACGACTCATTAACTGGACTCATAAAAGGATATGACTTTGGGCAATTAATGCCTCCTATCCCGTCAAACAAAATAGCTAATACCTATAATTCCATAATATATATCATTTGTTCTACTTTTAGTGTTCCATTTTATGATCCATCAATCATTGTATGTCATGAGGTTTTTTTTTTTTTTTTTTTTTTTTTTTCCTTTTTATACTCTAATTATTTTATAAGAAAAGTTAAATAAATACAGGACAAATTATGATTGGTGGAGTATAAAGTGGAACACAAATCCGAGGATAGAACACAAATTTTCTTTTTAATGAAAACTAGTGTTTATATAGTATTAACAAAATATCAATAACAAAAATCCTATAGTTGCTACTAATTTTACTAAAATCTTACAAACTAATGGGATAATGAATCAAATGGAATTAGTGAAACATCAATGCCACAATAAAATTACTACCAATTTTACTACAAATATTTACAAGCTAATGTGCCAATCATGAATGTGAATGGTGCTAAATCAATCAACATTACAATAAATAAATATCTTTTTTTTTTTAAATTGATATATCAATTTGTAAAATTTATTTAGTACAATAGATAATAGTTGTGTCTAGGGGTGTGCATGGGTTGGGTTAGGTTGGCTTAAGGGTATTTTTCGACCTAACCCACCATGGTGGGTTAAAAAAAATCCAACCCAACCCAACCCAACCCATCACAAGGGTACAACCAAACCAAACCAAACCCAACCCACGTGGATCAGGTTAGGTCAGGTTGAACTCATGAGTTGGACAATTTTTTTTTTATTAATTACTATTATTATTAAATTGAGCAGAAAAAAAAAAAAAAAAAAAAAAAAAAAAAAAAAAATCTCATGTGCCACCTAAGTTGACAAACAAAATATACATGAACAATTATTCCAACTTAGTTATAAAAAAAATATATCCAACTGAATTGATAAACAAAACATACATGAACTAGTATTCCAATTTAGTTATAAACAAATTGGAATGGAGCGGGAGCATGGGAGTTGGAGGCAACAGAAAGAGAAATAAGATTGTTAGGGTTTGTGAGATAATTGAGTTTTATATAGGAAGAGCCAAATAGAGGGAAAAATTAAATAAACAAATATTAATTATATAATTTAAATTTTAAATATATAGGTGGGTCGGGTCAAGTTAAGCAAGTTTGTGATTCTTATGACCTAAACCCAACCCAACCCACTATTAAAAAAATTTTGATAACCCAGCCCAACCCACCAACCCACTTGAAAGCTCACTTAGTGTATAAAACACTTGTGAATGTTTAGACCCCTAAATTCAAATATTCCAAAACAAGCTTATATTCAAACAATGTATGTGCGGAATGATAAATATAAGCTATACCCAAATATGCAAACTACTCTAAGCCATAATTTAATCACAACATAGTAGAAATTGAAAGCATAGAGTAAGGGATAGAGAGAAGCAAATGCAAGATAACACCGGCACGTGTTATCGAAGAGGAAACCGAATAACTCGGCGAAAAACCTCTCTGCCACCCTCCAAGTGGTAAAATGATCCACTAGAAAATAAGTTGGGATACATGAATAGCAATAGAACCTCCAAGCCTAATATACCCGATGCACCTAAGCCGTCCAAACTTTTTACTCCAACAGGGTTACGCCTAACCGTGTCTTCTCTAGCTTACCAGATCCCGCAATTAGCCTATTGCATCAACCAAATGAATTGGTTCTCTCTTGAACTACTTCCAAAACACCAAGAACCTTCTCACTGCTCTAAATGTGGTGAGGTAAGGATTTGGCTTAAGATCCTCTCATGGGTATGACAATGGAGAGAGTGAGAGTAGAGGAATTTAGAGAATCAAATGTATAAGATTGTGGATGAATCAATCTTGTTGTTCTCTGGGGTTTCTCTCTTAAAATTCTTTCTGGAAGCTCTCTACATTTCGTGGATATAAGGGTATTTATAGTAGTGTGTGAGATGGAATATGAAAAGTCAGTTTTCAGCGAAACAGGGTACACTGGCGAGTCACTCACGACTGGGATGAGTCGCGAGTTCCAATCGCCAGATAACAGAAACGGAAGACTGTACTTTTTGTCCTGTAGTGATCCAACTGTCCTGACCCTTCAACTTCCTACATGCTCCACATGTGTGACACATTCTGGCAAGTCACCACTCGCGAGTCAGTCGCGAGATCCAGTCACGAGTTGCCTCTTCATTGCATACACTTGATCAATTTTTCACACTCTCTCACACACAACCCTTACATTATTCCCACCTAAATACTGGATTTCTAAATGTTGAATTACAAGCAAATTTGGCATGGAATAAAGCTAACACATAGTTGAATAATTCAACCTTACCCCACTAAAAACCGATCCAACCTGATTAATTGGGTTAGGTCAAGTCAATTTTGGCGAGTTGGCTGCACACTCCTAGTTGTATCATCATTTAAAATAAATTTCTTTCACCAATCACTAAAAAAAAAAAAAGACACAAAATAGTTGTTTCATATTTACATGTATCAGTTTGTTTTTCATTTAAAATTTTTTTGTTTGATTTGATAAGCTATCATCTCTATTAAAAAGCTATTGACTCAAATATATGTGAAATTTCAATTTTTTTTTTTTTAAATAGAAAGAAACATATTTAATAATTTTTAGACTAAATTACAAATTACACACTCTAACTTTGCCTAAAATTCAATTCAATCCTATAACCTACTTTCATACCATTCAATCCTTAAAATTTCAATTTTATTTAATTTAGGCATTTTGTTCAATTTCCGTCAAAATTTCCGTTAGTAACCCAAAATGATTGAATTTTTTATTTTTATTTTTAAATGTTTTTTCAAGTAAAAAGAAGAAAAATTAATTTTCAGCAAAAAAAAAAAAAATTATATTGATGAATCGTTTGATGAAGAGGGAGAAAGAAGAAAAATCGTTTTATGAAGAAAATTTTCTGTACAATTTGATTGCTCATTTATGACGTTAACGCAATCAGAACACCCAAATACGTAGAAAGCACAACAAATCCAACTATTGGGCCTTACCCAGATACCTATACTGTACCCAAAAATACAGCTAACCCATTATTCAAAAGCCTACTTTTTATAATAGCCAATAGATGCGATTGATGACCCAAGCCGATTTTGGGCCACAGAGAGACTACTACATCTCTTGCGGAACCTCTTGATCGAAATTGGAATTGGTTTATTATTATTATTTTAAAAAAATATTTTTCTTTTTTTTTTTATATTTTTTATTAGTTACTTAGATTTTTTTTTTTTTTTTTTGACTCATTAGTTACTTAGATTTTTAAAAATTTAAAAATATGAAGAAAAGTAGAATTCGAAGAGTGAACGACAATTCCTTAACAAAAGCAGACGAGTAATTGAATTGGATAAAAATAAAATTCATGAGACTAAATTGGACGAAAATAAAGTTAGTGTCTAAATTATATTTTAAGCAAAGCTAGGAGTGCAATTTTTAATTTTGCCTAATGTTCATTATGAATTAGATCCTATAAAAATCAATATCAAGAAATAAAAATTAAGAAATTAGAGTTTTAATTTAAGAGACAAAAATACGCTATTGTTACCTTTCATAAATATAATATAATATAATAGGATATCAATTTTTTTATTAATTTATTCTCTTTCATAAAAAATTAATATATAAACAATAATAAAGTATGAAGATTGTGGGGACAATTTTTGCTTCAAAGGCCAAGGGCTAGACCATGTTGTAACCTTAGGCAAATTTGTTGTCCCACATGGGAAAGAAAGCCTCCCTCTTTGCACCTTATAAGGGATGGCAAATTTGTTGTCCTACATAGGAAAGAAAGCCTCCACAAAGATGATTAGATAATAAACTTAATAGTGTTATATTTTTTTAAGCTAAACTAAAAAGTTTTTAAAGTACAAAAATGTTCATGGTATTGTTTTTAAATTACTACAATTAGAATTTTATAAAGAATTTATATTAACTAAAATAACAAAAATTTACATATGTAAGCTGCATTTGGTATTTATTTAACTACCAAAAAATCATTCTATTTGTAAGTTGAATTTCTACTTTGAAAATCTCAATTATTTATATAAATAATCCTAATAGATATATGCAAAATAGGCTATATAGCGAATATACTATCTTTTGTAGTTTTCTTACGTCAAAATATCACTGAGTATTATAAATTTTAGTTTTAATTGGTCTCAAATGCTATATATATTCACATGCATATGAGTATATGAGTAATTGAATAAGTCATTTATAAATTTTACTCCTCTCGAGTTAAATTCTGTTTTTTATTTTTTATTTATTTTTTTTGGGGGGGGGGGGGGGGTTATAAAGAAGTTTCATAGATTAAATAAAGCAGATAATTTAGGATATAGCCTCTCATAATACATGTCGAAATTTTACATAAAGCAATAATATAGAGATGTCTACTAGCAGACTATCATAAACAACAAAATCTTGAGTCAAGTGTAGTCCTTTTAAGGCAAGTTTGTCGGCACACTGGTTTGCCTCACAAAGTTTCACCTTCACTGGCAGGAATTGGCCGAGGAGGTTCATGCAATCCATGATGAGAGTTGCATGATGTATATTATTACTACAATTATTAGAAACCCCAATAAAAAACTATTCTTGCATCAGTCTCAATCTCAATTGCAACTAATAAGTTCAGCTTAAAACACATTAAAACCATCCCTTATTGCCCAAAGTTTGGCATCTCTTGCTCTATTTGAGCTGAGTAAAATGTATCCCGTAAATCTATTTTGAAGCACAATATAAGCAGTTCATTATGGATTTCAACTTATCTTGGGGTCAGTTAAATTGTAAAAAAGTGTGCAAATTAGTAAACAGAAAAATGTGAATTTTGGCCATGTGCTAGCAAAAGTAAACTTTCTGAAAAATTCAGAATATTATAATCATATGAAATTTATCCCCATATATTTCAATATTGACACTCTAATTGTCATGCCTAAGTCAGTTGGTTTTGTTGTGTGGGAAGGCCATTGATAATGATATTTTTTTTGAGTAAAATTAGTTACTCATTAATTTTGATACATTCTGCCACTACTGTCGATGCTGTCATTTTTTGGTTGCAGCTGGTTTTTGTGAGTATTTTTTTGACAATCTTTTCTATTTTTTTGACATTTTTTGTGAGTAGTTGCGGAACCCATTGCCCATTAGATTGTGTGGGATTGCAGCTCCGTTTTAAAATCTCACGGCACACTTTGTTACCGTCGGTCTAATTGCATAGTCTTTTACTAAAAGAACAAGAAAGAAGAGGAGGTGATAACAGAAATACAGCAAATTACAAATCTCCTCATCTACTTCCACTCATACACAAAAAATAAAAGTGGGTTCCGGAATGATTTTCACATGGCGCGCGGGAAACAATTGGTCAATACTCAATAACTACGACTTAATATGTTTTTATTGCGCTGAAAAGTATGTCAAAATTAACAGCCTAGTGTTTCCGAACTGATTGCACCATAAAATGTACTTGCAACTACCTTTACTTTTGTTTGGTTTTTCTAATGTTGCCATACTCCATGCCAAATTTGATTGTGTATACAATTATTTTTGTATTTGATTTTATCGAGTCGTATTGTACATGAGATTAGAGGGTCAAGTGTGGAAAAGGGGAATTTTGGTCAAGCAAATATGGGCATATCAAATGAATTTTTTAGGCGAAAGTACAACTTTTAAAAATCAATTAAATAGAGTTTTGCGAGAAACTTGCAAGTAATTTGGTCAAGCGAAAATCATATCATGGGAGAAAGTTGTTACTTTCCTTCCCTGCAACTCCTATCTAATTATCTATCTTATATTTCTCACAATACCCACGAAATTATACACTAAGAGTTCTTAGATTGAAGAATGAAAGAGCTATTCATTTTCCTTAAGAGAAAAACCGATTTTAGTCTCTACCTTCATCCTTTCTAAATGACATATCCTTAGAAAGGAGACCTAATTAAGCCATACATTAGAGATACCTTCAGTGATCTTTATTGAATCTTGGTGTTGGGAAAAATTGGAGCAATTCCAAAATCTTCAAGAGACCTTGAAATGGCTAAGGAGAATTAGTCTTGCAATCGGTGACTAAGCTTGCAAAAATGAAAGCTTGTAAGGCGAAAGGATTGGTGCAATTGGTTGCTAGAAAGAGCAAAGAGTTCGGACTTTGAATCAAGGGGGTCAATTTCGTACCGGATGTCATTTCTATTTAATTAGGGGAACGAAATATTTCGGTATTGGTTGGTACTGGTGTACCGTATCGGGATTATTATTATTATTATTATTATTATTATTATTATTATTATTATTATATATACACACACACATAGACATTCTTGATTATTTATTTATAATTATTTATAAAATCTATATAAGAATCCTTAAATTTATAATAGCATATTTCTCTAAATTAATTGCTTATTTTTAATATGATTATTTCTTTCTCAAATATCAACCCATTAATAAAATAATAATAATAAAACCAATAACCTAACGTACTAGATTGTAATAATAATAAAAAGATAAAAAGATGATATTAATTATTAAAAATACACATAAAATTGCTTATCAAATGTGAGTGGCAGTTAGCCTAGGGGTGTTTTTGGTAGAGTGGATTTTCGGGAGGATAGGAAAAAAAAAAAAAAAAAATGAGAAAGGAAAACTTTTTGGAGAGTGTTTAGTTGGAAAGGGGAGAGAACAAAATGAGGGTGTTTTCTTACTAGGCCCACCAAAAAGTTTTCTCTCCAATATGGAGAGAAAACTTGGTGGAGGAAAAATCTAATGGTTGAATGACAAAAATGCCTATGTGCAAGTTGCACATGGGCTTCTACCTTGCTCTCTTCTTTTCTTTTCTCTTTTTTTTTTTTTTTTTTCACTTCCAATTATAACATGTGAAAACTTTTTGTTCTCATTTTTTTTTTCTTTTGCTTTTCACTAGATGTTGCAGGTTGCCTCTTTTTTCTTTCTCTTTTTTTTTTTTTTTTTTTTTTTTTTTTTTTTTTTTTTTTTGGCCTTGGGCATGACAATGTTTGTTTTGTTTTTCTTCTTCTTCTTCTTTTTTTTCTTTTTTTTTTTTTTTTTTGGTTTAGATGTGATTTTTTTTTTTTAAATAAATTTGGGTGATTGTATTTTTCTTGGTTGTTTGTCTTTTTTTGTTTTAGTTGGGCATCATTTTTAACAAAGGTATATGAGTAAATTTATGTAAACTCACTTTTTCCATCCCTCCACTTTTTCACTTCCAACCAAACAAAAATGAGAGAAATTAAAATTTTTTCTATCTTCCCACTTTTCCATTCCCCTACCATTTTCTATCTTCCTACTTTTCCACCCTTCCAACCCAATGGACCCTAAAGTCTAATTATATTTGAAATTTGTTTCACACTTTAATGAGTTCACGTGAGGTGTCAGAACTCACGCAAAACAAATAAACAAGAGCCACACACACAACTAAAACAAAAGGAACAAGAAGAGAGGTTTAGTCTCAGTCAAAACTGATGCAGAAGAAGAAGCAGAAGAAGAAAAAGAAGAAGAAAGAGAAGCGGCTGGACAAAACAAAAGGAGGAAGGCTGGGGGAAATGGCCGACATCATGGGAAAACAACCAGTGAGGATGGCGACGTAAGCTTTTTGTTGCTAACTTTTCCTGTTTTCTTCAAGTTTTTAGTATCGCCTGATTTTCATTTTTCTACTGAGATATTTGGCGGTATGTCCGGTATAGTCCGATAAGGACTAGTATTTTAAGTGGTACGAATCAAGGGTGTTTTTGTACCGGTTCACCTACCGATAAGATAAATTCCAGCCGTACTGGCTGGTACGGTATGGAATTGACACCCTTACTTTGGATACATTGACATTACTTAGCTTGGAGGGTTTTGTAAGCATAATGTATCACAACTATTCTCACTAGTGGATTGGTAGGTGCCATAGGCCCCATAAATCTTTTTACTTATTGTGAGTTTTCTCTTCGTAAACACGTCTTCGTGTTTGGGTGTTGTGTGTGTGTTTGTGAGGTTGATGTTGTTTGTTTTGTAAATCCATGCATTGAATCAAATGGGTAATATTTAATTAGGCTTAATTATATAATTAAACTTAAAATTGGTAATTAGCAATAATTTGTGCACTACAAAAAACTGAACCTATAGTGGCATTTTTTTTAGTGGCTATAGGCATATCTATATCTATGTTCAGGGAGTCCTATAGTGGCCTTTTTTTAAAAAAAAAAAAAAAAAAAAAAAAAGGTCTATAGCAGCATTTTTAAAATGCCGCTATAGGCACTTTTTATTTTAGTTTTTTTTTTCTTTTTCAGTTGGATTTTTTTTAATAAGAGCTAGAGGAGGAAAAAAGACCTATAGTGGCATTTGACAAACGCCATTATAGGCACTTTATATTTCAGTTTTTTTTTTTGCTTTTTCAGTTGGTTTTTTTTTTTTTTTTTTATAATAAGGGATAGAGGAGAAAAAAAGACCTATAGTGGCATTTGATAAACGCCACTATAGGCACTTTTTATTTCATTTTTCTTTTCTTTTTCGGTTGGGGTTTTTTTTATAATAAGGGCTAGATGAGGAAAAAAAGACTTACAGTGGCATTTGACAAAACGCCACTATAGGTACTAGTCTTACAAGAGCCTATAGTGGCAGTTGTCAAACGCCACTATAATCACTTGTAAGAGTAGGACCTATAGTGGCGTTTGTCAGGTCCTTGTAAGAGTAGGACCTATAGTGGCGTTTGATAAACGCCACTATAGGCACTTTTTATTTCATTTTTCTTTTCTTTTTCGGTTGGGGTTTTTTTTATAATAAGGGCTAGATGAGGAAAAAAAGAACTACAATTTTAAATTTTTTTATATGCCGGATTCTTTTTCTTAAAGTTGTTTTTTTTTTTTTTTTTTTTTTTTTTTGGGTGCTAGGCTATAGTGGCGTTTATTTGCAAACAATAAACGCCACTATAGCCTAGCACCCAAAAAAAAAAAACAACAACGTTAAGAAAAAGAATCCAGCAAATATAAAATAGGGGACCTATAGTGGCATAGGTCCAAAAAGTGATAGCTACAACATATTCTACAATATTTCGTAAATAAAATAAATAAAAAATAAAAAAGAATGTGTTTCAGTGTAAACAAAAACTATGGAATATGCCATAGAATATTCTTTGGCATATTCCAAAATATTCCATAACTAAAAAAAAAAACAAATATGAATGTTCAAAATCACTAGCGTTTATGAAATCTCAAACTCTCTCTCTCTCTCTCTCTCGTGGGGTTTTGTTCATTGTTCTTTGAGTTTTGTGTTTGATTTCTCAGAAAATATTGGAAAATATGTGTTGAGTTTTTTGTTTGATTGCATATGGGTGTCGAAAATCTAGGTTGGAGTTTTGTATTTGGTTTCAACTTATAAAAAAATCATGTTCAATGTCTATTTGTTTTGTAAATTTTTGGAGCATGTGTTTATATTTTTGTAAATCTGAGTGATATATTTACAAGGTTAATGTAAGAAAAGAAAAGAAAATAGTTTTTTTTTTTTTTTTTTTTGAGTTCTTCACGTTCAAAATATTGATGCTTTCAAATTTTTAAAATTAAATTTTCAATTTTAAAAAATAAAAAACTTTCGATTTAATTTTTGGTAATCAAATTTTTTTTGTTGGTGGTTTTTGGCTATAGTGGGATTTGTAGAAGGTGACTATAGGGGGAGTCTATAGTGGCGTTTGACAAACGCCGCTATCTCAAACGCCACTATAGGTCCAATTTTTTGTAGTGATGGTATAAAACTGTTTTGTTTTCCCAATTCTTTTTTTAAAAAAAAAAAGAGTGTTACTTTCTCAAAGCACTTTTTCTTTTTCTTAAATAATGACTTCAATGTTATTTTGGTATTCATTTTTTAGTATTGGGTCTCATTGCACTCTTGGCTATTTAAGTAATTGATGAAAACATATACCTTACTGGAAAATGCATAAACACTAAATCTAGATGATAGAAACTTTTTGCATTTAAATTAAAATTATATTGTATCAAAAAAATAAACATTATAAATATTTTATGCATTTTTCCAAGGTTTATTGTCTAAATATTGATTAAATTAGGTGTACGTTATATTACAATAATGTTATTGGACAAATTGAATGTGAATGATTTGAAAATTGTTGTTTGTAATTACAATAATTTTAGTTAGTCTTTCTATAAGTGTAATCTTTATTCTACAACCCACACGCTCCAAGCTTGCTATTAGGCTCAAAAGCAAGTTATGTTGTAATAAGCATAAAGCCCCAAATGTCATCTTGAACGCTTGTAAGATTAATTGCATTGTCGTAGACTCTTATGTTTAGTTGAATGAAGTTTCAGGTTTAATTCTCAAAAAAAAAAAAAAAAAAAAGTTTCAGGTTTAAAGAAAATAAAGATTTGAAAATTTTATTGAAAAAGCAACCCTATGGCAGGCAAGCCATGTGCTGCACTATAATCATGGGCTAAAAAGAAAAGTATCCAATGGCTTTTAACAGTGTCTTGTATAAAATTGATAGGCAAAAAACTTTGATTTCAGTCCACACCTTTTGACAGATCTTTTTATTCAATAAAGTTTTTTTTTTTTTTTTTGGGATGAACAGAAAACTTTATTGAGAGAAAAGGGCAAAAATGGCCCATTACCATCAATTTTGGAAATAATTTGCTCAGAAACACTGTTTCCGAACTATATAGCAATCTACCACTTTTTCGGGCCTATAGCGGCGTTTTCCTGAAAAAAAATTTTATAAGTCCCATAACAGGTTCAAGGGGCCCTATAGTGGCGTTTTTAAGCCCTATAGTGACGTTTTTGGGCCCTATAGCGGCGTTTTCCTGCAAAATTTTTTTGTAAGTCCATAACAGTTTCAAGGGGCCCTATAGTGGCGTTTTTAAGCCCTATAGTGACGTTTTTGGGCCCTATAGCGGCGTTTTCCTGCAAATTTTTTTTTAAGTCCCCATAACAGGTTCAAGGGGCCCTATAGTGGCGTTTTTTAAGCCCTATAGTGACGTTTTCGGGCCCTATAGCGGCGTTTTCGGAAAAAGTGGTATTTCCCTAATTATTTCCGAAACAGTGCTCTGTTGCTAAATATTTCAAAAATTAATGCTAATGGGCCATTTTTGCCGAGAGAAAAGAGTAAAGATAACAACAAGGCCCTGCAGTACTCCTCCAAAATAATGGAAGAGACACAATGGGCCATTACCAAGAACAAAAAGGCCGAAATAATTACAAGCTGGGGACCATTTTCCTAAAGAGTGAGTTGCTGCATCACAAATCCTACGCGCCTAATTCACAAAAACTTTATAAAAAACAATTAAAAGATTCCTCAAATCAGAGCACAGAGACCTGATCCTCCAAGAGGGAGAGGGGTCTCAGCCAAATCATTGAGAAGCTGTACATAAGATTTGGAGTCTTAACTCCACTATGATGCACCCATTACCCATGACAGGAGCTAAGGAGAGGACCCATTTAATGACCCCTGCTCTGGCCTGGAGAGGGAGGGTAGTGTTCACTTTCATAGTACCAATGAATACCAACTCTTCTCTCCAGTCTCTTGCCAGGGCACCCACAGCAGTATCAACGTTAATTTTAAATGACAAACCTAGGGGAGGGATCCAAGTCTGAGTAGAGGAAGGAACTTGTCGTCTTTGCACATTATAATTTTATTCGTCCCAATTTGAAATTTATGAATTTCTTTAATATGGATTATCCGTTTGTCAATCATCAAGTTATACAGAATATACAGGAGTACACAAAATAATGACTTCAATGCTATTTCAAATTTTCAATGTACATTATTTTGTGCAAAATCCATCACACTGTCTATTTTAGTGATGGTTAAATTTTAAATCTTATGGGATAAACAAAAAATTTTACATTAAAAAAAAGAAATTTAAAAGTCTGTTAGCACGGGCATAGCACATACTATAAGGCTAGTTATTTTTATTATGTTAAACATGCAAAGCTTCAAATTGCTTTCAAATTGTCCATAATTTTCGGCAAGTACCACAGCTTGCCAGGCAGTGGTGAATCTAACAGTTTACATGAACACAAACTTAGTAGTAGGTTTGTTTGGTTGCTAAGAAAATTAATGTAAGATCAAAAAATAGAAATGGGTTTTATTTGAGGAAAGACCTAGACTTATGTGTATTTTCTGAAATGTACTTTTTTAATAATAATTTACCACATCATTAAATATACTATATCATTATCAATATCGATTATTTTCTAAACTCTTGAAAGTAGATAATTTGATATACTTTAGATGCGAAACAGTCTATATTTCAATCACTTATAGTCATGATAGTACTGACATGGGTACTATACATGAAATTAGAGCATTCCCATCAAGTATTGTATATGCTAAAAGATGTTTCTTTTTTTTTTCTTTTTTTTTTTTTTTTAGCATTTCTAACCCAAAAACATGGTCCATCCAAGATTGCATATGCCAAAAATTTTGCAATATTGCTACAGTGCGCTCTCATTTTTTAGCGCACTGTAGCACAATGCTATCATTTTTTAATACTTTTAATTCTCTCTCTCCTCAAACTGAAACTCAGACTCCTTTCTCACTCTCACTCTCTCTATCTTTTCTCTCTTTCTCTCTGCTTCTCACTGAGCTAGAATCTGAGACTCCGATGAGAAATTTCTTCAAATATGGGTTTGTGATTTGACTCTGGTGACTCCGATCTCCGGCCTTCCGATTTGTTGAAGATGCCAGAGGCGGAAATCCATGCCGAGATGATGAAGCGGCATTCCGGGCCATCAATGGGTTTCGTTAAGCTCTGACTCGGCGTTCACCGGACTCCGGTAATCATTTTGGGTTTTGTTTCTTTTTGTTATTTCTTTGTTGGATTACTATGGAGATGGTGAGACTTTGTTGGATTACTATGGAGAGGGTAATCAATCTGGGTTTGGTGGGGTTGATGTTCAGACGGAGCTTGGTGGTCAACCATGGAGCACGGGTCGGAGCGTGGATCAAATGAGCAGTGGTCCAATTTGGTTGATTTGGTTTGTGGGTTTTTTTTTGGCTGTGGGTTGTGGTCCGATTTGGCCGTGGTTTGTGGGTTTTTTTCCTTTTTTTTTCTTACTGTGGTTGGTGGTGATTTGGTTCGATTGCTGGTGGCTAGTGGCTGGTGGCTGGTGGCGACGATGGTGGGTGGATGTGGTGGTTGGGGTATGGGTGGGTGGATGTGGTGGCCGGCAGTGCTGAGAATAATTGGGTTGAGAAACAGAGAGACAGAGGAGAGAGAGAGAGGAAAAAAAATGAATAAAAAATAATAAAGAAATAATATTTAAATAGAATGTTTAAAAAAAATAAAAGTTTTGATGGAAGTGATATTGTAAAATGATGTGTTATATATTATAAAATTAGTTTTTAGCATTGTTGATGAGAATGCTCTTAACCACGAGTGTGTGAGAGTGAAGTTATTAAAAAGTAAAATATAAAAGTAAAATTGGAAGAAATTAAAGATTTTATTTATTTATTTAAATGCTGAAATTAAATGCGATTTTTGCAGCGCTTACACAGATTTTGCCTTAGCGATGGACTGTGTTTTGGGCCTGACCCCCACAAATGTATTTATATAATATTGTAGGCAGGAAAAAAGGGAAAATTCTTACACAGAGAAATGGTGTTCACTCCTCCCACATTTTTAGTGCACTTCACATTGAATTTAATAAGTAAACTACACTATGAATGTCAGAGGAAGGAGTATCATTCTTCGTGCTCTAGGTACCTAAGAATTACTCGAAAAAAGTCACATGATTGCCATATGTTATTAGGGGTAATTATTGAGTACTCTCGAAGTATCATAAATGCGTATTCCATCTTCTTACATTACTATAAGTCTAATTTATTAAATTTATGATGAGATTTATAATTCATGTAAGTAGAAAAAATACGCATTTATAATTCTCTCAAAATATTCAATAATTTTCCTAAACCAAAAAAGTGTTAAAAGTAAAATTAAGCTCGAACAATAGAGTATGGACAAACACTTTTGGCCTTTTTAATGAGGCTGCTCAGTTGAGATCTGAACTCACAACTCATATAAAGTTAACATTTAAGGTTTTTTTTTTTTTTTTTTTTTTTTTTTTTTTTTTTAAGTGAGCTGGCCCGGCCAGCTAGCAGGGTAGGAATGGTGTGAAAGTTCATCGTAAAACGTTAATATCTTTTGGAAAAAAAGTAAAATAAAGAATTATGATTTTTTATTTTTTTTTGGTGGAAAGCGGGAGGTTTTATTTAAAAGCAAATTGAGTTCATACAACACCAACAACTGTGCTGGGGGTACAAAGTCGAGTTTCCCCCAGGCCAGTCAAGTCCCTCACATATGATACATAAACAAAAGTGGGACATTCGTTATACATAGTCATCAGATTCTGGTGGTGGGTCCCTCGCCTTACTAGAGTATCGGCACAGCCATTTGCCTCACGGTACACGTGTTGCATGTGAACTTCCCATTCCTGATCCAATAGGTTCCTGCAATCACAAATCAAAGGCAGAATATTAGTGGGATAATTCATATTTGTATTTGTTAGCCAGTTTAGGACCACTTTCGAATCTAGTTCCAGCTGAAGGAGCTTCACGCCCATACTCCACGCCATTGCAAGTCCCTATTTGACCGCCGCCAACTCAGCCAAATTATTTGTTGCGAGGCCCACATGCACTGAGAATCCTGAAATCCATTGGCCCTGGTGATCTCGAAGAACACCCCCTGCTCCGGCCAATCCAGGGTTATCTAGGGCACTACCATCAGTGTTGAGTTTAAAAAAGGGGTAGGGGGCTTGCCATCTGATAATCTGAGGAACCAGGTCCGAGAGTTGTTTGGTGGTACCGGCGAGGAAATGAAATTCTATCGCCGCTTGTACAAAGGAGTAGATAAGGCTATGTTGGGAGCGGGATTGGTTTTTGAATATTCTTTCATTCCGTGCTAGCCAAAGTTTCCAACAGGTGAAAGGGAAATAGACCTGCCATGGGGGGTGTTGGGGTAAGGAAGCCCTAGCCACTAAAGCATTATACCTCAGCCAGTCTTGAAGCGGAAATTGGAAGAAGGATATGGGCAGGATACCTGGGGATTGGTGCCAGACCTCTTTAGCCCAAGGACAGTCACGAAGAATGTGTATAGTCGTTTCAGGTGACTGGCATCTGGGACAGCGGGTATCCACAGATGGACGTCCAAAGGATAGGTATGTTTTGGTTGGGAGTCGATCACGCGGAGCCTTCCATAAAAAAATTTGGATCTTTTTGGGGCAAGGAGAAACCCAAATCCAGTGCCAAAGGGTTTTGTTCCAAGGGGCCTGTTGGCGTTGATACAGGAATTTTGACGCGGATTTGACGGAACACGTGCCCTTATTGTGGGGCCATAGAAAAGAGTCAGTAAGGCTAGCAAAGCGGGCCACAGGAATACCTAGAAGAAGATCTTGGAGCTGGGTGGAGAGGGGGAGGTTAAGAGAGTCGAAAGACCAAGCTTGGTTTGCCCAAAGAGAGTTGACCCAGCGGTCATCCTTCTGGGGGAGGAGAGGACTCTCAATATAATTCCGCAGGGAGCCGTTAGGCAGCCAATGATCTTTCCAAATTCGGATAGTCCTTCCATCTCCTACAATCCAGCGCATGCCTTCAAGAAGTAGCTCGGCCCCTAGCGAGATAGTGGTCCAAATATGTGAACCTCTTGATGTTCGAGGACTGGTGAAAAAGGTAGCATGAGGAAAGTATTTAGCTTTTAGGACCCTGACCCAGAGCGAAATGGGATTGGAATAGAGGCGCCAGGCCTGGTTCATGAGGATAGCTTTATTTCTATGCCGGGTAGAGGATATGCCCAAACCTCCAGCCTCTTTGGGGAGCGTAACAGTCTCCCAGTTAACAGTATGGCAACTCCTGTGATGTTCGATGTCTCCCCAGAGGAAGTGACAGCTCAATTTATCTATGTGGTGGCAAATCTTTTGCGGGAGAAGCGTGGTTTGCATGGCATATAACGGGATAGAGATGACCAAAGCTTTGATGAGGGTGGCTCTGCCAGCCATCGAAAGATACCTAGCTTGCCATCCTTCTATACGTTTACAGATATAATCCACCAGATATTGATAGGAGCTAGCTGTTCGACGGGTGGTAAAAATGGGCGTTCCAAGATAGGTTCCAATGCGCTCCGTGGTGGGGAGGCCAAGTATACCTGCCACTTGATCTTTTATACGCCTAGGGGTGCGGGGGGAGAACAAAGTTTTAGATTTGGTGGCACTCATAAGCTGGCCGGACGACTCACAGAAATCAAGTAAGAGTCTGCTAAGATTTATACAATCCTTGGCTGTGGCTCTCGTAAACAAGAAGATGTCATCGGCAAAAAATAGGTGTGAGAGGCGGACCCCGGTTCTGAAATTTATAGGGTGGATAAGTTTATCTCTGACAGCCTCATTCAACTTGATGGACAATCTCTCCAAGCAAAGGATAAACAGGTATAGGGAGAGGGGGTCACCCTGCCGGATGCCCTGGCTGGGCACCACTTCCGAGAGAGGGGATCCATTCCAAAGAATATGGAAACGAGTAGAGAAGATCATATTCATGATGAGGGCAATGAGATTAGTAGGCACCTGAAAGAATTCAAGGATTTCCTAGATAAAGGACCACTCGAGATGATCATACGCTTTTTCGAGATCCAGCTTAAGAGCCACGTATCCCGTCCGACCCCGTCGAGAAATAAGAGTCCGAATGACCTCCTGAACTATGATGATATTATTGCTCGTACGACGGCCCGGCACAAATCCCGCTTGACAAGGATTAATGGCTTCCACCATGAAGGGTCTGAGTCGATGCACAATAATACGAGAAAGTAATTTGTAAAGGGTATTGTAGATACTGATAGGACGAAATTGCGTGATCAAATCGGGGTGGGCAACTTTCGGAATAAGGACCAAGTTTGTGATCCCCCAGTTAGGAGGGATAGTGAGATGCTCAAAAATGTCTTGAATAACTTGAATAATGCTCGGACCCAAACTAGACCAGTGTGTTTGGAAAAAGAGAGCATGATATCCATCCGGTCCGAGGGCCTTTAAGGGGGGGGAGAGCTTGGAGGGTCTGAAGAATTTCATCAGGTTGTGGAATTCTAGTTAGAAACTGAGCTTGGGTACGGAAGGGACTATTGGGACAGTAGAGCCTCTCATTGCTAGGGGTGATGTGGCGGTACGAAGATGAGGCCTGGAACAAAGTTTTGAAGGCAGTATGAATGTGATGGGTTAGTGGCTCTCCAGTGAGCCATAATCCCGTGCCATCCTTTAAAGTTATCACTCGTAAGTGGCTGTGACGTTGGATGGTTTTGATGTGAAAATATTTAGTATTGGCATCCCCAAAGTTTAACCACATGATTCGAGATTTGAGATGCCAATATAAATATTCTTGGTGGAGAACCCTATTATACTCCTGAGTAAGCTGGTTCTCAAGCGAGTACAAATAGGCCGAGGGTTTCCTAGCTAAGGCCACTTGGATACCTCTAAGTCTGGCTACCAGGCGGTTTTTACGATGAAAAATATTTCCAAAATGAGTTTTGTTCCAGGAGCAGATGTTTTCCGTCAACACATCCAGGCGCCAAGGGAATCTCGATAAGGATGAGGAGGTAGAAGGGATAAGTTCCGAGGCTTGCCAACTGTCCTCCACAAGGGACGGGAAAGTGGGGTCGGTCAACCACATTTGCTCAAATCGAAAGGGTTTAGGGGGTTTCAGCATCGATGGGTCAGTGTTCAGCATAATAGGACAATGATCAGACTTGACCCTAGGGAGATGGTGGATTTCTGTGGTAGGAAAGAGCAAAGTCCAGTCGGCATTGCCCAGTCCTCTATCTAACCTCTCCTTTATGGTGGACTGCCAAACCGGGCTTTTGTTGGTCCATGTGAACCGGGGGCCATGAAAACCTAGATCAATTAGCCCACATTTATCTAAGCAGTTTCTAAAGGCCGCAATGCAGGTTCTATTGACTGGAAGACCTCCTAGTTTTTCGTCCTCAGACAACATATCATTAAAATCCCCTAGTAGGATCCACGGAAGAGAGATATTCATAGCAAGATTTTCTAAATAATTCCAAAACGGTTTCCGCTTATTAAAATGGGGAGGGGCGTACACAGCGGTAAGTAAAAAGGAAAAGGATGGAGAAGGTACCTTCACCAGAGCGTGAATACTGTGGTCGCTGCAGCTGATAATTTCGACATTGAAGGAAGGGGCTTCATTCCAAAGCAACCAGATTCCTCCAGAGAAGCCAACTGGGTCCACACGTTGAGAATGAGAGTACGGGAGTATGTCTATCACCCCTTGAGCCCTAATTTCAGCAATGCGGGGCTCGATAATGATCAGGATATTAGGGCAGTGCCTACGGTGGAGCTCATAGGCATGTGCACGAAACATCTCATTTCCGATGCCTTGACAGTTCCAGGCGATCATCTTCATGGATGTGGAAAAAGGGGTGAGGGACTCATTTGGGACTTCCCATGTCGAGGGAATCCTCGCTGTCGGCAGAGGGAGGCACTGATGCCTCGCTGTGGTGGTCATGATGCGATACAGTGCTTCCACATCGCCGAGCCTGGCCTAGTGCGTGCCGGACACGACGAATGGTAGGCTGCGGTTTGAGAACATGACAATGTAAAGGTTGGGCTCGTCTTCCCGCATGGCGATGTTTATTTCGCCGCAATCTAGAAAGCAGAAAACGGCTGCGGGCAGTATGTCTGGGGAGTCTGCACTGGAGGAGTTCACCGGAATGCTCCGCTGCCTGGCCGGTGAAGCTTGTGTCCGCCTTGCCTGGGTGTGATAAGGATGGCTGGACCTGTGGACTCGGACATGGGATCGGTGGCTGCGGTAGGGGTTGGAATGGGGAGGTGGGTCGAGCCTCAGAGGCAGGCTCGGAGTTTGAGTCAATTGGTTCCAGTTCATGGCTGTCTGCGGGTGAACCGGAATGCGGACATAACTCACTGTCCCGTCGAGAGTTTGTTCTAGAGACAGTCCGCTCCAAAGTTTTTCTAGGTTCTCCATCTCCTGTTCGTAGGCTTGGTGAGGAGGGGGT
This sequence comes from Quercus tomentella, assembly GCA_028535165.1. Taxonomy (NCBI): domain Eukaryota; kingdom Viridiplantae; phylum Streptophyta; class Magnoliopsida; order Fagales; family Fagaceae; genus Quercus; species Quercus tomentella. Next base: position 34,464,447 of record JAPQVY010000111.1, on the reverse strand, counting down.
TGGTTGTTCAAGTGTGGTATGGTTGAGAGGTGTGGGTTGCCTTGAAGAGTTGGTGTGAGACACAGGTCGGGATCCGTTGGAGTGGGTGAGGAGGATGCTTGATCCGATGAGGGAGCCATTTGTTTGGTGTGTATCATGAGGGATTGGGTCGGCTAGAGTAGCAAGTGTTTTATCTTGCACTTATCGCATGGTTTGAACGTGAGGATATTGAAGATCCTCAGGACATCTGGCCATGCAAGGAGTGTGTGTGTTATGTCCAGCCACGTCACACAGTTGAAAAGGATGTCTTGAACAGCCGGCATCTCCAGAATCATGCATGTGCTGCTGTTCTTCCTCACATGGCTGCAGTAAATTAAACTTATTACCCATGGATGCCACCTCGCCATAGTAAATCCTAGTTGGCTGTTTCGCACTATCGCGATTTTGTCCCATCACCGACTCAGTATTGTGAGTGCGTTGCCTCTGTGTAGGTGATGATGAAGCTAGACCACGTGGGTGATTCAAAGTGTATGGATCGGTTAAGATGTTTTTACCGCATGGAGTTGTCTCAATTGGGCGTCCACGTGTCTGGGTGCGGCGTGTTTGGACCGTTTTCCAGGGGGTTGACACGTGATTGGGATCTATCGGTGAAACGGTTGGGGTGGATGGTTCATTCTCATGAGGTAACATGGTGGCTGGAGACGACAAGCCTTTTGTACACTACGGTTCCCTGTGGCCGAGTCTACCGCATTTGTAGTAAAGCATAGGGAGGTTTTCATAAACAATGTCTTGCCAAAAAAAGCCTATTTTCACACGTTTGGGCAGCGGGTTGGCCATGTTTATTTGGATGCACACTCTAGCATATCTCCCACGAATGGCGGCGCTAGTAATGGCATCAACCTTCAAAAGTTTCCCTAGTTTTTTGCCCACATGTTTGAGAAACTCTGGGTGGTAATATTCAATGGGTAATTGTTCTAGGCGGATCCAAACCGCTGTGGTTGATATTTTGGCGGTTTGCGGATGAAAATCCGCTTCCCAGGCCTGCACATGCAGGTAATGGTCTCCCACAAACCATGGTCCATCCATTAAAGCATGGTGATAATCTTTAAGCACATCAAAACGCATAATGAAAAATCCGTAACCAAGGTCGATTAAGTGTGTCGTACCTATGGGGCGCCAAATACCGGCTAATCTGGTTTGGATTGTCCGATATCCCAATGGCCGTCCCATAAGCTTGAGGATAACGCTCGTTTTCCATGATCCCGCTAACTGGTTCTTCAATTCCGGGGTGAGTCGGATTTCCCAAGTTTCATCTGGTCGTTCGTCATCAGTTTCAGGTTGGGTTTCTGCACTTTGTGTCTGCTGCGCAACGTTCTCTTCCTGGTTGGGTAGTGCTTCATAGTCTTCTTCTCCCACTCCATATCGTGCTTCTAGCATATTTGCATCCTGTATCTCCTCTGCATAAGTCTTTTTACGTGAGTTATTCCGTAGGTGGATGTTTTCAGGGTCGTCAGGTTCATGGGGTAAAGTCGGGGTAGTCATCTGTTCACGCATTGCCTCAGTGATATTTTTAATAAAGAATTATGATTGTGCCTGTAAAGTGACGCAATTTATGCCAAACTTGCCTCTATGATGAGTTTTGAGGGGTAGGAGTGATGTTGGGTTCATACGAGAATATCTCTCTACTAAATGTTAACTTTAAAAAGGAAGGAAGAAAAAAAAAAAAAAAAAAAAAAAAAAAAAAAACATTTGCTAGAGTATTAATATCAGGTATATCAAATGCTAAATTTTTCAACACATCAAAAAACATTCCACATCAAATATTTTAGGGTTTGTTTGGTTGTGTTGTTTAAATAACCGTTTTTGTTGTTTAAACAACACAATATGTATTTTCACAAAACTTTTTTGCCACACATATTTCCATAACACTTCAACAATGTTACTAGAACAACATTATTAATTAGACTTAAATTCTAAAATTTTTAGCAATGATAAACAGTAGAATTCTATCTCTAAATGCTATTTCTTTTTATTAATCTTCTCTTTCTTTTCAAATAAAGTATCCTCATTCGTTCTCTCTCAGCCACTCATTATTTTTAGCCTCACTCTCTCTCAGACTCATGTTCTCTTCTTCCGCTTTTGTGAGCCAACACTCCCAATCCTCTCTAGCATTTTTATCACACAAATTCTAGCATAAATAATTTTATATCTCCATGTCCCTGACCGAGTTTTTTCTTTTTATCTCCAACTCCCTCGCTAATGCTTCATAGGAGTGCTCTCGAGCCTTAGGCCCGTGGAAGCAAGGAACGTCCCACAGTCACTTGTGGGAGTAAAGTGACCTTCTGCCTTTTGGGTAGTAAGGTCAGGTGTGAGGTTTGTTTCTCTTAGGAAAATGGCAAAAGAGTTGGAGATACTATGGCAGAAACTAAAAGTTACGGAGGAAGAGGAGGCAAGCATCTCGCTGGGAGCTGATTGTACTAGAGCAGCAGTGGAGAGAGGGAAGAAATGTGTATTCATGAAGGTGCTATCAAGGAAAGGTTTAATGATAGAGGCGCTGCGAAAAAACATAAGGATGCTCTGGAAACCAAATAAGAACATCCAGCTCTCTGTAATAGGAGAAGAACTATTCTTGGTAGAGTTTGAAGATGAACGTGACAAAAGACGGGTCATGGATATGAGGCCGTGGCACTATGAGAAACAATTGGTGTTGTTTCAAGAGTTTGAAGGAGATAAAAACCCAAAGGATATCTTGCTGAAATGGTCTCCTTTTTGGGTGCAAATATATAATCTTCCATTAAAGAGCCGAACAAAGGAAACGGGGAAAGCCATTGGAGAAAGCCTTGGGAAGTTTATCGAAGTTGATGTGGAAGACACCGGAGTACAATGGGGTACTTGTCTAAGGGTACGGGTTGAGATAGATGTTACTCGGAAGCTGATCAAAGGGCGGAAAATTAATATGGAGAAAGGAGAAACAAGGTGGGTGCATTTCAAATACGAGCGCCTTCCGAATTTTTGCTACAGGTGTGGGCTCTTAGAACATGATTTGAAGGATTGTTTGGAAGAATCCGGGAATGACAAAGAGGGGGGGAAGGGTGATCTCTAATATGGAGCATGGTTGAGAGGAGAACCAATAAGAAAGGGAGGTTGGGAGTTTGGTTTTGCAAAGAAGAAGTCCGCCGGTGAAATGAAAAACAGAGTAAATTCTACAGAGGGTGGGCGGAATTGTATGGCTGAGGCGAGTGAGGGGACGGCGTGTGAAAATCAAGGACTGGAAGCCATTTGCCTCGGGGAGGGTAGGCAGGAGCAGCAGGTTGATAAGACTGGTGGGTGTGAGGTGACTACTGAGGAAAACGTGGAGAAGGGTATGGCTGAGAGCATTGGGAGAAGCCACAAAGGAGTGCTAGCTGAGGTAGGGAAGGAAAACTGGGAAAATGGGAAAAGGAGTGGCGGGAAAGAGGCTAGTCAACACGGGAGGACTGAGACATTATCTGAGGCTATCCTAAAATTTGAATTTGGGCAGGGCCAGGAGACGGTAAAGCAAGATGACAATGTGGGCTTGGGCTTGGGTTTAGAGGATGGTAAAGAAGGCCCTATGGCCATGCTGTATGATCCAGAGGTGGGCTGGGTGGCAAACAAGTTAGGCCCGACCAGTGGCCATTAGAAAAGGAAAGTGCGGGCTGGGCCGGATGAGGAAATGAAGGAGGTGTTAGGCCCAATTCAGAGGAAAAGGGAAGGGGATTTAATCCTCAGTGAGATTGATCAGAACGTGAGAGTCTCTAAACGAAGGAAGTGTGAGGGGTTGAGCAAGGAAGAAACAGGGGAAGAGTGCATCAAGGATGGCGGAGTGGCGGTGGCTGCAAGGCAGCACCGCCGAGCCAAATGACGGCGCTAGCGTGGAACTGCCAGGGAATGGGATCAGCTTCGGCGGTCCGAGCTCTCACCGACGAGGTGAAGAAAGGTGATCCGGTTTTGGTTTTTCTAGCGGAGACCAAAGCTTCACAGAGAAGAATTAAGGGGCTCCAACGCAAGCTGGGTCTAACACAGGGCATTACGGTGTCGTCCGATGGTTGGAGTGGGGGCTTGGCAATGCTGTGGAAAGAAGGAGCTGACGTGAGGTTCAAAAGCTACTCAAATTCGCACATCGACGTGGTGGTGTGCGAGGGTAATGGAGCTTTGCCATGGCGAGCTACGAGATTTTACGGCCACCTCGATGCAGGTATGAGACCTATCTCATGGAATTTACTTGAATTATTAAATAGGCAGTGCAATATGCCTTGGGTTGTGTTTGGGGATTTTAATGAAATTATGAATTCTGATGAAAAATTAGGATGGTTGGAGAGGGATGCTAGACAGATGGAATGTTTTAGAGAGTGTTTAAGTAATTGTGGTTTGTTTGATTTAGGTTTTGTGGGTCAGAGATTCACCTGGTGTAATGGGAGAATGGGAGATCAACGAACTCTGGTTAGGCTGGATAGAATGGTAGCTAATGAGGCTTGGTTGAATATGTTTCCGGAGGCGAAAGTGGTTCACAGATCAATGGCGGCCTCTGATCATTGTTTGCTGTCGTTATCGATTAGAATGAGAGAGACAAGGAAGGTAGCTAGGAAAAGATTTATGTTTGAAGAGATGTGGACTAGGGAAGAGGGCTGTAGAGAGGTGATTGAAAAGGCCTGGGACCCTCTGAATTGTAATCCGGAGCTGTCGATTCAGAAACGCTTGAAATGCTGCCAGTTTCAGCTCCAGAATTGGAACCGCAGAGTGTTTGGAAATGTTAATAAATCTTTGAAGCAGAAGCAAAGTCGATTACAACACCTGGAAGAGCTGAATTTACTTCACGAGTCGGCGGAGGAAGTTCAAAAGTTGAAATTGGAAATTAATGAAGTTATGCTTAGGGAGGAGATAATGTGGAATCAGAGGTCAAGGGCGCTGTGGATCAAATACGGTGACCGGAACACAAGGTTCTTTCATGCAACAACGAACAATAGACAAAGAAAGAATAGAATTGAAGGAATAAATGATTCAGAGGGCAGGTGGAGAGAGAACTGTGAGGAAGTTGAAGAGGTTATCCTGAAGTATTTCAAGGAGATTTATAGTACGACTTTCCCCACTGAGTTTGGTGCGAGTCTGGGTGCAGTAGACAGGAGGGTGACGGAGGCCATGAATGACGACCTTTTAAAGGAATTTAAGGAAGAAGAAGTTTGGCAAGCTCTCATGCAAATGCATCCAACAAAATCTCCAGGACTGGACGGTATGTCTCCTATATTTTTCCAAAAGTATTGAGATGTGGTTGGGCCTCAGGTAGTTCAAAATGTTATCCATACTCTTAGAACTGGTATTATGCCAAATGGAGTTAATGATACATACATTTGTTTGATCCCCAAAGTAAAATTCCCCCAAAAAATTGCAGAATATCGCCCAATTAGTTTATGTAATGTGATATATAAACTTGTATCCAAAGTACTTGCTAATAGGTTGAAGAGGGTCCTCCCGGATGTTGTTGACGAAGCCCAAAGTTCTTTTGTTCCAGGAAGGCAAATCACAGATAACGTTCTAGTAGCGTTCGAAGTTATGCATTGCATTAATCAAAGGAGGAAGGGGAAAGAAGGGCTAATGGCAATTAAACTCAATATGAGCAAGGCGTACGATCGGGTAGAATGGGGGTATTTGGAGGTGATGATGCGAAGAATGGGTTTTCGGGAAAGATGGATATCCTTAATGATGATGTGTGTGACCACTGTTTCTTTCTCGGTGTTAATCAATGGGGAGCCTAAGGGAAGGATTGTCCCTACAAGAGGACTTAGGCAAGGAGATCCTATTTCTCCTTACCTATTTCTTTTATGTGCGGAAGGCCTCTCGACCATGTTGCAAAGATATGGGGGTGGGGAGGCCGTGAGTGGTGTTCAAATATGTAGAAGGGCGCCAAGGATCTCTCATCTCCTTTTTGCGGATGATTGCATAGTCTTTTGCAAGGCGTCGTTGGAAGAGGGGTTAAAAGTCACCAAAATCCTTGAAGACTATGAAAGAGAGTCCGGGCAAAAGCTAAATAAGGAGAAGACTTCCCTCTTTTTTAGTAAGAACACGTCGGTGGAGGTTAAAGAAGTGGTAAAGGAGATGTTTAGGGCTGAGATAATTCACCAACATGAGAGGTACTTAGGGCTGCCACCATTGGTAGGAAAGGGCAAAAGAAAAGCTTTTAATCATATAAAGGATCAAGTGGGGTGGAAAATAGCAAGCTGGAAGGGTAAGTTACTGTCCACTGCAGGCCGGGAAATTCTGATAAAGGCAGTGGCTCAAGCTACACCGACGTATACAATGAATTGTTTTATGCTACCCGATTCCCTTTGCAGCGAGCTAAACTCTTTGGTTCGTAACTTCTGGTGGGGCCAACGGGATAAAGAAAAGAAGCTTGCTTGGATCGCTTGGGGGAAAATGTGCAAGCCAAAAGCTGATGGGGGGATGGGTTTTAAAGATTTGAAGGCCTTTAATCTGGCCTTGTTGGCAAAACAAGGGTGGCGGCTCTCCCAAAACTCGTGTTCCCTTGCTCATAGAGTTCTAAAAGCAAGGTACTTCCCAAGTAACAACTTCATGGAGGCACAACTTGGCAATATGCCGTCATACACATGGAGGAGCTTGTTGGCAGCAAGAGAGGTTCTGGAGAGGGGGATGCGGTGGAGCATAGGAAATGGGCAAAAGGTGCGGATTTGGGCTGATAGATGGCTGCCAACCCCTCACTCTTTCAAGGTGATTAGTCCTAAACCACAAGTATTTGAAGGTGAAATGGTGGAGTCTCTACTTAATCAGTATGAGGGGGGTTGGGACAAAAATCTAGTAAGTAGTATCTTTATCCCCCACGAAGCGGAAACTATCTTAAGTATTCCGATAAGCCTCTCTCTACCTGAGGACGCTTTGACATGGGCTTGGACTCCAAATGGGAGGTTCACGTTAAGCAGTGCCTATAAGGTTGCTTGTAGCTGGCTATGTGAAAGAAGAAGTAAGGAGGAAGCCTGTGAGGTGTCGGATCCAGAAAAGGGCAGAAAGTTTTGGAAGTTTCTTTGGCAATTGCACTGCCCTAGTAAGATTAAGCAATTTATGTGGAGGGCGTGCAAGAACATTCTCCCTACGAACTACTGCCTAAAGCTTAGGAAAATTCCCATTGAGGATGCGTGTGGGGTATGTGGACTGGTGGAGTCATCTGGGCATGCTTTATGGGATTGTGAGGCGGCTGGGGCTGTGTGGAGGGAGTCAAATATGTCGCTGCCTAAACTTAAAAATTCACACCGTGACTTCATGGATGTTGTGTGGAAGCTTTGGGAAGGGAGAAGGGAGATAAATTGGGAGTGTTTTGCTACTACGGCTTGGTGTATTTGGAAGAATAGAAACTCCTTAAAATTTGAAGGGCGGGGCAAGGCAGGAAAGTTGATTGTCAAGGAGGCTGAGATGCTGGTGGAGGAATTCAGTTCAGGGAATATAAAGGAAAAGCTTCTTGTGGTGCCGAGAACTCAAGCATGGAGGCCGCCTAGGGAGGGGTGGTACAAAGCTAACGTGGATGGGGCGGTGTTTAAGGAGACTAACAGTTGTGGTATTGGAGTTGTGATTAGAAATGACCAAGGCCAAATCATGGGAGCTATGAGTAAAAAGCTGAATCTCCCCTTAGGAGCTGTGGAAGTAGAAGCGAAAGCGTTTGAGGAAGGTTTACTGCTAGCAGGGGACCTTGGTTTGAAGCAAATAATTTTGGAAGGAGATGCTCAGATTGTTACCAATGCTCTGCTGGGTAAGTGTTTGCCGCCAACCTCAATTCAAATGCTTATTACTGGTGCTAGTCGTTGGAGGCAAAGGGTCCAGGAGTGGAAAGCCAGCTACGTCCGTAGAACAGGAAATTGGGCTGCTCATGTAATGGCACAAAATGCCAAACTTATTACTGATTGTGTAGTGTGGGTAGAAGATACCCCACCAATGATTCAATGCCAAGTGCATAGAGATGTACTCTTGATGAACCAGTGTTCAAATTAATGAAAGCTATTTGTGTTGACTATCAAAAAAAAAAAAAAAAACTCCCTCGCTAATTTTTATCTCCATCTCCCTCACCGAATTATTTTTTGTTTCTGCTCTCTCCTCTCTATTCTCATCTTAGAACCGAAGCTATGACGGTTTAGCTTTGGGTCTCTCTATGGTTTAGGTCATCTCAGAGCAAAGCGGGTTAAAGTTTCGTTTTGGGTTTTGCATTTCGGTGTCGCCGATTTGCTCAAGCTATTCGCCGATTCTCTCGGTTTCTCCGATTTTATCTTCTACTGCATATAGGTAAGTTCTTGTCTTCTTTGTAGATTTTCCTAGTATTTCGGTGTAGACTAATACTCTCTCGATCTTCTTGGTTTATATGTGTTGTGTTATGGTTTTTTTCTTTTTTTTTTCGAATCTTTTGCATCACCGAATAATTACTTGAATGCTTCTGATTATTTACTTAGGATTTATTTTCAATTTGTTGTGCATTTAGTTATGCATTAGAATATATGTATATATTTTGGACTGCCTAAATTGTTTTAACAAAGTATGATATTTGAAAATATGTCCGTTTCTACCTTTCTCAGTCCAAAAAAAAAAAAAAAATGACCGTTAAAATAAGACAAATATTTGAAAATATGACTATAAATTATAAACAGTAAAGAAAGAATATTCAAATACATGTGATTTACATCACATGTATTTGAATAAAAAAAATTTATAAACCACTTTACAATAATCCTACTCGTAAACCACCTTACAATAATCCTACTCGTAGGATTATTGTAAAGTGGTTTATAAAAATTTTTTTTTTTTTAATGTAATTTTTTCATGTCAAAATGACATTTTTTTTTTTTTAATTTAAAAAATGACATTTTTTTAGAACATATGATGCTAATGCACTTATATTCATAAGTTTACCTATAAAAACACCTAGAATGTCCATTTATCCAAACTGTTCTTATCAATTTGTGTGTTTTTTTGAGATTGAGAAAGAGAGAGATGAGTTCCATTACAACAACTACTACACCTCATGTAGTTTGTGTCCCAGCTCCACTTCAAGGCCACATTAACTCCAATGCTCAAGCTTGCCAAACTCCTCCACCATAAAGGGTTTCACTTAACTTTTGTAAACAGGGTATATCCACAAACTTTTACTATGGTCTAGAGGTCCCAACTCCCTTGATGGCTTGTCTGACTTTCACTTCGAAACAATTACACCATGAATTTAATTAGTAAGATTTACTATTAATATAAGAGGAGTGAGAATCAATACACTTCCTTACTTAGAAACCATGTCACCTAACTCGGCATAAAACTGAAGCTTCTCTTGGGTTGGCTCAACCAATTTTGAGTCATAAAGCGAAAAGTTATTCAAGTTGGGCATTTTCTTATATTTAAATATTAATTAAATAACAAATTTAATTTTTTATATTTTTATTTAATATATATTTTTCTTGCTTATTGCGATGCAAAATTACTAAATAAGTTTTTATATTCAAATTCTACTAACATTTTCTTTTCAATTAATATTATAGCTAATTCACGTAATCTTTCTTATAACATAGTCAATTTTAAATATGATTTTCTTTAATTTTAATTTTTTTTAAATTGTTTCTACGAACACAACTATAACAATTATTGTTACCCAAAATATACAAATTAAGTAACACACTTGGAATAAAAAGCATGGGAAAAGTTAAAACCTGCCAAATTTTTTTTTTTATTTGACTATTTTAAAAAACTTTTAATACAACTTTCATAAGAAATTTTAGTTTTTTTTTTTTTTTTCTATAAAAAGTTTTTAAAACATTTTCTAAACTAATGTTCACCTGTAAACCTTTTCCATTTAAAAAATAAAAAATAAAAAAACACCTTGAGCTAGATGTTCGCGTGGATAACCAGACACAAAACATAATTGGCAAAAGAAATATACTTTTTTAATAAAAGAAAAAAGTAATAATAAAGATTCGAGGTTGGAATTGATGTTCACGTGGCTCCAAAGTCCACACACACAAAACGGAAAAAGTAAAATAGAAAAAGAAGTAAAAAGGAAAATATAATGAGTCCACTCAATGACCTCCCATGAGAAAAAGAAACAGAAGCAGTAAAGGTCTGGCGAGGTGGAGACTTTCAGACCCGGGGGTTACTGCCGGTAATGTGGCGGAAACGTGGTGGCAACAACAGTGTCTAAGTAAGTGGCAGAGCCTGTACTTAAGTTAGTGAGAGAGAGAGTTGGATCTAAAACATTCTTGTTTCTGTACCCGATTAGGTATATGTCACATTTCTATTCATAAGATGCCTTCCCATTGAAGAAGGATACGATACGAAAGTTTTAATAAAATAGGACAACATTCATTTCGTCCTTCTATGCATGCATGCTTGGCATACTATTATATTTGTTGTGACATACCAAAACTTGCGAAGTAAATAGTTGAAATTTGTTGCTGCGGCTGTAATAGTCTTAGATTGATTTTGATTTTATCTTTTATTTATGCATTTTTAAATTATATTTTGGACACCTGGTCATGGTGGATTAGCACATTATTTTATTCTAAGATCCCTTACCTAATGTAATATCACAATATCTAATGCATTAGATTGTTACCATTATTTTAATGGGAAGTTGAACATAAATGTAATAGTCTATTTAGAAATCATCCTCCCTTCAATTTTTTATTTTTTATTTTTGGCTTGAAATCTTTCTTGAATCCTTGTTGCACTCTTGTACAAAACTCTCAAAGTTATATTATTCAATGGGATTAGGCCAACGTACATCTCAAAACAGTGCATTCGTCGTCCAGCAATAAATTTTTGAATTAGATTGCTAATTTGCTATACTCTAGTCGTATCAACTATAGATTTACCTGCTCCTTTGTTTATCTTCGTATTCAATACTCACATGACTCGCGTGAAAAATTATGTTCGGCAGTTTGTTTATAAAAAGGCCTAGATCGACCCTTTCTAGTTTCTACAGAGAGAGAGAGAGAGATGGGTTCCACTACAACAGCTACTAGACCTCATGTAGTTTGCGTCCCAGCACCACTTCAAGGCCACATAAATCCAATGCTCAAGCTAGCCAAACTCCTCCACCATAAAGGCTTACACGTAACTTTTGTAAACACAGAGTATATCCACAAACGTTTACTCTAGTCTAGGGGTCCCAGCTCCCTTGATGGCTTGCCTGACTTTCACTTCGAAACCATTACCGATGGACTCCCGCCAGTAGACGCAGATGTCAGCCAAGACATCATCGCTCTTGCTGAATCCACCACAAAGGCTTGCCTACTCCCACTTTGCAACCTCATCTCCAAACTCAACGACACTTCGTCTTCGAATGTGCCTCCTGTTACCTGTATTGTCGCAGACGGTTGTATGTCCTTCACTCTTGATGCTGCTGACAAGTTTGGAATTCCGTGTGTGCTTTTCTGGACGCCTAGCGCTTGCGGCTTCTTGAGCTATATGCATTATCGCCATCTAGTTGAACGAGGTTTAATACCCCTCAAAGGTATAATTCAAATCTTCAAATTCCTTGTATTTTTTTATTATATATTTTTAAAACTGATTTTTTTTTTTTTTTCAATATCACGAATCTCTATTTTGAAGAAAGAAAAGAAAATTAAAATATTTAAAAAAGATGAGAACCATATAATTTCTCCATTCGAAGGGAGTTAATAGTATGTACCGATAACTATTTTAGTATATTAGTTAGAAATACAAATTATTTCGGTACCTACTAATATCAATCTACAATTTCAAAATTATCGCTCTATATATTATTTATAAAATGACTATATAAAAATCCTTAAATTTAAAAAGCATATTTCACTAAATATGTTGATTTCTTGCTCAAATATCAATCCATTAATAATATAATAATAATGAAGCCAATAACCTGATGTACAAAATGGTAATAATAATAAAAAGATGATATTAATTTTTTTTTTAAAAACACACAAAATTGCTTTCTTAACATCGTGAGTGGCTCTTCTCAAAAAAAAAAAAAAATAAAATAAATAAACAAACAAACAAATTGAGTGGTAGCTAATAAAGGAGTATGTATTTGAAATTGGAAAATGCTAACGGATGTCCTTAGGATAATGGTTAACAATCCATTCAAAGAAAGTTTTTATGAAAAAAAAAAAAATTAATGTCTTGACAGTTTTTTTCATTTCTTATAAAAGTAATATCAAAACTTTCTTAAAATAGTCTATTAATCATTGTTCTAAGGACACTTGTTAGCATGATCCTCTGAAATTTTACAATTGTTCATTTGTTTGGCATTTAATTTAATAAGTTCACATGAGATGTCAGAATACAGAAAACAGGAGCCACACGCACAACTCAAGAAAAAGGAATAGTGCTCCTTAGTTTATAAATAAATCATCTTTTTTATAAATAAAAAATAATAAAAACAAAAATAAAAAAAGAACAAGAGAGGTGCAACCTTGGTCAAAATGGAGGAGGCAGAAGAAAGAGAAGCAGATGTAAAAAAACATGAGGGGGAAGGAGGAGGTGGCGCGTAGGGGGGGGGGGGGGGGGGAGGTGGATGGGACATTACATGCAGTGGCGGTTCAGAATTTTATTTTAGGGGGTCATTTGAAATCATGGCGAAGAGATTGGTAATGACCTTTTCATAAACATTTTTTTTTATTTAATCTTGATTGTTAAGATGATAAGATGAGTTTTTTTTCTTGTAAATACCTATGATTTGAAGGAAGAATTTTCAAATTCACACGAGTTATCTTAGAAGATGAATCTTGTGGTATACATAATTTTCTTATCATAACTTTATCCATAGTACTAATTAATTAAAGAATAAAAGATAAACTTAAGTTTATTGGACATATCACCCTCAAAAAAAGTTTATTGGGCATATTGTTTCTTAATATAATGAAGATATTAATTATTGTTGTTAAGATTAATTATGGTTGTTAAATGTTCTTTAATTATTATTGCTTACGTTCCTAAATATATTTATTTCTTACAATACTTTAATTTTTAATTTTTTTTATTTTATTTTTTACTCTTTTCTATTCTTTTATTTCAATTCAACTAAACTTTAACAGCTTAGTCTTTGTAATTCATTAAGAAATTTTTTTTGTTGTCTTATACATTACTCTATTAAGAATTCAACACAACAATACAATCATTAAAAAAAAAATTGTTTTCACTTCCCATTGTCCTACGCCTTACTTCCACTACTTCACATTTAATTATCTCTTAGTTTCTACACTTTTCTACTCACATAATTTTTCTGAGATTTAAGATCAACAAATTACTAATTTTTTTGTTTGGCTTCCTATTTTTCTTGATTTTAGATCAAATTGGTTTGTTGTTGAGTTTTTTTTTTTTTTTTTTTTTTCTATTTTTTTAAATGGCAAGATAAAGGTAGGTGTTGAATCGATTCATTGTTGGACTTTTTTAGGGTGGTCAAAACAAAATATTTTTAAAAATATTAATTTTTTCCCAACTTAGGGGTTCATTTGAATCCCTTGGATATGGTGCTGCGACTGACAACATGGGAAAACAACTAGCGACAATGGCAACGTGAGCTTTCTGCCACTAACTTCTTCTTTTTTCTTCAGGTTTTTTGTACCGCCTGATTTTCATTTTTTGGAGATATCTGATATTTGAGGGTATGTTAAGTATAGTCCAGTATTTTAAGCAGTACGATTCAAGGGTTTTTTGTACCAATTCACCCGTCAATAGATGAATTTTGATTGTACCAATCAATATGGTATGGAATTAACTCCATTGGATCATTTCTCTTATTTTGTATCATCATATATTGATAGTGTTAACTCATAAATAGGAATGAGAAAAGTTAATGAATACTCTAAGAGTAATGGTTTAGCATATATTTTTAAAAACATTTTATGGGAAAAGAAAAAAATAATAATTTCTTTGAGGGCTTTTTATATTTTTAAAAATGATTTATTAACAACTGTTCTAAGATCACCCACTAACAAGATGCATTAGGAATTAGTGGACATATAGTATATTTTGATTTGTTGAACATATAGGTTTACATGTGCATGGGAGATGCAATAATATTTTTCTATTTGTCTCTCGTGTGCATTACTAATGTGTCACATCCAATTTTTCTTTTCTTTTTTGGGTAATAATATCACTTCCAATTATCATACAGGTTAACTTCAATTTACAATCAAACATACAAATGAGAAGTCTATATGTGCATGGGATATGCAATAATATTTTCTGTATATCAGTTACACTCATGATAGCCATCTAATTATCAAGTTTGAAAACTTGAATTCTACTTTATTTATTTATTTATATATATATATATATATTGAAAAATTGAATGCTACTTTTTTTTTTTTTTTTTAAATTACATTGAAGTGGCTATTCACAAAGATCAACCCTACTTTGGTGTGATTTACAGATGCGAGCTATCTAACAAATGGATACTTGGAAACTACAATCAATTGGATTCCCGGAATGAAAAATATTCGTCTTAAGGATCTTCCAAGTTTTGTCAGAACTACAGATGAGAATGACATCATGCTCAACTTCAAAATCCACGAAACTAAGAGAGCTCTAAGAGCTTCAGCTGTCATTTTGAACACATTTGACTCATTTGAACAAAAAGTGTTGGATGCTTTATCTTCCATGCTTCCTCGTATATACACTGTTGGACCACTTATGTTGCTGGCTGATCAAATAAAGGACGATAACTTGAAATCAATAGGTTCCAATCTATGGAAAGAAGAATCGGGTTGTGTGGAATGGTTAAATTCAAAAGAACCCAACTCGGTAATATATGTAAATTATGGTAGTATAACTACCATGACGCCTCACCAACTCAATGAGTTTGCTTGGGGGTTAGCCAATAGTGAAAAACCCTTCTTGTGGATTATAAGGTCTGATCTTGTGGGAGGCAATTCAGCTATTGTTCCTTCTGAATTTGTTACCAAAACTAAAGATAGAGGCATGTTAGCAAGTTGGTGTCATCAAGAACAAATCCTAAAGCACCCGTCAATAGGGTGTTTTTTAACACATAGCGGGTGGAATTCAATGCTTGAGAGTGTGTGTTGTGGAGTTCCAATGATCTCTTGGCCTTTTTTTGCTGAACAACTGACAAATTGTCGATATTGTTGTGTTGAGTGGGGCATTGGGATGGAGATAGATAATAACGTTCAAAGAGATGAAGTGGAGAAACTTGTTAGAGAATTAATGGATGGTGAGAAAGGAAAAGAATTGAAGAAGAAGGCAATGGAGTGGAAGATAAAGGCAGAGAATGCTACCAAACCTAGAGGTTCTTCATACCAAAACATGGACAAATTGATTTCCGAAGTTCTCTTAGCTGGAAATGTTTGAACCAAATGAAGAAGACTTTCTAGTTTTCAATGATCTTGCACTCTCGGACTCATCTGCTACATCTAATCATTATAAATATTTATATAATCTAGTCCCATTTTTATTGCAATAAATTCCAATTAATTATGTAATTTGGTTAAATCAATACTCTATTTTGTAATGTTGTGCGTGTGTATTTTTATGTATTGTACTATTTTGTCCATTTCACTTTTGTTATGACATTTAGATTTTTGTGCATTTCGTAGAAAATTTCTACATAATCAAAGAATTTTATTTCTTCCCGAATTTTACTCATGAATTCTTTCCATTAGTGAATATTTCTTTTTTCTGATCTTTACTGTGTGTATTTCTATAATTTTCTCTCTGTTGTATTTTCTTCTGAATCAAATTTATCTTCTAACTTTTTTAAAGTTGAATTTAAATTCTTTATGAATGGTTAGAAATTAGGGATTTATAGATGCTTCTAGACCTTTTTGTATTGGTAAGTTTTGTCCTTCTTCTTCAATCAATCTTAAGTTTACTGAGTAGCATGGTATAAAAACTTGTGATTCAATTTGTAGTCCTTTTAATTTTAAATCTTGATCTCTTCTTAAAGGTTCTGTTTTTATAGGTGTGGTACAAGTTGTGCGTGAATGATGTGATCTTTCTTTTATCATTAGTAGTGATCTTGATCTCTGTTCATCAAAACTTATTCTGACTGTACCATTAAGTTATTGTTGAATGTAAATCTATATATTTCTTTGGTTGGGTATTTAGGAATATTCCAATCATTTAAACCTATGTTTTTATCTTGAAGTTGATATTTTTCTTCATTTACTATGTCAGGTATTGTACGTAATGATGGTTGCGATGACCTAGAACTTACTGAAGACTTAGATCGATCTGAAAACTCTTTTCATTTTTAGAATCTGATTATCTGAGATTTTTCAAGTTTGTCTTAAAATATATTCTTTCAATTACTTTGTTTTATTATTTTAATTTAATATGGTTATTAACACATACCCTCTCATGCCCTTTCGCTCAGGCCTCACCTTTGGAATTATCGTTTGGGATTGGGTATTCTTGTTCAGGCGGTTTTAATCCATACTAAACTTGAAAGAGACACTCAAAAGATAATTGGAATGAAGACTGTTAAGATATAACTTGAAAATCTTCTCAAAAATGCATTTAGGAATAGAGTAGACTGGTCCAAAACAAATGAAATAACTAGAATCAAAACTACCAACAAATGAAATGGCTCTGAGACCAATGAGGTAGCGGATTGTAACATTATGTTTACTTTAAAGTAGAATGTAAAATATTAACTTAAAGTAGAATGTAAAACTTAAAGTAAAATGTAAACCATGAGTGTGCAAATTCCTTGTTTTGATGAAGTATTTTTTTACCATGCTTGCGTGGATGTAGTCATAGTAACAAAATTGAACAACTTGACTGGACTTTTTTGGATTTTCAACTTCTAAAATATCAGATGGGTGAGTTCCCCATTCTTGAATTTAAATAATCCTTTTGATAAAGATATTGTGGTAGATTATTTTGGAAGCTTTTTTTTTTTTTTTTTTTGAGTAAATGTTACAAATAGATTCAGCCATTCAGGGTAGAAAATGATTTCTGCATAGAGCCTTATTGACTTTAGTTGGATGGGTTGGAAAATAATTTTTTGTAAGATGGCAAGTTATTTTTTAAGTATTTTCGATTTTGAAATTGAATACATTAAAAGGCAGCCAAAATTCAATCCCTGATGATCTTATCCATGAATTTATGCAAAGTAAAGATGTTAGATAAAAATATCCAAGAAGTCCTCAAAAGCAAAACTTAGTAAACCAAAAGTACCTAAGCTTATTTCCCCTAGGACTTATAATTAAAGGAGTTTTTTTATTATTATATTTTTCTTTTGTATGTTTCAAGTCTTGCTTACAAGTAAAATGAATTTTTTTTTTTTTTTTTACAAAATCTTTGTGACGGTTTCTTGGTGCTCTCACAAATTAAGTATGTGCTCGAGAGTCGAGAGGGGTAAAGACTTAAGCCCACGTTAAAGAAGAGAAGAAAAAAAAAACTGTCAAATAAATAACAACTTATCATGCACAAAGTTGAACCAAATACCAAAATCAATCAATGGCAATTCTGCAAATAGCTTCAGAGGCTCAAATCCAACATAATATTAGCTTGGACCTCGAAGAAAACAACCAAAATGAAAGGGGCTTTAGGTTGAAACTTTCATATATAATGAGGGAAGGCGATTGATAATGATATTGCTTTTGAGTGGAATTAGTTTATGCTGCCATTTTTAGGTTGCAGCTTGTTTTGTGTTAGCATTTTTGGACATTTTATGCTAACAGACGTAACCCATTACATTGTGTCGGATTGCTGCTCCAGTTATGGTAATTTTTGGAATCTCACAGCACACTCTATTACTGTCGGGCTAATTGTGAAGTCTTTAATTAACTAAAGAACATGAAAAAAGGGGTTAAATGACATATAGAGAAAATAACATAGTGGAAGAAGAGGAAAATAACAGTGGAAGAAATAAGTAGTTGACAGCTTCGAAGCATTTACTACAAATTTAATACATATTGTATTTTTATTGCGCTGAAAAGCATGTCAAAATTAACAACCTAGTTTCCTAACTAATTGCACCATTAAAAGTGCTTATAAATCCCAAGATTTTTTTTTTTTTTTTTTTTTTTTTTTTTAAGATAGAATTTCTACTATAGTCTAATCTAAGTGTATATGTGTGTGAAACTCCCTCCTGAAGACTTGAACCCCGGCCCTTACCCCTCCACACCCTACAAGCATTTCTACTTGTGGAGTGACCACTGCACCAAGGGTGTGAAGTGGTAATCCCAAGATTTTCAAGAGGCCTTAAAGTGGCTATGAGGAGACTTGGTTTTGGGATTGGCTACGTGACTTGTGAAATTGAAAGCTAGTAAGGAGAAATGATTGGTGGACTTGGTTGCTAGCAGGAGCAAGGAGTTCGGATGCATCTACATTACTTAGCTTGGAGGGTTTTGTAAGTGTAATGTAATGTACTACAACTATTCTCACTAGTGGATTCATTGGTGCCATAGGCCCAGAGAGCTTTTTACTTGTTTTGAGTTTTCTCTTTGTAAACACATCTTCATGTTTGGGTGTGTGTGTTTGTAAAATTTGCTGTTATTTGATGTGTAAATCCATACATTAAGGGTTAGTTTGGTTGGAGGGGTGGAAAATGAGAGGATAGAAAATGAGGAGATGATAAAAAAGTTTTTATTTTTCCCTTTTGGTGTTTGGTTTGAGAGTAGAAAAGTGAAGGTATAAAAAATATAGTTTGTATAAATTTAGTTTCATGTTCCTAATAGATAAAAAAAAAAAAAAAAAAGTAACAAATAAGAAAAAAAAAATACAGATGAACAAAAAATAAAGCACCAAAAGTACAGAAAAGGACAGAAAAAACTAAAGAAGCAAATTAAAAATAAAAAAAATAAAAAAATAAAAAAAACTAAAGGAGATTAAGAAAAGGAAAATGACTAAAAACTAAAGAAGGAAATCTATTTTTTTTTTTAAAAAAAAACAGTTGAAATGTAAAAAAAATGACAAAACGTGTATTAAAAAAATATGACAAAATGGAAAAGAAAGCAGGAAAGAAAAATAAAATGTAGACATTGTGAACAGTAGAAACCCAACACGTTAGTAGAGGGGATTTTTTGTCTAAACATTTTCTCTCTTATTTTCTCCCCAATTTGGGAAGAAAACATTTTAGTGGGTGTGGAGAGAAAATACCCAGGCCCCACCAAATTTTTTTCTCCCTTCCTTCCAACCAAACACTCATTAAAAACATCATCTCTCCACTTTTCTCTCCCTTTTTTTTTTTTTTTTTTTTTTTTTCCTATCCTCCCTATTTTACCTCAAACCAAACATACCCTAAGGCTTCATTTGGGAGTTCATAAGGGAATGGAATGAAATTGAATGTATTTAAGTAGGGGAAATGAATGGAAATATGGAATGAAATTAATTAACCATGTTTGGATGTTTTAAAATAAATGAATGGAAATAAATAAAATGTAAGTAACCTTATTTGAGAATAACATAGAATGAAAGGAATGAAATTATTTTATGACAATATTACTATTAAATCTTTATTTTAAAATAAAAGGCTGAAAATATAGATTTTTTTTTTTTTTTTTTTATAGAGAAAACTGACATCATTCAACAAGAAGAGAACCAGAGTACAATGCATACAAAAATAATAGAAAAACAAACAGAAACAACAGAGAGCAAGAGCCCCAAACAAGAGGTACATATCACCAACTTAGACCACAACCCTAGACCCTGCTAAAATTGTACCCTTCGTTTCTAGCAAAGTCTGCTATCCAGTTTGGTATATTTGCATATAGAGGTATTTTGAGAGTTTTAGTAAAAAATTCATTAAATCTAATTTCATTCTCTTCAATTCCTCTTAATTTTGGGAGGAATGAAAATTTTAAGGTTTTAAGGGAATATAGAAGAATGAGTGTTCCCTCCTATCCATTTTATTTTTTCTCATTTAAACTCCCAAATAAGAAAATGGATTTTCCATTTTCTTCATTAAAACTCTCAAACAAGGGAAGAGAAGAATATTTTAAAATTATTCTTTTTATTTTTTCTATTCCATTCTCCCAAACAATGGCTAAATCAAAAGGTAATAATTAATTGAGCTTAATTATGTAAGTAACCTTAAAATTGGTAGTTAGCCATAATTAGGGGTATAAACTTGTTTTTTTTTTTTCAACTTTTTTTTTTTAATTTAAAAAGTCTTACTTTCTCAAGTACCTTTTCTTTTCTTCTTCTTTTTCTTTTTATTCTTTATTTTTTATTCTTAAATAATGACTTCAGTGTTATTTTTGTATTCCTTTTTTAAAGTTAGGTCTCATTGTACTCTTGACTATTTAGTTGATTGATAAACACATATACCTAATTGGCAAATGCATAAACCCTAAATTTAGATGATAGAAGCTTTTGACATTTTAAATAAAAATTATAAAAAGGTTTTATGCATTTGTCCAAGGTTTGTGGTCTAAATATTGATTAAATTAGGGACACATTATGTTACAATATTGTTACTAGACAAATTGGATTGATCTGAAAACTATTACTTGTAAGGCTGATTGCATTATTGTTAACTATGTATTTGGTAGAGTGCATTTTAGGGAAGTTAAAAAAAAAAAAAAAAAAAAAAAAAAAAAAAAAAAAAAAAAAAAAAAAACCAACTACTGAGGAGGAAAAACTTTTTGGAAAGTGTTTGGTTAGGAGGAGGAGAGGAGAAAAAGATAGTGAGGCTCAAGTGTTTTCTCCTCAAGCCCACTAAAAAGTTTTATTCCCAAAATAGATAAAACTGGCAGAAAAATGGATCAATTATTTGGACAAAAATGTCTTGCAACGTTCTTCACTTCTTCTTCTCACTTTTTCTTTTTTCTTTTTCTTTTTCTTCTTTGTTTTCTAATACTGTGCAAAGTTTTTTTTTTTTGTTTTTTAGGAATTGTGCAACGTTCTATTTCCAAACATGACTTTTTTTTTAAATAAAAATATAGTTTATTACTTTCTTTATTTAATAAGGGAATGTGAGTAAATTTATATAAACTACATTTTTCATCTCTTAACTTTTCTATCTCCTAACCAAACACAAATGAGGGAAACTAAAATCTCTTTTATCTTTTCTATTTTTCATTATTTCTCTATTTTCTATCCTTCCACTTCTCAATCTCTCCAACCAAACATATGCTTCCGTTTAATAGAATGAAGTTTTAAAGTTATAAATACAATAAGATAAATAAATTTAAAAAAAAAAAAAAGATTTGAAAATTTTATTGGAAAAAACAACCCTTTGAGAAAGCAACCCTTGTACTACACTACAATTTCCTGTATAATATAGGCATAAAAAACTTTGATTACTGTCCACACCTTTTGACAGGTTTCTTTTGACACACATAACAAAGTTGGAAGCCAAACAAAAATGGGTGGTTAGAGCATTCATATCTGATATCTAAAAAAAAAAATTATTTTTGGTGTAAATGTACTTTTAGTTTTTATATTTTGGTTTTTTTTCATTTTAGTCCCTACATTTTCATTTTATCACTTTTAGTCCATAAATCAATTAACGCGTGTTATTTTCGTCATTTCTGTCAGTCAACAGACGAAAACATCTTAAGTAACTAACGGAGGAATTAAAATATTATTAAAAAAGCCACATCAGATAAAATAATAATAAAATTTCTAACCTTCTTATTTTTTAAAAAAGAAAAGAAAAGAATTAAATTAATTTTATTTCTTATTTTTTGGGAAGAACATGAAGAATCTAGAACATGTGTTCTTCCCAGCAAACCTTGCCTAGAAATTTAAAAAATCAATATTTTTTTTTCTCTTTTATTGTATTTCCTTAGCAACAAAACCCATAAAATCAGTTAGATTTACAAACACAAAGACATGCCCACAGATTTATAAAACACAAAGATATTCAACAATTACTCTATCATTCTTTCACATTCCCATTACAAACACAAAGACTTGATTCAAAATACCTTCAACAAACCCAAAGTCCTTACACGCCTTAATCCAAATTTACAGACCCAAGCAAACCCAAATGGCAAAAACCCAATCTAACCGTCTAGATCAAAGATAGAGAAAGGGGATAGATCTGAGTATGTTCAGATCAAGGAGAGAGAACTAGGATGACTATGGGTGGCCATGGAGGCTCGAGTTGGAGGAGAGATGGTTAGAGAGAGAGAGAGAGAGAGAAGATTCTAGAGAAGATGAGGAAAAACTGCTGCGTACAACAACAACCGCTACGTACAAAACTTCTTCTTCTCAAACAAAACTCCTCGAACCCTATATCGTTCAATATCGATTCCGAGAAATTGAGGCAGTTCTTCTCCAAATTCGGCGAGATCGAGATTGGACCGATCGAATTCGACTCCACCACCGAGCTCTGCTGTCACTGGCCCTGTGTCATGTCGTCGCCGGCCATACCATCGCTAGCAACCGATCATAGCATCTCTCTAACCCAGATCAAGCCGATCTCAGCCTCATTCTATCTCAAACCCATCGCACCCAATCTCAGCCTCTTTGATTATGGTTTGGTTTAGGAGTGGATGTGTTGGGTGCTTTGCTGGGTTTCTATTCTTTGGATGGTTTGGTTTGGGAGTGGTTTCGTTGATGTGGTAGTGGATGATTTGATTCAGTGGTGGTGCTTTGCTGGTTGCTGGGTTTCTATTCTTTTCCTTGGGTTTGATCTTCATGTTCTTTGATTTGGTGGTGGTGATTTGGGTGTTTTTTTTTTTTTTTTTTTTTTTTTTTTTTTTCTAGTGGGTTTTTTTGTGTTTGTTTGCCAAGAAAATTTATGGGTTTGAAGGCTAAGGTTTGCTTTGCTGGGGATATGGGTTTGGGGTTTGGTTAGGATCTAGGTTTAGGTTTGTTTTTGGCTGGAGATTGATTATAGGGAAGAACACAATGAACATGAACATGTTCTTTTGAAAAAAATAATGAAAAAAAAAAAGAAAAAGACAAGAAAGACATTTAATTAATTTATTTTGTTTTGATGTGTTTGGTTACACAGAAAGTGCAAGAAAGGAAAAGAAAATGATAAGAAAATAAGGATTAATTTGGTAAGAATATGAATCATATATAGGGATGAACATAAAGAACATGAATATGTTCTTCTGAAGAAAAAAAAAAAGATTGGAATAAAAAAAATTCATTTTAATTAAAAGAAAGTAAAATTTTTGTTTGAAAGAAAATATTTTTTTTTTGTTTTTTTTTTAATTAAAATTGAGTAATTAATTTTTAAAAAAAAAAACAATTTTGGCATTTAAAAATGCCAAATAATTTTTTTAATAATATTTTAATGCCCATGTTAACCACGTCAACTTTTCCTATTAGTTGGCTGACAGTAAGGACTTAAATGTCACACGTTAATTGGTTTAGAGACTAAAAGTGCATGTACGCCTTTATTTTTATCATCTTAAAAGTTACTTTATCATTTATATTATATTCTTTTACAACACACTGAACATTTTAACCTTTTTTTATAAAAATATAGTTTATTACTTTTTTATTTAATAAAGGAATGTGAGTAAATTTATATAAACTACATTTTTTATCCCTTAACTTTTCTATTTCTAACCAAACATAAATGTAGGAAACTAAAATCTCTTTTATCTTTTCTATTTTTCATCATTTCTCTATTTTCTATCATTCTACTTTTCAATCTCTCCCACCAAACCTATGCTTCCGTTTAATAGAATGAAGTTTTAAAGTTATAAATATAATAAGATAATTAATTAAAAAAAAATTGAAAATTTTATTGGAAAAAACAACCCTCTGAGAAAGCAACCCTTGTACTACACTACAGTTTCCCGTATAACATAGGCATAAAAAATTTTGATTACTGTCCACACCTTTTGACAGGTTTCTTTTGACACACATGACAAAGTTGGAAGCCAAACAAAAATGGTTTGGATACCGCATTCATATCTGATATTTATAAAAAAAAATTTTATTTTATCATCTTAAAATTTACTTTATTATATATATTATATTATTTTATAACATATCTAATATTTTAACTTTTTTTATAAAAATATAGTTTATTACTTTCTTTATTTAATAAGGAAATGTGAGTAAATTTATACAAATTACATTTTCCATCTCTTAACTTTTCTATTTCCTAACCAAACACAAACGAAAAAAAATAAAATCTTTTTTATCTTTTCTAATCTATTGTTCATCATTTCTCTATTTTTTTATCATTCCACTTTCCAATCTCTCCAACATATGCTTCGTTTAATAGAATGAAGTTTTAAAGTTATAAATACTATAAGATAAATAAATTTAAAAAAAAAAAAAAGATTTGAAAATTTTATTGGAAAAAACAATCCTTTGAGAAAACAACCCTGGTACTACACTACAGTTTCCTGTATAATATAGGCATAAAAAACTTTGATTACTGGCCACACCTTTTGACAGGTTTCTTTTGACACACATAACAAAGTTTTTTTTTTTTTTTTTTTTTTTTTTTTGATGAATACATGACAAAGTTGGAAGCCAAACAAAATGGGTGGGTTTTTGGGGCTTGTTGCTAAGTATCCGTTTAGAAACGGTTTATTTTATTAAAATTGAAATTTTTTTACTGAAAGTACTGTAGATGAAGGTGAAATAATACAGTGGGGTCTATATGGTATCAAAAAGTACAGTAAGACCCATAAATACTAGCAAAAATAAGCTGACAAATTATAATCTATCCAAACGCACATTTAGGGTCCGTTTGAATACCACTTATTTTATTGAAAACTGAAAATAATAAAAAGTTACTATTCACACGGATTACTGTTCATTTGCCTAAATGCATTATTCATGTTTTATGAACAGTGCAAGAGGTGCTGGTTAAAAAAAAAAAAAAAACCGCAAACTCAGGCCAAAACATCTTTAAGGTCCGTTTGGATACAGCTGAAAACTGAAAACACTGTAGCAAAATAATTTTTAAATGTGTGAATAGTACCGTGGGATCCATTTTTAATGAAAAAGTTGCTGAAAAGTGAGGTTTGTGGGTTCCATGAACAATGCACAGATCCTCTGATGCACTGAAAAGTGGCTAAAAAGTCAAATATTATGGCTACTGTTCATAAACAGCAACCATAACAGTGAAATTTGTCTCAAACGTGTACCAAAAAAAAAAAAAAGTGTAAAACGTTAGAGCATCCGTAGCAGATGTTGCAAAAATTATGCCATTTTACTACACCAAAGACCTACTTTATTATTTTACCACATCATTTTACAACATCCCATTTATCAGATGTTTTATCATTCAATTCTATACATTAAAATAATATTTACTACAAATTAAAATAATATTTACAACTCATCAACACAATCAACAGTCATCACACTGCTGCCAACAACCAACAGCCACCACCACACAACCACCACATCCTCCATATCATTTTACAACATCCCATTTATCAGATGTTTTATCATTCAATTCTATACATTAAAATAATATTTACTACACATTAAAATAATATTTACTACAAATTAAAATAATATTTACAACTCATCAACACAATCAACCGCCATCACACAGCTGCCAACAACCAATAGCCACCACCACACAACCACCACATCCTCCACAACCAAAAACACAACTCAAAGCAAACTCAAGCAAATCCAGCCAAATTCCACAACAAACAACCATAACCCCAATCCAAACAAATCCAGCCAAACCCCAACCAAATCCTCCGCCACCCATCAACTGCCTCAACCAATCACCGACCCAAAACCCCAACCCAACCAACCCATCAACAAACAAACTCAAGTAACCACCGAACCAAAACTCACAACGCTACCGCAACCAACCTCGACCCACAATGCCGCCGACCCAAAACCTTGACCCACAACCCATAGCCCACCAACACCAAATCGGAAGCCCCACCACCTCAAGCACAAACCCCGACAAACCCACCGCCTCCACAGTCCACAGTCCACACCCTCACCCACACCCATTTCCAAACCCAAAACCTTCATAATCCAAGTCAACCCAGACTCCAAACCCACCATCTTCATCGCCGTCATCGTCATCGTCAACCCACACAACAGACCCACACCGACATCGCCGACCCATAGCCTAGCCCATCCGAACCCACCCACCTCCGTCAGAACCGAACCCATCAAACCACAGCCAAAAAAAAAAAAAAAATAGAAAAACCATTGCTAGAGAGAGATCGGCGTTGGCGTGGAAGTGATTGTCGACGTGGGCGTTGGCGTGGGTGTGGAAGAGCAGTGAGGATTGGGTTGAGCGAGAGAGGAGAGGATTTGGGTGAGAGAGGTGAGACTGACGGAGAGATGAGAGAGAAAGAGGAATAAAGAAAGAATAAAAATTATGCTACACGCGTTTCGTACCGTGGCAAATTTGTGACTGTACTGTAGCATGTTACAAAAAAATGAGATATGACACATCTGATAAATATGGTTAAATGGTGTTTGGTGTGGGATATGTGTTAAATATTTAGCATTTGACACATATCTCATATCTGTTGTGGGTGCTCTTAGAATGGAGTAGGTAGAAATAATTTCTACCCAAAGCACACTTAATGCAAACATGTACTAAATTTCACCTATTCAATACTATTGCTCTTACAATCTATTTCAGCCACTTATTATTAATATATGTATATATATTTTAGAAACCACTTATTATAGTACTAGCAAGGGCAATGTCGGTGCCACTTGCTTCACCGGCATTACTTTATGGGATGAACTGTATTTTGTTGGGCCCTGACCAGCACAATCGTACTCACGAAAAAAAAGTAATGTCATCGCTTACCCAAACGAGGCATGACTTGTCTGTTTTTAATGCAAAAATAAAAGGGTTTTATGAGCACCAGTATTGGCCTCTACTTTTGCTGGAATTTTATCACAAATATCGGGAGAAGAATCGTCTTCAAAACTTTATGGTCTCATTTGTCCGGGAAAAAGTTGAGGGCACATCATTTTTTATCATAATTATGATGTGACAGAGTATGATTGATAAAGAAAAAATAGTAAATTTATATATAGATGATAATTAATCACTCATAATCTATCACATTAAAATTGTGATAAAAAATTATGAAATAATTTGTAATCCTAAAACTACTCTTTATCCAATAAGCAAAACTTTAACCAAAAAAAAAAAGACATGACTTGTTGATAAGAATTGATTTGTAACTTTTGGCTCAGCGTTCAGCAAGTTGGCTGGGTGGGTATACGGTGTGAAAGGTCATTGTCAAACAGTAAACTCTTTTGAAAAAAATAAAATAATAAGTAAAGAGCGTTTTAGTCAGAGTATATAAACACCAGGAATGACCTTTTTTCCAAACCATTCATATCAATTTGTGTGTGTTTGAGAATTGAGATAGAGAGAGATGGGTTCCATTAGAGCAGCTACTAAACCTCATGTAGTTTGCGTCCCAGCTCCACTTCAAGGCCACATAACTCCAATGCTAAAGCTAGCCAAACTCCTCCACCACAAAGGGTTTCACATAACTTTTGTAAACACAGAGTACAACCACAATCGCTTACTCAAGTCTAGAGGCCCTAACTCCCTTGATGGCTTGCCGGACTTTCACTTCGAAACCATTCCCGATGGCCTCCCACCATCAGACGCAGATGTCAGCCAAGACATTCCCTCTCTTGCGAAATCCACCATAAAGACTTGCCTACTCCCACTTTGCAACCTCATTTCTAAACTCAACGACACTTCGTCTTCGAATGTGCCTCCTGTTACCTCTATTGTCTCTGATGGTTGTATGTCCTTCACTCTTGATGCTGCTGACAAGTTCGGAATTCCATGTGTGCTTTTCTGGACACCTAGTGCTTGCGGTTTCTTGAGCTATATGCATTATCGCCATCTAGTTGAACGAGGTTTAGTACCCCTCAAAGGTATAATTTAAATCTTCAAATTCATTCTATTTTTATTTTATTTTATGTTTTTTTAAAGATGATTCGATTTTTTTTTTAAAAGGGAATTTCACCTATATCATGTCATGTATATGTGGGGTAATTGTAATTTTTTTTTTAATTGCGTTGTGTATATGCATAGATTATACTGTAGTATAAGATGATGCGAGACAAACGAAAGGCAAACTAGTTTACAAACGTTTTGAAAACTGTTGGGATGTTTGGATTGTGTTTTTAAATAATTATTTTCAGTTTTTAAACAATATTACACGTTTTTTTATAATTTTTTTATCTATATGCATTTTCACAAATATTTTCAAACAATAATTTTCAATTTTTAAAAACATATCCCAGACGGTCCTTAACGTGTAATGGCCTAGTAAGCTATTAAATGACTGAAGTACACATCATATAATTAAAATAAACCTAATGATATGTTTAAAAACTTATTTAAAAAGAATTAAATCTGAAAAATAAAACTTTGCACGAACTGTCCATCTCCTCTCCCTCCTTCACTCTCTCTTCCGGTGATGACTATGCCTACGGAGGAGACCTCCACGGCTCCACCTATCATGTTGCTGAATAGTAGTTGAAAAAATTCCTTTTGTTTTACACAAAAGAGAAGACAAATACAACAGGGTTTTTCTCTTAACTACTTTGAAAGCATGACAATTATAATTGGAAGTCTTCTCTCTAGAGAAATACAAATGGATTTTGAATTTTGCACACCTGAGTTTGTAAAATCTGTAAAATATGAGTTTGTAAAATAGTCTAGAGTCTAGACTCTCTAAAACCCATATGGGTCTATGGAGAAAATACAACTGGGTTTGTAAAATCCACAGGGGTCACCGAAGAAATACAAATGGATTTTTCAGTTTTGGAGTTACTATTTTTAAAAATTATAATCAAGTTGTTAAATTTGAATCTGAGCGGCGGTGAAAGTGGAGAGAAGAAGGAAGGTTCTAGAGTCAGTTTCTTTTTTTCCTCTTAGTTTGGGTCTTTTAAGTTTTCTTAAATCATAAACAAGTTTTTAAATAAAATGTACATGGTTTTTTAAATAGTTGGCTCAAGCGTTACTCTTATCATTTATAAAAAGAAAGCATTACTTCCCATCAAAAAGAAAGAGAAAAAAAAGCACTCTTGTCATATATTGACACTGTTAACTCATAATTAGGAATAAGTGGATAGGTGGCATATTTGATTTGTGGAGCATGAAGTGGAATAGAGAGAGTGGAACAAAAGATTAAGTTTTTATCTCAGATAAAAAAATATAAAAACCAAACAAACAAATTAAAAGTCTATATAATAATAGATGTGCATGGGAGATGCAATAATATGTTATGTATGTCAATTACACTTATAATAGCCATCAAACTATCAAAAAAATTTCTTTCCTTTTCTATTATTGTTTTTTTTTTTTTTTTAATTGAATGCTACATTTTAGTACTACATTGGAGTAGGCTATTCACAAAGATCAACCCTACTTTGGTGTGATTTACAGATGCAAACTATCTAACAAATGGATACTTGGAAACTACAATCGAGTGGATTCCTGGGATGAAAAATATTCGTCTTAAGGATCTTCCAAGTTTTATTAGAACTACAGATGAGAATGACATCATGCTCAACTTCAAAATCCGGGAAAGTGAGAGAGCTCCAAGAGCTTCAGCTGTCATTTTGAACACATTTGACTCCTTTGAACAAGAAGTGTTAGATGCTTTATCTTCCATGCTTCCTCGTATATACACCATTGGACCACTTATGTTGCTGGCTGATCAAATTAAGGACGATAACTTGAAATCAATAGGTTCCAATCTATGGAAAGAAGAATCGGGTTGTGTGGAATGGTTAAATTCAAAAGAACCCAACTCGGTAGTATATGTAAATTATGGTAGTATAACTATCATGACACCTCACCAACTCATTGAGTTTGCTTGGGGGTTAGCAAATAGTGAAAAACCCTTCTTGTGGATTATAAGGCCTGATCTTGTGGGAGGCAATTCAGCTATTGTTCCTTCTGAATTTGTTACCAAAACTAAAGATAGAGGCATGTTAGCAAGTTGGTGTCATCAAGAACAAATCCTAAAACATCCGTCAATAGGGTGTTTTTTAACACATAGCGGGTGGAATTCAACACTTGAGAGTGTGTGTTGTGGAGTTCCAATGATCTCTTGGCCATTTTTTGCTGAGCAATTGACAAATTGCCGATATTGTTGTGTTGAGTGGGGCATTGGGATGGAGATAGATAATAACGTTCAAAGAGATGAAGTGGAGAAACTTGTTAGAGAATTAATGGATGGTGAGAAAGGAAAAGAATTGAAGAAGAAGGCAATGGAGTGGAAGATAAAGGCAGAGGATGCTACCAAACCTAGGGGTTCCTCTTACCAAAACATGGAGAAATTGATTTCCGAAGTTCTCTTAGCTGGAAATGTTTGAACCAAATGAAGAAGACTTTCTAGTTTTCAATAAAGTTGCACTCTCGGTCCCATCTGCTACATCTAATCATCATAAATATTTATATAAAATCTAGTCCCTTTTTATTGCAATAAATTTCAATATTGTGTAATTTGGTTAAATCAGTACTCTATTATATATATAGTGTTTTATGGGAGAAAATGGGCATTTGCCCCTAATTAGTAAACAATGGAGCAATTTGTCCCTCTCTTCAAATTATTTAGGGATATGTCCTTGTTTTCGAACTCAATTTTTTGAAAATTGAATTTTGCATATAACTCGATTTCAATATTTTCGAGTTATGGCTAAATTCTACCATGGTGGACTAAGTTGACATGGCTTTTCTCATATATATATATATATATATATATATATATATATATATATATATATATATAATCCACGTGGAACTCGATTTTGTCAAAATCGAGTTCCATACAAATTTTGTTTTTAGCAGAACTCGAAATATCGAATTTCACTGGACATTTTTTTTGTCATGAATAGAAATCAATATCCAAGTTATCGAGTTACGTTGGAACTTTTCAAAAAGTGAACTCGATTTTGACAAAATCGGGTTATACTAAGTGTCGTTTAGAAACAACTTATATAGTTGAAACTGAAAATTCTTTGTTAAAAGTACCGTAAATAAAAGTAAAAGTTATATGAATAGTATAGTGGAACCCACGAATAGTACCAAAAAGTGCAGTGGAGCCCATAAATAGTAGCAAAAATAAACTGAAATTGCAAATAAGCTGAAATTTTCAGCTTTTCCCAAACGGACACTAAATCTATACCCAGTCTAGATAGTTCCAAATCCGTATTTCTCTTTTTCTTCAATTCAATGGCAATGGCAGATCCTCAACTTTACATCCCTGGATTCGGTTTTCACTCTCTAATGATCATCTCTCTATCATCACAGATACAAAACTCATATCATAATTTGATGCACTTATAAAAATTTCTGATGCACATGAGGAATAATTTTAGAAATTGCAAAGGTTTCTTTGATAAAATGTATTTTTCATATTAGGATAGTGTTTTAATCCAAGAAAGACATTTGCATTTGATATGTTGTATGGAAAGTATTGTTTGCGCGTTGAGTATTTGGCTATTTGAGCAGTATATGAGTACATTGGGGGAATATTGGTTGCTTGGAGTTGCAAATTTTAAGTAAGAAAAATATTAATTTTTAGATATGTCTATGTATGAAAGTACATCAACAGGTACACTTGGTTATTAGTAAAATAAAAATGATTTGGGTCTAATCCTTACCGTCTACAAGCACCAATGTTGTTGGAAGTGTATTTTTTGATGTTGTAATAATTAACTATAGGGATAAGAGTGACAAGTGATAGTTTTTAGACCCCTTAAAACACAATTGGATTAACCTAGGTAATTAGTCAAGTTATTACTTAGTCCAATTTAACAAATACTAGGTTATCACAATCAAAACAATCATATCATGCAAAGCAGCGGAAAGATAAATAACACAAGATATGATCACCCAGGAAACCAAACTGGTAAAAACCTAGGGAGGATTTGACCTAGCTATACTCAAGGTAAACTTGAATTCACTATCTTAAAAGAATCGAAGTTCATACAATAAGACTTACAAGCCCCCACGCTCGACTTCTTATTGCTACCCACCAGTAGAACTTACTGACACGACCACGTGCAAACTCCGAATCCACGGACTCCTTCTTTCTTGGATTCACCACCAGATACAAGCACACCCGCTTGTGTTTTCTTTAAGTTTCAATGGCAGCAACCGAGTTGATCATCAAGGTGTAGATAAATCTTCTCCTTGAAAACCCTAAGTTTATGTAAAGGAAAGCTCCTCTAGATCTCACAAGAGATTTACACAAACCGCAATATGAGCAACATTAAAACGTGGCTAGGGTTTGCCTTTTATACTTAAGACAAATTAGAAAACCCTAAAACGTTTTAAACAACTAGGGCTGAGTTGGAAATTCTGCAGAAAAAAACATTCTGCCCGAGTTTCGATCGATCGAGCCAGACCGAAATGCATTAATCTTTTCTGCATTAGCTTGATTCCAACTTTACATAAATACACAACTTTGAGCAAGACTAAAATACTTCTAAACACATTGTTTTGATCATGGTTTGCCAACAATACACATTAGAGTTCTAAATACGTAAAAACCTAAGTCTTTAGAACCTAACAACAAGTTTATTGGGAGATGAAAGAAACGAAAATTTAAAAATTTAAAAATTAAAAATTGCATTATTTAACAAAAAAATCTGAGCTACACAATGCTTGCAAATCTATGCGTTAAATTCAAAGGTGTATGTAGTAAGCACAAGTTCTTACATTACAAAAATTGAACGTACATAATCACCATATGTTAAACATTAACAACAACGTCTAATGTTTGTAGGTAGAAATTTTTGGAAATCGTTGTTGCTTGAATTTGAGAAGTTTGAAATATTTTGTCATCATCTAACGGAGTAATTTCATTAATGTACTCGATGGCTCAGTCTTGTGCCTTCTCCTGTAGATGTTCCAAAACACCTCCGACTTACACCGTCTTTCGTATAGCATTGACGACAATGGTTCTTCTGTGGTGAAAACTATTGTGGTGATATCTGTACTTAATTGTTTAAGTTTTCCGATCATGATATGTCCCACACTCCCAAGATTCTCATACGAGTATATTGGAACATTAACAAAATCTTTCTTCTTTCCAACCCATTTCACTTCATAGTGGTTTGTGTATGTCTATAGTTGAAGTAGATCCAAACTTTTTTCTCACAATATGATTTGATTTTGAGGCGTTGTAACTCATATCTTATTAAAACTAAGATGTCAGTGGGTTACAAATAAACCATTGTTGACACCCTATTTTGCAACCTGCATTTAACCTCACATGAAGGGTAAAAGGGTAATTTTGCCTTGAAAATATGCATCTTGATTCTGACCATTAGATCCTTAATCTCATTTCACCGAAATGATCTTGATGTTGTAATGATTAAATCGACTGGTCATAAGCCCTAATCGGACCACTAGATTGAAAGTTATCATCAAATCAAGTTTTAATAGTTGAGATGCACTATCACAAATTGAGTCCAACTATATGTGATTATGAATAATTGATTTCAATTGGTTATAAGTGTAATCAATTTGAGATTAATGATGTATCATAATTTAATTGATTAGGACTACATTTTATGGTGAGGTTGCATACACCTAATTAATTAGATAGTTAAACATTAATTATTCAATGAGTAATTTGTGAAATTATCTTTTAATTAGAGTAAATTTGGAACCAATTAAGTTTGAAATGGGAGTGATTGAAGCCATTTAATGTTAATTTGGAGCTAATTTGGGACCTATTAATGTTAGTTGTGCTGAAACCATTTTCTAACAAATGACCTCTGCTCACCATTTCATCGATATCTCTCATAACATTTTGAATCTGTGAATGAGGTTAATTTTCCCAGAAACTAGACATCCGGGGCTTCAATTTGAGCACAAGAATGAGACAATTCCGATCAGAATTGAGGCAGATATGATTTTTCGAAATTGGCTCTACAGGCTGTTACAACAGCTACGGGAAAACCGAACTTTGCTTACTCCTCACTCTCATCAATCTCCACATTTAATGTACCAGATTTCCCCAAAGCCTAAAATGAGGTCTAGGTTCATGATTTTTTGTCAACCCTCATTAAATGGTCTTCCATTCATATTTTCTCCATCACTACTATATAAACCCCCTCTCTCCTTTATTCTAAGAGACAAAAAAACACCCCCCTCTCTTCTTTTCTCTTGAGTTCTAGTGAAGTTGAGTAGTCTTGTCATATCTTGGTCTTCCTAAGACTCAAGGTATTGAATGAGACTCAAGGTATTGAGTGAGACTCATTCTCCCTCTCCTAGCTCTTCTTTTCCTCCACCCTTAGGACCTCTATCAAGAGTCCCCTCCTCCACTATATGAATATTGCATGAAGGTATAATCTCCTTCCCTAATTGTTTGTTTATATTGCCTTGATGAGAATTTAAGATTAAAGCATGATAATTCACTTGAATATGTTTGAATGTTCTTAATTGTTCTTATGTGTTCTTCACATATTCTTGGTTGTTCATCACATGTTCATGCATATCACTAGATTTAATATTAAATTCACATCAAAAATATGAAAAACATGTTTGTTTAATGATTCTTTCAAATCCTTGAATCTAGGTTATCACCATTTACACACATTCACTAGAATTTATTTTTTAATCCAAATGTAATACTTAATAAATTGAATTAGGGTTTATCACATGCCCACACATTAAATTCAACATGTAAATTGATTGATATATTGGATGATATGATATGAATGTTGGCCATCATAGTCTAGAAGACCGGTTTCACCGAACAAAGTGGGTGCCTAACACCTTCCCACCTTGTAACATAGCCTCTGAGTTTAGATCAAGGGTTAGTAGATCAAATGCTTATCCATGTAATTTTTTTTTAGATTGTAACTAGGAAATAAAGTCATGTACTTTATCTTAGATTGTATTTAGGACCAAAGCCATGTAATTTTCCTATGATCAATGTAAATTCAATTTCAAATTAATAAAATGATGAATTTTTCAATTATGATTTTCTTATTTTTCCAATAATTAAATAAGTGGCGACTCCATTATAAAACCCTTAATCTAAGGGGGAAAACATAATCAGTCGAATTTCCATTTTAAGAGGCAATAACACGACTCCACCCATTCACGTGGGTTTGGCCCAACATCCTATAAAACGGGCTGGGGGCGCGGTCTCTCACAACCATTCAAAATTGTGGTGCATTCAAAACCTTAATTCATGGTCCAAAAATTATAAAATATATGAGTTGTCAGGTGTTCTCATGTCAATATAACCTGGTAAAACAATATATGAATAGGAGTTCCCATTTTTCCAATGTTACAATGAAATTTTACCTTGTATGTAGTAGTTATGAGTTCGTACGTGGTAATTGGACGTAACTTTTAAGTCAATTATATTGACATAGTTGTAGCATATTTTAACAGAGCTCCATCTTTCATTGACACAAGGCTATGCATTATGCATCAGGTTCTCACACGATTATTCATATATTTACGTTTTTTACCTCATGTGAATGTTAGCATTTAATTTAATGCATGTATTATTACATTAATTTATGAATGTGTTTGTCGTGTACCATCTTATGTAGCTTTACATTATTTACCAATAGTTGATATACATTGTTAATAATATAATAGATGTTATTGCAGCTAGAGTGAATGGATTATTCAATTTACAGGCCGAGCAATGTGTTCACAGCGATAGGTTGTTGCTAGGTACTAGAAGATGAGTTCAGTCATCTAATTGATCCCAATCTCCAAAACATTCCCCAGGTTCACAATACCATGAGGCAAGAGTGGGCTTGGTTAATCCGTGAATAGGGGATATTTTATGAGGAGTTGGTCAGTTATAAGTTGTTAGTGCCTTGTCGACTTACATTGCAGATGCCAAGAGACATTATAGATGAATTTCATAGAGCATTGAACTGCATAAGAGAAGAAAATAAACAAATGAAGATACGTTTCATCGATATCAAACCCAGGCCGAGATTTGTGAATTAGTGAAATGTAAGTTGTACGAGCAAGCATGATACATGCAATCACTTCTTACAAGAGACATTTATCAATCGAACATATAGATGTCAGATGAAGAGTAATCATGTTTGTGGCACAATTACATGTTGTAGAAGGCACTGCATAATTAAGGAGAACATATGGTCACCATTTATGTATTCTAGAACTATTTATGACCCTATTGTTGTATTAGAACTATGTATCCATTTGAAGGGACAATGAAAACATTATTATGGTTGGGACAAACATACACATTATTTGTATTTTTGAATGACTATTTAGGATGAGAAGTTAGACAGTAGAAATATATGTTGAACATAAGAAACATAAATATTCTTACTTAGGATACCATAAATATGCATTTAGTTCATATTGAACATTAATGGTACTAACATTAACTTAAATAAAGATAATACATACTCCACAAAAATTTTCTTGAGGACAATGCAATGTTTTCTTCATTTTGACCGGTAAAGGTCATTGTTTAGGACATTGTTACTTTTTGTTGGTGTGAGTTGTCTACTGGTTGTGTTGGCCAGTTCTTCTACAAGCTGCAACATGTGATATCTAGACTGACAGAGCAACATCAAATTGTTCTCCTTTAGATTCTTGCCATTGCACGTATACATTCGTCCATGTTGTGCCTTGGCTTTGTAAGCGAGACACGGTCCACCAAAGACACTACGAGTAATATAAGATTATTGTGCTGAGTGTTTGACTTGTTGATGCGAA
Source organism: Quercus tomentella (assembly GCA_028535165.1). Classification (NCBI taxonomy): domain Eukaryota; kingdom Viridiplantae; phylum Streptophyta; class Magnoliopsida; order Fagales; family Fagaceae; genus Quercus; species Quercus tomentella. The sequence continues at coordinate 34,427,885 of JAPQVY010000111.1, read as the reverse complement.
ACTTCCACTCTTGCCTTAGCATCGCATAGTATTCCCTTTCATCAGAATCTCTCTCCTTTCTATAATTATCAAGAAAACGAGGTAGTAGCCACATTGCCATTGCAAGTTGTGACTTGGAGTATAGTATATGCAGATGGCATGCATATTCAATTATATATAAGAGTTGTGAAAATTGGGTAATTGAAAGATGTGTTAATGTTGATCATAAGCAGCCTATTCAGTTAATAGTAATTGGTACATGATGTTGACATGACGCATGATGAATGATAGTAGAAATTTGTGTATAATTTACTCATGTGGTAAAGTTTTTCATGTGTAGCAATATTTAATAAAACTTTGTTGACAAGGCTTGACATGACACATGATGAAGGGTAGTACATGTATAATAAAGGACTAATGAAGGGTAGTACAAAAGTATGCATAATTCGTGTGTAGCAAAGTATTTAATAGTACAAAAGTATGCATTATTGAATATTACAAAAGTATTTAATAAAGGACTGTACATAAATATTTAATAATTTATGTGCGTCTGAATATGTCATTGACGTTTGTTGGCATATGTTTTTTGTTGAATATGTTTGATAAGACAAGACTTAGTGCAATAGTAAAGGATTGATGAAGGGTAGTACAACAGTATGCATAATTATTTTGTTAGGTTCTAAGACTTTAGGAACTAATGTATTAGAACTTCAATTTGTATATGTTGGCAAACCATAATCAAAACATTTAGTCTAGGTTTATATTTGCTCAAAATTTGGTTTGGTGTAAGTTTGGAATCGAGTAATTGCAGGAAATTACCATTCAATTTTTGCAAGGCTCAATTGATTGAAAATTAGACTCGATCGATTGAAAATCGTGGATCAGCAATTTTCTGCAGAATTCTCAACCCAGCTCAAGCCCATATAACATGTAGGGTTAAGTGTTTCACTTCAAGTATAAAAGGAAAAACCCTAACTACATTTTAGAAGTCTTTGTTGAGTTGTGTGTTGAATCTTTTTGTGAGATCTGAGAGGTCTTTACCTTTAAACACACACATAGAGCTATCATGATCAAGATTCACATCAAGAACTTGATGATTGCTTCAGTTGCTGCATAAAGAACTTTCAAGAAGATCTGAAACCTTTGAGAGGTGTCTCAAAGTCACAAGTAGGAGAACTTGTGGTTGCTGTAGATCAAGGAAAGAAGTAGTCCGTGGACTCGGAGCTGTCATGTGGTTGTGATAGTAAGTTTTCTACACGAGGTAGCAATAGGATGTTAGTGGTCTAAGTCTTATTGTACAAACTTTAATTCTTTCATAGTGGATCTGTTTTTATCTTGAGGATAGCTAGGTTAAATCCTCCCCAGGTTTTTTATCGGTTTGGTTTTCCTAGGTCATCAGATTTGTGTGTTCTTTACTTTCCGCGTTATTTTTGTTTTACACATATTTGTTTAACCTAGATTTAATTAACAAACTTGTTAATCAACTTGGCTTAACATTAGGTTAAACATATTGTGTTAAGGGGTCAAAAAACTAACAAATGGTATCGAAGCGGGTTAGCTCTTGTGTTAGATCTTTTGATCTAAGAGTTGATCCTTGACCCCTGTTGTCATGGAACATGGTCACTCTCTTGTGATTCCTCCACACTTTGATGTAACAATTATACCTATTGGAAGGTTAGGATGAAAGTCTTCTTGAAATCTATAGATGAGTGAGTGTGGAATTCCGTTGAATACAAATGGGAGAAATCGACTACTCCTATTAGTGAGTGGTTAACGAACCAAAAAGAAGCAGCCGTTTTTAATAGCAAAGCCATGAATGCTATTTTTAATGCTATTTCTATGGAGGAGTTTAAGAGAATCTCAAATGTTGAGGTTGCTCATACTGCTTGGAAAATTCTCCAAACTGTGCATGAAGGCACAAAGGCAGTTAAAATAAACAAGTTGCAGTAGTTAACAACTATATTTGAAAGCATTAGGACATCTGAAGATGAAAGTTTTGATGAATTCTATGCTAAGCTTAATGACATTGTTAATTTTGCATTTAATTTGGGTGAAATTTATGATTAACCTAAGATTGTTAGGAAGATTCTTAGATCCTTAATTGAGGACTTTAGACCCAAAGTAACTGTCATTATTGAAAGTAAGGATATGGACTTCATCCTTGTTGATGAGCTTGTAGGATCTCTTCAGTTCTATGAGTTAGACCTACTCAAAATAAACAAATCCAAATCAATGGCTCTTAAGTTAGTTGATGATGTAGATGATAATGGATTTGATGATGAACTCTCTTCTACAGAGATTGTATATCTTGCTAAGAACTTTAGAAACTTTCTCAGGAATAACAATAGAAGGGCAAGAGGTAGAAACAATGTTGAACCTAAGAACTTCAAGAAAAATGAACCGACGAAAATCAATAATGCTGAAAAATCAAAAGAAAAAGATGGTCAATCTTCTAGTAATTCTCTAGGTCAACAATGTTTTGGTTGTCAAGGGTATGGTCATGTGAATTTTGAATGTCCAACATTCTTGTGATCAAATGGTAAAGCTATGGCTGTTACCCGTAGTGATGGTAAAGTTTCTAATCACGAGTTTGGAAGTGATGAAGATGAAAATTTCTTTGCTTTCACAGCTACTGCTGTAGTTAATGAAAGTGAGTTGATTGAAGAGAACCCTTCTTATGGGGAACTTTCTGAGTGTGCTGACTTGCAAGAAGCCTATAATAACTATGTAAGGTTGCTGCAAAGGATGTAATGAGTGTGGATTTAAGGCTAAAGAAGATAGCTACTCTTAAACATGAAAAGAAAAGCTTGTTGAATTTTCTTGATGCTAATGAACTAGTTAATAAGGTGAAGACTGAAAATATGATGTTGCTTGATAGGATTAAAAACCTAGAACTAGAATTATCTGTTGCTAGAGAATAAACAAATAGGTCTGCTAGTTCTAAACTTGATCACATGTTGAGTATTCAAAAGTCTCCCTTAGACAAATTGGGTTTAGTTTTTGTTGATAGCATTTCTATGTTTGAAACTCATTCCACAAACTTTGTTTGTTCTTCTAAACCATCTAAGATAGAAGTTGTCAAACCAAAAGAAGATGTTCCTGCTCCTAGGAAGATTAGGGTTGATCTTACAGAATCTAAGCCTAAGAGTCCTAACCTCTCTAAGGACAAGAAGCATAATAGACCTTTATGGGTTTGTCATTTTTGTGGAAAAGCTGGCATACTTGCCTAGATTGTTTCAAGTTACAAGCTGCAAAGCAAGCAAATAAGCAAAAAGTATATGTGCCTCAAGCACAAGATCCTATGGTACTTATTGGTGAATTGGTAAAAACTTTAAACCTTTATACCAATGTTGGAGTTACTCATCATTCTAATATGAATAATAACTCCAAAACCAAAGTTGCATCTAAGAGGTTATGGATGCAAAAGGCTCAATCCAATTGAGTCTTTTTGACAATGTCCTTATACTTCATCTCAAAATCCTTTGTGACCATTTTCTTGATGTTTTTGTTTTCTTTTGTTTTTAGGTTTTGCATTGCATTACATTCATGTATTTCATATTAGGTTGTTTTTGTTTGTTTTTCAATCAATATATATATATATATATATATATAAATATAAAAAAAAATGGAAAGAGGCATGTGGAAGGATGTTTTTTGTATTACATATCATGGAAGTGTAGTTAAGGTTGGCCATATTATCTTTGCATAATATGCCTGTGTACCTTGATTAGCTTGGATGAGCTTATTTTTCTGCACTTTGCTAGTTTGAGCCATGTAGTGCATGTTATGTGTGAGTTGTTTATAGTTTTTGATCACATGATCTTAATTTTGAAGTCACATGCTTTTGATTGTAAGGACTAAAAAATCCTAAGAGAAAGGCATAAATAACCATCTCACCACTGTTTATTAGCCAATCATGAACACCCTAGTGCATATCGTAAGATTTTGTACTCGAAAAAGTGTATCACATGCACAAAAAGAAAACAAGGTGTAGCCTTAAAATAAAAAATTTTAAAATCAAAGAAAGAAAAAGAAATTTAAAAAAGGCATGTATACAATAAGGCTAAATATATAAAAAATATATATATATATATACATATATATAAATAAAAATAAAAATAAAAATTCATGATTGCAAGCTTGTTTTCTAGGAGATGTGAGAGTTATATGATGTAACTCTTTAGGTGATAGTCACTTTCAAATTTATGTGATGAATAATATAGAAATTGTGATTGATTACTATCTACATATCACCTCACATGTATCTCATGCTGTTACTAGTTGCACACACTTCACAGGTTATTCTTTGCTAAACTTAGTACATGAAATTGTGTGTGAATTTGGTTTGGCCATCCAAGATTATATATTCTATGATTTTGGTACAAAATATATTCATTGGTTATAAATTTGAGGGTAATAAGTGTGAAAAGCTTGTTTTTGAAGTTCTAGGTTGAAAACAAATGTTTTTGAAAATCTTTTAAACTCATTTTCATGCAATTCATTCATGAAATTCTTCGGATTAAGTGTTTTCTGCATAAAACTTCTGCTATTTTTCAAAAAATCCAGATTTCCAGAATTTCGATCGATCGAATGTATTTTTCGACTGATCGAAAATCCCTTGAGTTTATAAGCTTGGTCTTTGCTTGGTTCGATTGATCCTCGATTGGTGCTCGATTAGTCGAATCTGTTTTTCGATTAATCGAAACCAATTTTTGACCGATTGTAATTTTAAAAATTTTTAAAGCAAACTTTCTGTCTGGCTCGATTGGTACGTGATCGATACTCGACCGATCGAGATTCAAAAGAAAAGAAAAACAAAAGACTTTTCTCAACACGTGTTCATCACTTTTTCAAACACTTTTCTCTTTTTTTTCCTTCCTTTTCTTTCTCGACCAATTCAATTCAAACTTTTTTTGTTGTTTTCCTCCTCAACTCTTCAAAGGTTTTTGTCCTCAAGTATAGGTAAGACCTAAATACCTTTCCTTTTTCAAGTTATTTACATTGTTCATGCATTTTCTTCATGATTTTCGAACTAAAGAAATTTGGGGTTTTTGATTGTTGACTTGTTTTTGCTCATATTTAATCAATGGGTTTTTGTTGTTAGTCCATATGCATATGATTCCCATACATTAATTTGATCAATTTTGTGATTTGAGAAGAATTGAAAATTCTAGGGCTTGAAATTTTGAGAAATTGGGGTTTTTGTTCAATTGGGCTTAAATTGATGAAATTGACTTGTGAAATTGATGGATTAATTCATTATATGATGTTTTCTAACTAGTATAATGTCTAATTACTCAATTTGATTTGGTTTTGAAAAATGGGTTCATCAAAATTTGGGATTTTTGGTTAAAACTCTTTGTTCAAGTCAATTAAATGACAATGTTGAAAAATTGAACAAGCTTTTTGTGCATTAGAGCATGCATCATATGTGCATTCATTACATGCATCATATAGATTATTATTTATTGTTATATTTTGTGCTCTAACCCTTTCTAATGCAGTTTGCCATTGGTTTTGTGTTTTCTTTTTGTTTTATTTTTCCTTTCTAATCTTAGAGTCATGTTTAGGAAAACTAGAGCTAAGAAATCCACTACCTCCTCCTCTTCTGATTTTCAAAGTGATAGATTTCAGTTTAAATCTAACCAAGAAACCTTTGAGAAGTTGAACATCTTTAGGTCTGTTTGGGCTGAGAGGAAAGTTATCCTAGATGAGGTTAACCCTAAGATACGTAGGAACTTTGAGAGTCTAGGTTGATTACCTCATCTGGATGTTGAGCATCCTCCTCCAGCTGCTTTGATTAGAGAGTTTTATTCAAACCTTTCTAACTATTCTGATGATTCCAACATTCACTATGTGAAAACTTGGATAAGGGGTGAAGAGTTTGTCATTACCTGTGAGGTAGTGGCTTCTACTCTTGGTGTACCTTTGGTATAGCAACCTATGTAACCTTACAAAGAGATTCCTCCCATTGATGACATTATGTCTCTTCTTACTGGTACTACCATTAGTTGGGGTACTAATCCTAGGGTTACCACACATAAGCTTACTAAGCTTAATTATTTGTTCTTTAGGATTTCTTGTCATAGCATTTAGCCTATTTCTCACATACATACCATTCCCATTAAGAGATGTGCATTCATGTACACTCTCATTACTGATGCTCCTATCAATTTTCCTACTCTTTTCATTCGTTCTCTTGTTGAGGTTCATAGGAGTAGTGCTAAGTCACATGGTTTGTTTTTCCCGGTTTTCATTCATAGAATTTTGTTAGATTTAGGTTTAGAGGACTTCCCTGCATCTGAGCCTATTCATATCATCACTCCTATAAGTGCCACCTTTCTTAGGAAAAGGGCTGCTCAGTTAAAAGCTAGCTCTAAACGCTCTCGAGTCGAGTCTTCTATAGGTGATGCATTTAGAGCCATTCCTTCTAGTGATCCTACTGCTGAGGATTTTGTGGACCCCACTACTGTTGTGGATCCTTCACCATCTACATCATCCTCTTTGATAGGCCAAAAACGAATTGACCTCTTATGATAAATTAATTGATTAATTAGTCAAGTTTATTAATTAATCAAATTAACATGCAATGTATGTGGTAGTACAAAAAAATCATCAATTAAACTAAGTATGCAATGGAAAATAAATTAACACGGTGATTTGTTTACGAATGGGGAAAACTAACACGGCAAAAACCCCACCGAATGATTTTAAGGTCACCACTCCCGAGAATCCATTATTATCAAAACAAGCGGTTACAAGTAAAGGAATCCTAGTACCTTATACCAACCTACAATTAAACCCTTATCTCAATACCCAATTGGACTTGTTTTGTAGTGACAATCTCTCATTGTAATGCACGGCAAAAACCCCATCGAGTGATTTTAAGGTCACCACTCTTGAAAATCCACTATTATCAAAACAAGCGGTTACAAGTAAAGGAATCACAGTACCTTCTATCAGCCTACAATTGAACCCTTACCCCAATACCCAATTGGACTTGTTTTGTAGTGACAATCTCTCCTTGTAATGCATAGCTCCCAGTACGTGACTAACCAATTGCGCGGATCCCAATACGCGACTTCAATCACCAACTAGAGAAGATTGTTGGCTACAAAGTTCTTTAGTTCATCACACGATGAAGAACGAGAAGCTCCTTGGTTACAAAACCCTACGGTGCACAAACACAACAGCTTCTTCATAAGAAAGATAAACTAGGAAAAATTCTGTCTCCGGTCATAATTTGCTTGAACAAACTTTGCTCAACACTTGTGCAACTTGTGTTACCCTTGACGGCCCTTAAAATAATCCTTTTATATGTCTAGGATTGTGAGAAAAGAAAGCCCAAACATACAATCACGGATTGAATGAAAAATAATCCTAAAAAACTGAACTTCATAAACCTCGATAGATACCTATCTATCGAGCTGCTGTCGAGCCACGGGCTAGAACAGCTCTTCAAGACTCGATAGATTGCTAGCTGTCGAGCTAGCCATCGAGCTTTAATAAACAACACTTTTCTCACTTGAATCTTGGATAGACTTGCATGGCTTTAACACTTGAACTTGAAACAAGGTTTCTTGAAGTATTAAACACATCCTAGATCTACCCAATTACAAGTAAAGTGCATTTTGTCAAAGGATTAGCCAATTACATAAAATAGTGACATATGTTCCTAACAAGTGAATCACATATGTCCTAACAATCTCCCCTTTTAGCAATCTGTGACAAAACCACAACTAACAAATGAGATATGAGAGAAGTCATAAATCACTCAACTCATATTCACTTGTTGAATACAATAAAATCTATCCTAACAAAAACTTTTGAAAAACTTTGCAAGAAGAGAGACTTTGACAACCTGTATTTCTGAAACACTTTAAACAAAACTCATTATGGCATCTTAGTGTGAAACAGAAATAATAGATTGCATACATAATATAAGAAACATGTGTATAAAGAAAGAAAAGAAACAACACATGAAGAGATAGGTGAAAAAAAAAACATACATCACTATATAATGAATATAAGAACAATGTATGTCAATAATGGTCACAAGACCCATGTACAAGAATAATGTATCTCAAATAGAAAGAAAATAAAAGAAATACATCAAGTCCTCACTACATCCCTCAATGTGCACTCTCCCCCTAACAAAAATCTCCTATACTAACTCTCCCCCTAACTATGACTACTCTCATAACCAAAACTATTTCCCCTTTTTGTCACGAGTGACAAAGGGTAAGAGTGTCTAGTAAACATCTCTTCAGCACTGGAAGAGCTATCATCTCCATCATCCTCATCATCGGAAGCAGTAGCATCATCATCATCAGCATCATCAGCACTACCGGAGCCAACACTTTCATCCGTAGAGGCCACAGGAGTGGAAGGCATGGTGTAACCGCTCATCTCAGCCTGGCGTCGAGCAATACGGCCAACACGGGTGTTCACCTAACACAACTCATCACTGAGAGTGTCGAGGCGAGCATCCATGCGCTGAAGCTGCGTCATGATGTCCTCGAGTGTCACATGGCCCGTAGAAGAGGAGGGACCGGATGTGGATGGAGCAGAAGGAGTGGGAGGAGCTGCCGTACCAGACTGCCACGAATGAAACTGTGCCTCACTTCGTTTAACGGTAGCGGCGTCAATGGCACACATCACGTGAAAGTGGTCGGAAGCAGGAAAGGGAACAACAAAATGGCGTAAGATCCTCGTGATAGCGGAAGGAAAGATGAGCTTATCACGGGACGCTGTATCCCTATAGACATCTATAATAGAAAGAATAAAATGAGAGGGAAAATCTATAGTGAAATGCTCTATCAAAGAAAGCAAAAATCGAGCACGGGGCTCGGTAATAGAGTTATAATGAGAAAGGGGATGAAGAACAAAAGTCATAACCATGTTAAAAAACCGAGGGCCTTTAGCAAAGGCCGAACAGTAAGTGAACTGACGCTCACCTCAATCAGAAGGGTGCTCACAAAAAGCAGAAATAAGCTCGTCTTTGGACACAATCCTCAAACGCTCACAATCGGGATTGTCAGGATGCTCTACCCTCGGGACACGGAGCACATCGGAGACAATCTCCGGTGTGACAACAATGCGCGTACCTCAAACGCGAGTAATGAAATGAGGTACTGAATAATCAAATCCATGCATGTTGGAGTAAAACTCTTAGATCAGCACGGATGGATAAGTGACCGGAACATCACACAGTGACTCCCAACCCCGACTGTGAACGACAGTGGGTAGGTCAGTGTCGGAGAAGTCCGACAAAATGACTTGGCGTTCCGAATGAACACCTCATCTAGAGAAGTTCTCCGAGAAGTCCTTTCGGACTTGCTCATCACGTAACCGAATAGAAGAGGGGGTGGGATCAGAAGAGGAAGATGCCCCAGAACGCAGAGGGTTCTGGGATGGAGTAGATTTACTCTTTGGTGCCATGACACACTAACATAAACTAGAGAGAGAAAGGGGGAAGAAAGAAACACTCAGAAAAGTCCCAAAACAGTTCAAATATATCAAAATATATTGAAAAGAGAGTACGTATGCATGAGAATGCATGAACATGTGACATACACAGGAAAATTGCATCACGGGCTCAGACCAATCCAATCCTACCAGCACACAATCAGATAACATATATAACACACATCTAAATGCATGAAAATATAGTTATAATGCACATGAGATGCAATGTATAAAGTTTTTAAGATCAATTCTTCAAAAACATCCCAAAAACTTTGCAAAAACCTCTTTGATTTTGAAAAACACCAAAATTTTCAAAAATCCCAAAAACTGAGGTTAGAAATCATGAAATGCAAGAAAATGAGTAATTTAGACACTTTCCAAGTGAAGAATAACTTGATCTAGGCCGAAAACACCTTGGGAAAGAGGTTAGGAGTGAGTGAGAGAGGTTTGGGAGATGAACAGACACGGACAGATAGAGAGAAATCGAGGAGAATGAAGACCGAATCGCGCTGACCCTATATATAGGTGTTCAGTAATTCTCGACAGATAGCAAGTGTCGAGAGGTGTCGAGCTTTAAAAAGCTTCGACAGATCCAGCTATCGAGCAGGTGTCCACAGCAAAACAAGCTCGATGGATCGAGGTAGCTCTTGATGAGCTATCCAAGGGACATAAACTTTCTCGATCGATCCACCTAGCTATCGAAAGGTGTCGAGATTGCGATAAAAAATAACTAAAGAGCTCGATAGATAAGCCAGGTACCAAGAGGTGTCGAGGAGCTGTCGAGGTTGCTTTAAAATAGTTTTTCAAAAAAAGAAAAACACAGATATGAATGCAATCAAACATGCAACTCAACCAAGGATCCAAATACCATGTTGACCTCTCAAAAACATCTCTCAACAAAAGAATGTTAAGCATTTTGATCCCAAAACACATACACACACACTAAACAAGTCTAACCAATTTTATATTTCAAAAACAAGTCAAGACAGTTTAGTGAGCATATATTAACACATGTAAACCTTGTGATGGCCAAATCACATTGTACTTGCACATGTATCAAAAGTAGCAAAGAATTTTGCGTGTTGTGTGTGAAAAACATTGCAAGATTATATAAGCGTCTACATGTTATGACGATTTGAGATATGAGAAAATTACTTTAACTCACACACAATCATAACTGTTTGATGGGGACTATCACCTTCGAAGTACATCCTATAACTCCCACATCTCCTAGAATACATGCTTACAATCATATATAAAGCATTTTATTCTTTCTGCTTTTTATTTTTCTTTGCATATTTTTCTTTCTGAGCAAATCATGCATGAGCATATAAGAGAGAGAAAAGAAATACTCAATTATGTTAAGCATTTTGATATTCCACTTTTCCTATGCCGAAGCATACAAATGTCATTTCATGATTGGCGAGCAACAGTGGTGAGATGGTTATTTATGCCTTTCTTTTAGGATTTTCTAGTCCTTCCCATCAAAAATAGTGATACGAGTGTTAAGTACAAGAGATTACTTAATCTTACTCATCACAAACACGAGCCACAAAACTTAGTTGTGCATAGAGATGCTCATCTAAGCTACAAAAGATACAAAGTTTAGAAAACTTTGTTTCAATGGCCATCCAAGGTACTAGGCCAAACTCACATGTGATATACATAACACAAGCGATCGGTCCATCACAAAAGGGTCAAGGATCACACTCATGTAATCAAACCACAGCAAGTGTACCCACTCTGATACCAATTGAAAGCTCGAAAATGTGTGAAAATACAAGAGCTATTTAGACCCCTAAATTAAAGTTACGGCTCGGTTGATTTTACTCTAACTTAAACTAAGTGCGGAATAGAGTAAATGTGAGTGGATAAACAAACAAACTACTCTAACCCATAATCATTATAACACAGCAGTAAAATGAAAGGTAAAAGAGTAGGGAGAAAGAATGCAAACACAAGATAACACGCCGATGTGTTATCAAAGAGGAAACCAAAGAACTCGGCAAAAAACCTCTCCGCTGCCCTCCAAGCAATAATCGATCCACTAGACAATTAGTTGGAATACACAAATAGCAAAAGACCTTTTAAGCCTAGTCTACCCAATGCACCTAAGCCCTCCAAGCTCCTACTCCAACAAGGCTTCTCGGAAACGTGTCTTGTCTAGCTCTCCGAATCCCGCAATACACACGATTGCATCCGCCAAAACTTGGCTTCTTCCAATACTTCCCAGCAGCACCAAAACCTCACTTGATACTCTGAAAGGGTGTGGTAAGTGTTTGGGCTATCAACCTCTCAATGGTATGGAAATGGAGAGGTAGGAGTTGAAGAAAATCCACAAGTAATTGTGTAGAGAATTGTGGGTATAACAATCTCTAACTCTCAAGGTTTGTGGCTAGGGTTTTCTCTCAGAAGCACTCCTCAACATATGTGGGTAATGAGGATATATATAGTGTGGGTAAGGATAGAGTGTATCAGAAATGACAATCTGGCAAAATAGAATGTTTCGCGGGTATCTTGCGGGAAGGCCTTACCCGCGAGACACTCGCGAAAACCAGCTGTCTCCATCCTATCTTGACTCTTCACATTCCAGTCATGTGCAGGGCACATGCATCACTTCGCAGGAAGCTAACTCGCGAGCTGCCCACGAAAACAGTTTCAGTCTTCAATTAGCCTTGAGTCTTCACACTCTCTCTCTCTCACACACAACCCTTACAAATAAAACCCACATGAAATACAGGGTACATAAGATTGAACAAAATTACAATCAAATTTTGCACGGAATTAAAGTTAACAAAAACATAGTTGTAAATTACAACTTTACAGGTAGTAACATCAAAGATACCATTATTGCATAATATATTTTTACATTAAATTAAACATATCAAAATATTGTTGCTCTAGAGTCTTCCATTGTTGAAGTTGAACCTGAATTACAAATTCACATGATTAATGAAGTACATCATTGCATACAACAAATTATGATTAAGAGTACAATGGGATGGCAATGTGTCCTCATGGCCAACGATATGGGATGGCCCAGCATCAGTGTCAGACATGCATTGCTATATCCCGATCCCAATGTCATCGACAAACATGTCCCAAGCACTCTCGCACTCCGATTCCTCTGTACATGATGGGTCCTCATCCTTAATGGTGTGTTTTGACTCAAGAATACAACCATAACTAGATCGACTACCTCCACGATGTCCACCCCCTCGACACCCACCACCTCGCTCGCCACAGCCTGCGGCCCATGTACTCATGCCGCATGCCACACGTACGTTCTCTAGAGTCACCCGATTAAGCTCTTCCATGATCTCTAGGGTATGCTTAACGTGATTGTACAATTCAGAATTTGGTTGGCACATCAATAGTATTTGAACTTGTGACTCAACTTGTGAAATAAGGGACTAATGTTAGTAGGGTGGGAGGGGAAGTATGCAGCTAGACATAATTGTTAATACATACAAGAACCATTGGATTTAGCCTTACCAAAATTTCCTAGTAAGTTGACTCTCACATGATGAAATGTTTAGTTATGCGCTGATACAACTGCAAGTAATCATCATCATACGTCATGTCACCATTTAAGATCAGTGCATCATGGACATGCTGAGCACGCTCTACCTATCGCTGAATATAGACAACGTATTCTACCGCCCAATCTTTCTCCATTTTACCCTGGAGTGATATCTTGTGAAGTGTAGCAGAAGTATCAACAACACTTGGTTGTTATTGCTTCAACCCAAACTGCCAAAGGACGCGCCTCGGGTGATGCTCCTCGATCACCAAAAAAAAAAAAAAAAAACAATGGCACGACAGACCTCCATATACGTTGGCTGATAATTCAATACATGGGCAGAGAGTCCAGCACCAATTGGTATGGCTCCCATACAATCTGAATAAATGGTCAATACAAACAACCATATTAGCAATTTATTTGCATCACAAATGTTAGACATAACAATTATATATGTAATACAAATAATGCAACTATATCTTTATACTTTTAAAGTAACTGTAATCATTAAGATAATTAGATTACATGACAAATCATAAACAAAATAGGTAAGACCTTTAAACAATGCATTAAGATGGTAGGATACCTACTTTTCCCATATCGTAGACAGTGACGCATGATATACAACTAGCACATGTGTGGCATGCTTTGTTATATACAACTAGCACATGTGTGGCATGCTTTGTTGTGCACTTCGGCCCATTCCATCTAACAAACATTAGGTATGTACGAAATGCCACATTAATTATTTACACAAAATCAATGTGACAACACAACATTACGGGATGCATATTCACTAATGTGTACTTAAACCATATTATGGATGAAAATAAATATACCTAATGGAGAGTGGACCTACCTGCAGTTGCTATTGTGGCTGCCTCATAATTGGACATATGTGTGGAAGCCTAGAATATGCCTACAACTGCACCAACATAAGTGCACCTCCAATTTGCTTCACCTTATTGTTTGAGGCCCTACATAGGTGCCTATAGAGCCAACCTAAGGCTGCACTACCCCAACTATATTACTTAGCATTGTTGATTGGATCCAAGAACTGTAGACACATGATTGAGGTCCATTGTGCTGACTTGTCCATAAACAATGTGCCACCCAACCAAACAACTATATGATAGAGGGCATATTGCTGCACTCATACATCATTGGCATCCGCAACTAGGGGAAATCTGAACTATTCGGCAAGCTAGTTCATTTTAATCCTCACCCCATGAAGCTCAGACATGTTTTCATGAGGATGGGGTATCATGGGGGGAGTATCAACACCCAGCAAATTTCAACATACTTCCGGCTATACCAAATTTGTCTACCTAAACACTAGCGAACCATCCATGGGAACCCCCATCATCACCTCAATATCTTGTAAGGTGATACTCATTTCTTTGTGAGGTAGGTGGAACGTGTGCGTCTTCGGATGCCAACGCTCCACCAAAGCAGTGATCAATCCATGATCAACAGCCAAATCTGAGACGTGAAATAACCCGTCAAAACCTGACTCATTGATATAATGGGTAATCCATGGATCTAACAAACCCCGGGGTGATGAAGTGGATAGACGTCAATACTTTAGTACACCTGGCAATTGCTGCAAACGAAAGAACATTCTGTTGATATAGCTTTTAGTATTAACAATAAAACTACTATATAGTAATAGTCCACGTCAAACAATCACTATTAGGTTTTCACAACAAAAGGTTGTATGAGCAAAGTTTTCTTAGACCTCCTGGTCCACATGTTTTGTATGAATTTGACAATTTTCAATTCTCCTTTGTTCTTTAATCTGTTTTTATTTTTTCTCTCCACTCATAAAAACTACATTAAACCAAAGCAATTTTTTTGGGGTTAAATAATATTAATCATGCATAAATCCTAACAGACCCAAAGAGTTAAATAATTGAATGAATAGTAGGATACAAACACAAAGATAATATTTTAGTAGTTAAACTATGGTATGATCTATATGCTAAGTCCCTTCCTAATCTGAGTGTAGAAATCCTAAATGCCGAAGATCAATTATTATGATTGAAAAAGCAAAATCAATCCACTCCAAAAAAAAAAAAAGTGCAATATATGATGGTTTCCCAACAACATCAGTGTTACTACTAACTACATCGCATTAGTTTATTAGAATATTAGCGAGGTTACGTTTGTTTTATTACCTTCTTTTCAGGTTTTCTCATTGGAAATTCTGCAAATCTATTCAGAAGCTCAAATCCAACATAATATTCGCTTGGGCCTTGAAGAAAACAACCAAAATGAGAGGGGCCTTAGGGAAAAAATAAGAGGAAAAATTTATGAAACTAGAAAATGATGTGAGTGGACAGTCATGGCTCGTGTGTGGATGTGGTGTGTAGAGTTTATGGAGTCGCCATCAATGATTGGAGAATTTTTTTAAGATGTGATTGGCCACATAAGTTTTGATATTGGAACCATAAAATTGATTCAATGATTGATTAGAAAGTGGAGAAGGTGTCAGGCATCCCATGATGTCAGGTTGTGTTTAGTACCTAATTTTGATTAACTCATAAATTATTTGTACAGTTTTTAGGGGCATATATTCATTGTATCATGCATGAATCAAGAATGATACATAAGCATTCTAAAAAAAGATATGCATTGAGCAGGTACAGGATGAATGCCCTTGCCATTCAAGCTTGATATTTATACTGTATTTTGTCCGAACTTGATTTGTGTAACAAATACCAATTTAAGCCTTAACATGCTAAAAATTGCATTTTTAATATGAAAAAAAAGAATTATATGAAATAATTTCATTTTTCCCAATTGGATGTTGGATAAATCATTTCAATAGTACTAGTCCAAGAGCTTAAAATCCCCAAATTACCATTTTTGACTACATTTTGACAAACCCTAAATAGAGTTTAGTCAAGGTTTGACCAAAATTACAACCATTTGATTGCGAAGAATTTGTGTTCATCTTAAATATCATGAATTTCCCTTTAAAATGAAAATTTACAGACCTGAATTGGAGTTTCAACAGCTAAAATATTGAAAAATTTTCAAATTTTTTTATCAAAAGACTTCGGCATTTTTGCAACGTTTGATTATAAGTTAGTCTTTATTAAATTATAATCAAACAACCCCAATTGGCTCAATTGAGGAGTCTTTGGAAACGTCTCATGATGAAATTTGATTTTATATACTTGGATAGCAAAAAAAAAAAAAAAAAAAAAAAAAAAAACCTTACTTGGACAAAATGAATTTGCAAAAAGAAAAAAAAAAGGAATATATATATATATATATATATATATATCAAATTGGAAATTTTACAAAAAAAAAAAAAAAAAATTGATTTTATCACCATTTTCCAAGGCCTTCAACATGCTAAATAGGAGGATTTGGACAATAAATCAGATATTTTTAGAAAATATACATCACAACCTTTCCAATGCAACTTACATGCTTTGGATGATATGATATGATATGATTATTAGTCACCACAATCTAGAAGACTGCTTTCACCAGGTAAGTTGAGTGCGTAACAACTTCCCAATCTTGTAACTTAGCCTTTAAAATTAGATCATTGTAGAATAAACTTATCCTCGTAATTTTCTCTTTCTAGATTGTAACTAGGAATCAAAATGTTATACTTTTTTTGTAGCTTGTATCTAGGACCAAAACTATATAATTTTTGGTTATTTGCAAAGAGATGTACATTCAATTTCAATTAATCAATAACAATGACGTACTTTTTTTCTTTTTAAATTATTTTAGTTTCTTATTTTCTTTATTAAAATATGTGGAGACTCCATTGTAAAACTCTTGACTTAGGAGGGATGAAAACAACAATAGAACCTCCACTATCTCTTGAGAGGTACCAACACGACTCCACCCCATTCGCATGGGTTAAGCCAAAACCATTGAAGGTTTAGGATGGAGGCACAGTCTCTCACAGATATGCAATTGGCCACCAAAGTCTAGAAGATTGGTTTCACCATGTAAGTTGGCTGCCTAGGTTCCAAACTTAAATCAAGGGTATGTACATGTTTTACTTTGTAATTTTCAATTTGTCGATTGTCACTAAGAAACAAAACCATGTACTTTTCTTAGATTGTATGTAGGACCAAAGCCAAGTAATTTTCTAATTATTATTAAGAGATGTACAATGTCAATTTATAAATAAAAGTGATGTATCTTTTCAATTTTGGTTTTCTTATTTTTCCAATTGTACATGCAAGTTAGATTTGAGCTTAATTATAGGAGTGAAATAAGTTATCTAACAGTACATCTACATGAGAAAGCTTGAAAAGTTGCGAGTTTGACATGACACTCAAACAAGAAATAAAGAAAGTGATGGTAGGACATGAAAAAGATGCACATTTAAACAAGAAGAAGAAGCTAATTATCAAAACACCACAAAATGTATGTGGAAAACCCTAGAAAAGGGATAAAAAACCACGATTTGAGCAAGAACATAACATTCTTACTCGACTTAGCTTGTATTACATATCAGAAAGAGATTTGTTTACAATGAAGTTGCCTTTCTTTCCTGCCAACTCTCCACTTTCATCTCAATATATCTATTTGGGTTCTTGCCCTAAAAGCACAACTGCATGTTCCTTTTATACTCTAAGGAATATGGTTGAGTACAAATGACAGGTGTCAAGTCATCATATCCTCTCTTTTGGATCTTTTCGGGATAAGAACTGTGGCAATATGGTACTGGGACCAGTAGGTAGGTAGCTTTGCCACTGTTTGGAAGACAAGTCTTGGTCATCAAGAGGGACATCAGGAATACTGTGGTTGATACACGTGTTTCCAGGGTGACTCATTGTGCATTCAACCAATAAGGGATGTCCTTATAGCCTTCAACTCTAAAAAGTCACTATGTCCCTTTTTGATAAGTGCTTGAGTATTGTGTCAGGTGTAAATCTCACTTCCTTCCCAAGGCAATCACACCTTTAGCATTGACCAAGACAAAATCTCTTAACCATCACCTACTCTCCCTTCCCTCACAGTTGATCCACGTGTAGAGTCTAGATTCAACCACTTATGCATTCTCCCATGCCTTAGTGGTGTTATGTACATTAGCCCCCCTAACTATCAACGACGTTTAATGGCAAAGGCCTTTGACAGTCACATTGGTTCAGACATTAATACTTCAGTAATCATGCCTTGTGACATTCGAAAGGGACACATGGCTCAAAAGGGTGCTCCTAGCCATTTTTGCGCCTCTTCGTTTCTTATGTTTTGGTAGACAGACATTACTCCTCATAAATGTCATGTCTCTTCACTTAACTGCAATTGAGAATTTAAATAGGGAATGTTTCCTCTTCAATCTTCATTCTTTTTGTATCTTTTTTATCCTTCTTCAAAAACCTTAACCTCCACGAAAGTCAAACTCTTCTTTTGATGGTTCCAACTCCCCACAGCACTCCTCAAGCTCTTTTGAGAGTGCTTCCAGTGATGTTCTCCCTATTTTCATTAAATTTTAGAAATATGTTGAACGATATTTTAACCTTAAAATTAAAGCTGTTCAGTCTAATTGGGGTGGTGAGTATCGCTCTCTCTCCAAATTTTTTGAAAATTGTAGGATTATGCATCGTATTTCTTGTCCCCATACCTATCAACAAAACGGGGCCATTGAATGAAAGCATCATCATTTAGTTGAAACTGGTCTTGCCTTGCTTTATCATGCTATTGTCCCTCTTCATTATTGGGATGATGCCTTTCAAACTGCATGTTATCTAATTAATCGGCTCCCTACCAAAATTTTACAAAATCATTCCCCTTTTTGAAAAACTTTTTCAAAAATCTCCTAATTATAATTTATTAAGAGTTTTGGGTTGTGTTTTTTTGCCAAATTTGCAACCCTATAATGCTCATAAACTTCGGCCTCGTTCTATCAAATGTGTTTTTCTTGGCTACAATTTACATCATAGAGGATACAAATTTTTACATGTTTCCATTGGTAGTCTTTATATTTCTCGGGATGTTCTCTTTGAGGAGTCAGTTTTTCCTTTTGCCACCATTGCTGAGCAACACTCTTCAGTCTCCTTCTCCACTCCAGGAACACAAAATCAAGCGATACAGTCACTAGGTCTCTCTCTTGGGTCATGCACAATGGACCTCTCCTTTACTTGGCTAGCTCCTGCGCTTGGTACATCACTTGACTCTCAACTGTCCCTACAGCACACAACCCAGCCCACACTCGTTCACCCCTCAACATCTATTCTCCCTTCTTCTTCACAGATACAAACTTCTCACCCCCCACATCCAAACGCACTTACTCAACCAACTCACCCCATGGCCACTCAATCCAAGAACAACATCATCAAACCAAAAACCTTCACTGATGGTACTATCTGTTATCCAATCCCTCATTCTCTTCTTTTTTATGGTGTTTGCTCCTCTAAAGCTATGAATCTAGAATTCGATGCTTTGCTTAAAAATCAGACATGGACTCTTGTTCCTTCTCGAGTTACTCGCAATGTTATTGGCTATAAATGGGTTTTTTGAATGAAGCGTTGTGCTGATGGTTCAATTGAGAGATACAAAGCTTGCATTGTTGCAAAAGGTTTTCATCAACAACCTGGAGTTGATTTTGGCGAGATTTTCAGTCCTGTTGATAAACCCACTACAGTATGTATTGTTCTCTCCATTGCTGTGTCTCTTGATTGGATTATGCAGCAAATTGATGTTCAAAATGCCTTTCTTCATGGCCATTTATCTGAGGATATATATATGTCCCAACCACCAAGATTCACCCACCCTCAATATCCACATCACGTTTGTAAATTGACCAAAGCTCTTTATGGGTTAAAACAGGCACCACGAGCTTGGTTTTCATGGCTCAATGGTCGTTTACTAGCCTTTGGGTTCAGAAGTTCTAAGTCTGACTCATCCTTATTTATTTATTACCATCAGAGAGTGACTATTTTCTTTCTCATTTATGCGGATGACATTATAATCACTAGTTCTAGTCTCTTAGCAATTTCTGCGATTATTCAATTTTTGAAGATTGACTTTGCTGTTAAGGAATTGGGTGATTTTAATTTCTTTCTTGGTGTTGAGGTTATAAAAAATACCTATGGTATTTTACTCTCTTAGAAGCGTTATATCGTTGATCTTCTCCACTGAACTAATATGTTAGAAGCTAAACCCGTTAGCTCTCCCATGGCTACATCCACAAATCTTTCTGCCTTTGAGGGTGATCCCATTCAAGATGTCACCTTGTACAAAAGCACTGTTGGAGCCTTGCAATACTTAGCTCTTACACGTCCTGATAAATCCTTTATAGTTAAAAAGCTTGCTCAATTTATGCACATCCCCAAAACTGAACATTGGCAATCTTTCAAGCGCCTTCTCCGCTATTTGAAACAGACCTTTTGTTTTGGTCTTCAAATATATCACTCTCGCACTCATTCTCTTCAAGCTTTCTTGGATGCGGATTGGGCTGGCTGTCATGATGATAGTCGCTCTACAGGTGGTTTTTGCATTTTTTTTGGGTGCTAATCTAATTTCTTGGGGTTGTAAAAAGCAAGCCACTGTGGCTCGATCTAGTACAGAGGCTGAGTGCAAGGCGCTTGCCAATGCTGCTGCTGAAGTCAAGTGGTTATGCTCTCTTTTGTCTGAACTTGGTGCCTCTGTTTCTACCTGTCCGGTTTTGTGGTGTGACAACATTGGGGCCACTTATCTTTCCTCCAATACTGTTTTCCATGCTCGCAAGAAGCATATGAAAATTGATTTTCATTTTGTTCAAGATATGGTTGCTGCCAAATTTGTTACCATTCGATTCCTCTCTAGTAAAGATCAATTGGCAAACATCTTCACCAAGCCCCTATCTTTCTCCATGTTTGCATTGCTCCATTCCAAGCTCAATGTTGTCCCTATACAATTGAGCTTGAAGGGGTGTGTTAAGGATAGGATCAACAACAAATCCAAAATATGAATCCAAGCTAGTCGTGATAAAGAGGAGTCTTTGAATTCTAAAATTCAAAACAGTTGTGCAAATAAAGCTAGTGATAAGAACACCTGTCAAAGATAGACTTCTTTTGTATTTTGAACTCCTTCTACTTGTAACTTTATCCTCTTGTAATTTGTAACTCAAACACGTATTATATATATGCAGTACAACCAACACTGCTTTGGTAAGGGCTGAAAAATTCAATTATTATCTTGCACTTATTTGTTTTTACAGAATACAACATGAAAAAACTTCCAAATAGCATATAAAAAAAACTTGAGAAAGGAGGAAAAGGGTGAAAAACTCATCCATGTCCACCTCATGGAAGACTAGAAATGCGATGTTTGGGCCGGAAACAGCAAGCAGATCAACACCACTAGGCTCAAAGCATGGTTCTAGGGATGGCAACGGGCCGGGTTTTTGCATACCCGGGCCCGACCCACGGGCCAAGACCCGCGACCCGGACCCAGCCCGATTATTAATCGGGTTTTTTTTTTTTTTTCCGGGGCCCAGACCCGCCCTGTCGGGCCCCGTGGGCCCCACGGGTCCCGTTTAACCGCTTGGGCCCAAATCTGGCCCAACCGATTTTTTTTTTTTTTTTTAAAGCCCATTGAGTTTTTTTTTGCCAGATTCAAGCCCATTCATTGGGCAACCAATTCAAGCCCATTCAAGGCATTATTGGGCAGCCAATTTAAGCCCATTCAAGCCATTCAAGCCCATTAAGATTTTTGGCATATGCAGCCAAATCAATCCAAATTATAAGTTAATCATAAATCAATAAATCACCTATTAATTATACATCTATAAATCAATAAATCATAACTAAAATCACCAACTAAACATAAAAATAAAATAAATCCAGTAAGTCCAAGAACTAAGTATCACAAGTCCAACAAGTTCAAGAAATTAAAAAATAAAAAGTTACAAAACAAATCCCACAAGTCTAAGAAATTACAAAATGTCTTATCCTCCATAAACCAACAAATTAAAAAGGCTACGAAATTAGAAAATGCTAAAAAGGCTTAGAATAATTACAAACCAACAAATTAATCCAACAAGTTTAAGAAATTAAAAAGGCTACTAAATTAATACAAAATGTCTAATCATCCATAATTGTGACACAACTCCCATCGTCTTCATTAGGCTCCCCATCATCAAGAATTGATTGAAGTGTACAATCTCCAGACATAGTTGAAGAACCCACAACAACAATGAATTAAAGAATGAAATAAACTTCATCAAATTGTAACTAGCAAATATAAAAATACAATTTTAATATAAAAATACAATTTTGTGTCTGTGTTTGTGTCTTCCATCTCCGTTTTAGGATCTGCATTCCCAACAAACACAAAAAATAAACAATTTCTTCCATTAAACAAACTATGTAGAAATGAAGAAGACACCAAAGTTATCACATGAAACAAAGTCACAAAACCCTATGGCATTGACCCTTTGAAACACTTTCTTGCTCCTCAAAGCAACAACAATTCATGTAAATTACTAAATTTTAGCTCCAAAAGTAAATAACACCAAAAAGCAACCAAATCAAGTTCCAAAATTTACAAAAATTATCCCATCAATTCATCTTGTAAAATCAGATATACAAAATATTTCCAAGCCTTAACTTTACACGGCTTAGGCATTTTCATTTATATGAGAGTTTGTTTCAAATTCAAATTGTATGTACAGTTCAGCTATACCAGCTATACAATCCGGATATACCTCTAGCTCATCATTTAGATACAAAATTCAAATATGATTCTATCTTATCCTAATCCTTATCTCATCACAAGCCTAAACCTATCTGATCATATCTTATTCAAATATGATTCAAATATACAAAATCACATACTGATCAGTTGCTATCCTCTGCAACTACAGCTGTATCCTTAACACATCTTGACAATGCAAGATTAAAACTATAGAGAAACTAATACCAAAACCCCTTCTAGTTCTCACAACTAAAAACACAACATTAACTAGCTCAGAAAAGCAGGAAAAAAAAAAAAAAGTACTTCCAAAATTACAAGTGCTAATTTTAAACTCAAAACTCCGTTTCACAACAGAATCTCCTCATAGCTTTTTTACAAGCGCTAATTTTAAACTAAAAAAAGAAAGTTTCAAACTAGGGGAAGCTTTAAAATTTTTGAAAAACAAACTAAATTGAAAGTGAAATTAGAGAAAGAAGAAATAGTACCGAGAAAGAACGGTGAGAAGAGCGAAAGCGGAGGCGGAGGAGAGACTGAAGATGCAGAGGAGGGTGTATTTGGGAGGCTGTAAGCTTTTGGCGGTGAGGGCAGCGGAGAGCCGGAGAGGGCAACAACAACAACAACATTATAACAACAACAACAACAACAACAACAACAACAACAACAACAACAACAACAACAACAACAAAAAAAAAGGAAAATGAAAGAAGAAGACGGTGAGTGCACAAACCTGATGGAGATCAGAATAGAGCAACTGAGCAAAATGAGCTGTCGGTCAACAACAACAACAACATTACAACCAAAAAAAAAAAAAGGAAAATGAAAGAAGAAGACGGTGAGAGTACAAACCTGATGGAGATGAGCTGAGGGAGAGGGAGTGTCGGTCGGAGTTAGGGAGAGGGAGTGTCGAACCTGTCAGTTGACGGTCAACAACATTACAAAAAAAAAAAAAAAAAAAAAAAAAACCGGTGACTGGTGAGAGCACAAACCTGGAGATGAGCTGCGGAGTGAGGGAGAGCTGGTGATTGGAGATGAGCTGCGGAGTGAGGGAGAGCCGGTCGGAGTGAGGGAGAGCCGGAGAGGGAGTGAGGGAGGCTGAAGAAAATTGAAATGAGTGAGGGAAAGAGGGATTACCGGATTAGGGATTTAGGGTTAGAATTATAGGTTTATATATATGGAGGGTATTTTAGTAATTTAGGGTACCAGGTTTTAAACGAGTCGGGTCTCGGGTTTTTTGATAAAACCCGGATTCGACCCGGACCCGCTTCGGGTTTTTTTTTTTAAGACCCACACCCGACCCTATTCCTAATTGGACCGGGTAAAACCCGGCCCATTAGGGTCGGGCTGGGCCGCAAAAATTGCCATCCCTACATGGTTCCTGTTGGGTTAAAATAGATTGACCTTGATTAATTAATTCTATTACCCAAGTTAATTAATTAGATAAAATTACATGCAAATGGAAGCACCAACAAATCTCCAAATAAACTAAATGCAGCAGAAAATAAATTAACACGGTGATTTGTTGACAAATGAAGAAAACCTCTCGCAAGGCAAAACCTCCACCAGGTGAATTTAAGATCACCACTCCCAAGAATCTACTAATCAATAATCAAGCGGTTACAAGTATGAGGAATCTTACCACTACCCTAGCCTATCCCAAAATACCAACCTACAATTGAACCTTTACTTTAATATCCAATTGAACTTGATCTTGTAGTAGACTTCTTTGCCTTGCACAAATCTCCAATCTATGACTAGCTCCTTCACACGGATTCTAGTATGTGATTAACTCTAAAGCAACCCATTGATTGTTGTAGTTGATTTGTAAGAGCTTTACATAGAAACACCAATAAGATAATGTTGATGCTAGAGACTTTGCTTGGCTACAGAAGCCAAAAGCGTACAAAAAACAGATTAAGGTTTCAAAAAGAAAACCTTATCAAGCTTTCTAGGGTTAAGGTTTTCTTTCTCCACGTCCTTATGGGCCTTTTTAATGAGCTCTCTTATTCCAATTAGGTTTATACAAACCTTGGGCTTTCCTAATCCTATAATGATTGTACAAACTCATAAACAAATAGCCAATAGAATTAAAACGTTGCAGTCTATATTAGAAATCATGTAAGCTCGATAGATCGAGAAGTATCAAGAAAAGTGAAAGTTCAAAAACGTGTAAAAACACCTTTGAACGTTTAGACCCCCAACTTACAACTTAACCAATTCAAGCAATATGTCAAACAACAAGTGTGCGGAAACTTAACATATGCTATAATATGAAATTGGTTAAAAACTATCTAAGCCATAACAAAATAAAATCCACAGCAGATAATAAAAAGGCAAAGATAGAGAGGAAGGAAGATGCAAACACAAAGACAACACGCAATGTGTTATCGAAGAGGAAACCGAAGCCCTCGGCGTAAAACCTCTCCGCCGCCCTCCAAGCGGTCAATAATCCACTAGAAAATGTAGTTGGGATACAAGGACAACAATAGACCCTCCAAGCCTAATCTACCCAGTGCACCTAAGCCCTCCAAGCTTCTTGCTCCAACGAGGTTGCGCCGAACCTTTTTCTTTTCTAGCTTCCCGGATTCCGCTACTAGACCATAGCATCAACCAATGAAGATTGGTTCCTTCCTAACTGCTTCCCAGAAATCCAAACAACTGTCTCACAGTGATGATGATGGTGAGAACCAGGTCTGGTATAATGCCTCTCAAGGATTTGACAATGGAGAGGAAGAGAGTTGGGGAATTTGGAGAGACTCTAAGGTATAGATTGTGGGTGAATCAATCTTGTTTTTCTTTAGGGTTTCTCTCTCAAAATTCTCTCTGGAAGCTCTCTCTCAATCGTGAGTAAAAGGGGTATTTATACTGGAGTGGGAGAGGAATGTGAAACGTCAGGTTTTACAAAACAGGGGTGGCTCGCGGCTTGACCTCGCTGCTTGACCAAGTCGCGAGATCCAGTCGCGAGATAACCGTATGGCCAGTTGTCCTGTTTTGTCCTGTAGTGCTCCAGCTGGCATGACTGTTCACCTTCCAGCATGCTTGGCACGTGTGCTGCGTCTGGCGGCTTGCAGCCGCGAGTCACCCGCGAGTCCCAGCCGCGAGTCTCTGTTTTCTTGCACACTCTTGAGCAAACTTCACTCTATCTCACTCACTACCCTTACATCAAACCCACCTAAATACAGGGTTACTAAATGCTGAATTACAAGCAAATTTGGCACGGAATAAAGCCAATTAGATGGTTGAATAAATTCAACCTTACAATCTCCCCCTTTGGCTATTCCGTGACAAAACCCTAAAACAGACTCTAGACTTAACATGTGAGTTGGGAACAGTTGAACAAAACTCACTCACACCTAACTCTAGAAACTGTGAAGCACTTGAATCATATGAACATAATACTCCTGAAACACAACAATACACCATGATCATTGTAAGCAGAAAATTATAAAATGCATATGAAACAGGCAAAAAGTGATCAAGCGAAGATGGAGTTAAGAAACAAACCATGGCTTGATCAACCAAGTGAACACCACAAGGTAGTGATCACAGTGCTCATTCACACTTGGAATGAACACAAGGACATACAAGTTAACAAGCACAAGGCAAGACACTTGTATGTTCAACACTCAACCAATGCATAACACACAAGGTATATGCATCTAGGAACAATCCTACAAGGGCACAAGAGTGACAGTACATAAACCAAAATGCAAAACATTTAGATCACAGTACTGATTTCAACATAGCATAAAGGCTGCAATTAGCAAGGTACATACCATAAAGCCTACAAACTATGCATAAAACATAAACCCTAAAAGCTTACAAAAGCACATGGGTACAAACTACAAAACATCCTGAATAACATCATCAAAATATGTTAAAGTATAAACCAAGAGTATAGGTTAAGAGTTAGAAACAACTATACACCAAAACACAGTGTATCAAACCCATAAAAGACAAGTTTAGAGAATAAGACTTAAAACAAAAGTATGGCAAAAGTATGTGAGAACTCCCCCTATCACTATGCACACTTATGCTCACTTCCCTTTGAACTTTCTCCCCCTTACTGAATGCTCTCCCCCTTTTTGGCACGAATAGCTAAAGGCTCTCGTCCAACCTTTGTTGAATAGCATCTAGCTGATTCTCCATAGTCTCAAGACGCATTTGTACATGGTTGTTTGTGGAGTAAAGAAGTGCCACAAGCTCATCAATGCGTTTCTGAATATGCTCAAGTACACTGCTGACTCTATCAGTATGAGGAGTAGTCTGTGCTTGCGGAATACTAGCCGGTGAAGCTTCAGGAACAGCACGTGAAGTAGATGTGGTATGTGCAGGTGTTTCTGAGTCAGGGGCAGATGGAGTGACCGGAGAGATGTGAGCACTCCTTGGTGTGTTAGAGGAGTGACTTCTGCTAGCTTGAAGAGTGAACATGGAAATAGGACGCTGACGGGACAACATCTTTCCATCTGCAGGGGGAATAATGCCTTCACGAAGAATGAGCTTCATGATGAGACTGCAAAATGGGATGATTCCTCGAGCTGCAGTTCGACAAGCGGTCTTCCTCAAGGTGTAGTAGATGTGAGCACATATATCAATGGGGGCTCCAGTAATAAGATCACAAAGGAATAGAGCTCTCCCAAGATTGATGAATGTAGTGTTGGACAGTGGGTAGAGATTGGTGAACATGATCAACTTCAGTGTGGTCAGCTCTGGTGCAAACTTTGCAGTGCTGATGGATGTTCCTGCACTGGATACTTCATGATCGGATCCTAGGATTTGTAGGATTTCTCCAACTTCTGGGGTTCATTCATCGTAAGGAGTTATATTCACATTCTGCGGTCTGGTGATGCCGAGAAGATCTGCAATGGAGTCTGGGGAAACACTAAACTGCGTTCCTCTGACCCAGAAAATGAGTTGAGGTCCAAGATCAGTTGCATTGGAGAAGCATTCTTTGACCAGCTCATCCATAGGATCATCAAAGTTCCCGAATAGGTTTGCCCAATCTCGTTTCTCAAAGATTCGAGGGATGAAAGTGGTCCCTAAGGTGTTAAACTCTACCACCCGTTCCACTATAGTGGTTGACTTGTCAAACACGTTTGAGTAGACGTGAGAGTTAAGCGGAAGTCTGAATCTATCCTCATTGGGATCTTGAGATGCTTGAGATGATAGTCGAGTCCTTTTAGCAACTGGTGTTGCTGGTTCGTCAGCAACAACGCCTTTACCCCTGGAAGATCGACGAGACATCTGCAAGATAACAGGCCCACAGCAAAGAACCAACAGCAGTACCACACAAGATAAATGTCAACAAGATTCAGTGAAAAAAAATCCAACACATAAAATACAAACTGAAGATAGTGTAGACCCAACCAAACTTCCAATCAAAACAAAGGAGCACAAAATGACAGGTGCAGCAAAATGATGACAAAGCACAAAGCCATAGAGAGACAAAACAACTGACAAAACTGTCAATTAGACAGGTTACCATGACCATGATATGCAAACAGATACAGCATTCGAACATTGAGAACTGATAACATAAAAACACTCCACAAGAGATATGAACAATGGATAATATTTCAGCAAGAAGAAACAAATCATCTATACAAGGCCACATGGTTGAGAGACACATTATGATATCATAAAAACTTAGTAACCAATACCGAAATCCAACATCAATACTCAAGCAAGAGAAATGAGTAAATCAAATAAACACCAAACCCATGTAAGAAACGATTGTCAGACTCAACAATAGGCAAATATCAGAGCAATGAAAAACACATTGTGACCGTTCAACATCAAAACAGATGAGAGCAATATCAAGCAAGACACGCCAAACCCATTACACAAAGAGAGAAGAATTTCGAACACAATATCAATCCAAACAGTAACAAAAATATGCAGGAAAAGGGATAAATGAGATTGAGAAAGTAAAACCCATACCTTTTCTTGATGATTTGGATAAGAAATGAAGCACCAATGAGGTTTGAAAATGGATTCACTGAGTGTTTGGAGTGTTTGGAAAGGAGATATTTTAGAGAGAAAATGAACAGTTACAAAAGTTCGAGGGAAACTGAAAAAGATTTAAAAACTGCTCCTGTTTCTGCCAAACACGCGATTTTCGCGACTTGATTAAGTCGCCACACAGTCGCCAGTTCAAGCCGCCAAAACACTTAAGGACAAAAGTTTGAAAAACTTTTCTAAGTGTTTTTCGCGACTGGAAGGTCTACCCGCGAATGAGTCGCGAGCTGAGCTGCGAAAATCTCTGAATAACCTCGCGACTGGACCTTTCACTCGCGAACAAGTCGCCAAAAACGACCAGCGAAGATGCGACTGAGGCTCGCGACTTGACATACCCGCGACTGAGCCGCCAAAACAGGGCAAAACTGGATTTTTGAAATTTTCAGATTTTTCAACCAAAATACTTTCCAAAAACACCTAAAACACTCAAAAATCTTTTTGTGCTTGATTTAACAAAGATTGAGCATGTGAAAACACATTTTATCAAGTACAATCACACAAATGAATATGGCATTTATTGAACATAAACTTGTGTGTTGTGTGTGGATATCAACAATGAGATAGTCCTTAGTCTAATGTGAAGCTCCAATGATCAATTCAACCAAGACATACACAATTAGCACTAGATCATGTGACCCATCTCAATTATAGAAGTATGTATATATGACCTCCCACAAAAACTTGATAACATGACTTGGAGCTTTACATTTGACTCCACTATTAATCAACATTTGATCTTTTTGATCTTTTGAGGCAATCACCTCTCATTGTGAGAGTGATAGTTAACATTTCCTTTTGATGAACAAGCCTTTGGCTTTTTGAATAAACATTTCTCTTTAATTTTTGGTCGCTTTCCCTTTTTCCTAGTCGAATACTAGTATGTGCGACAGGCTTTTGCAGCTCAATATCTCTTTTCATTTGGAGATTTACATTTGGTGAGCTCTTTTTAGCAAAAACAAAAATAAAGAGTGGGAAGATATATAGACACAAGTCTATGCAAGTCTCAAGATCAACAAAACCATTCACTAATCATTCATGACAAGTTTGAAGATCTATTTACAACAATCACAAAGATTTCAAAATTTCTCCCACATAGATATGAGTGCATGAAGACAAGCAATGCTCGAAAATGCACAAAGCCATTAGCACAAAGGTACAAGGCAAAACAAGTTTTGAGACAAAAACTCAACAAAGTCAATCAAGCTTTTTGATTTTCTAATTTTTTATGTGATTTTTAGATTTTTGACACACGAAGCAAAAAGATTGATAAGACAAAAGAAATATGCACAAGAAGACAAGCAAACATCCAATAGCAAAAGACAGCAAGTAAAACAAACAAACATTGTCACAAAGCATAAGAAGTATTAATGCATGGACATGTTCTAATGCTTATGCATGAGTACCCTTTTTCACCCACACGTCACTTGCGTTTGGGGTGATTTCCTTATAGGATTGGGTACGGGAGTTAGGGCTTTCAAACCTTCGTGAGAAGCTTTCCAAGCAGTTGGTGAATGCACCAATCATCTTCATCACGTTCATCATTCCGGGATCACCATTCTGATCTCTAGATTGATCACCTGCCCAAATTCTTCTATCATTTCTAGGTCCTCCTGACCTTTGAGGAGTTGCACTGTTCTTTGCTCTCAGCTTTTGGCAATTTGGTCGAGTATGCCCTTGAAGTCCGCAATAATGACACACATAAGTCACTCTAGGACCTCTTTGTGGTCGTGGACGTGACTTGGCACGAGATTCAGACCTGCTCACAAATTGACTACCGGAATTCAGCATCCGTTGGTTCACCACATTCTTCTTCTCCTCCATCTTGAGTTTCTCATCAGTAAGGTCAGCTACAACTGGATCTTTAGCCTTAACAAACTTCACTTCTTTAGTGACATTTCCAGATGAGCTACTTCCTCCGGTATATCCCAATCCGGATTTGTCTGAAAAGCTCTTTTGAGATGAGATAACATCATCTAGCTTCTTGGTGGTGACCCTCTCTACTTTAGCATTTGCTTGCACAACCTCATTCTCAAGAAATCTTACTTTTGTGTAAGCTTCGGACAACTCACCATTCAAAGTTTCTATCTCGCATTTGGCCTCCCTATATCGGATTAGGAGACTTTTGTAGTCCTCCTCTGCCTTCTTCATTTTTCTCACAGCAGCCTTGGCCACCCTTGTGTACTCACCCGACTTTTCCAAGAGTGAGTTATAATTCTCTTGAAGATTTGCTGTGCTTTCATCTTGTTCAGCATCTGATTCTTCAACAATTCCTAGTGATTCATCATCACTATGTTCTCCAAGGTCTTTTACAAGCAGATTCAACTCCTCTGAAGACTCAACGTGAGCAATGGTCATAAAAGCTGAATAGTTCCCCTCTCCATCACAGCTTTCTTCTGACTTAATGTCGTGGCATACACCTTGCCTTTCGATTTCAAATAATTCGGACATTCTTTCTTAAAGTGTCCATGCCCGTTGCATTCGAAGCAAGTGATACCTTGTGTAGGTTGGGATTCTTTACCATCTCTCTTTTTGATTTCCCTTTTCTCCCTTCCAGAACTTTGGAATTTTCCTTTATCACCAAATTTTCCATTATTCTTGAACTTCAAGAACTTTCGGAAATTTTTTACAAGGTATGCAACATCTTTATCAACCACATCGTCTTCCGATGAGTCATGGACTTCTACCTTCTCATTAATGGTCTTAAGAGCAAGGGATTTACTCTTCCGTTGATTGGGCAGCGACATTTCATAGTCTGAAGAGAACCGACCAGCTCTTGGACTTTGATGTCATCTAGGTCCTTGCTCTCTTCAATCGCTGTCACTTTAGCACGAAAACTTTCTAGCAATGATCGAAGGATCTTCCTTACAATTTTAGAATCCTCCGTTTTCTCCCCCAAGTTGAACTTACTGACAACCACCTCATTTAGCTTCCCATAGAAAGAGTCAAAAGACTCATCCTCACTCATTTTGAGCTCCTCAAACCGGGTGGTCAGCATTTGTAACTTGGTGTCCTTCACTTTCTTCGTGCCTTCATAGGTAGTTTCCAATATCTCCCATGCTTCTTTGGCAACGGTGATGTGAGAAATCCTGTGAAATTCATCTGGAGACACACCACAGAAAATAGCATTTAAAGCTTTACTGTTAGCATTAGATGCAGCGAGTGCTGCCTTATCCCATGTGGATTTGGCTGCCTCAGGTCTAGTCCAACCACTCTCAACTGCATCCCAAACAGATTCATCAATGGAGCACATAAATGCTCTCATGCGAACCTTCCAAAAAGCATAATTACTACCATCAAAATATGGAGGTGCATTTAGGGATTGAGACCTATCCATCTCAAAAGGGAGTCAAGGATCACACAATGGTAATGAAACCAATAACAGTGTACCCGCTCTGATACCAATTGAAAGTTCAAAAACGTGTAAAAACACCTTTGAACGTTTAGACCCCCAACTTACAACTTAACCAATTCAAGCAATATGTCAAACAACAAGTGTGCGGAAACTTAACATATGCTATAATATGAAATTGGTTAAAAACTATCTAAGCCATAACAAAATAAAATCCACAGCAGATAATAAAAAGGCAAAGATAGAGAGGAAGGAAGATGCAAACACAAAGACAACACGCAATGTGTTATTGAAGAGGAAACCGAAGCCCTCGGCGTAAAACCTCTCCGCCGCCCTCCAAGCGGTCAATAATCCACTAGAAAATGTAGTTGGGATACAAGGACAGCAATAGACCCTCCAAGCCTAATCTACCCAGTGCACCTAAGCCCTCCAAGCTTCTTGCTCCAACGAGGTTGCGCCGAACCTTTTTCTTTTCTAGCTTCCCGGATTCCGCTACTAGACCATAGCATCAACCAATGAAGATTGGTTCCTTCCTAACTGCTTCCCAGAAATCCAAACAACTGTCTCACAGTGATGATGATGGTGAGAACCAGGTCTGGTATAATGCCTCTCAAGGATTTGACAATGGAGAGGAAGAGAGTTGGGGAATTTGGAGAGACTCTAAGGTATAGATTGTGGGTGAATCAATCTTGTTTTTCTTTAGGGTTTCTCTCTCAAAATTCTCTCTGGAAGCTCTCTCTCAATCGTGGGTAAAAGGGGTATTTATACTGGAGTGGGAGAGGAATGTGAAACGTCAGGTTTTACAAAACAGGGGTGGCTCGCGGCTTGACCTCGCTGCTTGACCAAGTCGCGAGATCCAGTCGCGAGATAACCGTATGGCCAGTTGTCCTGTTTTGTCCTGTAGTGCTCCAGCTGGCATGACTGTTCACCTTCCAGCATGCTTGGCACGTGTACTGCATCTGGCGGCTTGCAGCCGCAAGTCACCCGCGAGTCCCAGCCGCGAGTCTCTGTTTTCTTGCACACTCTTGAGCAAACTTCACTCTATCTCACTCACTACCCTTACATCAAACCCACCTAAATACATGGTTACTAAATGCTGAATTACAAGTAAATTTGGCACGGAATAAAGCCAATTAGATGGTTGAATAAATTCAACCTTACAAAAAGCATCGAGCTTCAGTAACTCTCGATAGATCGACAAGTATGAAGGACGTATTAGGACCAGCTAATTCAGCTTTTCTCGAGTAGTTTTTGAGTAATCTTCATGTCTTCAATGTAACCACTTGTAATAATCATCTGGAACCTATTTAAATTTACCCAAATACAAGTAAAATGTGTTTTGTCATTAGATATGCCAATTACATAAAAAAATAAACCTAACAGTTCCCCTGAATATTGACGTTCAAATATTCATCCCTCGACAACATTTTATTCGATTAATATTACAAAAATTCCACTATTAGATTATAAGTTCTCATTCTTTTTGACATACATTCAAAATTCCGTTTTAGGCAACTATTATTTACTAATCAATTAATAAATTCAAATTTTATGTATAAATTTAAAATACAAAAAATAAACAATTAAAATTTAAACATTTTGTACACAATATATTTAACTCAATCATTTACAGCCACATATATATAAACTGGCTTGAGTCTAAGCCTTGACCACGCCTGATTGGGGCCCTGACCAGCACTAATGACTAAATAAGTACTCCAGCTACCATTATTGTCATTTCTTTTTCAGGTATAAAACACTGACAATAAAAAGCCATGTGATCGCCATTGAACTCAAAACATGCCATTCTTAACAGAGACAGAGACAGAGAAAGATCAGGGTAGTGGCAATATTAATTAGGACATGGGGCATGGTGTTTTTAATGAGGTTGCTGAGTACAGGTCATAATTCATAAGTGGAATTGGAATTTTGAACCTTTTTTTTGTTTTAATGAGATGCTCCAGCCACCTAGCTGGGTAGAGGTAAGTGTGAAAGTTCATTGTCAAACAGTAGTTTCCCATGAAAAAGACAAAAATACTCGGTAAAAGCTCTGTTATGTTTGGCAGTAAGTCCATAAAAAGAAAGGGCTGGAATGATCTCTGATATCTCTGAACTGTCCTATATATTTTCTGTCTTTGTGTGGGTATTTCGGAGAGAGAGAAAGATGGGTTCCATAACGGGAGCTACAGCTACTAGACCTCATGTTGTTTGTGTCCCAGTCCCACTACAAGGTCACATTACTCCAATGCTCAAGCTAGCAAAACTCCTCCACCATAAAGGCTTTCACGTCACTTTTGTACACACAGAGTACAACCGCAAACGCTTGCTTAGGTCCAAAGGCCCCAACTCCCATGATGGATTGCCAAACTTTCACTTCGAAACCATTCCTGATGGCCTCCCACCATCAGACGCAGATGTCAGCCAAGACGTTGCCTCGCTTTGCGACTCCACCTCAAAGAATTGCCTAGTCCCATTTTGCAACCTCCTTTCCAAACTCAACGACACTTCGTCTTCGAAGGTGCTGCCTGTGACTTGTATTATCTCTGATGGTTGTATGTCTTTCACTCTTGATGCTGCTGACAAGTTTGGAATTCCAGATGTCCAATTCTGGATACCTAGTTCGTGCGGCTTCTTGAGCTATATGCATTTTCGCCATCTAGTTGAACGAGGTTTAATACCACTCAAAAGGTATTATCCAATCATTATATATGTTAATTTTAAATCAAAAACATACAGACAAATGAAAAGTATAAGGTATAAACCTTTACATAGGAGATGTGAATGGGAGATCTACAATAGCTTTTACCCTATGTCAATTACGTACCTTGTTAGAGATGGGGTTGATACGCTGAATGAAAATATAGTATACTATATTGAGATTTCATGTGCACGGAGAAACCGAGTCTTGTAGACGTAGCTACATGCTCGGGTTTTTTTTTTTTTTTTTTTTTTTTTTTTTTTTTTTTTTTTTTTTTTTTTTTTTCACTCTATTTTGGCTTGAATTGAGTAGACAAAAATTTCACCAAACTATTATTATTATTTTGGAAACTTACGTACTAGTTTTTTAATATTTTATTATTAAACTTGGGTGAAGGATCTTTAGGGCCTTAGGATATTAGCCACCTTTCCGATCTCATGAAAATGAAGCCTCATGAATACATGGATCTGAATCCTTATGTATGTGCTAGGTCACATGGTCACCTTCCAGTTTGCTATTATTTTCAAGCCAAGGAAAGATCAAATAGATTAGATATATATATATATATACCATAAAGGGGGAAGGGGACACGCTGCTGAAGAGGATGAGACGGAAGCACAGTAATATTGTAAATGGAAATAATGAAAGTAACTTGAAAGTAAATAGCTTGAAAGTAAAGAACTTGAATGTAAGAACAATAATAAGGCGGTAGAACCAGCCAAGCAGTATATATCAAAATAATTCAAAGTAAATAAGAACAATAGTTTAAAATAAATGAAAGCAATTTAAAACCATCCGGTATGGCGGTAATCCGTCCAAGGTGGTGGTAGCAACAAGTAAAGTAATGAACATAGAACTGAAAATACTTCTTATTGAAAGTAGGATAAACACTTACAGTAGTAGTAGTGAATACAAAATCTCAACAGTTACAGGTTAACAGTTACAAAGCTTGAACTAGTCCTAGTTACAAGGTTTGTAGGATTACAAGGCTTGTAGTGAACAAAGGTGAACAAGGTAGCAACAAGGAATTCTTTCTCTAAGAAGGCTTCCTAAGAGTAGGAGTTCTAAGGGAAGAGAATTCTGAACTAAAATTTTGCTTGTGAAAGCCCCAAAACATAAGGGACAACCCCCCTTAAATAGGCAAAATTCGGAGTGAACAGTGTCATGAACAGTAACGGATGAACAGTAACAGTGAATAGTGACAGATGAATAGTGACAGGTGAATAGTAAAATTGGAATTATCCTCTTTTTGACCCAATCTTGTGAGGAATCCTTACAAGATTATGGGAATCCTCCGTATGGATCAGCAATAGCCCTATAAGTGTAGGGACAAGTCCTTATAATTGGTGTCCTTTAGTGACAAAAGAGACCAATAGGAAAGATACCAATAAAAAGGACTAATAAGCATGCATTTTGTTGTCTTCACGTGAACATTATTCTTTGTGACCCTTTGGAAGCATCATAATAATGGAAAACCAGCTTCTAGCAGTGGTAAATATTGGAGCATTGGCCATTGTGCAGGCTAGACAAATAAGAGAATCAAAATCTTCCACAAAATCCGGAGTATTATGAATCAGTACCGGATTTTCCGCAATATATTCGCCAAGGACAGTGAAATATTTTGGCTTTTGTGCAGACCAAACAAATAAAGTAGTACCAGTCTTGTAACATTAGTAACCTCAGGAATAAACTCATTAATCAGTGGAGGTAGCATCTGATGGGTAGTCATCGTAAAGTTCCCATGGAGGATCATCATCATCATTACATTCATGCTCATGATAGAGAACATATTGGTTACAAAATCCACAGTATAGAAGTGGTTCAAACTCTGGAGTCTTTCCTGGAGTGAGAAAACTTCTTGGATTACAGTGATCTGCTATCCGCAAATGAGGAATGGCATTAGCATAAGGTTTCGGACCAAAAACAGAAATTCTGCCTGAATTCCCCATAAAGTGATAATTCTTCCATAAATTCTGAGCAACCTCTCGAATTTGATTGTTAAAATAATTACTCCAACAGTCTGCGAGAGCCCAAGGATTTTTGAAGGATAAATAAGAGTCTCCTTCATACCATTGCCCTTGATGCGTGTATCCATTAATGAGAATGAGATGTTTTGAGGGCTGGACAGTCATCCAGTTATCTCTTTCCCATTGAGGCAAAGTGCTCCAGCATCTGATCGGAACAAAAGGACTTTCAAATTTTTTAATAGTAGTCTGAATGATTTGTGGGAGCTGGCTGGTTTGGTCATGGCTTGTTAGTCTTATGAGTCTAATAAAGCCATACTCAAACATTTGGGAGAGCCAATCAGGACTCCTCTTATCATCATCTGAACCATCATCATAATTGACTAGAAGGCCGGGAAACGGGTGTTTCTTTTCGTACACTCTGAAACTACTCCCAAAGTGTTCTTTCCAATCAACTTGTTGAAGAATGTCACTAAAATCATCTGAATTAGCAGGATCAGGAATAGCAGTTGTAACAAGTGTCTTGAAATGTTCGAACCATAAGTCAGAAGACTTAAACATAGCCTTGCTTTCCAGAATACGAGATTGTATGTCTGTTGGCAAGTTGGCAATAGCACTTTTCAACAAAGATTGGGTCTTAAGACTCATTCTTGCGTAATCAGTGCCCATAATAGTCTTTTTATCCATTGAATGGATGTCCTCTTTGCCAAAGAGTTGACTAGTATTGGGTTCATCTTTGATATTTGGGTGGTTAACAGGATGGCTTTCAAAAGCCTCATTTTTTGAAACAATGTCATTTTTTGAAGCAAAGTTATTTTCTAAAGCAGGATCATTTTTTGAAATAGGGTTAACTTGGTGGCTCACATAAGCTTCATTTTGAGCAATAAGGTTAACAAGATGGATTTCAGGGTTTCTGAGAATTTTTTGGAACAGATCATGGTGGTTTCTAATAAAAGCAAATTGAAGGCTATCAAGGATAAGATTAATAGAATTTGGTAATTCTGAACAGGTTCCATTGTGGAATTGTAAATTTTGTGACAAAACTTCCTGTAAAGCAATTAGTATTTCACCATTAAAGAATGTCACCTCTGCCGGGACATCTCTTTGAAGGGATGTTGATCCACTAGGTTTCATCCTAGAAGATGCGCCTTCATGCATTTTAAAAGGTCCCGCTGGGAGCCTGTTGCTTTGAGAATAGTCCTGTACAGGAGCTTTTCCCTTGTTTTTCCTTTCCATAATAATCCACTTACTAGTGGTATAAATATAAATACTATTATTATCCCACTTATTAGTGGTATTTATCCACGCCTCATTATCCGATTCCTGCAAAGAATCATTGATATCGTTAGGATAATGGATAGTTTCTAATATTTTGGTGTTATGAAAATTACCTTTAAAATCATCAGAATTCATCATTAGTTCTTGAACAAGTTCATGCATGGGAGAGTCTTTCTTATAAGACAGATTATCAATATCAATTTCAAACTTTGAAGCAAATTTGAATTTTACTTTCTGTCCAAATGGATCAGTAGTAATTCCATCATGTTCAACAAGAAAGGGATACAAAGCGTTAATAAATGGCAGACCAAGAATCACCTTATCAGTCATATTTTTGACAAGAACAGAAGGAATCTTGAAACAAGCATTATCATGGCACACCTGAGCATTATTCAATTCATACTTAATTTTCATTTGAGAACCATTAGCAAAAACCAATCTTTCAGTAGATTTCTCAAAATATTTTGAAGGAATTAATCCTTCTTGGATACAGTTCATGTCTGCACCAGAATCAATCATAGCATTAACAGTGAAATGATAATCAGGAGAAACAACAATTTTAACTTTTGTAAACCATTTTGGAGGAAGTAATTTATTAACAAAAGCAAGTTGGGGATCAATGAAAGTATCAGGAGTACCTTTATCAGAAAGAAGAGCCTGTTGACTGGATTCATCTCCATCATTGTGCTCATTTTGTTCATTACTGGATTTATTAAGATTTTTATCAAGTTTTAACATTGTCAATTCTTGTTTGAGATTATTGTTATCACTTTTCATGCTTTTAAACTCATATTTTAATTCATTTATCTCTTGTTTAACAATATGAATTTCATTTTGGAGATCATTAACAGTTAATTCTTTAGATTTCTTTTTATTAAATCTTTCCAAGGTTTCTTCAAAACTTATGGTTGATTTTGGTTTTTTACCAATTTCATCTCTTATCAAATTTTTCTTAAATTTATCCAAATATTCTTTTTGCAATTCAGGATTTTGAATTTGATTTATTAGTTGAATTATTAATTTTTCATCTTCTTCAGTCTTGGTGAGAGCGTTAATAGTATTAACAACATTGCAACAAGAATCTCTACAACCAATTTTAATATTAGGGGAATCAGAAGAATCATCAGCAGATTGGTAGGAAGAATCAGATGAAGAAGAAAAATCATCTTCCAAAGAATCAGACGAGTTGTTTGATTTAAGGATTCTGAATAATTCTTCTTGCACATTATCATCAATGTTTAACATGTTGAACTTGTTTTTCAACTTACCAGGTTTTTCTTTACAGTCTTTACTAAAGTGTCCAGGTTTACCACAGTTAAAGCATTTACCTTTACCCGATCTTTGTTTAACATGTTTTTTAGAAACATTTTTCTTCTTAGCATAGAAATCATTAGGTTTAACAAAGTTATTTCTGTATTTTTTATGGCTTTTATCATGTTTTTTACCTTTTTGCCTAGAAGGAGCAATAGGAGGCAAACCATATTGTTCACAGAAATTTCCCATTTCATATTTAGCTTTTCTTTTATGCTTTTAATTGGTGTTTTAACAATTTTTCATCATTACACATATTGATACCAAGTTTTTTAATAGTACTGAAAATATCACCATAAGTTAAATTATCATAATCAATAGAATCATTTTTACCCATTAATTCTTGTTTTACCTTATGAGCAAAGATAGGAGGCAGACCGTCAATAAACTTTTCTTTCCAATAAGGCTTATGGCAATCTTTCCGAAGCATCACCCTGGAAGTAAAAACATCTTGATACCATCTGTAATCAGACATAGTTGGACAACTCAAATTATTCAGATAATCAGAAACACGGGATGAAATATTGGATGGAGTACCAACAAAATGTTTGAGAATAGTATAAATCAAGGTGTTAACACCATCAGGAATACCACGACCAATACTTTCATCAAAAATGGGCAAACCTTCATCATTCTTTTTAACAGCATGTTTAATAGACTCTTTGGATTCTTCAGTGATGTAAGAATCCCACCATCCACGAAGAGTACCAGAAAAACCAGTAACAAGTAGATTAACAATTTCAGGTTGGTCAAGATCATGATTATTTTGATAAGCAATACCAACCATAGACATGTGACTCATTTTATTGATGATCTCTTGTTCAGACAAACCATCAATGTTCCATTCATAAAGCTTATCAGCAGAAACAGAAAACTGTGTTTGAAAAGATCTCTCTTCAAACTGCATATCAGGAGGAGTAGGTTTTGAATACCAATTTTTAGTAAAAGACATGGGTTTGGTGTTTCCAACAAATCTTTTAATTTCTGGGAAATCATCATCAAAGATTCTTTTTGCAGAAACAGAAGAAACAGTATCAGAATCTGTATTTTCATCAGAAACAATTTCTTTTTTGGAAATAGTTCGAGCAGTTGGAGTACTTGTAGAAGTACCCTCAGTTTTAACTTTTAAATCAGAAAGCATTTTTTCAACAATTTCAAGAGTTTTGGACTGAGAAGTTTTGAACACAACTTTTTCTCTTTGACTGGGTAAATCAATCAAAGGTTTCTCAGTTTTAACAGAAACATGTTTTTCAGAAACAGGTTTTTCAAAAACAGGTTTTTCAACAATTTTTTCTTCAATACGGTCAAGCTGTTGACCAATAATATGCAAAGATTGATTAGTAAAATTGTTTTGTTCAATAAGGCTAACAATGGGAGTTTGATCATCAGCAATTTTGAAAGGAGAGGCCTTCACTTCTTCTTTTGTCACTTCATCTTTTTTAGTAGTTATCAAAATTGAATCAAGAGGAGGATGACTAGACCTAATAATGGTTTTATCAATCTTAACAAAATTTGATTTCTTTATCACATTTAAATGTTGTTTTGAAACCTCATTATTTGGAACATAATGGTTTTCAAGAAAATCAAAAAACAAAATATGTTTCTTCAATTGATTCATCATTTCCAACCATTTCCTTTTAACTCGGTCTTTGTCAGATTGAGCAAATTAATTTTGGAAATATTTTCTCTTGGTTTTGTTTGTTGCAAGCATAAACTCATTGTACAAAGAATCCCAATCAATTTCAAAATCATCATTTAAAACAGTCAAAACTCTTAATTGATTTTGGTAAACAGGAGGATTTTCAATAGGAGAATCAAAATCAGATGGAGTAACAGAAACAGAGTCTTCCTCATCTTCATTAGCAGTTTTGCTAAATGGAGTGGAAGTTTCAGGTTTAGTTGAATAGTAAACAGAGCTAATTTGGGATTTATCACTTGAAATACCTTTTAGCTTTAAATCAGATGATGTTTCCAAATTCTTTTTCAAAAATTCATTGATCTCACGATCTCTTTTTGAAATACTTTCAGATCCAGCAAAGGAATGTCTTCCTTCGTTGATCCTCAAAGGTGGATTGTTTTGAAAACTTATTTTAACAGTACCATCAAGATATTGTTGAATATGGGTGAGATCAAGCTCATCAAAAATGGGTTTAGCAGGAGGGGTTTCTTGTTCTAACAACCAATCATTAGGAAGTTTAACATCTTGCCATTGAATCATTTTTGGAACTTGGATTTTAGCATCAGGAGTTGAACATTGAATTAACATGGTTTTACCTGAAGGTTCTCTAGGAATCATAGCATAAGGATTCATTTGAGTACCCATAAGTTTATAATAAATGCGGTAGATCAAAGCAAAAGGCTTACTACCCTCTTCCATGTGATAACCAGATGAAGCAATATTCAATGTCAAAGCTTTAACAATATTAGGATCATCCAAAGCAAGAGTAAGATCAGGATAACAGTTAAAATAAACAGGACCATCATACATAGAAGCAGTGATCATACCAAGAATGCTATCTTTAAAAATCTTAAATCTAGCATCTCTTAGACACATGAGAACAGAAGCATTAATACCCTTTCGGGTAAGCGGTTTAATAGCAACTTGAACCATACCAATATGCAAATAACTGAATTTTTTAGCAGCAAGGAAGTCATTAATATTCTTTTTAGTAAACAAACAGCATTTTTCATGAATTCTCGAAATAGAGAAAATTTGTTCAACAGTTCTAGCTTTGTAAGCAGAATGAAAAGCACTTTCAACAAAACTAGTTTTATAAATAGTTTTAGTATCAACTTTAGGAATAGTCCATTTACGAAAATCAGGGATCAACTCATTATCATCAATAGTGTGATCTTCTTCATTTACAATATCAGGAGGACAACTAGTCCTGGAGCTGATAGAGGAGTTGGATCTCCACGACTTATCCATACTATCCTAGGTTCAACACTCAGTTATCATGTTTTTCTCACAACCGTTGCATTTCGTAACACATACCCTAACCAACCTTATACCTCTCATGCCCTACACGCCCTCTCTTGGCTCAAACGGGCCTTACAGTTCGGTTCTAGGAATTCACTTTACGACTAGGGTGGCGCCAACGACGGTAAGAAGGGAACACAACAACGGAATATCAAGCGTTCGGGTAGACACGGACAAGAGACAAAGAACACAACCACAGTTAAAGCATTTACCTTTTCCTGACTTTTGTTGAACATGTTTTTTAGAAACATTTTTCTTCTTAGCATAGAAATCATTGGGTTTGACAAAGTTATTTCTGTATTTTTTATGGCTTTTATCATGGTTTTTACTTTTTTGCCTAGAAGGAGTAATAGGAGGCAAACCATATTGTTCACAGAAATTACCCATTTCATATTTAGCTTTTCTTTTATTCTTTAACTGGTGTTTTAACAATTTTTCATCATTACACATATTGATACCAAGTTTTTTAATAGTACTGAAAATATCACCATAGGTTAAATTATCATAATCAATAGAATCATTTTTACCCATTAATTCT
This sequence comes from Quercus tomentella, assembly GCA_028535165.1. Lineage (NCBI taxonomy): Eukaryota > Viridiplantae > Streptophyta > Magnoliopsida > Fagales > Fagaceae > Quercus > Quercus tomentella. Next base: position 34,385,125 of record JAPQVY010000111.1, on the reverse strand, counting down.
TGTTTTACCTTATGAGCAAAGATAGGAGGCAGACCGTCAATAAACTTTTCTTTCCAATAAGGCTTATGGCAATCTTTCCGGAGCATCACTCTGGAAGTAAAAACATCTTGATACCATCTGTAATCAGACATAGTTGGACAACTCAAATTATTCAAATAATCAGAAACACGTGATGAAATATTGGATGGGGTACCAACAAAATGTTTGAGGATAGTATAAATCAAGGTATTAACACCATCAGGAATACCACGACCAATACTTTCATCAAAAATAGGCAAACCTTCATCATTCTTTTTAACAGCATGTTTAATAGACTCTTTGGATTCTTCAGTGATGTATGAATCCCACCATCCACGAAGAGTACCAGAAAACCCAGTAAGAAGCAAGTTAACAATTTCAGGTTGATCAAGATCATGGTTATTTTGATAAGCAATACCAACCATAGACATGTGACTCATTTTATTAATGATTTCTTGTTCAGACAAACCATCAATATTCCATTCATAAAGCTTATCAGCAGAAACAGAAAACTGTGTTTGAAAAGATCTCTCTTCAAACTGCATATCAGGAGGAGTAGGTTTTGAATACCAGTTTTTAGTAAATGACATGGGTTTGGAGTTCCCAACAAACCTTTTAATTTCTGGGAAATCATCATCAAAGATTCTTTTTGCAGAAACAGAAGAAACAGTATCAGAATCTGTATTTTCATCAGAAACAATTTCTTTTTTGGAAATAGTTCGAGCAGTTGGAGTACTTGTAGAAGTACCCTCAGTTTTAACTTTTAAATCAGAAAGCATTTTTTCAACAATTTCAAGAGTCTTGGACTGAGAAGTTTTGAACACAACTTTTTCTCTTTGACTGGGTAAATCAATCAAAGGTTTCTCAGTTTTAACAGAAACAGATTTTTCAGAAACAGGTTTTTCAAAAACAGGTTTTTCAACAATTTTTTCTTCAATGCGGTCAAGCTGTTGACCAATAATATGCAAAGATTGATTAGTGAAATTGTTTTGTTCAATAAGGCTAACAATAGGAGTTTGATCATCAGCAATTTTGAAAGGAGAGGCTTTCACTTCCTCTTTTGTTACTTCATCCTTCCTAGTAGTTATCAAAATTGAATCAAGAGGAGGATGACTAGACCTAATAATGGTTTTATCAATCTTAACAAAATTTGATTTCTTTATCACATTTAAATGTTGTTTTGAAACCTCATTATTTGGAACATAATGGTTTTCAAGAAAATCAAAAAACAAAATATGTTTCTTCAATTGATTCATCATTGCCAACCATTTTCTTTTAACTCGGTCTTTGTCAGATTGAGCAAAATTATTCTGGAAATATTTTCTCTTGGTTTTGTTTGTTGCAAGCATAAACTCATTGTACAAAGAATCCCAATCAATTTCAAAGTCATCATTTAAAACAGTCAAAACTCTTAATTGATTTTGGTAAACAGGATGATTTTCAATAGGAGAATCAAAATCAGATGGAGTAACAGAAATAGAGTCTTCCTCATCTTCATTAGCAGTTTTGCTAAATGGAGTGGAAGTTTCAGGTTTAGTTGAATAGTAAACAGAGCTAATTTGGGATTTATCACTTGAAATACCTTTTAGCTTTAAATCAGATGATGTTTCCAAATTCTTTTTCAAAAATTCATTGATCTCACGATCTCTTTTTGAAATACTTTCAGATCCAGCAAAGGAATGTCTTCCTTCGTTGATCCTTAAAGGTGGATTATTTTGAAAACTTATTTTAACAGTACCATCAAGATATTGTTGGATATGGGTGAGATCAAGCTCATCAAAAATGGGTTTAGCAGGAGGTGTTTCTTGTTCTAACAACCAATCATTAGGAAGTTTAACATCTTGCCATTGAATCATTTTTGGAACTTGGATTTTAGCATCAGGAGTTGAACATTGAATTAACATGGTTTTACCCGAAGGTTCTCTAGGAATCATAGCACAAGGATTCATTTGAGTACCCATAAGTTTATAATAAATACGGTAGATCAAAGCAAAAGGCTTACTACCCTCTTCCATGTGATAACCAGATGAAGCAATATTCAATGTCAAAGCTTTAACAATATTAGGATCATCCAAAGCAAGAGTAAGATCAGGATAACAACTCGTCTGATTCTTTGGAAGATGATTTTTCTTCATCTGATTCTTGCTATCAATCTGCTGATGATTCTTCTGATTCTCCTAATATTAAACTTGGTTGTAGAGATTCTTGTTGCAATACTGTTAATACTCTCACCAAGAGTGAAGAAGATGAAAAATTAATAATTCAATTAATAAATCAAATTCAAAACCCTGAACTCCAGAAAGAATATTTGGATAGGTTTAAGAAAAATTTGATAAGAGATGAAACTGGTAAAAAACCAAAATCTATTATAAGCTTTGAAGAAACTTTGGAAAGATTTAATAAAAAGAAATCTAAAGAATTAACTGCTAATGATCTCCAAGATGAAATTCATATTGTTAAACAAGAGATAAATGAATTCAAACATGAATTTAAAAGCATGAAAAGTGATAACAATAGTCTCAAACAAGAATTGACAATGTTAAAACTTGATAAAGGTCTTAATAAATCCAATAATGAACAAAATGAGCACAGTGATGGAGATGAATCCAGTCAACAGGCTCTTCTTTCTGATAAAGGTACTCCTGATACTTTCACTGATCCCCAACTGGCTTTTGTTAATAAATTACTTCCTCCAAAATGGTTTACAAAAGTTAAAATTGTTGTTTCTCCTGATTATCGTTTCACTGTTAATGCTATGATTGATTCTGGTGCAGATATGAACTGTATCCAAGAAGAATTAATTCCTTCAAAATACTTTGAAAAATCTACTGAAAGATTGGTTTCTGCTAATGGTTCTCAAATGAAAATTAAGTATGAATTAAATAATCCTCATGTGTGCCATGATAATAATGTTTGTTTCAAGATTCCTTCTGTTCTTGTCAAAAATATGACTGATAAAGTGATTCTTGGTCTACCATTTATTAATGCTTTGTATCCCTTTCTTGTTGAACATGATGGAATTACTACTGATCCATTTGGACAGAAAGTAAAATTCAAATTTGCTTCAAAATTTGAAATTGATATTGATAATTTGTCTTATAAGAAAGATTCTCCCATGAATAAACTTGTTCAAGAACTAATGATGAATTCTGATAATTTAAAAGGTAATTTTCATAGTACCAAAATGTTAAATACTATCCATTATCCTAACATTATCAACGGTTCTTTGCAGGAATCGGACAATGATGCGTGGATAAATACCACTAATAAGTGGGATAATAATAGTATTTATATTTATACCACTAGTAAGTGGATTATTATGGAAAGGAAAAACAAGGGAAAAGCTCCTGTACAGGACTATTCTCAAAGCAACAGGCTCCCAGCGGGACCTTTTAAAATGCATGAAGGCGCATCTTCTAGGATGAAACCTAGTAGATCAACATCCCTTCAAAGAGATGTCCCGGCAGAGGTGACATTCTTTAATGGTGAAATACTAATTGCTTTACAGGAAGTTTTGTCACAAAATTTACAATTCCACAATGGAACCTGTTCAGAATTACCAAATTCTATTAAACTCATCCTTGATAGCCTTCAATTTGCTTTTATTAGAAACCACCATGATCTGTTCCAAAAAATTCTCAGAAACCCTGAAATCCATCTTGTTAACCTTATTGCTCAAAATAAAGCTTATGTGAGCCACCAAGTTAACCCTATTTCAAAAAATGATCCTGCTTTAGAAAATAACTTTGCTTCAAAAAATGAGGCTTTTGAAAGCCATCCTGTTAACCACCCAAATATCAAAGATGAACCCAATACTAGTCAACTCTTTGGCAAAGAGGACATCCATTCAATGGATAAAAAGACTATTATGGGCACTGATTACGCAAGAATGAGTCTTAAGACCCAATCTTTGTTGAAAAGTGCTATTGCCAACTTGCCAACAGACATACAATCTCGTATTCTGGAAAGCAAGGCTATGTTTAAGTCTTCTGACTTATGGTTCGAACATTTCAAGACACTTGTTACAACTGCTATTCCTGATCCTGCTAATTCAGATGATTTTAGTGACATTCTTCAACAAGTTGATTGGAAAGAACACTTTGGGAGTAGTTTCAGAGTGTACGAAAAGAAACACCCGTTTCCCGGCCTTCTAGTCAATTATGATGATGGTTCAGATGATGATAAGAGGAGTCCTAATTGGCTCTCCCAAATGTTTGAGTATGGCTTTATTAGACTCATAAGACTAACAAGCCATGACCAAACCAGCCAGCTCCCACAAATCATTCAGACTACTATTAAAAAATTTGAAAGTCCTTTTGTTCCGATCAGATGCTGGAGCACTTTGCCTCAATGGGAAAGAGATAACTGGATGACTGTCCAGCCCTCAAAACATCTCATTCTCATTAATGGATACACGCATCAAGGGCAATGGTATGAAGGAGACTCTTATTTATCCTTCAAAAATCCTTGGGCTCTCGCAGACTGCTGGAGTAATTATTTTAACAATCAAATTCGAGAGGTTGCTCAGAATTTATGGAAGAATTATCACTTTATGGGGAATTCAGGCAGAATTTCTGTTTTTGGTCCGAAACCTTATGCTAATGCCATTCCTCATTTGCGGATAGCAGATCACTGTAATCCAAGAAGTTTTCTCACTCCAGGAAAGACTCCAGAGTTTGAACCACTTCTATACTGTGGATTTTGTAACCAATATGTTCTCTATCATGAGCATGAATGTAATGATGATGATGATCCTCCATGGGAACTTTACGATGACTACCCATCAGATGCTACCTCCACTGATTAATGAGTTTATTCCTGAGGTTACTAATGTTACAAGACTGGTACTACTTTATTTGTTTGGTTTGCACAAAAGCCAAAATATTTCACTGTCCTTGGCGAATATATTGCGGAAAATCCGGTACTGATTCATAATACTCCGGATTTTGCGGAAGATTTTGATTCTCTTATTTGTCTAGCCTGTACAATGGCCAATGCTCCAATATTTACCACTGCTAGAAGCTGGTTTCCCACTATTATGATGCTTCCAAAGGGTCCCAAAGAATAATGTTCACGTGAAGACAACAAAATGCATGCTTATTAGTCCTTTTTATTGGTTTCTTTCCTATTGGTCTCTTTTGTCACTAAAGGACACCAATTATAAGGACTTGTCCCTACACTTATAGGGCTATTGCTGATCCATACGGGGGATTCCCATAATCTTGTAAGGATTCCTCACAAGATTGGGTCAAAAAGAGGAGAATTTCAAATTTTTACTATTCACCTGTCACTATTCACTGTTACTGTTCATCCGTTACTATTCATGACACTGTTCACTCCGAATTTTGCCTATTTAAGGGGGGTTGTCCCTTATGTTTGGAGGGCTTTTCACAAGCAAAATTTTAGTTCAGAATTCTCTTCCCTTAGAACTCCTACTCTTAGGAAGCCTTCTTAGAGAAAGAATTCCTTGTTGCTACCTTGTTCACCTTTGTTCACTACAAGCCTTGTAATCCTACAAACCTTGTAACTAGGACTAGTTCAAGCTTTGTAACTGTTAACCTGTAACTGTTGAGATCTTGTATTCACTACTACTACTGTAAGTGTTTATCTACTTTCAATAAGAAGTATTTTCAGTTCTATGTTCATTACTTTACTTGTTGCTACCACCACCTTGGACGGATTACCGCCATACCGGATGGTTTTAAATTGCTTTCATTTATTTTAAACTATTGTTCTTATTTACTTTGAATTATTTTGATATATACTGCTTGGCTGGTTCTACCGCCTTATTATTGTTCTTACATTCAAGTTCTTTACTTTCAAGTTACTTACACTCTTTCCATTTACAATATTACTGTGCTTCCGTCTCTTCCCATCAACTGTGCGTCCCCCTTTATATATATATATATATATATATATATTGTTCATCCAAGGGAGTTAATATTGTACAGGGGACCATTTTGATTTTTTTTCAGGGAAGCAATATTTTGGTACCAGTTAATACTAATATTCTGTTTTAGAATTACTACTAATTTTATTTATTTTATTTATTTATATATTTATTGGTCAAATTATTTAAAATGATAAATTTATATCTCACTTAATTAATAATAATAAAATATAATTTTTTTAAAAAAACAAAACAGTATATTATATGTTATTATTATTGATTAGATAATAAGATATAGTGAAATATATCATTTTAAAGACTTTACCAGATATATATATATATATATATATTTTTTTTTTTTTTGAGTTAAAAATCAAAAGTTTACTATTGTACCTAGAAAAAAAAAAACAAAAAAGAAAAGAAAAGAAAAGGGGGAAAGTGGTGAAATCCGTGAAAATTGAGAAGAAGAAGCCGCATGTCAGCGAAATTACAATAAACTAGTCGCTAACCCGTGCAATGCACGGGAAAATCTTATGAAAGTATAGTTTATACATTAAAACATTTTAATTTTACATGAACTATAATAGTTTTAATAATATTTGAAAAATAAAATAAAAAGTGAAAACTCAAGCCAATTCAAGATGAACCACTGCAATAACAAAGGCAGTCCTCCCATTCATTCTTGCAAGTCAATAGCAACTGAGAGAGCTTTCATGAGGGCATTCCATCAGATAGTTTTGACCCAAGTATGCTCCTCCTTTATTTTAATCCTATACATCAGCAATTTGAAGTGAGTTTTCAACAAGTGGTATCAAGTAAAAATCACGTTTGCACAAAACCTAAACAGACATCAACAATTTTACCAAGTTTTTTCTCACTTCATAATAATTATGGAACACCTTGCAAGCTTTAATCACCGCTGGCACATCATTGATGTTGAAGTTTATACATATTCTGCATGTGGTATTAAATTTTAGGGTTTTATAGATGTGGCAGCCAAATGATACATGGAAAGACTTTTATCACATAATAATGGTGCAGCAATCAATATATAAATATATTGTGTAACAACATTTAAAAGGAACAAATAAAAAATAAGTGTAATTGTTTTGAATTATCCATTCATCTTAATCAAAATTTAACAAACTAAATTTGATAAAATAGTTTTCATATGAATAAAGCTTGAGTATAGTTTCCTCCTATTTCCAAAAGTTTCCACATATTTCATCCAACAAAGTCTACAACTCTCCCCAGACTTTTTTTGGAAAAGTGAACAACTCTTCCAAGACCTTACCAAAATTAGAAGAAAAGAATGAAAGAAAACTTCAAATCAAATAATCATTCTGAGGAACAACTGAAAACAACCATGAAAAGTTTATGACTTGAGTTTTTATTCATTGAAATTGAACATTTACATGTTTCCTACCATAAGGTTTTGGAATCCATCACCTCTTCTCAAAGGCATTATCCTAGCACGCTGAGCCTTCACCATCCCTGTTAAACTCTATCCCAAACAACTATATAAAGATGCTTGAATCCCAAACATACTAAATAAAAATCCAAAACTTATCCCTACACTTTCTTATTAACCAAACCAAAATTATTATTAAAACAAAAAATACAAACATGCACATAATGATACAAAAAGAAAGAGTGTGTTTATAAGAAAACTCAGATAATACCCAATTGTGATAATCAGAGTCCACTAGCAGTCCATGTAAAAAGTACTTGTAGTCAATAACAATGCAATGCAATCTGCTACATAGATTAAGATCATTCACCCAAAAAAAAGAAAAATAAAAAAATGCGAAATGGGAAAGGACATAGATAATAAATTTGAACATCTTGATAAATCCTATGAAAATTTCAAAGTAATCTAACTTTCAAATAAAAATTTGCTAGAGCACACATCAAGGAATTTAGGATTTTGAACAATATTGAGTCAAGATCTATAACAATACACAGAATAGTCCATTAGATTTGTGTAGACAAATCATCAAATTTAAAAAAATATAATTTGGGTATCCCCAAATTCATCAAAAACACGAAGTTTAAACCACTATTTGCCTATTAGATTCAATAATCAATATATCAGCTTGGATCACAGTGAAGTCTCTCAAAATATGCTTCAAAAATAGATATGGAAGGAAAAATAACACAGCTCTACCTTTTCAATTTGCTATTTCTGGAATTTGTAGACAGCTTCTAAACTTTATAGGTTCAATCCTTCGCTGTGCATGGCAGAAAGCAGAAAATAAAAGTCAGTAGTAGGAACGAATCTTAGCTTCCATGGTTATACCAAAATTTAAAATACAAACCTTACCATAACTAACAAATAAAAGTTGTAGACAAACAGCGAAACCAAGGTTGCAGAAGGAGGACACTGGAAAAGAAGTTGGGGTCTACAACCAAACAAAGAATCAATCAAAACCCCTCAAAAATCTAGATGTTGCTCTTAAAGAAGATTCTTATCAAATTTATTATAAAAAAAAAATAGCATGATTCTTTGATAAAGTACAAATTCTACATACCCATAAAAATTAGATAAAGAAGTAATAAAAACAATGGTAAACTTGAGATGAAATAATAATTAAACTAAACATAAAACATGCACGGGTAAACACTACAAGAAATCTGGGTTTAGGCGACGTTTGTAAAACGTCACTAAAAACCCAAAAAACGTCGCTATAGACACAAATGGCCTACAGTGACGTTTTTTTTTGTGACGTTCGAAAACGTCGCAATAGAGCAGTCGCTATAGGTCTATTGCGACGTTTTTAAAAACGTCACTATATGGTACTCTTTATTGGCGTTCAGAAACTTTTAGTGACGTTTTATAAAACGTCACTAAATAATATAACATTCTCGTACATAATATAAGAAAATACATTTAGCGACGTTTATAAAACGCCGCAATAATCACACCAATAGCAACGTTTCAAAAACGTCACAAAAGCATTTTCCTTTTGCTTTTTAGTGACGTTTTTAAAACGTCGCAAAACCTACTCATTATTTTAAAAAAAATATATATTAAAAATGCTATATAAAACTACTAAAAATTCAACAATAACTAAAATATGCTTGCAATAAGCTTGTAATAGATCAAATAGACCTATCATCATTATTCCACAATATCAAATGTCCAATGTTAATGAATCATGGTGCTTGAAAATTTAGTAACAATAAATATATAAATATATAAATATATATATATATATATATATATATATATATATATATACATATAAAGAGTATTTAGTTGAGATTATTTACACATTAGTGGGTAGTGAACTTTTTTAAAAAATTAATTTTAAGCTAGCTAAACCACAAAACTAATAACAAAAAAAATTCAAAATCTACACACTACAGAAAAATTGTAGGAAAAAAAAAAAACCAAGATTTACAAACTTGTACATAAACTTACAATGATTTAGCCTTTGATGCTTAGGACTTTTTGCTCAAAAATCCAAATTTGAATAAGAGTTTTCTGTACCAAACTCCAACCAAAACAAGCAAACAAAAAAAATTAGCACAAAAGTTCCATGACCTATTACAGAAAAACTAAATCAAAGCAAATTCATAAGCCAAAATACAAAGACTCCATGACCCATTAAAGGAAAATCAAATCAAAGCAAACCCATAAGCCAAAACACAAAGACTTACACTTTAAAGAAACTTGAACACCAAAAAAGAGGGAAAACAGAATGGTAGTGGCAGTAGGTGGTGGCTAGAGAGGGAAGAACTCGTACATGAATGGGTTGGCGGTGGCAACGGCGGCAGCGGCAATGGTTGGCAATAGCTAAGTGTGAAGAAGTGATAAGGGTGGGAGGGGGGAGAATATGGAAGTGGGAAGGGAAGTTTGTTTGAGAAAGAAAAAGAGTGATAAGAAAGAAAAAGGACTGAAAAAACGTGTAGGGAAAGGAGACCAAAAAAAAAAAAAGGACAAAATGGGGGGAACTTTCCCACTTAGTGAAATTTTGAAAGGGAAACATATAGCGACGTTTTCAAAACGTCGCTATATCTTTATCCAAAACGTCGCTATATGTTTATCCAAAACAAAAAGAAGAAACGGTGGGAACTTTCCCACTCAGCGAAATTTTGAACCGGAAGAGGATAAAAATTTTGGCGAAACATATAGCGACGTTTTTGAAAACGTCGCTATATGTTTATACAAAACGTCGCTATTTGTTTCCCAAAAATTTTTTTGAAAATATGGTGGGAGTTCTTTAAAAACTTTAGCGCCACTCAGCGAAATTTTGAACTGGAAGAGGATAAAAATTTTGGCGAAACATATAGCGACGTTTTTGAAAACGTCGCTATTTGTTTCCCCAAAATTTTTTTGAAAATATGGTGGGACTTCTTTAAAAACTTTAGCGACGTTTTCTAAAAACGTCGCTATAAACAAAAAATACGCCGCTAAAACAGTACTTTTTGCGGCGTTTTAAGAAACGCTGCTATTGTTTTGGGTTACAACGACGTTTTAAGAAAAACGTCGCGAAAGGATCACTCTTTAGCGGCGTTTTTTAAAAACGTCACAATTTACTATTTATAGTGGCGAATTTAAAAACGTCGCTAAAAAAAACGCCGCCTAAACCCAGATTTCTTGTAGTGAAACAATTAGTTTTTATTTCTTTGAAATTGAACCAAAAAATAGAACCGCACATATGTGAGGACAGTGAAAATGATGTCGAATATTATCATGATGAAGAACTTGGAAATTCACAACTACCTTAAATTTAAAGAACAATGATATTTATTTCACAACATTATATTGAATGATTAAAACCCTTAAAAATGAGTGAGGAAGACAAAAAGTTGTGTAGATCAAGAACTAAAAGTAATTTGGTAGAATTGTAGAGTAACGCCTTCTTTCGTATGCAAACATATCTCCAAAGTACAAAGCATCTAATGGAACCATAGAACATGAAAATATATGTTTTTCTCACTAACATACAAATAGCTTAATTAAATTTATGACTAATCAACAACAGCATGGTGTGGAAATTGTTTACCAAAAAAAAGGGGAATATCTAATGATCAAACATATGTATCTAATAATTCTAACCATAAAGCAACTACAACATGAGAATCTGGTTCAAAGTATTTAAACGATAACTACACTTACAAAATGCCCTTTATATATATTTATAGTGATGGTGTGATGCCCCACCAACAGTGATAGGGCCTCACCTATTCCACATATGCTCGCTGTCCATGGAGGTCTTCCTAGAATTCCTGTTTTGCACTTCACTAAGCATCTTATTTGCATCTCTCTACCTTAAAAAGAAAACAGAATGAACAGCATGAATAACATTCTCCAATGAGGGTTTCAATTACAAAAACTCATCGAGATTTAAAAAAAAAAAATAGAAAAGAAAAGACAAAACTAAACATTTTATTAAAAAAAATAGGGCATTAACAAATTAGAAATTCAAAGCATGAAATCAACCACCAAATACCAATTATTATTCAACATCATGAAAGCTATGATGAATTGATAACAGATTTTAAAGCTCCTAATAATGAAGAATGGCAAAACCCAAAACCTTGAAAACCCAAAACCACTGTCACATTCACTTCACAATAAAAACATTCTAGTTGACCATGAATTAGCAGTTTATGAAAACAATACATGAGGTAGTATAAAATATAGCCCAATTATGAAACCATAAATCCCAGATAGGCAAAAAAAAAAAAAAGCCACGAAACTGAAACACATGAAAGCAAAACCTATAGGATTGGGAGGCTAAGATCAAAACTGAATACTGCCACCAAGTATATATAATTAACCACAAATCCACATGAGGCTAAAATAATTCAATAATCTACAACAGAAAGTTAATTATTCAATTTTCAAAAAAAAAAAAAAAAAGAAAGTTAATTATTCAATAACTAAATTAATATACTTGCATTTGTATATAAACCCAGAAACTCAAATTAAATCCAAACACAAACAAATGACTCATAAAAACATCAAGGCATGCCAAGGATGCTCGTCTAATAAAAGGACAGGAAATATCATTACACAAAACATAACAAAATTATTAACAATGAAACAGAATAACAACTCTAAAATCCCAGATGGATTTTCTCGCTGCCAATAATTGAAATTAATAAAACCTACTACGGGCTCCAAACCCATCAATCTAAACTAATCATTCAGAAGAAACACTCCCAAACGAAACCCTAAATCAAATTTAACAACCAAAAACGAAACCCTAAATCATATTTAACAACCAAAATTATAGAACAAAATAAAAAAACTTACCAGTAACGTTTGCGGAGAGAATCTGGTCTGAAAAAAAAAAAAAAAAAAAAAAAAAAAAACAAAAAAACAAAACAAAAAAAAAACAAACAAAGTATTAAGGATGAAACCCAGATTGTACGAAGGGTTTGGTTGAGTTGAATCCACCATTAGAAACTTAAAAACAGAGTATTAAGGATGAAACCCAGATTGTGCGAAGGATTATTAACAATGAAACAAAATAACAACTCTAAAATCCCAAATGGATTTTGTCGCTACCAATAATTGAAATTAATAAAACCTACTACAGGCTCCAAACCCATCAATCTAAACTAATCATTCAGAAGAAACACTCCCAAATGAAACCCTAAATCAAATTTAACAACCAAAAACGAAACCTTAAATCAAATTTAACAACCAAAAACGAAACCCTAAATCATATTTAACAACCAAAATTATAGAACAAAATAAAAAACTTACCAGTAACGTTTGCGGAGAGAATCTGGTCTTTAAAAAAAAAAAAAAAAAACAGAGTATTAAGGATGAAACCCAGATTGTGCGAAGGGTTTGGTTGAGTTGAATCCACCATTAGAAACTTAAAAACAGAGTACTAAGGATGAAACCCAGATTGTGCGAAGCGTTTGGTTGAGTTGAATCCACTATTAGAAACTTATGAGAGAAACGAATTAGTGAGAGGTTAAAGGGGAAGGTCTGTGTTTAGATGAGAATGAAGAGACAGAGGAGGAATTGTAGAATGGGTAGGAAGGAAGAGACGTGAGAAGAGAGAGTTATAGAAGATGTATTATAGGGTTTTTTTTTTTTTATTTATTTAAGTAATGCTGACGTGGAAAATTGTAGGAGCTTCAAAAGCTTCGGTTTTGTGCGAAGGATTATTAACAATGAAACAGAATAACAACTCTAAAATCCCAGATGGATTTTGTCGCTGCCAATAATTGAAATTAATAAAACCTACTACGGGCTCCAAACCCATCAATCTAAACTAATCATTCAGAAGAAACACTCCCAAATGAAACCCTAAATCAAATTTAACAACCAAAAACGAAACCCTAAATCAAATTTAACAACCAAAAACGAAACCCTAAATCATATTTAACAACCAAAATTATAGAACAAAATAAAAAACTTACCAGTAACGTTTGCGGAGAGAATCTGGTCTTAAAAAAAAAAAAAAAAAAAAAAAAAAAAAAAAAAAACAGAGTATTAAGGATGAAACCCAGATTGTGCGAAGGGTTTGGTTGAGTTGAATCCACCATTAGAAACTTAAAAACAGAGTACTAAGGATGAAACCCAGATTGTGCGAAGCGTTTGGTTGAGTTGAATCCACAATTAGAAACTTATGAGAGAAACGAATTAGTGAGAGGTTAAAGGGGAAGGTCTGTATTTAGATGAGAATGAAGAGACAGAGGAGGAATTGTAGAATGGGTAGGAAGGAAGAGACGTGAGAAGAGAGAGTTATAGAAGATGTATTATAGGGTTTTTTTTTTATTTATTTAAGTAATGCTGACGTGGAAAATTGTGGGAGCTTCAAAAGTTTCGGTTTATTAGATTTTTTTTTGTTTTTTTATTTATTTAAGTAATGCTGACGTGGAAAATTGTGGGAGCTTCAAAAGCTTCGGTTTTATATATATATATATATATATATATAGATTACAAAAGCCTCAATTACGTCTTTTCTTTTTCTTCCTCTTCTTCTTCTTCTTCTCCTCAATTCTCCCCTTTTTCAAAAAGTTACAAAACAATTCCCTCCTTTCTTAAAATTTTATAAAAAAGTCAAGATTTCTATTTCAGGTCAATACTCATTTATTGGCCGAAATCTAATATGTGTTTTGTGATGAGTTGTGAATGATGGAGGTGTAGACCTACCATTTGACCTCCACCACTCGGAAAAAGTTGTGAGACTTTTTTTGTTAATTCCTAGCATGATCCGAAATAGACAGATAGAGCAACAATAGATGAGTTAATACACACTGAGAGAATAAAGACAAGTCATTTTCACTTTCCATCACATATTTCAAATATGCAACAAAGATTCACATGGGGGGGGGGGGGGGGGGGGGGGCATATAAAACGAGGAGGGATAAAGTGAAATTGAGATAAAGTGAAATTGAAAAATAGAATGACTTTAGAAGAGAAGTAATGGCTTAGCTTGTATTATTTATCAGAAAGAGATTTGTTTATAATGAAGTTGTCTTTCTTTCCTACCAACTCTCCACTTTCATCTCAAAATATCTATTTGGGTTCTTGCCCTAGAAGCACAGCTGCATGTTCCTTTTATACTCTAAGGAATATGGTTAAGTACAAAGGACTGGTGTCAAGTCATCATATTCTCTCTTTTGAATCTTTTCACAGCTGTGATATTATCTGCTTACTAAGGGATAAGAACTGCAGCAATGTGGCACTGAGACCAGTAAGTAGGTAGCTTTGCCACTGTTTGGGAGACAAGTCTTGGTCATCAAGAGGGACATCAGGAATACTGTGATTGATACACATGTTTCCAGGGTGACTCATTGTGCATTCAACCAATAAGGGATGTCCTTATAGCCTTTAACTCTAAAAAGTCACTATGTCCCTTTTTGATAAGTGCTTAAGTACTGTGTTAGATGTAAATCTCACTTCCTTCCCAAGGCAGTCACGCCTTTAGCATTGACCAAGACAAAATCTCTTAGCCATCACCTACTCTCCCTTCCTTCACAGTTGCTCCACGTGTAGAGTTTAGATTCAACCACTTATACATTCTCCCATGCCTTAGTGGTGTTATGTACATTAGCCCCCTGACTATTAATGATGTTTAATGGCAAAGGCCTTTGACAGTCACATTGATTCAGGCATTAATACTTCAGTAATCATGCCCTATGACGTTCGAAAGGGACACGTGGCTCAAAAGGGTGCTCCTAGCCATTTTTGCGCCTCTTCGTTTCTTATGTTTTGGCAGACAGACATTACTCCTCATAAATGTCATGTCTCTTCACTTAACTGCAGTTGAGAATTTAAATAGGGAATGTTTCTTCTTCAATCTTCATTATTTTTGTATCTTTCTGATCTTTCTTCAAAAACCTTAACCTCCACGAAAAATGTCAAACTCTTCTTCTGATGGTTCCAACTCCCCACAGCACTCCTTAAGCTTTTTTGAGAGTGCTTTTAGTGATGTTCTCCCTATTTTCATTAAATTTTAGAAATATGTTGAACGATATTTTAACCTTAAAATTAAAGCTGTTCAGTCTGATTGGGTTGGTGAGTATCGCTCTCTTTCCAAATTTTTTGAAAATTGTGAGATTATGCATCATATTTCTTGTCCCCATACCCATCAACAAAACGGGGCCATTGAACGAAAGCATCGTCATTTAGTCGAAACTGGTCTTGCCTTGCTTTATCATGCTATTGTCCCTCTTCATTATTGGGATGATGCCTTTCAAACTGCATGTTATCTAATTAATCGGCTCCCTACCAAAATTTTACAAAATCATTCCCCTATTGAAAAACTTTTTCAAAACTCTCCTAATTATAATTTATTAAGAGTTTTTGGTTGTGCTTGTTCGCCGAATTTGCAACCCTATAATGCTCATAAACTTCAGCCTCGTTCTATCAAATGTGTTTTTCTTGGCTACAGTTTACATCATAGAGGATACAAATGTTTACATGTTTCCACTGGTCGTCTTTATATTTCTCGGGATGTTCTCTTTGAGGAGTCAGTTTTTCCTTTTGCCACCATTGCTGAGCCACACTCTTCAGTCTCCTTCTCCACTCCAAGAACACAAAATCAAGCGGTATAGTCACTAGCTCTCTCTCTTGGGCCACGCACAATGGACCTCTCCTCTACTAGGCTAGCTCCTCCACTTGATACATCACTTGACTCTCAACTCTCAATTCTACCTTCTTCTTCACAGATACAAACTTCTTACCGCCCCCCTCCCCCCCCCCCCCCCCCCCCACATCCAAACGCACTTACTCAACCAACTCACCCCATGGCCACTCGATCCAAGAACAACATCATCAAACCAAAAACATTCACTGACGGTACTATCCATTATCCAATCCCTCATGCTCTTCTTTTTTATGGTGTTTGCTCCTCAGACATGGACTCTTGTTCTTTCTCAGGTTACTCGCAATGTTATTGGCTGTAAATGGGTTTTTTGAATCAAGCGTTGCGCCGATGGTTCAATTGAGAGATACAAAGTTTGCCTTGTTGCAAAAGGTTTTCATCAACAACCTAGAGTTGATTTTGGCAAGATTTTTAGTCCTGTTTTTAAACCCACTACAGTACATATTGTTCTCTCCATTGTCGTGTCTCTTGGTTGGATTATGCAGCAAATTGATGATCAAAATGCCTTTCTCCATGGCCATTTATCTAAGGATGTATATATGTCCCAACCACCAGGATTCACCCACCCTCAATATCCACATCACATTTGTAAATTGACCAAAGCTCTTTATGGGTTAAAACAGGCACCACAGGCTTGGTTTTCACGACTCACTCTTCGTTTACTAGCCTTTGGGTTCAGAAGTTCTAAGTCTGACTCATCCTTATTTATTACCATCAGAGAGTGACTATTTTCTTTCTCATTTATGTGGATGACATTATAATCACTGGTTCTAGTCTTTCAGCAATTTCTGCGCTTATTCAGTTTTTGAAGATCAACTTTGCTGTTAAGGAATTGGGTGATTTTAATTTCTTTCTTGGTGTTGAGGTTATAAAAAATACCCCTGGTATTTTACTCTCTTAGAAGCATTATATTGTTGATCTTCTCCGCTGAACTAATATGTTAGAAGCTAAACCTGTTAGCTCTCCCATGGCCATATCCACAAATCTTTCTGCCTTTGTGGGTGATCCCATTCAAGATGTCACCTTTTACAGAAGCACTGTTGGAGCCTTGCAATACTTAGCTCTTACACGTCCTGATAAATCCTTTATAGTCAATAGGCTTGCTCAATTTATGCACAGCCCCAAAACTGAACATTGGCAATCTATCAAGCGCTTTCTCCACTATCTGAAATAGACCTTTTGTTTTGGACTTCAAATATATCACTCTCGCACTCAATCTCTTCAAGCTTTCTTGGATGTGGATTTGGTTGGCTGTCTTGATGATCGTCGCCCTACAGGCGGTTTTTTGCATTTTTTTTGGGTGCTAATCTAATTTCTTGGGGTTGTAAAAAGCAAGCCACTGTGGCTCAATCTAGTATAGAGGCTGAGTACAAGGCCCTTGCCAATGCTGCTGCTGAAGTCATGTGGTTATGCTCTCTTTTGTCTGAACTTGGTGCCTTTGTTTCTACCTGTCCTGTTTTGTGGTGTGATAACATTGAGGCCACTTATCTTTCCTCCAATCCTGTTTTCCATGCTTGCATGAAGCATATAAAAATTGATTTTCATTTTGTTCAAGATATGGTTGCTGCCAAATCTGTTACCATTCGATTCCTCTCTAGTAAAGATTAATTGGAAGACATCTTCACCAAGCCCCTATCTTCCTTCATGTTTGCATTGCTCCATTCCAAGCTCAATGTTGTCCCTATACAGTTGAGCTTGAAGGGGTGTGTTAAGGATAAGAACAGCAACAAATCCAAAATATGAATCCAAGCTAGTCATGATAAAGAGGAGTCTTTGAATTCCAAAATTCAAAAGAGTTGTGCAAATAAAGCTAGTGATAAGAACAGCTGTCAAAGATAGACTTCTTTTGTATTTTGAACTCCTACCTGTAACTTCATCCTCTTGTAATTTGTAACTCAAACACGTATTATATATATGCGGTACAACCAACACTGTTTTGGTAAGGGCTGAAAAATTCAGTTATTGTCCTGCACTTATTTGTTTTTACAGAATACAACACGAAAAAACTTCCAAATAGCGTATAAAAAAAACTTGAGAAAGGAGGAAAAGGGTGAAAAACTCATCCATGCATCCACCTTATGGAAGACTAGAAATGCGATGTTTAGGGCGGAAATAGCAAGCGAATCAACACCACTAGGCTCATAGCATGGTTCCTATTGGGTTAAAATAGATTGACCCTGGTTAATTAATTCAATTACCCAAGTTAATTAATTAGATAAAATTACATGCAAATCATAGAGGCACCAACAAATCACTAAATAAACTAAATGCAGCAGAAAATAAATTAACACGGTGATTTGTTGACAAATGAGGAAAATCTCTCACAAGGCAAAACCTCTACCGGGTGAATTTAAGGTCATCACTCCTAAGAATCCACTAATCAATAATCAAGCGGTTACAAGTATGAGGAATCTTACCACTACCCTAGCCTATCCCAAAATGCCAACCTACAATTGAACCTTTGCTTCAATACCTAATTGAACTTGATCTTCTAGCAGACTTCTTTGCTTTGCACAAATCTCCAATTTGTGACTAGCTCTTTCACACGGATTCCAGTACGTGATTAACTCCAAAGCAACCCATTGATTGTTGTAGTTGATTTGTAAGAGTTTTACATAGAAACACCAATAAGATAATGTTGATGCTAGAGACTTTGCTTGGCTACAGAACCCAAAAGCGTACAAAAAACGGATTAATATCTATTTTTTCTGTAGGAGGCCAAGATTTCAAAAAGAAAACCTTTTCAAGCTTTCTAGGGTTAAGGTTTTCTTTCTCCACCTCCTTATGGGCCTTTTTAATGAGCTCTCCTATTTCAATTAGGTTTATACAAACCTTGGGCTTTCTTAGTCCTATAAGAATTGTACAAACTCATAAACAAATAGCCAATAGAATTAAAATGTTGCAGTCTATATCAGAAATCCCGTAAGCTCGATAGATCGATAGGTATCGAGAAAAGTATGGAGCTTCAATAACTCTTGATAGATCGACAAGTATTGAGGATGTATTGGGACCTGCTGATTCACCTTTTCTTGAGCAGTTCTTGAGTAATCTTTATGTTTTCAATGGAACTACTTGTAATGATCATCTTGAACATACTTAAATTTATCCAAATACAAGTAAAATGTGTTCATCTCGATCATCTTGAACCTAATAAATTCATGTTTTATGTATAATTTTAAAATACAAAAAATAAACAATTAAAATTTAAACATTTTGTACACTATATATTTAACTCAATCATTTACAGCCACATATATATAAACTGGCTTGAGTCTAAGCCTTGACCACGCCTGATTGGGGCCCTGACCAGCACTAATGACTAAATAAATACTCCAGCTACCATTATCGTCGTTTCTTTTTCAGGTATAAATACGCGACAAATAAAAAGCCACGTGATCGCCATTGAACTCAAAACATGGCATTTTAAGAGAGTCAGAGACAGAGAAAGATCAGGGTAGTAGCAATATTAATTAGGACATGGGGTATGGTGTTTTTAATGAGGTTGCTGAGTACAGGTCATAATTCATAAGTGAAATTGAAATTTTGAACCTTTTCTGTTTTAATGAGATGGTCCAGCCACCTAGCTGGGTAGATGTAAGTGTGAAATTTCATTGTCAAACAGTAGTTTCCCATGAAAAAGACAAAAATACTCGGTAAAAGCTCTGTTATGTTTGGCAGTAAGTCTATAAAAGGAAAGGGCTGGAATGATCTCTGATATCTCTGAACTGTCCTATATATTTTCTGTCTTTGTGTGGGTATTTCAGAGAGAGAGAAAGATGGGTTCCATAACGGGAGCTACAGCTACTAGACCTCATGTTGTTTGTGTCCCAGTCCCACTACAAGGTCACATTACTCCAATGCTCAAGCTAGCAAAACTCCTCCACCATAAAGGCTTTCACGTCACTTTTGTACACACAGAGTACAACCGCAAACGCTTGCTTAGGTCCAAAGGCCCCGACTCACTTGATGGATTGCCAAACCTTCACTTCGAAACCATTCCTGATGGCCTCCCACCATCAGACGCAGATGTCAGCCAAGACGTTGCCTCGCTTTGCGACTCCACCTCAAAGAATTGCCTAGTCCCATTTTGCAACCTCCTTTCCAAACTCAACGAAACTTCGTCTTCAAACATCGTCTTCAACTTGGAATATGGGGGGCGACTTTGTTGCTGATTACGTGTAGGGCTTTAACTTTTGGCTTTGCTGCTTAACTACTAATGGGTTTTATTTATTTATTTTTGTGTCTTTGATGTTTGCCTTGCTTCCAAGTAAGGACAAAATTTTTTCATTTAAAATTATGTTTAGATTTTAGATCAAGTTTTTTTTTTTTTTCTTTTTTTTTCTTTTTTTGGCCTTTAAAAGGAGAAAAATGCTAGAGTTACAAACTTTTTTTACAGATTGCTAATGTGATGAGTGATTATTGATAAATTAAAAAGTGATGTAAGTGATGAGCCTAGATGCAAACCAATAAGAATTTACTACCTCAATAGTTTGTAAAAACGTTGTAGAAAATTTTGTGGCTATAACATTACTCGTAAAAGAATTAATGATATTATTAAGAGGGAAAAGTGTAATTTTATAAAACAAAATTGCTAAAATTAGTACCTATATAATACTAGTATTTAAAAAAAAAATATATATATATATATATATATATTAGGGGGGCCATTGCCCCCCTTGGTCCAACTATGCCTCCGTCCCTGTCTTCGAACGTGCCGCCTGTGACTTGTATTATCTCTGATGATTGTATGTCTTTCACTCTTGATGCTGCTGACAAGTTTGGAATTCCAGATGTCCAATTCTGGACACCTAGTTCGTGCGGCTTCTTGAGCTATATGCATTTTCGCCATCTAGTTGAACGAGGTTTAATACCACTCAAAAGGTATTATCCAATCATTATATATGTTAATTTTAAATCAAAAACATACAGACAAATGAAAAGTATAAGGTATACGCCTATACATAGGAGATGTGAATGGGAGATCTACAATAGCTTTTACCCTATGTCAATTACATACCTCTTGTTAGAGATGGGGTTCATATGCTGAATGAAAATATAATATACTATATTGAGATTTCATGTGCACAGAGAAACCGAGTCTTGTAGACGTAGCTACATACTGGTTTTTTTTTTTTTTTTTTTTTTCTATTTTGGCTTGAATTGAGTAGACAAATTTTACCAAATTATTATTATTATTATTTTGGAAACATACGTACTAGTTTTTTAATATTTTATCATTCAAGTAGGCCATTCACAAATGTGAATCCTATTTTTGTGTTATTCACAGATGCAAGCTATCTAACAAATGGATACTTGGAAACAAAAATAGATTAGATACCAGGAATGAAGAATATTCGTCTTAAGGATCTTCCGAATTTCATAAGAACTATAGATGAGAACGACATCGTACTCAAGTTCGTCCTCCATGAAACCAAGAGGACTCCTAGAGCTTTAGCAATCATTTTTAACACATTTGACTCCTTTGAATAGGACATGTTGGATGCTTTATCCTCCATGCTTCCCTGTATATACACCATTGGACCACTTTTATTGCTTGCTGATCAGATTGAGGATGACGATTTAGAATCAATAAATTCCAATCTTTGGAAAGAAGAACTAGGGTGTGTGGAATGGCTAAACCGAGACGACTCCTAGAGCTTCAGCAATCATTTTGAACACATTCAACTCCTTTGAACAGGACGTGTTGGATGCTTCATCCTCCATGCTTCCATGTATATACATCATTGGACCACTTTTATTGCTTGCTGATCAGATTGAGGATGACAATTTGAAATCAATAAATTCCAATCTATGGAAAGAAGAACTAGGGTGTGTGGAATGGCTAAATTCAAAAGAACCCAACTCTGTAGTTTATGTAAATTTTGGTAGTATAACTGTTATAACACCTCAACAACTCATAGAATTTGCTTGGGGTTTAGCAAACAGTGAAAAACCCTTCTTATGGGTTATAAGGCCTGATCTTGTGGTAGGTGATATAGCTATTGTTCCACCTGAATTTGTTACTAGAACTAAAAATAGAGGCATGTTAGCAAGTTGGTGTCCTCAAGAACAAATCCTAAAGCACCCATCAATTGGGGGGTTTTTGACGCATAATGGGTGGAATTCAACACTTGAAAGTGTGTGTGGTGGAGTGCCAATGATCTCTTGGCCCTTCTTTGCAGAGCAACAAATCAACTGTATATACTGTTGTACTGTATGGGGCATCGGGATGGAGATAGATAATAATGTTCAAAGAGATGAAGTGGAGAACCTTGTTAGAGAGTTAATGGATGGCAAAAAAGGTAGTGAAATGAAGAAGAAAGTACTAGAGTGGAAGACAAAGGCAGAGGTAGCTACCAGACTTGGTGGAACTTCTTATCAGAACTTGGACAAATTGATTGCAGAAGTTCTCCTAGCTAGAAATGTTTGAACCAAACAAACATTTCATTCCTAAGTTTTTAATGAACTGGCTCCTGTTCTCATCTATTACCTATGATCATTCTAAATATTTATAGAAAAATCTATTTTGCTGCAATAAAATCCAATTGTGTGATTTGGTTAAATAAAGCATTTTGTTCAATATTTTTATATATTGTTGCTTATGTGGCAAATTTACTCATTTTTTAATTTTCAATTATTGCATTTTATCATCAAGAGACTTGTAGATCAACTGATTAGAATTTCCCAGAATTTATAATAGAAGCATCCAAGTTTCAAATCTATCCCTCCCCAATTGTAATCATCAAATTATTAAAAGAAAAAAAAAATCTTACTTTTTATGTGACCTTGAAAATTTTTCTTAATATTATTATGAATAGTGGTTATATTCCCCAATGCATTCAGATTTTTGATACTAAAAAAATCCAGACATGTATATGCTTTTTTCCCGTGTATTCTAGTGCACTTTTTGTGAATTAAAAAAAAAAAAACCTCTTGTGACATCTTATGTTTCTTGTAACGATTCACTATATCAATTGTTTTTGGAGTATTTTCATTTTCCTAGCATTTATGTAAATGTACTTCATTTATGTAAGAGAATTTAGAGTAATCCCGGTGTTAGAATCAAAGAAAATTGTTATGGAATTTAGTAGTACACCTTGATAGATTATTAACTTGATGTGTGTATCATGAAACAATTACTGTGCATATTATTAAATTTATTTATATTTTGCTACAACTAGGTAGGGTATTCATGAAATAATTGAACCTTGAATCATTGTATAATTTTCATTACTAGATTATGAAAATTGTTTGTTTATGCTCGGACCCCCGAAAAGATGAAATCATGCTGTCAAACTAGGAGAAATATAATAGTGAATAAAAAGATGAATCAGGATAAGGTTATGTGATATTGATAGTCTTCTTCTACTTTAATTTATATGCATTGGTGAGACTGATTGCAGATTAAAACTATTTAAACAAATCTATATATATAAACAGTAAAAATATGAAATCTTCTACTTTTTCAAAATATCAAGCCGTGAATAATAGATCTTGTGAATTGCCAAATTGGTTGACAGCCAATGTGAGATTGTAGTGTTCAAATAACTGCAAATTTAAAGCAAATGGCTTATAACCACGTTTCTTTATTCAACCATACATCGGGTCACACTGAAGATAAAGTATTTTAATGAATATGGAATAATTACAATATTTATGTGATGTCACATTAATATTGACAGTTTTTGTCTCCATTCATATGCATGAGTGAGATTACATGTAGGTTAAATCCTTTTAAATAAATTTATTTAGCAAAAACAAAAAATCCTTTAAATAAATCTATAAATAGTATTACGATGAACGGTACACATATAACGAAAAAATTAGAGTACCTAGTTATATGAAATGTGTTTAGGCTATCATTTTTCACTTTCTCATCTCTGGTATAATAATACATTAAACTATTGAATATCTTTTGAAATTAGTTACAAAATTTCATTGATATAACCGTATGTAAATTTCTATCAAGATGCCAATAAATTTGCAATCCAATTGTTATTTTCTCAGTTAGTGTTTTTAATACAGAAGTTCGAATTTTTATTCTTAAATTTTCGAATTATTAATATATTTATAGTAGGAGAATACCATGACTTGAATATGCACTAGCTAGGCTGCAGGGCGGTGATCAACAATTTCTTATGTATTGCCTAAAGGGTAAACAGAGATGTATTCAGAAAGGGTAGAATACTATTTCTTATGTATTGCAATTACAAATGACTGAATATTTTGTCTGTCTCTTCTAATTTCTATGTTTTGTGGGTTCCTAGATTGGCAAATTTGTCTATCCACACGCTAGCGAGGTGGTCTCTTAATTCTAAAGTTTTTGGCTCTTTTGATTTGGATAGCTGTCCCCTCTATTTGTTTCTGTTATGGGGGTGAAGCTGGTTGTTCCTTGTAGTTTCTTCTGGTTTGAAGAAAGTTTTTGTTCCCCAAAAAAAAAAAAGAGAGGAAGGAATCAGAGATGTATACATTGAAGTGATGCGACTTCAATCAGCAGTTAGCCACTTAGCTGTTTGCTTTCAAATTTCAAACTGATAATCATCTACCATTTTTCATTAAATAAAGCCGTGAAAATCCTCTAAACGATTTTTAAATATGGTGAAAACAAACTCAACTTCCTTTCATGTTTTTAAATTTATTTACAGATTATGGTAGGGACAAAAGTATGCAACATATGATGACCTAGACGTTATTGGGAATTAGAAGCGAGTTACGACAAAGTAAAGCTATATGAAAATGGAAACCTCAGCTGTATCTACACGGAACCTGATGCAAAGTTATTGACAACCATAAGCTTAAATAAGAGAGTTTAAGTTTTTGGCAGCCCTCGAGGTAGACCATTGATGATAGAGTCAGAGATGGAGCCAGAGAGAGTACTACCAATGGAGTAGACAAAATGCCATTTCAGTTAAAATATGCTTAATAAGTCTAATAATATAACCCTAATTAGATAAGCAATCCGTTAGCAAAACTGGATTTTAGCTACGGTCTTAATTATCCAGTAATAGATAACATTTGCTTTGGTAGCCATATTTACTTGATTTAAAAACAAAAAAAGTGAAAGACACACTAAGACAAATTTTGTGCCTGTTTCGGTTATCCCGATTGAACTGACTTGGATCTAGTGCTCTTGTACACTGCACCCCTTGAGATTTGGACATATGTCAAGCAATTGTCACGTGTTCGCATTTCAACGGGTTCAATGTACATCCTAGTCACCCAACTTAAAACAAAAAATGGTGATACCATAAATTAATACTAGCAATTGTTTGATGATTATTTTGAACATGCTTTTAGAAAACTTCTTTTTAGTTGGCTCTAGTTAGCATAAATGAATATCTTATCATCGAATAAGAAATCTGGAACTATACCAAAAATCAATTAGTGTTTTGATTTAATTAATGATAAAGAGCAATCATTATAGAGCGGATATCATAAATAAAAATTCTATCGTATCTATCACAAAAAATTGTTTTCAATTTTTCATTGTGGAGAACGGTTTTCTAAAATGACCTAGACCTATTATCACATCCTTTTGTGTGTGTGTGTGTGTGGAGGGAACGCTCTTGTAAATAACTTAATGAAATTTATGTAATATTTTGAGTGTTGAGAACAAACCAAATAGGCCAAGCTCTTGTTTGGTTGGGTTCTTTTGAAAACACAACTTAAAAAATTGTTCTAAAATATCACCGTGCAATGTTTTAAGAGAACGTGTTTTGGGTTTACCCAAAAAAAAAGAACACGTTTTGGGTGTTTTCATATCTCTTTACAACCATAATTGAGACACCACAATGACTAGGGTGACGATGTTGTGACTGGTTAATGATTCTTAAGTTATGGGACCCGCAACGTAGCAACCCGAAGCCACAAGAACCACTGTCCCACAATGCTGTGACCCTAAGCACACTGCCAAGTGCCAACTCCTTAATATGGTCACAATACCCTAAACCTTCAAAACCCTGTCTCCATTTATCTAAGAACTCCTTAACTTGGCACAATTTAGTGAATACGTACCTAGATGAAAAAACCTTACAAATACTAATATTGGAGATGAAAGAACTGAATTTTTTATAAGAACGATATAAAAACGAATGCCCATTTATAGTTTTGGTTGGTTTTGTAGAAATTAAAGAGATTTAGAGGAGAGCCAAATGGCCGTTTGTAGGTACAGGAGAATTGAGTTTGATAGGCCAAAAACGTATTGATCCCTTGTAATGAATTAATTGATTAATTAGCCAAGTTTATTAATTAATCAAATTAATATGCAAACGCTTGGTAGCACAAACAAATCATCAATTAAACTAAGTATGCAGCGGAAAATAAATTGACACGGTGATTTGTTTACGAATGGAGAAAACCAACACGGCAAAAATCCCACTAGGTGATTTTAAGGTCACCACTCTCGAGAATCCACTATTATCACAACAAGAGGTTACAAGTAAAGGAATCTCAGTACCTTATACCAACCTACAGTTGAACCCTTACCCCAATACCCAATTGGACTTGTTCTGTAGTGAAAATCTCTCCTTTTGATGCACGGCTCCCAGTACGTGACTAACCAATTGCGTGGATCCCAGTACACGACTTTAATCACCAACTAGAGAAGGTTGTTGGCTGCAAAGTTCTTCAGTTCATCCACGATGAAGATCGAGAAGATGCTTGGTAACAAAACCCTACGGTACACAAACACAACAACTTCTACACAAGAACAATGAACTAGGGCAAATTCTGTATCCGGTTACAATTTGCTTGAACAAATTTTGTTCAACACTTATGCAACTTGTGTCACCTTTGACGGCCCTTAAAATAATCATTTTATATGTCTAGGGTTGTGAGAAAAGAAAACCCAAACACATAATCACGGATTAGAGTCAAAACAGAACTGAAATTCTATTTTTCATAAACCTCGATAGATACCTATCTGTCGAGATGCTGTCGAGCAGCAATCGAGCCACGGGGCTGGAACAACTCTTCAAGCTCGATAGATGGCTAGCTGTCAAGCTAGCTGTCAAGCTAACTGTCAAGCTTTAATGAACTTGCACTTTTCAGCTTGAATTTTGGACAGATTTGCATGATTTTAACACTTGATCTTGAAACACAGTTTCTTGAAGTATTAAATACATCCTAGATCTACCCAAATACAAGTAAAGTGCGTTTTGTCAAAGGATTAGTCAATTACATAAAATAGTAACATATGTTTCTAACAAGTGAATCACATATGTCCTAACAATCTCCCCATTTGGCAATCTGTGACAAAACCACAACAAACAAATGAACATATGAGAGAAGTCATAAATCACTCAACTCATATTCACTTGTTGAATACAATAAAATCTATCCTAACACAAACTCTTGAAAAATTTTGCAAGAAGAGAGTTTAGGGCAAGTAGACTTTGACAACCTGTATTTCTAAAACACTTTAAACAAAACTCATCAAGGCATCTTTGTGTGAAACAGAAATAATAGATTGCATACAAGTAATAAGAAGCATGTGCATAAAGAAAGAAAAGAAACAACACATGTAAGGGTAGGTGAAAGAAACATATATCAACATATAAAGAAGATAAGTACAATGTATGTCAATAATGGTCACAAGCCCCATGTACAAGAATAAATGTATCTAAAGTAGAGAAAAGTAAAAGATACAAATAATCCTCACTACATCCCTCAGATATCAACACTCCCCCTAACAAAAATGTCCCATACTACCTCTCCCCTTAAGAATGACTACTCTCATATCCAAAACTACTCCCCCTTTTTGTCACGAGTGTCAAAGGGTAAGAGTGTCAAGCAGACATCTCATCGGTAGAGCTAGCATCTCCATCATCATCATCATCGAAAGCATCATCGTCATCGTCATCACCATCATCATCATCCTCAGCCTCAGAATTAGAAGCCACTAGAGGAGGTGGAGGAGAAGCCTCAGGAGTGAAGCCACCCATGACCGCCTGCCGCCATGTAATACGGCCGACATGAACGTTCACCTGATACAGCTCTATAGAGAGTGTATCAAGGCGAGCATCCATGCGCTAAAGCTGCGCCATTATGTCTCCGAGTGACACATCGCTCATAGAAGAGAAGGGAGCGGATGTGGATGGAGCAGATCAAGATGGAGCCGAACGGGAGGGAGGAGTTGCTGACCCAGACTGCCTCGACCTAAACTGCGCCTCGCTACATTTTAACGGTAGCGTAGTCTATGGCACACATATAAGAAAAGTGGTCGGACGCTGGAAATGGAACAGAAAAATGGCGTAAGATCCTCGTGATAGCCGAAGGAAAGATAAGCTTTTCACAGGATGCCGAATCCCTATAGAAATCTAGGATAAACAGAATAAAGTGAGAAGGAAAATCTATGATGCTTAAGAAGGGACAACAAAAATCGAGCACGAGGCTCTGTGATAGAGTTATAGTGAGAAAGAAGGTGAAGAACAAAATTTATAAGCATGTTCAAAAATCGAGGGCCTTTTGCAAAGTCCAAACAGTAAGTGAACTGACGCTCACCCCAATCAGAAGGGCGCTTACAAAAAGCAAATTTGAGCTCATCTTTGGACACAGTCCTCAGATGCTCACAACCAGGGTAGTCAGGAAACTCTACCCTAGGGACACGGAGCACATTCGCAACAATCTGCGGTGTGACAACTATGCACCTCGAATGCGAGTGATAAAATGAGGTACTGAAAAATCAATTCCATGCATGTTGGAGTAAAACTCCTGGATCAGCACGGATGGACATGTGACCGGGACGTCACACAGTGACTCCCAACCTCGACTGTGAATGACATCGAGTAGGTCAGTGTCAACGAAGTCCGCCAAAATGACTCGGCGTTCAAAATGAATGCCTCATCGAGAAAAGTTCTCTGAGAAGGCCTTACAGGCATCCTCATCACGGAACAGAATATGTGATGGAGTAGGATCAGAGGAAGTGGATGCCCCGGAACGATGAGGGTTCCGAGACGAAGTAGACTTTCGTTTAGGTGCCATAAACACGACTAACGTAAACGAAAAGAGAGGGAGAGAGAAAGAGAATTAGAAAAGTTCCAACACATTTCAAATATAACAAGTATATTGAAAAGAGAGTACGTATGCATGGGAAATGTATGAACATGTGACATGCAATATAAAAAGCATCATGGGCTCAGCCCAATCCAATCCTACCAGCACACAATCAATTTGCACACATCTAAATGCATGATAATACTGTTATAATGCTTATGTGATGCAATGTATGAGATTTTAAACTTATTTAAGCAAAAACCCATCCCAAATTTTCAACAAAAACTCATCAATTTGGAAAAAACCCCAAAATTTTTCAAAAACCCTAAAACCTAGGTTTTAAAACATGAAATGCATGTAAATGAGAGATTAGAAACTCACCAAGTGAAGAAAAGATTTGAGAAAGCTTGAAAATCGCTTGAGAGTGAAGTTTGGAGTGAGTGAGAGAGTTTTGGGAGTTGAAAAGACAAGTCTGTCAAGAGAGAGATTGAGAAAAATGAGAGGGAAATCGCGATTCACGCTTAAATAGGAGCCCAATAAATCTCAACAGATAGAGGTGTCGAGACAGGTGTCGAGCAAAAAGGCGTCGACAGATAAAGCTGTCGAGGATCTGTCGAGGGATAATTCAACAAAAGGCTAAAAAGATCCACCAGTTGTCGAGAAGCTATCGAGGATCCAGAAGAAATCTCGATCGATCCACCTAGCTGTCGAGAAGCTATCGAGATTGCAATAAGAGGAAGTTGAAAAGCTCAATAGATAGCCAGGTGTCGAGGAGGTGTCGAGATTGCTTAAAAACAGTTTTTCAAGAAGGGAAAAACACAGATATGAATGCAATAAAGCATGCAACTCAACCAAGGATCCAATCAACATTTTAAGTTCTCAAAATCATCTCTCAACAAAAATTTGAAGCACATAGATCCCAAAAACACACACACACACACACACTAAACAAGTCTAACCAATTTTATATTTAAAAAATGAGTCAAGATAGTTTAGTGAGCATACATTAACACATGTAAACCTTGTGATGGCCAAATCACATTGTACCTGCACATGTATCAAGGGTAGCAAAGAATATTGTGTATTGTGTGTGAAAAAATATCGCAAGATTGCATAAGTGTATACATGTTATGACGATTTGAGATATGAGAAAATCACTTTAACTCACACACAATCATAACTGTTTGATGGGGACTATCACCTTCGAGGTACATCCTATAACTCCCATATCTCCTAGAATACACGCTTGCAATCATATTTAAAGCATTTTGATCTTTTTGCTTTTTATTTTTCTTTACATATTTTTCTTTTGAAGCAAATCATGCATGGGCATATAATAGATAGAAAAGAAATACCCAATTATGTTAAGCATTTGACATTCCAATTTTGCTATGCCTAAGCACACAAATGTCATTAACATTGCACTTTTGCTATGCCGAAGCATACAGATGTCATTTCATGATTGGCGGGCAACAGTGGTGAGATGGTTATTTATGCCTTTCTCTTAGGATTTTCTAGTCCTTCCCGTCAAAAAGAGTGATACGAGTGTTAAGTATAAGAGATCACTTAACCTTACACATCAAAAACACGAGCCATAAAACTCACTTGCTTAGTTGTGCATAGAGATGCTCATCTAAGCTACAAAAGATACAAAGTTTAGAAAACTTTGTTTCAATGACCATCCAAAGTACACAAGTACCAATGTACACAAAACACACACTGTTTTTGTATTTTTCTGATTTTTCAAATTTTTTTTTTTATATCAAAAACAAAATAAACAAAACTGAAAACAAACAAAAACATGTTAAACAAAACAAAGCATAAAAACTAGATACAAATGCATGAGGGAGAAGGAGGAGAGAAAGAGATCAATCCATGGAGATAACACCAACGTTTTGACGAAGGAACTCAAAACGTTTGTTGTTAAGAGGTTTGGTGAACAAGTCAGCCTTCTGATCATCGGTGTGAATAAACTCAAGAGTGAGAATACCATCTTCAACAAGCTCCCTAATGAAGTGATGTCAAATCTCTATGTGTTTGGTTCGAGAATATTGAACCGGATTCTTAGAGATGTTGATGGCACTGATATTGTCACAATAGATGGTGAGATGCTCTTGACAAATACCATAATCATTGAGGAGTTTTTGCATCCATAGGAGTTGGGTGCAACAACTACCAGCAGCGATGTACTCAGCTTTTGCAGTGGATAAAGAGATGGAGTTCTGCTTTTTGCTCATCCAGGAGACAAGATTATTACCTACATAAAAACAACCCCCCGATGTACTCTTTCTATCATCAGCATTCTCAGCCTAATCAGAATTAGAATACCCAGGAGACAAGATTATTACCACACACCGAACTTAGCAGTAGTTTTGACATACTTTATAATTCTTTTTAAAGTAGTCATATGAGATTTTTGAATTAACCTGATATCTAGCGCACACTCCAACACTATAACTAATGTTAGGTCTACTAGCAATAAGGTAAAGAAGACTAACTATCATGCTTCTATATAGAAATGAATCTACACTTTTGTCTAACAAGTCCACAGTAAGTTTAACATTTGGGCTCATAGGGGTTCTAACAGAACTAGTAGATTCCAAACCAAACTTTTTCACAAAATTCTTAGCATATTTAGATTGAGATAGGAATATACCTGAATCTAGTTGAAGAATCTACAATCCAAGGAAGTGAGTCAGCTCTCCAATCATGCTCATCTCGAACTCAGCTTGCATGAGCTTTGAGAAGCCATGAGCAAGTTCATCCTTAGTCGACCCAAAGATGATATCATCAACATAGACTTGAGCAACTATCAACTCGCCATCTTCCTTTGTGATTAGGGATGGCAATTTTTGCCCGAGCCGCGGGTACCCAGCCTGGCCTGACCCTAATGGGCCGGGTTTTACCCGGTCCGATTAGGAATAGGGTCGGGTATGGGTTTCTAAAAAAAACCCGAAGCGGGTCCGGGTCGAATCTGGGTTTTATCAAAAAAATCCGAAACCCAACCCGAAACCCGACCCGGATAAACCCGATTTCCCTGAAATTACAAAAATACCCCCTATATATATAGCTATAATCTAACCCTAAATCCCTCATTTCTTCAGCAGCAACTCACGCCTCCCTCAGTCCCTCCTCATCCTCACTCCCTCATTTCAACTCATTCACTCTTAGTCACTGCCTCACGCACACGGCCTTCTTGAGATACAACACATGATCTGGAAAGTGTGGATCAATGAATCCTTTTGGTTGAGCCACATAGACATCTTCTTTAAGTAGCTTATTCAAGAAAGCAGTCTTTACATCCATCTGATAAAGTTTGAACTTCAAATGACATGCTAGGGCAAGGAGAATTCTGATGGACTCCATACGAGCAACTGGGGCAAATGTTTCATCATAGTCTACTCCTTCCATTTGTGAGTAACCTTGAGCTACAAGCCAAGCCTTATTGCGAATCACATTGCCCTCCTCATCAGTCTTATTGCAAAATATCCACTTTGTGCCGATGATGTGCTCACCCTCCAATCTAGGTACTAAAGTCCAGACATCATTTCTCTGAAACTGAAGCAGTTCATCATGCATTGCTTCGACCCAACTTTCATCCTAAAGAGCTTCCTCAACTTTCGTGGGTTCAACCTGTGACAAATAACAAGAATAAGACAAAGTTAGCAACACATTTATCAACTGTACATTTCCTTAATGTGAGTTCATTCATATTTCCCACAATAACTTCTCGATGATGATTTAATTTAATCCTGGAGGAAGGTCCTTTCTCTTCATGAGATTCAGAATCTGGTGAAGTGGGTATATCTGCAGAATCTTCCACAACACTGGGAGTACCGGGAGTACTTGGAAATGCAGGTTCTTGTTCAACAATTTCTTGAACTTCCTTAGGCTCAGGAGGAAGAATTTGTTTGGGGAATTCCTCAATACCTTTCTCAGAACCGAAATCTGAAGACTCATCAATAACAACATTCATTGTCTTCATTACCTTTATAGTTCTTTTGTTGTATACCTGATAAGCCTTGCTTGTGGAGGAGTAGCCCAGAAATATACCTTCATCGCTCCGAGAGTCAAACTTTCCCACATTCTCTCTATCCTTGAGAATGAAACAAGTACTTCCAAAGATTCTAAAATACTTCACATTTGGCTTCCTTTCTTTCCATAACTCATATGGAGTCTTCTTGGTACTGGGTCTGAAGTACACCCTATTAACCGTATGACATGCAGTATTAACGGCTTCTCCCCACAAGTTTCTAGCCACATCCTTGTTGTGTAACATGGCTCTAACCATCTCCTGAATAACCATGTTCTTTCTTTCTACTACACCATTTTGCTGAGGAGTAATAAGAGCAGAGAATTCTTGAGATATACTTGATCTTGTGCAAAAGAACTCCATATACGAGTTCTCCAATTCTTTACCATGGTCACTTCGAATTCGATCAATTTTCAAGCTATTTTCATTCTGCAGTCTTGTGCACAAAACTTCAATGTGCTCAGGAGCATCAGACTTGGATCGTAGGAGAATGACCTAAGTGTACCTAGTGAAGTCGTCTACCACAACCATGATATATCTCTTACCATCAAGAGACTAAGTTCTAGTTGGACCCATAAGATCCAGATGTAGAAGCTCCAATGGTCTAGATGTAGCTGATGTCTGAGTGCCCGAATGCTTAGCTTTCGTCTGTTTCCCAAGCTAACATGGTCCACACACTACATTGCTCATTCTACTAAGCTTTGGTATCCCCAAGACTGATTCATGCTTAGATACAATAGAAAGATATTTGTAACTAGCATGTCCCATCTGTTGACGCCATAGATCTTCATTAGGCAAACAAATGCTATTGCACACAATATCAACATCAGGAACCAATCCAAAACAGTTGTCTAGAGTGCGAACGCCACTTATAAGTTTCTTTCCAGACTCATCCATGACAAGACACTTTCCTTTTGAGAATAGCACCATGAAGTCTTGATCACATATCTGACTTATGCTCAACAGGTTCACCCTTAGACCTTCCACATATAGAACATTTGCAATGTCCAGCAGTCCAGGAAGAGAGATGATTTTCTTTCCTTTAATCTGTGGCTTACTCCCATCACCAAAAGTGACATTGCCACCTTTCTTAGACTCGAAAACCTTGAAGAGAGATCGGTCTCCAGTCATGTGTTTTGAGCTACCGCTGTCAAGGTACCACAAACACATGTCCATAACTTTAAATGCAGACTTCATCATAAAACACACTTCGTGCTTAGATGACAGATCAGTAGGAATTGTGCTTTCTCTCATGTGCCTTTTACAAGCTAAATCTTTAACTTTCACCCTTCTCAGACGAACTCCTTTGCACATTTTCATTCTGAGACAGTCTAGTTTCTTCTTAGGCAAACTGAGATCTTTTACAATAGTCATCACAAGTGAATTCAAATAACTTTTAGACTTGTATTTTCTGATACATTCAAACAAGCAGAGATTAGAAAAACAAAATGTATTTGAATTAAAAGATCTCTTCAAGCCGGTTGCAGCCATGACAACAGGGGTCAATGGATCAAACACACCAAAGATTAAAACCTAATCAGAGTGTGCCTACTCTAATACCACTTGATAGGCCAAAAACGTATTAACCCCTTGTGATGAATTAATTGATTAATTAGCCAAGTTTATTAATTAATCAAATTAACATGCAAACGCGTGGTAGCACAAACAAATCACCAATTAAACTAAGTATGCAGCGGAAAATAAATTGACACGGTGATTTGTTTACGAATGGGGAAAACCAATAAGGCAAAAACCCCACCGGGTGATTTTAAGGTCACCACTCTCGAGAATCCACTATTATCACAACAAAAGGTTACAAGTAAAGGAATCCCAGTACCTTATACTAACCTACAGTTGAACCCTTATCCCAATACCCAATTGGACTTTTTCTGTAGTGACAATCTCTCCTTTTGATGCACGGCTCCCAGTACGTGACTAACCAATTGTGCGGATCCCAGTACGCGACTTCAATCACCAACTAGAGAAGGTTGTTGGCTGTAAAGTTTTTCAGTTCATCCACGATGAAGATCGAGAAGATGCTTGATCACAAAACCCTACGGTGTACAAACACAGCAACTTCTACACAAGAACGATGAACTAGGGCAAATTCTATCTCCGGTCACAATTTGCTTGAACAAACGTTGCTCAACACTTGTGCAACTTGTGTCACCTTTAACGGCCCTTAAAATAAACCTTTTATATGTCTAGGGTTATGAGAAAAGAAAGCTCAAACACATAATCACGGATTAGAGTCAAAATAGAACTAAAATTCTGTTTTTCATAAACCTCGACAGATGCCTATTTGTCGAGATGCTGTCGAGCCACGGGGCTGGAACAATTCTTCAAGCTCGATAGATGGCTAGCTGTCGAGCTTTAATGAACTTGCACTTTTCAGCTTGAATCTTGGACAGACTTGCATGGTTTTAACACTTGATCTTGAAACACAGTTTCTTCAAATATTAAACACATTCTAGATCTACCCAAATACAAGTAAAGTGCGTTTTGTCAAAGGATTAGCCAATTACATAAAATAGTGACATATGTTCCTAACAAGTGATTCACATATGTCCTAACAGAGTTGTTGGATTTGTTGTTGGATTGTTCTGGGTGTGGACCTGTTGTTGAATTGTTATGAACTTTCAGTGGGTATGAAAAAAATTGCAATCTCCAATCTGATTTGAAACTATTTCCTTCAATTCATTACGTGGCGATTTATAAGATTATTTATGTGTATTATTTAAACAAGTCATCTAACTCATTAAAAATATCATGTGACTCTTTAAGCATCATATAATTTGTTGGAAGAAGATAACTTCAAACCGATTTGAAGCTCAACCTTAGTGGGAAAATGAAGATTTAACAAAAATGGGTTTTCCTTAAATGAACCATAAACATGTTTTCAAACACCAAATGTGGAAATACTTCACCATGGCTAGTTTAGTCTTTCGTCTTTGTTGGATCTTAATAAAAGCCCCTTATGGGTGCTGTAAACACCACACTTTGTATCCCTTATGACTTAAGCCCCCATTCCCCAATGATGGTAAAACTCTAAAGCTCAAGGTTGGTTTAGGATCCGATCAGACTTAATTTGACTTAAGGAAAGTTTTTTATAAGCTAAATAAATCTATTTTTGGAAAAGAAGGCCATGAAAACCCTACGGCATGCGTATGTAGGCACGCGTATGCGTACGCATGCTCCAAATCTGCATATGCAAGCTTCATGCATGTGTAGACGTACACATGCATGCATACACATGGTAGGGTTCCAGAAACTATGAAAGACAAGTTTTTCTATATTAAAGTTGAGGTTTGGAACGAATCTCACATCGTTTAGGAGCCATTCCAAGCCCCTATTTTCTTAATATAAAAAGCTATACATGGTACCTTTTCAAGATATAGAGAAAATCCTAAGGGAAAACCTAAAATTCACGAGAAATAGTGAATCAAAGAGGGAGTCTTTTCACAAAACATTCTCAAGTCAATTTTCTTTTGATTGAAACCTTTTCTGGTCTTGGTCTTCGAGTTTTGAGATCTTTTTTTTTTTTTTTTTTTTTTTTAAAAAAAATTGTGAATAGATTTAATTGAGGGAAACGGTCAAATACAAGCCAAGCAGCTTTTTTGTTTGAGGTATATGTTCTAAACCTTTCTCTTTTCTTTTCTTCTTTTAATTTCTATTTTCTTTGCTTTTCTTGATTTGATTATGTTGTAATATGCTTGTTTAGTTTAGGTTCCCTTTGCTTTATTGTTTTTAAGCATGTTAGGTTGTTAGATTTATCATTTTAAGTTTTTGCTCTGTTTTTCTGCTTTGCTTTTCTGGGTTAGGGTTCCTGGGTGTGTATGCGTACGCATACTCAAAGTATGCGTATGCATACAATTGGGCCATGTATGCAGGCCCTATGTATGCGTACGCGTACTCAAGCCCAAAACCCTAATTCAACTTTTTTTGCTTCTGTTTCTTTTTTTATGTTTATGCAATATCCTTCTTTCTTGCCTTGTTTTATGCTACTCAATCCTCTATTTCTTTATTTAAGTGTTTGTTTATTCTTCACACATTAGATTAGGGTTTCCTTTCAATTATAAATCTTTGATATACCATGAACATGGATTAATGTATAGGTGCTGTGATGCGGTAAGGTAAGTAAGGTAAGTCATGCATACATATGAACATGCATTTGTTTGTGATATGACCTTGATCTTTTTTTTATGAAACATAATGTGTAAGAATGTATGCCATGCCTTGGACTCAATAATATGATGTTTGAATTAGCCTTGTGATGTTTCTGCCCATGTGATACATGTTTGTTTGTTTGCTACCTGGAATGAGATATGTGATACAACGCCATGATAAATGTATGCTAGGGTTTGGGATGAAGATGTCATGTTGTATGCTTAGATGTGTGTGTGTGTGTGTGTGTGTGTGTGTGTGTGTGTGTGTGTGTGTGTGTGTGTGTGTGAGTTTAGAATGCAATGTGAACATGCCTTTAATGAAATTAAGACATAAGACACAATGAGTGGAAGCCAACTTACGGGTCGAGCGGTCTTAAGTGCCTAACACCTTCCTTAACCGTACCTAAACTCCAAACTCATACTCTGGTAGTAAGATTAGTCCTTCCACATAAGGGCACTATATACATGGTTCCTAGGCCTGGCAACTTCATTTCTTTTCTCCACCCCGGTCCACTCGGTCGAGGCGTACTCCCCCTACGCACGTTGCACCCATAGGTGCTGCAAGCTGACAACAAATCACTATGGGAGTTTTGGGACAATTTTCCTATAACCTTTTAACAAACTCGTTTGGGTGGATACAATTTGTTGGGTTATAGATTGACCCCGATTAATTAATTCAATTACCCAAGTTGATTAATTAGATCAAATTACTTGCAAATCATGGAGGCACCAACAAATCACCAAATAAACTAAGTGTAGCAGAAATTAAATTGACACGATGATTTGATAATGAATGGGGAAAGCTTCTCGCCAGACAAAAACCCCACCATGTGAATTTTAGGTCACCACTCTCAAGAATCTACTGATCAACAATTAAGCGGTTACAAGTATGAGGAATCTTACCACTACCCTAGCCTATTCCAAAATACCAACCTACAGTTGAACATTTACTCCAATACCTAATTGGACTTGATCTTATAGTAGATTTCTTCACATGCATGGATTCTAGTACATGACTAACTCCAGTAACTTGATTGTTATTGACTGCAAAGTTCTTCACTTCAAAGCATGTTGAAGATCAAGAAGCACTTGGTTTCGAATCACTTAGTTTCAAAACCCTAAGGCGCACAAAACGCAATAGCTTCTCACAGAGTGTATGAGTTCTCTAATTGAGTCTCTGTGTCTTTGATGACTTTTAAAATAACCTTTTATATGGTTTAGTGTTGTAGAGAGAGAAACCCTAAACATCCAAGTCATCATGGGCCAAATTTTAGATATGAGATTTCTGAAATCTTAAGTTTCGATAAATGGAGCTTGTGTCGAGCTTCTTCATTAAACCTCGTAGATGCTAATGTCGAGCCTAGTGTCGAGCTTTATTGAATCAACTTTTCTCCACTTGTTTCTTGGATCAATATTCATGTCTTTAATATACCTTCTAAAATCGTAAGTTTCGATAAATCGAGCTTGTGTCGAGCTTCTTCATTAAACCTTGATAGATGCTAATGTCGAGCCTAGTGTCGAGCTTTATTGAATCAACTTTTCTCCACTTGTTTCTTGGATCAATCTTCATGTCTTTAATATACCACTTTTAAAGTAAACTCCACACACTTGTTGATACATTAAACCCAACTCAAATCTACCCAATTATAAGTAAAGTGTGTGTTTTCAAAAGATAAGCCAATACATAGAAAATATGACCCTAACACAATTATCGTCTTAAATATAGAAATCCATTGATGCATTAAAGATTTTTCCATTTCTTTTTTTTATTATTATTATTGAAAATTTCCCAACTTAATATAAACACATGGTTGACTTTAATTAGGCAACCTACAGTACCGCACCTAAAGAACTTTATTTAAGTTTTAGGCTAAATAAAAAACTTGATAAGATAATGCAAGTGCTTTTGTGTCATTTCATTTCAACAAATAAATAAATTTGAAGCATTAACCACAATACACAACCTTATGAAATAGAATACTAATTTAGCCAAATCACATAATTGGATTTATTACTACAAAAGTAGAAATAGGTTTTCTACAAATATGTAACATGGTCACATATTGCAGGAGAGACTAGGAGAGCTAGTTCATTATAAACTTGAACACATGTTGTTTATTAATTTGTTTTAAAAATTTCAAACTTTGAGAATTTCAGTAATCAATTTCTCCATGTCTTTGTATGAAGAACTGCCAGGTTTCGTAGCCTCCTCTGCCTTGGTCTTCAACTCCATTACAATCTTCTTCAGTTTTTTACCTCTCTCAACATTCATTAACTCTTTCACAAGCATCTCTACATCATCTCTATGAACATAATTATCAATCTCCATTCCAATGTCCCACTCAGTACAACCGTACCGACAATTCGTCTGTTGCTCGGCAAAGAAAGGCCAAGAGGTCATTGGCACTCCACCACACACAGCTTCAAGCGTTGAATTCCACCCATTATGTGTTACAAAACCTCCTATTGATTGGTGCTTCAAGATTTGTTCTTGAGCACACCAAGTTGCTAACATGGCTCTATCCTTCGTTTTGGTAACAAATTCAAGAGGAAGAATAGCCGAATCACCTACCACAAGATCTGGTCTTATAATCCATAAGAACGGTTTTTCACTATTTGCTAACCCCCAAGCAAACTCAATGAGTTGTTTAGGTGTCATAATAGTTATACTGCCAAAATTTACATATAATACAGAGTGGGGTTCTTTTGAATTTAGCCATTCAACACAACCCGGTTGTTCTTTCCATAGATTGGAACCTATTGATTTCAACTTAGTATCACCCTCAATCTGATCAGCAAGTAGTAGAAGTTACGTTTGTGGTTGTACTGTGTGTATACAAAAGTTACGTAAAAGCCTTTATGGTGAAGCAGTTTGGCTAACTTAAGCATTGGGTTTATGTGTCCTTGAAGTGGGTATGGGATGCAAACAACGTGAGGTCTAATAGCTTCAGGAATGGAACCCATCTCTCTCTCTCTCTCTAATGAAACTACACACACAAACAGAAAGATGGTCTTCCCAGGCCTTTTATGGCCGAACTGCATAACATAACGTAGCTTTTATTTCTATTTTTTTCTTAAAAAATAATTTTTTGTTTAATTACTTCAATGGTATTGAGATTTGTGACCTCTCATATATCAACTGATATATATTCGCTCATCTATCGGTCTTAACTTACCGATCGTAGTCTTCCTAATCGGGCTACACTTTTTTTCTTTCTTTTTTAAGAGAAAGTCGGTCGATACAAAAAAAAAAAAAAAAAAAAAAAAAAAAAAGAAAAGAAAAAAGAGAATATTTCACGTCCACTAATGCGGCATATTGTTAATGCTTGCTGCCATGCCCGGCAAATAATACAAACCACAAATAAAACGGTTTGTCCTAATCTCACATGCATGTTGGAATCTTTATACACTATGTTTAAATAGTTTATCCTAATCTCATTGCTTGCTTAATCTATGCTCTTCTCAAACATACAATTATTCTAATATATATCAAGTTTTACATGGACTATAATTTATCAAACTTTATATCACCTCTGTTTATATTTCAGTAAACATAGTGATCGAACTAATTGGTTTCTATCTCTTGCTAACTTTCCTTACCTAACTTTCTCTAATATGTTTCAAACGGCTACTAACTAACAAACCAACATGACACGTGTATTAGTAGAGCACATATTTATCACGTGCAAACAAGAACTTTTACCACAACTTATTTAAATAATGAGCTTAACTTCAGTCAGGAGCTGGCGTAAAAGTCCTGTTTTACGCCACCAATGAATAAAAGCCACGTCATAATTTTAATGGAAAATCAATACACTCTAGCACACACAATCATAACTCAATTAAACCTACAATCCTCAAACACAAAATTCTCTCAGACCTGAAGAACTAAACGCCTAAACCCCAAATCCACCTCCTCCTCTCCTCCCCTCACCGGAGCTCCACCCCGCCACATACGCCGCCGCACATTCCGTTTCTGGAGCTAGCGCCGCCGCACCCAACCTCAAGGTTTGTTTTGGATAT
The DNA here is from genome assembly GCA_028535165.1 of Quercus tomentella. Taxonomy (NCBI): domain Eukaryota; kingdom Viridiplantae; phylum Streptophyta; class Magnoliopsida; order Fagales; family Fagaceae; genus Quercus; species Quercus tomentella. The sequence goes on along the minus strand of JAPQVY010000111.1, from coordinate 34,343,917 downwards.
CAATCTGTGGGTTTTGTTTTGAATCACTAGTTCTGGGTTTGGTTTTGGCTTGAATCACTGGTTTTAGGTTTTGGTTTGAATCATTGATTTTAGGTTTTGGTTTGAATCACTGGGGTTTTGGTTTGAATCACTGATTCTAGGTTTGTGTACTGATGCCGATGCCGATGCCGATGTCGATGCTGTTGTTTTGTTCATGGTCCATGGTCAGTGGTCTGTGGACAGTGGTTCTGGGTTCGTGGATTTTACTAATGGTCAGTCGTCGGTGATCGTTTGTTGTTGGGTTTCACTCAAGTGTTTTTCTTTTTTTTTCTTTTTTTTTTCACTGAGCAAAGTCGTGTTCTTCATTTTTTTTTTAATCTTCTTCTAATCCGAATCAAAGAAAGCCAGAAGAGGAAGAGAGAGACTCAAGGAAAGGGATGAGTGAATAGAATATCTAACGGTGTTACAAGCCTGGGGATGTTTGTGAAATTTACCCATAAATCAATTACAGATAAGAGTCAAACGCATCACCACCGTTGCTTTCGATTACCTTTTCTCACCGTTTCTGGTGCAGCGGCGCTAGCTCCAGAAACGGAGTGTGCGGCGGCATATGTGGTGGGGTGGAGCTCCGATGAGGTGAGGAGAGGAAGAGATGGATTTGGGGTTTAGGCGTTTAGTTCTTCAGGTCTGAGATAATTTTGTGTTTGAGGATTGGAGGTTTAATTGAGTTATGATTGTGTGTGCTAGAGTGTATTGATTTTCCATTAAAATTATGACGTGGCTTTTATTCATTGGTGGCGTAAAACAGGACTTTTATGCCAGCTCCTGACTGAAGTTAAGCTCTTAAATAATCAACTATAAGTGATGGACAATAACTTTCACATAGACCTTTTTTTTTTCACCACTCGCGAGCAATTACATCAACGTTATCACAAAAATTGTGTATCTAAACTTTGTCCAAATATAAAAAGCCAATTAGTGCTCTTTAAAGGCTCAATTTGAGCTATTTCTTATTTTCCAATGTTTACCTATGATCTTTTAAATATTTTGATAGTTTTTGTTAATTAACAAGAGTAGAAAAGAACAATAACAAAAATAATTTGAAAAATATATTAGTTGGATTGCATATTCTTTGTATTCTTAACACACATGTCAAATTTCATACCAATCGGATGTTATTTACTATTCGATCTATAAACTTATTTTTTATTCATAATTTTAAACTACACAAAATTGAAATTTAAACATTTAATTAATGACATAGCTATTGATTTTTTATCTTCTTGAAAATTTTGCGGGCATAGAAGATATAAAAAGAAAATATAATCAAATGCCGGATTTATAAAATTTTACATCCAATAAAAAAATATTAAGTGGAGTTGTAACCTTAGATTACAACCAAGTTTGTAGCCAAACTTTGTCCTTTAATGAAATGTAGTGTAAAATAGATATATTTGATGTGTGTGTTTTGAAAAATGAGTAGGTGAAATAAATAAATAAATAAATTCTTATCACTACAAAAAAATAGGACCATCCCAGCGTTTGCAAAACCGCTGGGATAGCCCCAAAAGCGCCGAAATAGGCCCAAAGTGCCTATCTCGACACTTTTTTCCCGGTGCTTTAAACTGCCGCACAGTGACAGTCAGTATAAGGTCACCAAACCTGTACCAGCTCTTTTCAAAAGCGCCGGGATAAGTCCGGGCACTTTTCAGACCCTATTCCGGCACTTTTACTTGTATCGGGACAGTCCTGACAAATAGCTTTAAAGACATGTATCGCTAGATTTCAGGGCCTATATCGGCACTTTTTAATAATAATAAAAATAAAATAAAAAATAAAGCACCGGTATAGGTCTATCTATACCAGCGGTTTTATAACCGCTCCTATAGGGTATTTACGGAAATATGAATACAACCTATACCAGCGCTTTTAAAAGCGCTGGCATAGGCAGTACCTATTCCAGCGTTTTCGAATGCGCTAGTATAGGTTTTCAATGGATAAAATAACAAGGCCTATACCAGCGGTTTTAAACCGTTACAATAGGTTCTACCTATGTCAGGGCTTTAAGAATTGCCGGTATAGGATATATACAAAATTAAAAATAAGCCATATACCAGCGTTTCTAAAATGCCGTAACAGCCTTGCCTATGCCCATACCCTATTCCAATGATTTTTAAAGCGCTGTAATAGGGCCTTTTTTAATTTTTTTTAAAAAGTTTTATAGCACCTGTAATGAACCACAATTCATATTTTCCAATATCAAATACAATACCACATTAAACCAACAAACTAAATATATTTAATTACATCATATCAATAATTACATCCCAAATATCTAGAATGTTATATACAAAATAATACATCGCAAGTGTCTAGAATGTTATGAACAAAATAATACATTCTACACAACCAGGTAGAATGTCCTGCACAAAAGAATACATTCTAACTATCTAGAATGTCATGCACAAAATAATACATTCCAATTGTCTAGAATGTTATAATAAAGTTTCCAACTATGATGTGTATATATATCAAAGTTTGAAACATTATTATAAATATCAAAATGTCACAGTAACTACTCCAAAATAGGGCCCAAAGTTTCGCCTAATGTGTATCATCAAATGATAAGCGCTAAGCACCGGGAGACTGGATATCCACTGCAGAATCACCGTCACTATCCTACGAATTAAGAAATACACAATAGATTAGTGTACTAAACAACAGAGTTAGTAGCTAAATGACATAATATCACTAATATTACTACCAAGTGCCACATTAGCAATTAAAACACACTCAAGTACACTTTACACGTCTGACATTAGGTTAAAAAATTCAATGTATAATTTATTAAAAAGTTATAACACAACAGCATTCATATAAAAAAAAATAAAGATCCAAATTCAAATCAACATCTTATTTTCTTAGCTCACACTTTCTAGACAAACAAACACAGCAATATATAAAAAATTAAAAAAAAAAAAAAAAAAAAAAAAAAAAACCATCTTCTTTGACCTGAAAATCACAACTCATCTTTACTTTGGTTGAATTTTCCTCTTGGATTAGAAAGTGTAATGGCAAAAACCGAACCCAACTCACAATGAAATTTCCACTGGAATTTGGATCTTCACCCTACCAAACATAAACCCCTAAATCTCAACTCTCAAAGCATGAAGAAGAAGATTGGGCCTATATGATAACACCATTATTGGCATTATTATAGTAAAGTAACTGAGACTTGACATCTCATTGGTAAGCATATTGACCTCGCTAAGATCAAGTTCAAAAGGGCAGGTCAGTTCAATCATAATCACTCACTAGGTCATTCCATGAAATGATCAAGAAATGTCTATTCATTGATTGAGGGCATTAAAGTTGTTTATTTCCACTATAATTGGAAGTGGTCCACCAATTGTGGCTCAGTTCCAAACCCTATATGACCTTAGGCATTGAATAATGAGAAGAAGCCAAATAAACCGACTTTAAAACCATTGGACCATGGAGTACTGATAAAAGCTCACAAGATGGGAATGAGAAGAAGCCGAAACCAATTAAATCACATATTTGTTTGATTCAAAGGGAAAGGGTATAGGGATCTTCAACACAAAGCAATAAATACTTTTTATACAATTTAACTAAAAAAAAATCTGTGAGGTACAAATTTTTGGGCCCTAATCCCATTAGCCCACTCACTAAAAAATACCCATACAAGCCCATAAACTATTTTGGGCCCACATAAATATTTCCAACATACTTCCTACATATTGCCCAAATATTCTCCATATTATTACCCAACTTGGGCTCCCATAAATATTTCCTATATAAGCCCCATAAATTATCTTAGGCTCTTTCACAAATATTGCCCATTATATCCCACATATTATCCAACTTGGATTTTCACAAAAATACTTATCACACTACTACCAAAATTGGGCCGCAAAATCTCCACAAAAAGGCCCAAACTCATTTGCCTTGTGGGCAAAACCCAAAAAGCCCAACAAAAACCTCTTATAAAGCCTGTTGCTACACGGCACCTCTAAAAGCCCGTTGCTACACGACCCCTCTAAAGCCCGTTGCTATATGGCGCCTCTAAAAGCCTGTTGCTACACGACACCCTAAATCTCATTGCTACACGGTAATATTTTTACAAAATCTCAAAAAGCACAATATTACTTTGGCACTTATTTACAAAAGCCCAATACTATTTTAGCAACTATTTATAATGCCCAATATTATTTTGGCACATATTTACAAAGGCCAAATACTATTTTGGCAACTATTTATAAAGCCCAATATTATTTTGGCACATATTTACTAAAGCCCAAATACTATTTTGGCAATAATAATTACATTATGTTCAAAGCCCAAAACTATTCCTTGGCAAAAACATATTTTTATATACTAAAGTCCCTAACTCATGGGAAATATAAATTACTCATCCCTCAAAAATACTCCTTTTACAAAATTTATGGGAACTATGCTTATTTTTTCCATAATCAATTAACTAGAAAAGCCCATGTATATCACCCATGGCAAAATTATTCATTTTGTAGGGATGAACAAGCCCAAGGAAGCCCAACAACAAAGCCCAGCCGAAACAGCCCAGTCCATGTGCTCATCTCAGCAACTGAAACTCACTTGAGTAACTAAAGTGGTTAGACTAACCACTAGTCAAGTTTCAGCACAACCAAGCTGACAGCTGGGGCCCATTACCATTAGTTCCAGCTTGTCAAATCAGATCAGAAAAGGACACGTGTCCAACAGAGGTTAAGCCCTTCCTTGCCAAGCTAATTTTCATCATTTCTCATGTGACACAAAACTGAGATGACATGACATTTTGGGAAGCTTCAGCCAGTCATCTTCCCTTTCTTCTCCAACTCATTCAGTCAAGGACTCGGGGTAACCATAACTAGACCATGAAAGCTTCTAGAATAACTTGAAAACAGCTCACTATTATGCCAAAAACGTGTACTTTCTGGTTCATTGACCAAGCACATGAACCCAAATGGGGAAACTTAGGGAAATGTGGTTTGGAGAGCACCAAAGGGATCTCCAGCAAAGTTCCCAGCAAAGGACTCCAAGATTGACACCTGGCTTGGGGTGATACAATCTGCCCTAGAGAGCTCTGATTCTAGTAGCAGCAAAACCAAGATCATTAGCTTAATACATGTTCTAATCCCATTAGCTGAGGACAATCAACATTTAATGCTAAGTCAGAACTCCAGCTGCCATTACCCAAAACAACCAAGAACACTCTAAAGCTGAACTTACCACTCTTGGCCAAATCGTATGAACGATTCTCCAAGAATTTTCTGAAGATTGAGGTTGATTTAGCAGAGATTATTTGCTAATTACCCCCTCAAACTCAACTATAAATGAAACTCTCCACTAACACTTCAAGACACACCAATAGAGAAGAACTCTCTCATAAACTTCTCTATTTTCCTCTTTCTCTAATTTTCTTAAAACTCTTAGTGAGGTTCTGAGCCTCTAAGTTCTTAATTCAAACCTAGAAACTAAGTTCTTCAGCCCCTAGCTCACAAATACCCCTCACACCTCTACTCATAAGCTCTTGTCCATCCCCAGCAGAAAGCCCCAGTAGCTTCACTAAATACTCACTCTCTCTCATTATTCATACTACCCAAAAATGACCCACACTACTCACTACATATACTATATCCATGAGCATACCCTGGTATCATAATAATCATGCTGCGCTAGCTGGAATCTCTCTATCTCCCTTCATCTCACACTAAGTTTCCTCATTATTTGTTATAATGGAGCCCATGGTGTTTGTTTATTCATTTACCATTGAAGATTATGATGTAATTGTTACTATAGAATTTTTCCCTCATGTTATTGTATTAGAGGACTCTTCTCCAGAACCAATGGATAATGATTTTGAAGGTGCAGATATCTTCCTTAATTTGTGAAATAATTAACGGCTGGAAGTTCATTCTGCTCTGTTTCATTTTACCGCTAGAATATTTACTACTTGATTATTTTATTGCTGTGCTATTTCTTTATTGCAGTACGCTTTTTATTATGCTGATGTGTCTGCTGTAGGAAGTGCTTTTTGGGCCATCCCATAATCCTTGTCAGTCCCATCCTAGACCCAAGGCATAAAATAAGGTGAATTCTTCAAATCTTCACCGATAGCTTTTGGGCCGTGCTTCAAGCCCATTGTGGAGTTTCGGTCTAGGCCCCCAACCCAACACAAATCTCATTTGTCAAAAGGAAGACTTTTCCGCCCCCACAAAATCCAACATAACAATCTATAAACAACACCAGTAGGACAAAATGCACAACACCAGTAGGACAAAATGCAAGCCCATTGAATAGTGCCAATCAGAATTGCCTTTTGTGATGTCTTGGAAAATGTCCAAGATGCACAGGCTAATAAGTCTAATGTCCTTGAGTGTAAATCTAAATACAATGAAACAAGGTGTCTATTATAAACTTATAAATAGATATCCTATGCATAGTATTCGATCTTTAGTACAATAGATTATAGTAATTTTTAGCAAAAGAAGAAAAAAAGAAAGAAAGGTGTCGTATAAAAATTAATTTGATTATGAACCTTTATCTTTCTTTTTCTTTTTTCTTCAATAGGAGCTTCCTTGGTATATAAGCTTAGTACTAATTTTCTTTTCTCTCATACCTTAGTAAAAAGAACTTATTCTAATTTCAGTCAAAATGTTCCTAGGTGCTAGGGGTGAATGTTTTGTGTTTGGCTATCTGAAAATGACATGAATTTTAGAAAAAGCAACTGATCAAGTTGAAAATTGAAATTCAAACAACTTTGATTCAGAAAACTACACATGCGTGGGCCATTCACGAGAAAGGAACACCATTCAAAGATTCCCAAGTGTGGGACAAATGCAAAAATTGTTTTATCACAAGGCAACATTTGCCTAGGTAGTTTGTACCATTAATTCTAGATTGAGAAAAAGCCAAACTGGGTCGAATACAAAATCACTAAAGCAACAAAATATTAAAAACAAAAAACAAAAAACAAAAAAACAAAACAAAATCTCTCCAACAAATGATGAACGGTTTTAGATTGCAAAAGCTCCTATGCAATGCCGTATTGGATAGGATTTCCAAAAGCACTTCTAAGAGATGCATGTTGAGTGGCAGTTCAAACTTCAAATTAGTTTATATATATATATATATATATATATATATATATATATATATATATATATATATATATATATATCACTCCTCATAGTCATTTAAGAGGCTTGTTTGTCCATAAAAGAAAATTTAAAATCTATTGCTTCCCAATAAATGGCTTTAATGCTAAACATGCACATGCATATATCTAATAAATATGGCACACAACATACTTTGTAATTCAAACTTCTTACCATAGAGATAGTGGGAAACGATGGGTACAGTTGGGTCAACATCCTCCTCATTAACCTCACTTCAGCTTCAATGGCATCATAACGAGTGCATTTCTCCCTCATTGCTTCTACTTGAGGAGACAACTCCTTAACCCTTTGTAGAGCATAGAGGGTTCTCACCTCCCTGCTATTTTATGAGCTCAATTGGTCATGTTGGAAGATATAGCATGCAAGCTTAATGTCCAAAACATTTTCATCATTCTTCTAACAGACTGCTTCTCCAATATAAAATTTTATCCAATTTCCATGCCATTTAAATACTGCAATTTGAATCACAAAATTTAAATAAATAAATAAAAGCACTTTAAAAATTGGATTCTAAAATGAGAATAATTATTATTTTGAATGGCAATAGGTATGAGAGTATCGGACATCTTGCATTTACATGGTGGGATGCGTGTGTGTATATTTAAATTGTATAAGTCTAAGCATTTGAGTACAAGTAATAGGTACTTTATCACATGATGTTTTACTAGTGAAAACCTCAATAAAGTTGAAGGAAAACCATTCATGATTGGATATGATGTCCTTGTTATAGGAACGAAAAAAAAAAAAACTATATACTTAAACCATATTTTGAGAGAGTATGCTTACTATTAAACCTTACGAGCATCGATTTCTTATGACTTAAGAGGTTATTTTGAGAGAGTGTGTTTACTGCTAAAGCTTTCAAGGCATTCATACTTCTTGGATCAGTTAGGACTTAGGAGAGGTTATTTTGAGAGAATATGTTTACGGCTGAATCTTATGAGCCATTCACACTTATTGGATTTGTTAGGACTTCTTGGCTAATCGGTAAAAGAATTGTTTTTTTTTTTTGCATTTTTTTTAATAAAAAAGTTACCACCAGACTTAGCATCTATTGTGTATCTCTGGTTCCGTTTATTTTTAATAAAAAAAATTGCAGATTATCATTTAAATTTATCCATGATTGTCTCCAATTTGGATTGATTGGTAGAGTAGTGTTGCCTCTACTCATCTTTCAATTGATGGAATATATAATCATCACATCAGCATATCACTTGGTAGAGTATACATATTTTGCTATCGACAATTTGGCCATGGAGGTGGAAACCTAGAGAAAAGGAGGAGAGAGAGAGAGACGTACTGCAGTGGAGAGAGAGAGAGAGAGAAAGAAGGAAATACATATACCTTTTTTTGGGTTTAGAGATAAGTATGGAATGACATAAATAAGGGATAATAAATGAGATCAATAAGAATATTAGTATTAATGAGTATTATTTTTTAACCGTTGGATCTATTTAAATCTAATGGTTTAGAAAAGGTGTAACTCTTTAGAATTACACCAGGTGTAACTTGAACCCATCTCTCTATATATATATATATATATATATATATATATATATATATATATCACTCCTCATAGTCATTTAAGAGGCTTGTTTGTCCATAAAAGAAAATTTAAAATCTATTGCTTCCCAATAAATGGCTTTAATGCTAAACATGCACATGCATATATCTAATAAATATGGCACACAACATACTTTGTAATTCAAACTTCTTACCATAGAGATAGTGGGAAACGATGGGTACAGTTGGGTCAACATCCTCCTCATTAACCTCATTTCAGCTTCAATGGCATCATAACGAGTGCATTTCTCCCTCATTGCTTCTACTTGAGGAGACAACTCCTTAACCCTTTGTAGAGCATAGAGGGTTCTCACCTCCCTGCTATTTTATGAGCTCAATTGGTCATGTTGGAAGATATAGCATGCAAGCTTAATGTCACTGGGTGACGTAAATGCAATAGGAATTTCCAATCAATGCAATAGGAAAATGTGAGTGAGTATTAATCAAAATTAGCAATTATAATAGTTTGAAAAAAATTGGTAATTGAGTTTTAATTGAAGTAGTGTTTTAAAATTCTTAAAATTTTGTATAGATACCCTATTTTGCAACCATTAAAAATATAATTTTGAGCAATCTAATTAATATCCAATGTTAAATGATCATTTTACATAAAGATAAAAATTCTGCAATTTACTCAAGGTTAAAGTCAATTTCATAATAGGTCATCATGGAATTTAATGGCATAGTCCTCCATGAAAGGACTTGATTAGACAATTTTCATTAATTTTGTAGGCAAACTTTTAGGTATTTCTTAGTGAAGGCTGGTATGTATCATAAATTTTCTTTTTAATCAAAAAAAAAAAAAAAAATCAAGTAGTAAGATAAATCTCTTATTTTCACAATCCGAGATTGATAATGCTTTAATAAAGTGCCGGTTTTGAGCTGCCGTATTAGGATTTCCTATACCAGCAATTTCAAAAAACACTGCGCATGTACACTCACAAACAAAAGTTTCTTATGATGCCTTTTTTCGTCTAACTGTGGAACATATTTTATTTTATCTTAACAACAATATACATATATATATATATATATAGAGAGAGAGAGAGAGAGAGAGAGAGAGAGAGAGGTCTAAAGTAGTCTACTCTTCCTACTCTTTAAGGCAGAACCTTTCAAACCAACCTGAAATGAGCATTAAAATAAAGTGCAACCAATCACAAAAAAAAAAAAAAAAATTATCAAGCAAATCTAAGACCACAAATTTCGTACTACAACTTTTACTACTCCTCTAACATGATAGACTGTAATTGGTTGCCTATTAATTTCATAAGGATCTACTAAATTTCTTTCACTACTCACAGTCAAATAATCAATCACATCAAAATTGTGGCAAAAATTATGACACAGAACTTATATATATATATATATATATATAGCATGTCAGCTATAAATCTTCATTTCCCTAACTAAAAGTAGTCAACTCTTCCCACTCTTAAGAACCTTTCAAACCTACCTAAATGGGCATTAAGATAAAGTGCAACCAATCACAATAATCTTTTTATTTAGTTAATCTAAGACCCCAAATTTTATACCACAAATTTTATTACTATTTTAACATGACAAATTGTAATTGGTTGTTTATTATGCATCTTTAAAAAGGATCTACCAAGTATCTTTCACTACTCACAATCAAGTAGTCAACCACATCAAGGTTGTGACTTGTAATAAAAGTTGTGACAGAAAAATTGTATCCTTATATTTATTTTTGGCTGAAGACCAATTACAACAATCTAAAAGCAGTAAATTTCCCAACTTCGAAATTCTGCAGTTGGACTTATTAATAAAATAAGTCCAACTGCAGAATTTCTTGGAGTAAAACGAAGGATGATAACAAATCACTCCTTAAAATATGCTATACCACATGTTGAAGTCTTTCTCCTTAAAATATGCTACCACATGTTGAAGTCTTTAGTTTAATTGTTTAAATGGTTTGACCTGACGCCATTGGCTATTTAACTCGTGCTCTTTGCAAATATAAAATCTGATAATTGCTCTTAAATGCTCATGATCTGAACTGTTTCTTATTCACGAAGTTTTCACGTTAACTCATTTCTCAAAAAAAAAAAAAAAAGTTTTCACGTTAACTTTAAAATATTTTTCTGGCTTTTGTCAATGAAAAGGAGAATAAAACAATAATAACAGATATCTTTCACCACTCATAGGTCTCTGTAGTCTTTGCTTAAAAAAAACAAAAAGGGTCTCTGTAGTCTGTACAAGCCCTTGCGCCAACATTAATTCGGCCCAAATCGGTCAAGCCCAAAACCACATCCATGTGGTGACGCCGCTTCATCTAGCTGAGCAACACACTTCAGTCATCGATCAATATATATGAGCAAAGAACACTCAGATAGAGATTGATGGGAGATACAAAGTAAAAGGTCATTAAATTCAGTCGAGAACATTTGAAACTCGATAATAAAAATTAAAAAAAAAAAAATTAGTATCTTCAAAGAGTTGTTTTTCCCCATCATGCCAATATTTATTGTTGTAATCATACCCGGCTCAACAACTTTGGAGGCGGCAAAAATTTTAAGCAAATTTTTATTTTTTTATTTAAATAGTAATTAAATAATATTAATTAAAATTTTTTTATTCTTATTTAAAATTTTTTTTTATTTATTACGTGATTTAATAAATTAGTATTACTAAAATATAAATAAATTGATATAATATTCATTAAATTATTAATTGGCATAATAACTAATAATAATGGATAAAGAAAAAACTTGCATAAAAAAATATATATATTAATTTGAGTGGGTATGCATTGGGTGTGGCCCGTGTGGGTGGATTAGGGAGTTTGTAGCTGTGTTGGTGGGGCCTACAATTGTTTTCCACTTTTCTAGATTATAAAATATTATATACTCAACAACCGTACTGTACCTGTGCAGTGCTAAGTCCTGTCATTTTATCAAGTATCAAGCTTTGTGCAGTGTGTATTGTCACTGTACAGTGGCATAAGTGCCGTGGAGTGTGATCAGATTGTGCAAGTGTAAGAGCATCAGCATCAAAGAATGCTATGTTATCCTATTTTACCATCTCAAAAAGTTACTTTATCACTTATACCATACCATTTTACAATACACCCTACATCAAAAAACTCTATTATTTTACTTTTTCATTAAAATATTATTTTTTAATCTTTCTTTATTATTTCTTTCACATCATCACTTTTTTTTTAGCTAAGCATCTATTCCAACGGTAACATTTTCCTGGGCCTGCCAACTATAAATTTTTTTCCAGACTTATGACTATTCCAACGGTAACATTAGCCAGTTCACACATTGCTTCTTCTCTGAAGAAATAGAAACCCAACATATGACTAAATAAAATAAATAGCATGTTACTCTCCACGCTGGAAACTCATGAGGAGACTAGTACATGCTGGTAGAAAACTATTCAGTAATTCAACTTTCAAATGTTTCCCATGGCAAAGAGAGATAGATATAACTTAAAATCAATGTACAGCCAGATCAAACTTTCATTCCAAAACAGTGAAAAAATCTAAAGTCTTAGGACAATACAACACCATAGTTTACCAAGATGCCAAATTTTATGACAGCCACAATCACTATACCAGAAAACAAGGAACAACCACCACTGTAACGTAACTTTATGACAGCCACAATCAAATGCATAAATTTGTTTTCGGTCCAAATTTATGACAGCCACAATAAACTTTATGACAGCCAAATTTTATGAGGACAGCCACAATCACTATACCAAGATGCCAAATTTGTTGTTGGTCCTTAATGGTAGGTGATACCAGAAAACAGGAACAACCACCACTGTAACTTTCAGGAGAGTATAATACACTTTGGAAAGATGGAAAATTACACTTCCATTAAACAATAAACTCTAATAAGATCTGGAAGCTGGCCAAGGGGCAAGATACAAAGAACCTGCCAAATATCAATGTATTCAACCTGTCAACTTTAATGATCCACAGACACACACACACACACATAGAACCTGCCACATTTTTTTTTTTTTTTTTTGAGAGCAAACCTGCCAAATATCAACTTTAATGATCCACACATATATACGCAACTTGCCAAATATCAATGTACTCAACCTACGAACTTAAAAAATCCACATACATATATACATGCAACCTGCCAATTTTAAAAATCTACATACATATATATAAATGCAATCCACATACATAACTATAAATTTTGTCTTTATAAGACTCGTATATATGTCAAATTACAATAAAACACCACAAGCATAACTCACACACTTACTAAGTTCCTACAACTCCCCTTGTAATTGCCATAAATGCTCAACGAGGTCTGTCTGAAGTTGAGAATGAATTTTACGGTCTCGAATACATTGATGGGTTTCAATGAACTCCGTAAATGTATTTGTGTTCTCCCGTGACATTTGTATGGTAAAGGTTCTGTCATGAGGAGAAGGAATCAATCTTTTGTGACAGTTGCAGTGACTTTTAAATTTTGCTAGAAAATGGAACTCCAGGATAAAATCTGAGAATTGATCATGATCTGTGTGCAGGTGAAAATTGATGATTAGAGATGTTGCTTTTTAGTTACAAACTGCCCTGTTAACTTACACACAGCTTCAAAATTCTGTCCTACTGGATAGTGATTGTACTGCAGAACTACAAGCTTACTATATCCAAAATTCAGCTCAACAAAGAGCAAAGCTCTAAGCCTCCAACCCGTATTTCTGCTTATCAAAAAACTATAAATATAAAAATAAAAAGGCTCCAAAAGAAAGTGTTCCCTAACCCCTAAACAAGTTTAGTTACTTTTATCACAAAATTCCAGGAATTATTTCCATTTTAGCATCTAAAAATTTACAATGCTAGTCTGAACCATATCCAACCACTAATTTTTAATCCTTTCCCAATTCAATAGAAACTTACATATCCAAAATTAAGCTGAACACAGAGTTAAGCTCCAAAACAGAGCGTGCCCTAACATCTATTCAAAATTCAGTTACATCTTTTTTCTTCAGAATAAGTTACAAATATCAGTTATTTTTATCACAAACTTGTCAAAAAGTTCCCATTTTAGTATCTACAAATTAACAACAGTATCCTGAACCATACCCACCTACTAAATTTTCATTCTTTCCCAATTAAACTAAAAACTTATATAAAAAATTCAGCTTAACGCATTGCTAAGATCCAATACAAAGCATGCCTTAACCTCTATAGAAATTCAATTACTTTAATCACAAAATTATCAGGAATATTCCCATTTCATCCATCTAAAGGGGAACAGAAACAAAGTGAAAAGAGAGAAGCGAGAGAAATAGATAGAGAGGGAAACTTACTGGTATGGAAGATGAACCTGAGCAAATTTTTTTATGATGCTAATCCCGTGCCAGAGAGCGAAAACCCCTCGTTGATGAAGTTGAATCTCTGCAAACATCAACAACAATTCTTTGATCAAAACCCAAACACAAACACAAGCTGAATCCCTCTTTTTCTTGCAGAGAGAGAAAAGAAACACAAACAAAAAAACTCTAATACATTGATCAAAACCCACCTTACAGTTAGCACCAACACCGATGGAGCTGAATCCCCCACACCGACGGAGCTTAGTTGAACCTTGAGTGTCGGTTTGAAGAGAGAGTGATAGAGTGAAGAGTTAAATGGGTACTATCTAGAGTGTTGGGTTTATGAGATGAGTGAGGGTGAGGGTGAATCGGTAAAGGGATTTGGAGATGGGTCTGATTAAATCGGTTGAGGGTGAGGGTGAATCGGTAAAGGGATTCGGCTGAGGGTGAGGGTGAATCGGTAAAGGGATTTGGAGATGGGTCTGATTAAATCGGTTGAGGGTGAGGGTGAATCGGTAAAGGGATTCGGCTGAGGGTGAGGGTGAATCGGTAAAGGGATTTGGAGATGGGTCTGATTAAATCGGTTGAGGGTGAGGGTGAATCGGGATTTGGAGATGGGTCTGAGATGAGACGCCGTGTGAAGCGTCGGCAATGGAGATGGGTGAGGGTGAATCGGTTGAGCTTCAGCGAATCCACATGGTGTGTGATGTTGATGTTGATGTTGGGAGGAGTATGCTGTTTGGGTCTGAAGAGAGGAGAGAGCTGAAGAGAGGAGAGAGCAGATGGAGAAACAGAACAAAGAAGAGAGAGAAGAGCACTGAAGTACCGTGATAGTGGAGAGAGAAATTTCAGAGGGAAAAGGATGGAATAAAATATATATTTCTCTTTTACCATTGTGCTACAGTACAATTCTAAGTTTAGAATTGTACTGTAGTACTATTGCAAAAATTTTTGCAATAGTGTGGTTTAGCATTGTTTGATGCAAGTACTTTTATCCTCAAAAATGTTAAAAATGCCTTAAATATGACTTTAGCATTTTTCAATGCTAGTGCTCTAAGAGCAAACTCAGCATGTTGTACTTGTCCTGTCAATCAAGTAGATTAAAAAATGTAACTTAAAATGAATGACAGAGTTTATAGAAAAAGATCAAGAATCGTTGACCAAAAAAATAAAAGATCAAGAATCAAAAGACTCAGCGTGTTGCCTTGTCCTATCCATTAAGTAGATTAAAAAATATAACTTAAAATGAATGACAGAGCTTATAAAAAAAGATCAAGAATCAAGACTCAGCGTGTTGTTCTTGTCCTATTAATCAAGTAAATTAAAAAATAAAACTTAGAATGATTGACTGAGCTTATAAAAAAAGGATCAAGAATCAGGACGTAGAAAAAAAAAAAAAAAAAGAATGTAGATAGAGAGGCAGAGAGATAGAAAGATGAGAGATTTTTTCTTTTGATTTAAAAATTTATAATCTTTATTTTAGTATATTTTAAGATAATTATATTGTATTATTAATAAATTTGTCTAGTATTAATTTTGATTTTAATATATTTTAAAAATGAGTTAATGAATTTGTTTCTTAAAATTTAATTTTGTTAGAGCATCCACAGCAGTGGAGCTAAATTTTTAGCAATTTAGCTCCACCAAAAGTTACTTTATCTATTTTACCTACATACATACTACAGCAGTGGATCTATTTTAGCTTTCAACATAATAAAATAATATAAACATCACAATAAAATATTATAACTACTACAATAAAATAATATATTCCACAACCAAAAAAATATTACACCACCAACCTCAACCACCTCTACCATCAACCACAGGCACAACCACCACCAACACCACCACCACCACCACCACCACCACCACTACCGACAGTCCACAGCAAAAAAAAAAAAAAAAACCACAACGAGCACAAGCCCACTGCCACAAACACAAACCCACTTGCCCACAACAAATCGGAAAACATAAACACAAACCCACATCGGCGCTGGGCCTTGCACAAAGAAGGTGGAGCTCGGAGGTTCGGCCTTTGAGGTGGAGAACGCAAAGAGTGGTCGGCACTGGGCTGGACTTCGGTCGGCGATTGGCGCTGGGCAGCGAGGAGTGTCGGCGCTGGGCTGGGCTTCGATCAGCGATCGGTGCTGAGGAGTGGTCGACGTTGGGCTGGCCTTCGATCGGCGATCGGCGCTGGGTAGCGAGGAGTGGTCGGCGCTGGGATGGACTTCGATCGGCGATCGGCGCTGGGCAGTGAGGAGTGGTCGGCGCTGGGCTTTGGAGCAACGGACTGAGCAGAGAGGCCGGTTTGATTAAAATGGAGGACTGGAAGAGGAAGAAAGAGGAAGAAAGAAGAGACACCGGAGAGAGAGAAAGAAAAAGAAAAAGGAAAAAATATTTTTTTAATAAAAGAGGAGAGAGGAATTTAATAAAATAATATTTTATCTTTTAGCTGTGATGAACAGTGCACATCTATTTATAGATGTGCACTGTAGCAATGGAGCTAAATTTTTTAGATTTAGCTCCACTGCTGCAGCAAGGTTTTTGGGTTTGAGGAGCTAAATTTTAGCATTATAGCATTATAGCTACACTGCTGCAAATGTTGAAGTTTGGCTATTTTTTTTTTTTCTCTATTTAATCTTCTGTATTTTAGGATACAATGAGATTTTTTTAATACATTTTATTGACTAGTAAAAGGACTAAAATATTTTTTTTTTGTAATTAAAATATATAGATAAATATTACACACACATATATATATATATATATATATATATATATTTTCAAGTGATAGTCCTTTTTTTATTTAAAAGCCTTAAACAATTGCATCAATTACATCTATTATTCAACCCACTCTAATCATGCCACATGCGACCCTTTTAACTTAGATATTCCGACCCCCTTAACTTAAATAGTCCCAAAACACTACTCCGGGACTATATAAATATTTTCCCATACAATATGGAGTGGAGCACCCTAAAAACGCATCCAATCACTCGAGTCTATTGGGAACGAATGAGCAACCCAAAAATAAATAAATAAAAATTAAACTGAACTATATATATCCTCTTTTAAGCCATCAATCAAGGTATACACACTATGGGCACTGTTACTCGGCAATTTTTCGTTGAAGTTTACTCTTCTACTCAAACTTCATAGTGCCTCTGAATCAACCCTACTAGTTGGTTCGAAACCTAGAAAGTAGGTTCTTCCATTGTTGCAAGTTTTTCATTCAATGAATTCTGACTCTCTACCTTTTGCTCGGTTATTGGGATCCATGGTTAGGTTCCTTTCTTATAAATTCACTCGTTCAGTCAAGGACTAAATTAAGCTTGTGCCAGAGGGCAGAGATATGTCATTCTAGTCTATGTAATAAAGTTAAGACTTGCTACCTCACCATGCCATGTAAGGACAATAGAAGGTAAATGCATAAGGCCACCACCTAAAAGAGGTGTACAATGTTCCGGACAGAACTCAACCAACCAAGAGGCTCATACATTAAAAATCTTCTTCTAATTAGGATCTCTTAGACATCCATGTGAGAGACCCATGACCCGAGGCTACCAATAGGGGTTGCATGTCGAGTTTGTATCGTGTCAACTCATAAGTATTTAATTAAATAAATCAACACTAACTCGATATATTTATTAAACGGGTCAAGATTCCTCAATCCTAACACGACTCATTTATTAAACAGATTAGTCATGTCGACCTGTTTATCAGATTTTATCAACAAAAAAAAAATTATGAAAAAACAAACAAATAAATATTTTTAATATAAAATTTAGAACTAACGAACAATTGCATCACAAATAATCATTCAAAACTAAAGTATATCACAATATCACAAATAATCAATCACAATATGTCAAAGAAATTAAACCACAACAACTAATAAGTTTAGAATAAAGTTTTCTCTCTAAACTAGTTTGAAGAAAAACTTTTCAAACTTCTTATATATTTCTTTTTTAAGTATGAATTTTGAGAATCCAACCATTGAATTTCATGTTCTTTATGTTCTTAACATGCATGTCAAATTTCGTTCAAATCGAATATTATTTATTATTTGATCAATTAACTTATTTTTTATGTACAACTTTAGATTACAAAAACTTGAAATTATAACATTTATTTGATGACATAGCAATTGATCTTTGATTTTCTTGAAATTTTGTAAGCATTAAGGATGTAATAAGAACATACAATCTAACGGTTAGATTTTCAAAATTCATACTCAATATAAATATATATGATGAGTTTGTAGGGTTTCTCTCCAAACTAGTTTGGAGAGAAACTTTGTTCATAAGTTTATATTCCTAGAGTTTGAATGGTATATTGGTAAAATATCATTTAATTAAACGGGTCAGATGAGTCAAACAAGTTCTATATATTCAAAACTAACACAACCCATTTATTAAACGGGTTAGCCGTGTCAACCCGAATATGACACAAACCCATTAAGCCTCAACTCATAACCTGCTAATTTCATGTCATGTCGTGTTAAGTTCGCGAGTTGTGTCCAATTTTGCCACCCCTAGCTACCAAGAGTCTTCTTTAAAGTAATAAAGAAAATTTCCAGTTGTGACTTTAGATATTGTCCCCTTAACCTAAGAGACTTGTATAGAATCTCCGCTGAATTTAATTACAAAACAAAAATGAAGAAAACTTCAAATAAACTTCATTGATAAATTAATGAAATTACAATAATGCTTGAACATGAAAATTACATGGCTTTACTCCTACCTTAATGAAATGAAAATACAAGGCTTCACTTCTTTTTTTTCTTTTTTTGTTTTGGGTAGAAACGGGTGTCTTATTTAAACCTAATATACTTGGCTTACTTGTGTTACAACCATGTCAACATCACCCTCCTCATTTAGAAAACAAGGGCAACAAACTGCAAATTTTAGTCAAGACTTGGAACTCCATGGTAGTGTACATTAAAGCAAGAGTTAATGGGTGCCTGCAGAGTTTTTGCTAATTAATTATTTTAGAAAAATTTTAATATCACTTTCATAAGAAATATAAAAAGCTATTAAGAAGTTAGTTACTTTTTTTTTTCCATAAAAAATTTCTAAAAATAGTTCCAAAATCAAACTATTAACCATTCCCTTAAAGTAAATTCTTTTATAAATCACGTTATTACTTGTGACACATCAAGTTGGGATGTCAACTCCAACTCCAATTCACGATCCAAGATTATGAGTTTTCATGGAATTAAGCTTGGATTTTGTAGTTTGAATGGTAAAACTATGATTCAGTAGCTCATCAATAAGTTCATGGAATTGCCACATGCCTAAATTGAACATCTCTCATGTGGCCATGTGAGTTTTAATTAAAAGGATGTACAATGCAAGGTTTTCATGAATTCTAGAGACATCATTTTTATATCACAAATTTTGCTAAAATTCTTAACGTTGACAACTGTGAATAATGGAAAAAAAGTGGTGAGTTCATATAAGTGATTGTCCACCACATACAATCAACTACTTTAGGAAGTTGTGACAAAAAGTGTGTTCATAGAAAAACTAGTTTTTTATTAGTCCTAACAAGAAGGATGAGCCTCTTATCTTTTTTCTTTTGGATCTGCATTTCATTCCCTTTTGAAACCATGATCACTTTGTTCAGCAGTAGCAGTACATAGGACTCTTGCATAGGTCAAATTGGGAAAATTGAGAGAACATTTCAATCAAACCGTCATTCACAGGTTAGAAAATTGTCAAACTACCACTAACTTAGACCACAACCCACCCATGTTTCTAAGTTGATTGGGCCAAACCTATGTTAATGGGTGACTTTGTGATAGTGCCTCTCAAAATGGAGATTCAATTGAAATTATTTCTCCATCTATATCAAGGGTTTTACATGGAGTCACCACTAATTTTATTAAAAATTGGGAAAAAAATAATAATACCATGTGACAAATTGAATTTCATTGAATAATTGAATATACATAAAGTAGAAAAAATTACAAGGCATCTCTCCCAAGTACAATCTAAAAGAAAAGTGCATGATTTTGGCTCTAGTTACATTCTACTAAATATAAAATTTTATGGATAAAACACTAATTTAGAAACCTTGATCAATGTTTGGAGGATAAGTTACAAGATGTGAAGGTGTTAGACACCTACATTACCTAGTAAAAACCAATTTTCTAAACTATGGTGGTCAATTTACACATTTTATCATACAAGCATTTAATATGTCACAAACAAAACCAAGCGTGCCATTTCACATACAACTTGGATCAAAAATCAGAAATTTGAAAATAGAAATCATAACTTGGAAAGCATAACAAGTGATCAAATGATGAAGAATCATGTGAGCATAATGAAAGAATTAAAAAGAACTTATTGCATGTAAGTCTTGGCATGGCAAAGGAATTGAAAACAAGCATATTATTGAATATGAATAATGAGGAGCATAGATAGATTTAATATGTGGGAGGAATTGGGGGACAATTTGTCAGTGATAATTTAAAATCAAACAAGACACTATTATATGAACAAAATAAGAACATGTTAATGTATGTGAATCATGGCAAAGGAATTGAAGCGTGTTATGACATACATTGAGAATTCAAGAACATGGCAAGAACAAACAAAATTTTGCATGAAATTGATAATACTCTATATAAGATCTAACACATGATTATTTATGAACAACACACATAAATTTTCATATTTAGATCCTAGCAAGCATGGCAGCATCGTAGCAAAACTTGATCATACAAGAATAACAACACTCATGGCAAAACTAAAAACATATTAATTCAAACATAACAATAACAAAATCATGAAAAAAATTAGAAACTTACCTGCATATAATTAAAACAAACAAGAGGAGGCAATTCTTTAAGAGCTTTTGGCGGAGTGAGGCAACAAGGTGCTTGGTTGCAACTTGAGATTAGGAAGATTGTCGCATGATTAATTAGGAAAATGATCATAGGTACCTCACTTTGTTGCTTCCTCTTGGATTCTAAAATAATTGTTGCTGGGATCCTAGAACTGCAACAAGAAGATGTTCACTCACACTTCGAGACTAAGGGTCCATTTGGATACCGCTTATTTTGCTAAAAACTGAAAACTGAAAACTGAAAACTAAAAACCCTGTAACAAAATAATTTTTAAATGTGTAAATAGTACCGTGGAACCCATTTTTAATGAAAGTTTTATTGAAAAAAGAGATTTGTAAGTCCCGTGAACAGTGCATAGGACCCGCTAAACAATGCAGTAAACTTGAAAACTGACTTCTCAAAAAAAAAGGCCAAAAACGCAAACATGATCACTTTCATAGGTATCCAAATGCTACCTAAGAATATCAGTTATACAACAAACACTTCTTAGGGGATGGGGTGCCTTAAATGGTGAGTACCTCTCTCTCTATTTATAGAGGGTGAAGAAAGCTCTAGAAAGGGGTGGAGCCACTAGAACTGAGTTTTCTCAAACCTAGGAGAATCTGATTCGAATTTGAAAAGAATTTGGGATTTTTGCAGCTAGAGGGTCTTTACCCTTCTGCCTTCCAATCGGCAAATGGGGGTAAATCCAAGTGCCAATCAACACTTAGACCTAATGATACCTAAAATTTTTACTATTTGATTGGAAAATTGTTGTTTGCATGCGAAAAATATCAGGATTTGGCTGATTTCTAGGAGATGATTATTTCAATATTAATAAATTGCAAATTATATTTTTATTTAAAAAATATTTAAAATTATTAATATTTAAATAACATGTTTTACTTAATACATGCATCCACATAATTGTTTTGAACCTTATCAAATAGGATTATGACATGTAATTAGTTTTAAATTAGACATTTAAAGGACATGTAAAAATAATTGCTCATAATTACATGTTGAATCATATGGATGCATATCGGCTATCAACATTTGATTTGCGATATCTTTTAATCAAAAAAGTGAAAACACCATTTTAGTCCCTACATTTTGAGGTCACAGTCAATTTGGTCTCTATATTTTGGTAACAATCAATTTAGTCCCTGTTATTTTCAACTTGTAGTCAATTTGGTCCCTACCGTTAACTTTTAACGGAAAATGCTTACATGGCAAACGGATTGCACAATTGACACATTTAATATTAAAAAATTAAATAAAATGCTGATATGTCTAAATTTTATTAGCCACATCAGTGATTAACTGGCAAAAAACATACACTTCAGAAAAATAAAATTTAAAGGATAAATTTAAAGAATTAAATTAATCAAACAAAATAAAAATTTATTCAATAAAATTTTAAATTTTTGGGTAAATTTCACTAACTACCCCTGAGGTTTGGGGTAATACCAAGCAGGTCCACAACTTCTCAAAACTAACCAATTTGGTCCAAAGTACAACTTAATCTCTAAACAGACTTAACAGACGTTATTTTTTAACTCTCCCATCTCTCTCTTCTCCTCTCTGACCCAAACTTCTCCTCTCTGCCTCAAAGCTCTCTTCTCTCTCAAGTCTCAAATCACCAATATAACCACCGAGACATAATCGGCGAGACCCACAGCAGAAGGTTGCAAAATGGGCTTTTTCTTCTTGATTTTTTTTTCCAATATGCCGCTCCGTGAGCAAGGAGTGCCACGTATGAGCTGCCTCTGACTCGCCGATCCAGTCAGTGATGTCACTTTTTGCCAGGGATGTGGGCACAGGCAGGTGATCTAACTTTCTTTAGCAGCTTCAGCGGAGTTCGAATCTCGGCGGTGAATCTCGGTTGCAAGGTTTGATTTGGTATTTTCTGCGTGGGTTGGATCTTTTTTGAGTTGGTGGTGGTGGTTTTTTGTTTGTGGGTCTCATTGATTATGGGTTTGGGTTTGAGAAGAGGTGGGTTTTGTTAAATTTTCTGGTGTTTCTGGGGTGGGGTTTGTGAACCTTGAGTTTGGGTTTGTGGGTATTTTCTGTGTATGGGAACCGTGGTTTGTGGGTATTTTCTATGTATGTGAACCTTGAGTTGTTTGGGCAAGCATTCTTCAAGGGACGATGACACCGATCTTGTGGTGGGGCCATCTCATAGTGTCGATAATGACAAATTTGGTTTCAACGGTGGTGGTGCGTGGGTTTAGTGGTTTGAGTGGCTGAACTTGGTTTGGTTTGGCCGTGGGTTTTTGAATTGGTTTGATTTGGGTGGCTGTGACTGTAAATCTTTGGTGGTTGGGCTCCTATTTATGGTTTTGGTTTGTGGTGGTGGGATTTGTGACGATGGCGGTGAGGCGGTGGTTTTGGTCTCAATGAGTGGTGCTTGGGGCTATACACCAATCGGTTTTGGTGGTTGGGTGTCTTGCCGTCTGAGTTTTGGTGGTGGTCACGGTGGTGGTTTGGGTCAGGAAGGAGGAGAAAGAAAGGAGTTAAAAAATAACGTCTGTTAACTCTGTTTAGAGATTAAGTTGTACTTTGGACCAAATTGGTTAGTTTTGAGGAGTTGTGGACCTGCTTGGTATTACTCCAAACCTCAGGGGTAGTTAGTGAAATTTACCCTAAATTTTTCTTGGACTTTCTTGACAACCAAACACCAACCCAATACACTATTTTTCATCCCAATTCAAGGAATCAGAACCTTACACAAAACGAATCTAAATCCACCTAAAAAACCAGATCTGACAACACCAATTCATCAATAGATAACACACCTGATTCAGATAAAGATGGTTTTGCCAGAAGATTGCTACAGTTCCATGAAAGATCTGTGAAATTCCTAATGGGCTTAATGCCTTCAAGCTTGATCTTTCGTACATGCAGTGTGCATATGCCAGAGCCAGAGATTGATGATCCTTTTCGGATTTGATCCAATCGAGGCTTGTGAGGATCCGATCGCTAATACAATAATAATGATCTTCTTGTGTAAAAAATAATAATAATAATAATAATAATAATAACAAGTCTTTGATATGTTTTCTAGAAAATTCAATACTAAAAACAAGTTTGTTTCCCAAGAAAATCAAAACAAATATCATTTTTCTAAACATTACCAATCCGGAAATGAAAGCTTACTTTTAGCAATGAAATTCATTCACTTCTATTAAAATAATATAAACTTACGAGGTGGTGGAGGTGGGAACGGAAGCGTGAGACTGAGAAATGAAGATGTAAGCTATTCTGATTATTTCAATTGGTTGTGTGTATCTGGGTTGCACTTTGGTTCCGAAGAAAGTAAAAGAAAATTGAAAAATTACTTAATTAATTTAATTCCTTAAATTCATCCTTTTAATTTTTTATTTTATTTTTCTGATGTGTATTTTTTTGCTAGTTAATCACTAAAGTGGCAAATAAAATTTGGACATATCAGCATTCTATTTAATCTTTTAATATTAAATTGTGCCAATTGTACCATTCGTTTGCCACGTAGGCATTTTCCGTTAAAAGTTAACAGTAGGGACCAAACTGACTATAGGTTGAAAATAACAGGGACTAAATTGACTATTGCCAAAATGTAGGGACCAAATTGACTGTGACCTTAAAATGTAAGGACCAAAATTGTGTTTTCGCCAATCAAAAATTGATGTTCAATCACTAAGTTCCACCAAACGGGAGGCATTCTTTAGACACCACATTTTACAATCAGGAATTAGTTCACATACCAAGGGTAAAATTGTAATTTTATCAAGCAAAGGGTAAAATATCGTAAGAACGGTTAGATAAACAATAACTTAATTCAAAAAAAAAAAAAAAAAAAAATCAAAGGTCATAACAATTAAAATGTGTTAAATGCCAAAATTGGACCGTAGAATCAAAAGATCTAGTTTTAAATAATAAGATGCATTTTTTAAACTTAGGGCTAAATGCATTGGATTATGATTTGTTCTTAATCTTAAAGGAATTAGTTTTAATTAATTCAATATCAAAGATTCAAAATCTCAAGCAAGGTTTGAAGATTTGCTCTAGCAATGGTTTGCTGGAGCAAGCTTCTACATAAAGCATGTCTTCAATCTTAAAGCCGCTTCATATCTTCACAATGGGCCAAGGGTATACAACATGATTCTAGATTACATTATCTACTAATATTTTCCAATCTAAAATCTTGACAATATACAATAATTCATAATTAATTATATACAAAATTGAGAAGATTAGGAGAGATTTTATAAATTTCATACCCCATACATAAATAATGTTAGGACATATGTGGATCATGTTAAGAACTTATGTCATTTAGAATTGGCTAATCTTTTAGCAAAACACACTTTACTTTTAATTGGGTAGATCTAGGATGTGTTTAATACTTCAAGGAACAAAAGTTAAAGTTCAAGTATTGAAGCCATGCAAATCTGTCCAATAATCAAGTGAAGAAATGTTGTGTTTTAAAATTCGACAGATAACTCGACAAATGTATCTATTGAGATTTAAAATGTGAAACAAATAGCTCAACAACTGTATCTATCAAGAATTACGAAAATCAGTTTTTCAGAATTGTTTTTCACACATATCCAAGCTATGTGTTTAAGTTTTTTTTTTCTCACAACTCTGGACATATATAAGGATTATTTTAAGAGCCGTCATAAAGTTGTTACACTTGTTGTTGCAAGTATATTATGACCGGAGACAATTTGCCCTAGCTCATCTTTCTCTTAAAGAAGCTGCTGCGTTTGTACACCGTAGGGTTTTGTGACCAAGAAGCTTCTTGATCTTCATCATGTGGATGAACTGAAGAATTTTACAACCAACATCCTTCTCAAGTTGGTGTGTTAGTCACGTATTTGGATCCATGCATCGATTGATTAGTCACGTACTGGGAGCTGTGCATTGAAATGAGAAATTGTCACTACATTACAAGTTCAATTATATATTGGGGTAAGGGTTCAACTGTAGGTTGGTATAAGGTAATAGGATTTTTTTACTTATAACCGCTTGTTTTGATAATAGTGGATTCTCGGTAATAGTGATCTTAAATTCACCCGGTGGAGTTTTTGTCTTAAATGTTTTCCCCATTCATAAACAAATTACTGTGCTAAATTTATTTTTCCGTTATATTTAACTTAGTTGGTGATTTGTTTGTGCTACCACGCGTATTACATGTTAATTGACTTAATTAATTGGTTAATTTACCATAAAAGGTCAATACATTGTTGACCTATCAATAAAAATTCACAAGATTCTCCATGATTACTACTTGTAGAATTCAAGTGTAGTTGCATCCTATATATAGATGATTTGCCTACAACTTTTTAGCAAACCCATTTGAGTGGGTACAAATATCGTCTTAAATATAGCAATTCATTCATGCCTTTAGTACATTTCAATTTTCATGATTTTCTATTGATATCCCTAACATAATATTAACACATGGTTAAATTTAATTGGGCGACCTAAAGTATAACATTTAAGGAACTATACCTAAGTTTTACCCGAAATTAAAAAATAAAATAAGAACTGGATAAGATTATGCAGATGCTTGTATGTCATTTCATCTCAACAAATAATCAAATATGAAGCATAAATAGCAATATGTGCCCTTACGAAATAGAATACTAATTAGCCAAATCACATCATTGGAGTTTATTGCAACAGAAGTGGGAATAGGTTTCCTACAAATATATAACATGGTCACATATTGCCGATGAGACTAGGAGAGTAAATTCATTATAAACTTGAATGTGTTTTTTTTTTTTTTTTTTTTTTTGGATTAAACATTTCAAACTTGGAGAACTTCAGCAATCAATTTCTCCATATTTTTGTATGAAGAACCGCCAGGTTTTGTAGCCTCCTCAGCCTTGGTCTTCAACTCTATTACATTCTTCTTCATTTCTTTACCCCTTTCACCATCCATTAACTCTCTCACAAGTTTTTCTACTACATCTCTTTGAACATTATTATCAATCTCCATTCCAATGCCCCACTCAGTACAACTGTACCGACAATTTGTGTGTTGCTCGGCAAAGAAAGGCCAAGAGATCATTGGCACTTCACCACACACACTTTCAAGTGTAGAATTCCACCCACTATGTGTTACAAAACCTCCTATTGATGGGTGCTTCAGGATTTGTTCTTGCGCACACCAAGTTGCTAACATGGCTCTATGCTTCGTTTTGGTTACAAATTCAGGAGGAAGAATAGCTGAATCACCTACCACAAGATCTGGTCTTATAATCCACAAGAATGACTTTTCACTATTTGCTAACCCCCAAGCAAACTCAATGAGTTGTTGAGGCGTCATAACAGTTATGCTACCAAAATTAACATACACTACAGAGTTGGGTTTTTTTGAATTTAGCCATTCCACACAACCTGGTTGTTCTTTCCATAGATTCGAATCTATTGATTTCAAATTTTCATCCTTAATCTGATTAGCAAGCAACACAAGTGGTCCAATAGTATATATACGAGGAAGCATGGAGGATAGAGCATCCAATGCATCTTGTTCAAAGGTGTCGAATGTGTTTAAAATGATACCTGAAGCCCTTGAAGCTCTCTCTGTTTGGCATATAAGGTAGTTAAGACTAACATCGTCCTAATCTGTAGTTCTAATGAAACTTGGAAGATCTTTAAGGCAAATATTTTTCATCCCAGGAATCCAATCTATTTTGGTTTCCAAGTATCCATTTGTTAGATGGTTCACATCTGAAAATCACACAAAAATAAAGTGCTCAAATGTTAAAATATTAAAACTAGCATACAAATTTTCAGTGTATGCTAATTCGATATGACAATTCTATAGCTATAGGGTGTATTTGACATAAAGAAAATGTTAATGAAGATAGATTATATATTTACACACACAATGGTTTATCCATAAGGGATATTGATTATGCTTGAATTAAGAATTATCCATATGCCTTATTTCAAGGCATAATAAGGGGTCATGACTAAAATATGTACACAACAAAACATAAAGAACATATTCATTAAGCATTCTTACATAAGCACATGTTTATCCAAGCATGTACATATACAAAACAGGTACATATACTAACACTAGTTACATAGCCACGTTAATATATTGATATTTCTGCTGAATACGTTAATAAATTGATATGAATCCTTATGTATGTGAGTCTCATGGTCACCTTTAACTATTGCTAAGATTTTCAAGCCTGGGTAAGATTAGATTGATTATACAATTTTTACTTTCACTGTTAACAGTTTTCCAAAAATGTTCATGAATTTTATCTTCCCCCTCCCCCCCCCCTCTCTCTCTCTCTCTCTCTCTCTCTCTCTCTCTCTCTCTATATATATATATATATATATAGAGGTAAAGTCTCTGATAGTTGTACAAGAGATCTGGGGTTCAATCCCTGCGTGTCTTGGTCTTATAATAAAGAGCTATTTTCAGGAACAATCACAATAAAAGTCTCTCAATATATATATAAAGTCAAGCAAATATCACGTTTTCTGCTGTGACTCACTTGCCCAAGTAAAAAATGTTTTTTGCTTAATCTTTTCTCGCAAAACGTATACTTGTAGATTGGGATGTTAAACGGTGTATTTATTTTCTTTTCTTTTCTTTTCTGTGAGAATCATGTAGTAGTAAGGGTGTATTTCATGTGGGCGCTTGAAAAGGAAACAAATTCTTTTACACTAGTTCACATTCACCATTTCATACACATATTCATAATTGATACAGAAATATTTTAACACATAAAAGTAAATGTGAAAAAGTGGAGGTTAGAGAATTAAAACCCTTTTAGCTTCTATATGGAACCCTTACCCGTTGAAATTGGATTTGACTCAAGTACGATATAGACTGTCTAAGGGCTAGCTAGCTTATTATGTACTATATGTATATGGAATCCAATCTATTGTTGAATTCCTTCCAGGGGTGGTGCTATGTGTTCTTCAAGGGGTTCATTTTGAAGAAAAAAATA
Organism: Quercus tomentella; assembly: GCA_028535165.1. Taxonomy (NCBI): domain Eukaryota; kingdom Viridiplantae; phylum Streptophyta; class Magnoliopsida; order Fagales; family Fagaceae; genus Quercus; species Quercus tomentella. Next base: position 34,315,046 of record JAPQVY010000111.1, on the reverse strand, counting down.
GATATATATAAAATATTTTTTTACTAGTTTACTTTACTCTTAAAAATATTTTTGTACACCCGAATCATAGATTAGCTAAGCCCAAAACCAAACAATAACATAGATCACAGATCATTCTCTCTCACTCTCTCTCTCTCTCTCTTAAAATTTCTTAAAATTTCTTGTAGCCACCACTAATTCCTTCAATATTAAACCATTAAAAGCTAACGTACGTACATATAATTAGATAAGTTAATAAATTAGTGATGCAGACGAAAGAGATGAGTATAGTAGGGTTTATAGCAAATAACACGGTCAATATATATATATATATATATATGATGATGATGATGATACCTTTAAGGGGTGTTAAACCTCGTTCAACTAGATGGCGATAATGCATATAACCCAAGAAGCCGCATGAGCTAGGTGTCCAGAAAAGCACATTTGGAATTCCAAGTTTCTCAGCAGCGTCAAGAGTGAAGGACATGCAACCATCGGAGATAATTGAGGTCACAGGTGGCCTGTCCCAAGACGAAGTGTTGTTGAGCTTGGAAATGAGGTTGCAAAGTGGGAGTAGGCCATTCTTTGAGATGGAAACAGAAAGAGATGGGATATCTTGGCTAACATCTGCGTCCGATGGTGGGAGGCCATCGGGAATGGTTTCGAAGTGAAAGTCCGGCAAGCCGTCAAGGGAGTTGGGGCCTCTGGACCTGAGTAAGCGTTTGTGGTTGTACTCTGTGTTTACAAAAGTCACATAAAAGCCTTTATGGTGAAGGAGTTTGGCTAACTTAAGCATTGGGTTTATGTGGCCTTGAAGTGGGTATGGGATACAAACAACATGACGTTTACTAGCTTCTGGAATGGAACCCATCTCTCTCTAAATCTCTTTGTCACAACGAAGCACTTACACACAAAAAACTAGAAGTCTTCCCAGGCCTTTTATAGCCGAACTGCAAAACATAACGTAGTTTTAATTTTATTATTATTATTTTTTTAAACAATGCTGTTTAGTTAAGTTAATAATAATATAGAAGTAGTCTTCGGCTGGGTCGTCTGCGTTTTCCTCTTTTGCATTTTGTTTTGTTTTTTTTTTTTTTTTTCCTCTGTTGCACGCGTTTCAGCTTTAGGGGACAAAGCACTGTTTTACTCTGATCATATACTGTATATATACTGTTTACTGACTGTTTACGGAATCAATAAAAAAAATATTAAAAATTGGTGTTACGATACTATTCACACAATTAAAAATTATTTTACTACAATATTTTCAGTTTTCAATTTTCAGCTATATCCAAACATATCCGTACTCTTTAAGGCAGAAACTATCAAACCTACCACACATGGAACACAAATTTATCTGTCCAATTTTTTATGCCCCCAGGATCACAATTTGCAATGTAATAATTTTATTTTTCTTATAAAATACTAATTAAAAATTAAAATAGAGAATAAAAAATAAACACAGTAGAATATAATTAGTAAAGCATAAAGTAAAATACAAACTAACAGAAATTTTGTATTCCCTAATATGGGTATTTTAAAATGGGGTACCATTAATAAGTGTCCTAAGAACACATGTTAAGAATTAATAAATATTCAATTATGAGTAGTAAATACACATTTTTAAAAAAGAAATGACATTTGGTAATGATTTATTAACTTACAAACACAAATTTATTGTTGTTAAATGTGTTATTTTGGATATTTGTGCACAGTTGAACTTTATTTTTTGAAACTATATAAAAATATTGTTTAATAAAGCAATAAATCTATCTTAACCATTTCCGTTAGGATCAATGGTAGAGCCAAGATTTAAATTCAGAGAGCAAGAATTAAAGACAATTTTTTAAATAAAAAAACAATCTAAAAAAATAATCAATATTAGTCACAAAATAAATAAACAATTAACTACAAATATATATATATATATATATATATATATATTTCATCTCATTAAAAAATAAATAAAAATAACAAATTCATAGTTAATAAGTAATAACAATCAAAGCAAGCAATTAATCTAAATACATACAATTTTAACATCTAATTTGATTCTTTAAAATAAATTAAGAAAATAAATCAATGTAAAAGTATTAAAAATATAACAATATACTTGTAAAGTTGTATGCACAGTACACACCTTGATTGCTTTCAAAAAAAATATGTAGAATTTATCCTTTTTTTTTCTTCAAAGTATTTAAATTTGGGACAAACTTTAACTACAAAATTAGTTGTAACCTAGGATTATAACTTTACTCAATAAAATAAACATTATTATATATTTTCAAAATCTAACTGTTGAATTTTGTGTTTTTTGTACTCTTAATATACATGTCAAATTTTGTGTCAATTGGATATCATTTACCATATGATGATCTATAAGCTTATATTTTATGTATAATTTTAAACTATAAAAAATTGTGATTTAAATAATTTATTGATAATATAACTATTGATCTTTAATTTTCTAGAAATTTTACGAGAGTATGAAAGATATAAAAAGAAAATATAATACAATAGTAGATTTATCAAAATTCACTTTCAATAAAAAAAATATTAAATAATATTATAATTTTAAACTGCAACCTATTTTTTAGCTATATTTTCTACTTAAATTTGGCCTTGTACCGAAAGCAACAAAAGTTTGATAAGCTTTTAAAATGCCGTGAACGGTGACATGCGTAAATCTTGGGAGAAGATAAATGTTGTATTTCAAAAAAGTGATATCATGCTTAAAAAAACAAAAACAAAAGTGATGCTAATGTAACTTAAAACTGACGTGAATCCCTCAATTAGTCAATGCGCCCATGTAACTTTTTTTCTTTTTTCTTTTTCTTTTTTTTTTTTTTTTTTTCTTTTTTTTTTTTTTTTTCATATTAGAGGGGCCAACTGGCAAAGTATCTAGGAGGCTTTTAGTTCTACATTGTGTTTGGTAAATTTAACATATTGTGCTTTTTGGTACAATAACATGATTTTTCTCCCGGTGAAAAAAAAAAAAAAAAAAATAGTTAGGACAGAGTTTGACTATAAATTTGTTAAACTACAACTTTCTTTAAAAAAAATTAAAATTTTCTTTATATTTTTAAAATCTAATCGTTAAATTGCATGTTCTTTACGCTCTTAACATACATGTTAAATTTTGTGTCAATTGGATGTTATTTACTATATAATCTATAAACTCATTTTTTATGCATAATTTTAGACTATAAAAATTTGCAATTTAAACAATTGATTGATGACATAATTATTAATCTTTGATCTTCTGAAAAATTTCCAAGCATGGAGAACTTAAGTAGAAAATGTAATCCAATGTTGGATTTATCAAATTTTACATCCAACAGAAAAAAAAAATAAAACAAAATAATATTGAGTGAAGTCGTAGTCTAAGACTGCAACCAAGTTTGTAATCAAATTTTGTCTTTATACAGATTCAAAAGGCTGAACTCAACTCTCCATTTCATGAGTTGGGGACAACCCCCTCAATCTTTGCCGCTTGCCGGACATATAATGCAGATTAATTAGTTTTAAGTATTAACAAAATTAGTCAAATGCATAATTTTGGCTAAAAACAAAGAATTATGACAACTCGCTCCTTAACATGTAGCTGAAAATGTGCAACCACATGTTGGAGTGATGGAGTTTTTACATATTTAAATGGTTTGACCTTATGTCATTGCTTACTTAACCCGTGCTCTTCCCAAATTAAAACCCAATCAGTACTCTTATAAATGCTCGATCTGAGGTATTCACATGAACTTTAAAATATTTTGCTAGCTTTTGTCAGTGAAATGGAGAAGAAAACAATAATCAGAAATATTTTGCTATTAGGTCTCTATACCTCGGTGTCAGCATTTGGCTATGGTTCCATGTATTGTATGGTTTAAGACAATAACTTCAAATGGGCCTTTTTTATATTTCTTGAGTTTGTGAGATTTTTTCACTTTTATATATATATATATATATATATATATATATATATATATATATATATATATATATATATTGTTATATTGTGTTTATTATAATATTATAATTATTAGTAACAAATTTATCTAGGTAACCTTTTTGAGACTCGATTTATCTCTCTCTCTCTCTCAAAGTTTTTCATATTCATATATATATATATATATATATATATATATTCGGCTTGGGTAAACATATTGAAAAATGTTTACTATCAAAAGAAACTCTATTTGTATAATTATAATAACTAGAATTTTAAATAAATAAAAAAATTCAAGCTTACGACAATGAAACTAATTTATAAAATTATACTATTGCAACGTCACTTAATCATAAAAGTATTTAATAGTCCCAATCTTAATAATAAAGTTTCACTATATTACTCAATGAATTAGATAAAGCAGTACAATACAATCAAAACAAAAAAAACAAAACATTATCTACTGTGTCGGCAAACTAAAAACTTATAATTGAATATTTTACTGAAATCATATTTATATATCTTTATATAAATTTTGATCATAAATTTATTTACTAATAATTAATTATATATTTATTTCACTTTATTTCACTTTTTTTTTTTTTTTTGAGAAATTTATTTCACAAAACTTGATTTTTTTATTAACAACTAGGATATTATATACTAAGAATTAATATCAACATAGAATAATATATAAACCAATAAAAGTCTCTCTGTCTCTAGAAAGAGAGCTTTCTCTCTTCTCTTAGGCAGTAGAAGTGTTCTGTCCCTTCTAACGAAGGAGAGTCTGTATCTCTAAGGTAACAAAGTTACCTTTAGAGCTAGTGGGGTTTTGTTTTTTTGGGGTTTAAGGGAAACACAGTCAGTTTGCATATTACCTATCACGGATATGGAGAACTTAGATGGAAAATGGAGTCAAATTATTCTATCCGAGAGGGAGAACACAGGCTTTGTACTTCAAAGGGACCAACAATCGGGTGAATTCATCCTAGCAGCACAGTTACTGACGCCACGATTCCTTGATATGGAAGCCGAGGCAAGAACTTCCAAACTATTATGGAGGTCCACGAATGGTTCCAGGATACGTAATCATAAGGAGCATCGAGTATTATTTGCCTTGGATAATCTGGGTGATGTGGGAAAGTGTTATTATGAGCGTTCGAAGCCTAGAACCTGTGTTAAGTTTCATGGTGTTCAACAGCAGTCAAGCTCATCCGTGAGGGCAGGGGAGGGAGGAGGTCCGGTAGTGGCGCAACCAGCAGAGAGGGTGACAGAAAGATGCGTTGATGGTGAGGCATTAAAGAGCATTGATGGCATTAAAGAGGGTGAAGCGCTGAACAATAATTGTGGGGACGTGGAAGGAACATTACAACCTAATCAGGTAAACCAATAAATCTCGGATTTTAACAGGGCATTGAATGAGTTTGAAACCAAAAAGAAGTCTATCCATATTGGTAACCCTTCAACCCTTCCTTTTACGGAATTGATTGGTAATAAGTCAGAGGAGCATATTTGGGATCTGCCAGGTGGATTAGTGATGACTCATGAGTTTGGGTCGGTTAATATGGTCAATATTCCAGACAAGGAAAAAAGCGCAACAACAACAATGAAGGGTAATGGGCTTGATCAGTTCGACCAGCCTCCACACCGTGCCATTTGGAAACCACCTCCATGGCCGATCCTGAAGGTGACCTCTGATAATGTAATGTTCCGGTAACAAAAATCTGTGGATGTTGTTTTGGATATGGGAGGTGGATTAGTGTTGTTTTGGAGATCGACTATTGATGTAATTGTGGAGGGTTCGGGCACAAATTATATCAATACAATGTTTCAAGAAGAAGATAGGGCAGGGATTGGAGTGATCATCCGAGAATGCCAAGGAAAAGGCTTGGCACACATGGTCGGAATCATCCCTCTCCCCCTAACTGTAATAGAGCTTGAAACTTTGGCTATATCGAAGGCTTTACAGTTTGATTTTGATCTGAGTTTGAAAGATGTCACCCCAGAGGGAGTTTCAGAGATTGCAATGAACGCTTTGAATGCATATTCGCAGTCTTTGGAATCCTTTGGGTTACATAGTCGTGATGTTAAATGTTTTGCAAGTTTATTTCACTGTATTAGGATTTCACATGTTCATAGAGAAGGATTGTTGTATTCTCACATTAAGAGAAACGACAATGAGGTTGCTCATAGTCTGGCTAAAAATGCATTATGCATACCAGATTTTCAAGTATGGATGGAAGATGTCCCATTTCATATTGGTTCGATTTTACAATTGGATGTAGTTGAATTTTATTAATAAAATCTATCAGTTTCTTTCTCAAAAATAAAAAATAAAAGTGTGGATGTCATGGGCGGTGCTGCAGCCAACCCAAGGGGTTCATTTGAACCCCCTAACCTGGCCCAAAAAAATACATTATATATATATATATATATATATATATATATATATATATATATATATTTTTTGACCCCTAAATAAAAATTTTGAACACTCTGAAACTAAATTTTGTTTAAATTCAATTGAAATAAGCTTAAAAATAATTATTTTAGTCCTACTTTCACAATAATTTTACAATAAAAGTTAAGTGGTATATTGTAATTAGTTTTTATCTAGACTTACAACTAACATCACTTTTTTACATATCTTTAATAACTTGTCACCTAAATTTTATTATGAAAGTGTTGTGTCAGTAGCATTACTGTTAAAATTGTTTCTTCATTAAGCAAAATAAATAAATAAATAAACTTTCTCTTCAAACTATTCGTAACTCCAACACTATTGACTCCCTAGAAAAAAAAAAAAAGCCACCACCACCGCTGGATGTGGACAACCTATATAGAGTATATATAAGAAGAAAAAAAATTGAAACTAAATTTTATTTAGGAAAAAAAAAATCCTAAGAGATAAGTATGGTTGGGTTTCGTGCATGGATTACTTTTTCTTTTTTTCTTTTTTTTTTAATCTGTGGTACCGACGTACCCAGTCCTTCCTCATAGAACATATGGATTTGTGACACGTCTTCCATCACTACCCACCGCTGGATGTGGACAACCTATATAGAGTATATATAAGAAGAAAAAAAATTGAAACTAAATTTTATTTAGTAAAAAAAAATCCTAAGAGATAAGTATGGTTGGGTTTCGTGCATGGATTACTTTTTCTTTTTTTCTTTTTTTTTTTAATCTGTGGTACCGACGTACCCAGTCCTTCCTCGTAGAACATATGGATTTGTGACATGTCTTCCATCACTACCCACCGCTAGATGTGGACAACCTATATAGAGTATATATAAGAAGAAAAAAAATTGAAACTAAATTTTATTTAGGAAAAAAAAATCCTAAGAGATAAGTATGGTTGGGTTTCGTGCATGGATTACTTTTTCTTTTTTTCTTTTTTTTTTTTAATCTGTGGTACCGACGTACCCAGTCCTTCCTCGTAGAACATATGGATTTGTGACACGTCTTCCATCACTACCGAATATTAAAACCGTATTTAGAAATCGCTTATTTTGTTAAAACTGAAAACTTATTGCTAAAAGTACTGTAGATAAAGGTAAAAATTAGTTGAAATAGTACAGTAGAGCCCATAAATAGTACCAAAAAGTATAGTAGGACCATAAATAGTAGTAAAAATAAGCTAAATAGTAAAATAATTTTAATTTTCCATCACAATCCAAACACACACTAAGAATAAGGATTCTCACTATCAAAAAAAGAAAAGAAAAAGAAAATAAGGATTCTCAAAAAACAAAACAAAGAAGCACACAAACTAAAGAGAGAAACCCTTGTTTCTCTAAAAAAATAAAAAATAAAACAAAACAAAAATAAAAGAAAGAAAGAAACTCTTCTTCTTCTTCTTCTTTTTTAATAGAAATAAGAGTATTCACTTTTATTCAAGTATCTAATCTAACAATTCCCTTGAACATATGCGATTTCCTCATCCCATTGTCATGAGTAACACTATACACACAATAATATATATTTCATAACTATTAAGTTGATATATTTTTACAGGTCTTAGTTTCACTTTTTTATTTACCATTAACAATTAACCATCTCAAAAATTGTGATTAAAAAAACTCAGTTATTGTCGTTCATGGCTCATTGGTTGCTATCTAGGACACATGGCGCTTTTTTTTTTTTTTTTGCTAATGCCAACTCAAATACTATGACATAGAAAATGAGTGTTGGGCAAAACTTGTACAAAGCGAAAAGCCCAAATAACTTCTTTCTTTTTTCTTTTTTTGCTTTTTTCTTTTTCGAGAAACAAAAGCCCAAATAACTTCAAGAATACTTTTTGATGAACTTCAAGAGTACCTGGCCATTTCGTCAAAAACTATGAGCAGTCAATGGGCTTCTCAAGGAATCCAACTAAATCCCTTCATAGATCGGGCCACACAACCCATCAACTCTCCGACATTATATATTGATATGGGCTTATATGATCCATCACTTCAATTCACGATTTGGGCTTTTTGACCCGAAATCTTCTCTTCACAGATTCTGCTTATGACTATTGTACGTCTTCTCTTGCTTCATGAAACATGCCCGTGTTCCTCTTCTCATTTCGAAATGGGCCTCAAGATCCCCTGGCATTTGCCACGTGATATGTGCTGACTGCTGAAGGCTTATTTTCTCTCTATGCGGATTAGGGCCCACAATATTTCCCCTAATTTACCAAAAAAAAAAAAAAAAAAAAATTCTTTATGAGAAAAAATGCTCAAGCCCATAAAACTATTCGGGCTTGTGCATAAAATCATCAAAGTCCATACCACTGCAAAACCAACTATTTAGAAAAGTGCTACGTCCACAATATTTTTACAACAAATCATAGCTGATAAGTTTTTATTGGTTATAATTTGAACCGACTAATGAAATTACTTTTATTTTCACCAATAAAAATCCTAATAACCTATCACTTATAATTTGTTGTAAAAATATTATGAACATAACATTTCTCAACTATTTATTGGGCGAGATGCAAAACCCAAAGCCCAGCCCATTTACACTACAATTATGAATAACGCCATCATCTACAAATTGGAAATTTTAGTCAAGGCTTGGAACTCCATATCAGTACACATTGAAGCAACAAATTTCTCAGGAAAATCACGTTACTTGCAACACATTAAGTTGGGATGTCATTTCCAACTCCAATTCATGATCCAAACTTATGAATTTTCATGGACTTAAGCTTTGATTTTGTAGTTCTAAGGATAAAAGTATGACTAAGTAGATTCATGGAAGTGCCACATGCCAGTGGAAATATGACTTTATAATAAAAGTATTTTGAAAAATGCTATGAACATAGCATCTTTTTTTTAATAAAAAATATTATTTTATTTATTGGCTAACATTTGAGCTTAATTAATATTATTACAATGAAAGAAATAACCCTATTGGTTAAAACTAGGGGGCTTTATTCTACTTGGGGGCCTTAGGCAACCACCTCTTTTGCTTATAGTGTAGAGCTAACCTTGCTATTTATTATGACAATTTCTTAGAACCTATTTGCAAAGGTAATATGTACTCACTAAAATATTCTACTAAGAATGATAAAGAATGTCATAATCTTCCAACAATAAACAACTAAGTTTTGATAAGACATTATTAAAATATTTAATTTTTGCAATGAATGATGATATATGTTGCAATTGAAACTCTTCATCAAATGAAATACCTACAACCATCTACAATGAAGATTTTGTTATCCATACTTCCTTCTTTATTATCTTATTTTATGAGCCTAACTACAATGTTTAGCTTACTTGATTTTTAATTAAAAACCCTTTTAAGCAAGAAAATAAATCTAAAAAGAATAAGATAAAAAAAAAAAAAAAAAAAAGACATATGTCATCAAAGTTTCCATTAAATAAAATTATAAGTATAAAAGATTTAAACCTAATAAATTGGTATTCTCTAAATAACAAATAGAACATCATATATCACAATTCTCACCTTCCAAGCATGAATACCACATAAAATTCAAAATACACAAAAAATAATAATAATAATAATAAAAAAAAATTTGGGACATTAAAATTTAGTGAGGAGTATTTTAGACATTGCACAATAGAATATTTTAAAAATTATAAGATTTCGTTAGGATTTATCTAAGAGTGTAACAGTAGTTAGTAGGGGTATATGCTCATTTACAAAATATAAAGGAGGGAAATTTTCAACTTTAGTTTAGGGAAGGAATACAACTACCCCAAACATAAAGGGTGAAAGTGTTTTTTTTTTTTTTTAAATACTTTAAACAATGTGTATAAAAAATAAATAAATAAATAAAAGGTCAGGCTAAGAAAACTATGCATAAAACAATGAATTTTGGCTCAACAAATTGACTAATCCAAAAAAGAAGTCTAGGGGGAAAACAATAAAATGTTATGATATTTTTACAAGCTATGGTGGGTCCTAGTATGATATTTTATTATTTTATTTTAGAGTAATGCTATGTCCACAACATTTTCTCAACAAATCTTAGGTGGTAAATTTTTATTTTATTTTATTTTTTTGGTGGTAAACTACGTGGTAAATTGTTAATAATTTTAAATTGAGTTAACCACTTTAAACTATGCATTTGAAAAAAAAAACACACACACACACACACACACAAAAAGCCAACTAAAGAAAATTGTGCCTAAAAAAGTGAATTTTGGCTCACAAAATTTGACTAAACCAAAAATAAAGCCTAGGAATATAGCAAAATATCACAATATCTTTTATTTCCAGTTATGGTAGGTCTCGATATGATATTTTATTATTATATCTACAACATTTTCATAACAAATCTTAAGTGGCAAATTGTTAACTGGTTTTAAACTAGAACCACCACTTCAAATTGTGTATTAAAAAAAAAGAAGCCAGCAAAAGAAATATGTGAGGAAAATAGCAAATTTTGACTAAAATAAAAAAGAAGTCTAGGAAAACAACAAAATGTCACAATTTTTTCACAATATCTTTATTTTCAACTGTTGTAGGTCATGATATGATATTTTATTATTTTATTTTAAAGAAATGCTATATCCACAACATTTTCACAACAAATTCTAGATGACAAGTTGTTACTAGTTTTAAACTGGGCCTACTATTGATGTCAATTTTTTTTTTTTTTTTTTTTTTTTATCTATCAATAATACATTGCTACTTAAGATTTGTTGTGAAATTATTATAAAAATGTTGTGGACTTAGCATTTCTTTTTATTTTATTTTATTCAATCTATAAGGAATTGAGATCTCGACAATTGTGAAAATATTGTGACAACAACAAGATGTTATAACATTTTCACAATACATTTATTTTCAATTATGGTTGGTGTCAATATCATATTTTATTTTTAGCTATAAGAAATTGACAACTCAATAAATGTGAAATTATTTGTAAGAATATTTTCTGTGAGTATAATAATATTGCATCGGCACATATAAATATTTAAAAGAAAAAACAAAAAGAGTACAAACCAAAACTCTAGCGTATTAAAAATTATAAATAAATAAATAAATAAATAAGCCAACTCAAAACTCACCAAATTGACTAAACCAAAGGTTATCGTAGAATTGAGCTGTTGGCACTTTTTATATAGTTAGTAGAAGGAGATTAGTAGATATTCTAAGTGGCCTAGATTAACTAATAAAATCGTGTCTCGTGACCTTAGGTAAAAAATTGAACTAGAGCATTAAGCATAATAATCGCCATGCAATTGGTGCAATACTTAAGCTATTAATTGAATTTTTGATTATATGTCTCCCTTCATTTTGGCGCAATTCACTTAAGGCACATTTGGTACATTATAACGGTGATTACACAAGCATAGAAATAAGTATTACAAGAAATATAATATGTTGTAATAGAATAACTATTACTATTCATTTGTTTGGTAGTAACACAGGAATAGAACCCTAACTCTAGTAAAATAAATACATATTTAATTCAATTCCCTAAATACCCTTATTTATAAAATTACATTTAGAATCTAACTTAACATCTTAATTTGTATAAATTGAACAATTTTATAATTAATATATATTTCTTTTGTTCAAATTTCAAAATGAATAACTCCATAAATGTTATAAAAAAAGAAAAAGAAAAAAATGATAAGACCTAAAATTTCAATCCGTGGTTCTGTGCAAGATTATTTGATGATAATTAAAGGTCAATTGTTGGAGCCGAGCCATAGACTAACTAGCGAAAAATATTTTTAATATAGAACTTATGGCCTGAAGAACCATAGATTGATTCTCAAAAAATAAAATAAATAAATAATAAAGAAGAACAACAACAAAAACAACAATGGTAGCTTAATGAAGAAATATTGTTTTATGAAAAACATAGTATATGATTTTTAGATTTTCGCAAGTTCTTATTATATTTGAAAACCATAGATTTATATGGCAGAAAGGTCCGAAAGGAGAGGGAGCAGCGACAAGTAGGGGGGCTTTTTCGAATTTTTCTTATAAGTGGATTAAGTTGGGTCAGGAATAGGGATTACATGGCTTTTGATAAAGAATTATTATTCTCCATTTTATAGAATAACTACTCATCTTAATAAGGAATAGTTTGAGATGACTTTTGATAAGGAAGGATTAATATGGTTTTTTTTTTTTTTCAAAAAATAATTCAAATACTCCTTTTTTTTTTTTTAATATTCAAACACACTTTTAAAAAAAAATAATAATAATAATAATTCAATAGTGTGAGGTAGATGTTTTGTTAGAAGGGATCAATTTCTATCCAGTGTCCAATGATCACTAGACACGTTCGATACGTGACACGTGTCCAGTCTTCGACACGTGTCGCGTATCCAACGCGTCCAGTGGCACTGGCCACTGGACAGAAACCAAACCTTGTTAGAAACATAAAAAAATATCAATCAGTTGAGATGTAAGATTCTTGACATTCAAATACACTTTGATAAAGGAAACAGTCACAAATATAACTGAGCAAAAACCGTAAGAAGAAGAAGAAGTCTTAATCCCAAACTTTGGGTTCGGTCATTAAGTCTTAACAAATTGGTTAGATCAACTAATAGACAACTGGCAAATTAAAACATCTTAGTAGCCCAAGGAAAATAAAGCAAAAGTAGTTACGTGTATTCTTTTCTTTCCTCCTATTCTTTTTTATCTCAAACTTTGAACAATTAAGACAAAAACAAAATAATAAATAATGACATATACAATTTCCATTACAAACGATTCAACAGCAATAATGAAAGTACAATAATACAATGGATGGAGACCCATCATTTTGATGAAGCTTTAATGGCCTCCACCATTTATACACCACAAAAAATTTGAAAGAATATGACATAAATAAATAAAAAATATCGATCATTTCACACACATGGAAAAAAAGAAAAAGGGAATGATTTGCATCAACAATGAATAGCAGTCAAATTATTAGCCTTGTTGGGGACTTGGGTGGGATAGGAACCCACTGAAGAAGATGATGAAGACCTTTTGTGAACACTGGACGAGTGGTTATATCCATAACCAGGTCTTTGCTGTACGAACTCTATGGCTGGTGGCTGAAATTCAGACCTGGTTCGCCTATGAGATGAGCCACTGAATGATTCTTCTGCATTTAACAAATGGTAGCTACGGTTGGAGATTTCTGACTTGCTTCTATTATATTTGTTGTGAGGCTTCGGCTTCTTGATGGCATTGAGAAAAAATGGAATTAAACCTTCCATGATTTCTTCTTCTTCTTCTTTTTCTCAAAGCTGGATGGGAAGGAAGCTTTCTCTTTCTTTTTTTTTCTTGGAATGTATAACTTTGATTTGTATATGTCATAAGGGAAGGTGTATATATATAGGATTTTGAAAGTTATTGGATATGGATGAGGAAAGTCGGGAGAATATTAAAACAGATGGTCAAATGACATGTATATCCTTTTGACAAAACAAAACCAACAAAACCATGTGTATTATTATATTGCGTGGTTGTGCTTACACCCAATTTTTGTACAATTTGTTGACTGGTAAATATTGTGAGTGGATGACATTTTCTTTGCATTGTAAAATTGGGTGTACGCAAACGATTCATGTCAGTAGTATTGTTCTTTAAGGGAACATGAGAGAAGTAATATAATTTGTAAATGAGGTTTGGTTTGGTTTGGAATCGGAGAGTCAACAACTTTGACTTGATAATTAGCTACCTCATAGCTGCATCACGTGTCATAGCGGATCGTTAAAAAACTGAGTGCGATCCTGCCTTTTGTGTCTTTGACTATTGAGGATTGAATTAGAATAGTCACTAATTGAATCTCTGAAAGCTGTGGCGGCTCCACGCGGCATTGTTTTAAAATACCCATAAATTAAAAAGGGGCAACCAAAATTTCAACGAAGAAGAAGTAGAAGAAGAGTGAGAGACAGAGAACCAAGTCATTGTCAATTTTGTCACGGGGTTTAAATCTTAAACAATGTTTTTTTTTTCTTTTCAAATCATTCCAAATGGAAGGAAGTAACGAAGTAGTATAGCAATCAAATCGAGTTAAATGAGTACATTACTTACTATAAAAACAAAATGAGTTACATCATTCATGACGCAATAACAACTCTTCCCTGTCTACTATTCTTCCCCAGTCCCAACTCACGGTTCAACCAAGTCAGATTTTTATTATTATTTTTGGATACTTACAGTCATTGTTGAAGCTTCTGTCAGATCTTGAGCTTGCATCTCGATCCATTTCTTCTTCTTCTTCTTCTTCTATCTCTTTTTTTCTTTCTTTCTGCGTTTTTTCTGTTTCTGCATTTGTGTTCTTCTGAAGTCTGCTATTCTTTGCAGATGAGATGATGAAGATGAACTTTTAGTTTTTTTCAAAAAACTAAAAGTGAGAACTGGAGAAGAGGCGGTATTTGTTACTGATAGAAGACGCAGAGAAGTGATACTGTGATAAACTCATAAAAGTGAAGATGAAGACGAAGATGAAGATGGGATGAAATTCAAAAGTGGGTAGTGTAGAAACTAGAAATCGAGGAGAAGACGACGTGTGTGTGTGGTTAAGAAGAAGCAAGAAGAAAAAAAAAAAAAAGTAATATATAATTAGTGAGGAAAAAAGATAATAAAAAGTTTGGAAATAAATTTGTCTTGAGCAGTGTGCTTAGCTGAAGAAATAAAGCCACTGCCCCCATCTTATTTCAATTTCGGCATTTTGTTGCATTAAAAGAATTAATGTGTATTTTAATTGAAATAATTCTAGTAATTTAAGACTTATGAGTTGGATTAAATTAATTTTACAAGTCTTTTTTTTTTTTTTTTGATCAATACAAGTCTTATAAATATATGAAAATATAAATTTTAAGTTGTTTAAAGAGTAATAGGATATGAAATTATATATATATATATATATTTTTTTTTTTTTAAAAGCCCGAAACATTCTAAACGTTATTATGAAATAAGCGGGTATCAGAATATTTTATTTTTCTAAACAAACCAAAATGGTCTAAAACCGTATTCATAACATTAATTTTTTTATCACGGTCTCCTACTAGACAGTAAATGCTTGGTTGTCAAAGTGTAAGGTGTCAGCACTCATATTTGAGCACGGTTAGCGCCACAATTTGTGCCACAACTTGCTCATATGGCGAGGTGTGATTAGTAGGAGATGTGTCTTCACATGAGCGAGTTATGGCACGAGTTGTGGCACAAATTTTACCACAAATTATGACACCGGAATTATCCCTTATCTCCTACTCAATACTTATCTTTTACTTTTACCAAATGCTTGGCTGTCAACCATTTACTTGGACTTGTATTAGTATTTAAGTAATTTTTTTTTTGATAACCGTATTTAAGTAATTTTTGAACGGGCAAGTCTGCCAACCTTCCGGATTTTTTTTTTTTTGGGGGGCAACCTTCCGGATTTTACCACTTTGTTTTTTAAATTTTAAATTTCATAAGTAGTTGACCGTTTAAATGGACTTGGGATGTTGAGAAAATCTTAAGATTAATTTAAATATAGGCTTGCACAAAAATGTTAAGGATATATATATATATATACACACACATTCCATCTCTTCACTAAATTAAAACATTTCCATTATGTTATTAACTCCCTTGATTAAGAAACTTGATATCTAATTCATGTTTGCTTATAATTTAATATTTCGTGTTTGTCTTAAGAAAGTTATGATGTAAAAAATACTTGAAAGATAAATTTCAATATTTATTTTAACTATTTTAGTCATTTTTTCTCTTTTTACTAATTTAATATATTTATTTATCTTTTTTTTAAAATTTAAATTAATTATAATGTCATCACGGTTCGACCTCGATTCAATTTCAGTCTGACCTTCAAAACCTTAAACCCCTCCCTTTAACGATTTATTGAACGATCTGGGTTTGAAAACCATACATGCCATATGTGGCCATGTGACTTTTGAAAGAACATGTACAATAAAGGAGTTTTTTTATGTGAAAAATCTATGGACAATTTTTGCCACTACTTTGGTTAAAATTTTGACATATACAATTGAATAGTGAGTCCATGTAAAAGTTATTATCTATCACTTACAGTCAACTACTTCAGCAAATTGTGACAAATGGTGTTGTTATAAAAGAATTGACATTTTATTGGCCCAAAAAAGGATAAGCCTATCTTTTTTTCCTTTTATTTGGTATTTGATGCCCCTTTGAAACCTCATAGAGTTTGTTCAATAGTAGCAGTACATTACACCTTTTCAAAATTAAGATTAAAATTGCACAAATCTTATTAAATTATTTTTTTAAGCCAACGACTAAGGATTGCTGACAAAACTCTCATAATAAAAATAAATTAAAAAAAAAAAAAAAACACACACACACACACACACATCTTTACCTTATTTAAAAGAGAAAATAGCCAAAAAAGCCATCAAAAAATTCATTCTTACAATCAAATACTCAAATTATTACCATCCAATTATGCCCCTGTTTGGCTGCAAGAAAGGAAGACGGAAGAATACTGACCTCTCTCTTTCTCCCTCTCCCCCTTTAAAATATCAAGGGGGAAATTTAATAGGGTACTTCAATATCAAGGAGCCATATTCCCTTGTTTAGTCTTTAAGGAGATTTAATCAGTTTACTCTGATGCACAAATGGTCATTAGAGTTTGGGACTTCATTTTAATAGCCCTAATTAGGGATGGAAAAAGCTCCCCGCCTCGCTGGACCTACCTTGCCCTGCTCCGCTTCACACAAATTTTCTTAGCCTCAAAGAGATGTCGAGGCGAGGACAAGTTTTGCTCATCCCGCCCTGTCTTCCCACACATCTCCTTGGATGCTCGTGTGTGTGTATTCATTATCATTTTTAAAAAACATCTAATCTCTCATTCTCTTTTGGTGCTCTTACGATTACATATTTTCTATTTATTTCATCTTTATCTCATCAATTTAATAGGATTAGTAAAACATCTCCAACCTGCTCCAAACCCGACCTATCTCACTCTCACCCCACGCAAGTTTTTCCCTCCTCCAAAAAGAGACGGGACAAGGATGGGGCAGCCCATGATCCAACCACGCCCCACCCCATTGCCATCTTGCTTAATTGTGATATAATCAATTTAACCCGGAATTTTGGGCTTCATTGTTATAGGCTTAAAATTGCAATGATAGACACTAAGCCTCCTCTGTGTGAGTTCCGAGCATAGCTCCAAAACTATGTTCAGGTTCTGAGCTTGGCTCCAAAAACAAGTTCAGGACTAACGAGGCCATCTCTTCAACGAATGACACTTGACCACCCTCAAAAAGGGATCCCAACATCATCTACATCATTACAGTCAAAAAGTCTCAAAACTGTCTTGTACTCACCAAAAAATCTCTCACACACTAGATCCCTTCTTCCTCTTTCAATTCCAAATATTGACAACAGCAGATCTATTCCATGGCTTCACACTCTATGGAGCTTCTCCCATGTAGGCAATAGAAGATATGGAGAAGGAGGAGGCAGATATATAACGTAAACTAAACTGAGAAAAAAAAAATCCATTTCCTTAACTATTTTCTCCATTGCTTTAACTTATTTCCATAGATTAGGATAAAAATGCTTACAAGACAATTTATTGAGAAAGCTACACAGAGATGCAAACATTTGCGCATGCGCACACACAAACAAGAGACATGGTATGAACAGCAAATTGCCAATGATCTGCTCTTCTATAGTCTCTGAATATGGCAAAATTCAGACATTTTCTACAGTAATCGAGTTGCAAAATCAACCACATTTAGAAGCCATTTGGCTATCTAGTTTTACCTTGGGTCATATGCCACTAAATTTTTGCTGGATCAGATGCTGAGCTCCTTCAACCAGTCTTTGGACAACTTCACCTGCAGGTAATATTTCCTTGATAAGGCCCACACCTACGCCGGCATACATCGCCATGCTTTCAATATCACCTCTGGTCGTTGAATTTGGAACAGTACCAGCAAAACGTTTAACTTCTTTTTCCTAATGAACAAGAAAGTGAGTTTAAGCAGAGAACAACTAGAATAGAATGATCATGATAGTTTTGGGTTAAAATTCAATACAAAAACCAGTGTTTATAATGAATTCGTATAGAAATTAAGCATTTGCAAAGATCACATCTTGAAATCCTCAAAATGATTGTCATCATATCAAATAATATGAAAAAAAAAAAAAAAAAAAAACACACTCTAAGATAGGAGAGGGAATAAGGCTAAACTACAAAATGCTATTGTTATCAAATATGAAAAAGTTGACTCTCACCACGCCATGTATTGTTGAACGACCAATAACAGGCTGATTGAGTTCATTCTCAAGAGGAGGAAGGGATTTCCAATCATTGAAGAAAGGTGTTTGCAGAACACGTTGTGGTGCACCAGGCCACCTTGCGCGGCCGAATACATCGGTGTACTCAGTTTTGTCAAGTTCAATTAACTTCCTCTTGTATGTAGGATGAGCAAAGCTTTCCAAAGTTGCAACAAACCTGGAATACAATTCTAATATAACAATCTATAATTGTAACAACATTATGAAATAGTCCACGTTTAAAGATAAGGTCAGGATTTGTAAAATAAAGTTGAGAATTATGGGCCCTGTCCAGATTCCATTATCTTAAAATTAACCATGATTTTATTTTTTGAAAAATAATATCAAGTTAACCATGAATGCTTGACCATAACTATCTCATCTATTTCTCCAAAGTTAAAAAAATAGAATGAATTTAATAAAAGTTATCCTGCTATGAAGCAAACTCCCAGGACAAGAGTCCAATATTTGAGATCATTGGGACATGAAAAGAGTTCCTTTTTGTTTGTAAAGCACTTGAAGGCAGAATTCTATCATGCCTGCACAGTAAATAGCAGCATTCCCAGAATATTATTTGTAATAAAACCCAAATTAATGTGTATACATCTTAGTGACAGCTTTATATATATCTTTTTCAGATTAAAAAAAAAAAAAAAAAAAAAACCCCACACACACACAAAAGAATTAACAATTATATTACAGCATATGAAACAAATTAACATCATTTTAATATCCTTTTCAAACATATATATGAGATAATCACATTTGCGTCTGTCAACCAAAAATCCCTCTTTTATGGCAGCATACTTATCTAAGGTCCCATTTCACATGCTGGATTCAGATTAGAGTTAAGATTAAATAGTTCAAATCACACATTTGGTGCATTACAATCCAGGAATAACTTAGTCTGGACTTGCCTAATAATTATACATTCATGTGATTATCAAATGCCATGGATGGTGGTGGAATTAGGCCAGAAAACTCTTTGGCCTCTCTACATAAGTTCTTCACCCCAGTTAAGATGCTTCCGCCAGACAGACACCTGATCTAGTTGATGAAGGGTTATTTCAATTGGATGGGAAACTTGTGAAACCAAAGCGGGTCAATCTCCAGTTGAAGAGGCCAATTTTCAGGCGAGATAGGTGGCATCTTGAGGTGAGAGAGAGAAGCAAGTTCAGTGAAGCACATATATGGCTGACAAAGTTTTGGCAATCAGCAAACTGACCCAAGGAAGCTTGTGAGGCACAGTTAAACCAAATATGGTTGGGTTTCAATGTTTTCCAACAAATCTTGGAATTGGAAACTCTTGGTGGGCTGATGTAGGATGAGTCAGTTATGTGGTGTGAAGGTTAGGTGAGGTGGCGGTTCCATGGGGAAAGGATGGAGTGTTGATAGGTGGATGGAGGGGAGAATGAAAATGGAGTAAAGAAAACGGAAAAAACCACACACACAAAGATCTATCTTGGCTTTCCCTAAACACATCATAGGTGTAACCAGACCTAAATGTATGCTATGCATGCGAACATACCACTGCATGGTTGACCAAATGAACTCTTTTAAATGTATTTACAGTAAATTAAAATGTTCCAAACCTGGTGCCTAGGCAAACCCCTTGAGCACCAAGGGCCAGTGCAGCAACATAACCACGTGCATCCACAATACCACCAGAAGCGATCACAGGTATGTCTTTATCACCAACAAGATCAACTACCCTTGGCAAAAATGATATCAAACCTTCCTGAGAATAATTGAACAAGACAAGGGTGTCAAAACATAATTAATTATTCAATTTAACAAGTATAAATTGAACAGCATAGAACCAAGAAGTAAAATCAACATAAACTGAATTTCATCAATGCAAAATATATTTAATGCTACTCACAAGGAACTTCTATAAAATTCAGTTTGCCACCATTGTAAAGACAACAGTTCAAATCACACTTCAGTTCTAATAATTATTGTTTTTTTTATGACGTGGAACCTCACCAAGGCATGGCCCTTTGGACCCACCCCTAGGGAGTAAACCAGAGATACTGGAAAGTTATACTTTGTGTTACTCCCTTATCAAAATGTCCATTTTTAATACGTTTATTAAAGTTAGTTTTGGCCTTCCACTACCTTTTTTCATTCCCTCAACTTGAACCAACTCATTTTTTCTAATTAGTGCATTAATCACTTTCCTCTAAATATGACCAACCATCTCAAGCAACCCTCCCTCATCTTTTCATCAATAGAGACCTCCCTTATCTTTATATGAATTATCTCATTTGAATCTTATTTTTCCTTATATTTCCACTCATCCATCTTAACATTTTCTTTTTAGTTACACTCATTTTATGAATATGTTACCTCTAACATTCAGTACCATCTAGCATAACTAGTCTCAACCAGTCCCTAGCCCATAAAAATGAGGCTTGTGGTAAGTTGACGGCCAATGTAAAATTTAATCACTCTATTATGAACAATTTAGAAGGTTTCAAATGCTTGAAATGCTTTGAAAAATGAATTTGCTATGTTATACAACTGAAACTTTGTCCTCAATTCTTCAATTCCTACAAGCGAGCTTATATTTTAAAGGCACATGATGTTCAAGAGGAAAGGCATGCTGAACAAATGATGAATGTCTAACATCAATGCTAAGGAAAATAATTATAAGAATAAGCCAAATTTGGTAAATATTCTGATAAACATTGGCAAGACCAAAAGAGAATTTCAAAGAATGAAGACTCATAAATTGTTATTTTCCTTTATCTTCTCCTTTTTTTTTTTTTTTTTTTTTTTTTTTTTTAACTTTTTCTCAACCTGTGGGCCTTGTTCTCTTTACTTTAACTTGTGCATAATTTGAAAGGTCAGGTTCTCCACCCACAATATATTTTCCTTTCTTTCTCCCATTCTGAGTTTCTTATTTGCAAAAGTTATTGCATAATAATTTACTGGTCCAAACAACTAGTTATCAGATATTTATAATTGCATAAAATTACAATAATACTTCTAAAAACAACAATCACTGATACCTTCCCAAGTACATGCCCTCCTGCTTCAAGCCCTTGGACAATAATTGCATCCACACCAGCCTCAATTGCTTCTTTTGCTTGTTCTACACTCCCAATCTTCAACAGAAAATCCATGTAATTCATGAGAATCACCAAGGAAAACAATTGGAATTGCAGTCTAATAAGTGTATTTGTGAGAAGGAATTAACACCCAACATGAATCCTTTATGTTATTCAAATAGAACCCAATAAATGAATCCTTTGAGCCATTTAAAATTTAAGAGTATTATCATTAATGCAAAACTTTTTGAATACCTTCAATGGCCAATAGTCGATTTTGTACAGTGCATGCAAACCAAATTAGATACAAGATTCTACACCAAAGCCACCAGTAAACTTTGGTAAAATGATGGAAAGGACTTTGATGTTTATTTTTTCACATGGTTTGCTTCAATGGTCACATATCAGCCCACTTTGAATAGGTATGGATATATTCTTTGTGTTCTTTTTATAAGTGACATTTGGCCTTAAGGGAGAGACATGGGAGATTTGAATTTGTGATCTTTGCTTCATAAGACATTCTCTTCACTTGATTGTGCTACCCATTGGGGTTGAACGTGTTCACTTTGAACCTTTCTTTCTTTTGCTTTTTTCTGACACAATTGAACTGTAATGCATTTGATACATTCAATTAGGCAAAATTAATGGTGCCTTATATGATTACAATGTGTCAGACTAAATGAAAATGCCACAGTACCACTGGGCCACTAATATCATGCACATCCAAGTCAATGAGCCAAATAACGCAATATTACCCATATAACATGTCTTCTTTTTTTCTTTTTCTTTTTTTAATTTCTAAATCAATATATGTAGTCAACACTTACTTGGGGAACAACCTTGACCCCAGCACGATGAGCTTCAAGTACAAGCTCCTTGGAACATTCACCCCAGGAAATTTGCAAGACTGCTACCTTCTCATCCAGTATAGCCTTTATATTTTCCTCATGGGGAAATGCCAGAACAACACCAACCCCAAATGGTTTGTCAGTTAAGGTTCGAGTTTTCCTTATTAACTCCCGCAAGTATTCTGGTGACTCCTGGAACAGGTAAACTTGAAAGATAAACAATGTATGCTAAAAATTTCAATTAAAGTTAGAACTGTAGCGCATTCATAAATCAAACTAGCAATAAAATGGAAAAGTTTTACCTATCTTTTCCTGGAAAAGGAATAGAACGAAAAGGTTTTAGTGGACTCTTAATCCAATAAATGCACACTAAAATGTAAGCAATGTTTCCATTTTTTTATTACAAGGGGGGTTTTGAACCTAGGCTATCCCCTATGGGAGAACTGGATGACACCCTTGAACCATATGGCTCATGGCTCCATGGGGTTTCTATTGCATATTTGACATAAGTTAAATTACATATGTCATCCTTGTGATTTGCCTATTAAACACAGATGCACCTTGTGGTTTATTTACACTAATGTGCTAAGGTAAAAGGGGTATCTATTTCATACCGTTAATAGAAAAGATCAAATGATCATCTTGCTAGCGTCTAGTAAGTAAAAGTTCCAAACTGATTCGTCTCCTCCTTGCCTTTTCTTAACTGCCAATTAGATCTATTTTGGGCATACCCAAATGCAAACTTCTTCAACCTCTTTTTCCCAACAACATATTCAAATTCCCACCTTTCAATTCATTGGCTGTTAAAGAACTTATTCGTTTCTATTCCGAGTCAACTCAACAAGCTTACCCAAGTTACCATCCCCACTCCACTTCTTCATTGAAAATTACTCAATACCCTTTTTTCTATCTCTACTTCTAGCTGTTCTATTCCAAATTCTATTTGTATTTGAGACTTCCTACTCGCCAGTGAGTTGCCCATAGAAGGGTTTAGTCTTCCACTTTGCCCCAAGGAGCATATCAACAAGGCAAGCTAGCTAGATTAGTGCTCCAAGCCCATAATGAAAAATGAAACATTCCAACTGAACAGAGAAGTCCTAAAAAGGTGCTTCAGAGTTTAATTTAAGTTACATTTGTTTGCATCAATATTCATATCAAGGGCCAAGCGCATTTGTATATCAAATCCTAATTTATTTAAGCACAAGTAATTAATCCTAACTATATTACAAGCAAAATAACCCTATGGCTAGTCTAGGGTTGCCCTATCTAATTCATATAAATGGCTTCATTATCATAAATAGAGAACTTAATTAGAGTGATGTAGCTGTTTAGGGTTTTCCGCCTTAGATGCAGTTTTCTAGGGCCAAAACACATTGATTACTTATTTATTTCTCTTTCTTCTTCTCTTTGATTCTTTGTGATATTTTCTTATCCTCACATGATAGTATAGCCCTATCTCATCTTTACAGACATGGTATAGCAGAGCCCAGTTTACTCTCTCACCACCATTGTTAGCCACTCTATAGGACTCATCTTGATCTATACCATAGCGTGAATAGTGTACATGTTCCCTCGCATGCTAAATTGCTTTCACTCCTACAAAACTTAGTCTTAATTTATAACCTGCTGTAAACAACGTTTGGACAAAATCCCAAACACATTTTCATGCTTCCTTCTCAAGTAAGGTAGCCAAAGGCGAAAGGTGACCTCAAGGCACAAGGCCTTCTATAACCTGAGGCATGAGGCGACAAAGAGGCACTAGCCCGAATAAAGCGAGGCAACAAATCTTAATATATTTGTTATACATATAGGGTCCGTTTGGATCTAGCTGAAAACTGAAAACTGAAAACACTGTAACAAAATAATTTTTAAATGTGTGAATAGTACCGTGGGACCCATTTTTAATGAAAAATTTGTTGAAAAGTGAGATTTGTGGGTTCCGTGAACAGTGCACAGGACCCACTGATGTGTTGAAAAGTCAAATATTACGGCTACTGTTTATGAACAGTGCATGAACAGTAGCCGTAACAGTGAAATTTGTCTCCTGAAAAGGTTTCCAAAAAAAAAAAAAAAAAAAGAGTAAAACGCTGGAAACGCAGATGTGGGTAGAAATAATTTCTACCCAAACGCACACATAGTACTTAAATTATTTGTACCTAGTGTATTGAAACATTATAATGAAGTGTTTTTAAATGAGTTGCATGAAGAAATTAGGTCCATCATGTTATTTCAAAATAGGGTTAACATGGTTTAGCCTCTATTAGTTATTCTAACAATAGGTTTTAAAACAAGGTTCTACCATAAATTAATTAATCAAACAATAAGTTTTACAACAAAATTTTGTAAATTAATTTAGGGAAAAGTTAATAGATGCCCTAAGAACATTGGTTTAAAAAGTATTTTTAGAAACTTTTTATGGGAAAAGAAAAAAGTAATTTGATTTTTTTAAAAGCTTTTTATATTTCCCATAAAAGATATATTAAAACTTTCCTAAAATGATCCATTAACAAATTCCCTAAAAGCTCCGGTTAACCAAACCCATTAATTTATCTTACAATGGGTTTTATAACATGTATTTTAAATTAATCATCCTCTTCAAAAAAAAAAAAAAAAAAAAAAAAAAATTAATCATCTAAAAATAGGTTTTACAAACTTCTATAAAAAATTTATAAAATTAAAAACAAAAAAAAACTGAGTCTCTCACCTTAGCAACTTTTTCATGGCTTAAGGCGGTTGCCTTGCTCACCTAGGCTCTAAAGTCAAGTGCCTCACGCCTCGCCTTATAGCCTCAAAGGAACCTTAGGAGCGCCTCACCTCGCCCAAGAGCCTCAAAGGCGCCTTAGGGGTGCCTCACCTCGCCCAAGAGCTTAGGCGAGTGCCCAGCACACCTTTGACTACAATGTTCTCAAGTGTCATATTACTTTGGCTTCCTTTTCTTGCAGTCCACTGATCTCATTGGCCCAACCAACCAACTGTCTATTGACCTTACAAACCTAGTCATCTACCAGTCTCATGCTTCACATGCATCACAGGCCCTTAACATCATCTGATAAGTATCTAGTGACTTTTCAAGCAAATGAGGATTTTTAACCAATCCATGCAGTCTTAGTGATTTCAACCATATCATTTGGACATAATATTGAGAAAAGTTTAATAAGAACGGCTTGCAAGGTGTTATCTTTTAGAAGAACTTGGCACGCATGAAAAATACAAATTTTCCAACACATTTATATAGATTTGAAATTAAAAAAAAAAAAAAAAAAAAAAATCTGATTCACCACTTTGAAATATTAATACAGAACAACTGAATTCAACCTAAAAAATAATCACAATTAAAATAACATTATTGAAAAACTACACAAATAAGCACAATCAAATAAGAGGTCCACAGCAAAAGTGAATTAACAAAAACTATCAACTAAACGAGGCCTTAAGATTAATTTCATTGTCCATTATCATCACAAAAGATTTTAGGCTTTTCTGGTCACAGTATATAAATGATCTATAAACATATTACCTAGGCTCTAATTCAGTATTTTAAGAAATCATACCTATAATATCCGAGGATTATCTGAGTTCAACTAGTCTGATAGGATTTTCAAATTGGATCATTATAAAACCGTACTACACAAGACTAATTAAGATTTCGCATATGATCAAAGATGTAGTTATGTATTGGCCAATACTCACATGAGTCAAAAGGGAAAAGGAAAAGGAAAAAAGAGAAATACCCAATCAGGGGCTCGAAGGAAGCCAAGTCCACCAGCATTAGCAACAGCAGCAACAAGCTCTGGTGAAGAAATATCAGGTCCCAATGGTCCCTGCACTATACCATACTCAAAACCCAAAATTCCTCTCCAACCCATTTGTTCTCTTCCTATATTCTCTCTCTCTCTCTCAAGTACTCTCCAATGGTGGATTTGGCTAAAACCCAATACTGTATATATATTAAAAAAACCAGTGGCAGTGATCAGTGGGGACCGCGGATTGTGCCGTGTGGGGGATGTTGTGGAAGTTTCCACAATGTAAGCAAAAGTGTTTTTGTACACTCTCTCTCTCTGCACAATCCTTAAAATGGGTTGGTTGATGTTCCTGGTAAACGTAAGCCAAGACATCATTGGTTTGGAGTTATATTCACAATGAGTGGGGGTGGGACTTGGGGTTGCACATGGGGAGAAACAGAAACTCCACGCCGCATCACAACATCCATTAATGGTTCTATCACCTATGTACTTCAGACTTTATAGTTTAGACTTTATTATAAGTTTTATAGTTTATCCTACCTTTAGTTAAAAATCTTTTCCTCTTTGTCTCTATTTATTTGTCTTGTGATTCTCCCCATATATAAATATAAATATATATATATATATATATATATATATATATATATATATATATATATATTTGTCTTGTCTTTCTTTCTCAAAAAAAAAAAAAAAAAAAAAACCTACTAGCAAAATGGTAATTTCATGCCTCAAGGGTAAGATTGTATTTGATTGTTGATTTCCTATTGTTGCTTTCATATAAAATAAGTCTTCAAGTAGTATAGATCAAAATAATAGGTCCTGGGCTTCAATCGGACCACTAAAATAAAATATATCATGAAAATTAAGTTTTAATAGTTAAAATGCATCTACGTGGTTGAGTCTAGTCATGTATGATTACAAACAATTAATTTTGATTGTATGAGAATTCAATTCAAAACTAATGACATGACATGATCTCACTGGTCAAGACTACAAACAATGGTAGGATTGCGTGCACTTAATTAATTTGGCAACTATAAAGCATTAATGATGACCTAAACTTTGGTGAAATTACTCTTTTAAATTATTGATTTAATGATAATTGAGGCCTATTAACTCTAAAGTACATCTAATTGGGGCCTATTAGTATTAGGATTTTGTTAACAGGTGCCGGCTAGCACCTGTTAATGAACCAGCTGTGATTCATTTATGATCTATCACAAATCCCACCTGCATAGGAAATTGGCAAAATTTTATTTTTTAGCTGTGTTTTATCACAAAATGATTTGACTTTCTCCATCTAAACTGACACACATTTAATACATATTCAGTTTTTTCCACATCCCTAAAAAAACGTGAATAATTTATTTTAAATTTTATCACATTAACGGGTGCTGTACAGCACCCGTTAACAACACCCTTAGTATTAATGCTAAAAAGGTGTTAATTTGGGGTCTATTAATAATAATTGGGCTGAAACTTATTTCCAAGAAATGACATTTGCTCCATGTGAAATGACATTCAAGGCTTCAATTTAAGCACAAGAACGAAGTAGTTCCATTAAGAAACGAGTAAGATATTATTTTTTGAAATGGACTTTACTAGCTATTATGAGAAGTTTAAGGAAAAACCAAGATTTTCAACCCATTTGCTTGCTCTTCACTCTCACCAACCACAAAATTAATGCACCAACCCCCCACATATGTTAACTTTAAATTAAATGCTTCCTCCCTCTAGAATTCTCTTCCCCTATTATAAAAAATGGTGGAATGCTCATTCCAAAATCCCACTCCCCTACGTCTCTATAGGAGTAGGAGTACTTGTCATACCTTGGTCTTCCTAAAATTTGAGGTATTGAGTGAGTACCTCTTCTATACTTCCCTTCTAGACCCCTAGAGTAATTCCCCTTGAATCTAAGAAGAAGTAAAGAAATAGCATTGTTAATCTAGTCTTCCTAAATCTTTGGAGTCCAATGTTATTTAAATGTTCCATTTTTAGGATTTGATGAGTTATCCCCCCTTTGTTCTCATTTTTCTTGCTGCTAGATTTGATTGTAGGTTAATTTCTTTATATTTTAGTGTTAGGAAAAACATGTTTTGTTGTACTATTATGCTAGCTATTAGAATCTAAACATGTTGGTTGTTTTTTTTTTTTTTTTTTTTTTTTTTTGAAGCCAAAACCAAATGAATATCATTAATGAAGAATACTAGAATCCAAATACAGAGCATCACTTGGAGGATCCTCCTCTAACCATACAGTTTCATTATCAGATAATCTAGCAAATCTAGCCAATGCATGAGCAACACCATTGGCACTACGCCTAACACAATTGACTGAAAAGGATCTAAAACCTGCAATCAAGCACCAAATATCTTCATAAATAAACCCAAGCCGAGCTAGATCTGGTTGAGCCTATGCCACTGTCTTCAATACCCTTGTGTTGTCACCTTCCAAAATCACCTCCATAAACCCTGCATCTATAGCAAATTCAAGAGCTTTACGGCAAGCCAGCACCTCCACCTCTTCACTATCCCTCACAGCCCCACCCTTAGCCGAAATAGCAGCCATCACTTCACCATTCCCATTGCGAACCACAGCCCCATAACCCGAATCAGCTCCATTGTTAAAACATGCTCCATCAAAGTTCAGCTTGAAGAAATCTCCTTGTGGTGGCTGCCATGCCTGACTTGCTGGAACCGGAACTGTCATAGGTACACTCAGATGCTCCTACACCTCATGAAACTCTCTCAAATAATCCAAAGCCCGCTGGTAAGACTGTGATGGATGTTGAAAAGCTCCCCCATGTAAGACTGAGTTCCGTTGAAGCCAGATTTGCCAACAAATCACCCAAAATAAATCCAGCTCCTCATGTGACAACCTCGGCATAAGCCTAGCAACCAACTGCCCAAAGTCCACTTGCACCGTACCAAATTTTTGAAACCTGATTGCACTGCCAACCCAAACATCCTGTGCTGCCCCACACACAATCACATGTAACTATTTTAATTCCAAAGAAAATCACATGACATGTTTATTTTCAATCTTGATATGCAATTGATTTTGAAGACTTGTTATTTATATGAATGATATGCATGACCATTGGCCGCTGTGAGAGACCGTGCCCCCGGCCCTTTTTAGGTGTTGGGCCAAACCCACATGAATGGGTGGAGTCGTACTGTTGTCTCTCAGAATGAAGGTTCAACTTATTATATTTTCCCCTTTAAATTAAGGGTTTTACAATGGAGTCACCATTTACTTAATTATTGGAATAAATAAGAAAACCAAAATTGAAAAATTCCTCATTTTATTGATTTGCAAATGAATGTACATTGATCATAGGAAATTAAATGGCTTTAGTCCTAGATACAATCTAAGATAAAAATACATAACTTTGTTTCCTAGTTACAATCTAGAAATTAAAAATTACATGGATAAGCATTGATCTATTAACCTTTGATCTAAGCTCGAAGGCTATGTTACAAGATGAGAAGGTGTTAGGCACCCATCTTGCCCGGTGAAACCAGTCTTCTAGACTATGGTGACCGACATTCATATCATCCAAATCACTCAATTGTATGTTGAATTTAATGTGTGTGCATGTGATGAACCATAATTCCTTTTACCAATCATTGCATTTGAATTGAAAAATAAATTCTATTGAATGTGTGTGGATGGTGATATCCTAGATTCAAGGATTTGAGAGAATTATGAAACAAACATGTTTTTCATATTTTTGATGTGGATTTAAGATCAAAAATAGTGTTATGCATGAACATGTGAAGAATACATATGAACATTTAAAAATATTCAAACATATTTTAGGAATTTAAATAAACACTAGCATGCTCTAATCTTAAATTCATCATAATAATATATATATATATATATATATATATATATATATAAGTTAGGGGAAGAGATTATGCCTGCATGCAAGATTCACATGGTGGAGGAGGAGACTCTTGATGGAGGTCCTAAAAGTGGAGTAGAAAAGAAGAACTAGGAGAGGGAGAGTGAGTCTCACTCAATACCTTGAATCTCAGGAAGACCAAGATATGACAAGACTACTCTACTTCACTAGAACTCAAGAGAGGAGAAGAGGGGATTTTTTGTGTGCTTTGGAATGGAGGAGGGGGGGTTTATATAGTAGTAGTTAGGGGCGGCGCCACGTTCAAAAAAAAAAAAAAGTAACAAAACAAGCCCACCCAGGGAAAAAAAACCTAACATCAATCCTAAACAAAACCAACCTCAACCAGATTTTTAAATCAAAATAATTACTAATTAAATACCCAATCGGGCCAACCCAAACGGATTCTCAAAAAAAAAAAAAAAAAAAACAACCAAAACCCAATACGCGTCTGCCAATTTATCAAATAGTAAAGCAAAAACCGAAATCAGAAACCTAACCTAAAGAAAAAAATCTCATCAACGACAATGACCAACTGACCAAGCACATCTGCACGACGGCGCCTCCTCCTCAAACTCGAGCAACAAAGCACATCGGTCATCGCATTAGGCCTCAAACTCGAGCAACAAAGCACATCGGGCATCGGAGATCGGAGATCAGTCCGATCGGATCAAAGATTGCTTCGCTTGCGACACTTGGCCTCGAGTCCTCGCCTCGATGTGCTACCACAACGCCACCCCTCAGGCCTCTGTTAAGGTATTTTAGTTCTTTACACTTTACTTCTTTCTCTTTTTCTCTCTTACATTTTTGGGTTTGTTGTGGTCTAAAAGTGAGAGCGGAGCTCTCTCTCTCTCTTTCTCTTTGAACTGAAATGAGACCCTCTCTCTCTTTATCTAATTCTCTCTCTTTCTCTTTGAACTGTAATTGGCTTTACAGCTTTACTTTATAACTTTATTTGCCCCTGTTTTGACTTTATCCATTGGTCTTGGTGAGTTTGTCTTTTAGTGTATTGTAAATTTATCTGATTGGCTCTTGTGACTCTTGTCTGTTGAGTGGGGGGTGGATGGGGCCATAAGGCCGTGAGGTGGGATATTTGAATTGGGGAAATAAAGGCATGCAGAGGCAATTAGCCTAACTGACCAATTCATTATAAAAGACAAAATTAAGTTATGTTAAGCACTAGGCAGTGGGTTGAGCAATAGATAATGCATATGAGGTGTGTGCTACTACACAGTGTGGTGTGTGCTAGACTGCTAGTAGTTAGTAAAGAAAAATAATGAAGCAATTAAACAACAATAATTAATAATTTAATTAATCAATACATTATAAAAGACAAACAAATTAAATTATGTTAGGCTAAACAACAATTAATAATTTTATAATTAATGAAACAACAATACAACAAATTATAGTTTATAAAAAGACAAACAAATTAATGAAACAACTAAACAACAATAATTAATAATTTTATAAATATTTCAAATGAACTTATAGTTTATTTTTTATTCTTTTGCTAGAATTATGGACAAATATTTGATAAGAAAACCATGTACCTAAGATTCATCTCCCGTGCAAGATTCATCTTTATCTTCTAAGCAAATTCATGTTGACTTTAACTTAGAAAATCTTCCTTCAGATCCTAGGCTACGAGAAAAGATTTCATCTTATCATCCTAATAATCATGATGAAATAAGAAGATATTATTTACAAAAAGGCCCTTGTCAACCTGTTCTCCAAAACTATGATTACCCTTTAACAGATTTTTCTGGAAAGCCCCGTCGATTTAGATCCGAATGGTATGTAAATAGAAAGTGATTGGAATATAGTATAAACAAGGATGCAGTATTTTGTTTATATTGCTACCTATTTGGGCAAGATGTTGGTAAGCAAGGAGGAGGTGAGACTTTTGTAACGAAGGGATTCAAATTTTGAAATCAGAAAGAGAAGTTAAATTCCCATGTTGGAGGAGTTAATAATGCTCATAACCAAGCTGTCAAGAAGAGCGAAGATCTAACGAAGGAAAAGAAACACATTCAAAGTGTTTTAATTAAGCAATCAAATCAAGATAAAATTGAATATCGGGTTCAATTAAATGCAATAGTTGATCTCATAAGATTCTTTTTATGCCGGGGATTAGCTTTTCGTGGTCACGATGAATCTCAAGGTTCAAGTGATAAAGGAAGTTTTCTTGAACTTCTACAATTTTCGGGGGATCACAATGAATCTATCAATGAAGTGTTGCAAAAAGCTCTGAAAAATTGCAAGCTTACCCACCATGAAATTCAAAAAGACATTGTAAATACAATTACACGTGAAACATCCAAAGCCATCATCAAGGATCTTGACAATGGGTTCTTTTCAATATTAGTTGATGAGTCACGTGATATCTCAGTGAAAGAGCAAATGGCCCTCGTTCTTCGCTATGTGAACAAAAAAAGAATTATTGTAGAGCGGTTCCTTGGTATTGTACATGTAACAAGTACCACAGCTTTGTCACTCAAATATGCTATTGAATGTTTACTTTGTGAACATAATTTGAGTTTATCAAAACTACTTGGGCAAGGTTATGACGGGGCTAGTAATATGCAAGGTGATATCAATGGTTTCAAAACTTTAATTTTGAAAGAGAATAAGTCAGCATTTTATGTCCATTGTTTTGCTCATCAACTTCAATTGACTCTTGTTGCCATTGCTAAAAACCACATTAACATTGCTGAATTTTTTTATGTGGTTAGTAATTTAGTAACTGTTGTTGGAGGCTCTTGTAAGAGACGAGATGCTCTTCGAGATGCACAATTTGAAAAAATTAAAGAAGAATTAGGGAATGGTATATGTAGAAGTGGGCAAGGTTTGAATCAAGAGACAAATCTTAGACGTCCTGGTGATACACGTTGGGGATTATATTATGAGATTATTCTCAACTTGATTTTGATGTTCTCTGCTGTTGTTAATGTACTTGAGATTATTGAAAAAGATGGCCTCTCCGACCAAAAAGTTGGCCTCTCCGACCAAAAAGTTGAAGCTCGATCTATTATGAGGACAATTCTATCTTTTGAATTTGTCTTTGCTCTACACTTGATAAAAAAAATTTTAGAAATTACAAATGAGTTGTCAATAGCATTGCCAAAAAAAATAAAAAAAATCAAGATATAGTAAATGCTATAGATCTTGTTAAAGTGTCTAAGCAACGATTGCAAGTGATGAGAGATGATGCATGGATATCTTTATTGACTAAAGTGTCTTCATTTGTACCACACATGATATTCCTACCTTAAACATGGATGAAATATTTGTAGTTAGTGGGAGGCCACGACGCAACACCCAACAAAATAC
This sequence comes from Quercus tomentella, assembly GCA_028535165.1. Taxonomy (NCBI): domain Eukaryota; kingdom Viridiplantae; phylum Streptophyta; class Magnoliopsida; order Fagales; family Fagaceae; genus Quercus; species Quercus tomentella. Next base: position 34,281,486 of record JAPQVY010000111.1, on the reverse strand, counting down.
AAATTTACATCATTATTGTGTTGAGCTATTCTACACAGTCATAGATTTGCAACTTCAAGAGCTTAACAACCATTTTTTAGAGGTGAATACTGATTTGCTACTTTGTATGGCTTGCTTGAATCCAAGTAATTCATTTGTGACTCTTAATAAGGAAAAGTTGATACGTCTAGCAAAGTTTTATCCATCTGATTTTCTTGGGACAAATATCTTGGCACTTGGCTCTCAACTTCATAATTACGTTTTTGATATGCGCAGCAATGAATTATTTTTAGAGATTCAAGAAGTTGGTGAACTTGCTAAAAAGTTAGTGAAGATAGAGAAGCATGAGACTTATCCATTAGCCTATTTACTTGTGAAGTTAGTTTTGACCCTTACTGTTGCTACTACAACAGTAGAAAGAAGTTTTTCAGCAATGAAATATATAAAAAATGAACTGCGTAATCGAATGGGAGATCAATGGATGAATGATTGCTTGGTTGTGTATATTGAAAGAGATGTAGTTTGTAGCATTGATAATGAGACTATCATGCAACAATTTCAAAATATGAAAACTCGTAGAAGGCAATTGTAAACTTTATGTATTTGTGTGTTTTTTTATTGTTGTTGTTGTTGTCAACATATAAATTTCTCTTTTTATTAGATTGTGTAATTTATACTTCTTAAAGAACACCCTGAGAAAAATTCTTGGAGCCGCCATTGGTAGTAGTGGAAAAAATATGAATGAAAGGTCATTTAATGAGGGTTGACAAATGATAAAAAAGAATATTGAACCTAGACCCTGTTTCAGACTTTGGGGGAAGCTGGTGTATTAAATGTAGAGATTGGTGGGAGTGATGAGCAAGCAATATTCGGTTTTCCCGTAATTATTGTAAGTTCTAATAGCCTGTAGAGCCAAATTCAAAAAATCATATCTTACTCAATCTTGAACGGAATTGTCTTGTTCTTGTACTCAAATTGAAGCCCCGGATGTCTAGTTTCTGGAAAAATTAATCTCATTCACAGATTCAAAATATTCTGAGAGATGTCAACGAAATAATGAGCAAAGGTCATTTGTTAGAAAATAATTTCAGTACAATTAACATTAATATGTCCCAAATTAGTTTCCAATTAACATTAATAGGCTCCAATCACTCCCATTTTAGACTTAATTGGTTCCAATTTTACCTTAATTAAAAAAATAATTTCACAAATTACTCATTGAATAATTAATGTTTGACTATCTAATTAATTAAGTGTGTGCAACTTTACCATAAAATGTAGTCCTAGCCAATCAAATTATGACACGTCATTAATCTCAAATTTATTATAATTATAACCGATTGGAATCAATTGTTCATAATTACATATAGTTAGACTCAATTTGTGATAGTGCTCTTGGCCATTAAAACTTGATTTGATAACAACTTTCAATCTGATGGTCCAATTAGGGCTTATGACCAGTTGATTTGATCGTTACAACATCAAGATCATTTTGATGAAATGAAATTAAGGATCTAATAGCCACAATTAAAATGCCTATTTCCAAGGTGAAATTCCCCTTTTACCCTCCATGTGAGGTTAAATATGGGTTGCAAAATGGGGTATCAACAGCCACCATAGCCTAGAGTTAGGGGTATTCATCAAACCGCAAAAACCGTGCAAACCGCAAAAACCGCACCAAAATCGCCCGCAAAATTGCATAATCGCATCGCACTGTAAGTAACAGTGTACCGCACTGCACCGCATGGTGCAGTGCAGTTTGAGGCAAAAACCGCACCACACTGCACCACACCCTCTCTATATATTAATATATTTATTTATTTTTAATATTAAATATATTATTAATAGTTTAATAACCCTAATTTTCAAAAAAAAAAAAAAATTTGATAACCCTAGCAAGTGTTGACTAGAAAAGCCAACCCAAAATAAATAAATAAATAAATAAAAATAAAAACTAGCTCAATAATTTAAAACTTGGCCCCAAAAAAAAGGGGAAAATTAGTTTTGGGTTGGGTAGGAAAAGCCCAAAATTTGAAAAATATACCGACTTCAAACTGCATCTTATACATAGCACTGCACATGTGACCGCAAAAATGAGGTGCGGTGTGATTATGGTTTTGGCTAAACTCTAAACTGCACCACATCGCACATGTGACCGCAAAAATAAGGTGCGGTGCAGTTATGGTTTTAGTTAAACCGCATCGCAAAGTGCGGTGCTAAAAATGGCCCCAAAACCGTACCGCACTGCACCGTGGACACCTCTACCTAGAGTACTAGTATCATTGGGCAAGGTGTGTGTCTAACCCCTTCTCACCTTATAACTTAGTTTCCAAACTTAAATTAAGGGTTCTTAGATTGTATCTAGCACCAAGACCTTGTAATGTTATTTTCTATTTAATGTAAAGTTCAATTATTAAATGAAATAAATATTATTTTTTTGGTCTTTTTTTGTTTAAATAAAATAAATGGCCACTTCATGTAACATTCTCGATCTTGTGGAATATATATTCAGTCAAGCCGCCACTTTGAGAGGCACCAACGTGACTCTGCCTGAGGGCACAGTCTCTCACAATGCACACTCACTTATGCCATGTTGAAGACTCTTATGGATCATGGAAGAAGATTGGAACAATTGTCTAGGATGTAGCAATTGGAGGACAGGTGTCATTAAATAATTACCCCCTCACTAGCATAATAGGGTAGTTATAGGCTGGAAAAAACCATCATCCTTTTCCTATGAATAGAGGCCTCATTCAACAAGAGAAAGGATTGCACACAACCCAGAGAACATATTAGAGCAGAAATTAGAGCACTTTCAGAGATTATTAGTTTAGATTCTTAGGAAGCAATTTGTAATTAGGTAGTCATTTAGACCTGTAAGAAGATCACCATCATATGTTTGTAAGTTAATGTTTCCTTGTGCATGTAATCTTATTTCAATCAAATATCTAATAGTTTGATGCAATTATAGTTGTTTGGTGTGATTTGATCTGATTAATCATCCATATCGAAACAATTTAGTGTTAATAAGTTTGAATCCTTTGATTTCCTAAGATTTAACTTCAATCGAGATGATCTGTGGTAGTTTAGCCTTAATTGATATGATTTACTTTTGAGTTCTTTAATTATGAGATGATGCACTTCAATCTGCTGTCATTGTAACGTAATTTAGTACTTTAACTTAGTCATTTTAGGGAAAATTATTGAATACTCCGAGAGTACTATAAATGTGTAGTCCCCCCTCTCACATAAATTGTAGGTTCCACCATAAATTTAATTTGTGAGACTCATAGTTACGTGAGATGAGAGAGTATGCATTTATGGTACTTTAAGAGTACTCAATAATTACCCTCATTTTAGAAGCTTAGTCATTTAGCATTTCTTGAGAAATTGTACAGTCCTTTGGTGGAACACATCACTTGTCCACCATTCCACTAAAAGACTCTCATCTGTTTAAAATTGCTGAGTCAGTAATCAGTTTCTGTTTAAAATTTTTTTCTAATTCAGCAATGTTAAATAGGTGTGAGTTTTTTAGTGGAATAGTGGACCAAGTCACTTATCCACCATGTGCACCTTATAATTTCTCGTGTTTCTCATTATTGTGTTGTTAACTTGTGCATAATTCAAAAGTCCTATTAAGTTAGGCATTTTCGAACCCTACGAAGTTAGATAGTATTTTAAGCTAGTGTTATTATCTTGAGAACAATCTCAAGGTAACTACAGCAAAGTAAGAACCACCTTGAGAAACGAGGCAAGGTAATTAAGAGACCAAGATTAATTTAAAAATTGGTTTTGATCAAATAAGAGTGCTTTGCTCGTCTTCTAGTTATCTGAAATAGCTTGCGGCATTATTCTGTTATGCTGCCGGAGCTTGCCTCTTCATGGGACATGCGGCAATTGGTAGCAAGTACTACTTGGGAGGTGCCTGGGGTCTATCTTGAATGTATGCCGGATGATGGGCCTTGCATTGCTTCTGTGTGAATAGCTTATGTGGTTATGAACATAAGACTATATGATAATGTCAAAACTTCCTCACTGATTTCGTTCATAGTTTTACTAGTTGTACGTGCTGATTTGTTTTTATTATGTACCAAGAGTTGATGTTATTACAGTAAAAAAAAATGTTGCCATTTCAAAATTCACAATAAGTTTAGAGGCACAACAAAATTCATAATAAATTTCATCAGTGGCGGCTCCAAGAATATTTTTCAGGATGGTCATTAAGAAACTTAAATTAAACAAAATTTAATTAAAAGAGAACTTCATATATTGATCCAAGAAAAGAAAAAAACGCACACACACACAAATGCATAAGGTCTTTCTACAAATTTTTTAATTTTGAAATTTTTTCATGATAATCTCATTACCAATATTGCAAGTTACACCTCTATCAAAATTTTTGTTAGATAAAAATATTCTTGGGATTTTTCTTTTCGTTTGTAAGGACCTAATATATTGTTAAAGAGACTTTTAGGACAAAGTTTGGCTACAAACTTAATTGTACCCTAAAGCTACAACTCTCATTAAATAAATTAACATGACCACATATTTTGAAAATCTAATTGTTGAATTGCATGTTTTTATATTCTTAAAACGCATGTCAAATTTCATGTTAATCGTATGTTATTTACTTTTGATACATAAATTTATTTTTTATGTATAATTTTAGACTACAAAAATTTGAAATTTAAAAATTGGATTGATGATATAGCTATTAATCTTTGATCTTCTTGAAATTTTGCAAGTATGGAGGATATAAAAAGAAAATGTAATCTATTTGTGGATTTGTCAAAATTCACGTATAATAAAAAAAAAATATTGAGTAGAGTTATAGTTTTAGTTTACAACCAAGTTTGGCACCAAATTTTGTCCAAAATTTCATTATGTTGGACCTAAAAAAATTTAGGGTGGTCATAAATATTTTTTAAGGATTAAAAAATCATAAATTTTTAAAATTTATATAAAAAAAAAATTCAACTCAAGGTGGTCCTGTGACCACCCTGAACTAAATGTGGAGCCGCCAGTGAATTTCACAAATGTCTAAGGTGGTAAATTGTTAATATATGGATAATAAAGTAATATCAATGGTTGACCTATATGTGATTCCTCGCTGATTTCAGTCATAGTTATACTAAATGCATATGCTGAATTGCTTTTATTATATATCAAGAGTTATTTTATTGCAGTTAAACATGTCATTTCAGTGCTAATAACCTGCTACAATAAGTCTAGAGGCACACCAAATTTACAATATTTTCAGGGAAACTTTTAGGTCCAATACGTTTTGTGCACTCAACCCAATAGGCTGTTGCCACATAACAATTCTTGGACATGAGAAAACATCATAACTAGTATAGTGCATAGGTCACTGGACCCACGCTAAACCTTAAATTTCCCAATTGTTTAAGCTGGTAAATTAATAATGACGGATAATAAAGTTATATCAGTGGTGGACCTATGTATGAATCTATATTAACTTGCTAACTCACTAAGGGTGCATTTGTTTTGGTGGTAAATGCTTTCAAGAAATCATTTTCCCCCTGACCCGCATGTTTGGCAACTACGGAAAATAAAATTTTCCGGAAAATCATTTCCTTTGACCAGAAATTTACTCCTTTGACCCAGAAATGATTTTACACTTTCATTTTCACTTCAAATCATTTCCGGGTCACACGCAAAAGAGAGAGAGAGCCAGAGAAAGAAGAGAGCGCCACGAACTCACACCAATCCAGCCATTCACACCGATCCAGCTCACTCCGGGTCACACCGAGCTCAGCCAGTCGAGCCTCTCCCTCACGGTAGTCCGATCACCGAGCCAAATGCAAACCCACGGTGAGTGAGAGCTCAGCCACAAACTCACACCGATCCAGCTCACTCCAAGTCACGCCGAGCTCAGCCAGTCGATCCTCTCTCTCACGGTAATCCGATCACCAAGCCAAACGCAGACCCACGATGAGTTTTCCTTCTCCGGTTGATTGTTTTACACCTCCGATCCACACACCTCACCTCACCTCACCTCACCTCCGATCCACACACCTCACCTCACCTCCGATCCACACACAAGTCCGATCCACATACAAGTCCGATCCACATACAAGTCTTACTTTTTTTATTTATTAATTTTTTTAATTATCCGTTTTTTATTTAAACTGTGTATTATTCATGGATGTTTAAGGGGATCAATGTTTTTGCCATGCTTTTGGGTAGAATTTGGCTTGATGGGTTATGCGTATGAAATTTTGGAGCTTGACTCATGATTGGGTTTAGGGTGATCAATGTTTTTGCTGTGCTTTTGGTTAGAATTTGGCTAGTTGGGTTACGCGTATGAAATTTTGGAGCTTGACCCATGATTGGTTTTTGCTGTGATTTTTTTTCAGAATTTGGCTAGTTGGGTTATGTGTAGAACTTTTGCTGTGATTTTTTTTTTTTTTTTAATTTGGCTAGTTGGGTTATGTGTAGAAATTTTGGAGCTTGACCCATGATTGGTGTTATTATTTTCTTGCAGTAGAATATGTGTGTGTTTAAACCTTAATTGAAGGTGCATTGGGTATATAGGTGATTGTAAATAGAATGCAATGTGATGGTATTGTGATGATATCAATGTGCAGTTATCAATGTGATGGTATTGTGATAGTGTAAATATTGATTGTAAATAGAATACAATGTGATTTGGTACTCGTTATCAATGTGGTTTGGATGTTTTCTGTTTGTGGCTGTTTTTATTTACTGTGTAATCAATAGCATGCTTGTTTACATACCTCTTAGACCATAGTGTTTGTGATTTTGTTAGATGAAGAAAAAAACCAAAGCCGCAATTCTTGCCTCAGTTGCATCTGTCCTCCTTGTGGGGGTTGCATTGTTAAGGAAATTGCGGCGTAGACGTAGACGACTGCCTAGGGCGCCTTATGTTAATCATGCCGCCGAGAGAGAGGAATACATAAATAGTGTTCTGCATGGAACTGAGAGACATTGTGTGAATCAACTTAGGATGAAGCCTATAGCTTTCCACCACTTATGTCACATCCTCACTAAGGGGGAGCACGTACGCCCAACTATTCACATGTCTGTTACGGAGCAAGTGTTCATTTTCTTACACATTATTGGTCATAATGTGAGGTTTCGTGTAATGGGTAGTCGGATCTATAGATCAACTGAGACTGTTCATAGATACTTCAAGGTCGTCCTTAGGGGGGTCCTAAAATTATATAGAGTTCTAATAAGACTGCGTAACGAAGATACACCCCCAGAGATAAGGAATAGCAGAAGGTTTTACCCATATTTTAAGGTAAATATTGCGACTTGTGTATTTTTGTAAATTGTGAAGATTTGTGTAATTTTAAACCATTATGTTTGTCGAAAATTAGGATTGTGTTGGAGCAATAGATGGTACATATGTTCGTGCATCTGTGCCACCTGAAATACAAGGAAGATTTTGTGGTCGTAAAGATGGAACCACGCAAAATGTGTTAGCTGCCATTAGTTTTGACTTAAAGTTCACTTATGTATTGGCTGGATGGGAAGGCAGTGCACATGATTCACGTGTGTTAAATGATGCATTTGCTAGGCCAGGGGGATTTTCAATTCCCGATGGTATTATACAATTACTTCACCTTTTTGGTTTATTAATTTAATAAATATTGTGCGTTTTCCTAAGCATAGTAGTGATTTAGTTTTATTTTTTAATATATGTAGGTAAATATTATCTTGGTGATGCTGGGTATGGTAATAAAAATGGAATATTGTCACCTTATTGGAGTGTGCGATATCACTTGAAAGAGTTTAGTGATCGTCCTCCTGAGAATGAGCAAGAATTGTTCAACCTCCGACACTCTTCATTGAGAACTACCATTGAGCGAGGGTTTGGAGTGTTGAAGAAACGTTTTCGAGTGTTGGATGCAGAACCATTTTGGTCTTTCCCAACCCAAGTGAAAGTAGTGTTAGCATGTTGTGTGGTTCATAATCACATTATGGGGGTTGAACCAAATGACCATATTATGGAAGATGCAATGAACCAAGTAGAGTCTAGTGACCACTAACAAGAAACACAATCAGGTCGGGAGTCCGTTGAAGACAGTAGATCGTGGAATGCTAAGAGAGATGAGATATGCCAAGCTATGTGGTCTGATTATATCAGGAGTGGAGAGTAATACTTTATTTAGATTTCTATGATTGTAATATGTGTTTTTTCTTTCTGTTTTTTGTAAAGACAATGTATTTACTATAGACTTTTGGTGGTGTAATGAAAAAGTATTTTCAGCATTACATTGTTATTTGATGGTATTACATTGTCATTTCCAATGTTAGCATGTTTCATTCTGTTGTGCACATTTATAAGCGTGGTTGTATGTGTGTTTGATTTGTTGTTCATGCTCTGAGCGTAATTACTAAATGCTACTCTCATTTTTAAATGCTACTCTCATTATACTATTTTCATATGTAGTAATGTCAAAGGGCAAAGAGAAAGTTAGCAGCAGCAAGCAATTTAGGTGGCTGCCGCCCATGCATGAAATGATGCTTAGGATACTTGCAGAGGAGGCTGCAAAGGGCAATAAGCCCTCTAGTACTTTCAAGGCCGGCTCCTTTGCTCTTGTAGGAAAGGAGATAACTGCCCAATTCGGGGTTGAGTGCCACCCGTCCTATGTTGACAATCGGATGCGGACTCTAAGGACCATGTGGTCCACTATTCAGACTCTTAGAAAGAAGAGTGGATTTGGTTGGGATGATAATCTAAAAATGATAACATGCGACGCTAAGACATACCAAGAAGAAGTCATGGTATGGCTTCCAACTATATTTTCTTAATATAGATGATAATATATGTTTTTGCCTTATATATGAAATTTATAGTGTCATTCTTTTTAGGATTCCATTGCTTTTATAAGGTTTTTCAAATATAACTTTCATGTGCGGATCTATTGTAAAATCTGGGCTTAGCATTTGTACATTGTATTTTTTGTTGTACTTATCTTCAAAATCATAAGTTATGTCTCCTGTTCCCTAACAGATTTTTTTGTTTATCATTGACCTAAAACATTTAATGGCATCTATATTGAATTGAATATTGAATTTATGAGTGAAGTGATTATTGCATTGTTATTATACGTTCCTTTCTCCCTTACAGGCGCATCGAAAGCATGCGGAGTATCTAAACAAAAAAATTGAGATGTATGATGAATTAGCGATTGTTGTGGGGAAGGACACAGCCACGGGTGGCTTTTCTAAGTCCTATGTGGATATTGAGAATGAGCCAGACAATGGGGACAGTGCTGAGTTTGTTGCAGACAATGTGGAGGAAGGTGTGGTCGAGAAAGGGAAGAATGCAGTCGAGTCATCCACCACTGGGTCGGGAATTTCCAAGTCCCGCAAAAGAGGGCGTGCACCTTCTAATGCTGATGATAGTGTGCTGACTGATCTGTCTGATCAGCTGAAGGAAATAGCTGTGGCTCTGAAAGAAATCAATCGGGGCCCGGTGGATTACACAGCTCTTTACAATGAGGTCATGGCTATGATGGCGGATGGGTATAGCGAAGACATGCTCACAACTGCGTTTGACCATCTTTGTGAAAATGAGAAGACAGCACGGGGATTTCTAGCCAAGAATGCTAGGTTGAGGAAGTTGTGGTTGGATGGTTTTTTGTTCTCACAAATTTGACTTGTCTATTTCATGTTGACTGTGATGGTAGATTTAGGAATTAACTTCTGTTGCAGTACTAGTATTGACTTACCATTGTATTATATATGTAGTCTTTTGTATTATTGGGATGATATAATTGCCCAAATTATGTATTTGTACTGTTCAAATACCACGAATAGGTATCATTTTTGTACACCATGGAGGTGTAATGCCAATGGTGAACGATTGATGTGGCTGTTTTTATATAAATATTATGGGTATATTCAAATGATTATTTTTGATGTTGAAGTGGATGATTATTTTTGTACTGTTACAGATATGTCTAGGCAATGTAGGTGTTTGAATTTGAATGATTATTTTTGATGTTGAAGTAGATGATTAGTTTTGTACTGTTAGAGCAATTACATCAGTTGATGCAAAAAATTTTCCATTCTACACGTTTAAAACCTACTTTTTCTATTTTACACACTCATTTTTACAAAACACTTACATCAATTTGTCTATTATACACATTTATTCAAATAAAATATTCATTTCTTAAACTTTGTCATCTCTCTCGTAAACCTAACACAACCCGCACAGCCACCATCATCAACTCAGCCTCCGGCCTTCCACTGAGCAACAAGATCGACCCCAGCATCCAACAAAAAAAAAAAAAACCCAAAGAACAGATCGGCGATCACCAGAAAACCAAAGAAAAGATCGGCGACCCACACCCACAATCACTATCACAGTAGAAAAACCCAGAAAAAAAAAAAAAAGAACAGATCGGCGACCCACACCCACAATCACTTCCATGGCAGAAAAAGAGAGAGGTGAGAGTAAGGTGATCTGATGAGGACCATGACCACGGAGAGAGGGATCAGGACCCAGTCTCTGATCGCCGATCTAGCACCAGATCTTCCGCCATTGTTGGAACTGAGAGAAGCTTTTTAGATTTCAATTTCTAAAATCTCTTCTATTCCTTGTTTCTTTTAGATTGAGTTTTTGTGTCATTGTGAGGAATAAAACTAGATCGGCGATGGGGCTTGAGTCAGCGGCGTGGGTCGGCGAGAGTGAGGTGATCTGATGAAAGGAGAGAGTTGATCGGTGAGGTGAGAGAGGGAGAGGCAGAGCGTGTCTTCATTCAAGGAAGAAGGAGAGGCAGAGGGAGAGAGAGAAGTTAGACGGAGAAAGAAGAGAGGTGAGAGAAAATAAAATAAAATAATAATATGCACTTGCTACAGTAGCCGTGCATATATGCACGGTTACTGTAGCAATTGTGCATAAATGCACAATTTTACACCCACTGATGTGGGTGTTTTTTGAGCCAAAATTTGTAAAAAGACCACCTTTTTCTATTTTGCAAAAATTTACACTAGTTGATGTAATTGCTCTTATAGGTTTGTCTAAATAATGCAGGTGCTTGAATTTGTAACGCATTTCATATTTTCCGTAAAATGATCCACAAATCAAACATGGGAATTGATTTTCCGTAAAAACGAATTTCATTTTTTGTAAAATGTTTGACCGAACCAAACATGGGAATTGATTTTCCGTAAAACGGAAAGCATTTTCCGTAAAATGTTTGAACGAACCAAACATCGGAATTGATTTTCCGTAAAACGAATTCCGAGACAACCAAACAGCCTGAATACATTTTCCTTTTCCGGAAATTAGCATTTTCGGAAAATATTTATTTTTCGGAAAACATTTTACAGGAACCAAACACTAACTGTGAAATTTATAGTGAAAATCATTCTTTGGATACCCATGTATTTATGTGAGTGTGCATAATAGAAATTTACCTTTTTAAGCATTTGGATTTGAATCTAGTTACTTAAAATCATGCTCATCTCTTACAGAATTCTAGAATCCATTGCTTCACTTGACGTTATCTTAGTTAATCCTTCAATGTCATTAAGGCAAACATGCCCATTAATATGGGCACCAATTTCTAACTGTCATGACTCATGACTAGCACTGAGATTGGGTCAGATCGGGTTCACAGCCACCTGCAACCCGACTCAATATGTTCTAGGGAAGAACCCGACCCAACCCGTATATTTAGGCCTGGTCGGGTAATCGAGTTTCAGGTTGGGTCTCATGTTAGGCTTTTTTTCTTTTTTTTGTTAAATTCCAACTCCCATGTTGTTAAAAAATTAAATAAATAAAATTCAACAAAGAACAAAATAAGAGCTTTATCTTATTCATCTCCATTACTAAATCAATTTGATAAGAAACTAGAAAATCTACAATGCATAAGTAAAATATTTTTTAAATCTTTCAACATAACATTGGAAATTGGAATATAAACTTACATAGGATTAAAAGAAATCCTAACATAAATGATAAAAATTCAATTTAAACAACCCAAAAGCCCAAGGTTCTAACTTGTAACTAGGTCGGCCAAAAGTGGAGCACTGATATGGACTCTTTGCATTTAAGCTTAAACAATAATAATAATAAAATAAAATTCAATTTCGGTCCAAAAAAAAAAAAATGAATTAACATATACAATTACATCCTTGTTGATAAGTTTAAATTCTTAGAATATATTTAGAGATGGGGTTCAAATTTGGAATCAAATTTTAATGGAGGAAGACATGACTCATTGCTTACTGCCTTTTTTTTGTTTTTGTTTTTTTTGTTGGGTACATTTCTGATTTTTTTTTCAACGCATTTATCTTCTTTCCTTTTCTTTTTTCTTTTTTGTTGTTGTTGTCGACTTTGATACATTTATGAGGAAACCAAACACAAAAGGAAAGGAACAGATATGAGAATGAGAATAAATATAGATTGAATAATTGTAGGAAGTTTGATCTACAGAATTTTATATAAGTTGGGTTCAAGTTACATCTGGTGTAACTCTAAACAATGTTACATCAATCAATATGTTTTTAATTGAGTATGAATTTTGACAAATCGACCGTTGGATTACATTATCTTTGTATATTCTCCATGCTTACAAAATTTTAAGGTGATTCAAGATCAATTGTCATGTCGTCTATCAATTGTATAAATTCAAGTTTTTGTAGTTTAAAATAATGTATAAAATATGAGTTTATGGATCGAATGGTAAACAACATCCGATTGGTATGAAAATTGGTATGTATGTTTAGAACATATAGAACATGTAATTCAATTGTGGGATTTTTAAAATATAAATTTATTAACAAGTTATTGGGTGATCAGTGATGTAACATTGCTTGGAGTAACTTGTTATTGGATACATATTTTGAAAATCCAACCTTTGAATTACATGTTCTATATGTTCTTAACATACATGCCAATTTTCATGCCAATCAGATGTAATTTATCATTCAAGCCATAAACTCATCTTTTATGCATTATTTTAAACTACAAAAATTCAAATTTAAACAATTGATTAATGACATAGCTATTGATTTTTTATCATCTTTATATTTTGTAAGTATGGAGAATATACGAAGATAATGTAATCTAATGGTGGATTTATCAAAATTCACATTTAATTAAAAAATATTGGGTGATGTAACATTATTTAAAGTTATGCGTTAGGAAAATTTGAAGTTACTTAAAGTTACACCAGGTGTAACTTGAATCTAACTTACATATATATATATATATATATATATATATATATATATATAAGAGTTTAAATTCAGAAACTTTAATTATTTTTTTTGGGCTATTTTACTCATTAATTTCGGAAAAGGGGGAAGGGAAGTTTTGGGTGAGTATAAGTTTAAATTTCTAGATTTTTTCATTAACTAATGAATTTATGTTTGACGGAAAATTATTGAATACTCTCGGAGTACCATAAATGCGTACTCCCCATTCTCACATGAATTGTGGGTCCCACCATAAATTTAATTAGTAGGACCCACAGTTATGTGAGAAGGGAGAGTACGTATTTATGGTACTCCGGGAGTACCCAATAATTACCCTTGTTTGACTTGCATGTTGGCAATCTAATTTTGCCAAATTCAAATTGGGATTCAAATTTGGAATTAAATTTTAATGGAGGAAGACATGATTCAAAAGGAAACTTTAATTTTCAAAAGGTTCACGTTAGGAAAATTTCAAGAGATAGCTATAGCTAGCAAAGAGTTGATGAAACGTTTGCAAGTTAAGAATGAAATCTATATTAAGAATAATCTTTTTACCATTTTCATGTCAAACAACCTTAAATACATATATGTCCATAAATGAGCAATATTACCATTCTTTGAATATGGCTAGTATTTTTTTTTTTTCCCCTTTGCATTTCTTTCTAGCAAAATTTTTCAGTCTTATATTGTAATTTTTAGCTCTAGAATTGATTTTTAACTCTCTCTCTCTCTCTCTCTCTCTCTCTCTCTCTCTCTCTCTCTCTCTCTCTCTCTCTCTCTCTCATGTTTTGTCTAAAAATATTTGTTTGACATGTGCATTTTTGTTGTTTTTCTTTTGTGATTGGGCGGGTCGGGTTAGATCCTAGACTGACCCGAGACTCGAAATAGATCCAATCATTTGGCCCGAGCCCAACCCGATCATCCTTACAACCCGCCTAAGATCCTTTGGGTTGGGTCAAGTAAGACAGGTTGGATGAGTCCAATGCTCAACCCTAAGTCATGACTGACCTCGCAATAGGAAAGCAATGCTATTAACTAAAGTACTATCATGTGGATCTTGAGAGCTTTTAAAAAAAAAAAAATTATTTTAATTCAATCAATACAATAGGAGAATTTTAATCCTTGATATAAACAGTAGGAGATAGCAATTGAGTTACATGGTTTTTGGCATGTGAGTGAAACAATATAGTGAACCTTTTTAGGATGAATTATGATAGGAATTACAAGAGTTTATTTTTCTGCAAATGGAAGCCTCCATGTCTAATCAAAATCAAAGAATGTAATTCATTATTTTAAATGTGAGTGTTGATTATTATATTGAAGAGTGTATGCGCCACGTAAATTGAAATTGTTTTTTGATTTCAATTAAATTATAAAATTTCACGATTTCAAAAGTATAACTGAAATCGTGTTTTCAAAACATGATTTTCAAAGTTGTGTGCAACAAACATTAATGTTTAATTAATTTGAACATGGCACCAGAAAGCCTTAACAATATTCAGGATTCCCAGAGGTACAATTTTGAAGACAAATTTTTAAGACAATATGAGAAAGGAGCAGATTACCCTAGAGTATCTTGGGACAAAGAAGAGCGAACCTAAGACCTTGAACATGAATCTAGAGCAACATTATATTTATAAAAAGACAATTTAGTTACAAAATTTGTTGTAGTGTAAGGCTACAAACTTACTCAATATCATTAACATTACTACATATTTTGAAAATTTAACTGTTGGATTACATCTTCTTTATGCTCTTAATATACATGTCAAATTTGTTTCTCAAAATATATATATATATATATATATATATATATATATATATATATATATACATGTCAAATTTTGTGCCAATTGGATATTATTTACTATATGATCTATAATATTGTATTTTATGCGTAATTTTTAAATTACAAAGACTTGCAATTTAAATAATTGATTGATGACATAACTACTGATGTTTAATTTTTTAGAAATTTTGCAAGCATGAAGGATATTATAAGAAAAAAAAAATGTAATCTAATGGTGGATTTGTAAAAATGCACCTCCAACAATATTGAGTAAGGTTGTAACTTGGCCAATTTGTAGCTAAATTTTGTCATTTCTTCAAATTTAAGAAAGACTAATGATAAGGGTAATTTTGAATCCGTGAAAACTCGTTCACATGCGATGAAGCCGACAGTCCCAATAAACCCGTCAGCTTTACTTAGGCATTCAGTGAAGACGAGAAAGACGATATCATAGGCCGACAAACTCCACCTTTACGCCTGACGACATCTGTGTGAGACGACTAGAACACCTAGGTAGGATAGGATGCTAACGGGGAGAAAGAAACTTGTGACGGGTCCAGCATGGCCTTACTTGGCCTCCACGAATATGTATATAAGGAAACATCTTGCACCCCACGATTAACCCTAATCAATAGGATTCCTACAAGTAAAGGATCCCGCAAGATACGCATATTAATGAGGATCTTCCCTACAAGGAAAGGCCCTCTCCGCCAAGGAACGGATACCAACTCTACGCTACTATAAAAACCCCAAATCCCTCACAAATCAAAGTACGCATAATTTACCCCAGTTCTGGAACTCTAGAATTGTGAAAGTTTTCTAACTTAACCTTCGGAGGGTATTTGGTCGGTACCACACCGGTATTCTCTGCAAGGTCTTCTTTGTTTCTGTTTCGCAAGTTCTGTCTAGAGCACGTGAGGACTGTGCGGCTCACTGACGATTTTTGACATCATCAAATAATTAGACAAATATAAAGTTGTGGTGTGAGAAAAGATCAGTCCAAAGATAAAGAAGAACTTTATTGAAACTAAATTTATTCGAAATGTTATTGAAACTTTATTATAATAGTTACCTAAACATTTGCAAACAGAACATAAAACATTTATTCAAACTGGTGCACTATCACTCTCACTCAGTTTCCCACGTTTCCCTCTTCACCCAACTAGAATTATCCCAGCTAAGAAAGAACCCATCTTGCCTTATTTGCCAATAGACTGTCCCATGACTCACATCTCTACGAGGCTGAAACGCATGCCAGGAAGCAAAGACTCTTCCCCATAAAGCTCTACAATAATATAATGTGTTCAGTGTTACATCCCACTGGAAATCTTCACCCACCTTGAGCGTGAACTCTCTGGGATTGTTCTTTCGACCTCGCGAATTGCATTGTACCCACACGGGTTCAGAGTTGTTAGGCAAGGAGTTGATGATATGAACCACGGCCAAATGATTGTCATTCTCCTCAAATGCTATTACTGCACTTATGAAAGACCATGCAAGAGCAAGGAAGAGAAAGCGGCTGATCCAAGTAGTCATTTTGTGAATATTGTGCATGTCACAGATGTATTGGTAGACGCAAACTATACAACATTTTATACTAGTTAGAATATATATAATAAAAGTTAGAATATATTAAATCAACATATATTTACAAGAGTAATTTCGCCAAAGTTTAGGGCATCATTAATGCTTTATAGTTGCCAAATTAATTAAGTTCATGCAATCCCACCATTTTTTTGTAGTCCTAACCAATAGGATCATGGCATTTCATTCGTTTTAAATTGAATTTTCATACAATCAAACTATATAACATTTTAACACAAAAGTTTTTTGCTATCACTTTTCTTTTCCTTATTTTTTTGGTCATTTTATAAGATAAAATTTTATCCTTTATACAAAGTTTTTCATCTGATATATAGAAAAATTGATAACGAGTGAGTTTATTTCAAGAAAAAAATATATATTGGGCTTAGAAGTCATGGTTACACCAAATGAATATCCTGATATCAATTGCCAAGTGGTTACACCAAATTGTAACAATCTTTTAGATAGATAACAACTTAATTGTTCTCATCAACTTTTTTCAACTATTTTTTCAACTTTTTGGATTAACATAAAAAACTTAATTGTTGATATCAACTTGTATTTTCCTCATTCTTTTCATTTTATAAGATAAACTTTTATCTTTTATACAAAGTTGTTAATCTGATATATAGAAAAAGATAATGATTGAGTTTACATAAGGAAAAAAAAAAGCGCAAAGAAGCCATGATTGCACCAAGGGCATATCCTAACTAATAACCAAGTAATTACAACAAATTGCAGCTATTTTTTTTAAATAGAAACAACAGCTTAATTGTTATTAATTTTTTTTTTCTACTGCTTTATTAATTCTTTTGATTAACAGAAAAATTTGATTGTTGATGTCAACTTTTTTTTTGCTTATTTGTTTTTCATTTTATAAGATAAAATTTTATGTTTATACAAATTTTCCATTTGATATATGTATAAAATAAAATAAAAAGATAATGAATGAAAAAATAAAAATTTTAAAATTTTTATGTAAAATAATAAGAAGTTGATATCAACAAAACCTAGAAATTAGAATAAATAAATAAATAAGAAAAAGAGGAAATCAAATGTAAAATCAAATAGGATTAATTAAAAAAAAAAGTTGATGTCAACAAAACGCACAACATCAACAAAAAAAGGTTAATATCAATAATTAAGATTTTGTGTCTATCCAAAGAATTGATCTCATAGAGAAAAAAATTGATAAAAAAATTAACTATGGCAATTGAATTGTTGTTTCTATCTAAAAAATTGTGTAATTTAATGTAATTAATTAGATACACTAGTAAACGACTAAATTTCTCGGTTTGAAATGAATCAAACAAGTAAAATAGTTTCACAAATGCGAATTTGTATTGATGATTGTGTGGTACAATTCTCTGAAATTACAAAAGAGTGATTCTCTGATTCGATCTCCTTGCAAGACTTTATAGATTGGATTTGTGGTAATGTGATTTTGACTTAAACACAAAATATTCTTCAATTTGGTTGAGGGATGGATCGAAGATTGCTGAAACGGAATTACAATGAATCTCTGGCTATGAGCTTATTAGAAATCCTTTGTTCCTCACGTTCTTCGTGTTCTTCGTGTGTTTTTCGTCTTCGAAGGTTTGTGGTGGAAGTTCTTCGGGGTTTTGGAGGCTTGAATCCGTAGAGCTTCGCAGATTTGTGATTTATTGATGTTTTCGGACACTTTGAGCTTGATTCCCGCAAACTTTAGGATCTAGGCAGATGGTTTGGATGATTCTGCTTCGAATGTTCTCCGATTTTGGGGTTAAAGTTCTTAAAGTTCTTGAAGGCTTTGAGGCTTGATTCTTGCAAAGCTTTTTCACTTCTGAATCTTGGTCCCCTAAAATGTCTTAGGAAGGCTTCTATTTATAGGAGTTTGGGGGTGGGTGAGCGACACGTAGCGGAGTTTGATTGGTGACACATGTCACAGCTTGATTGGTCCGCTTATGTCATCGCTTACATGTGCTCGACTGCTTGTGTCATCGCTTACACGTGCTGGACTGCTTGTGTCATCGTTTACACGCGCTGATGTGTGATTGGTTTTTGCATGACACTTGGCAAATTTCTGTTGGTTTCTGAATAGTGGTAGCAAAACCTAACAGCAATACATGATACTTTGTAATTGACTGTATTTTGTGGACTTGGTAATGCGACGTGTCAGCTTGTGATAGGTCGGGAATTTTCCCTCTCTACAACACTGAATGAAGATTATGATATGAATTGTAATCTTTATTACTGAGAATAGAATGTGTTGTAATAAAATAACTAAACATATTCATAAGTTTGGTTGTGAGTTGTAATATTAGAATAAAAATTAAGATTTATTTTAGAAAATATCTTACTCATACAATTATATTCCCTTAAAAATATATATATTTATTTTTAATTTGAGAGAAAGATGAGTTGTTTTTTTATGATTTTTTATTTTTAGAATTGTTACATGTATATGGAAAGTTTGTTTATTTGTAAATATATTAATTGTAGAAGTTATTGCACCTACTAAGTAATAGTTATTACAACTCTTTTAGAGAGTAATAACTATTTTCCACTTTGAAGAATAGATATTCATAATAAATGATTATTCCCTGTAATATAGTATCTATTACAGTCTATCAAATATGCCCTTAGTGCAACCATGACTTCTAAACCCAACTTTTGTTGTATATCTTGATTAATTATTAAGTGGTTACATCAAATTGTAGGGATTTTTCATATAAAATCAACAACTTAATTGTCTCATCAACTTTTATTTTGTCATTTTATCAATTCTTTAGATAAAAACAAAAACTTAATGGTTGATATCAATTTTCTTTTCCCCCATTTTTTTTCTTCATATTTTAGATATAATAAAGTTTGCCTAAACTCTACAACATAGATATAGAAAAATGTGTCACTCCACAATGACTGGAATCTAAAAGATGGGATTTTGCGTATTTGTCAACAAAGATTTGGGACCATTTAACTCCAAGTTTGGCTTACCTCCAGTACTTTTTTAACTAGAATCTCTTTTTGTTTTAATGAAAAATTACCACATCACCCACAAACTAACTAAAATGTGGAAATTAAAACCTACTACCACTTGCTGTTGTATATATAAAATAAAAGGAGATGTCCAGTTGAAAAAGTACTGGAAGTAAGTCAAACCCTTTAACTCCTTATTTAAACTAGTTATAAGCCCAATGTTGCATGGATTTTGTTTTAAGTTTTTTATTTGCAAATATTATGAATGTAAAGCATATTTTGTGTGTGTGTACGGGGGGGGGGGGGGAATTTATTCTTCATTTTATGCAGTGCTCTGATATATATATATATATATAAATCTAGTAATCCAAAAAACCAAAAAAAGTAAATCATGACTAGGTCGGTCATGATTTTATTTATATATATATAGAGAGAGAGAGAGATATGAGAGTTGATATACATTTTATTTTTAAGATTTTGCGAGTAAATAGTAAAACCCCTAATTTTTAGCTCAATTTCAAATCCTATGGTGCTTACAATTTACAAATCATTTGACATTGATCACATATGCAATTTGGTTGAAATTTTTTATTCTTAAGATTTTGTCAACGAAAAAAGAAGAAGATTATATTAGACTTCAATTGTAACATTATGATTTAATTTGTCAATACTGAAATAATAATTGATGAAGTATTGCAAATAATTTATTTTTTGAAAAGGAAATTGTGAATCATTGTGCCATAAAAAAATAATTGATGAAGTTTAACTTAGTACATGAAATATTCTTGTTGAGCATAATTTTGAAGGAAGATCCTATATCTGTTATTTATTTATTTATTGGTTTTCTTGTATAGCAAATTATATATACAATTTTTGTATATCATTAAAATTTAAGAAGAATTTAAGTTGTCTTAAAAAAATGATCTTGTGTGTGAGTGTGTATATACATATCAAAGTTGATAATTTTATATATAGTATTACTTTAGCATAAGAAAAATTAATATTTATATTTTTACAAACGTGCGAGTGTGTGTATATTTTTAGGTAATTTACATATGTGATTTGAGTTTTTCTTGACATCTTTATTTATTAAATTGTTCGGCCCCTGACCCCAACTCAAAATTCCTAGCTTTGTCCCGGTGATTAGTTAACTGGGAGGCCTAGATAAGCATTCAGGTATATAATGAGCAGGTTAGGGATGGTGTGACCGAGATAGTGCAACTATGATGTGAACAATGGGTCTATACATGAGTATTCCTGGACAAGTTCATTGAAAGCTTGATCAGTTGAAGCGGAGAGGAGATTTGTGAAGTAATAGGTAGGGAACGGAATAAAATTCATCATAGATATCCATGAAATTTTCTGTTGGTCTCTGTACTAATTAAATTTTCTTGGTCTCTAAAGGCAATGCCCATGAAAGCTTGGAAAGAGCTAATTGATCCCATTGAAAGCGCATAGGAAAACGAAACTCATTGATACATTTCCTCGAATCTTGTTTTAGTTTATAGAGGGAAACCATAAGCTAATTTTTTTTGGCACCTTCAGAACATAATCATTTAGACCCAAAGACCTGGGTCTAAGGTATATAAGTATTCTTTTTTTCTTTTTCTTTTTTTTGGTTAAAGGTATATGAGTATTCTAAAATCTAAAGTACCACATGTGTAGTATGCAGGCCAAAATGGCCCATTAGCATTAATTTTTGAAATATTTAGCAACAGAGCACTGTTTCGGAAATAATTAGGGAAATACCACTTTTTCCGGTACTCGAGCATGGTGAGCTCGAGTACCATCTTTTCATTGGTCAAACATGTTCTCAAAAAAAAAAACACCGCTATAGGGCCCGAAAACGTCACTATAGGGCTTAAAAAAACGCCACTATAGGGCCCCTTGAACCTGTTATGGGGACTTATAAAAAAATTTTGCAGGAAAACGCCGTTATAGGGCCCAAAAACGTCACTATAGGGCTTAAAAACGCCACTATAGGGCCCCTTGAATCCGTTATGGGACTTATAAAAAAATTTTGCAGGAAAACGCCGCTATAGGGCCCGAAAACGTCACTATAGGTCTTAAAAACGCCACTATAGGGCTCCTTGAATATGGGGCGATGGTGGATTAAAAAAACATGGTACTCGAGCTCACCAAGCTCGAGTACCAGAAAAAGTGGTATTTCCCTAATTATTTCCGAAACAGTGCTCTGTTGCTAAATATTTCAAAAATTAATGCTAATGGGCCATTTTGGCCGTAGTAGGCATGTCACTACAGTCGTACTTGAACGTTGGACCTAAAGAAGATAGTATCATAGTGGATTTGGGCTTGGGCCTATAACATATTCTAACAATTCCTATTATTCTCTCTCTTTTTATAGTACGTGGCCTTTTGTTGATTTTTTTTTCCTACTCAAAGAAAGAACTATGTTGCAAGGCCCAAACAACATACAACTTATGGCACTGAGCCAAAAGCATTAACAACACAGCATAAGGAAACTGACTTTTTTTTTTTTAATGAGAAACCAGACAAAACTTTATTAAACTAAGAAAAATATGCTAAATAAGTCTGAAAAACAGGAACTAACTAGGG
The DNA here is from genome assembly GCA_028535165.1 of Quercus tomentella. Taxonomy (NCBI): domain Eukaryota; kingdom Viridiplantae; phylum Streptophyta; class Magnoliopsida; order Fagales; family Fagaceae; genus Quercus; species Quercus tomentella. The sequence continues at coordinate 34,259,393 of JAPQVY010000111.1, read as the reverse complement.
TAGAATATTCTCCATCTACACAAGGAAGTCTAGAACATTAACAGCAAATCTAGTTAAACTATATGTAACCTTATTACCTTTTCTTTTAACATAGGAGAAACGTAATTGATTAAAAGAACTAGTAATTAAACGAACATAATCAAGAAATAAACCAAAAGGTGACAAATATTCAGCACCACTTTGTAAAGATTGGATCAAAGTTTGAGAATCACCCTCTAAAACAGCCAAAGTAATGGCTAACTCCGAAGCGAACTGGATAGCTCTCTTGGCAGCCAAAGTTCCGACTTCCAGCGGACTAAAACTCGGTGAAATTTGTTGCGACAGGGAGGCCAACACCAAACCTTGAGAGTTCCAAATCACCACGCCAATGCCGGACTTGCTTATATCAGGAAAAAATAGCCCCATAAGGAAACTGACTTAATTAGCATCAATAACCAAATAAAGTTTCATTAAAGATCCCATTTTGCCAAGACATCAGTATAGTTTCTACTAGCCTAGCAAAAAAAAAAAACAAAAACACAAAAGTTAAAGAGGCATTGGCTACGGAATTTTATAGTTCATGAATATCATCAACCCAGTACTCAATTTTTTTTTTTTCCTCTGCAACGTAACTATGGGGGAGCTTGTCATAGTTTTAGCCCAAGCCAAATATTTTTAAACTATAATATCATAATCATTAATTATACATAGGTTTACCATCAAACCAAGTTGGTACATTAGCTATTTCTCCGCCTAGCTAGCTATCATTCTAAAAGGAATTAGATCATCTATATGTTTAGACAAGAATCACTTTGATAGTCAGATCTTTGGTCAAAGTTGGTTCAACTTCATATTTTACTCCGAAACTCCCAGATTAGAGACCAAAATTAGCAAAACAGAGGGGATTTTAAAACACATGCACCAACACTATAACAATGGCATACAGTTACCCAATCAATCAAATTAAAATAATTTTTTCAAAACTTGGCCCTCATTATTGGGTTCTCTACCAACCCTACTTGAATGAAGTGTTCATTGTTTAGAGTGGCGTGGGCGGCTTTGCCATCTCCCAAAAAGCTCGAATCCTTGCTTTGTCGGTCAACGTCAAGAAAGATGCTAAATTGAACTGCATAGGATTTGGTATTTGGTTCAACTTTCCATCATCTTTTCCTACAACTTGCTGTTGGCGACAATTATAATAAATCTGTGGGACATTCACTTTTGATTTTTTTTTCCCAATTCTTCACATTTTCAATGGCTGGTGGAAAATGTATGCTCGAAGACAAAGATTACAAATGTGAGGTTACCTTATGATTGTGCTCGCCAAGATTGTCGATATATCTCATCAAAAAAAAGATTGTCGATATATTATTGGAAGAGCCCACAGTGATTATTACAATTTAATGTTCTTGGACAACGAGTAATAATAATAGGAAGCTTTATACCACAAAATGTAGCACATTTCAACATTTGACCTAATCAGAATTATGAGATCCATCTATGAGATATCCATTTTATTGTGTTTACTCAAAACAACTTCCGGATCAACTAGCATCATCTGGTGTTTCTAACAAAAGCGTTTAAGATCTCTCTTTTACTGTAACTATAGAATTATTTAAAAATAAATAAATAAATTCCTTGACTTCCTTTTTATACAATGTTATTAGATCTGTAACTATAGAATTATTTATAAATAAATAAATACCTTGGCTTCGTTTTTATACAATGTTATTAGATTTCAGCCTAAACTATAGAGTAGATATCTTCAAATCCTTTAACAAATACAACTTATATTCTTTTTTACTCTAGTTAACTTCTATTTTGAATGAGCAAAATTTAGGCTATGTTTGGTTTGAAGGAAAAGAAGGGAAATGAAAAGAAGAGAAGAGAAAAGTATAAGAAAAGAGAAAGAAAAAATAAAGGAAAAAGAAAATATGTGTTTGAATGTAAAGGGAAAGGGAAATGAGTATTTTACACTTTTATCTTTTTAAATTAAAAAAAAAAAGGATATAAATGTAATTTCACATAAAAAGTCAAATTTTTTTTAGGAGTATAAGAGTAATTTTATAAATTTGAACGGAGAGTTAAAAATTTAAAATTGGTGGAACTCATAGAAATCATTTTTCTCTACATTTACATTTCACTTCCCCCCCCCCCCCCCCTTTTTTTTTTCTTCTAATCAAACAAAGGGCAAAAAATCATTTCTCTTTCCTTCTCTCGTTTTTTACCTCAAACCAAACATAGCCTTAGTTGGCCTTAGTTTGGTGAGACTCTTTTCAGCCAAAACCACACAATTAATGACAGAACCCAAAATTTGGGAAAAGGTCTCTTTCCATGCGTGTTCCTCATTTGTACGTATAATATAATAGTATTGGTTTGTCCATTCGATCTATATATGCAGGATAAATATGCCATCATTGACAGCATAATTGACAATAAATGCTCTCGATTGTATCAACAATTTTATGACTCGTCAAAATCACCATGATCAGACCAGAACCTAACCGAAAAGTGTCATTTTAGTTCACTGTGCCAGTATGGCAACATTAAATGAAACCCAACAGAATCAAGAATCCAAGACCACGAATGCTCCAACTCTGAAAAGAGAAAGGTTAGGGACGCTAATTTTGGCACAATTTTGTGTCATGATTCGTTACGTGATGAGTTACATGATGAATTATAATTAGTAAGAATCTATTCTCATATGACTCACTAATATATTATTATCAATTACAATTTATCATATGATAAGTTGTGGCATAAAATTGTGTCAAAATTGATATCCCCAACATTTTTCCTCTAGACAACCTCAAATTCAATTTGAAATTTTGAAATCTACATGCCTCATTTAGTAACATTGTTTAAATAATTAAAATTGTAGTTTAAACATCACCATACATATTTTCACACACTTTTTCATCTACATATATTTTTACAAAATTTAAACAACGTTACTAAAAATCTATTTCTAAACGAGTCCCTAGGTTTTCTTCTTGAGTTTTATAGTTTTACTATATGTAAATCATGTTAGAAAATTTTCTATAAAAAAATAAAAAATAACTAACTTTTTTGACAATTTGTTTTTTTAATTTTTAAAACAAGTTTTTTATTATTAAAAAAATAAATTTTCTAAAATTGAAGATTTAATTATACCTTTAAAAGATAAAGCATATATTAACGAGACTCTTTATTTTTTAATGAAACACTAATAATCCATAAGATAATATCCAACAAAAGCGTGGGGCCAAATCATTAATTGCATGCTTTACGGTGGAAAATAAAAATTTTCAAATATGTTTCATGTGTCAACTGTGAAAGCAACTAAACATGATTCATAAAAATATAAAATAATAAAATTAAAAAATTAAAGGCCACTAATTTTAGTACACTGAGTACAGGAAATTGCAATTTCCTATAGCTAGCAAAATATGACTTTTGTATGGGACACGATTGAACTCCAATTTCCCTCTTCAACCCTTCCTTACTGTTTCTCAAAAAAAAAAAAAAAAAAAAACCCTCCTTACAAGCCAAAGGGTATTAATATTATAATTACCAAGTAATATGAACTCCAATTATATTACCTCTATCAAAGCTATCTATAGTCTACAAAATAAAAACTTTTAAGTTTTTATTATACTATGAAATTTTGAAATCCTGCATTTTTTTCACGTCATCTTTCTGATATATATGTGTGTTCAATCTGATTTTTAAAGTTATAATTAATTTTAAACTAAGTACAATTCACTATCTTTTTGGATAAAACATCTTAACACTAAACAAATTATAATTGTATTAATAAGAGTGATAAGTTTTAAATAAATTTTATTTAAATTGGGTAAGTTCTTTTCTACTAATTCTCTAATTTATTATTTTATTTGTTAATAGTTATTAATTAAATATGTATAATATATAAATATTAATTTATGTCCAACTTTCAGTGTATTACACTAGTTAGCCATTAGTAATACACTAATTGTTGTTTTAAGCTCTTGATGTACACTAGTTTAGCAATGTCCACATTTTATAAAGCCAAATATCCACATTTGTTTAAAGGTGTTCACATTTTACACTAAGTGTGTCTGATAATATGTATTAGAGAGTACTGTGCAATAGTCATTACTCTGAATAATATATATAAAATGGAACCTTTTACTTTTTGGTGACTTTTTCTAAGTTTGCCACTTAAGTTTTTTAAAGTCTATATTTTTCAATATCATTTTTCTAATATATGTATTTTATAATTTTGATTCAAAGTTGATAATAACACTATACCATGTTAGTTAACACACTATCTTCTTTCTTCTTCTTTTTCTTCTTCTTCTTCTTATTATTTATAGATTTGGGATGAAAATCTTACTCTACCATAATCTAAGTATATATATGTGAACCCCCTTCTTGAAAACTTAAACCCCAGTTCTTGCCCTCCACTCCCATAAGAACTTGTATTTGTGAAGTGACCAGCACGCTAAGAATATATGGTGGTAAGTTCTCACTAAAGCAACCCGATGTTAGTTTAACTCAGTATCCTGACATCTTTTTTTTAGCATTTGATAAATTGAGTTTCTTGTTTTCATTTTTTGAAACTATTAGTTCATTTGGTTCGATTTAAATTTTGTGGTTTATGTAGCTTCCCTTTTAAAATTAGGATGTATATCAGTATATGTGATTCAATTTAATAAATAAGTTTGAATAAGTTACACAACAAGCCAAAAAATAACATTTCATAATCTGGACTATTGGGACAATTATTATAATATCATTTCATGATTCGACAAAACTTAGCTTCAATTTTACAATAGGTTTTTCTCAACAAAAAAAAAAATTTATAATAGGTTCTTCAATTAAATTCAAACACATTCATGATTGTATTAATCAATAAAACACAATTTTATCTTTTTCAAGAATCTTATATTTAAATTTAATTAGAAAACTTAAAATATTATACTTAAAGAATTGTATATAAGTTTTACCCTTCATTATTATTTCTCTTATTATTAGAAATGATTTCATAAATTTTTAATTTGAAGAAATTGTAATACCTTGGTTTTCTCATCTTGGCTTATGCTCGGTCAGGTGCAACGTACAGTACCTTACACAATGTTGTACAAGGACCTAGGCCATAAATTTTGAAAGAATTGAAGAAATGCAGTTGTATATCGTGAGAGAGAGAGAGAGAGAGAGAGATATTTGTTTTGTTCTGGTTATAGACACTAGAGATTAGAGAAGGCTCAAACTTCTAATACACAAATTTCATCAATATGTAGCACAATTAAAAAAAAAAAAAAAATAGTGTAATAATATTTGCATCTTGAGCAGCAAGAAAGTTGGCTTCATCGGGCATAAACAGTCGTTGTTTTAGGCAGAGTCGAGGATGGTGGGCTCGAAACCTTTTACATGTTTCTTGATCACTTCAAAACCTTTTACAGTCAGATATAATTTGTAAAGGAAAAAAAGAAAGGAATATTCCAGTACGAAACATCTCGAGGATCTAAAACTTTGAAGGAAGAATATTTGTTCTATTCTTATTTGTTCGAAAACACCAGTAATATATACATACCATGACAAATTTTGTGGAAAGTGTGTATAATAAGTTAATAACTACACACATACTTATGATGTGTGCATGCATACGGACACATTGAAGAATTAATTGTGATTAATCTGCTATAATTCTAAAAATCAAATTGTACAATAGATTTGTAGATGTTATAACTGAATCACAAAGTTTAATCCAAAAAATCAACAATATAAACGAAAACGAATATCATAATTTAGGAACAATTTCCCAACAAACAATTCAGTAGTGCTGCAAGTACAATAATTTCCTAACAAAACTTAAGTTGAAAGTAGTAGTGTCAATATTTGACCCAACTCACGAACACAAAACGGGTTTTTGCAGGTTAAGGTTGGACCTTTGCAAGTTTGGATCATAAACAGATCGATCCGAAAGCGACACAATAAAAAACATGTTATAAGCGACCTAGGTTTTGTTGCTTGCAAGGCGTTACTAGTTTCATCCGAGCTTACTACTAATAATACTATCTTACTTACCATTATCAGCAATTGCAACCTAAGTTTTGTTGTAAAAATGTTATGGCGGGATATTCATTCTATATAATTGCACCATGATAAAGAGAGTTCGAGTAAGCATATAACTGGTCTTTTTTTTTCCTACTAAAAGCTTGTTCATAATTTGCTGGTCCCCGCTAATATATATATCCCTTTCTTGACTAATTGGTAAATGTGTACGCAATTAGCATATATGTCTCTGTAGCATGGAAGAGAGGCTACCAAAAACTGTTGTATGGATTCTTCAATACGCTCATTTGTTGACCTTTTTGCCAATCATTTTGATGGAGCCAAGTTCCAACTTTGTATTCGATTGGTGTAGAGGCATCTTCAACTTCCTACCCATCTCGAACGCTTGTCGGTACACAGAAAAATAATGCCAATTTAAGTGGACTATAGTTTTGTTGGTGCGTGCTTCATTCTAACTACAGCCTGTTACCAACTCAACTATTATCATAATGCAATGAGCTCGATGTGGCTGTGGATGTGGATGTGGTTTTTGAATCTTTATTGCAACACATAGTTGGAATGACAATAACTATGAATTTTAGGCCACATATCTATAGTGCAGACATATTTTTCCCCCATTTAATTTTGTGCCAATTTTTAGGATGGAAAATACTAAAACTGTTACAAAGTTTATTACAAAAACTTTGGGTCCGTTTGGATACAACTTATTTTGCTGAAAACTGAAAACACTGTAGCAAAATAATTTTTAAATGTGTGAAAAATTACTGTTCGCTCTGTTTTTATTGTTCATAAGTCTAAAATCACTGTTCATGGACAATGAACAGTGCCAGACGCGCGTCAAAGGAAAAAAAAAAAACTGAAAACGCGCAAAGAAGCAAAACATGGTCGTAGACGTGAATCCAAACCCACACTTATAAACTAATATGTCAAGAATATGATTGAAGCTACTTAAACAGTATAATAAATAAATATTTAAATAAAGTTTTATATGGTAAAATTTGTAATATTCATTATATCACTCTTTTCGGATTATACATCATTGCCCAACTTTGATGTTGTTCCATAACCTAACATGGAGAGAATGCTTAGTTCTTGCTTTGTAAATAAAATAAAATAAAATAAAAACATTTTTATATTTCTAAATATATAAAAACAATTATCAGTGAAATTTGACATACTTTTTTATGGGCAGTATAATACAATTTCCAAAATCTTATTTTCAAAAAAAGTTTATTTTCAAGGAACAGCTAAACGATGTTTTTACTTTTTTTTAATTTTGTTTTTAATTCCAAAACTTATATAAAACAAGTAAAGTTTCCATATTTGTAAGCCTTTTCATAGTTTTTAAAAACCATTAAAAAAGAACACAACCAAAACAGCGCAGCCCATCGAATCATTAAAAAAAATAAAAAATGAAGAGCAGACCCAATCAAAGATACTCTAACACAAGCTCCCAATAGAAATCAGAGGCATGCTAGTTCATGAAAGCTAGTTGATATTGAAAGTAAAATTCCTAAATTATCCAATAAAAATTTTATGGAGCCAAATAATAATAATAATAATAATAAAAGATGATAGACTAACAAAGTTGCAGTTTTTTCTTCTTCTTTTTCTGGGTGGGGGGTGTGGATGGCTAATATAATATAACTTATACAATCAAACTATCGATCTCACAACCACTCACAGCTGATAAAACCGTGCATTCCAAAACCGTGCCTCTTTGCCGTTTACAAAAACTTAATTTTTAATAAAATGCGAAGCCAAACATATGGTTCAAGCATTTTCTTCCAATAACGTGCGCTTTAATTTAGAAAACGCGGGGCCAAATGGACCCTATACAATCAAACTCTCTATATGTTAAAGAGTTATTCAATCAAAACTCTTTCTTGTGAAATCTTTATAGCTAAGGCTTTATTCACTGCAATAATTCCAAATTAATAGATCTTTCTTAAAAACTTGAACTTTGATCCTTACGTCAAGGATATGCGGTAGTATTCCAAATGGATTTTAAATCTTAATGCTGTTATTTTATTTTATGAATACTTAATTCATACATGAATCCAAAATATTCAATTAGTTAGTGACCAATAATTATTATTGTTGTTTGGCTATAGATAGTGGGTGTCTTTAAAAAGAAAAAAGACATTGGCATTTCCTGCATTTTTAAATTTTCATAAAAATACTAAATAAATCTTAAAAGCGTTTAACAATAAAAACTTCAAATTTTCTGCTTTCCAAACCCCATACGTACAGTAAAGCTTTGCTTCTTCTTTTTTCCCCTTTTTTTTTGGGATGAAACTCGGCAAAATAGTCTACTAAATTAATAGAGGGTATCATCTTATAGACCCTACACCCCTAAAGTCGGATACAAATTTCCGGGCATTGATTATATTCCACCAATCTTTCTTCTGGGTCTCTGTCTTTTTTAGCGGTAGTGTTGACAATCTTCTTAGCCTCTCATAACACATGACTTGGAAGTACCATCCATTATCTACCCAATAATTCACAAGACTTTACGTATGAGATGAGTTATTTTAGGAACACACATTTTGACACAGTTTGTAATTGGATTAAACCACTTTCATATGGGTCCATCATTGGTACTTAGTAAAAAGTAATCTAATCATATCTTGCAACGTGTTTAAGTTATGAAAAGTGTGTAACTAAGTGTGTGGTCCTAAGCTTCTTGCATCCGAGTTGGTTAGTAATAAAATATCTAATGCTTAATTAATCAAATTCTAGAATAATCTTTACTATAACTCAAATTATATGCTATGGATAAACTTTGTCTAATCGTCTATAATTTTGTAGCATTATTAGCGATCGTACCCACATGTAAAGACACAATCCTACAATTCAAATAAATACCATCCCCATCTCTTATTATTCCTCGTGCTCCCAAGTCTTGCCTAAAAAAAACTGTCTTGACAAACAGTTCCCGGTTAACTGGGTCGGACCTTAAAGTCTAGTCCAGATTTCACAACCTTGCCGCCAGGCATAGATTGCCATACTTTAAAGCGCTTTATCTCTCCCTATAATGATAATGTCAAGCCGCCCCTATATGAAACAGCTATAATCATAGTACGTAATTAACTTGGCCGACCTCCCCTAAATGAACAGCTATAAATGATGAAGTAACCTGGCCTTAAAGTGTAGGTAAAGTATTGAAAAAGGATGAGATTGTGGGGTTGGTGAATGGTGATAGCATTGCTTGTGAGATATATGCATGGTCCATGAATTGCAAGTATGACATGAGTCAAATAAGCATTTTTTGTCTTAGAAATGAGCCCTTTGAGAGGAGCGAAAAGATGGGCATCAATGTCTTCTGTCTTTATCGAAAAAGGAAAGCAAGAGGCCAAAAAAAAATAAACCAACCAATTTGGAATACTTTGAATTTCAACGATTATTTCGCTTTAGAACTAATTCTTGATTGGTAGGTTTGATTAAACCGACATCAATCCTACAATATGATTGGTATATATATTATATAGATTCATGCATCTCTCTCTCTCTCTCTCTCTCTCTCTCTCTCTCTCTCTCATATTATGAAAATCCAATAACTTATTAGAGGGGGAAATTAAAATGAATGTCTTCTACAACCATTTTAATTAAATTTTAATAAAGATCTTGTTAATTGGTGTCAGGGTGTGGGTTATAAAAAATTACCTCTTTAAATAGAATCTATTTCTTGCATGCATAAGTTTTTACCGAGTTCTCTGTTTTTTTAATATATATTTATTTAAACAATTTTTTAAAAATAATGTTAAAAAAATATAAAAACTAATATGGAGCATTAAATACTCTAATCTTTACCCTCCAACTGCTATAATATACACACCACTAGTTGGTTCAGGTAATAAACTTTAGGAAGAACTAGAACTACGAGAGGAACAAAGGGGGCCATGACCCCCCAAGAATTAAAATAATCACCTAGTCCATTTCTATAGTCAATGCCTCTCTCCGAAAAATAACACAAAAAATTTTTCTTTCCTAACAAAACAAAAATAAAAATCCCTTATAAAAAGAAAATCCATGCTAAAAACAAAAAAAAAATATATGCAATGAGTTATGACTAAGCGTTTAGCGTGAAACTTTGGCTAATTGCTTTTTTGATACACAAAGCTTAAAATTTGGGACTTCATGATTTGGGTACTATTGTGCTATCTAATTTCACCTAAAGGATTGTCTGGCAGATTTCTCTTTTTCTTTTTTTCGTCATCAACAAGAAGACTTACAATTTGAGCATCATTATCAATTAGATATTGTCTATGCTAAAATAAATTCACAATTACAATAATTAAATTATAAGTTTAGTGTGTGTAATTCTTATTCTTAATTCAACTATATATGGATTCTCAAGAGACACATACTTCTTTTTAGAAATAATGATGGTAAAAAAAAATTATACACAAATCATGAAAAGCTAGTATTGAAAATGAAACTTCACCGTTATAATCATAATATAGTTTGATATTTAGAATTCAAAAAATTATTAAATATTTATGAATTTGTACGAAGGGCAAGTAAGAATCCTTTTTCTTTTTTTTTTTGAGAAACGAAACTAGATTTGTACAAAGGGCAAGTAAGAACTAAAAACTCGATTGCCTACCAATTTTTATAGAATGATTGTATTTGTAATCACTCTTCCTAAATTATGTTGCAACTATGTAACAAGTATTCAATAAAAAGATGATATTCCACTAATTTCTTTGATATTGTATATCAAAAGGAAAAAAATTTTGAAATGTAAAATAGAATCAATCTAAAAGGTAAAATATTATTTTGGTCCCTAAACTTTATTAAAAGTTTGGTTTTCGTCCCTAAACTTTAAAAAGTTTTTTTTTTTCATCCTTAAACTTTGTAACTAATTTTTTCATTATTTTAGAGACAAAAATAGGGATAAAAAAAGAACTCTTTTCAACAATTTAGGGATGAAAGATAAACTTTTGATAAAATTTAAGGACATAAATAAAACATTTTCAATAGTTTAGGGATGAAAGATGGACTTTTTAATAGTTTAGGGACGAAAAATGAACTTCTTAGAATTTAAGGATAAAAACCAAATTTTTGATAAAGTTTAGGAACCAAAATAGTACTTTACCCCAATTTAAATGATTATTGAGATTTAAAAAAATGTCAACTTCAATTTCAATAGATTATATAAAAATGTGTTTAAATATATTAAAAACATTCTTATTTTGTATTTATTTATTTATTAATGTTGACTAGATGCTAGTTTTATTTTTTATATATTAATTTTTAGTATATTTCTTATTCTTAAATTTCCATAATTTTCTTTTCATATTTTTTCACCCACAAATAAAAATTCGATTTGGTTCCTACTTACAGAATGCTTAGTCTCCTTCACTTACATGTAGCCAAAACAAAAAGTATGTATGTGTGTGTATATATATTCTCTCTCTCTCTCTCTCTCTCTCTCTCTCTCTCTCTCTCTCTCTCTCTCTCTCTCTCTCTCTCTCTCTCTCTCTCTCTCTCTCTCTCTCTCTCTCTCTCTCTCTCATGAGTAGTGTTAAAAGAAAGTAGCGAGTTACAACTTACAACTTAGATAATAAGAATACATAAAATTCAAAATAGGTTAAATTATATAAATAAATTAATAAATTGGAGAAAAATGAATTTTGGATGAGAAAAAATTATTTGCTTTAATTTAGACTTTTTGAATGATACAATTGCAAGAATTACTTTATTTATTTAACATGAACATTCTTTTATTCTCAATGGAATTGTTGATTATAAAACATTAAAACATATTTGGGTAAGCAATAGTCTAGTGGTAATTGTATTGTTTCTGGTATCATATATTTTTGGTTCAAAGTTCAAACTCTTTTTCCCACTATATATCTACCCCAAAATATATATATATATATATATATATATATATATAAAGAGATTAAATTCTATAAAGACTTGATATAAAACCTTTAGTTTACATCCTACAATAAAGACATGTCATATCATCATATTACTAAAACACGAATACACCTGAACACCCTATTTCCCACACGTTTTCAAACTAGAGGTAAAATCCCCAAATCTCATCTCCTTCCTTTGGTCCTCTTAGAACAAGGAACAACACTGAACCTTCGAACCCCCACCCTTGCACACATGCCACCACTTACCTCACCAATGTCCCTTGACTCCGGCGGCGTGTGTGACGAACAATTGAGTGCTACCCTGTTCTAAGAAAAATGGTGTGATTTTAAGTTTTAAGTAAAATGCTGATTTGGCACATCATCATATTAATAAAAAATGAATACATCACATAGGATAACATCTCAATAAACATCCTATTTCCCACACATTTTTCAAACTACAAGTAAATTCCTCAAATCTCATCTCTCTCCTTAGATCCTCTTAGAACAAGGAGCACCGAACCTCCAAACCTCCACCCTCGCCACACACGCAATCACTAATCTGGCCAGAGTCATGTGTGGCAGATGATTGGGTGTTTTCTTTTTCTTTTTTCTTTTTTTGAGAATTTGATTTGGGTGTTTTCTTGTTCTAAGAAAAACGATGATATTTTGGTTAAAGTTTGATCTGAAATTGAAAAAGTTGGTGAAATTGGGATTTTATTAAGATATTATTGGGTGTGATAAAATATATTAAGTTTTAAGTAAAAGGTTAATGTAGCAAGTTTTTATTGGAGGATGTAAACTAAGATTTATATATCATCTTTATCAAATTAGGACTATATATATATATATATATATATATTTAGAAGTCTTCTCTTTGCTGTTAAAAAAAAGCATAATATTTAAGGATTATTCTTCTTTTAATTTTTTTAAGAAAAATATTATTTTTTTAAAGGAAATGTTAACTAATGCCTAAAAGTATTATTTTATGAATTATATTTAGAAACATTTATTGAAAAGGTGATAAAACATTAAATATTGTTAATTACTTTTTATATTTCCAATGAAAAGTTATGTCAAAATTTTTTTAATTATAGTTTATTAACAATGTCCGACATCGGTTAACAAGACTCTTCTTTTAAAAATGAATGTTAATCAAGTAACTCTACTATATATTCGTTTGGCAAAAATTATTTTTGTTAACTTATTTTACTATTCAGCTTATTTTTGTTACTATTTATGAGTCCTATTACACTTTTTGGTACTATTTATGGGTCTTACTATATTATTTTAGTCAATTTTTACCTTTATCTACGGTACTTTCAGTAAAAAATTTTCAATTTCAGTAAAATAAGTGGATCCTAAACTGACCCAATATATATTCAAAAAAATCTGCACTTTTTTTTTTTTTTTTGCTGAATAAAAAAGTCTGCACCTTGATCTTTCTGATGACTCTTCTTTTAAAAATGAATGTTACTCAAGTAACTCGACTGTATACGTTCAAAAAAAGTCTGCACCTTGATCTTTCTACCACAAAGTCCATTTTTTTTTTTTGAAATCACCACAAAGTCCATTTATGAGTGTCTGAACTCTGATATCAAATCCGATATTTTTACAGCAAATCTAAAACTTTAACCCCAATGTTTTTACCCCTTGCATTCACTTTGAATCTGACAATTACTTACGTTTTTTTATCATGAAATCTGACAACTTACGTAACAACACATGCGACCAAATAAAGTATTTCATTTTAACCTTTTGCAGAATCAAAATCAAAGAACAATCCCAACGACCCATCACCTCTTATCCAATTTGCCATTATATCCCATTATCACATAATCCAAACTTTCTGTACCTCTTGCGTCTTTTTATGTAACCCAGTGCATCTCAAAGCAAAAGCAAAGAATTCATAAACAACAAAACAAAAACGAAATGTCTGCTTTAATAATAAGATTCAATTCATCACCAGAAAAAAGAAGAAGATTCAATTCATGTGGTAAATAAAATGGTTTTTATATATATACCGCATGCATGCTTTTCATGTGACTAATAAATAAAAAGATGAAAAAACATTTTGCAGTTATGGTACAGAGTACAGACCGACGTATCTATCAATGAACACATGGATGATTTTGGAGGAAGGGTTTCTGTACGCACGTGTCCAGGGTGGGCCATGGAGTAGCTACTTTAACACATTGACACGTGCGAAAATGAAGCTTATCCGACAATGCACGGACTTATTAGAACATTATTTTGAGAGGCCTCGGAGTTTAGGACCAGAGCCTGTCGCCATGTACGTGTGCCGACGCTGTCTCTTCCAACCACGTGAAACATTTTTTTTTTTTTTGCTCGATACTTACTCTACAAATTGATTAGTTTCTTAACCTGTTGATAAATAGTATAACTATTTGATACAGACACTATAAGTTAAAATTTAATAATTTTTTTATAAATATTTTAAATTTATTTGGTGAGTACAATACTACAAATTACAACTATAGTTTACGGGTTAACAATATAGGCAATTCATAAGTGTAATGTAATTATTAGAATTTTCAATTAAATTTAAATGTATAGTTGAATTGAATAAATTTATATTAATCCATATTTAATATACAGTAGCTAAATAGTGGCTGAAGAAGTTGAACACCAACTTTCTTTTTAGAGAAACACTCTTATTTATATATATATATATATATTTTTTTTTCACAATAATTGAGACAGTAAGTGGACAATTTGTTCAACAGTATCAGTTAATATTTAATACAAACTTTTTATTTTGGCTAGTAATTTGAGAGCAAAAAGAAGAGACCGAGTACCACGCCTATAAGCAAAAGTTCAAAAAAAAAAGTGAATATATGACAAGTTGGCCCAATGCAACTTTAGAACCTCACCCTTTTTATTTGTCAAAGGTTAGAAGTAGGACCTTCACCATATATTAATATTATAAGAATATACGAAGAGAATGTTCTTCTAAAAAAGAAGGAAGAGAATGTAGTGTACCGTGTACGTACTGTTTATACACAAGAACACAGCAACAAAAATGCTTAACAAGGGCAATCACAACAGTTTGAGAAAATTGGCTAACATGACAATCACAACAATTGCGTGGAGATTTTGGAATTTTTTTATCTTTTTCATGTTGTCATGTTTGATCGAATAAACTGAAACTCTGCTGTGACCCTGAAAAGATTTATGAAACCGAAAAAGAAAAAGAAAAAGGCGTAAGAATTAAAACACACTAAAATAATACGTCAAAGTTCAAACCATGTAAAAGTAGGTCACGTGTGGCTCTATTCACACAGTCGGCACCGGCCCACATTCCCCACTAGTTTGCCTGTGAATTACACATGTAGTAGCCCAATGAAAAGGATAATTTAGTATTAAAAATAGAGGTAGTGTCTGATTTTAAATGTGACAATTAAATCTCTTTTGCTTAATAAAAGGGTACAATACCTTGGAAAAAATATACCCTATATCTATATTGGGTATGTATATGTTTTCTCTCTCACAACTGGTGGGTTTTATTGAGAAGTGAGACTCATCAATTGTGAGAGAGGAGAAGCATTACCCGATACAGGTATACTTTCTCAATACCTTGAGGTTGGAAATCATTAACAGAATTGTTATAATTAATGACTGAAATTGGCCTCAATTATGGTTTATAGATCATTCGTGCATGCTGATATTGAAAATTGAAAATCCAAAGCCAATGGCTTCATGTTGTAGTGCCCTGTGAATTCTTAGAGAGTGGTCTAATGAGAGAAGGTTTATGTTTGAAAATAGGTGTGTTAGGAAATGATAGAATAGCATACATGTCAATTGTCATATTATCAAATTCCGACAAAAACAAATAAAACAGGCACGAAACTAAAGCATAATAAGTTAGATATCACTCAAAACCATGGGTTACCTAACCTTCACATGTATTATAGGAAACACACCTATATAGGTCTTCACATGTATTATAGAAAACACACAAAGATTATACTTGTACTTGTCAAAAAAATGTTAATCATACAAATCTTTTCATAATTTGTGTTTATAAAAATCCCTTATATTTTGTACATAATTTCTGTTCTTTTTTTTAATTTATTTATTTTTTATTTCACTGTTTGGTTTATTTGTGATATTTTAGCATGAAGTGTTTTTTTTTTATAATTAATATCTTTCTTACTTATCTAATTTTTTTTTTCATAATTTATTGAAATGATACTCTTTTTTTAATAACAAACAAAAAAAAGATCAATTTCGAGGGCCTTGCATTCAAAGTTTCAAACCAAAGCCAATCTCTAATTACCCATTGCCCAAACCCCGCTTGTAGTCTCAACTTGTTAACCACGAGCTACACCCGTGAAAGCTAGTCTTCTCCAAGATTTTCTTCAAACCAGAGTCTGCCTAGGCAATCCACTCCCTTCCCCTGTCAACAAGACCAGACGGTTACCCTCAACATGGCCACTGTGTTTGATGAAATCAGGGGCGGCGCTAAAGCAAATTCAGGGGGTTCGAACCCCTGACTTCAAAATAAAAAGCTATATATAGATATAAAATATTTTTTTTGTTAGCTTAATACTTTAATTTTTTTTTTCACACTCTAACTTAAATTTTGCACATCTTTATTATAAGTATTTTTGACTTTAAGAATAAAGAGTAAGTTTTTTTTTTTTTTTTTAGAAACTGAATTAAGAGTAAGTATTTATGAATTCTAAGTGTAATTTTTTTTAATAAATTTATATTATATATGTGTGAGTGTGTTTAATATTAATTGTGTACATTACTTTTTGTTATAATGTTACGTATTTGTGTAAATTATGATATGTGTGGATGTTTGTTTGTACAGTATAAATATAATATAACTTTATATAATTTAAAAATTAAGAAATAGAGAGGGTTTTTATTTTTTATTTTTTTTATTTTACATGTGTGCTGTATTGTTATCATATTATAATAACTTTTTGTGATACAGTAGTAAAATTCAAGAAAACAATTGTAAAGTTAATGATTGTTCAAGTATTACCATCGCACACTCTTGGTCAAGGTTGTCGATTCCGTACCGTACCGGTCGGTACGGCCGGAATATATCGTACCGGCCAGCAATCCGGTATGCTCGACCCCCCTGTTTCGTATCTGAAAAAATACCGGCCGGTATAGAAATTTTTTTTTTTTTTTAAAGTTTTGTAATTTTTGAATTTTTGTTAGGACAAAATGGTAACTTATTTGCATTAACTTATTAATATTATTTGTTTTCTTAGTATGCAATGGTAACTTTTAAGCTTTCTATTTTATTTTTTTATTTTTTTTCCCTTTTAATTGATACTAAAGTCTAAAACCATAAATAATTAGTTCTAAATTGGGGAAATATTTTATGGTAAACTTTTATATTTATTATAATATATATATACACAGACACACATATATATATATATATATATTTATTTATTTATTTATTTATTTATAAATATAAAAAATAGCGGTAAACCCGAAACGGTACACCGGTATCTGAAATATATCGTACCG
Source organism: Quercus tomentella (assembly GCA_028535165.1). Classification (NCBI taxonomy): domain Eukaryota; kingdom Viridiplantae; phylum Streptophyta; class Magnoliopsida; order Fagales; family Fagaceae; genus Quercus; species Quercus tomentella. Next base: position 34,241,985 of record JAPQVY010000111.1, on the reverse strand, counting down.
GTGGCCAAACCGGTACGGCCTCCGGTACGGTATTGACATCCTTGCTTTTGGTGCGATGGTCATTCTATAAATATAAGTGCTTGTGAGGTGTAGGGGGTAAGGGTCGGAATTCAAGTCTCTAGGAGGGAGTTTCGCACACATATATACTTAGATTAGCTGTATAATTTATGTATGAATAAGTGTGATTGTGTGCATTAATAATTAATACGGAGCCAATGAGTTGAAATTAGTTATTTAGTCTAAAATATTTTTATAAATACAAAGTCAAATAGATAATAACAATTGTATAAAGATAAAAATGTTAGACAAACTTAACAAAATAAAATGATCATAGACTCATAGCTACCCACATTATCAATAGATATTCATAATGAACTATCATGTAACATTCAAAATTTGAAAACTTGTAGAATAAAATTGTAAAACTTTATGTATTATTTTTTTTTTCGATAATTCAATATATTCAAATTTTCTTTTTATTAAAATTTTGTAGTGAAACCCCTAAACAAAATTTTTGGAGCCGCCACTGGATGAAATATGGTACCCCAGGAATCAAGTCCTATATTAAGATGGAAAAATTGACATTTTGAAATCAATCAGGCAAGTCCACCATAACATTTTAAGTTTAAAGGTTCTCTTCTTAAATTGTTGCTTTCGTTGGGTCAAGAGAGATGACAATTTGACTGCTCATGTAGTTGCAAAGCTTTCTCTAATTTATAAAGAGTCTTTTTGTTTCAATAAGAACAATCTACCAAATTCTTCTTAATAAGAGAATAATATTATATCACTTAATTCACAAAAGCATTAGCATTAGAGGTGTAAAAACCTTTCGGTTGCTATTTTACCAACCAAAACATTAAAAGGGGGCTTTACTTGGGTATGGGTACTTAAAATTTTTTGCCAATTGTGGACAGTAAGATTGTACATATATAATCTTACTATGCATGGGTTGTAAAATTAAAAACACGTATTTTAATAGAGTGAGAGAAGAAAAGAGGAAAGACAGAGAGATAGGAGGGGAGAGGGAGAATTGATTTATTTATATTATTTTAATTAATTGTATGTAAAAATAAAAACTGATATGTTGAGTGAGTTGTAAAATGAGATAATAAAATAAATAAAGTTGGTTTTAAATATATATATATATATATATATTAGACACTTTTTTAAATCCTCAAATACTAGAGCTCTAATAATATTAATATTAACAATATAATAAATGCGTTAGGGTAAATTATCACTTTATGGATCCACTATTACTCCTATTTTAAGTTTTTAACATTTGTGGGAAAATTACTTCTATTATTTCTCTAGATTATTATTATTATTATTATTTTAAAATTCCCCAAAGCTTTTTAAAAATTTGTATACCTCAATCTCCAGAATCTTCCTACCCAAACCATACCTCGGTTGATGCATTGGTGTTTCATTGTTGTTCCATATATATATTTTTTTTTCAAAAACAAAAAGGTGACGTAAGAATCACAAAAGCCTGCGGTGGAGCCCCTAAGTAGCTTACAGGTAGAGTTTCGGGAACACAGCTTCTTCGTCTTCAGGAGTAAAGAAGAGTTGAGGCCCCTAGGGAGGAATCAGTACTTTTCTGTGTATTTTTTAAATCCACTAGCCCATCCATCATGCGTGACTATATTAATTCATTTTATAATCCCCTTAAACTACTGTAGCACTTCTCTCGAACTTTGTACCCCCCTAACCCTTTGGCCTTTAGCTTATGTCATCACTTATCAACTCTATCGTGGGCCCCACACCCCTCCAATTATGCACCTTCTTCCACGATATTCAAATTCAATACTTAAATCTTATTACCCTAATTTTTTTATTTAAAAAAATCCTATTTCCTATAAAATACATTTAATATATGGGATAATGCTAATCCGTGTTAAATTACTGATTGTTATAAAAATTTAAATCATTGTTGAGATCTCTTATTTTGATGCTAAGCTAAATTACCAACTGTCTCAAAAGACTATTAAAATATAATAAATTTAATTATTACTTCTAACAATTAATTTTATAATTATTTAAAACTGACCAATTTAATTCCTAAACTCAACTTAAACTTTAAATCGTCATTCATTTTTCTTTTCTTACTTGTACTAAATAGGAACTAAATTGATTAATTTTTTTTAAAAAAAATTGGACTTTTACTCAAAAATTATATTTAAAAAAAAAGAAAAAAAATGAAGAAGAAGCTATAGCACCATATAGCTTCTAAAAGAAGTTACGCTGAACTGCACCGTGTCACTCACTTCTGTCTCTGCCCCCTTTCGTACGTAGTTACCTCTCTATCATCAACTAGGCGACAAACAAATCAATGGTACTGTGTGACATATTTTTTTTTTTTTTTTGAGAAACTACTGTGTGACATATAATATATATATATTCTACCAAAAAAAAGACATATAATATATTACGTATCTTTACCAAATATATATATATATATATATATATTACGTAAAACTTAAGCACACTGCATATTAACTTCCTAATTAAATTCAAGTGCTTAGTAATTATATTTTTTAAAAATTAACAGTATTTGTGTTTTGTTGGATAATATAATTAGATATTTTAATTTTAATTGAAGAACTATAGTGTGTACCTAAATTTTGATGTATAATACAACATTAAAAAGCTTTTGTTAAAGGGTATAATTATGCACTTGATAAAGGAGCTTCAAAAGGATCTCAAATGCATTGAAAAATAATAAAATCTAATAAAAAAATAAAATTTTAATTAGGAGTGGCTCAATTGCCTATAAAATATGGCTCCTTGTACTATAAAATTCCAAATAAACACATGAATACTCATTAACAAGATTCACATTTAGCCATTAAAAAATGCCAGTACTCTAAATTTTAAGTTTTAATACAATTTATTTATGCAGCAAGTTATAAATGGTAAAATAAAAGTGATAAAGTCTATGTAGGTCTACAACTCGTCATATGAACATGTTATAACAAAAAATATGTTAAAATTTGTAATCCTAGCATTATTGGCATGTATTTGGGTTAAGTGCAAAGGCAATAGTTAGAGCTATCATACAATTACCCCGTTAATTGTAAATCCTAAAAGTTAGTGTTCATACGGAATGGACTGAAAACTTTAATTTATTTGTAATTTTAGTTTGTTTTTATTACTATTTATGAGTTTTATTGTATTTTTTGATATTATTTATGAATCTTATTATACTATTAGTTTATTTTTCAACTTTTTTTCTATATTTTTAACAAAAAAAAAAATTTATTTCAACTAAATAAACAGTCTTCGAACCAATTAACAAAAGTTTTTAATTTATTTTTTATGTTATTAACTTTTACATGTCACTCACCTTAATTGCATCAATCCTGTATTTATAATAATCAATTTAGGTCAAATCAGAAAGTGTGTTTATTTCTAAATAAATAAATAAAATAAGTAAGCAAGATCAGTTATTCAGATCTTCATGGATAACTCACATCATTAATCAATACAGTCTGCCGCAACGAGTCGATAGACTCTAAAATCTAAACTGTTACAATACTATTCAAAGTCATAATAAGGTCACATCATCAAATTGCTCAAAACCCCCCCCCCCCCCCCTTCACTTAACTATTCTTGTAGAGTACTAGTACTACTCACTACGTAGCCTAGAAACAGAACCTTACAGCCTGGCATCCCAGCCCATACATTAATTTTTTAGCACCCAATAAAAAATTCCCACGTGTACGCTTCTTTGACATTGACACCTCTTCGTCTCAACAGCTGTCTCCCTTACTCATCTCCAAAAACCCTCACTATAAATACCCACTTCCTCTCTTTTCTTTCACTATAAACACTAAAAACCACTTCTTCTTCTACTTCTTTAAATCTTTTTAACCTTCACAATGGGTTCTTATTACCACTTTGCCATTCTCTTTCTTTTATGCTGTTCCATTACCGTAGCTCCCACTGGTGCTAGAAAGCTCACGGCTCTCGTTGAACAACAGCCGTTGATTCTCAAGTATCACAACGGTGCTCTTTTGAAGGGTAACATCACCGTTAATTTGATCTGGTACGGCCAGTTCACTCCAATCCAACGGTCCATAATCGTCGATTTCATCCAGTCCCTCAACTCTCCCCGGGCCCCACTTCCCTCAGTGTCCACGTGGTGGAAAACCACAGACAAGTACAAGGGGGGTTCTTCTGCGCTCGTCGTAGGGAAACAAATCCTCCACGAAGCTTATACCTTGGGCAAGTCACTCAAAACAAGGCACTTGTTGGCTTTGTCTAACAAAGTTAACGGACTGAACTCGATTAACGTTGTTTTGACGGCTAAGGATGTCGCAGTGGATGGGTTTTGTATGAGCAGGTGTGGGACCCACGGGTCGACTCGGGTGAGTCAAGGGAAGAGGGTGACTCGTTCTGCTTACGTTTGGGTTGGTAACTCGGAGACTCAGTGTCCGGGTCAATGCGCTTGGCCCTTTCACCAGCCCATTTACGGCCCACAAACCCAGCCGTTAGTTTCGCCTAACGGGGACGTCGGTGTTGACGGAATGATCATCAACTTGGCTACCGTTTTGGCTGGCACCGTCACGAATCCGTTTAATAACGGATATTTCCAAGGCCCGGCGACGGCGCCGTTAGAGGCTGTTTCGGCTTGCACTGGGATATTCGGGTCGGGTGCGTACCCGGGTGATCCGGGTCGGGTTTTGGTGGAAAAGACAACCGGGGCGAGTTACAATGCGAACGGAGCGAATGGGAGGATGTACTTGCTGCCAGCTATGTGGGACCCGCAAACCTCTGCATGTAAGACGCTCGTGTAAAATACTAGGAACAAAGGTCGTGTGGCGATGACGTGGCAGCATACGTGGTGGAGATATGTGTACGTATTATGTAGATATGGATGGATGGAAGGAAATGGCAGAGAGTGTGAGGGTGGGTCTGTGACTGTGTTGTTCTGTTATGATGATGATGATGGTGGTGATGATGATGAAGGGGTTATGGGGAATATATGGTTTGGATGATATTTTGTATACACTTGTTTGTCGTCTTGCGTGACTTTGTAAATTATATTTCAAAAGAAAGTTGCAAAAAAAAAAAAGTTGTGGAAAATGGGAATATATAATAAATACTCTAAATTTCGTAAAACCTTATTAAGTTTATTGGGAAATTAGGATTAAGTTAATTATCTTTCTTAATTATTTGATAATTATAACTAGGGTAAAAGAATTTTGTTTGGTGGTAATTAATATGATATTATTGAGCTCATATTGAACTTGAACCTAATAGATTAAGCGTCTATTCATATATTATATTAACTAGTTAATGAGTATTAAGGCGGTTATATTGCCCCAACAAATTTGAAATTTTGAACCTTCAGCACGAGAACACCAAAAGATATCGTTCTCAACGATTACAAAACTTGAACACGGTTGAACAAACAACATTTGAACTACAAATAACAGATTTTTTTTATTTTGAGAAGCAAACACATAACGGAGAGGAAAGCGGTCCTAACACAAAGATATCGTTCACCGCGAAAACACCAAAAGATATTGTTCACGGTTGAACAAACAACATTTGAATTTTTCTTTTTTTGAGAAATAAACACACACAAGAGATGGTTATAACATAAAAGCACATTATAATTTCACTAAAAAGTCATGATAATTTTTAAAAGAGGGTAAGACAATACAAATAACAGGTATTGGTTTAACTAATCTTGGCAAGATTTAGTATGTGTTTGGTATTGGATTATAAATTTGGTTTTTGTTTTTTCTGGTTTATTTTATGTACTCTTGCATGTTCACATTTCAGACTATTTTTTGCCTTAATTTTATTCTAAATTGCTTATCTTTTAACCTTAAAAAAAAATAATAATAATAATAATTTTTAACTTTTTGTCTTATAAATTACCGACAATTTTTGAAGATATTTTACGTTAACTAACAAATTTAGCAAATTAACTTTTAATTTTTTATCTCATATTATGCAAATAAATCGGCAATTTTTAAACGAACTTTTAAGTTAACTAACCTGATTAAGTTATGCAAAAAAGCTACAGGCAATTTTGAAAGGAACTTGTAAGTTAACCCGATCAAAGCCTGTAAGGGCCTTTTTGTGGGTGTTTGGGGACTTTGATGACGAGAAATAAAGGGCTGGTGATCATTGCCCATTAAGAGATTAATTTAGTGCGTATCTAATGGGTTTATAAAAATCGAAAGAAGAAAGGAGAAGGATGGTCATCAATGATGCTGGGGCCCTGGGAGACCAAAGTGGTAGGGTCAGGTAAACGAGGGCGTCTTCAATGGACTTTGAAAGGATAGAAAAAATCTTGTACGGCTATTTAGGCTACTTCTGTGGGTTTGCTAAAGTTGTGGGGCCTAAACCAGAGCTCAATCATGCTATGAAGATAAGATTAACTTAACTATTCGTGGACAATTCCTAAGAAAAAACAAAGCCTTTAACAATTTGGACAAAACGAATAGAAGAAGGGACCTGATTCTCTTCGTGGGAGGGCTTTCGGCTACAAATGAATTGTATTGTATTGTATTTTATTTTGCACCTTACCAACCCGTGAAGGTATCCCCTTTCCTTCGTCAAATTACGAGACTATGGCATCATTTTCCTTTGCAAAACACATGATGCGTGGAGAGGAACAAACCTATCAATTATAAATTATTTATGAATGATATCATACCTAGCCGAAGGTTGCCTTGTGTTATGTTAAAGATTAATAGAGTGAGATTTTAAAGTTTATGTATTTTTGGTATAAAATAAAATAAAATAAAGAGAGAATTACAAATTTACCTCTCAATGTTGCTTTAGTATTATCTAGGGTGGTAAGTTTGAAAAAAACCAAGCTATTTATAAACAGTTTAAGTTCAGCTCAAAAATCCGCTTGTTTATACTTTATATTCATTTGTTTAGCAAACCAGTCAAGTTTAAGCTCAAGTTAAGGCTCGATCACTAAACGAGCAAAGTTCAAATATAAGAATTTGTTCGTGAACAAACTCATAAAAACTAGACTCGATTAATTATATATAATATTAAGTTTATATATATATATATATACTTGTCTAAAAATATACTTAATATATAGACTTGAGATTGGATTCTATAAGTTTGTAAATAGGTTTATATGATATCAAATTATTATTTGTAGTTTATTAATAATATAAACATTTCATTTGTAGCAAAAATTCATTGATTTGTTTTCTTGGTTCCACTTCATATGAAAAATGAATAAGTTAATTAAGAAGTTTATGAACAAGCTCTAGCTTATTTGACAATAAATTGAACCAAGCTTGAATATCTAATCGTGTTTTGTTATAAGCTCGAGCTTGACTCATAATCAAAATAAAATTAAATGAATCTAAACTTTTAATACTTTATTGGCTTGGCTTGTTTATAGCCCTAATCTTATCATCATTAATAATTAGTACACAAATTTTCAATTATTATATTTGACTCCCCAAAATTGGTTTAAAATTAACTCTATAGAATTTCGTCCAAATTAACAATTTTGCATTTTGTGATCACACTTTCAAGTACAATTTACACTTTTAACATTGAAGTACAACTTACCTTCCTGTTGTTTAGTTTTATCATAATTTAGTCTCAAAAATAATTTTTTTCAATTTCTATATTTTGAACCCCGTAGTCTATATATATCTTAAGGAATTAAATATATTAATTGAAAGTTTGTGAACTAAATTGTGATAAGTTCAAATTAGCACTTTGGAAAAAGTTTTTTTCAAAACCAATTTGAAGAAATCCATTATGTGATGATTCATAAAACCATTTATGTATATTAATTCACATGACTTGTGAAGTTGATCATGTGATTCATTTGAATGATTGAATTTTTGCATAATGGGTTAGAGGTAAACTTTGTCCCTATCAAAATGTCTTTCATATGCATTTGGGATAGCATATTCTCTTGACTTATTTAGTTTGAAAATAAAATTTCTTAAATATATAATTATATTTAGAAGGGAGGTTTATAAAAAAAGCTGCACCTTTATATATGAAATCAAACTAGGTAAATAACAAAAATTCACAACAATTTTACAACATTTTGTATGTAAAGTGGCTTAGTGCATTTCACAACATTAGCTTAAAGCACAACTCACAGCAATTTCATAACATAGGCCCACCATATTCTGCAATTTAAATTTAAATTTTTATTTTGTTATGATCCATAAGTGAAGTGGTAAATTGATTTAGAACTAATGTGAAATTGTTGTTGTGTCGCTAGAATGATTTATTCAAATAAACTTAGAATAAGAGAGGCCTGTTTAATATTAAATGTATAGTTATGCACCAATGTATATATACCATGACACTTATGTACTTGATTATCTCAAAAAAGAAAAAAAAAAGATACTTATGTACTTATGTACCTATTCATTCATGACACTTTATGTACTAGTTGCTTTCTTTTACTATTCTTATCTACTTGTAACTTGATTTTGTGTATCTCTTTCTATATTAGAGTGTGAATCATTTGGAAGAAACAATGAATAAAAATATACCTTTCTACTTTGGGGCAATTACACTTTACCCCATAAATTATATCTCATAATACACATACACATCTAAACTATCTGAATACACACTTACTCCCCCCACCATCCCCCCACACAAAAAAAAAAAAAAAAAAAAAAAAAAAAACTATGAGAATACACAACTTCCTATGGGATGCGGGTGCTAAGGTATGTGGGTGCTATGAGAATAGTCTACTATAGTTTCAACCTATGATTTCCGCTTCTGATGATAGCTCTTTATCATCAAACCAAGACACTTATCAGTTTTTTATATAGGCGGGGATTGAACTCCAGATTCAATTAGCACATACTTTATTAGTTGAGCTAACCCTAGATAAAATGTAATTTCCCCTTCTTCTTTCTTACCATCTCTCTTTCACATATTCTCTTTTATGTAATTTCTAATTGACCATAAACAAAACCTATTTTGGATTGCTTTAAAAAAAAAGATTGTGATTATAAGGTTAACTTTAGTGATTATTCACTTACATTTTAGTTTTCTGTTTTCTCCCATCTTTTTTATTAGTGAACATTTATTTATAACAACCCAATAAACAACTTATTGTTTTTGAGAAGTCAACTTAAAGTTATCGATAAAATACACATTTTAAAAAAGAGAAAGTATTTTATATGCGAGGTTCACCTCTCAATGAGAGAGATGTCTCATATGTCGGGCACATAAAAGATTTTTCCCTAAAAGCTTATTAGTGTTAAACATGCAAGTACAGCCGAGCTTATTAGTATAACTATTTTCTTTGGATTGTTTTTCTTAAAAAAATAAACAAGACAAAATTAAGCTGAGCCTAAAAAAAAAAATCACAAATTTGTTCCCAACTCCCTATTAAATTAGAACCAGTTAAGTTTAGAAAAAAAATCTAAACCAAACCCACCAGAATTTATTGCTCTTCTCAGATTTGACGCGTCCGAATGGGCATCATCCATAATTTTTGGAGAATGCAGTAGTAGGTGCTTGGTTGGTAGGGATGTCAGAGGTAGGATGAAGGATATTCATGAATGGATTCATTTGCTAAGATATTTAGCCAGAATAGTAAAAAAACAAGGATACATTAAGATGTGCTTTGTAAACTTTTCATTAAGATAATATTCAGGTATAAACTTTACAAAAAAAAAATACACATGCAAATAGCTAATTTAACTCGACCAGAACGTGCATTTAAAAGCTTTGACCTTGTCTAGATTTTAAATTTTCTATTAGACCAATAATTTGATTCGAGAGATTGGGTCTGGAAAAAATTTCTTGCCTTGTTATTTCGTAAATCCAATCTTATTAAATTTTTTTTTTTTTTTTTTGACTAAGCCATTTTTTTTTTGAATTTATGAAAATGGTATCTAACCATTTAATTTGTCTGTTCCATTCTTAACTCATAAAACACTTTGAAAACTCAATAGATTAGTTGTATGTTGGATAGAATTTAAGAAATTCGAGTCTACAAGGCGTTCTTTAAGTCTATTAAACCCATCACGTAGGTAAACTTAAAAGGACTATGTTCTCTTCTTCTCTTTTGTTTTGTTTTATTTATTTATTTTTGAATAAGAACAAAATTTATTGAAGAGAAGAATGAGGACCTAGGGGTACTAACCCATCAGCATCTAGAAAGTTAAAAGGCTTTATTTAGGAATTTCAGTCACAGCCAACAGCTTGGACACCCCACGAATGAATGTGAATTTGTCTCTACATTATCCCACTAATTTTGAGAATACACATCTTATTTTTGGTTTGCGTGTGTTTTTGTATTTGAATCTATTGAGATTAACCAAAAATATTTTACACAAAATAAGGGAATGCATTGGTGTAAAGCCATCAATTTGAGGCCAATTTTGCACAAACTAATCTCTCCCAACCCGTCATCCTTTATGCTTGATAGATGGATTGCAAAAAATCAGATGGTGGTGTAGAAAATGTTACTTAGCTTCAAGAGGAGGAAAGCTAAGGATGGATTAATGCTACGGGTGTGTAGTTAACCCACTGATTCGCCAAAATTGACTCAATTCAATCAAACCACCAAGTTGGATTTGTTTTTAAGGGTTAGTGAGTTGGGTTGAATTGTTAAATATTTTTTTACTGTGAGTTGGATTGGGTGTAGATTCACAAATTCGCCTAACCCAACCCGACCCACCTATATTTAATATATATTTTAAATATATATTATATGATATTATTATTTACTCTTTTGTTTATCAATTGAGTCGTGATAGAACTATATAATATCTTACTACCTATAAAATAATAAAACTAGTTCATATTTATTTTGTTTCTCAACTAAGTTGACATAGAACTATTTGATATCTTACTAATCAAATGAAAAGTTATTTGGTTGTTGTTAAATTTTATTTATTTATTTATTTGTGTTGGTTTGATGCACTACCAATATAAATTTTTTATTATTTGTATTGGTTTAAACTTTGAAGCACTAATCCTGTCAAAAAAAAAAAAAAAACTTTGAAGTACAAATAAAATAGTTTGTGTTGGATTGGTGCAATGCTCAGGTTTATTAAGTTATAACTTAGTTTTTATTTGTGTTGATGTTGTACTAATGCTCAATTAAAAAAAAAGTCCAACTCATGGGTCCAACTTGATCTAGGTGGATTGGACCCTTGTGATGGGTTGGATTTTTTTCAACCCAATTATGGTTGAAAAAACTCGTCAACTTGACCCATTCACACTCCTAATTAATACCTATAAAGCTAGATTTGCAAAAGACATATGATAGAATCAACTTGAGCTTCTTAAAGTGCTTAACAATTTTGGTTTCAATGAAAAATTTGTGAAGTAGATAATGGAGTGTGATTCTCCAGTGTCATTTGTTGTGTGTTTATCAATGGAGGTATGTCTAGGCACTTTATGCCTAGTAGAGGGCAGAGGCAAGGGAATCCAATATCCCTTTACACCTTCATTTTATGCCAGGAAGTGTTATCTAAATAGGTCGATAAGAAATTTAAAGAGAATAATCATTGGTGTGAAGACCAGTATTGTTGGACCAACTATTACACGTTACATGATGACCTTGTGTTATTCTAAATAGCCAAAAGAAGTGAAGCTATTGCCATCAATGAATGCTTGATAAATAGTTAAATACTGCAAGTGGTCCGGTCAACTCTTAAACAAGAACAAATCTGGAGTAACGTTCCATGAGTCCACCCAACAGTTATCCGATAGAACCATAAGCATGTGTTGCAAATTAAGCAACTTCAAAAGGATGCCATCTATCTTTGGACACCTCTGTTCCTCACAAAAGCAACCACAAGGGATTTCAAATTCCTACAGGAGAGATTACAAGCTAAATCGAAGGGTTGGAGGAACAAGTTTGTGAGAGCCTAGATGCTCTGACAAGGAGGCTTTTGTTGAACCCACAAAATCCTAGTAGATATATGGCATGGAAAGGTCGAGACAATCTGTGCTAACCCAAAAAAATGGGAGGGCTTGGGTTCAAGAAGAGCAAGGAATTCAACGTAGCATCGATTGCCAATCTATCTTGGTTGGTTGCATCTAAAAGGGATAGTCTATGTATGAAATTCTTAATGCTTCTCTAATCTTGATATTGAGAAGGTAAAGAATTTAGTGATAAAAGGTGCTTGCTATCTAGTAGGGGACGTGACTTCTATTAATGTGTGAATTTATAGAATTTTAAATTGGTTAGAGAATTTTAAACCGAAGCCTAGAGATGAATCAACCCCAATGAATCTTTTGATGGTGTTCAGCCTTATTAAGCCTTCCTTACATTGTTAGAAGAGAGACATGCTGACAGAATAATTTGATGATGAATCTGTCCAGGCCATTACAAAAAAATCTCATTCCCCTAAGACCTAAATCCAATAGGCTAATGCGGACTAAGTACCATAAAGGTCATTGTTCTGTCAAATCTGCCTATAGAGTGAGTCAAAGCTCATACTGGGTATTCCAACACTTCAAATTTGCCTTGGCAAAGATTGTGGAGGATTAAGGTCCATGAGAGAGTCAAAATGTTTACTTTGGAGGATTGACAACCTACAACAGAGTTTGGAGATAGTTGATACAGGTTGTGTGAGGAAGTTCTTGAATTGCCCTGTGGCAAACGCAATCTGGTTTGGCTGCTGGAGTCTCAGAAGTCAGAACTGACAAATTGAATGTACCCAACAATACAGGCATAGTGAAGTTGATCTTAGATCCTCTAATCCAGTCCATGTTTTCTAGCCATCATTCCAAGGAGGTGGCGGAGGTATGTACCTTGCAAATGACTCTAACAGTGGATTCTATTTGTAACCTTCAAGCAAGGTTATTCATGAAGTTGGACAAGGAATCCTCTTGGAAGACTTCTCTGTTGTTGTAGTAATTTAACGTTGATGCGGTTGTATTAAAGGATTTCACTATCCTAGCTGTGGTGGCCTGAGATGGAGATGGAGATGGAGAGGTGATTGAAGCTTGGGCTAAAGTATATGAGATTTGTGAATCTGTGCAGGCTAAAGTAGCTACAATTCTCTGGGCTTTACAGCTTGGTAAGTCAGAAAATCTACAGAGTATTGAAGTGAAGGGTGATACAAAAAATTGTGTTGATGTGCTTAAAGACAGTTGCTTTCATGTTGCCTGACCTATCCTAACTCTGATTAGTGATGCGGTGGATCTTAGCATACCTTTTGCTATTTGTAATTTTAGTTGGGATAGGAGAGAAGTTAACAAAACAGCTTATAGTTTAGCTAAATTTAATTTGCTGCTGCTCATAGGTCTTCTTTTTGCTGTAATAAGTGTATTCTTCATACTGAAGTTCTGGATCCTTGCATGAAGGATACTGCTGCAGTTTCTCTTTTATGAAATCTCGGTTTTTAGCAAAATAATAATAATCTACGGAACCTTGCAGTCAGAACGTATAGCTTGTAATCAAATCAAAGAAATTTTGAAGCCGAAAAAAAAGTATGATCTCCCTATTGTAAAGAAACTGGAAAATAAAATGGCGAAGAAATTTACGTAGGAAACCTAGGAAAATCTAATAAAACCAGGTAAAAGCAGGTCACAGAGATTTTAAACTTTATAGAATTCTTTGATAACATTCTGCCAAGATAGGATTATTCAGAACCTTTTATACATGGGGGTCAAAAATCTGTATACACAACCATGCTGGATGCCAAGTAGCAAAACAAGGTACAAGCTATCCATATAATTACATAATTAACACAAAAGTCAAACATTATTTTGATAGCAACACATGGCTTGAATCCTAGTACACGCAGCTAGATATATATAGGAATCATCATTTAATTTGTTTATCCTCAGATTTGTTGACTTCGATTGCAGTGAAGGCTTCACTTCATCTTCCAGACCATTACCGACACACCAATATATATGTATATATCTTAAGAGATAGAGAGAATGAGACCTCAAAACAGAAACAGAGCAAAGCCTCCTATAATCCAATTTAGGCTACTTTATGCCTCGACCCAAGCCTTCTCTTTCGAAGCCGCTCTGCAATGATAAAGGCAAGCTCTAGAGATTGAGAAGCATTCAGCCTTGGGTCACAATGGGTGTGGTAACGTGAGCTTAGATCATTATATGTTATAGTTCGCGAGCCTCCTACACATTCTGTTACATTCTGCCCAGTCATCTCTAGATGTACTCCACCAGGGTAGCTTCCTTCTTGATCATGTACATCAAAGAATGCCCTCACCTCAGCCTAGAAGCAAAACAATATGTAATTGTTGTTATTATTTTAATTTTTTTTTTTTACCATAAAGTAAATAGTAAATTCTTCATTTTTATCATCAGTGCAAGAAAACAAAAATATAAATACTTGCCAAAAAAAAACCCATGGAGTCCTAACTTCACATATTGATGTGACTTTCTACATCCAAGGTACAGAAAACCAACCCACAGATTAATTAGTGGAGTTCCAAAGTAGGCCCAAGTAAGTACATTGACTGAGTTATGTCTACACAAATTACATTATAAAGATGATGTGCCTGTCTTACCTACAAAAGTTTCTTTTTTGTTTTTAATGTCTAATCTAATAATTGGTAAGCAATCGACTAATTACTTTATGCCAGTAGAATATTTGAACATGTCATCAACAAGGACACTTACAAATGAGATCAGCCAAAAGATTCCCAATCATCAAGGGAGCCAAAGAATTATATAATAAGTAATGAACAGTTTCTTTTGAAAACTATTTTGCAAAGGCTCATTTGTCAGCCTGGAAGATTTCTTTGAATACTGCAATAATATGCAAAATATGATGCAAATTTACAGGCTAGAAATGATAAGTAAAATCTTCAGCATCTCACCCCCTGCCTAAGTGAGAGATAGAATAAGAAAGGGAAGGGAGGGAAGGTAAGGTTATTCCAATTTCACAAGCAGGAGTATCAGGCAACCAATTTTGTCAGAAAGTAATCCAATCATAAAGAGGAATTCCAAAGTAAATGCAGCCTAAGCAATTTTTTTGACTAGGCCTGCCAGAAATATTCTAAAGGATGCCTTTGTTCCACCTACTATACATTTGTCATTATCTCTCCAGTCAACCTTATCATTAAGCATTTGAGAATATGTTTTATGCCAACCAAATATGCCACATCAATGACAAAAAAAATAAACTGTGAAAATGCTCAAAAAACACACTGGTCAAGGCAGCAAAAGATTATGGTTACAGTTTGAATGACCCACAAGAAATTTCTTTAGTTACTTGATTTGATGACTTATGCAATATACTTGCACAACAATAAAAGTAAAACTCAGCAATTAAATTCACATGGCAGATGTAAACGAGTTAACTGATGACATAAACCATACCCTGATTGCATCGAAAGACCGGGTTTTAAGTCCACATGGAGCTTTAATGGTATTCCCATGCATAGGGTCACTAACCCAAGTGACAAATTGACCTGCTCTACGGACAGCTCTGATCAGATGAGGAAGCTTCACTCTCATGTTCTCAGCTCCCATTCTTACAATTACTGCTATTCTTCCAAGTTTATTTTTAGGGTTTAGAATATCTATGAGCCTAACAAGCTCATTTGGATCCATTTTGTCACTCACCTGCATCACATTGCAATCTTTTATTAGCTCTCTGATCCTTTGTCATCAGAGCAACATCAAGTTATCACGTACAAAAATAACTTCTTTCATGACTGAACCAAGGTATATAGAAGTATGTAACAGGTAAAAATTACAATGAAAGAAAAAAGGGGAATTTACAAATCTGCAACTGAAAGTGTAACAAACAAAACATGGATTTGTTCAACAAGATAGAGCCCAAGGAAATTGGAAAACAAGAAGAAAAAAGCAACAAACAAAAAAGAGTTTGTTTAAATATAAATGAAGGAAAAAAAATCTAGATACCTTGATGCCGAGAGGATTAGAAACTCCTCTCAAAAACTCAACATGGGCACCATCAAGTTGTCGGGTGCGTTCTCCCACCCAAAGCATGTGAGCGGAGCAATCATAGTACAGCCCAGAAGTAGAATCCTCTCTTGTAAGTGTTTGCTCATAAGGCAGAAGTAAGCATTCATGAGATGTCCAGAAATCTGTTGTAGTCATGATTGGGTGGTCTGAAGTGAGTCCAGCAGCACCCATGAATCCAAGGGCCTCATCAACTCGGTGAGCCAGTTCACGGTACCTGTCAAGCCATGGCAAGAACATGCTAATTCCTGAAAATCCTCCTAGACTTATAGAAACAGAACTTAAGGTGTAACTCTCTTGAGAACTAAACTAAGTCAACTCATTGAAGAAGTTAATGAAGCCACAAGATGGAGTTCAGAAAAATTTATCTAGAAGTTAGTCCCTAGAAATCAAAGTAATCCATATTCTCCATTTTGGAGAATAATCATTTATTTAATTCTCAGCAAGAAAAGATACTACAAAAGTCACAAAAAGCTAAACAAAGCAAGCTTTTTCTTTGTCACATTTGCTTGGGATTAAAGATGGGAGGCCTGCAATTTTCATTTTATTTCCACCATCTTTTAAAGATAAAAAGAGCACTCAAAAAATGTTACATCTAATAATTATATAGAAATGAGATTTTACAAAAATGCTATCCAAGGATTTTTTTTTTTCTTCTGATTCACAAGTCTACTTACAAAAAATAACACAGACATCTGGTAACTATTTCAAAACAATATCTAACTATTTAATGTAAAAATGAACAAGCAGAAACACATGGAAGGTGAGATGAAGTCTTCTTAATTGTTTATTCCATTACATGGTTAAAACAATTAAAAAAAATTGTGCGAAACTTTAAATAAACCCAAAAACCAAGCTAAATAGCTAGTATATCTAATTAAAATATTTGAATAAGAAATACTTATAAAAATATATATATATATATATATATATATATATATTTGAATAAGAAATATACCTATCCCCCTGCTCACTGTGCTCCATGAAATCAAGATTCCAATGGGTGACTCTCTGCATTGCTGCATATCCTCCTGTAGCAAACGCCCTTAAGAGGTTCAAAGTTGAGACTGATTGGCAATAGGCTCTAATCATCCTTTCGGGATCTGGAAGTCTTGATTCTACATCAAATGCATCACCATTGATATTGTCTCCTCTGTAACTTGGCAGCTTCACTCCATCCTTCTCCTCAAATGGATCTGATCTTGGCTTTGCAAACTGACCTGCCATTCTCCCCACCTAAATAATCATTCCCACAATTTTTTCAAATTAGTCAATGTCACTACCATCATATAGAATTACGATTCTTAAATCAACATTCACTGAGAAAAACAACAAACAATTATCTCAGCTTTGCAAATTATCCACAATTTAGTACTATAATACTCCATCTGAAAGCCAACTCGTGCAAATTCTCTAGAATCACTTCGTACTTAAAAGAAATGCCAAAATAACATATGAGAAAAATTCCAGTTTCAGCCTTTTCAAATTCAGTTACTAAATTTTCAAGTTTATGGAGTAATCCAAACCTTCAAGCTCTATGATCACTAATTTTCTTACTTATAACATCTAAACATATCAAAATCCAGCTCAAAAGATATTTCCTAAAAGTCAATATACAACTACGAAAACACCATAAACAAAGAGAAAATTCACTATGATGATGATCCCAAGTTTAAAAAAAAGCCGACTTATTATTCTTCAATCCACAATTTCAAATCTTTCAACATAAGTTTCAACACACCACCATGCATGTATATTCCCAAAAACTATTAGAAACAGTGACATAGAGATAAAAATCTTAGAGAGAAAAGAAGGACCTTGACTACGGGCATTTGGCCACCGAACATGAGAACAACACCCATCTGGAGAAGAAGACGGAAGGTGTCACGAATGTTGTTGGCATTGAACTCCTTGAAGCTCTCAGCACAGTCACCACCTTGAAGCAAAAACGCTTTTCCTTGAGCTGCCTCAGCCAAACGGTCCTCTAAGCTCCTGGCTTCGCCAGCAAACACGATTGGAGGGAATGACTCCAGGGTCTTCAGAACTGAGTCCAGCACTATCTGATCCGGGTATTCTGGCTGCTGAAGAGCCTTCTTGGATTTCCAGCTTTCGAGGCTCCATTGAATGGGAACTGGGGTGGTGCTGCTTGTAGCGATGTCTGTTGATTTGGAGGACTTTGAAGGGTCAGCGGCGTGGATGGCTGAGATGGGTTTGTGGTGGCGGGGCTTGGAGTTGAAGATGGGTGTGAAAGGTTGGTGTGGATAGAGGAGGAGAGATTTGGAGGAGAGAGAAGAGGCGGCTGTGAATGCCATTTTTGAGCAGCAGAGAGACAGAGTAGACTTTTGAAAGCGGGTGTAAACAATATACTACATATATGGGTGTCAATGACTGAAGAAATCAATCAATATTCAATATTATATGGCATAGTGTATACTAATGGGCTTTTTTTTTTGGGATTGATTACTATGATTTTTTTTTTTTTTTTATAGAGTTTAATCCCATTATTTGTTCATTATCCCACTAAAAAACTCACACTGGTTTAAAATTATTTTTTTTGGGATTGATTACTATGATTTTTTTTTTTTTATAGAGTTTAATCCCATTATTTGTTCACTATCTCACTAAAAAACTCACACTGGTTTAAAATTGTTGAGTCAAATTTTTTTTTTTAAAACATAGATTGACTACTGACTCAGTAATTTAAAAAAAATGTAAGTCTTATATGTGGAATGGTGGACAAGTGATGTAGTCTACTATGAGGACCTTTTAATTTCTTCAACCTATGATGTTCGCTTCTGATAATTATATTTTTTATCATCAAACCAAGACTACAACTAGTCTTTGGTGTAGACAGGGATTGAATCCCATATATTTTATTTAACAATCTGAAACTTTACCCGTTGAGTTAATTTGAACTTACATATAATAAGCTTAAAAGTTGTGGGAAATGAAATCAAAATAATAATTTTATAATATTATTTCCTTCTCTTGTTTGCCATTATTAACTTTTCAATGGAGGTATAATCATAATATCATTTTTTATCTTAAAGGATAGTTTTAGACTAGATATTTATATTTTGAAATAATTTAAGATAAAGTCATAGATTTTCAATCCAAATTGAAGTACGAATCAACCGCTCAATAGTTTTATTTTTTAATTAGTGACTAAATAAAATAAATGAGAGAAATCGCATTCCTTTCAAGCAAAAGAAAGCGACCCTTCTTAATTCTAAATTTGAAATTACTATTTCTTTATCTTTAATATCTCTAATCAAAGGATTTACTTCTTTTTATTATTATTATTATTTTATTTTAGATGAATTTAAAATGGTTCAAATTGTATTATTTTCAATTACTAACAATGCGTTTCTTTGTTTGGAAGTTTAAGTTGGAGGAAATTGAATGAGTAGGAAGGAATACGTGTTCCTCACTATTGCCTCAAAATCTCAAATTTTCATTGCAAAAAATTAGGAGGAATTAGAGAGAATGAAATTAGATTTAATAAAAATTTTACAAAAACTCTCAAAAAACCCATATATATTCAGCAATTTATTTTTAAATAAGGATTTAATAGTAATATTATTATAAAATGATTTCATTCATTTTTCTCTATATTACTCCCAAATAAGGTTACTTACATTATGTTTATTTTCTTCTAAAAGCAATACATTATATTCATTTTCATTCATTTATTTTAAAATATTCAAATAAGATTACTTAATTTCATTTCTTTTTTTTTTTGTTCCATTCTTTTTACTTAAATACATTTCATTCTGTTTCTTTGATAATTGATATTAACTTTTTTTATTTATTCATAAATTTCTATGTTTACTTTATATTAATAGTTTTTTTAAAATTCAATCATCTTTCATTTTTACGTTTTCTTTCTTTCTTTTTTCTTTTTTGAAATTTTTTTTATAGGTTTTGTTGATATCAACTTCTTTATTTATTTATTTTTATGTTTTCATTATATAGACCCACAGTTGGGAAACTAATTTCGTATAAAAGATAAAATTTTATCATGTAAGTCAATTCTTTATGAGATAAAATGGTATGATATATATACAAGTGGCTTTGCTCGGTTTTACTTAAAAAAATTTATATTTTACTCCTACAAATTATTAATTAAAAAATAAGGACTTATATTGACCACAGAATCCTACTTCGTATTGATTTCAAAATGTCTCCCCCCAAAATAAAGGATAAAAAAGAAAAGAAAAGAAAGGCCAATCGAGATCACTACATCAAAAATCAAATAGAGCGAAATTTTACAAATAAAACAAAATGCCAAAACCTGGGCAGAGCATTAAACAGCCGGAAACATAAAACAAAAAAGAGGCCCAAGGCTCAATTTCAACTGTTCACCCACTTCACATGTTTACCTTCAGCGGTTCAACCCTTATTAACGTTTTTTTACATATTCTTTGTTGGTTTTTATTTATTTTTAACCTTTTCTTTGATAATAATGTAATGTATTACACATGCATAAATGAAATAATGTTTTTTTTTTCCTTATTAGCGTGAACTATTAGAATTGTATTTGGAATTTTGAATGTAAGGATTTAAGTTTAATAAATTTGGAAAAAAATTGTTATTAGTTAACATAAAGTTATTTTATATGAATATAAAAAAAGTGCGAGATCTTTTAGAAGTTTTTCTTTGTGATTTGCCTTATACAATATTGGGGCGCTTAGGAGCTTGCTTCAATTTTTGCAATAGTAGGGCATGATTGTTTCAAAAAAAAATCATATTTATAAATTGGGGTAATTACACTAAACCCACTTGTAGTTTGGCTTGAAATCAATTTGCCTATCTGTGGTTTAAAAAATGTCACTTTACTCACCTGAGGTATGTTCCGTTTATTTTCTATAACCCACCTCTGTTAAAATCAGGGGTAAATAGGTATTTTTGCTCAAATTTTATGTCTCTCTCCTCCCAAAACAAAAAAATAGCACAAAAATGCAAGAGAAACAAGATCAAAAAGTGGTATTGGTCTCTCTCTCAATTCACATAAATCTTGAACATGAAAAACATACCCAAAAAAATAAAACCCAGATCAACCTACACAAATAATCGAACAATACAATATTGCCCTTCAATCAACCGAACAATACACTATGACCTGTACTAGAAGGTCGGTCTGCATCAATCAGAGTCTTGGCTCAGTGGTTAATAGGGATTGATTGTTGCCATTGGTTAAAGATATATTGTGTTTTAAGTTTAAGAACGCATTGTTACCTATCAAATCCGGAGCTCCAAAACACATAATAAAAGCAAATCCCAGTAATGCATTCTCTGGAAAATAGTAAGAAAACCAATAACATGCGTTTAATTCCATAAATCCTAGACAAGTTATCAATGTACTCATATCCTTCCTCCAGGGCAAACTCACTTATCCCCACACACACACACTAATTAGGAAACAGACTTGTAAGGCTTGTAGTGACCGAGATTGATGATAATGCCTCAAATGGATGCAACAGCAGCAACAATAGTTACAATGAAGCAAACCCAGCTCAATGTCTTTAGCCCGAACCATTTAAGAGAAAAACTGCGGATTTTAGCCTATGAAATGTACATCTCTATTGGAAAATATACTGTCAATGGCCAGAATGAGGCAGCTCCAATTAAACCCAAAACACTGTTGAAGACTGGAAATAGCATTGCGATCACAGTTGTAAATATCACATACACTGTTCTCCATATGCTCTGGAAGAAATTTATGTTGAAATTTTTAACAAATGCAATGACAATTTGATGTTCTCCTACTATGAAATCACTCTCTGGCCACCGTCAATTTGATGTTCTCCTACTATGAAATTAGGAGTTTTGAATATAGGGTCCAAATATTAATTTTCACAAAACCCTCTCTTTTGATTTTGTTTCTCTTGCATTTTTGTGCTATTTTTTGTTTTGGGAGGAGAGAGATATATAAAATTTGAGCAAAAATATATATTTATCCCTGATTTTAACAGAGGTGGGTTAATTAACATGCGATTAATTACCCCTTATAAATTTCATAATCAATTAATCATTTTTTGAAATAAAGTATATTGTTTCTCTAAAATTTATTTTGTCAGTTTAAATAGAAAATTTTCTAACATTAGTAAAACAAATCCAATCAATAGTCAAAAACCACTTCTAGGACAAATTTTATTTTTATAAATATGAACTAAGATGATTGAGCTTTGAAGCATTCAACAATGTTGTGGGAACGCCATATATTCCAATTGCTTTCTTTCATTATATTCAAGTTCTCCCCCCTTGGAATCAAAGGCTCCTCTCTTTAAAATACTTAAATTCAAGATATAAGAAAAGTGTTAGCACATATGTTAGTCTAGCCCAGTGGACTTAGGCCCAGTCTATTGTACTTGTACTTCACACATATTGTACTTATATAAGACTCAGTGATACATAAACAGAATATATATCAATGTACAAATTATTCTCAGTCTCTCTCTTTTTATATTCTTAACTCAATTTAACTTCCTCTTGTTAGAAACAAGACTGTTCAATGGACACGCATTCAAAATACTTACTAGACTCAAAAACAAAAATAGAATTGGACACTGTATCATACTAATAGAATATAGAAAGTTTATATTTGATAGTCTTTGCTAATTTGGTCTCAACAGCGTTCTAGATGATCGACAAGGACAAATTCCCCTTCCAAGGAGTAATTTGCATCAAAAGAAGTCTTCTCTTGCATCATGTTGAAGATTTCATCTAGCAAGTTCTTCATCGCATTTGGATCAAATTTATCTACATAGTTTTCACTTTTCAACCTTCAAATCTTTCATTTCTATGAATCTTCAAAGTCAAAGAAGATATCGGAATCCAATTGCTTTCTAGCAGTCTTAGGATCATACCATGGTTCAGGAAAGCCATAATAAGGGAGGTCTCCTCTTTCCTTGATAACTTTCTATCAAGGGTCAAGGTGAATGACTTCATTGGTACAACAAAGTCATAAGGAAACCTATTGGTCTTAGCTGAGGCTCAATCTCTGGCTCTTTGCTCTTTCTTCGAGAGATTTTCATGTGGCCTTATGATCCAATTCTAAAAGGAGGGGCTATCAATGGATAATTAGGAAATTCTAAGACCCATTGATCCTTCTTTCCCAAGCCCATTCCAAGAAAGTAATGCATTATCTTCATCATTCATGGTGGCCACACAAGTGTTATTGTAGGGGATCATAATACATCCTCTTGAAAAGTGTTCATCCAAGCTCATTCCAAAAGGCTTTATCAATCCTTTCCATCCCAAAGTCCTTACCTTCTCTTTCATTCATTCACGTGAACTTTAGGCTCTTTTCAAAGAGTTCAATTACTCATGATTAAGCTACTAAATCTAGGAATAGTGCATTCTTTGAAAGAAAGCATGTCTATTCTAGATTTAGCACTTGGTTAAAATCTTCAACATAACCAACTCTTTGGACCTTTTCTACCTAGGTCTTTCAAGGTTGCCAAACTTCCTGTCTCTTTGAGACCTCTAGGTGGCCATAAACGGAAGAGCAAGATAGATCTTCCCTTTTTTCATCAAATACCTCCATATGAATTAGATTGTTGTTTCTTTCTAGAATGTTTTCCTTTTTCCAACCCAAAGTTAGTCCACCACTTAGAACCCATTCTTTCATTCTTCAAATTCCCAAATTTTGAAAATCTTGTCACTGCTAATTTCCTTTTTAGCCTCAATTAGGAAACACAAAGAAGGCTTGAGTTCCATGGCAATATTTTTATCATTATGAAACTATAAAGGGGTTGCTCAATTCTGTATAGTTCCAACGCAAGAGTTTCATGTTGACTAAGTTGTGAGACAATTTTCCTAAATCTCTCAACGTGAAATGAACCAATAAAGTGACTTGAAAGTCTGAGATGTGAGTGTCCTCCAATCAATCTATAACTTGTCATTCATCTTCCTCAAGTAAATCACCACCCAATAATACATTCTCCAGGACCCTCATTGAAGTCGTGGCATCTCTTGATTCTTTTCACTTCTTCCAGCATATCAATTCTTCATTTTTGTTTATTTCTATTTCCAACATCACAATAACATGGATACATATTGTTGAGGTTCAAATGTAATAAGGAGTTAGGCCCTTAAAAAAAGGGAGAGGCCCACCCCGTGGAGATAGGAAAAAAGGGCTTGGTCCTTGGAAATGATGAAAGGGGGGAGCCCGGCCCATGGAAAGAAAAGAATAAGCTTTGGGCCTTAGGTAAAAAAGGAGGACCAAAGAAAGCCTGGGCTAGGGACTTAAGTAAAGGGTGACATCCAAGGAAGCCCAAAAAGGGGGTGGGCAGGAGCTGGGCTAGAATTGCATAGGATCTACCAGCCCCTAGGGGAGGGATCCTCGAGAAAAGACTGGCAAAGAGGATCCCTGACATGGATAGCTTAGAATGGCATGCTCATGATAAAAGGAGGGCACGAAAGACGAAGGGTGTCCTATCGAAATCAGATGCCCACAACCAAGGAAAGAATGATGGGGACAGTTGGTGATTTCGAGACCAACACCTGATGAAGAAACCTAGGATCTTGGGCAAGAAAGAAAAGGTGAACCAAGAAGGAAGGTGGCCAGGAGCCTTTCCGGCTACACTATCAGCAAGAAGGGATCCGCCCCATTTTGAGAAAAGAAACAAGTCATAAGAGGTCAACATCAGAGCCTCAAAGCTTTGAGATGTCCTTTTTAAGGCCTACGGGAAAAAAATAAGAAACCCTAACCTTGGAGGAGCATTCGGACTGAGAAGGGATCTCCCATAAAAGGAAGTCAACAAGGGAGCTTTAGGTTGTCAAAACCCAAAAAAAAAGTGAAATAAGAAGAGAAATGGTAAAGGAGCAGCCACCAAAGTTTTCAGACATAACATTAGTTCTAGTACCTAGAACACAAAAGGGAGGAATTGTTGGTGTCAAGAAGCATTCAAATGGCATTATAAAATGGGCAAAGCACCAGCCAAGAAGGGCATTTTCAGCAAGAAATAGTCACCATACTAGAAAAGATACTAGAAAGAGAGCTATGAGCTGAAAATAGAGTGAAGAGTGAGGTACTGTAAGGGTTCCTAAAGTAAATACTTAAGGATACATTTGGATTCAAAGGGATTCAAACTTCACAAGTCTTGGAAGCCCAAAGAGAGCTATTTAAGTCTGTGATTTTTGAATTTTATTGAGCTTTGTGATATATCCCAGCAAAGTAAGACCCAATGTAGTACTCAAATACTTGATATGATGAAGCATAATCTCACTCTATTTTGAGGATCCCTGATGGTTTTTTTTTTTTTTTACTTGCACTCTTTTAGCTCATTTGCTATTCCTTAGTTATTCACTCAACCAATATATATATATATGTATGTATATATGTTTGAGTATATTTGTGTTGTGGAGTTCATGTCTTGTGCACAGATTGGTTCGTAAAACGGCCCAACAAAGCCGCGGTGAGTCAAGTCTAGTCCACTAACCATCAACACCATCCTTTGGAGACCCAAGATCGCCCTAGACCATTGGGCCTGGGCACTGTCCAAAGCAGGAACCCACACATATCTTGCTCAATGTTCTGATTTTTCACCTGATTTAGTGACCTTATGTTCCGAGGCATGTATTCTTTCCAATTGTGGTGCAAAGCTGGGAAATTGGTACTCAAAAGGCACATAATGGAGTTGGACCTAAATGAAGTGATAGTTTTAGTTGTAGCTCGTTAGTTTTCACAACTAGTCTGTGTCTAGCTTCAGGGTGCTCTTCATTTCTGTTACTTGTTTAAGAGTCTTTCTTGTATTCAAACTCGTTACTATTGGTTCAGCCTACTTCTCTTTCCACAAATCTCTCCATCATTGCCAAGCCTATTAGGTACCGTTGTAAGCTTGAATATTGAGGTAGCGAGGCTGAGGTCCCAAAAAGACCACCAACTACCTGATTATAATACAAACTGAATGGCCATAGTCCATAGACTCCATACCACCTTAAACAGTCAGTTAGACCTACTTTCTTGAAAATATGATGAAATAAAGAGAGTCATGCAACAGTAACTGGGCTATAGCTAGAACTAGAATTTCCACTGGATGAAACTTGAAAGTACAAAACTTAGGAAGAGTAAGAGAGGATCAATTTGATGTTTTGAGATATTATTTACTAATTTTACAATGATGAATGGAAAAACCTCTGCTAGACATTGCGATATTCAACTTCTGTCCCAAATTGTTAGATTGAACATAACAAGCGGAAAGACAAAATTGAAAACAAATTAAAGTTAAAGGATTGAAATAAATAAATAAAACATATAAGATTGGATTGAAAACAATTTATAATTTATTCAAATTTTAAAATTGTTGGGCCGTACTGAAATGGAACCCATTTGATTCAATTCGTCAGTGTCAACCAGCAATCCTAATGTGTATTTGTGAACTTTGAAAAAGCCTAGTGCGTATTTATGAACACTTCATAATCAACACTCTCCCACAGAGAACAGAGAACTCAACATTGGTCACAACTATATTTTCATCTACCATTTAAACATGGGCATTGGTGTCCTAATTGTAGATATCATAGTTGTCGAAATGTGAATTGTATCGTGAATCAATTTTTTATTTTTATTTTTATCGTGTATAATATCATAAGATATACAAATACCTAATTAAATTTGTAAAAAAAAATTATAGATATACACTGGTTATTATACATAACGTCTCCCAACATTCAAATGCAAGGAAAATTACAAACCTACGCTTCCAGTTTCCGCATAAATAATCAATTTACTAGGCAGGATAACAATAGCAGCAACTAATTTTTTATACCCTTCCTCCAATTTCTCTTAAACTCTATGCAAACTCACCATATTCTGTGAGTTCCAAAACCAGGTCATATCACATCCTTAATTTCATGTAATGGGATATGAGCAGCAAGAAATAGCTAGCCAAACCAAACAAGCTAGCAGTAGCAAAACCTGCAATGGAAGCTTCCCTGGGAAATTCCAAACAGTAATATATATATAACATAGGAAGCATAGCAGGTGCAAACATTAAATCTATACTGTTTTCAATGAACTGAATAAAATCCTCAAATCTCAAACAATTAACCACATCAGCCTAAGTAGCACAAATCTCTCTTACATCTATCCAACATTATCCATGAGATGACATATGGAAGCATATCTGTCTCAAACAAAGATGAATGTTCAGAAGTATGGACTGTAACGCATTGGCATTCTGAATCTTGGAACCTTCCTGCATCATAAATATTTTTGATGATTTACTCAAAAGATTTCAGGGAGTGCAGTCAAATACCAAATCTAGGAAAACATAGGGAGCGGGAGAAAACGACCAAGAGGAGGCAATCATCAAGAAGCATACCCATATCCATAAGGGGAGAATACTAAGGGAGCAGGTATAAAGGGGCTTCTGGATCGCATATTGGGGTTGGGTCGACGAGCACGATGTAGTTTCATCCCAGGTACATTGGTCCGTTTAGCAGTCACCTGCAAACACATTAAAAAGGTTCACATGGTTGAAAAAATAAATAGAGTATGGAACTTGCACCTGTAAAGGTTAAAAATCAAACACAAATCAGAACTGAAGCTCCAAAATCAGAATAATAATAACAGAGACCCTAAGGTAGTGCACCACCCATTTGTGTATAATGGTGATATTTTGTTGTAATTTAGACCGTTCATTAGGTTAAGCATCTCTTTACTAGAAAAATAGTTATTTTTCTAGAAAAATAACTTTTGAGTGAAAATTATCCTAATCCTTATTTGTACTTAAGAAATTTAACACAAAAAGAGTTATTTTTTGATGGGGCAGATGGAAAACTGCTGCTTTCACCTTTAATTGACGTCCATGTAGTTGAGATTCATTCAGCTGGAGAGCCAATTCAACAGCCTCTACTTCGAGGAACTCCACATAAGCATAACCCTTTGGTTGGCCATACTTGTCAGTCCGAATAGTGACTCTGTTCACTGTACCACATGTCTGGAAATGCTGTTGTACTTCTTCAGGAGTACATGAATAATCCACCTGCAAACCCAGTTTGAGCCCAAAAGAACAATTTTGAAAAAGAACCAAGCAAAGAAAACAGAACAATCAAATAATAAGCCTAATAGATCCATTTAGTGTTACAACTTACCTACAAGACAAACAGTGAAAACCACCTGTTACTAGTACAACCAACTACTTAACTCATTTGAGCAGAAAAACTACTTTAACTCTCCATTACATCAGATAAACTTCCTCCTCTCACAAGAATGGGTGGAGGATGAGATTGTGGATTCAAAACCCATTTTGTGCACATGTGACTAACTAATAATAATAATAAAATAGATGCATTAATCTGATTCAGAAAATGTCCAATTCTGATGGGGTTTGAGAGATACCCTGTCCAATTCCCACCATCCCCCTCCCCTATTTGTCTAGAAAAAAGCTGAGAAAATAAAATAAAATTTACAATTCTGGCTTACAGGGTTCACGCAGCCAGAGTGGTCTGGCTCTCAAATTGAGGTAACAAGCATGTTCTTTACCAGTGTTACTTTTAAAATAAGATGTAAATGGTTATAATTAAGCCTCAATCCCACCCCTCCATCGATGTCCTTACCACTTTTTGCTTGATTCACTTGGATGAGTTTGCCACACCAATTTTCTATGAAATTAATTTAGGCTGAAAATTAGACATAGCATAGGTATAAAACAAACAACATACATTGTCACCAAATAGGCTGTTCTTAGGAAACCTTAGATTTTCCACCAAAATATAAAAGATAGCTACTACCATATCAAAGGAAGAAAAGCAAAATTGGGGAATCTTGATCACAATTAACATTTAATGTTTTGGGTTAATTGAACATTTTACCTAAATATTTAAAGCTACAATGGGCCTAAAGTTTCTCATAGAATTTCTGATAACAGTTACATCAGATGATGACGAACAAAATCTAATATAGAATTCCCATGCCAAAACTACATGCACATGATTTGTAAGGTCTTTGGACAAAACTTTAATGTAAACATTTGTTCCCTCAAAAAAGCATGTAAAATCTAAAAGTATTTTGAGCCAAAAATTAATACAACTTTGAAGGTTCAAGCCTCAAGGTCCTTGACACCAAGATAATGTGCTCAAAATAATGCCAAAATATATAAACTAACTGCCCATGGAACTTCTAGAAATCAACAGGATAATTATTGACTGTTTGACATAAATTAACTTTTTTTTGCTTTCATATTTGATATATATCAACTTTTTTTTTTGATAGGCTGTTTGATACATATCAACTTGTTTGGTTATTTTAGTGATCTTCTTTTCAGTAGTAAAAAGAAAAGCAAATAATAAAATTGGAAAGATATAGAGATCCCCATTTATTCCAAGTGAGGGGGAAAAAAAAAAGGAGATCCAAGACCCCTCACCATCGATAGCAAAACACTTAAACATTCCTCGAGCAATATTCACCACCAAAAGCAGCAGCTGGCTTTGCAAATAAGACAGATATACCCAAGCCTACTCCTTAATCTTCAAGGCACATTACACCTCACAACTGCTTGAGTCTGGGTTAGGAATCTTGAACAATATCTGTTCCTCTGACCATCCCAGCCCAAGTAGCAGTGTTTACAGCAACAGAAGTGATTATAATCCAGTGCCTTTTTTTTTTTTTAATATTTATCTCCTCCTTTCCAAATGGCAATTGGTGAGATGCTTCTTTCACATTGTTTTTTTTTTTTTCTTCTCTTTCCCTCCTTTTCATTACTTTTATCTTCTCAAATTTTACTTTTGGGGACCTTCAATTTTTTATTTATTTTTTTCATAAAAATTTTAACAACGCTCATTATTGTTTTTTTCTCCTGCATTCCTATATTTCTTTTTTGTTCTCATTCTTTTTTCCCCCCTTTTCTCTTTCTGTTGAATTTCATTAATTATTTTCTTTTCCTAGCCCAGCTGTATTTCATCAGAAATACTTCGAACCCCAGCACCAGTTAATCAGAAAACTTGAAGAATGAAGCCTGACCTGCGATTTTAGTCAAACACAAAGTCAAAGCAAGATACTGAAACTTAGAAAATCCCATGCGCACGTTCACACGCATATCTCAACTCAGAATAATCAACAAGAACATGAAAAATCACACCCATCTAGTCAAATGGATTAAGTTCACTAAATATAGTACGATTTCAGAACTCTTCAAGGATCGGAGTAGCTAAATAACTCTAAATTGATGGTTTTCTTAGCAGCCAAATACAACTGCACAAGCATGGAAAACACAAACAACATGAGAAGGCCAGTCTAGGATCTCAATCAAACTCACAAGATGACCATAATAACCAAAACAAAAAGGAACAATTACAAGAAACTCCAGGGTTGAAGCACAAGTCCTTTCTTGAGGGGACAACAACCAATGGATAAGTTGTTATCCAAGTTGAGGGAATGAAAAAAGGTAGAGGAAGACCAAAAATCACATTGGTAGAAGTAATAAAAAAGGACACGTCAATTAAGTGAGTAACGGAGAATATGACTTTAGATAGAGAAAAATGGAGGCAAAAAATACATATGGCCGACCCTAACTAATATATTAAGGATCCATAGACGACTAAAAAATTTTGGTACTAAGGTTTTGTTTGTTTTTGTTGTTGTTAATAAGTTGTGATCCAATAGCAAGAATCATTGGAACCAAAACCAGACATTTAAGAAAGGATTACTAATGCTGTTCAGATTCTGTACATCTAAAACAATTGACGAATTCGCTAATCCCCTATGGCATTTATAAATTTTCAAAATATTGTTCAATTTTACCGTTTCAATCCAACATTTTTGGGCCTGTTTAATTCCTGTTAATAGGAACAGTAAGAGGGATGAAGAGGGGAAGTGAAAGGGAAAGGAGTGCACCTCTTCCTCCTATTGTTTGGTTGAAAAGGGGAGGATGGGAAGGAGAGCCATAACCTTGTAGTCAAAATGTCAATTATGTTGAGCATAATAACAAATAGAGCATGTTTCTGGTTTTTGTTTCCAGTTTAGGAAAAACAGAACCACTGAAAACATGTTTTATTTTTCTTCTTGCTCTCTATAACAATTTTCAAAATTTGTTTTCTAAACGCATATACAAATAGGCCTTACTCTCCTTTTACCATGCTTATATGAAAGTTGAATGTTAAAGTAGAATCAAGAATAAAACATTTAGGTATTTTTCCCTTACTCTTATAAACTTACTCAAGCACAATTCCATGCAAAGTGTAAGCATGTAGTGCACACCCTATTTCAAAATAAGAGTACCAGCATATTCCGAAAAGGTTAATCTAGCTGCATTCGGTGTTTGAGCAGGAACTCTACCTGGCTTTAAATTTAAATTATTACCTACATCAAACTTTGAAAAACTTCCATTTTTGTTCCAGCAATATACTTTCTTAATGTATAGTCCTATTTTTTATTAACTTAAATTTTCTAATATGAAGAATAGTTTTTCTTTTCAGGATTCCATTTTTATGCTACTTGGAAGGAACTCAATTCTACAAAGCCAAAACAACACATTATATAATAAAAAGGGTACTTACATTGCCAACAAACACTGATCGAGAATCCACTTCCTCTCGATTTGCCTGTGATGCAGCTGCACTAGCAGGATCTAATTGCACAAAGATATATTAAAAAACATACATATATATATATATATATTTTCTTTTTAATTAAAAAAAGGGGAAGAGGAAGAACAAAAAAAGCAAGAAATGTACAGAGATACGTGTGAATGTAGTCATCATCATCATCATCAATATAAAGTGATACAGCCATCCATTTACACCAATGAACTCAATGCCTCTATCTCAACTGGCATTTTCTCCCCTTATAAGTTATAGACTTATAGGTCGAGGGATGCATGTGTAACTTACCATTAAAACTAAATAGTCATCCTTTTTTTTTCCTCTCTAAAATGAGGTGTTAAATTTCTTAGCTTATCCACAAAATATTTTTTTTCATTAAACACAAAAAAATTCCCCTAACATTATGACCAAATACACTACACTTTTGCGGGGTTTAGCAGATGTAGTTGCAGCAACATATCGCTCGAGCAAAAGGCACTCGCCATAGCACATCTCTTAAAGGTGTTGCTCTATATATTTCATTTTTAGGATAAAGAATTAGCTCAGATAATGAAAATTGATAAAAATAAGGATATTGGGACTCCAAAAGGCTATCACCCTCAGAACCCATGATTCAAATTGAAACCATTACACCAATCTGAGGTATATGCTCCGACCCATATAATGATACTACTTCAATCTTTAACATTTTCCCTATATTTGTAATCAATTTCAATAAAAATTATAATCTGTGACATTGTGAAATTAAACCCAAAAAAAAACAAAAAGAAGAGAAAACCTTGAGCAGAACCCATCTGGGATTCGACCTTGGCTTGCATCTCACGCAGTGCAGCCGCTTCATCCTCCATTTCCTTCAACCGTTTCTTCATGTCATCCACATCCACTCCCTCCTGCTTTTACCATTTTTTTTTGTTTTCACAATTAGGGTTTCGAAAAAAAAAAAAAAAAAAAAAAATTGAAGCTAAAGGGTATGAATGAATCGAATAAAAGAAAAGGAAAAAAAGCATTACCGCTTCATTGGTGTTGTTGGTGTTTTCTGTGTTAACCATGTCTAGATCCTCGTACTCCTCCATCTCTCTCTCTCTCTCTCTCTCTCTCAAAAATGGAAAAAATAGAGAGTATACTCGCAGGGCTCTTCCAAATCTTATACCGCTTGCTTGACACTTGCATGCCACGTGCCAAGTATGCTCCCCGGTCTTAATGATGAAATAGACTCTATTTCAAGTGAAATTGAGAGGATCTTGTTCCACCAATCCCACTCATACATTTGAGACTCCACAATTTTTACTTGGTATCAAATCCTTGATATGAGTTGTTGGTGTTGCTTCCAATTCTAATTTCTTTCAAATTCAATTTCACATGTGCAAAGCTCTTTCCTTTTTTTTTTTTTTTTTTTAAGTAACATAAAAATTTTATTAAAAATAACACAGCCCAGTACATAGGAAATGTGCAAAGCTTGTATTCAATGACAAGTTACTAATAACTTAGAGCAACCACATCAGTTCGTGTATTATATACACCCATTTTTACACTAAAAACTTACTTTTTCTATTTTACACGTTCATTTTTACAAAACGCCCACATCAGTTCATCTATTCTACCATCTTATTTATTTAAATAATCATTTTCTTACTTTTCTTATTATTATTTTATCTCAAACCCTCTCTCTCCACTCACGAGCCTCTCTCTCTCTCCACTCTCCACTCACGAGCCTCTGTTCTAGAGTTTCTCTGAAACTCCTCTCTACTCCAAGATTTTCACTTCTCTCTATTCCAAACTTTCTGAACTTTCGATCCAAGCAGGGAGCACGGCGCCGAGAGGAACTCCGATCCAAGCACAACGAGAAGAACGCCGATCCAAGCACGCTGATCCGCCACAAGCGCCGATCCACTCTCTCTGTCTCCGATCCAAGCACGGCGAG
This sequence comes from Quercus tomentella, assembly GCA_028535165.1. NCBI lineage: Eukaryota > Viridiplantae > Streptophyta > Magnoliopsida > Fagales > Fagaceae > Quercus > Quercus tomentella. The sequence goes on along the minus strand of JAPQVY010000111.1, from coordinate 34,208,609 downwards.
AAGAACTCCGATCCAAGCACGGCGAGAAGAACGCCGATCCAAGCACTCCAATCCAAGCACGCCGATCCGCCACAAGCGTCGATCCACTCTCTCTATCTCCGATCCAAGCACAGCGAGAAGAACGCCGATCCACTCTCTCTGTCTCCGTTGGTGTGTCCGTGTGTGGGTGTGTTTGGTTTTGTGGTGTCTCTGGGTGATTTTGTTGTTGATTTTGTGGTTGATTTTTGATTTTTGTAGTTGATTTTTGATTTTGACTGTGGGAGTGTGTGTATCAGAGGAAGAAGCAGATGATGATGATGAGGGTGTTGGTTGTGCAGATGGAGAAGAGAGAGAAAAAAACGAGCGAAATTAGAAATTATTATAATAATGTATAGACGAGCTACAGTAACCGTGTATATATGCACGGTTACTGTAGCTCATGGAAATTTTTAGATGATTTTACACAGTTTTACATGAGCTGATGTGGGAGGTTTTTTGACCAAAATGTGTAAAATGAGGAAGTTTTTGTATTATAGAAGATTATCCACCAACTGATGTGGATGCTCTTAGCTACTGATAATGATCTTTTTTGTTATAAAATGTTTTTAGTTGAAAATGTGTTATTTTTCAGTATTTGGTTGCATTCTTGAAAATCTTAAAAAAAAAAAAAAACATTTGGTGAAAGCATGTTCCTATCACATAGCTCAATCCACCAAATCAACACCCCCATCCACCATTGGTGTAACCATAGGCATAAATTAGCGAAACATAATTGCTAGGGCTGTTTAGATCAACCCGCCACCTGCCTAACCCGCCCCACCCGCCCGGACCTGACTCGGAACCACCTGATCCGACTGCTCAGGCAGTCGGACTCGGGTCCTGACTCCAAAAACCCAACGCCGATGAGTTGGTTTCGGATCTCTTCCTCTAAAACCCGTGAAACTCGACCCGCCCGAAGACCATAAAATCCAGCTATTTTTTCTAGATTCCGACCCCTTTTTCACTTAAATCCGTCGATTTCTGACACAATAAACACCGGATCTGGTTGGACCAGTGATTTCTCATCAAGATTTGGCAGAAATCTCGCCTAATCCGACGAGATCTCATCGGATCTTGGATGGATCTAGCAAGATCTCGCCGGATTTGGCGAGATCTTGGCGTGTTTCGCTGGACACCGGTGAATATCGGGTTCACTCGAAATCGATGACCTCCATCCGGCGACTCGAATTGACAAACCCGTTACTGTAATGGGTCAGTTGCGGGTTGAAAAATAGCCCACCCGAAATGTAACGGGTCGGTTGTGGGTCAGGCAAAAACCTAACCCGTGGACAGTCCTAATAATTGCGATCATTGCAAATGCAACCACGAATTGCCATCTCTTAGCGACAATGACCACTACTTGTCTATGACAGTAGGCCACTAATCCCTATATGCTAGAAAGAGAGAAACCATTTGACTTTTAACTCCCCTTCTTCTTCTTCATTTTTTTTTTTTTTTTTCCTTCAATCAATCCAAATTAGAATGGTATGATTATGTCATTATTGTCATATCTAATTGACATAAAATCTATTGATAGTTTTGTATTCGAATAAAATAAAATTCGACTAGATATTAAACATAAGATAAGTACGTGGATAATATACTCCAACAACATCTAGGATTCCACAAACAATGTGATATCTCACATGGGGGGAGGGGTTCATGCGAGCCAAAGAATAAATGAATTACGTAAAACGTTTTACAATTGTTACACCCATTTTCCGATCAACAGAAAAATGTTTTCAAGTTTGACCAAGTTTTTACAGCGGAACAAATACTGAAAAGTGAAAAGTGCTTAATATGTTTTCTAAAAAGCATTTTATAACAAGATAAACAGAGCCTGCGTCAACTTCTCCATCATAAATTTTTGGAAGAAAGTTTAAGAAACCTATACCATTACCAATCAAACTAGTCTTATTTCTTTCGATAAATAAGCAGAACTTCACATAGATTGTTTTATAGTAGAATCCATTATGCTAAAAGTTAAAAAACCTTTACTACATCATCTCTCATTTTAAGGGTGTAGAAGAAGCAGTCACTGTAACCTGTGTATTTTGCTTGGGAGACATTGAAATGAACGCCTTAGTCATAGGCTTGACTTTTTCATTAGCCTTGATGATTTCCCAAAAACCTAAGTCGATAAATAACTACTGATGATGCCGAAAAAATCACCAGTAAGCCTCATAGTGCTTGCACGTTTGAAACAGCACTTGCACAACAAAAAAGAGAAGACCTAACAAAAAAAAAGAGAAGACCTAACAGAGAGCACCGGTGTGGCGCCGGCCAAATACTCTCCGAAGGTTAAATTAGAACTATTCTCACGACTCTAGAGTGCTAGAGAGGGTAAATTATGCGTACATTGATTTGTGAGGGTATTGGGGCTTTTATAGTAGTAGAAGGTTGGCCTCTCTTCCTTGGTGTTGAAGTCTTTTCCTTATAGGACTCTATTTGAATATTTCCAAACGTGGTGAGCAAGATCTTTCCATGTAGAGAAGATCTTCCTTCGGCGCGTGTATCTTCTGGAATTCCTTTTGTGCTAGGACTCCTATTTTCTTTGGGATTCTAGGTGTAGGCAGCAAACACTCTTCATCCAGGGTTGTTACTGTATCTACAAATGATGGGCCTTAGCGAAAGTTTGGGCCAGCTCCTTGTCGGCCCCTGAAACCCGATCCGTCAGGCCCATTAAATTAGGCCCGTCAAGCCATATTTTATCCTCTTCAACTACCATCCCTAGCAAGATAGCAAGATTGACCCACTTAGAGTAAACCATTTCAGCTTGCCACAAAACTCTCAAAATTACTTATCCAGTGATGATGGGTGGCCCTCCAGCTTGGTCATTGGAAAATACTGCTCCTTCGAACTCGTTCTTGAACATTCCTTGGAAAGCATACTTATGAAAAGCAATCTCATGTAATGGGTATTTAAACACTGGTTTAGGAAGATCATCTGGCAATCTGAAGAAGCCACCAACTAAAATCATTAGCGCTTGAATTCCAGCGCCAGTTATTATGCCGATTAGATAATTGGGCACGATACTTGCAACGATCATCATTAGGCTCTCAACCAACAGCATACAAGAAAATACCACTAGAAAAAAGTACAAAAAATATTCAGGTCCTTCACGTAGTCCAGGGAGGTAATAAGCAATTGCTCCAGGAAAAACTGCAACCAGTATCAAGTATGGCACAGCAGAGATTGTGTTGCTAATAACAAATGCAACAGCACCATAATGCCCATTTAATCTTTCTCGTTCAAATACTTTCATGTCCTCCACAAAAGAGGGAAATCCACAGTCCACCAATGGCCATGAACGTTAGGAATGAAGCTACAAATGAAAGCAATTCACCTCTAGCCTGAAACAACCAAAATTACAATGTTCAATTTTAAATCCAACCATGTCATACTATGTTAAGTTGCCAATTATCCCAAAAACTTAAGTTGTTATTAGGAAATTATAAATTTAATCATCTAATGTGACATGCAAGAATGAAATCAACTTATACTTCTTCTATTCTTGCTTGTCTGAATAGTATTATTTGTAGTTTCTCTTGTGCCTGAATTTTTTTGATACTCTCTTACCTGAATTGAAGCATATGCATGCCCAACATTGAAAAACACGAGACCAAGGCCTAGACCTATTGCGATATAAATTATTAGGCGCAACCAATAGTAGCCAAGATCACGATACATGTTCACAAAAGATCTTCTCGTTAGAACAAAGCACTGAGTAAGGAAGCTAGCATGGCTTCTCCTTGTCTCCAATTCTCCATATTCCTGGAAACAAAGAAAATTTCAGTCATCTATTTTCCATTTCTAGCCATGTGTCAATCATCAATTTGTTTGCCATATGATGAGAAAAATAACTTAAATTATTCAGTAAATTAGTTCCTCACCTGTTTACATATTTCAGCTAATTTTTTGTACCCTTCTGATGATTTATACGAACTTAGAAGTATCTCAATTGCTTTGTCTGTGGATATTGCTCCAGCTAAACCTTGTTCAACGTCCTATATGAAAATTTGTACACTTCATAACGTTCACCTTTTATTTTTAAGTAACCAAAAAGGGACTTGAGCTCACAATTCACAATGTCATCTCTAAGAAATATTTGGTTAAAATGCATATTTGGTCCTCAATTTTTATCTTTGTTTAAGTATCAAATATGCAATTTAACCAAAATTAAATATAAAAGGAGTGGGATAGTACTGGTAGGACTAATAAGGGTCTTCAAGGAAATTCTTACCGGTTGGAAATCCCTGTTTATGGTTTTAAGGACGTGATCGGATGGATTTTGGTGAATGGACCGGGAAACCACTTAGAGTGAAAAACTACATTGAATTGGAAGTAATTAGAGTAGTTAGTAACTTATTCCAACTCTAATATGATACAAAGATATTAAGAAAATTTTCAATTACTTACTGCTGCAGAAGCAGGACCAAAATATACAGTTCTACCTGAAGACAGGAGACAGAGATTGTGGAAGAGCTGAAAGACTTCACTACTGGGTTGATGAATTGATGCAATAATGGTCCATCTAATCCCTTCTCTTTGAACTAAGCTTGCAATTCTGCTCACTACATAATATGATGCTGCACTATCAATTCCACTTGTTGGTTCATCAACGAAGAGAAGTTTGGGATGTGTTAAGAGCTCTATACAAATGCTAACTCTCCTCTTTTGCCCACCACTAATAACTTTGACATGCTAACTTTGACCCGCCACTTCTAGTGTTCACTGCATCTTGCAAACCCATCTTTTTTACTGTCGTTTCTGCTCTCTCCTTCTTCTCTGATTTTGACATGGAATCAGGTAATTGGAGCTGAGCTGAGTAATACACGGCTTCTCTAACAGTTAAAGTCATCACTAATGTATCATGTTGTGTTTCATATGCCTATGTTCAACAGAAAGCAAAAAGGAAAATAGTTAGAATAATATTATGATCTTGTTGTGTTACAAAAAATGATTTAAGTTCAATTTTGAAAGCTTTTAGGAGAGAAAAAAAGAAAGAAAGAAAAAGACTTCAATGGATCTGCACACAACACAAATTTTTTTTTTTTTGGATACAAAATAAAAATTCTACTCTAGCCTAATCTAAATGAAGATAGAAATTCTACTCTAACTTAATCCAAGTGAATATGTGTGTAAAGCTCCCTTTCAGAGACTTAAAACCCGACTATTGCTCCCCACACCTCACAAACATTTATACTTGTGGAGTGACTATATCGCGCCAAAAGTGCATGGTGGTTCACACAAAACAATTGACTTGATAATAGAGGTGTATTTTTTTGTGGGTATAGTTAATTCATTGAAAGATAATACAATGATTTTTTATTTTATAGAATATTAATATTATTATCAGTTTTACTACTAAAATAAAATTTACAATTTCACCTAGTAATAAATGTGATTGATTTCACTTTTAACATTTTAATAAAAGATATCTAAATAATTTTGTGGGGGTAATTGACCAGGGAGCCCATACCAATATATATGTTGGGCCAAGGGCCTAGTCCAAGGAAGAACCCATCCTCGGCCATGGGAAGAGTCCCTTCTCAGCCATACTTGGCCGAGGACAAAGGGAATGGTCTGCCACTGAGAGTGACACTCCGGGTCATTCCATGGGATAGGTTAAGTACTAAGACAGAAAAGGACAACAGAAGGAATGAGAATATCTAAGGGAAAGCTGCCATTACTGCATTAAGTGCTCTGAACCTAATGGAGTCATACTTTGCAGCCTTTACAACCACTCCCAACAACTTTGGGGATGGGCTGATGGGACTAGTATCAGCACTATGAATCTAAACCTACATATGGACGTTGGAGAGAGGAGGGAAGCCAGTATAAAAGGGGGGCATTCTGAAGAATTAGGGGGACGATCACTTAGCGCCAACTAGAACAAAACTCCTTGGATTGTGCCGAGGACAGATCTTCTTTGATAAATTCAGTTCATCTCTATTTGATCGCCATGAACACCATGTCAACTATTACCCATGCACTAAAGCCTAGCTTTTTGGCCCACTCTCTATAAATTCATTGTAAGGGGTTCGCTGGCCCAAGATCCCACACACCATGTGATCTTTGGCTCAAAAACGTGACCCTACAATTGGCGCCGTCTGTGGGAAAAGCTTGTGCGTTGGTGAATGCAGCGGTTAGTCATGGTAGGATCAAGCTCCCATCAGCAAGAGTCCCTCGAAAGGACCATTTTGGCGGTGGTGCATACTACACGGAAGCTTCCCCATTATTCCCAACAACACACGGATGTTGTCCTAACTCAGCTTCCGCTAAGAGCTACACTTCGAAGTACTGATTGCGCGGGGAGGATTACTATATGGCGCACAGTTCTAGGGGCTTCTGACATCAAGTCTATGCCCCGTACATTTGTCAAGGGGCTAATTCTCACGGGTCTAGTAGCCCGGTTCACTGAATTCCCATTGGAGAAAGAAGCCAAAACCATACTTCAAGGGGATCTAAGTACTAGACAGAACCAAGGTATTGCATGGTCCTCAGACTCAAACCTATGGGGAAACTAGTCACTTCAAGAAAAAAGTACTAGACAGAACCAAGGTATTGCATGGTCCTCGGACTCAAACCTATGGGGAAACTAGTCACTTCAAGGAAAAAGTACTAGACAGAATCAAGGTATTGCATGGTCCTCGGACTCAAGCCTATGGGGAAACCAGTCACTTCAAGAAAAAAGTACTAGACAGAACCAAGGTATTACATGGTCCTCAGACTCAAACCTATGGGGAAACGAGTCACTTCAAGGAAAAAGTACTAGACAGAACCAAGGTATTGCATGGTCCTCGGACTCAAACCTATGGGGAAACTAGTCACTTCAAGAAAAAAGTACTAGACAGAACCAAGGTATTGCATGGTTCTCAGACTCAAACCTATGGGGAAACTAGTCACTTCAAGAAAAAAGTACTAGACAGAACCAAGATCTTGCATGGTCCTCGGACTCAAACCTATGGGGAAACTAGTCATTTCAAGAAAAAAGTACTAGACAGAACCAAGGTCTTGCATAGTCCTCGGACTCAAACCTATGGGGAAACTAGTCACTTCAAGAAAAAAGTACTAGACAGAACCAAGGTATTGCATGGTCCTCGGACTCAAACCTATGGGAAAACTAGTCACTTCAAGAAAAAAGTACTAGACAGAACCAAGGTCTTGCATGATCCTCAGACTCAAACCTATGGAGAAACTAGTCACTTCAAGAAAAAAGTATTAGACAGAACCAAGGTATTGCATGGTCCTCGGACTCAAACCTATAGGGAAACTAATCACTTCACGAAAAAAATACTAGAAAGAACTAAGGTATTGCATGGTCCTCGGACTCAAACCTATGGGGAAACTAGTCATTTCAAGAAAAAAGTACAAGACAGAACCAAGGTATTGCATGGTCCTCGGACTCAAACCTATTGGGAAACTAGTCACTTCAAGAAAAAAAGTACTAGACAGAACCAAGGTCTTGCATGGTCCTCGGACTCAAACCTATGGGGAAACAAGTCATTTCAAGAAAAAAGTACTAGACAGAACCAAGGTATTGCATGGTCCTCGGACTCAAACCTATGGGAAAACTAGTCACTTCAAGAAAAAAGTACTAGACAGAACCAAGGTATTGCATAGTCTTCGGACTCAAACCTATGGGGAAACTAGCTACTTCAAGAAAAGTCTAAGTACTAGACAGAACCAAAGTCTTGCATGGTCCTCGAACTCAAACCTATGGGGAAACTAGCTACTTCAAGAAAAATCTAAGTACTAAATAGAACCTTAATTATGCCGGGTCCTCGGACCTCCTGTTTTGGGGAAATTAACACGCAATGGCAACTTTCTAAGCGTTTAAGCTGAACTTAATCAGGCCTCGGTCCTCGGACCAGATGATGTGGGAAGGTCAACACTCCGTGACAACTTTTAAAGTGCTTAAACAGAGCCTAACGCATGCCTGAGTCCTCAGACTAGATGCTTAAGGGAAGTTAACGCCATAACGCCATCATAAATGTTGAAAAGAACCTTAGTACCCGGTGGCTCCCTCGGACCACTTACTTTAAATTCTACGCTCTCTGATGATTGCACTGTTCGTAGTACAGAGCACACGGTTATGTTCTTGATTAGTCCTACATAGTTAACTTGTTTAAAGTTAGCGGTCGGGTGCCCGTCAGTTTTGATGAACTCAGGTTGACAACTTTTCATTACCATCAACAGAATCAATTCTAATTACTATTTGAAAGAAAAATACCAGCACGCCCATTCATGAAACAATTATTGCAAAAAAGGAAAGGTTCGTAAAATAAAATGCAGTTATCTTTTAATTAAATAAAGGGAAAGTACGTCGTTTACAAAAGGGCTTAGGCAAGCCTGTTTCAGAAACTAATTACAAAAGCAGCCCATAGGGGCATCAGATCCATAATCTTGTTCTAGCAGCAATCGAGCAAGTATGGATGGTACCGACGATGAGAAAGAAGAAGAAGCGGAGGCGCCAGATCCACAATCTTGTTCTAGCAGCAATCGAGCAAGTATGGATAGTACCGGCGATGAGAAAGAAGAAGAGGCGGGAGCGTCTGATGGACCCCTCTCCTCCTAACTACGAGATGTTCTGATATCAAGGCTGGGAGATAGAACACCTGCCTACCCACGTTCTCGTTAGTTTGCTTGAGCAACCTTAGCCCATCTCCACGTCTGCGCACACGTGACACACGTCGCCGAGTGAAACCCAAATTTTGCTACACCAAAAATCTGATGCAATCTACACCTGCTTTGGGTTCTGGCTGAAGGAAGAAGGACTTCTTTCTTGCTCGGTTGAAAGGAAGAAATGTCTTTGGCCTCTACTTCCTTTGTCTTAACTATGTCATCCTGAATCTGGGCGACATCCTCGGCTTCTGAAGAGGGCGTGGTTCCCTCACCCTCACCTTTATCCTCAGCCACTTCATTCCCTAGACCTTAATCACCACCTTGGTGGGGCCCTTGGGAACGTCTGAAGAGTTAAGAGCTTAAAACTCCCGTAGAACCCAAGGACCTGTAAATGGGATCTGTAAATGAGGAAGAACGACCCCCTCCCCATGTGTCTTATATAGGAGGCAAACCCGGTAGCAATTAATTCGCCCAAATCTCAAAGAAAGAATTACAAGTGAGATAAATCTCGCTCAATTTCCAAAGCAGTCTTCAACCGTTGGATTTGTGTCACTTCGTAAAGGACATTAATGAAAGCGCGCCTCGAGTACCGAAACGGCAGGAACGCGGCTTGGATAAACAAATAGAACACCTCACAATCAGACATAGTGTAAAATGGGTGTGAAAGAACTATCATCACATCGAGATCCTCCTTTCCTCCCATGGGGAAGAAAAGAAAAATCCCGAGGGGCTATTGTGGGGGTAATTGACCAGGGAGTCCATACCAATATATATGTTGGGCCAAGAGCCCAGTCCAAGAAGAACCCCTCCTCGGCCATGGGAAGAATCCCTCTTCGGCCGTATCTGGCCGAGGACAAAGGGAACGGTCTGCCATTGAGAGTGACACTCCGGGTCATTCCATGGGATAGGTTAAGTACTAAGACAGAAAAGGACAACGGAAGGAATGAGAATATCTAAGGGAAAGCTGCCATTACTGCATTAAGTGCTCTGAACCTAATGGAGCCATACTTTTCAACCTTTACAACCACTCCCAACAACTTTGGGGATGGGCTGATGGGACAAGTATCAGCATTATGAATCTAAACCTACACGTGGACGTTGGAGAGAGGAGGGAAGCCAGTATAAAAGGGGGGCATTCTGAAGAATTAGGGGGACGATCACTTAGCTCCAACTAGAACAAAACTCCTCGGATTGTGCCGAGGACAGAATCTTCTCTGATAAATTCAGTTCATCTCTATTTGATCGCCATGAACACCATGTCAACTGTTACCCATGCAATAAAGCCTAGCTTTTTGGCCCACTCTCTACAAATTGTATAGGGCTCGCTGGCCCAAGATCCCACACACCATGTGATCTTGGGCTACAAAAATGTGACCCTACAAATTTTTTTTATTATAAGTGAAACATGAGTTTGTAAAGTTGATAAAGTAAAATTTGTAATATCTATAATAACCCTTCAACAGCTTGTTGGAGCATTTTAATATTAAATAATTAAAATGAATAAATGTTATATCATAAATGTAAAGAAGTGTGAGTGAATATGGAAGATGAGGAGTTAGTGAGAATATTTAATCTCACATTGAAAAGGAGAGAGACTATTTTATTCTTTTTAATTGTGGTGATTAATGGGCTAACATGAATTGTCTTAGATATTGGGCTAGATACGTGCGCAAAGGGGAGGTGAAGGGTGGAGGTATCAAAAATGTAAATGAATCAGCCTCTTGGATCCTCCTACTTGACAACCCATTCAGAGTAATTACCATATCCGTTGGTGAGTAAATGACCCAAATTAATACTCCATTTTTATTATGGAAAATGAAGAGCCATTAACCCACTTAATGGACTATCCGTTTGAGCCTTTTCATTCTTCAGAGTCTCCTTATCACCATTAATTGTGTAACTCCAACCCAGATTAATGTCCAACAATTAATCTTGTAACACCCACTACATCATAATAATGGACCTAATTAATTAGATTAATTTGGGTAGTAATTTCGTGAGCCACTTAATGGACTATCCGTTTGGGCCTTTTCATTCTTCAGAAACTCCTTATCACCATTAATTATGTAACTCCAGCCCATCAGATTAATGTCTAATAATTAATCTTGTAACACCCACTACATCATAATAATGACCTAATTAATCAGATTAATTTGGGTAGTAATTTCGTGAGGCCCATTGAGCCTATAAATAGACTCATTCAGACTTAATCCAAGTTACTGCAATATACACTAAAAAAAAAATAGAGGTTCTTGGCAAGGAAGGGTATTCTTTCTGGTGGAGTTTTGGGCATGAACACTTTGTGCAGAGGTTGTTCTAGCCATACGACACTTGTTGAGCTGTTGTATCCTGGGGGAGACAAGTCAGAGACAGTTTGCACTGGTTACAAAGTTTAGCCAACTAAGGACTTGAATCTCCTTAAAGAGAGTAAGTACCGCGCCTCAGTCCAAATATTGTTGTGTAATTTCTCTCTTTAAATTAATAAAATTTAGAAGTATTATTCAGTTTCTCTTTGTGTTATTTCCATTATCATTGTGTTTGCGTCAACAATTTAAAGGAGATTCAACACATGGAGCCTACACAAGAGAAACCAAATGAGCCTGTTGGAGATCTTAACAAGCCCTTTCGCTTTAAGGGAGCACATTTCAAGAGGTGGAAAGGAAAGATCATCTTCTACTTGAGTCTTCTCAGAGTCGCCTACATCCTCACTGACAAGAATCTATCAAAGGTTTTTACCGATAAGATGAGTGAGGAAGAATATAGTCTCCATCAAGAAAAAATAGATAAGTATATAAAAGATGAATATAATTGTTGCTCTTATCTTTTGAATTGTCTTACCGATCATTTCTATGATTATTATAATACAACTTACAATTCTGCCAAAAAAATTTGGAAAGCTTTATAAAGCAAGTAGGATATCGAGGAGGCTAGTACAAAGAAGTATGTTGCTAGTAGATTTTTCCGTTACCAAATGGTGGATGGAAAATTGGTGGTGGATCAAGCACAAGACTTCCAAATGATTGTAGCAGAATTGAGATCCGAAGGCATAAAGATTGGAGATAATTTGGTGGTAGATGGCATAATTGATAAACTACCATAATCTTGGAGGGAGTTCCAAAAGACTTTGCGGCACAAACAAAATGAGACATCCTTGGAGACTTTGATCACACGCATCCGTGTGGAGGAGGAGGCTAGAGGACAAGATGCACTCATGACACAAGAGAGCAATGGTAATTTCACCACAAAGGTAAACCTTATTTCAGCTAATAATAATATGCCCAAAAATCATTTTCCTAGAAATTGTCAATTGAAGCCTAAAAAGAGTGCCTTTAAAAATAATAATAGATCTCAAGGAAGGGGAAACCCGAATAAAAATTACAATAAGAACCAAAGACCCCCTTCACAAGATCAATTTAATAGATCATGTTTTGTCTGTGGCAAGAGTGGGCATATTGCTCGATTTTGCAAATTTTGGAAACGTGAATCTATCCCGCAGGTTAACGTAACTGAAGAGCCTTTAGTGGCTATGATTACAGACATCAATATGGTGTAATATGTTGAAGGGTGGTGAGCAGATTCTAGTGTAGGCATGTCTGCTATGACAAAAATTGGTTCAAGTTGTACACTCCTTTTGAAGAAGAAAAAACTGTTATGCTTGGTGACTCTAGCAAAACCAAGGTTCTTGGGAGTGGTGAGGTTGAATTGAAATTCACTTTTGGACGTGTGCTAACATTGAAAGATGTACTTTACACTTCGTCCATGAGGAAGAATTTGATGTCAAGTTTTTTGCTTAATAAGGCTGGCTTCAAGCAAACTATGGAATTTGATAATTATGTAATCATTAAAAAGGGATTATTTGTGGGCAAGAGTTATACTTGTGATGAAATGTTTAAATTGAATGTTGAGAATAATAAAGCATTTACCAGTTCAATTTATATGCTTTCTTCTATTAATTTTTGGCATGCTCGTTTGTGTCATATAAATAGTAGATATGTGGGAATCATGAGTAGTTTAGGATTAATTCCATGACTGTCAAAAGATTTTGAAAAATGTGAAACTTGTAGTCAAGCTAAGATTACAAAAAGGCCTCATAAAAGTGTTGTAAGAAATACCGAATTGCTTGAATTAATTCATTCCAATTTATGTGAATTTGAGGGAATTTTAACTCATGGGGGGAAATAAATATATTATCACTTTTATTGATGATTTCTCAAAATATACAACTATTTATTTGTTGAAAAATAAAAGTGATGCTTTTGAAAAATTTCAAGATTTTTTAAAAGAATTTGAAAATCAATTTGGTAGAAATATAAAAAGAATAAGAAGTGATAGAGGCCGTGAGTATGAATCAAGTGCATTCAACTCATTTGTTCAGTTTTTGGGAATTATCCATGAAACTACTGCACCATATCCACCTGCTTCTAATTGTGTAGCTAAAAGAAAAAATAGAGCTTTAATTGAGTTAACAAATGCCATGTTAATTGAATCTGGTGCACCTTTACATTTTTGGGGTGAAACTATTTTAACTGCATGTCATGTTTTGAATAGGGTGCCATATAAAACGTCAAACCACACCTTTTGAGATGTGGAAAGGACATAAGCCAAATTTGGGATATTTGAGAGTATGGGGTTGTCTTGCTTATGTAAGGCTTACTGACCCTAAAATACCTAAATTAGATATAAGAGCTATTACCTGTGCTTTTCTTGGTTATGCAATTAATAGAGCAGCCTATAGATTTTTTGATCTTGAAAACAAAATAATTTTTGAATCTAATGATGCAATTTTTCATGAAGAAAAATTTCATTTTAAATTGAAAAATAGTAGGGGTGAAGAAAATATTTTGTCATAACCTAGTTCTTCAACTTCACATTTACAAAATCAAGAAAATTTTGAAATGGAACCTAGAAGGAGTAAAATAGCTAGAGTTGAAAAGGATTTTAGTCCTAATTATTTGTGTTTTTAACATTGAGGAAAATCCCCAAAATTAAAAAGAGGCTTTAACATCACCTGATGCTATATTTTGGAAAGAGGTTGTAAATGATAAGATAGAATCTCTAATTTCTAATAGAACTTAAAAATTAGTAGATCTTCCACTGGGTTGTAAGACTATAGGTTGTAAATGAGTTCTTAGAAAAAAGTTGAAACTGGATGGGTCAATAGATAAGTTTAAAGCTAGACTTGTTGCAAAAGGCTTTAAACAAAAAACTGATCTTGATTTCTTTGATACATTTTCTTTGGTAGCAAGAATTAAATCTATTAGATTGTTAATTGCTATTGCTGCAATTTTTGATTTGAAAATTCATTAAATGAATGTAAAAACTGCTTTTCTAAATGGGGACCTAAAGGAAGAGATTTATATAGATCAACCCGAAGGCTTTGTAGAGCCTGGACAAGAAAGCAAGGTATGTAAGCTAACTAAATCCCTATATGGCTTAAAACAAGCACCTAAGCAGTGGCATGAAAAGTTTGATCCCTGCATGATTGAGAATGGTTATAAATCAAATGAATGTGATAAATGTATTTATTCTAAATCATGGAATAATTTACATGTTATTATTAGCCTCTATGTGGATGATATGTTGATTTTTGGCTCAAATATGCATGTTATAAATGTGACAAAAAATATGCTTAAAAGCCATTTTGATATGAAAGATCTTGGTGAGGCTAATTTTATTTTGGACATGAAAATTACAAAAGCATGTGATGGAATATATCTTGATCAATCACATTATGTTGAGAAAATATTGAGAAAATATAATTTTCATAATCACAAAAGTGTAGCTACTCCTTTTGATTCTAGTGTTCATTTATTTCCTGTGAATAATGATGATGAGATTTTTAATCAAAAGGATTATGCTAGTCTGCTAGTATCATTGGTAGTTTGCGTTATGCTACTGATTGTACTAGACTTGACATTGCATATGCAGTAGGAGTGCTAAGCAGATTTACTAGCAAGCCTAGTAAAGATTATTGGTTAGCTATTGAGTGAGTCATGAGATATTTAATTGGTACCAAAAACTATGGCTTATTTTATAAAAAGTAGCCTGCTGTGATTGAAGTTTTTAGTGATGCCGATTGGAATACTTTGTCAGGTGATTCTCTCTTTATCACTGGTTATATTTTTACCTTAGGTAGTGGTGCTATTTGTTGGAAATCTAAAAAGCAAACAATAATTGCTAATTCAACAATGGAAGCTGAATTGATAGCATTAGCTTCAGCTAGTGAAGAGGCGAATTGGCTTAGAGATTTGTTATATGAAATTCCACTTTGGGAAAAGCCAATTCCACCTATATTAATTCATTGTGATAGCACTACTGCAAATGGTAGAGTTAAAAACCGTTACTACAATTGTAAATCTAGACCTATAAGAAGAAAGCACAATACCGTGCGATCTTATTTGAGTAGTGGTATCATAACTGTGGATTATATTAAATCTAATGATAATCTTGCAGATCCATTTACCAAGGCCTTGGCCAAAGATAGGGCCTGGAATACATCGAGGGGGATGGGACTAAAGTCCATAGAATCATGAGCCATGTATGAGGATACCCAAAGATCCTTAGAATTGGGTTCAATGGGAAAAACGAATCATACTATGGTCGTAAGAAATGCACTATTTATTTTTTTTAATTATTTATTTTGTAAATAATTATTTATTGTTCATCTCTATGATGTAAGTTCATTTATCCCGTAATGTGGAGAGGTTGAGTAAAAAACTCTTAATGAAATTTGTAGCTTGTATGAGTGGGGTGTCAGAATTACAGGAGCACCCTTGACAAAATTTCACCTATGTGAGTGTGGGGGTGGGGCCGCTCCCTATGAGATTTGGACTTAATTTCAAATACACTCATGAAACCCGGATTAGCACGCAGCCGTAAAGTGCTAGCTATAAAAGCTCATGTCAACACTTGGGTTGTTATGTGTAAGCAGTGACGCTTAATTTCCCTAAAGCAGTCCTAGTTCAAGTCGGAGACCACTACGACTCTGGAGTTGAGATCGCTGTTTTACTAAGTGAAGGTTCAATGCAGAGCACACCTTCATGATGCATAGTGACTCGTCTTTGCCTGGTAATCTCTCTTTAACTAAAAAATTTAATATTAAAATGAGTGGGGGATTGTTGGAGCATTTTAATATTAAATAATTAAAATGAATAAATGTTATAATATAAATGTAAAGATGTGTGGGTGAATATGGAAGATGAGGAGTTAGTGAAAATGTTTAATCCCACACTGAAAAGGAGAGAGACTATTTTATTCTTTTTAATTGTGGTGATTAATGGGCTAACATGAATTGTCTTAGATATTGTGCTAAATACATGCGCAAGGGGGAGGTGAAGGGTGGAGATATCAAAAATGGAAATGAATCAGCCTCTTGGAACCTCCTATTTGACAGCTTATTCAGAGTAATTACCATATCCATTGGTGAGTAAATGACCCGAATTAATACTCCATTTTTATTATGGAAAATGAAGAACCATTAACCCACTTAATGGACTATCCGTTTGAGCCTTTTCATTCTTCAGAAACTCCTTATCACCATTAATTGTGTAACTCCAGCCCATTAGATTAATGTTCAACAATTAATCTTGTAACACCCACTACATCATAATAATGGACCTAATTAATCAGATTAATTTGGGTAGTAATTTTGTGAGGCTCATTAAGCCTATAAATAGACTCATTCAGACTCAATCCAAGTTACTGCAATATACACTAAAAAAAAATAGAGAGGTTCTTGGCAAGGAAGGGTGTTCTTTTTGGTGGAGCTTTGGGCTTGAACACTTTGTGCAGAGGTTGTTCTAGCCATATGACACTTGTTGGGTTGCTGTATCTTGGGGGAGACAAGTCAGAGACGGTCTGCACCGGTTACAAAGTTTAGCTAACCAAGGGCTTGAATCTCCTTAAAGAGAGCGAGTGCCACGCCTCAGTCTAAATAGTGTTGTGTAATTTCTCTCTTTAAATTAATAAAATTCAGAAGTATTATTTAGTGTCTCTTTGTGTTATTTTCATTATCATTGTGTTTGCACCAACAACTCTAATTGAATTGTTAAAGTCAATCGCGTCCATATCTAAAATAAATCTTTGATGTGTTTACATGATGAAAAAGAACAATAATGATGATGGTACAATATGTATTATAGATTTCAATAGAGTACTACTAATGCAAGTTTTTATATTATGTTCTTTCCATACCGATGTTCCATAAGCCAGGGCTTGTTTACGACCATTAATCAAAATCTCTCCTCTTTGCCTTATGTTTGAACCCAACCTCCCTGAAATATGAATAACACAAGTTATAGTTTCATTAAAACTCTATACCCCTTTGAAAAATTATATTTTTTAAGAAATAATTTATTAAGCACAAGTTATTTTACACAAAAATCATAATTGAAAGTCACTATTTTAGTTCTTTTTTTTTTTTTTGGTATGCGCAACAAATTTAACCATTTTTTAAAGGCAAGAATACTATTTTGGTTTATATATTTTTGGAGTTACAGTCAATTAATTTTTACATTTTCGTAGTAGTTAATTTAGTTTTTGTTATCTTCAACTTACAATAAATTTAGACTCTACCATTAACTCATTAATAGAAAACACCTTAGTAGTTAACCATTTTTGGCATGTCTAATGCTAATGTGTCTAAATTTTAATTCCCACATCAACACTTATATGAAAAAAAAAAAAAAAAAAAAAAAAAAAAAAAAAACATCTACATTTAAAAATGGTTTTTTATTTTTATTTATTTATTTATTTTTATCACCGCCCACCCTTGATGCGGTGGTCACTCCACAAGTATAAATACTTGTGGGGTGTGAGGGGCAAGGGCCGGGGTTCAAGTCTCCAAGAGGGAGCTTCACACACATATACATTTAGATTAAGTTAGAGTAGAAATTCTATCTTGTATAAAAAAAAAGAATGGTTTTTTTTAATACCCATTTTATCATTTTCTTTATTTATTTTTTTCTCAAGCATGGATAGTAAAGGGGTTTGGTCAAGTACTAGCAAACAGTACTACGGATGGGCATATTAGAGCATCATTTGGTCAACAATATCTACGTTGCCTAAGATTCATGCAAAGTCTGGCAAGCATGTGATGTCCGACAGTGATCTCTTAGTTTGGTGGCATCGGCACAGAGATCCTCACCGAAACTGTCAACGCCGTCAAATTCTCCATGGAGGAAGAGGGGAAAAAAAAAAAAAGAAAGAAAGAAAGGGAGAAGAGCTGAAGAGGAAATAGAAAGAAGATATTTTGGGGTACAGTGCTACAGGAAGAAGAGCTAAAGAGAGTAAATATTATTTAATTGGAATGAGAAATAAAATATTTATATTTTAGCATGGTTTTAAAAATCGGTACGGTCAAAGAATTGAAAAAGGGAGTGGTTATTGGTTTGGTGGTCCAACCAGAGTTTGACCAGTGGTCGAATTGGTGATGTCATAAATATTTAATTAATAATTTTAAAATTATAAAAATAGTTAATAAAATATATAATAAGATTATTACATATAATATTATGTTAAAAAAATATATAACATATTTTTAAAAAAATTATGTGAGTATTTACATCTTATATGTAGAAAATAAAAATAACCAATATAAATGAACAATAACCAAAAATTATTTTCAAAACATAACATTTAGTGGCAACCCATCTTTTAGGTTTATTTTTTCCCTCAAAATGGTCTATATATTATGCATTCATTTTAAAGAAAAATTAAGTGAATTTTAAGATTGTTCACTTAATTAATTATTAAAACCACTATTTTTTTATATCATAATTATCTTAATGAAATGTAAAAGGGGTGGGGGGAAACCCCATTCCACGTGAGTTGCTAACGCTGCCCCTATAAGTACTGAAGGTAAAAGTAAAGCTTTAGGCTGGGTTTGGATTGTGATGAAAATGCCATATATGCGTGTATGCATTTTTTTTAGTGGATCCTATGCACTGTTCACGGGACCCGTAAGTACTTTTTTCAGCAAAAATAACTTTAGAATTGGGTCTCACAACACTATTCACACATTTAAAAATTATTTTGCTATAGTATTTTCAGTTTTCAGTTTTTAACAATAAGTGGTATTCAAACAGACTCTTAGGCTAAGGAAAATTAGGGTATGTTTGGTTGGGGTGAAAATAGGGAGGATAGAAAACAGAGAGAGGAAAATATGGTGGAAAATGACATTTTCTTCTATTTGGTTTAGGGGAGAAAACAAGAGAGACAGAAAATAGAGGGAAAAATAATCCCTCCGAGCCCACATTTTTTTATCCTCCCAATTTGGGAGGAAAAAGTGTTAAATGATATAATTTACACAAATACCCTCACTTTAAATTGCATTTTTTTTCTTCTCTCTTCCCTAGGCAACAACGTTGCCCCACTTTTTCTTTTTTTTTTTATTTTTTTATTTTGATTTTTATTTTTTAGGGCTTGGGCATGATAGTTTATTTTTATTTTTACTGGATGTGATTATTTTTGGAACATGTTTTTTATTTTTATAAAAAATTTTGGGTGATTGCTCTTTTTTGTGTGGTTATTTGTCACTTTTTTTTAAATTTTTTTATTTTTTAATTTGGCATCATTCTTTAACAAGGGTATATGGGTAAATTTATTCAAACTCATTTTTTTCATCTCTTCACTTTTCCACTCCCAACCAAACAAAAAGGAGAGAAAATAAAATCTTTTCTATCCTCCCACTTTTCCATCCTCCCACCATTTTCTATCCTCCCACTTTTCCACCCCTCCAACCAAACGGACCCTTAAAGTTGTGGCTGTAATTGATTCTCAAAAAACAATAACAAAAATTGTGTGCAGTGTGCACACTAAACAAGTAGCAGAGGTAGAGCACGGCACAACACAGTTTTACAAACTGTGCAAACCATTCTCTCTCTTACAAACTAAAGCTCTATTTGGGTAAGCTGTGTTTATGTTTACGTTTTGGTAAGTTGCGTTTTTGGTTGGTCAATGGCATTGTTCATTTACCAGCCAAGTGCAAATTGTGGGTGAACAATAAATTTGAGTAATAAAAAATATTTTGCTATAGTATTTTCAGTAATAAGTTTTCAGTTCTCAGCAAAATAAGCGGTATCCAAATGCATATTAAGAAGAATCTCTCATAAGAAAATGAATCAATTTAATTTTGTGTGTATTGTGGTCCTCCTCTCTCACATCCAAACAAAGATTTTCAACCATCTCTTCTTTACCTCTCTCTTTGTGAAGATGTGTGTTTTCAGGCAAGGTTAGGAATTTTGACTACTCAAGAGGCTAGCTTTGATGCCATGTTCACCAAAGCCTTTAGTCATCACAGGTAGATGTGGATCTAAGGAAAAAAAGAAATAGATCTTTGTTGCAAAATGTTTGGTTTCAAATCTGTTTCACCCATTTTGCAGAACCCTTGCAAAACCGGTTCAACCATTCTAGTTCTTGGTTTTTTCGGTTGAACCTATGGTTACCGGTTATTTTCGATTTTTATGAATAACTGAACTGGATTGGTGTTCGGTTCCTGGTTGAATTGGTTGAACCGGCCGATCCGGTCCAGTTTTTAAAACCATGTATTTTAGTATAGCTTTGAACTACAAACTTGCAGTGTATAGCCAAAGATAGTCATGCACGGTAGCTAAAAAATTATTGCTTTAGCTCTACCAATGCAATCCCAATTTTGTAGTTTGTGGTTCTAAAAATAGCAATTTACTCTTAGCTTTAGGAAGCAATTTATAACTATGGTCAAGCTTTTTAATTTAATTAGTTGACACTTTTTGGTATTTCAACGGAAACTGGAGTCTAAATCATTCCACCTTTAACTGTCGAAATATTAACAAAGAAAAAAACCTACAAAAGTGACAGATTAAATTTGAAGTACTATGTTTTGGGTGATGATTAATATTCTCATTTAGAGCAAGGAATTAGTACATGCAAATCACACATGCACGAGAGAGAGAGAGAGAGTTTTGACAAGCACAACAAAACTTTTAGATTATTGATTACCCGCTAATGAATCAAGAAGTGTAGACTTGCCACAACTAGAAGGACCCATTATAGCCAAAAGCTCCCCAGGCCGAGCATAACCAGATAGACCTTGAAGGATCGATTTGGTGCCACTTTTTCGACTAGAAACGGTCACACACAGGTCCTGCCATGTTAAAAAAAACACCATCCTCTTGTTGAGTTTGAACTGCCTTCATGTTTATGGCACCACCTTCGTTTTTGCTTGGCAGTCGATTAATGGTTTCCATTTCTAATATTGCAGTATTGATTTCTGAGTTTGTGTTAGGTTTGATAGTTGACTAAATAAGAGACGCCATGATCAGATTCAGATTGAGAAATATTTTTTTTTTTTAATTTTTTATTTATTTATATATATATATATATAGAGAGAGAGAGAGAGAGAGAGAGAGAGAGAGAGAGAGAGAGAGAGATTTAGTTATAGAATTTTAGGTAGTGTGGAGGGAAATGCAGGTATATATCCGCTCTAAATGGAGAACTATTAGATATTGGTTCTTTGTCGGCCTATTTGGCCTCCATTTATCCTCATTATATTTATGGTGCTTGCAAGTTTCTTTAATTTGTTTGTTTGTTATTTTTGGAAGCTTCTTAGAGTGATGTCACAAAAATGAAATTTGTTTTTCCTTATGAGTAAAATAGTAGGTTCTGGTTAATTAAATTGGTAGTCTTTTATTGATTAGCATCTTGGTCTAATAATAAAGAGCAATTATCAAGAGCGGACACCATAGATTAAAAACTCTCTTTAAAAAAATATAAGATTAAAATGACATCATGTATTCATTTAGGGATGTTTTGAATATCCATTTTGGGTTTTTTTTTTTTTTGAAGAGTTGATCTTATACTATTACTAAGATTATATATATGTAACATATTTAGTTATATTTGTTAAATATTATTACGTACATAAGATAGAAAAAAATATTTACTAATTGAATTCGAACCAAGTTTATAGCAAATGTAATTTATATATTTTATAATGCTATCATGTATAAAAAAATCAGTTCACAATAATTTTGTGTTTTGACAACTAAAATTCTTTAAATATTTTAGGAATTTATTATCATTTTGGTAGTATATTATTGAAATTATTTTACTTTAATAGTTGTAAGTTGTATTATAATCTTGTTATGGACCACTACTATATATATTTGATATTTTATCATTTTTATCTTACAAATTAATTTAGTAAACTATATTTAATATTTAGGAGGAAAATAAAAAGTGAAGACTTGTGGGTTGACCTAAATTCGATCTGACCTAATCCATTGTCATGTCAAAATTCTAGAGATGTGAAGATGATCATTGTGTCTATTTCCAAAATGTGGGTAATGGTGATTTTATTATTTTGCCATTGTATGTTGTTGGTGTGATTGTCAATAGTACTATATATGAAAAAAACATGTAGTGTTGCAGTGATAGAGCTTCCTTACTTGGAGATTTTATTATGAAGGATATATGTAGTGTTTGTCAATCAAATGCATGGGGTGACCACACTTAATTTAAATTTAGTACATTTCGGTCATATTCCTTGTAAGGACTGAAAATGTGTTGGTCTCAAAACTGGATTGGGTTCAAATGCTAACGACCAAAACAATAAATTTGTAGAGCGTGGGTAGAAGAACTAGACTTATCCTTGCAGAAAATCGATTGGACTTAACTATTCAAGATGGTTCGATGCAAAGTAAGATTATCAGATTTTTTCCTCGGAGTGAACTCAGTTGCTTGTTTCATATGGTTCTTTCTTTTTTAGACAGTAATTGTACAATCTCCTCTTTAGTGTATTCTTCCAGGTTATATATTTGTAATCTTGGTGCCATCCTTACCACACACATGTAGGTTAGATTCGGGGGATTCCTTCCTGTCCCATCCAGCACCCCCTAGAACCGTCAATTAGTAGCTATAAGGCTGCTTGATCACTATTCAGGCATCACTTCCACATTAATGCGGTCAAAGAGTTGGTTGGAAGGCATTTAATGTGGAGGTAGCAGCCTTTGTAGATATTTGTTTACCTTTCTTGTCTTACCCCTGGCCCAATATCCCGTCATTTGCTGTGGTGTAACTCTGAAGCAAGTCCATGATGATATGGCACTTAGATTTACGTCGGACGCGAGTTTCTGAGAAGACTTTTATCCTCGAACGTTTATTGGACCCATCTCATATTGTTTCTATTCCTCTCCTAACTTTATGCTCTTCATAGCCGAATTTGGGCCTCTTCGGATAGCCAAATGTCCTCGGATAGGGCCAAAATCTGGTTCACCTCGGATGGTCTAACGTCCTCGGATTGGGCTTTAGGCCCAACTGGCATGGCCGTAATAGTACCTCCTGATTAATTGGCCCCCACAATAGCCCCTCAAAATCTTGCCTTTCGACTCCTTGGGAGGAAGGATGATTTTGATATTCTCAGCCGATTTTGCTTGGGACCCTACTCTATATTCCTAACCTCTCATATGTCTTTTCACCTGCCCAAGGCACGGTCCTGACGCTTCGACGTCCTGAGTGTGCCAGTATTTAATTTTGGCAATGCCCTTGTCCCCCAAGTTCAACGGTAAGATGTGAATCCAATGGTGGAGGGTTTCCCTCGTTTCACGAGCGGGAATTTTCCCGCCTGCGGTTTATATGTCACCATAAATAGCTTTTCAAATCAACTCTCTTGCTTACTTTTTGCAACCTCATAATTCTAGAGCTCGTACATTGAACCTGACTCTCTATCTTTCACTCTCTGTGCGCATACAAATACTAGAAACTTGTCCGAGAACCCTTTTCTAAACCTGTAAGTCTTCTTCAATCCTTTAGCTTTTATTTTAAACTCGTTAACTTTTCTTCGAAGCCTTTTGGGAAAATGGGTAAGTTCTAGTGTTTGGTTGAGTCCGAGGAGGGTATGAGGAGTTTTAGGGCTAAGTATAGGATTTCACCCACAGTAGGTATGAGATACGTTGCCCAGGGAGAATGGGCAGATGATAGGAAAACTGGAGAGGTGGTCATTCCCATGATCGCCTTCATAGAGGGAGGGATGACCATTCCCACGGGCACCATTACTAGGAACTATCTTAGATTTTTTAGGTTATCTCCCACGCAGTGTGCCCCAAATATGTTTAGGGTCTTGGGAAGTATAGAAGCTTTAAATGAGAGAATGAACCTGAACCTAACCCATCATGATGTGAATTGGGTATACAATTTGCACCATTTGAAGGGTCAGTGATATTACTCAAGTCGAGGCGTCCCGAAGTAAGGCTAATCCAATGTCTCCCCACTTCGAGCAAAAACCTAAAGGAGGATTTCCTAATCTTTTCCGGGGAATGGCACGATGGCCTATCTTGTCCGACTAGGGAGGGAAAACCAGGTGAGGGAATATACATAGGTTTACAAATTATGATTTACATCTTTCTTTCATTTACTTACATCCCCGTCCTTAACGAGACTTTATTCCAATTTGATGATTTTGCAGATAAGCGTGCTACTAAGCCCAAGCTTAGCTTAGTTAATCAAAAGAGCTTGGACAGGATCTTGAAAGCCGAGGTGTACGTGAACGAAGCTAACGATCAACTCCAAGCAGCCCATTTAATTCTTGGGTACACGCCACTCTCATCGGCATTTCAAGCGCCTAAGTGCGTGATCAAGGCTCGCGACCCTCGGCTTCACCGCATTTGTGTTGCCTATCGAGGGTTTATCATTCCCAAAGGTATTCCACTCCCAGAAGATACCTCTCGCACTCAACCACTTACCGTTGCCAGTCTTTTAGTTGGGGCATCATCATCCCAATCCACACTTGAGGAAGGGGAAGAAGAAGAAAGAGGCTCAGAGGAAATTGTAGATTTGTCCGATTCTTCTGACGAGTTTGAAGTTTTTAATCAGACTCTACCCGCCTAGGACATTTTGGACGAAATGGGTATCCAAAGGAAGCCCCAAAGGACTCTACAGGAGCTGATAGAAAATCAGCCTGGGAAAAGTGCATTGGTGAAATCTACACAATCTCAGATTCCTCCTCCTCCCACCAAGTCTCCTCCTCCCGCTCCTCACCAACCTCCTCAGCCGGTCAGAGCTGACGCTGCTGAATTGAAAAGGCGAAGGGAGCAAAAAGGGAAGGACGTGGTGGACATTAGAAAATCCCGTTTGATCAGGGAAGAAGAAGCCCAATGAGCTGCGAAGCAGCAAAAAGTCAGCCATTTGCCATAATGGGGCATGGAGAGAGCTGACTCTCAGCCTTCAGAGCCACAAGCTTGGCTTCCAGCACCCATGTTTGGAGGTGAACCCATGAGAGACGATGCGTCTATCAGGGACTTCAATGGGGGCATTGGGTGCCATGTTGCCTTAGCCCTGGAGGAATCCTTGTTACTCCCCAAAGATATGGCCGAGCTACATCATATGGGGAAGAACGAGGTCTTTAACAACAGCAAGAGATATTTAGCTCTGGTATGGAATTAATGTTAAGTTATACTCCCACTATGTACATTTGTGTTGTTTTTTAGGCCATCCAAAATATGTTCAGGCTCGAACAGATAACGAATGCCAGCTATCAACAGTTGGAAGATGAAAGGAAAAGAAGGACGACAACGGTGCAAACCCTGGCCACCTCTGAAAAAGACGTGGTAGAGCTGAAGAAAAAACTAACTGAGGAGGAACAAGCCCGAAAGAGTGCAGATTCGACCTTGGACGACGCGCAAAGGCAAGCCGAGGACCAGAGGAAGCGCTTGCGCAAAGTAAATGAAGAATTGAAGGTGGCTAGGGAGCAAGTGGCAGCCCTTAAAAAACATCTGGAGGAAACCCAAAAATTAAGGGAGCAAGCTGAAAAATCCAGGGAGGAAGCCAAGAAGGCGAAGGTTGAGGCCGAGAAGGAGAGAGACGAGGCCGAGCAAAAAGGTTATGACCTCGGAGTGGCTGAGACTGAAGAAACCCTCAGGGCAGAGGTCCCAACAGTGTGCCGCATTTATTGCGCCCAAACTTAGGATAAAGCCCTTAACCGAGCTGGGGTTGAGGCTTCGTTTGAGTTGAGGAAGGCAGAAAATGTGTTCTACCCTCCTGCAATCCGAGTCTCAGATCCTCCTTCTCTTCAAGCTGAGGTGACTTCTATAACCACTGAACCCAATCTAGTAGTATCACCTCAAGACCCTCCTCCTTCGAGCCAACAGGAACTAGCCAAAGAGAGCAGTGTTCCCCAAGGCGCACCCTTGGGTAAAGTCGCAGACGTTCCAATGGCAGAGGTAGCTTCTCAAGGCTTTCAGTAAGATTTGGCCTCTACAGTCATGCCAGCTGAGGGAGCTGCCAAGGACAAAGAGGGAACAACAACTACTGAGGCAGACAAACCTGCCAACCAAACTTCTAAGCTTCAAATTAAGCTGAAGAAATAGGTCTTATCTTGTAATTTAAGTAGAGCCTTTGCAAGGGGCCTGGTTTCCGTTTGTTTATTTATTTTTCTTTTTCACAAACATATATTAATGAAATATGCACTTTTACTTTTTGAAATTTGTTTAAATTGCTGTTTATCCTGTCTTTGTGTTGTTCGTTCAATCATTTTCGTTTGAGTGGTTTCACCCTGATTATCTGTCGTTTATACAAGAGGAAAAATATAACTTACATACACTAACAATTGGCAGCCAAAACGGATTATAACTAGTAAGACCATGATATCACATAGATACATTTCAGATACATATATATCCATCCATAAATTGAATCTTAAGGAAGCGTTCAAAAGTTGGATAAAGTTAGGTCTAAGGAACCCATATTATACATCAAGTGATGCTCACAGGCCTATTGGGATTTATATCTTCAATAGGTAATTAAGAAACCTGTGATCCGAGGACGGTATTTGAGGGTTTATTATTTTGAACCCATTTTATGCTTCAACATATGTCAAAGGGTATTAATTTCCACTAAGTTTGTGGTCCGAGGACCTGACATAACTTAGTTTCTGTTTAATACTTCATAGATGTCAAAGGGTATTAATTTCCACTAAATTTGTGGTCCGAGGACCTGACATAACTTAGTTTCTGTTTAATACTTCAGAGATGCGGAAACGCAAGATGCTTGTTTAATATAAATTAAAAGAAACCCAAACTAGATTACTTTTATTAATAATAATATCTCTTGAGATTGTTTACATTCCAAGGATGGAGTACAGGTTTTTCGTCCAAGTCTTCCAGATAATAAGCCCATATTCCAGCTACTGTGGTAATCCGATATGGTCCTTCCCAGCTAGGCCCCAATTTTCCCCAAGCTGGATTCTTGGTAGCTCCAAGAACTTTCCTCAGCACCAGATCTCCTACAATTAACGGCCTCAGCTTTATATGGGTATCATAGCCTTGCTTGAGTTTATGCTGGTAGTAAGCCAATTGGACCATTGCATTCTCCCTTCGCTCTTCGATCAAGTCTAAACTTTTCCCTAACAATCCATCGTTACTGTCCGAGGAAAATGTACTAGTCCTTAGCGTTGGGAATCCAGTTTCCAGAGGGATGATGGCCTCCGCTCCATAGGTCATGGAAAAAGGAGTCTCTCCTGTTGATCGTTGAGGCGTTGTTCGATAGGTCCAAAGAACATGTGGCAATTCCTCCACCCATTTTCCTTTTGCATCATCGAGCCTCTTCTTAAGTCCATTGACTATTACTTTGTTAACAGCTTCAGCTTGCCCATTCCCTTGAGGGTAAGCCGGCGTGGAATATCTATTCTTTATCCCCAAGTCTGAACAGTATTGCTTGAAGGCTTTACTATCAAATTGAAGCCCATTATCCGAGATAAGGGTGTGTGGAGTTCCAAACCGCGTTACGATATTCTTCCAGATAAACTTCTTAACATCCACGTCTCTGATGTTAGCCAAAGGTTCAGCTTCGACCCACTTAGTGAAATAATCTGTGCTAACCAGCAGATACTTTCTGTTCCCTGAGGCCTTAGGAAAAGGACCCACAATATCTAAACCCTACTGAGCAAATGGCCAAGGGCTTGAAAGGGGATTAAGAATCCCTCCAGGCTGGTGGATGTTGGGAGCGAATCTTTGACATTGGTCACACTTTCTAACGTACTCCTGCGCTTCCTTCTGCATATTCGGCCACCAGTATCCTTGAGTAATGGCCCTGTGAGATAGGGACCTTCCCCCTGTGTGGCTTCCACAAATTCCTTCATGCAGTTCCTCTAGAAGTGACTCTGACATCTCTGGGTGTATACAAAGCAGATTCGGCCCAGAAAAAGAGCGTTTGTACAACTTTTTGTCCACGGATAACCAAAGCCGAGGAGCTTTCCTCCGTATTTTCTCGGCTTCTATTTTCTCTTCAAGCAGGGTGTCGCTTTCAAGGAATTTCATTATGGGGTCCATCCAGCTCGGCGCTAGGTTGGCTTGATGGACCTTAAGCACGTCCCTCCCTGCAGGCGTGGGAGTGCACAAATCCTCAACAATTATCACCCTAGGAAAATCCTGTGCCGAAGAGGTGGCAAGGGTTGCCAAGGAATTGGTGTGGGTATTTTCACCTCGGGGAATATGCGACAAGTCAAAAGATTGAAATTTCGTTTGTATGCGCTTAACTTGGCTCAAATATTCTTGCATTCTTGTATCTCGGACTTCCAATTCCCCTCTCACCTGGTCGACTATCAATCTTGAATCCGAGAATACTTCCACTACCTTTCCTCCCATTTTCTGGACCACACTCATCCCCATCAACAAAACTTCATATTCCGCTTCGTTGTTCGTGGCTGAGAATCCTAGTCTCAAGGATTTCTCAATGATGATCTTTTTGGGGGATACCAGAACTAGCCCCACTCCTACTCCCCATTGATTTGCTGCACCGTCCACATATACTTTCCAAGATGAGTCGTCTAGTGTGGAAATCAGGCCAACGATTTTTCATCCATGTCATGTTGCTTCATCTCAACTTCTTTTGGGAGCTCGGCGAACTTTGCTACTAAATCGGCGAGGACCTGGCCTTTCACGGAGGTGCGGGGCATATACTTAATGTCGAAAGCCCCTAGGATCGTGGCCCACTTAGCAATCCTCCCCGTATAGTCTGCGCTCCTAAGTATGGACTTGAGGGGTAGCTGAGTTAGGACCACTACGGTGTGCGCTTGAAAGTAATGCGGGAGCTTGCGATTTGCATGGACTACTGCCAAAATGGCCTTTTCTAATGATAAGTATCTTACCTCAGCCTCATGAAGTGACTTTCTTACATAATAAACTGGCCTTTGGACGCCACTGTCCTCTCGTATTAAGACGAAACTAACTGCATGAGAGGCAACTGCTAGATAGGCAAACAGGACCTCGTCCACCTCAAGGCTGGACATGATAGGCGGCCGAGACAGATACTCTTTCAACTGTTGAAATGCTGTGACGCATTCCTCAGTCCACTCAAATCCCTTCCATTTATGCAGTAAACAGAAGAAAGGTCTACATCTATCAGCTGACCGGGATATAAATCGGTTCAAAGCAACTGTCATTCCTGTCAGTTTCTGCACCTCCTTCGGATTCTTAGGTGCTTGTAAATCGTTAATGGCCTTAATCTGGTCTGGGTTCACCTCAATTCCCCTATGAGTCACCATGTACCCCAAGAACTTTCCGGAGCCCACACCAAAGGAACACTTTAAGGCATTCAGACGTAACTTATGCTTTCTCAGAATTCCAAAAATACTCGTAAGATCTTCCACATGCTCGGACACCACTTTGCTCTTTACAACCATATCATCGATGTAGACTTCGATGTTCTTGCCCAATTGGGGTTCGAACATTTTGGTCATCATCCGTTGATAAATAGACCCTGCGTTTTTCAACCCAAAGGGCATCACCTTGTAATGATAGTTCCTAATGGGGGTGACAAAAGCTGTCTTCTATTGATCGTCCAATGCTAGCGGTATTTGGTGATATCCTTGAAAGGCATCCAAGAAACTCATTCGCGGATGACCAACTGTTGCATCCACCAACTGGCCAATCTTAGGCATAGGAAAAGGATCCTTGGGACAAGCCTTATTGAGGTCCGTGAAGTCGACGCACACTCGTCATTTGCCATTCTTTTTCTTCACCACCACCATGTTGGCTAACCACTGGGGATAAAAAACTTCCTTGATGGCCCCTGCTTCCTTGAGCTTGGCCACTTCACTCCTAACAGCTTCGGCGTGCTCTTTTGATGGGCGTCGAGGAGGCTGCCTTTTCGGAATAATGGAAGGATTCACATTGAGTCGATGACAAATGAAGCTCGGATCTATACCGGGAGCTTCGTATGGATTCCATGCGAACACATCGACATTTTCTCTGAGAAATTCGACCAACTGCTCCTTCTCTCGGAAAGGCAGTTTAGCCCCAACCTGGAAGAATTTCTCTTGATCGTCAGAAATAATTACCCTCTCCAAATCCTCGCATTTTGCCTCCTCGGCCGGTCCATTTAAGGGTAATGCTGGGGCTTTTAATTGCTATAAACCATTATCAGCGGTAGTCGAGGTCTCCGCCTCTGGCCGATGTTGGATAGCCGCTATCAGGCATTGCCGAGCTGCAGCCTGGCTTCCTACTATCTCCAAAACTTGGCCTCCGGACGGGTACTTTACCTTCTGGTGTAGGGTGGAAGAGACCGCCCCCAGTGTATGGAGCTAAGGTCGGCCCATAATAGCCGTGTACGAAGAGAAAACATCTACAACTATGAAGTCCACTTCCACCACATCCGTATCGGCCTGCATAGGTAGCCTTATCTGACCTTTTGGGAAGACCATTCTTCCCTCAAAACTCACCAGAGGTGAATTGTAAGTTGTCAAGTGCTCAGGCTTCAAACCTAGCCCATTGTATAAGTCAGGGTACATTATATCAGCAGCGCTGCCTTGGTCAACCATTACCCTTCTCACATCGTACCCGCCTATTCTCAGTGTAACCACCAGAGCATCGTCATATGGCTATATGGTTCCTACTTTGTCTTCGTCTGAAAAGCCTAAAACCAATGGAGTGTCCATCCTGGCTCTTTTAGACGCTGAGCTACACTCCTCGGCTGGAGATCGTGATACTGATAGTATTCTGGAAGGGCATGACCCAGTCCTCCTTGGGGCAGCAAAAATAACATTAATTGTTCCAAGGGGGAGCCTCGAGGAAGCATCGTCCCGCATCTCGAAACCTGCTTGGCCAGCTCGGCCACTGGAGTGGTGCAATAGTTGCTTCAACTTCCCTTCTCGGACTAATTGTTCCAGATGATCCCAT
Organism: Quercus tomentella; assembly: GCA_028535165.1. Classification (NCBI taxonomy): domain Eukaryota; kingdom Viridiplantae; phylum Streptophyta; class Magnoliopsida; order Fagales; family Fagaceae; genus Quercus; species Quercus tomentella. Next base: position 34,177,818 of record JAPQVY010000111.1, on the reverse strand, counting down.
AAATTCCTGCAGTCATCAGTTGTGTGCCCGTGATCTTGATGGTAGTGATAATAGAGATTTTGATTGCGCCTCGTAGGTTCTCCCGCCATCTTATTTGGCCATTTAAAAAATGGTTCATTTTTGATCTTCTCCAGTACCTGTTGCACCGGCTCCCGAAACACAGCATTAACAGCCTGGGTGTTGGCAGAACCTGACTGCCCAACAAAGTCTTTCCGAGGCCGGTTATTGTTGTACCGATCCGACTTGAAATCCCTCATCTCTTGAGGGATTACCTTAACCTTTCCTTTTCCCTGCAATTGGTCTTCTTCCGCTCTTCTATACTTGTTAATCCGATCCATCAATTGATGTACACTAGTGACAGGTTTACCAGTTAAGGATTTCCTCAAATCATGCTCGGCCGGAAGACCGGCTTTGAAAGTACTTATGGCCACATCATCATGCTCTCCCTCTATCTCATTAAACATTTCCCAGTACCTATCCGAATAAGTCTTAAGAGTCTCACCCTCTCGCATAGACATAGACAGTAAAAACCCTAAAGGCCGAGGAACCCTGCTACAAGTAATAAAGCGGGCGCCAAAAGCCCGGGTAAGTTTCTTGAAAGAATCGATAGAATTATCCCTTAAACCGTTAAACCACCTCATCACTACCGGGCCCAAACTAGATGGAAAGACCTTACACATCAAAGCTTCATCTCTGGAGTAGATAGCCATCTTTTGGCTAAAATGGCTAACGTGTTCTACCGGATCCGTCCGGCCATTGTACAGGGTAAAAGTTGGCTGATGAAATCGCCGAGGAAGATTCGCATCCTCAATATTCCTTGTGAAGGGTTATTTGGAAACTTGGCTTAGAGCTTTGTTCATGGTGTTATTCCCCAAGCCCCTACTCGGCGGACTTTTATACTTACGTTGACGGTGATACTCCTCTTCATAGGTAAAAGTCTCACTGGGCGGGGTTCTGGATCTTTGTCTATAACTAGCACCATCTGTCTCCTCGGAGGAAGAGCAGGTGCTGGGCGGGGAACGCCGTCGTCGCGCGTGACGCAACTTTCTTTTCAATTCGTCAATTTCACGTTGCATGTCTCTATCATTCTTTACATGGGAGACATGACTCTTCCCTCGAGACTGGCTTTTGCTGGTATGAGTCGTGCGTACACTTCCCTCACGACCTTCTCTCCGTTCAAGGCTCCGATGCGGATTACCATGCTGGGAGCCCCTCGATTCTGCTTGGTGTAGGCCTGCTTCTGCCTGATGTGGACCTGCTTCCTTCATCATGAACGTTGTAACCGAATTTCCTTCAGAAAGATCAAGCTCTCCCCACAGACAGCGCCAATTGTAAGGACTGAAAATGTGTTGGTCCCAAAACTGGATTAGGTTCAAACGCTAACGGCCCAAACAATAAATTTGTAGAGCGTGAGTAGAAAAACTAGACTTATCCTTACAGAAAATCGATTGGACTTAACTATTCAAGATGGTTCGATGCAAAGTAAGATTATCAGATTTTTTCCTCGGAGCGAACTCAGTTGCTTGTTTCATATGGTTCTTTCTTTTTTTGATAGTAATTGTACAATCTCCTCTTTAGTGTATTCTTCCGGTTTATATATTTGTAATCTTGGTGCCATCCTTATCACACACGTGTAGGTTAGATTCTGGGGACTCCTTCCTGTCCCATCCAACACCCCCTAGAACCGTTAACTAGTAGTTGTAAGGCTGCTTGATCACTGTTCAGGCATCACTTCCACTTTAATGCGGCTAGAGAGTTGGTTGGAAGGCATTTAATGTGGAGGTAGCAGCCTTTGTAGATATTTGTTTACCTCTCTTGTCTAACCCCTGGCCCAATATCCCGTCCTTTGCTGTGGTGTAACTCTGAAGTAAGTCCATGATGATATGACACTCAGATTTACGTCGGACGCGAGTTTTCGAGAAGACTTTTATCCTCGAACGTTTATTGGACCCATCTCATATTGTTTCTATTCCTCTCCTAACTTTATGCTCTTCATAGCCGAATTTGGGCCTCCTCGGATAGCCAAATGTCCTCGGATAGGGCCAAAATCTGGTTCACCTCGGATGGTCTAACATCCTCGGATTGGGCTTTAGGCCCAACTGGCATGGCCGTAATAGTACCTCCTGATTAATTGGCCCCCACATTCCTCTTGTTTACTTTCCTCTTCTCCAGATCATTTATCTTCATCCAAACATAACGATGATGAACCAAAAGAAGAAGAAGAAGAAGAAGAAGATTATTATTATGTTAAACAGAATTATGTGCCCCTTTAAATTTCAAACCAATTACTACCCTTTTTTAGGAAACTTTATAGTGAATGATATAAAGGCTGTTAATCAAATATGTGAAATGACAATATTTAAAGATAGTTTGAACAGGGAGGTCTAGTTAACTAAACATGTTTACGCTAAAAGAATTTTCTACCACTTTAATCAGTAGAATTCCAAGCCAATTATTACCCTATTTCTTGTTGGTTACTATTAGTATTAGGTTTTAGATTTTGGCTAATTCCATGTGACAAATTTAGGGGGACAAGGGTTAAAATTGATGTATTTGAGTTAGGTTAGAAATTTGTTCAATGAGCTAATTGAAGATTTTGAAGAATATAATTTTTGCTCAAGCGAAATCAATTCACACTCAAAAGAAATTAATCTTGTATTAAAATGGTGAAAATTCTTAAGTCACATAGGTAATGAAAGAGATAAGATATGAGTTTATATGCTCATGAATAGGATATTGGGTTGGGCTTTTCATTTTATCTTTAAGGAGAATGTGTCAAACACAAGACTTTTATAAGTTTTGCATCATTTATTCTTTACGCATTTGGTCTGTGAGTTATTTAATTATTATACAGATTTCTTCTTATATACATAATCTATTTATTATTTTTGCTTATTAAATTTATTTGTGTTCTTATTTATAATTGGATCTATTTGTTATTCTTGATTACATAATTACAAAGTAAGTTATTTTTATAATATATCCAACAATTCTTTCTCAGCTGAAATCATTTTTACAAAAGCGACATTTAGACAGAAAATTCATAAGACACATTAGAATGTGTCGAATTACCATATTGATTCTATTGTGCATGGTGGTTCGGAAAATGCATGAAGATTGATTGGGTTCTATGGGGAGCCTGATATAAGTCATAGAAGTGAGGGATGGAACATGTAGAATGCTCAGCTCAAAGCTTCCATGGTGCTGTTTGGGAGAGTTCAATGAACTGCTTAAGGTGCAGGATAAAAGAGGAGAGGTTCCTCAAACTCATAATTTGATGCAAAATTTTCGTGATGTGCTAGACCATTGTGGGTTTATCGATCTAGGTTTCTCTAGTCCGGATTACACTTGGCATGGTTGGCAATGGAGGGAGATGATATGGGAAAGATTGGATAGGGGAGTTGCAAATTATGAGTGGTTGTCTAGGTTTCCTACAGGTAGGGTGAAGCATCTGAATTGCTTTACATTGGATCATTGGCCAATTCTTCTATCACTGGATGTGAATGGGGAGTAGCAAAAATGGCGTCGGAAGCCCTTTTGCTTTGAAGCAATGTGGATTTCGGACTTTGAAAGTAAAGAGGTTATTACTAGAGCTTGGGATTGTACTCCTGATGGTACACCTATGTTTGTTGCTACTAAGAAACTGAAGAGATGTAAGAAACTACTGAAAGCTTAGAGCCGTGATCACTTTGGTAATGTGCAACGAAATATAAAGCAAACTAAGGATCGGCTATGGAGGGTTGAGGAAGTTTCAACCAGATCTGGGATTATGAGGAAGTTGCTTAGTTAAAGAAGGACTTGAATGCTTTATATGACAAGGAAGAGAAGATGTGGCAGTAGTGGTCCAAGATTCAGTGGTTGAAGAGTGGTAATCATAATACAAAGCTTTTTCATGGGTCTGCAACCCAAAGGAAGAGGAAGGATTTTATTAAGGGGCTACATGATGGGAATGGAGTATGGTAAGAGGATGAGGAGGTATTTTCGGCCCTATTGAATGATTTTTACTCTTAACTTTTCACTCCCTCAAATCCACAAGATTTAGACTGTATCTTGGGTGGAGTTCAAGCTGTGGTAACCAAGGAGATGAGAGCGAATCTTGATAGAACTTTTTCTAGTAAGGAGGTGGGAGAAGCAATCAGAGAGATGGCTTCGCTAAAAGCCCCTGACTCAGATGGTATGCCACCTTTATTTTGTCAGACATATTGGACTGATGTAGGTATGGATGTTACTCAGGCGGTTTTGTCTAGTTTAAATTCAGGGTCTATCCTAAAATCTATAAATCATACATTCATTACTTTAATTCCTAAATTTCATAATTTGGAAAGGGTATCTGATTTTAGACCCATAAGCCTCTGCAATGTGATTTACAAAATTATTAGCAAGGTGATTGATAATCTCCTTAAGCATTTACTTAATTCTGTTATTTTAGAGATTCAGAGTGCTTTCACTGCTGATAGATTGATTACTGATAATATTTTAATAGCTTTTGAGTCTTTGCATCATATGAAGACTAATTGCATAGGGAAGAAAGGCTTTATGGCTATGAAGTTGGATATGAGCAAAGCTTATGATAGGGTGGAGTGGAGATTTCTTGAAAAAATCCTCATCAAATTGGCTTTCAGGATTCATGGGTGGCTTTGATTATGGAGTGTATTACCACTATGTCGTATTCTATACTAGTGAATGGAGAACCGAAGGGTATGATTACCCATTCATGAGGTCTAAGACAAGGGGACCCTTTTTCCCCTTATTTGTTCTTTTTTTGTGCAGCGGGGTTGAATGCTTTATTAAGAAATGCTGCAGTAGAAGGAGAGATCCAAGGGTTTTCTATTTGTAGAAATGAGCCTAAACTAACTCATTTATTTTTTGCAGATGATTGTCTAATCTTTTGTAGATCTACATTAGAAGAGTGTAATAAAATTCAAGAGTTGTTTGCTTTTTATGAAGTTGCTTCGAGACAAATCAAAAATAAGGAGAAAACATCTCTTTTCTTCAGTAGGAATACAAATGAGCAAACACAAGAAGCCATAAAAGTGGCCCTTAATGTCCCGGCCATCCAACATTATGAGAAATACTTAGGGTTGCCTTCTTTTGTTGGTAGAAACAAGATGACATGTTTTACTCAGATCAAAGAGAGGATATGGGCCCGAATGCAAGGTTTGAAGGAAAAGTTCCTATCATAAGCTGGGAAGGAGATCATGATTAAGGCAATGGCTTAATCTATCCCAGCTTATTCAATGAGTGTATTCAAGTTACCGGTTGGTCTATGTAAAGGTATTGAAGCAATGATTTGAAAATTTTGGGGGGTAATGGAGATTCGAAGAAAATTCATTAGGTCAAATGGAGCTCTCTATGTTCTTCGAAATCAATTGGAGGTATGGAATTCTGGGATTTCCAAAAGTTCAATAATGTGTTGCTAGCTAAACAGGTTTGGTGTCTTATTCATCAAATAGATACACTACTTTTTAAAGTCTTTAGTGCTAAGTATTTCCCAAATAATATTCTTGATGCTCCAATTCATCTGAAGTGCTCTTATGCATGTAGAAGTATTTTGCAAGCACGAGACGTTATTAATAAGGGGACAATATGAAGGGTCGGAATAGATGTGTGGAAACACCAATGGCTGCTTGAACCGAATCATAGCAAGATTATCTCCCCAAGAGCCAACTCCTCAGTGAATCTGGTCTGTGGCTTGTTCTTCATCGACACGAGGATTTAGGACCCGGGTAGACTGATGAGCTGTTTTCTCCCATGGGAAGCAAAGATGTTAGGGAGAATTCATGTGTTTGAAGATTGGGATGAGGACATTTTGATTTGGCCTTTATCTCCGGATGGTGAATATAGTGTTCAAAGTGCCTATCATATGTTAGTTGCTGCTGAAAACCTCATCGTGCTGAGCTCATCTTCTTCGGTTAACACTGGGTTTGTTTGGAAGAAAATTTGGAAAACAAGGGTCCCCAACAAGATTTGGCACTTCCTTTGCTACGAGGATCATACGGAATCGATCGTGCATTGCTTGTGGCTATGCAATCAAGCTCGATTGGTTTCGATGTCAAACACAGGTTTCAGTTTTCTGGTTCAGAGAAATTGTCGATCCTTTTTTGAATTGTTGGAGCTTTTATTCAACGAAGGGTCGGGTCATTGGATTGCTGTGTTTGCAACTGTGGCTTGGTGCTTATGGCAGAGACGGAATAGGATGCAGGAACATCAATCTTCATGGTGGCTAAATGAAATTGGAGATAGAGCAAAGGAGTTGGTTTTGGAGTTTTGGGAAGTACATAAACAAGAGTGCCGGGAACCTATTCGTCATCCACAAATGCATTGGTCTCCTTCGCCTAAAGCAAGCTACAAAGCAAACTTTGATGCAGCTTTCTTTGAAGGCTCGGGTTCTGCAGGGATTGGTGTAGTGTATCAGGATCATACAGGGAATGTCATTACGGCTTTGAGTCAAAAAATTGTCTCAACCAAATTAGTTGAAATAGCTGAAGCTTTGGCAGCACGAAAGGCAGTGATCTTCGTAAAGGAGTCAAGCTTGTTTAACATGATTATTGAAGGTGATTGTCTTTGAGTTTTATAAGCTTTGAATTGTGCAGGACGTTGTCAGGCTATGTCTGGCTACATTATCGATGAAACCAAGAGGCTTGGAGGTATGTTGCAACAATGTCAATTCTAGTATGTTCGACGAGAAGGGAATAGGTTAGCTCATAGTTTATCTAGAAAAGCAGTTTTATCTGTAGACAATGATGTATAGGTAAAAGATTTGTCTAGGGATTTGGATGATGTATTCCAATCTAACTTATCTTAATCTTTTAATAATATTACGCTTACCTTTAAAATAAAAAAAAAAAAAAAAAAAAAAAAAAAAAAAAAACTAACGTTGCAAAACTTGATATTTTAACCTATTTTTTTCCTATAAATATCAACCGCATGCTACGGAGAAAGGGTGAAAGGCTGCCATACAAGACCAAATCTTTACACATAAACCATTTCATGTTTTATTTGTAGACATGAATAAAAAATGTGAATATTTTGTGTGAAATTATAGACGTTGAATATATGAAGTGTATATTAACGAGTTTTTTTTTTTTTTTTTTTTTTTTTTCCTAATCAATAGTTGGGAGTGGGGGAATTTAAATCCTAGATATCTTTCTCAATTGAAATCATTTTTGCAAAAGCGACATTTAGACAAAAAGTTCATGAGACACATTAGAGTGAAAATTCATGAACAATATAGTAAATTGACTTTGCAAAACTCGACATTTTAACCTATTTTTTCATATAAATACCAACCCCACGCTATAGAGAAAGGGTAAAAGGCTGCCATACAAGACCAAATCCTTACACATAAACCACTTCACGTTTTATATGTAAACAAGAATAAAAATTGTGAATATTTCATGTGAAATTATGGACGATGAGTATACGAAGTGTATATTAACGATTTTTTTTTTAATCTAATCAATAGTTGGGGGTGGGGGAATTTAAATCCTGGATATCTTTATTGCTTTGTTAAAAATACTAGGAAATGCTAGTTGAGGAACAAAACTCTTTGCTATTTAAACAAATGTGTGAGTACAATTTCCCTTGGCTGAAACAATGGTTGCTTTTTAAATAGTTTTGGAACTCTCTTTTTACTAGTAGTAGTTTGAATTCTTTTTGATATCCATAATAGAAAGAATGTAAACATGAAAATGGTGAATATGCTGGCCATAGAAGTAGTGAAGAATGGGTAGGAGAATAGCGTGGCTGTTGTTTTTGGTTAGTGATGGTGGTTTTGTGGTGAAAATTGGGCTGTAAATGAGCCGAGTTTTGTTGAGTAATGCATGTTCAAGCTTGGCTTGTCAGGAAAAATCAAAAGCTTGAGCTTGGCTTGAGCTTGTGACAAGCCTAAAAATAGGGTTTGAGCTTGAGCTTGTGGGAAAGCCAAAAAGCTTGAGCTTGGCTTGGCTTGATTAATTAGTCAAGCCAAACTCAAGCTTAATATCAAGCCCAAACTCGAGCTCAAGTCAAGTTTTTGAGCTTGAGATCTAAAAAGTTTACATTATTAAATGCTTAAATCTCTAAAATTAAGAAAAAAGAAAAAGAAAATAGTATACTCATTTTATCATGCATCTAGTCTTACTTATGATTAGCTATTATTCAAATTAATAATTTACATAATTAAATTCATTCTTTGTCTACAGCTTCAATAATTGTTCAAAATACAATTTTTACATTCATGTAAGATGGTGGAAGACTAGAAAAATACTTGTTTCTAACTATTATGAATGAGAAAATACTAACATCTTACTTTAGATGATTGATAGGGAAAGATCATATGTGGCCTACTTAATTATTTATTTATTTTTAAATGTAACTATAGTCTAAAGAGGTTCTTAATCAGTTTAAAGGGAAGGAAAAAATTAAGGTAATATAGGTAGTGGTCTCATATTGGCCATGTCATTATTAAGATATGTGTAATGAGTATATTTAGCTAACATATATAAACTTATAAATGAGTCTATACTTGAATTGTTGTGTATCAAGCCTAATAGCTCACGAGCTTGTTCATGAACAAATTTTTTTGCTTGGGCTTGGCTTGTTTATTAAATGAGCCTAAGACTAAGGCTCAAGCTTGGCTTAGTTATAAACAAACAAACATAAACAAGCTTTTTATCGAGCCGAGTCCGAGTTGTTCAAGATCGGCTTGGTTCATTTACAGCCCTAGGTGAAATATATTTATAGCCCAAACTTTAACAAGGAGAGGATCTTTTCCCTTAACCGACAAGCAAGCTGGAAAAAAAAAAAAAAAAATGGAATGTCATTTTATATCTCACGTACCCAATAGGGCTAGTTGAAGCATACAAGAAGCAATGCAATCGCTCCAAAATAAAAAGAAGGCCCCACTTATGTGTGTGTGTATATATATATATATTTTTAATTTAAGAAAGAAAATTTTAAATCATTTTATTGGTTAATAAAATGCATTAAAAAAACCTCATTGTATCCTAAAATATATAAGATTAAAAAAGGAAAAAACAAAAATAGTCAAAATTCGGCTAACAAAATTAAATCATAGGATAAAAATTCATTAATTCATTCTTAAAATCTACTAAAATCAAAATTAATACCAGAAAAATTCATTCATCATATGATGTAAATGTCTTGAAATATGCTAAAATAGAGTTTATGAATTTCTAAAACAAAATAGAGATTATAAATTTCTAAAATAGTGATTAAAATAGAGATTAAAATTTCTGAAATAGAGATTATAAATATGCTAAATTTCTTCATCTTAATATTTTTTTATAAGCTTTCTTTCATTGTTTACAATAACTTCACAGTGGTGGATGGTGTGCCGTGCGCGGGCATAGCACCTTGAGCTTCATGCTAATCTGAGGTAACCCCAGCTCTCTCTCTCTCTCTCTCTCTCTCTCTCTCTCATGATGAAAATGAGAGTACTGGATTGGGATAACTCATAAGCTTTCATTTTTTTTTTTAATCTGCACTCTGCACTCTGCACTAACAATACACGCATAGCACATTGCACATAGTACATTAGCACACCACAGCCACATGGCCCACAGCCCCAGACACATGGCGCAAGGCCCCACACACTATCACAAACTTCACTAAGACACAGCCACATGGCCCACTGCCCCACACAGTATCCCACCCACTGTACACGCGCACGGTGAATACTCTCTTTCATTTTATCCATTATTATAAATTATTACAACTACTGGTAATTTGATATATATCATACTAATTCATTTGTATAATAATAATACTAACTTATTGAACTATGTAATAAATTAATTTTTATTTATGTAGATTTAAAATTTAAATACAAAAACTTAACTAGTAATTTTGTATCTCAAAAAGAAAAAAAAAAATAAATATTATTTAATTAATATTTAAATATATATAAAAAAGACCCGATTTAAAAATCTCAAAGTTGTTGAACCGGCACATAAGTATTAACTACTAAGGGTTTGTTTGGATATCGCTTATTACTGAAAATTGAAAACACTGTAACAAATAATTTTTAAATGTATAAATAGTACCGAGAGACTTAGTTTTAAAGTTGTTTTTGTTGAAAAAAGTACTTGCGAGTCCCATGAATAGTGCACGAGACCCACTAAAAAATGCACCCGCTGGAAAATGCGCAAAACGTGTGTGTTTGTTTCAACTTTTAGAAGCTAAAACGTGCTTTTTGAGACTAAAAATTTATGTGCGTTTGGTAATGGTTTTAAAAGTTGCTTTCTCCAAAAAGTTGCGTTTTGAAATGTGAAGGATGAACACTTTATGTGTAGACAGCTTTCAGCTGCTTTTGCAAAAGCGAAAGCGAACTCACTTTTAAACATTACCGTTGGAAAGCCACCGACTATTTCCCAAATTGCCCACTCTATTTTCTTAAAAACTCAATTTTACCCTTTGATAAATCAAGGCAGATCGCCATTTGCAGCCCTAGAACCCTTTGATAAATTAATTGCTACAAAGACCACAAAAAAATAGCGTCTAGCCCAGGTTCAATTCAATAACAAATTTCCAAATCCAAACACAAAAAAATCTAAAACAAATTCCCAAATTAGCTAAGGAAAAAAAAAAAAAAAATCAATCCCTTGCAAATTAGGATTCCTTAAAATGCAAAACAAAAAAAAAACATTGGAATATAGTGACATCTTCCCTTATGCAATATCTCCCTTTCGTTTGCTCTGCTCTGATCCAATCTTCAGTCAATGACCGGCGACCAACTCTCTCTCTCTTTGTTGTTCTTCATTTTCTTTGGGTTTGCTGAGATCTCTCTATTTTTCCTTGGTGGTGCCGAACTGGGTCTTGATTCTTGATGAGCCATGAGGCGAAGCCTCACTGCGAGAAGGAAACTATGACTCACAGAAATCTCTTTGTTGAAGTGTGGGTATTGGGTTAAGCATGCAATATGTGAAACAGAGTTAGACAGAGAGAGGTGTTGAAACTTGAAAGAAGACAAAATGTGAAGAAGTGTGTGGAGGAAAATAGAGATAAAGGAGAAATAAAGAAGACAAAAGGTGAAGAAGATGTAGCTGAGAAAAAAAGGGAAAAAAAAAAAAAAGGTTTTGTATTGGTTATACGTGTGGTGTGGGGCAAGGGCATCAACAATTTTTTTTTTTTTTTTTTTTTTTTTTTTTTAAAGTAAGCTTATGAAAAAAAATTATATTAGAGTAATGCTATCTTTAAAACATTTTTACAACAAATTTTAGTTAACAATAAATTATTATTATTATTATTATTATTGGGGTGGTGCGCTTTTTTGCAACTGCAGGCTGGGCTTCCTCCTACCACTCTATGGCCCAATGGTTCTGGGTAAGAGAGTCAGGACTGGCTTGACTGCAGCACACCCCAAACTGGCTAGTACACAAACTAAAGCCCCTTTGCTAAAACTTTGGTCCCATGCCCATGGCAAAAAGGACTGTTACAAAAAGAGTTATGACAGACAGGTATAATATAACAACAACAAAAGGAAATATGCCTACTGTCAGCCAGAAAATAGGAAATACTGAATGAAACAAAAGAAGAAGCAACACAGCAATATAAATGCAATATAAACAAGATGATATGCGTAATCAATAAAAAATGAAAGAAAGAATGATCAGTTTGCCATGCTTGGTTGTCCTACGGAGTTAAGTCCAGAAGGGGAACCACTTCTTTAATGTGGGTAACCTCATGGGGAGATCCTACCACGAAAATTACCCGCTTTGAGAGAATGGGCCTAAATGGCTTATTCTCAAATTTCTTAATCCTTGCTAGAGGGTAGGCTTTTAGAGGGAGAGAAGGGATTAGCCTATCGGTGCATGCTTTCTACCACACTCTTGCCTACTTTTTGTTTTGCTTTTCTAACTCTCTTTTCCTCCTAAGTTCTCTACTTTTTTTTTTACTCCCTTCTTTCGTTGTTTTCTTGTGGTGGTGTTATGTTATCCCCTTTTTTTTTCTTCTTTTTGTTTCCCCTCCTGTGCACGACGAAGGACCTTTTTATATTGCCTATCGTAATGAGTTTTTACTATTTTACCCCTTAACTGCTTTTGTCTAGATGTGGGTGTCCTTCCAGATCACCTACTGGCCTGTTAGCTATCCATCCACCACCACTTACCTGTATTGGCTGTGCCACATCCCATTACTAGACAAAGAGTCTTATTTTGTTTGCTTACTCATTGTGGCATTTCCATCCGAATAAGGGTGGGCATTCTAACTCACTATTTCTCTTGGCATGCACCTAGTGATTCTAACTCATCTTTCCTTATTTTGGGTGGTACATCATCCCAGCAGGACATTTCCCTCAAACGAGTTTGAGTGGGAACTCCAGAATAGGCTCCCCCCTTCTCCCTACCACCAAACCATATTCTCTCTTACCTCTGACCCATAGCCCACCATTCCTGTATTGGCTGGGTACAGGTTAGTGGTGCTTGAGCCTTATGTGTGCTCCACTTCCATGTGTGTCCATGGCTTGTCTGTTGTTCATGCATTTGCCATGACCTGAAGGCTCGACTACGCATTTTGCTGCTCGTTCTTGACCTCTTATGGCGTGAATGAGTCTCTGAGCCTTTGTTCTTTATACCTTGCTTCCTTCCTGGGTTGGGCCTTGATTGTGGGCTTTTCCTTCTCTACCCATTCATTACCCTTTCTGTGGGTTTGTTAGTACTTCTGCCATGTCATTCTATCATTCCTACTGTGCTACTGTTTGACCCATGCTTGCTGGGCCTCTTTTAGGCGTGCTGTATTCTTTCCCTTTGCTTAATTTCAGTGGCCTAGTATTATCATTGGGCTAGTATTGGTGTGCTGTTGTAGGCAACCAAAAATAAAACCTATACTCCTAAAAATATATGTAGTAGTGTGAGTAAGGATCGTTCCCACGGAGAGTATCTAGCCTAGTTTTATGCTACGTGAACAAAGAGGGGGGGTTTGAGTATAATGAAAACAATTTTAAGAAAAACAATTAAGGAAAAATTCAAATTAAAATATCGAAATCAATCAAGAGAACAAACCTTGGTCCAAGTCAACATCCACCATCGGAATTTTACAACTGATCATCGATGCGAGTATATATCAATTTACACTTTGAATATTCACCGTTGTAATTATTTTCCTATCTCTTCTTAGTCGTAGTTAATTAGAAAACAAGCGATCTAATAAACCCTAACTACTAAACAACCCAAGACAAGTGCTAAAGGTTTAATTTAGCAGTGGCCTTAAGAATTAGAGAGATTGATGAAACTAAACAACACAAGCACAAGTGGTTGTATT